>CM057082.1:5725172-8125172 GCA_029379335.1 Thymus mandschuricus | reverse complement strand
AACAAACACTCCCAAGCCTTAGAGCAATCTTCGAGTCTTTGTTTCCAAGTGTTCTCCGAGTTTCCAGTTCATCGGAACTCGTCTTCACAACCTTCACACTTAGAGTCTAAGCCCACTTCAAATATCCAAGCTTAGAAGGAGAGCTCTAGCCTACTTTGCATCTACTGTAAAGAGCTCTTCATAGTGTGTTCGTCTACCAAAAACCCTAAACTCTGTCAGTTAGGTTTTTGAGTCGTCGTTAGGTTGTCTCGATCCAAGGCTCTTCTTTCATTGATTGAAGAAGCCTCGATCATAGAGTTTAGATCCAAGCTTGCACCTACATCGTTTGTGTAAAGCTCGATCGAAGCTAGGCTGTAAGGAGAGCTCGTAATCTCCCTGTCTGTGTTTGACTGAAGCAAGTGAAGCTTCCAGTCTTGTCTAGGTTTGAGTAGTGAACCCGCAATCACTACGTCTGTCGTTGGATCCAGGCGAGTGAAGCCCGATCTCGACCAGGTTTTTGAAGGACCCGTAACCTTCAAGTTCTTGAGTGAAGAGAACAGTTGCTGTCGTGCAACAAGTGGACGTAGGAGTTTTATCTCCGAACCACTATAAATCTCTGTGTCGTATCTCTCTAACCCTAAAACTCTTTACCTTGATTATTCATTGCACGCGCATCTAAACAAACGAAATTGGATTATTTAATTACTTAGGAAAGACTTTAGCTCACCGAATTTCCGCATACACGAGTAAAGACTCCCTCTTGATCAAGTCCTTACTTCGGTCAAGCAGGCAAGCTACGTACTGTAGATCTAGCTTCAGCTAGGTCTTAAGTTTCAAGCGAGCTCTTTACTTGTCACTCTGAGTTAAAGGGAAAAAGTTGAAAAACTTGAAATACGTATTCATCCCCCCCCCCCCCCCCCCCCCCTCTACGTATTTCCCCTATTAACAAACCGGGACCAGCAAAAAACATTTCGATTTAAAAAGATAATTTAAATATTTTATTTATTAAAAATTATGTACTATTATTTTTGCATATTCGATTGGGCTGGGCCAGGAGAAATTTAAAGGCCAAATCGACTGGGCCGGCCCGGTACAAATTTAAAGCCCATCCCAATGGCTATAATTCAAACCCAAATAAAATGCAAAATATGAACATTAAAAAAAATATATACATACAATATACTATCGTTACACTTGATAAGAGAAAAATAAATAATTTGTTACCTATATTATGTGATTCTTCAATTGTGATGTCAATTAAATCATTGTCCACCATCGATTCATCAGCTGCAAAATGAAAATCAACATTTATGTCAAATGATAAATAGTATAGAATGATTCATATAAATTGCCATAATATTAATAATTGAAAATAAAAAAGTTTTTTAAATTTATAAGTTAATTTATTGAATAATAAATATAAGTTAATTTATTGAATAAGAAAAATAATTTCTTAATAAATATATTAAATTGTTAAATAGATTAAAAAATAAAACACCTTGCAAATAATATTTTATAAATAGTGTATAAATGATTTTCGTAAATTTAAAAATTTGTCGAGGATATTCAAAAAATGTAAAAAAGAATTTCCATAAATTTAATTATAAGAAATTGAGTAAAAAAATATATATATATAAAAAAACATTTTGATTTAAAAAGATAATTTAAATATTTTACTTATTAAAAATTATGTAGTATTTTTGCACATTCGATTGGGCCGGGCCGATAAAAATTTAATGGCCAAATCGACTGGGCCGGCCCGACACAAATTTAAAGCCCAGCCCAATCGTTAAATTCAAGCCCAACTAATTAAATCAGACTACAGTCAAAACGACGTCGTTCGGGATGAAATAAAACGACGTCGTTTTGATTGTCAAACCCTAAACACTCCATATAAATACACCGAATCAGCTCATTCGGCCGATTTTCAGTCCTCCTGCCCGAACTCACTCTCCGCCTTCTCTCTCACTCTCCGCCTCTCTCTCTCTGCAAACCCTAATTTTTTCACCATCCCCCACCAGTTTTCTTTCATTTTCCGTTCAAATCCACACCGTAGCAGTCTATATCTTCTCTTTACAAGCTGATTTCTAGAAAAATGGCGAAGATCCGTTCACTTAGCCGTAAAATAAGGTTTGAGCTTCTTACTGCATCCATCTCTCTGTCTCTCTCTCTTTAGTTTTTCTACTAACTTTTCTATTTTTTTCGGCAGATCTGTACAGATCTTTGGGGACAACGGTGAATCCAGAAGAATTGGGTAAAGATTAGTTCATTTTTCTATAATCTCTCTCTCTCTCTCTCTCTCTAGTTTTTCCTACTGAATTTTCTATTTTTTCCGCAGATCTCTACAGATCCATGGTGAAAACCATGGATCCAGAAGTTTTGCGAGCTGAAATGAGCTGGTTCGAGTGAAGGTTGTAGATCTGCTCTTATTTATGTAAGTAGCTACTGATTTTGAACTACATCGATCTGTTTCTGCCTATTTCTTTTTTTTTTTTAATACTAATTTCTTGAATTTTTTTAGCATATCTGCAGAGATCCATGACGGAAACCACAGATCTACACGGATCTGTAGCTCAAATTTCCAGAGCCGAAAGAACAGAAACGGTAAAGCTTTAAATCTGCCCCTTTCTTTCTCTCTCTCTGTATTTTCACAATATATGTTATGTTTTGATCGGTTCCTTTCTACAGATCTATGGTCAAAACCATACATGCAGCACAAATCATCCAGCAGAAGGTCCATACATGAATAGAATGGGAGCTGGTAAGCCTCTGCATCATCACATTTCGTTCTGTTCTATCTCTCTAACTCCCTTACTCTCGAAATCTATCTAACTCAATTCTTATTTGGACAGATAAATGAAGATTTATGGACTGAGTTCCACATAATTGAAAAGCACTTCACTGTGGACAATGATTGTAAACTGGTAACATTGAAATTTCTCAATAATGCTGCCTATATCAGTCTATCTTGCTCTCTATTTATTTTTAATCTGACTTGTTCTATACTCACACAGAAACCATTGAGTCCAAGGCTTACTGCATTGGGCGAGCAAGAACATGAAAAATGGTAAGACACTGACTCAATTTCTCTCACTCTCTATCTCTCTGTCTATCCTCTCTACCTCTCTCTGTCTCTGAAATTTCCTTCTGTGCACACAGGATTGCAGACACAAAGAACTGTGGAAATACACAAATGAATTGGATGAACAGATACTACATTCACCTACAGCAATCAACGCACATAACTGGTAAATGTTTTCCTATTCGAATTCTTTCTATATCTATCTCTCTGATCCACATTCTCTACCATTTTCTCCTACAGTATCTAACTTTTTAAGTATTCGCAGATTCAATCACTTTACAAAGGTGGAAGCTAACATTCAATTAGCTCTGTATCAAGCAATTCAATTGACCTAACAATCCTCAACCACAGAATCGAACAAAAGCTAAGTTTAATCATATTTCCTTTAACTCTCCTTACATCTGTTAAGCCTTTTGTATGAATACATACTAATCACGAATTACACTTCATTTTGCAGAGATGAATTGACTGAAACTATATTTCAGATAAAACCAGGTACGTACCCCTATCCTCATGTTCACTTCTCCTTCTTTTCCTTTTCTGAAATTGATCACTACTCATTCTCTGAACCTACTCTATTGAATTCTTCCTCTAAATCCCGGTTTCTTCCTTCCAGTTCTCTGTGTTTTCTTGCTCTGAGTGTATATTTTGTTGGATGATTCAAAATTTCAATTCATATTTGAATTTCAAAAAAGGTAACTGCTTTTTTAAAAATTTTAAATCCCACCACGTTTTCATTTTGCACAGCTGTGGAAAAGTGTCAAAATATTTAAAATAATATGGTAAACACGTTTTTATCAATTTACTAAAATAACATTTACAGAAAATATTATTTACCTAATAAATGTTTCTGAAAATGATGAATTTATATTATTATAAAGCTCAGTCTATAAAAATCCCTGGGAATTAGTATTATTTTGTTCATTTTCCAGGTAAAAACCTATGTGATTGCTTCTGTTTACCAGAAAATTCATTTTCCCAACTATTTTTAACAGTGTGTGTTAATTAATAGAGCTAAATGAAATCATACTATAAAAATAATTGAAAGTAACTTTTATAAAATACTTCATCAACATTGTACTGCATTTTTCTAATACAAACTTGTAAGCCTCATTAAAACCCTGTGGGAAAAAGAGTGCCTACTTAGGTAATTGTAAAACAACTATTCTAAGCTAATATACTCTACTGCATCAGTCATCCTTCAACTCCACACCCTGTCAAACTTTTCCTTTGATGCTTGTACTTTCTTGACTCTCTTGAACACAATTGGTTCTTCATCAGCCAGCCTGCTTCTCCTCCTCTCTCTGTAATTCTTCATCCCATGCACTTGCTGTAGAGGCATTTCTGACAGCTGAGCATTCACTCTGAAAAAAAAAAACATGTTATATTCTTGAAAATCATTCTAAAACAGATTATGTGTATGTGTATTATGTGTTTTACCTTTTCCTGTCCATGCTTGGTTTGACAGTTGCCATACTTGGCAATCATTTCTGGATCTAGATTAACTTTGGCAATTGTATATGCCTTGTTAACCTCTTTCTCATACAACTTTAAGTTTACCTTGAATAGTGCTTATTTCCCAATCAATGCTTCAAACTCGAATGGCATTGCTGTTGGGTCTGCTGCATCCTGGTAAGAGTATAAATTTGCTTCAGTATTTGATTGGTAGGAATATATACATGCATAATAAGTTTCTGTTTGTGTTGCATACCACACTTATGTCACCAGCTTGCATGCCTAGCAACTGAGCACACTCTCTATCCCACAGCATGAATGTTGCAGTTTCTGTGTCATCACTAATCTCAACATAGAGTCTGTAGCTGTTTCATACATGTAATGTAATGTCAGTGCATGATTTAAACATGTAGCATGCTAACTGTTATAAAACCAGACATACATGCAGTTATGAATTCATTTTATACCTCATTCTGCCAACAACATCATATGTGTTGCATCCATCACAGTAGAATGAACTGTCATTCTTCTTCAGCTTCTTAAGGCACAGTCTGCATGCCATATAGTTCCAGCCACCTAATGTCTTCACCTCGTAGATCTCTCCATACACCCAGAATTTTCCAAACTGCACATGTACAATAAATGAGAAAATTGAATGTTTCAAACCTGAAGTAATGTAGTAATGCATTAGCTTTGTTATTACCTCATATCCAGACAATTATTTGATTGTTTTCAGCATGCTTTCCCCTTCATTTAACTCACCTTCCATCTCCTTGGCCTTGGAACATGAATCATTCTAATACCACCTGAGCTCCTGTCCTTGTTTAATTTCCAGAACCTGAAAAAAAACTTGAATTATTACACTGATTACTGCATGCATTTACACTGAAAAAAATTCAACTTACTCTTCATGCATTGTCTCCAATTCTGCAACATTCTTTAAGAGTATCTGAGTGGCATGGTATGAGCTATTCACTGTCAATTCACCTGCACAGTTCAATGATTATATACAGATTCTGTGTCGTATTCTTCATCCTAAGTGCATGCATATTTTGAGTATATTACATCATACCTCTGAAAACAGTGGTGCGGCAGAACTTGAGCAGAACTGCAACAGGTTCTTCTGCACCACTGTTGATAGCGTAATCCAGCTCTTCTGCATAGTCCCCCCACATTTTACACTTCAGCTTCCTTTTCCTGATGTAACAAACAAACACATGTTAAATTCACAGAATATGCTTAGAAACTGAAATTTTAAAATTAAATGCATTACTCTAGATCTTCAATGACAATTTCCATCGGTTTAACAGTCTTCCCACTGCTTGTAGTAAGCTCATACGACTTCACACTGTCAATCACAACTCTCATCACATCTGCAAATAAATAAACAGAACATTAGTACTTTATTTTACAATAAACTGCAGTATTTCAGTAATGTCTTACCAAATAGGATATCTTCTGGAGTATCTTCCATTTTAGCAATCTCATCAAAGCCTTTGAGATTCAGATCATATTTTGGAAAGCTCTGATCTCGAATTTCAGCAACTCTTGTATGCTTGTACAGTATGATGACATGAGCACATTTTGTCGTCTTTGCACGCTTGTTGTTACGTGCAACTATGTAGTTCATGATGTTGTATATCCTTCCTTCCTGCAGTTGTCCTTCAAAGAATGGGATAGAGAGCCTCTGCATACTTCCATGGATTCTATTTCCCTGCACAGCAATGAACAAAGGTAATCAGTGAACAATTTTGTAATATATATCTATATTAAAATAGCTTAATGTACAATTTACCTCAGAATCATGCATAACAACTTCTCTACTGTAATCTTCATCCTTATTCGGCATCTGTGGTACTTTGTAGGACCGAATTACTCTTAGTGTTAGAGTAACTTTGGATTTCCCGGGCTGCAGGTCTTTGATCAGACCAAAAAAAGGTGCCATCTCCTTCTTCCTCTCTACTGCTAAAACTGATTTTTTTTTTTTTTTTTTTTTTTTTTTTCTCTGCTAGAATGTTGTATTCGATGGTGAATGAAATGTGAATGATAACATGCTATTTATTGCAGGATTTAAACTGCCTAAGTTGTGGATGGATGCCATTTTTGAAGTGGTTGTTGTGTGGCTTAGTGGGCTTAGTGGATAAATTTACATAATTATATATTTATTAAATAAATCTATATTTATCATTTATATTCCTTCTGCTGGCATGTAATTTTTTTTTGGGCTGTGTTATTTATTTCTGATAAATGTGGTATATAATTTCTGATAAATGTGGTATATAATCTATTATAAATTCGTATGTACAGCATTATGTTAAATTTGGGCCATTATGTTAATTTGAATTATGTTAAATAAATTTCGGGCCTATATAAAATTAATTTTAATTATACTGAATTTCGGCCCAATCAAAATTGGGCCCATTCCTTCTTATTGTAGACCACTAAGTTTTACAAATATTATCGAAATAAATTGGAAAAATATTTGGCAATAAAGGAAATTACAGAAATGACCCTGCGATTACATACAATCACAAAATTGCCACCGCAATCGATTCCAAATTGATAACTGCAAATACTGTAATCTATTTATATATATATAGATTAGAGTTTGAATTCTACTCTAATTTAAAGGATAATCTTTAGATTAATTATCCACACTTCCGTCCACTTCCACCGCAAACTCTTGCACACTTATTATTATTATTATTAATTTATTATTATTATTATTATTATTATTATTATTATTATTATTATTATTATTATTATTATTATTATTATTATTATTATAATATCGACTTTATATAATCTTAGTGGTCAAATTAACGACCCACTCTTATTTTATTTTATTTTAATACTGCAGTGCCTGTCGAAATTGGACGGGGGGTGTATTCAATTTAGATTCTGCAGGATTTTGATGGATTTTAGAAATCTGTAGGTATTCAATTCAGATTTTATAAAGTCTTTAAAAATCTTGAGGTATTCAATGCAGACTTTTTAAAGTCTTTAAAAATCTATAGGTATTCAACAGTCCATGGATTTTAACAGTCTATGGATTTTGCTGGATTCTTTCTTTAAAATATAAAGAGATTTCACTTTTCAAAATCTTTTATAAAACCCAGAGATTTCTACGGATTCTCTGAAAAAAACTCAAAGTCACCATTTCTGCCACCCTCCTCCGTACTTTTTATCTTTTCTCCAAAAATTATGACTATCTAGTACCAAAAATTTGTTTACTGAGTTTGCTTGAAAATCAATATTTTCATAAAATCCCTCATTCATATAAAATTCGAACATGTAATTTTTAAATCTCAACTTTCATTTTGATTTTTTATGGTTAAATTATTGCTACGTTTTTTAAGGTTCAAGGAATTGAATAATGACTAAACTGAAATACAATATTTGAACGAAAAAAATAAGAGTAATTTTTTTTTTATTAAAAATACATTAATTGGACTTTCTTTAAAAATACGATTCTTGTTTTGAAAGATGACATAATTTGATGAATTTGGATACTCCCTACAAACATATTCAAACAATTTGAATAAAGTTATTGGGTTTTTTTTTTTTTTTTTCAAATAATATAGATAATTTTATTTATTTATTTACAAGTGTGACTCATATGCATTTATTTATATAAATAAATAGTTACAATAGTTTAGCGTCGTAGTCTATAGAAATCCATGGAAATTAATTAAAAAAACATATTCCACAATACTGCAAGTTCATGAAAATCCATTAAAATCAATAAATAGAATTAGTCAAACTCTGTATAAAGTCTAGTCAAACTCTGCGCAGAGTCTATGGATTTTAAAAGTCTATAAAAATCCACCTACTTTTCAAAGTCTATAAAAATCCTACAGAATCTGAATTGAATACACCCCCCTTATTTCGTGATTGTACATAAACATAATTTTGTATATTAATTAATTATTTCAAGCAACTCGTTACTCACGGTAATATGAAATGAGTTAATAAATTAATATTTTTACGATTATTTCATCCCGTCAAAATTTAATATGGATCACTTTATAATGTTATTTTAATCAAAATATAAAATAAAATAAAAATATATTAAGTCGCCCCGTTTTAATTTTAACTAAAGCACTCTTCAAGTTAAAAATGGATAGTTAGGGTTAACATTTCTGAAATAACTATATAGTTTTACTAAGGGGGTGTATTCAATTCAGATTCTGTAGGATTTTTATGGATTTTAAAATCTGTAGGTATTCAATTCAGATTTTATAAAGTCTTTAAAAATCCTGAGGTATTCAATGCAGACTTTTTAAAGTCTTAAAAAATCTATAGGTATTCAACAGTCAATGGATTTTAATAGTCTATGGATTTTGCTAGATTATTTTTTTTTAATATAAAGAGATTTCACTTTTCAAAATCTTTTATAAAACCCAGAGATTTCTGCAGATTCTCTTAAAAAAAACTCGAAGTCATCATTTCCACCACCCTCCGTACTTTTTATCTTTTCTCCAAACAATTATAGTTTATTTTAAAACACATCCAAATTATGACTATCTAGTACCAAAAATTTGTTCACTAGAGTTTGCTTTAAAATTAATATTTTCATAAAATCCCTCATTCTTATAAAATTCGAACATGTAACTTTTAAATCTCAACTTTCATGTTGATTTTTTATGGTTAAATTATTGCTCTTTTTTAAGGTTCAAGGAATTGAATAATGACTAACTGAAATATAACATTTGAACGAAAAAAATAAGAGTAATTTTTTTTATTAAAAATACATTAATTGGACTTTTTTTAAAATACGATTCTTGTTTTGAAAGATGACATAATTTGATGAATTTTAATACTCCCTACAAACATATTCAAACAATTTGAATAAAGTTATTGGTTTTTTTTTTTTTCAAATAATATAGATAATGTTATTTATATATTTACAAGTGTGACTCATATGCATTTATTTATATAAATAAATAGTTACAATAGTTCAGCATCGGAGTCTATAGAAATCCATGAAAATTAATTAAAAAAACATATTCCACAATACTGCAAGTCCATGAAAATCCATCAAAATCAATAAATAGAGTCAGTCAAACTCTGTTTAGAGTTTAGTCAAACTCTGCGCAGAGTCTATGGATTTTAAAAGTCTATAAAAATCCACATACTTTTCAAAGTTAATAAAAATCTTGCACAATCTGAATTGAATACACCCCCCTTAAGTCACGCCAAAATCCGACTCTATATTGTTAATTTAAAGCAAAATATAAAAGAAAAATATCAAAATATATCAAGTCACTCATTCTTTATTTCGATGAAACTGATAGAAAGTTGTATTTATTTTATATCTAAAGCACCCGTCGAACATGTATATTGAAATAAAAATATGTCGATAAATGCTAACATTTCTCAAATAATTATAAATTTATTATAACAGTTATTCTCCTCAAAATATATAAACTTAGAGTTTTAAATTATTACAAATTCTTATAAATTATTTTAATTTGTCCGTTACTTGTGACAATAAAAAAATGTTAAGACGTAATATTACAATTTTTCGATTAGCCCATTGCTCGATATCACATTAGCATGAATAGTGCAAATTTGCCCGTTAATTTTTATAGTTAGCCCGTTGTTCGATATAACGGTAGCATGAATAGTGCAAATTAGGGTAATGATGAACCCTTGATTTGTTGCTCGGTGCGATTAATTGCTTGTGTGGAATTTGTGTGCGGAAATAATAAAGGACACAAGAGTTACGTGGTTCGATCGATGAGATCTACGTCCACGGGGAGAAGAGAGGAGTATTCTGTATTCAAAAAAAGCATGAGTTTATACAATACAAATGGTTCTTCTATTTATAGTCGATGTCGAAGCTGTTGGTTGGAGTGGAGTCGTGGAGATCATGGGTGCCGCTTTTCTCTCCATCAACCCACGTATTGGTGTTTATGGCTCAACTCCCTGGGCCTGCATTTGGTGTGGGCTGGGCCGAACTGGTGTTGAGCCTGTCTTGATTGGGCCTGCGCCGAGCTGGGCCTGTGCCGAGGTGGGATAGTTGGGCTTCCGAGGTAGTTGGGCTTTGGACCTAGGGAGATGGGTCGTTTCCTATCAGGTAATTTTTCATGACATGTGTTATTATATCTCGTCAAAATTAACATAAATCACATTATAATGTTACTTTCAAAAAAAATACAAACACGTAAATATTATCATATGTCAAGTTATTTATATGAGTATTTTATCATCAAAATTATATAAAAAATTTGATGCGGGATAAAAAGTCCTTATTTTGAATTAAATAATAATATGAATTAAAGCATCCCTTAATCTCCTTACCCTCAGGAATATTTTTTTATTTTATTTATTTGATTAGCATCTTTAAAATGCAATTCACATATTATAGCTATTAGTTTATACATGAGAAGTACTATCAAATACTGGTACTATATTGTAATTTTGAGAATGGAGAGTGAAATTTTAAACAAATAGAAAATCGTTTGATTTTTGTTTTTGAGATTTTTACATTAATTATGTAGTTTCTCAAATTAAAGATGAATTTTGTTGGAAATATATATAGATCTATTTATATAGGTAATACATTGTTAAGTTTTGTAAAAAATCGACGTGGGACAAAATTCATTAATGTGATATAATTGGATTAAATATATATAATAAGCCAAATCAATGAGAATATTCAAAAATATACAAAAAAAAAATCATACGTGATGCCATGTAGGATCGAGATCCTTAACTATATTATATATATATATATATATATATATATATATATATATATATCTATATATATATATATATAGCGGAGAGATCACATACAAAAGACAGTTTCTGTAAGAAATGAGAAATGATCTGGACCATTTATATATATATATATATATATATATATATATATATATATATATATATATATATATTGATTTTATTTTATTTTATATTATTTTATTTTACAATTATGTATGTTAACTTAGGACCTTTCTATTTATTTTTTCATGTCTTTTATCCATATTGTTAGAGCCTACCTTTCATCTTTTTTCTTAAATAAAATAAAATAATAAAAATATTATTCCCACCCTCTACAAAAAAAAAAAGTGTTAAATTATTTTTGTTGCCAATTAAAATTATTAATATTTAATTTACTATCGGGACGGATAACCACGGATAATTTGATTTCCGGGTAAAATTGTCATCCCTGATTGTTGGCTTCACGAAAATTGCATCACTTCCACTATATGACTCACCAAGGCGCACAAAATTCACTTACGACTTTATTTATTTATTTATTTATTTATTTATTTATTTATTTATTTATTTTAACAATCATACTGCCCTGCTCATTTATTATTGTTTAGAGCATCAACATTAGAGTACAGGAGTACGGCGTATGTTAGTCAAAAAGTGTGTTGAATAAGAATGTGTACAAAGGATGTTGAAAAGTGGTGCATTAGAGAACAACTAGCATTTTCCACCCGCGTTGCCGGGTAATTTATGGGGGCCAGTAGTTCATGGGTTCAAACCCTCCTAAAATCCCCAAGTCTTGTCCGATTTTTTTTTTTTTAAAATGATAATAATATAAAGTTTATATTGGAAAATAGTCCTATTTTCATAGAAATTCAACTAATAAAATCAATTTTTGGATTGGGCAATTTGAATTAGGCATAAAATATTTTAAATTGAATAATTGTAGGCAAAATAGTTTAGCGACCGATTTGTAAAAGATATCTATTAAAAATAATTGTTGACTTGAGTTTCAATTGATACTCGAAAATTTGGTCCAAGAAAATGATTTTAAGGTGAAGACATAAATGAACTATTGTATTTAATTTTATTATAATGATATAGAGTAAAATTTATAATCTTAATTCTGTTAAATTAATCATTGAACAACTATTGCTACATTTGACGAATTACAGTGTTTTGTTCATGAATCACAACAATCAAAATATTATAGCATTATGCAATGTACATTTGTATATATTATTGTGTCGGAAAACCCTGTGTGACATTTTTCACTTCAGACTACTTGATAATTTTATTCAAATGTCTGAAATACTTTATAAATGAATTGGAATTAAAGTAACAACAATTACCTTAATTTGTAGTTGTGTAGCAACACCATTAATATTTAAGAAATTTAAACCACATTAATGGAGAAAAACTCAAAAGCACTTCCAGTCGAGTATAAACAAAAAGAATGAAGAATTAGAATATACAGTTTCAGAACCCTCAAAATGTTTATAAAGAGCATACTTTTTCTTAATAATTAAGTCAAAGAAAAGAAAAAACAATTGGAAAAAATGGCAAAAACCCTACATCTACATTGGTACCTCCTCTTATATTTCTTCAACTGTAACAACCTTATTATCTTTGGGCATGGACGAAGATTTCCAAATAAGTGAAGCTTCAAAAACAAAAACAAAAACAAAAATATTAAATGCATGGATACCTTTAATTCGGTGGTTGTCATCCTTTTACCAAAAGAGTGAACTTGAATGGATTTTTGATATACATCATACATGGATGGCCATCTATCTGCTAAGAATTATAAAAAAAACAAAAGAAGTAAAAGGATTAAAAGAATAACTCATATATATGGAGTTTATACGAAAAGGGATAAACAATCAAGAACTTTAAAGAACAGTATAAAACGACAAAATGTACATGGCAAAACAATAGACATAATGATTAACCTTGTGATATGAATGGGGTATTGGTATTTATAATTTAATTGTGAATTTGGCTTCAAATTTCAATCTTAATTTTTATTGAAGTTTTAATGCATATATTTATAAAAACTATGTTAATTGATCCGAACTGAACCGACTCCTTGACTTGGAAAATAGTAAACAAAGGTGGTCAGGTCACATTTAATAAAATAATCTTGTTAGGAAACTCAATGGACCCTCTGAAAAATAAAAGTAAATAAAAATCAGGATTGGAAGTATATTTATATATTGGAAATTTAAAGCAACACAAAAATTAAGAAATAATAATAGTAATAAATTTAATGATGATTTGAAAATGCAAACTTTTTTTTTAAGAAGCGAACCACACTCTTACTACGTTCACTTAATTGTTATAGTATTCATTAATTGAAAATGAATTGGGTTGTCTATGTTCATGAATTACAATATTAATGATATTAATTAATTGATTTTTTTATTAATTTATTAATTAAGGGGTGTTTAGGCGGGAAAATTGGGTAAGTGTATTTTGTTTTAGTAATAACTAGTCTTGTTCCCGTGCGATGCACGGAAAATTAGTTTTTTTTTCAAGTACTACAATATATTGTATTTATAAAACATACTGCATTAGTTTTATTTATAACATGCCATAGTATTAATATTTAGTATTATACATAAATAATTATAATTTAATACAAATAGTATGAGTGGTATTAATTCAAAGATATATAATTGTTGCTTTAATTAATTATTTAATTTTGTTTCTTAAACCAAAAAAAAAAAAAGGAATTCCTATACGAACATGACACGATTTTTATGCTGCATGGATGAGTATAATACCATACATTTTTAGATTTCTAGTTCATTTTCATAGAATTTCTTATCAAAATTTCAAGTATGGATAAATTTTGTAATTGTAATTTGATATGATTCATAACATGTAGTACTATAGTAGTATATTGCAGTGCACGATCTATTGTTAATCAATTATGCAGGTGTGTGAAGAAAAAATGAGGATGCATAAAGAGATTATAGTATTTAAATTCTTTATAGTCACATATATACGATATGAAATTGAAGAGCATTTATACATTTGAGAAAAACATGAGCAAATTACTTGGTTAAATTTTGTTATTCATACTTGAAATTGAATTAATGTGTTTTACTTTAATGAACAAAAATGATTTTTTTTCCCATAAGAATAAGTGCATTAAAATATTGCATAGAAAATGACATAATACAAATAAAAAAATAAAAAGGCTCAAAAATCAAGAATTTAGGAGGGAAAACAAAAGCAAAGTATTTTACTTTAGTATAATATATAGATATATAGATGTGTGTTGTTTATTTTATGCTGATTGAACTATGTTGACTGAACATGTTAGTGTATTATTGAATTCTTGTTTTGTTTAAATTTTTCTCGTCATTTAAATACGAGATTTTAAATAAATCAATGTGTATTGCATATTTTAAAATTTACAATAAATATTAACTGAAAAAAATTAAATAAAGGAAATAGTTAAAATGGAAACAAGCAACAAATTCGGAAAAAAAAAAAAGGAAAAAAAAAGGAAAGAAAACGTATAAATAGGAAAAAAAACAGAGAAGAAAAGAAAAAAGGCGAAAAAAAGTCGGAAAAAAAAGGAAAAACAAAAAAAAGGAGCGAATAACATCACGCCACGTGACATATATATGGTGTACGCATGAGACGTATGTGCAGGCGTACACCGAAGTATACGCCGTACGCTACGTGGCATGCTATATCAATGTCCATCGAGAGTCCGGCGTGCGCACACCGACGTGGCAGTGTCATGCCAGCGTCACATGGCGTGCGCACGCAAGGGAGAGAATGCTGCTATTGATGCTCTTAACAAAACCCACCAACCTATAAAATCTATGCCGGAGCTACATGCCTTAATTTTTGTGGATAAAGAAAATATATAATAGATACATGTAAGATTATACAAAATGCTTAAAAAAATACATACTAGTTGATACATACAGTTTAGTTTAAATACATTAGGGCTTACTATTTTCATATTTTCATTTAACACTCTATATCTTTTTTATATTACACTTATATTAGGACCTAATTAATATGTTTCATACAACTTAACAGCGAATGAGAAACAAATGTTTTTTTTTTCTTTTTTTGTTTCAAAGTAGATACAAAAAGAAAAATGGCTTTACGATTTATTCTTTTGAACTAATACTACTTAGACTTGCGATCTTTTAGGCTACATGCAGAACGCTCAATCATTAGTTCGCCAATGCTGCTAAAACCTGCGCTCGATCTTCTAAACCACACGTAGACCACTCAACCATTAAGTTGTCCATTTGATTACAATGTTCTCGATCTTAAACATCAAGTGCCAAAATTGTAACTTTAGGATCCATTTGATTCGTGTGATAATAACGTGATGAACATATATCTACCATTCTTTTTTCATTTTTAGTTATTTTTTGTACGAACTACAATTACGTGTGATTCTCTATCGCTGTAGGGGTAACAATCAAACTCGCCACAACACTACTTTATTAAAAATAATAAATCATTATACGCTTTCAATTTCATTTTATTTGGCCAAATGGAGTGAAACTGAGATAGTAACCTTTATTATTATTTGTATATAAATTTAATTTGAAATGTTGGCGGGAATGAGTTTGAAGTGGGCATCAAGAATTTCTAAAGCATCAGGCTTCATAGTTACTATAGCTTCAACACCATCTCCACCCTTGCTACTCACCAGAATCGTCGAGTTTCTCAGCGGCATCGATGTTGTTGCAAACCGGACCGGTTTTCCCCACCCGAAATCGAGATCATAGACCGGAAACCCACGCCAGCTGGTGAAGAAGCACCACTCCAATTTCCCCATAACCATAAGCAAACTCACGATCCTTACAAGATCCTTGAG
The DNA here is from genome assembly GCA_029379335.1 of Thymus mandschuricus. Classification (NCBI taxonomy): domain Eukaryota; kingdom Viridiplantae; phylum Streptophyta; class Magnoliopsida; order Lamiales; family Lamiaceae; genus Thymus; species Thymus mandschuricus. Next base: position 8,109,072 of record CM057082.1, on the reverse strand, counting down.
GTAGCTCACTTTACTCAGGGGCTTCGTAATGTAGCTGCCCTTAACCCTTCGTATCGATTTTCTTAGACTCTCGACAAGCTCGTGCAGGCAGAAATCTACACCGGAACTTCTCCGAGGAGGATAAGCGATGGCTGACATGATGCAGTTGCCGATGACATTTTGGAGGAGACGAGGCGGTTCGGTTCTTGGTCTCAAATTCACGACATGAATCGCTACGCAGGTTCTTTTAGCCTTTCCCTTTTGCAATCTAGCCTTTGTGAAATGCTTCCATATGAAAGCGGAGACGAGCTCCACGCGGCTAGGATCTTTGGTTCCTGATTCAGATGCAGAAGTTGCGGTTTGCTGGAGAATCTCGAGCTTCTCTTTATCGAACACAAATCTTTTTGTCACGAAGTTTTCGTCAGAAACGAAAAATTTCTGCAACCATGAACTGCAATAGAGTGAGTAGTTAAATACAGTGAGTGTTTACCACTATCATTTACTATAATATAATAGAAAATTCATCTTTCTCTACAAGTTCGAGCTTGTAATTTTATCACGATACTTATCTTTTGGCTATTCTAGCATCTAGCTCTATGAGTATGAGCTTCAGAAATAAAATTAACTATAGAAAAGATAATTAGTGTATACAAATATTAAAATTAACTATAGAAACTCGATAATTAGATCCGATTCTTTTAAACTTACCACTTAAAAGTTCTCATAAGAGGAAATCATCCAAAATTTAAAAAATAAAGATAATTTTAGACATTTTCTTAATAAAATTAAATAGGGACAAATGAGTGACTTCTAACGTGGTCGATATTAATTTAGACGGAAATGTTAAAATTGCATGGTACTTATTTTTATATCAAAATCTCAAGTTAGTAGTGATCCAAAAAACAAGCTGTGCTACCTCCCCCAGCGAAGGGGCGCGAGGGCCGGGAAGTAGGAGGCGGCGCCGAAGCGGCGGCGAGCAGTTTCCGCCTTCCCCTGGAAGGCGGCGGCCCAAGCCTCCATGAAATCCTGTGCAGAAGCCATATCGCAAACCTTGTGTGAGATACACGCGCCGATCACGATTCCTCCACACTCGAAGAACGTGGCCTGCACCACGAGCAGCGGCCGTTCGCCGTGGTTGGTTGCTGCTATACACTCCCTCGGCAGGTACAGCTTCAGATGTTCGTCCTTGGACACGACGTCGTCGAGACGGGCTCGAGCTCGGGCCTCGACGAACTCGAAGCCCGCGTCGTTGCAATCGATGAAATGACGGTTTTTGAGGCGACCTGCTAAGGGGTAGAATGAAGGTACTATTTGCAGGAGGGAGTGTTTCAGTCGCTGCGATATTTGGAGATGGTTAGAGGAAGTCAAGCCTTTCGATTCATCGCCATTGAAGAAGAAGATTATAGGAATATAAACTGAGATTAGCATTTGATCAATGTATGAGAGTTTCAACTTCTTTGGGTGAGGAGGAGTTTGAGGTAAAGGCTTCATAATTTCTCTGGAGATAACTTGCACCGACTCTTCCATTTTTTTTTTCTCTCTTTTTTGGTTTTTGCTATTTTCTAACAAAATAAGTGGGGGATTTATAGAAGTGGGCTTCATATATTAATGTATATGGTATTTAGGTTGCGTTTGGTAGGGGTGATAAGCCCCGGATAGTGACTGTTAACCGGGTTTATCACCCGTTTGGTTAGTGAGATAGGCTAACTTGGGGGCCCGTGATAAAAATTGGGCCCGGGCTTCGGGCACTGTTCCGCTTTAGAGATACAAACTCGCCATTTTGGCCCGTTTCATAAGCCGTGTTTGAACAGTAACCCCGATTTAATTGTGAAAATACAATATTGCCCTCCCAACTTCTAGGGTTCAACAATTTGCATTTGAATCGAATTCATTTTCCAGCCTCCTGACTTCTCCCTCTCCCTCTCTCCCTCTTTCCATTCTCTAATCCTCCACCTTTCCATGGCGAACTCGAACGGCGATGGCAAGATATCCGGCAGCTCCACCCACGGCAAGGGCTCCTCCCACGGCGCCGGCTCCTCCCTCGGCAGCGGATCCCGAGGCCACGAAGGCCGACGCGAAGATAGAAGACGAGGACGACTGTGCCGCCTATCCTTCGCCGCGGCCGTTGGGGAGCTTGCTCGATCTGGGACGCCGCCGTTCCTGACGAAGACGTTCGAGATGGTGGAGGATCCGGCGACGGATCCGGTGATCTCGTGGAGCGCGGCGAAGAACAGCTTCATCGTGTGGGATCCGCACAAGTTGTCCGCGACCTTGCTCCCGAGATTCTTCGAACACAACAATTTCTCCAGCTTCGTTCGCCAGCTTAATACCTACGTGAGTTTTTTTTTTTTGCTGAAATTTTCCGCAGTCAAATTCTTATGATGTTTTCAATTTCTGGAGCTGGTTTTAGTTGTCTCAGTTGGTGAAGTTGAACATTTTTTGTTACCCGTTCATTTGTAGTATGGGTTTTGGATCGCAATTGCTGTAGATGCTTCTGGATGCTTATGTTTATATGGATATGATATGGTGGTAGTTTTCTCTTAAATTACGGTTTAATTGTTTCCATTTTGATTTTTGCGTCGTATCGAATTGAGTTGTGAGACTGTTCTGTGATGATATTGAGTGCAGGGGTTTAGAAAAATTGACACGGATAGGTGGGAATTCGCGAACGAGGGGTTTTTGGGAGGGAAGAAACATCTCTTGACGAACATCAAGAGGAGGAGAAATGTGATACAGAGCATGAGCCAGCAAGGTGGAGGAGACTCCTCCTGTGTAGTGTTAGGGCAGTATGGGAAGGAGGAAGAGGTCGAGAGATTGAGGAGAGATCGAGATGTGTTAATTGCTGAAATCTTGAAGCTCAAACATCAGCAACATTGCTCAAAGGAGCGTCTCAAGGCAATTGAGGGACGTCTACGCGGTTATGAGAGAAAGCAGCAGCAGATCACGAGCTTTGTAGCGAAAGCCTTCAGTAATCCGTTGTTTGTGAAGCAGCTGAGCAACGAGCAAAACCGGGTTGAAATAGGGCAGAAGAGGCGGCTTACTATGAACACCACCATGGATCAGGAGCACCTTCTTGTTGGTTTTGATGCAGAGATGGAGTCTTTGATTTCAGCTGCAGTTGATGACGAGGCTAGCAGTGGGGAGAATGATGATCTTTTGATGGAGGCTGCTCTATTTGCTGGTGACATGAGCTCGAATCCTATCACTGATGATATGTTGGAAAAAGTGAAAGGCAAAGGTGTTGGGAATTGTTAAGAACAACTTGTTAAGGGGGAACCTATAAGGGGCAATTCTATTGTTTTGATTTGATCCCAAAACCCCAAGTGTTCTATTCCCAAGCGACCCATTTTGATGTAGTTAATAGGTTAGAATTTTTCTAAGCCGACTCTGTTAGGATGGCTCTTTAATTTTGTTTAGATTATAGGCTTCAAAAGTTCAAGTGAAGGCCACTCGCTTGAGTGTGTTTTCCAAAGTGAAGCAAGTCTAGCAAACTGAAGTGAAGCGTGCCGAAGAACAGTATAGTGAAGCGATCGCTACAGTAGATTCTAAGTGAGTCTGCCAAAGCGAAACGAAGCAAGCGCTACAGTTCAAAGCCAAAGCGAAGCGAAGCAAGCGCTACAGTTCAAAGCCAAAAGCGAAGCGAAGCAAGTGCTACAACGTAAAGTCAAAGCTAGTCAACTCTAGTCAGCAATTTCCAAAGTAGTCACTTGGGAACTTTATCTCCCGAAGCGGCTCACTACAGAATGACTACGAAGTGACTCAACTAAAGCGGACGCTACTACTTCAAAGCGAAGCGAGCCACTACCTACCAGAAAGTGACAACACACTTCCCGCTCCGAATTTGAACTTCAGTCAACTGGAGATCTCCGCATTAATTACGAGATCTCCACGTGTCGAACGCGGAGAGGAGCAGAGGAGTTGACTGCCAGGACGACAAGGCGTCGTAACAGTACTGGGTCGCTCCAGTTACTGTTGAAATTGGACCTTAGCCATTTCCGGCAAAAATCCAAATCTGCGCGTTTGAAAAGCAGCCAGCCTGTGCAAGTACTGTCGAGAGGAGGAGAGACAAGGCCACCAACCAAGCAACGGATCTCAGCCAACCCTCCGTCTATAAATAGTGAAGGATCACAACGTGAAGAAGTAGAACACTACTTGAGCATTCAAGCGCATACAGCAAACAAACACTCCCAAGCCTTTGAGCAAATCTTCGAGTCTTTGTTTCCAAGTGTTCTCCGAGTTTCCAGTTCATCGGAACTCGTCTTCACAACCTTCACACTTAGAGTCTAAGCCCACTTCAAATATCCAAGCTTAGAAGGAGAGCTCTAGCCTACTTTGCATCTACTGTAAAGAGCTCTTCATAGTGTGTCCGTCAACCAAAAACCCTAAATTCTGTCTGATAGGTTTTTGAGTGTTGTCGTTAGTGTTGTTCAGATCCAAGGCTCTTCCTTCATCGATTGAAGAAGCCTCGATCATAGAGTTTAGATCCAAGCTTGCACCTACATCGTTTGTGTGAAGCTCGATCGAAACTAGGCTGTAAGGAGAGCCCGTAATCTCCCTGTCTGTGTTTGACTGAAGTGAGTGAAGCTTCCAGTCTTCGTTAGGTTTGTGTAGTGAACCCGCAATCACTACGTCAGTCGTTAGATCCAGGCGAGTGAAGCCCGATCTCAACCAGGTTTTTGAAGGACCCGTAACCTTCAAGTTCTTGAGTAAAGAGAACAGTTGCCTTCGTGCAACAAGTGGACGTAGGAGCTTTATCTCCGAACCACTATAAATCTTTGTGTCGTATTTCTCTAACCCTAATCTCTTTACAATATTTGATTATCCATTGCACGTGCATATAAACAAACTTAACTTGGATTTTTTAATTACTTAGGAAAGATTTTAGCTCATCGAATTTCCGCATTCACGAGTAAAGACTCCCTCTTGATCAAGTTCTTACTTAGGTCAAGCAGGCAAGCTACATACTGTAGATCTAGCTTCAGCTAGGTCTTAAGTGTTAAGTGAGCTCTTTAATTGTCACTCTGAGTTAAAGGGAAAAAGTTGAAAAACTGAAAATACGTATTCACCCACCCCCCCCCCCCTCTACGTATTTTCCCTATTAAAAAACCGGGACCAACAAGTGGTATCAGAGCAGCGGTTCTTTCGAGCCTCTGCTTTGCATATCCGAAGCGAGTCCCCACTCGCTTCACGTTGTCTCACTGAACTGGATCATATTTTCCTAAGTGCATCAAAACCTCACTCACGCATATTGCATTTACTGCTGATAGTTTGCAATGTCTACATACAATGCATCAAGTCTTCCACAGTTCTCTATCGAAGGATACGAGACATGGAGTTTCCGAGTCGAGAGCTTCCTATGCTCCATCCATGACCGGATGTGGGAAGTTATAGAGGACGGACCAATCGAAATCAGGAAAGCCATCTCTGAGAATGTCCCAGCTGCCGAAGGTCGGGCTGCTTATGTTCGACAACGGTACATAGAGAAGGACAAAGATGAGTACACTCCAAATGACTTCAAAGTCGCCAACCTCGACAAAATCGCACGTCACACGATGCAGAGCACCGTGTCGGACGCCTATCTACCACGGATAAGGAAGTGCTCAACGGCGAAGGAAATGTGGGAAACCCTAGCCCTCATTTCTCAAGGAACGGACAAGATCAAAGAGAACAAGCTCGCCGTTCAGATGCGGGAGTTTGAGAGTCTGATAATGAAGCCAGGAGAGTCTATCGACGCCTTCGAGCTGAGAGTTACAAACATCATTGCAACTCTCAACTCGCTTGGGAAGGAACTCACAGATAAGGAAGTCAACCTGAAGATTGTCCGAGCTCTCACAAGGAAGTGGCAGACAATGAAGGAACTGTACCTTGCTACCAAGGATCTATCAAAGCTCACACAGGAGATTCTGTTCTCCGAACTCAAAGCTCATGAATTCGATCTGAATCGAATGAATCTCGATGAAGAGGATGAAGCTCCCACGACGTCAAAAGGTGTAGCGTTCAAAGCTGCTGAAGGACCAAGTGACCAGTCGCTAGCCAAGATGACGAGGGAAGAGTTGGAAGAACATATTGCGTTCTTGTCCAAGAACTTCAACAAAATGAACTCTCGAGTGGGCAAATACAAAAGATTCTACAAGCAATACAAAGGGAGGAGCACTGATACTCGAGAAGGAAAAGGGAAGAGAGAAGAGACGATCAAGCCGATCTCAAGGGACATGATGGAAGTGGAGTGCTATCACTGCCACAAGATGGGCCACTACAAATCCGATTGCCCAAAGCTGAGTGCGAAGGAGCGAGAGGAGCTTAAAGCGAAGAGGGATGCTCCAAGGCGAGCGCTCGTAGCGAGTGAAGTGCCGGTCGCTTCAACTGAAGATCCAGCAAGCGACTCCGATGCATTCACAGATCCCAACTCCAATGAGGGTGAGGATCTTGGACTCATGGCGCTCACCGACGAAGAGACCGGAGAGGTATTCATCTATCCCTCACCCAGTTCAATTACACTCGCACACACTCACCAAGAGGAAGCAAACTCCTCGACATGGAGTGAGCTGCTTGACAAGCACATTAAATTGTCAAGTGACCACGAAGTGTTGCAACAAGCTTTGTCTCAAAGCGAGAAGGAGAACCGAAAGCTAGCCACTGAGCTTGACCAAGTCAAACTTAACTTAAGGGCTATGACTAGTAAGTTCGAGGATCTCTTCGCAAGACATCAAAGCTTGGATGGAAGGTATGAAACCCAGTCCGCTCTAGTTGCCAATTTGAACAAAGCATCATATGCTAGGCAGGCACTAGAGAGCTCACTTCTACCTTTTGGTAGGAAGGGAGGACTCGGATATGAGGGTGGACCTTCCAAGCCTACTGTCTTTGTTGGTGCTTCTCTCACAACACCATCAGTCACTTTGGAAATGCCCACTGCATCCAAAGCGACCACCAACAAGGATAAAGGCCAGATGGCTGAGAACCCTAAGAAGAAGCCAATGAAGATGTCTATATCTTCAAGGGCCGAAACTATGGGCAAGCAAAGACCAACTATCCCTAGCACTTACAATGCTAAAGCTTACCAATCCAGAGGTAAAGGGAAATCAGTTGTAGCTTCTAAGCCTCAAGCCAAGACACGAGAGACAAAGGATCTCCCTTTCAAGAAAAGGAGTAATGTCTATGTGTCACGTTATCCGGACTGGAGATGGTCCAACCGGACTAACGTTGAGGGGGAAGAATTCGAAGCACCAAAGAGGCCGCTTCGAACTCCCAAGGTTCCTCAAGCGAGTCGGGGTCAAAACCCTAGTTGGACCGCTTCGAGAAAACCAAGCGAGCCGCTTCGACAGTCTAGAAATCCTAAGTCAGTCTCTAAACCTATAGCTAATCCGAAGCGAGTCGCTTCAGGATATAAGCAAAATGGGAAGAGCATAGGTAGGACTGAAGCGAGCCGCTACCCCTCTTGCACACACTGTTGCACGTGTGAAGCTGCTTCAAAGCAGAACACCAAGTTTTCAAAGGTCGAGAAGCCCAAGACACAAGCTACCTCTCAAAAGAGAGTGAAGCAAGTGTGGGTACCTAAGGGGACTAACCTGCAAGGACCCAAACTGATTTGGGTAGCAAAATCTGTCTAATTGCAGGTGAGCGCCGTGGATCCCATGCCATGTGAGGGTCAACAAATCTGGTACTTGGACAGTGGATGTTCAAGACACATGACCGGCATGAGATCTCTACTTCAAGACTACATAGAGAAGAAGGGTCCACACGTCACATTTGGTGATAACTCTCGAGGAAGCACCAAAGGATACGGCGCACTGAAAGTTGGAAAGCTCACAATTGAAGAAGTCTCCTACGTGGAAGGACTTAAGCACAACTTGTTATCCATTTCACAATTCTGTGACAAGGGATACAAGGTGGAATTCATTTCCAACAAGTGCATAGTGAAGAGCAAGCTCACATCCCAGATTGTGCTAACTGGAGTCAGACAAAGGAACGTCTATATAGCACAATGGGATAGCTGCAAAGAGGAGACGTGCTTAGTAGGAAGGAGTGCTACAGAGATAGGATGGCTATGGCACCGACGCTTGAACCATCTCAACTTCAAAGCAATCAATCGCTTAGCTCGAAAGGGTTTGGTGCAAGGCATACCGAATGAAGTCTTCATCAAAGACCATCCTTGCTCACCATGCCAACGAGGGAAGCAGACGAAGAAGCACTTCGCCAGTCTCGAAGAAGCTTCATCAAAGCAAGTGCTTGAGCTGCTTCATATGGATCTGTTTGGTCCAGTAACTCCAGTCAGTGTAAATGGAAGGAAGTACACTCTAGTTGTAGTCGACGACTTCTCTCGCTACACTTGGGTTGTATTTCTCTTCAGCAAGAAGGAGACATTGACCAAACTGCCACAACTGCTCAAGCGATTGGCTGTGGAAAAGAATCAAGCTATAGTAACCATCCGCTCCGACAAAGGCACAGAGTTCTTGAACTCTACCATTGAAGCTTACTGCACGGAGCATGGCATAGCACATCAGACTTCCTCAGCACGCACACCTCAGCAGAATGGAGTTGCTGAAAGAAGAAATCGAATCATCAAAGAAGCCGTTCGAACCATGATTGCAGACTCGAAGCTTCCGATGAAGTATTGGGCTGAAGCTGCCAATACGGCATGCTACACGCAGAATCGAACGCTTCTCTGCAAACGGCACGACAAAACACCATATGAAATATGGACAGGGAGAATTCCTAACATATCTTATTTTCATATCTTTGGTTGTAGGGTCTTCATTCATGACAATGGGAAGTCACAGTTGAAAGCCTTTGAAAGCAAAGCTGATGAAGGAATATTCTTAGGATATTCTACATCAAGCAAAGCTTATAGGGTGTTCAATTGTAAAACCCTAATCGTGGAGGAATCACCCCATGTCGTATTTGATGAGTCTTCTTTAAGTCTTCCACAGGAACAGGCTAACGCGAATGAGAAGAATCCAAGCAAGGAACCCTCAAACTCACTCACTTGGGACATGCTCGAAGAAGATGATGAGATCAAAGATTCAAGCGAGCAAAATCCCAAAGGAGAAGGTGAAGCCGCCCCAAAGATTCCTGAAGCGAGTGCAGGCCAAGCACCCAATCCGGTCGCTACAGAAGGTGAAGCGAGCGACCAAGAAGAGGATGAAGATGAAGCTGGCGGATCCAAGCGTGCGTGGCTCAAAGATCACTCCCCTAGTCAAATCATTGGAGATCCATCAAAGGGTGTAGTGACCAGAAGTCAAGTGTTTGGAGAAAGTGCCATGTTCAGTTGCTTTCTCTCAAACATCGAGCCGTCATGCGTGGAGGAAGCCCTAGCCGATTCAAATTGGGTGATTGCCATGCAAGAAGAGCTGAACCAGTTCACCAGAAACGATGTATGGTATCTCGTGGATCGTCCCAAATTTCAGCATGTGATTGGCACCAAGTGGGTGTTCAAGAACAAGACGGACGAGGACCACAACGTTGTAAGGAACAAGGATCTTCTCGTCGCTAAAGGCTACTGCCAAGAGGAAGGAATCGACTTTGATGAAACCTTCGCTCCAGTGGCACGGCTTGAAGCAATCCGACTATTTCTAGCCTATGCAGCGGCCAAGAAATTCAAAGTGTATCAAATGGATGTGAAGAGCGCGTTCCTCAACGGTGAATTGAAGGAAGAAGTGTATGTGGAGCAGCCACCGGGTTTCGAGCAAGGAGATAAGGTGTATCGCTTGAAGAAAGCTCTTTATGGACTGAAGCAAGCTCCCAGAGCTTGGTATGATACCCTTTCTCAATTCCTAGTGGATAATGGCTTCCACAAAGGGAACATAGATCGAACCCTATTCACCATCAATCATGGAGATGATATGCTATGGGTTCAGATCTACGTGGATGATATCATATTTGGATCACCAAACCAGTCACTTAGCGAGAAGTTTGGAGAGCTTATGAAGACCAAGTATGAGATGTCAATGATTGGCTTGATGAGCTGCTTTCTAGGTCTTCAAGTGAAGCAGCAGGATGATGGTATCTTCATCAATCAAGCGAAATACACAAGAGATATGCTTGCCAAGTTCGGTGTTCAGCATGCCAAAGCTGTGAAGATTCCGATGAACACGAACTGGAAGATGGAGCCAGACATAGATGGGAAGTCTGTGGATGCTACAGACTACCGAGCCTTGATCGGATCCCTTCTGTATCTCACTGCAAGTAGGCCGGATATACCTTTTGCAGTTGGAGTCTGTGCTCGCTTCCAAAGCAACCCCAAGCACAGCCATCTTGAAGCTGCCAAGAGAATTCTTCGATATCTGAAGGGCACTGTCAATATGGGGCTGTGTTATCCAACGGAGGACAATTTGGAGCTCACTGGATATTCAGACGCTTACTATGGAGGGTGCCGAATTGATAGGAAGTCAACTTCGGGCACTTGTCAGTTCTTGGGAAGCAAGCTGATCTCATGGTTTTCGAAGAAGCAGACGAGTGTAGCTACTTCAACGACTGAAGCCGAATATATGGCCGCTGGAAGCTGCTGTTCCCAAATTCTATGGCTTCGTCAGCAGTTGAAGGACTACAATGTTGAAGCAAATGAAATTCCAATATTCTGCGACAACAACAGTGCAATCTGCATCTCTCAAAATCCAGTGCTACACACTAGATGCAAGCACGTGGAAATCCGACATCACTTCATTCGTGATCATGTCGAGAAGAAGGATATCAAGCTCGAGAAAATTCATACCGATCTCCAGCGAGCAGATATCCTCACCAAGCCTCTAGCTGAGTCTCGTTTCAATCAGCTATGCATGGAATTAGGGTTATTAGACCCTGGTGAAGAGTGCTAGATCCAGGATGCACGAAGGAGTGGTCGCTAGTTTTTCGTAGCGTCACTCGCTTCGGATCTTCACCACTAGGGTTTACTTGTTTCAGATAGTCTAGAGCTTATATATTTTAATTATTTTATTATAAATTGTACGTCACATCATGTATGAACATATTAAGAAATTAACAATTTAGCACTTAAAGTGTAATGTGTAATGTGTAATGTATTTAAACTAACAAATATTTTTGTGATATTATTTGAGTAAATTACTACCATTATTCATAGGAAACCTAATTACTTTTTTAATTAGTTTTTTATATTTTCCTCACCATGAAAAAATATTTTAAATTATTTATCTGTTCACAAACTACGAAGAGCATTTTTGTAATATTTAATTTATTAATTAAGTGTTTTATTTGTATTGTCCAATTTTTAAAGTCATTTCGCAGTCTAAATGCAATTTTAATTTCCTTTAAAAACTAAAAAATTATGTTAATTTTATGATTAATTAATAAATTCTAGCCACTAACTTAATAATTATAAATTCTAGCCACTTACTATTTAATAAGACAAATTTACCCTCACTAATTAAAACTAAAATATAATTTCCATTTAAAATACAAAATCTAGGTTTTGATTTATATTAGAGTCGCACGTTTGTGCATAGTTATATCAAAACCGCCTTTCGCCGTTTGAGCCGCCGTCGTCGGTTCGTGCCGTCTGTCGAGGAACTTCGCCTGTTCGACCCCTGATCGCGCCACCTCTTCACCGGAAGTTTGTGCTCACTTTATTCCGCCGTTCGAGCCACCGTGGGGGAACCACTCAAACTGTTCGAGCCGCCGCCGTCAAATTGTTCAACCCCTGATCGAGCCGTCGTCGCCGGTTCGTGTCGTCTGCCGTTCGAGCCGCCGTCGTCCGTTTGTGCCGTCTGCCGTCATCGGTTCGTGCCGTCTGCCGTCCGAGCCGCCGTCGTTGGTTCGTGCCGTCTGCCATTCGAGCCGCCGTCGTTTGAGTGGTTCGACCCCTGTTCGTGCCACCTGTTCGCCGGAAGTTTGTGCTCACTTTATAGAGTATGAATATGCGCCTATCTAAACATGTTCACGATCGAGCTATGTTCAATATGGAATTAATGGCCTGATCGAGCCATGTTCACGATCGATCGAGCCACATTAAATATGTTATTAATGGCCCAATCGTGCTACATTCAATATGGAATTAATGGCTCGATCGAGCTATGTTCACGACCGAGCCACGTTCAATATCGAATTAATGGTCGATCAAGCTCGGATGCAATCGATCGAGGCCATACCCTAAACATTAAAACCCTAAACCCTTAACCCTTAACCCTAACCCCAAGAGACGAAATCCTACGCCCAAAGAGACGAAATCGTACACCCTAAAAAACACAACCCACGACCTTCAACCTTATCGAATACGCAAACTGCATTATCGATAACTATAATGTTCAAACCATAAATAATAAACCCTAAACCTTAAATACAAATCCCAAAACTCTAAACATGCACGATCGAGGAACGTGGATAGAGATAAAATCATCAGGCTCGATCGAGATCTCATCAAGGCTCGATCGAACATGTTGTCGGATTTTGGTAGCGGTGACGGCGGTGTAGTTGCCGGATTGTGTCGTTGGTGGTGTAGTTACTGGAGTGCGGTGGCTTGGAGCGCGATGAGAAAATGGTAAATAGAGAGTGCGAGAGAGGGGAGAAAAAACGGCGGACATGGTAAGTTATTATGAGTTTTATTCTATAATTTTTTCTCATTAATGGTATTTTTGTCTCTTCGTATATGAAATGATTAGAATTTATAATTTTTAAGTTAGTGGCTAGAATTTATCTTTTACTATCTAAAGTGGCTAGTTTAACATATTATCACAATTTTATTATTCTAACCTACTAAAACTCCCTCACTTTTTCTTAATCCGTTTTCGCATGCAACGCACCCTCAACAAATAGCTGCTTTCAAAACGTTTCAAAATGGCAGCTGCATATATCCCTAGAGTGACAAACCACAAGTCTGATTTTTGAATTATGGGAATTTTCATTTATTGTTTGTTTTGAAAATGTTTCTAATAAGTGTCAAACATCTGCGTTAGAAGATGTCACACTAAAATGTACTTAGAGTGATCTAAAACTTTATATTCTCTTGAACCCCAACTGCCTTGACATATAGAAAGGAAAATTTAACGATATTTGAACCCCTAATCTTTTTAGGTCACCAAAAGACTATACCAACAATTAGATCGTCCTATATAGTTAAAGGGCAAATTAAAATTTTCTCATGAAACATCAAGTGCCAAAGCTATAACCTTAGGATCCATTTGATTCTTGTGATATATAATAAGGTGGTGACCAATACCTACCATAAAATTATATTCGTACTTAAAGGGCAAATTAAAATTTTCCCATGAAACATCAAGTGCCAAAGCTATAACCTTAGGATCCATTTGATTCTTGTGATATATAATAAGGTGGTGACCAATACTTACCATAAATTATATTCGTACTTACATTGAATGTTGTGTCACGCTTTATCACACTCAAAGTAACTATGGGTAAACACAAATTTCATTTATTTGACAAAATAAATATACAAGATGTGTACAAATGAAAATATGAAGATTTGAGTTGATTGCGGGTTTTGAATCTCTATGATTCCTCTGATTCTTCTCTTCAAGTTGATACTTGAACGATGTTTGAACAACTTTCGAGATTTATGGAGAATTTGACTCTCCTTGATCTCCTTGGGTTTGATACTTGAATTTATAACGTTTATTCGGAGGACATTTGCCCTATTTTCGAATAAAACATTGATTACGAGAATTTATACGAAGAACGCAATCGGTTCCATGGAGGACAACTTGAATATTATTGGTGATTTCCATGAAGAACGATATTGGTTCTACGGAGAATACCTCAAATATTCAAGAGAATTCGTAAGAAATTCAACTTTTAATTTATGAGTTAGAACTTCATGAATTATGGTGTGATTTTTGAGCTCTCATTTGACCCTTATTTATAGGTGTAGAGGTAGCAGAATTGATGGGCTTTTGAGCTCTATATTGGGCCTCCATGATGATGTATCACTATCTGATTGATTATCAATTATTGATGTATATCAATAAAAGATTTAACTTGCTGACAAAGAAATTGATATTTATCTTCAATATGTTCATTAATTAAATACATTATTTAATTTAGATTTCATAATAATCCAAATCAAATTAATGTATAAAATTAATAAAATATTTAATGTATTTTCTCAAATTTTCGATGCCTACACTATGAAACTCATCATGCCAATGAAATATAGCTGATAAGATCCTTCCTCTTCAATTAAAAGGATGGGATTTTGTTTCATCATAGAAGATAAATAGGGAACCGTTATTTATCATTACTAGTATGAGAGCTCGTGCTATGCACCAGATAAATTGTATTTCCATTGTTTAAGTTATCAAATTAAGAAGTAATTAATTGATGGTGAAAATATACTTTGACTACGTTATTTTTTATTATATTTAGTTGAAGTAAAGTTAAGTAAAAAAAGAAAAAGGAAAAAAAAAACAAAAAAAAACAAAGAGTGTAAAGAGTGAAAAAAAAAATTGTGAGAAAAATTAAACAATTGTGATCATGACTGCCGCAACCTTTTATGTAGGTGTTATTTCATATTTTTAAGCTAATGAAAAAAAAAAAACACTTTAATGTAAGTTGTTATCAATGAGAGTACTTTATATATCTGCAATCCATAAATTCATTATATTTATCTACTAATGTCCGCGTTACTTCAATGAGAGTACTTTATATTTTCTTAAAATGGAAAACTGATAATGTAATTGAAATTAAAGCGTGTGCTCTAAAAGAATTATAATTTGTCGTTATAGAACAACCTTGATTTATCAAATTGTTTGAGTGCGAAATATGGTGGGTGGGAGGTTGAACTAAACTCTTTGAGAAAATCTTTTATGCCTTTGAATTGAAGGGAGTTTTGACTCAACTTGGGGGGGGGGGGGGGGGGGGTTAGTAATCATTAAGATAAAATATATAGGGAAATATGCAACATAATATTTATTAGATTCACAAGAACCCAATGATTATTGATTTTAAATTAAATATCATCATTAGAGATTTAATTGATATGAAACCATAAGAATCAGAGAACAAACTGAACAAGTTATGATAGATTCAAAATCTTGTGATCTAAATTGTATTGAAATATGTCTAGAGGTGTGAATAGATGAGTAAATTAATTAGATATTTAGATTCTTTAGCCCAATTGAACATATTGATTTTCATATTGGAACTTTACAACTGATGAATGTGACATCCTAATATAGAACTTGACTGATAGTAAATAGAAGTAGGAGTATAATGTAGCTTTCTAACTAAGATTTCCACAAAAATAAATTATGAAAATGTTAAAACTGGTCATGTTCTTCTGTTAGTCTAGAAGATACAATATATTTTCGTAAAGTATGATTTTGCATTCATATTTCAGATATTACATTCAAATGAAATCTTTTGTGTCTAAAATTGACTACAATCGATGATGTCTTGAGTAATACACCCTCCGTTTTGTTCAGTTAGATGTGTTTTACTGTTTTATACCTCACTATACATTTAAGCAACGCCTCAAACTGGATGCACCGGAGGGATTAATATTTACTTATTCTTCTTCTTTAAATGTTTTTTTTTATATGTTGTTATCGACGATGACAAAAATATTCATGTTTTATGAGCACCAATCTTTAATCTTATTAGCCTCTCTCTAAAAATATTATGCTCTCTGTATGCAATGCGATTT
This sequence comes from Thymus mandschuricus, assembly GCA_029379335.1. NCBI lineage: Eukaryota > Viridiplantae > Streptophyta > Magnoliopsida > Lamiales > Lamiaceae > Thymus > Thymus mandschuricus. The sequence continues at coordinate 8,093,486 of CM057082.1, read as the reverse complement.
TCATGGAGAGATAAAACGTACTTTCACATTTAAGAGCTTTTTGATAGGGATCGTTAATAATAAGACCTTAGCGAGAGATTAAAGAGTTATTTTATGTTGTTCATCTATTGTTAATTAGTTCATGCATTAATCTTTATCAATTTCTATAATTTTCAATTTCTATATTTTGTGTTATGGTTGGACCATAAGATTGTTCCATCATTTTCATTACCAAATTAAATTATGATACCCACGGCATTCAATTAATATATCTTTTGAATTGTAATTTATAGCAGTATAATTTTATCTTAGTCTTTGTTTTTTGTCGAGATTCTTTGGATATGATTTCAGTAATTGATTTGATGTCTTCAAAGGAAAGACACACAATCAGTCTAATGTATCTGGTCTCAAGGTGCATAAGTGGACAATTTTTCTTTAAGGTTGCGTTCTTGTTGGGAATTGTTAAGGGGAAACCTATTGGGACGCTTAATAAAATTATTTCATGTATTTTGATTCGATCCCAAAATCCTCTGTGTTAATCCTATTTCCAAGCGACCCTATTTTTTATTAGAATTATAGGTTAGAATTTTTCAAGCATATATGTTAGGAAAGCTTGTTTTGCTTCAGTCGCTTTAGGTCTAGATTGCAGGTTTCAAGCGAAGCAAGAAGGTCACTCGCTTGAGTGTGTTTTGAAGTCAAAGCGAGCCTAACCGGTAAAGCGAAGCGAGTGCTCTCGATAAAATCAAAGAGAGTCAACCCGACTAAGCTAAAGCGAGTGCACTGAAGCGAAGCGAGTACACTACAAAGCTTGAAAGCGACAGTTCAACTACCAACCTTGTTTGAACTCGAGTTTGAATTCGAGTCAAGTGAAGATCAGCCGCCATTTAATGCGGATCTCCACGTGGAATGCAAGGACTGGTTGCGAGAGTTGACTGGGTAGACCGACAAGCAGCCGCTACAGTACTGCAGAGTCCAGTTACTGTTACGCTTGACTCTTAGCCAAATTGGGAAAGAAGACAAAGCGACTCTCTGAAAAGCTGCCTGTCAAGTCCAAGTACTGTTGAGAATAGAGAGACAAAGCCACCCACCTTCAAACGGCTTCTACTCGTCTCTCACACTATAAATAGAGGAATGCAGAAGAGAGAACACTTGAACACTTCCGAAAATTTCCAGCGCTCATACTTGCAAGCACTCGTGATTTTCAGCTTTCAACTTTCTCTAGTTCTTGAAGAAGTGTTCCAAGATTCAGCGGGTGGGTAAAACCCGGACCCGGACCCGCTCAAAAAACAAAGGACCCGGACCCGGACCCAGTCCGTTAACAATTGGACCCGGACCCGGATCCGGAAACTTAGATGCTACCCGGACCTGGACCCGACCCGTTACAGTGGACCCGGACCCGACCCGGACCCGGAAATTAAAATTGGCTACACCTTTACATTTTTTTTTTTTAATTTTTAATTCAATTGCCCAAATTCATCAATTTTTTTATGTTCTTAAAAAATAGTGGAAGATTGGGTTTAGATCCGTCGGGTCCAAGAAATTGAGATCCATGTCAAGATCCGACGGATCCACGGGTTTACGGATCTGGACCCGGATCCGTAGCATTTATTTCTAAATTAAAAAATTGAAAATAAAAATTACAATAAAAATTTTGCAAGGTCCATATCCAATTTTCGGATCGGATCTATCGGATCCGGACCGGATCCTGGATCCATTGCCATACCTAGTGACGTTCAAGTCGAAACTTTAATCAATCTTAATATGTAAAAATATAAAAAAATTGATAAGTTGAAAAAACTAAATGGTTGAACTAATTTATAAGAAAAGAAAAAAAAAATTATTAAAAAAAAAAAAAAAAAAAAAAAATTGGGCCGGGTCGGGTCGGGTCTGCTATAGTACGGGTCTGACCGGGTTGGACCCGGACCCGGACCCGTAAGTTAATTAACGAGCGGGTTTTGACCGGGTCCGGACCGGGTGTCCGGGTTTTACCCACCCGCTGACACCCCTAAGTTAAACCAACATTTACTATATGTTGATGTTTTCTTTCCACCCTACCATTTTGAGCATGAATATATGGACATGGATGTTGGAAATGAATGCCAAGAGACTGCAAATACGACACCAAAGGCCTAAACTCACCACCCCAGTCTGACTGAAAACTTCCTACAGAGGTTTCAAACCTGTTTTGAACCATGGCTAAGAAATGCTTAACCACAGTAGATGTTTCAGATTTTAAGTGTAGTGGATAGATCCATGAGTACCTAGAGAAGTCATCAACAAAACATATGTAATACCAAAAACCAGCTCTAGACACAGTGTGACTAGGACCCCATAGATCAGAGTGAACCAATTGAAAAGGCTTAGTAGTTTTGACTGAGGTAGATATATGTGGATTTTGATGAAGTTTACCAAGACTTCACAGAACTCAAGATTTTTAGGAGAGAAAGGAATCTTTAAATCTTTACACAATTTTGCTAGCATCAGATTATTAGGATGACCAAAGTATTAGCACTCAACTTACACATCCCAGCAAATTGATTAGAAGGCAAAGCAGAAGAGACAGAAAGCAAAACACAAGAATCAGCTATTTATTATCACTAGAACACCAGAGAGCACCAGATGTTGAAGTACTACAAGAGTCTAAAGTACAACCACCAGATTTCAAAGAATTTAGAACAGAAGCACAAATGCATGATTACAAGAAGTGAAAGAACCAGAAACATCACCAACACAGTTGGCAGTTGTAGCTGCATTCTTGGAAAGAAGAGAGGATAAGTCCAGATGATAAAGACCTTTAGAGAGGCTCCCCTTCAGCAGGATCTTGTAAGAGAGTTTGTCCTTGACAAAACAAGAATCCGAGTTAAATTCAATGCACACATTATTGTCCTTGGTAAATTGAGAAATACTAAGCAGATTTTTAGTGATACGTGGGACAAACAAAATGTTATTCAAGAGCAAAGAAGCAAAGTTAGTATGAGAACTAGAAGAAAGTGGAATAACATTGGAACCAATAGAAGAAATAGACATCATGTTACCATTTCCAACCATGAGACCTTCTTGCCCAAAGTAATCTGAGCTCACAGCCAAATTCTGAAATTCATTGGTGACATGAGTTGTGGCTCCACTATCCACACACCAATTTCCATCACTGCCGCAAAACTGACCATCACCACCAGCCAAATCAGCCACAAAAACCTTAGGAACTGCACCACCAGCAGATTGATTACCATTACTAGCACCATTACCAGTATTCTGTCCATCCATTCTAGTAAAGTGAATATCAAATCTCTTGAAACATTTAAGCGCAACATGTCCTGTTCTACCACAGAGTTGACACAGGAGAACCTTCCCAAAGTTCTGTTTAGGAGCACCACGACCTCCAGCACCAAAAACTGGAGCACCTCGACCTCCACCATTATACATACCAGCCCCACGACCTCGGTAAGCAACATTTGCAGAATGATCAAGTAAGGACGTGTGCTGTTGTGCCAAACGTGTCTCATACGCTTAAAATGCAAGCTGAACCTCCTGCAAATCTTGAGAGTCAGATCTATTCATCGCATTCACCACCAGAGCCTCATACTCTGGACCAAAACCATTCAGGATATGCATAATGTTGAGAATGAAAGATTTGCAGAGAGGGAGAGTGAAATCAATGAAACAGTAAAGCATAAAGTAGTTTCTTCATTCTCAAGCTTAGCTGCTGAAATTCATACAAAGAGTATTTATATCTATCTCTCTTAGCTGAAAAGAAATCCTAGCCATCTATTTTAGGGTAAAGATCCAACGATCAAAAGAAAAGCCATAAAAGTAGAAAACGCAAACTACTACTTAAAACAAGAAATGCGACTTTGAGCAGCTCCATGTAAAACAAAACTTGTACGTGCAGCCTTCACCTCCTGTCTTCCTTCCTTAACCTTTTGTCTTCCTTCCTTAACCTTCACTCTTCAACTTTTGAATCTTTACACCCCCCCTCAAGATGGAGGTGATGAAGATCAAACACCGCCATCTTGGACAGGAGAGCACGAAAACGGGGACCATATAGAGGCTTCGTAAAGAAGTCTGCAATCTGATCATGAGAAGAAATAGCAGTGGGAACCACAAGACCTTGCACATATTTTTCCCTTACAACGTGGCAGTCGATTTCGATGTGCTTGGTCCGTTCATGAAAGACCGGATTACGTGTGATCTGGAGAGCAGCATCATTATCACAGAATATGGTGATTGGAGTAGAAGAAGTAACCTGAAAAGCAGCAAGTAAGTTGTGAAGCCAAGCAAGTTCCCTTGTAGTAACTGCAAGAGCCCTATACTCTGCTTCAGCCGAGCTAGAAGAAACAGTAGATTGTTTCTTGCATTTCCAAGAAATCAGGCTAGAACCCATGAACACACAAAATCCGGTCAAAGACTTTCTTGATTCTCCACATGTAGCCCAGTCTGCATCCGAGTAGGCTAATAAATTGAAAGAGGTATTGACTGGGTAGAAGACACCCAGAGAAGGACAGCCCTTCAAATATTTCAGGACATGAATTGCAGCATACCAGTGTGCTTTAGTGGGCTTAGCCATATACTGACTTAGCTGTTGAGATGCATGAGAAAGATCTGGCCTGGTGAGATTAAGATATAAAAGCTGACCAACCAAGCTTCGATATTGCTCTGGATTTTGCAAGAGTTCTTCAGTACTCTGTGAGAGATTCAACCCTGGAGGCAATGGAGTTGCAGTAGGTTTGCAGCAAAGCAAACCATGATTTGAAAGGATATCTAGTATGTATTTTCTCTGGTTCAAGGCTGTACCATCAACACCTCGAGCAACCTCCATTCCTAGAAAGAACTTAGCTGGACCTAAATCTTTTATTGTAAAAGCATCATCCAGAGATGATTTAAGATCTGACAACAACTCAAGTGAAGGCCCAGTAATGATGGCATCATCAACATACACTAAAAGGGCAAGAAAAGTGGAATCCTTTCCCTTAGTAAATAGACATGGATCATGGATGGAAGCTGTGAATCCCAAGGAGCAAAGAAACCTGGAAAACTCTGCATTCCATTCCCTCGAGGCCTGTTTCAGACCATATAGACTCTTCTGCAGCTTGCAAACCTTTCCATTTTGAGAATCCAGGCCAGGAGGTAACTTCATGTAGATAGTATCCTTCAAATGCCCATGCAAAAAGGCATTATTAACATCGAGTTGATGTATAGGCCAACAATGTGCAGTTGCCACTGCAAAGAAAAGTCTCACAGTGACTAAGTTAGCAACTGGTGAGAATACTTCTTCATAATCAATTCCTTGCTGTTGGGTGTATCCTTTAGCTACAAGTCTAGCTTTGCACCGTTCCACTGAACCATCTGCCTTTAGTTTCACTTTGAAAATCCATTTACACCCAATAGGTTTCACACCAGCTGGAAGATCAGTGATTATCCAGGTATCATTCTTTGATAAAGCTTGTAATTCCTGATTGATGGCCTCAACCCACTCTGGATATTGCATGGCTTCTTTAAAAGAAGATGGTTCCCTTACCATTGTTAGGTTGAAAAGAAAACTGGTGTGTGGTTGAGTGAGAGAAGGGCTAATAGCATAGGGAAAAGTAGGTGGTGTAATGGAAATATGATGTGTGTATAGTTGAGTAGAGTTAACTGAACCAGTGTAATCTTGCATCCAAGTAGGTGGATTCCTCTCTCTATTGCTTCTCCTGAGAACTGGTGGATCATGAGCAGATGGTGATACCAATGGCAAATGAATCAAGGAATCATTAGTAGGATCCAGTTCTGGAGTAATGGTTTCTGGTGTTTCAAAAGGAAGCACCTGATCAGCCTTGGGTGTAGAATGATTTTCATCTTCAATGAGAACCTCCAGAGGAGGTATGGATAAGTGAGGCTGAGTACTCACTGCAGGGTAAGAAACAGCAGGCTCAGTATGAGAGGGAGAAGGGATGGGATGCAAGTAAGGAAAAGAGTCTGTGACAAATTTCACATCTCTAGAGATAAATATCTTCTGTTTTTCCAGGTCAAAAAGGAGATAACCTTTATGACTTACATCATACCCTAAGAACACAGATTTCACACTTCTGGTATCAAATTTACCTCTGTTTGGTTGAAGATTGGCAGCATAGGCCAAGCATCCAAATGGTCTGAGCATGGCAAAATCTGGTTCATGACCAAACAACAGTTCATAGGGAGTTTTCCACTCAAGCACCACACTAGGCAGCCTATTTATAAGCCATGTAGCAGTCAGAATGGAGTATGGCCAAAACCTCATAGGTAATCCACTCTGAAACATGAGGGCTCTTGCTGTAGAAAGTAAATTTCTGTGTCTCCTTTCCACTATGCCGTTCTGCTGGGGACTATACACACATGACTTTTGATGAAGAATCCCATGATCCATGAACAGCTGAGCCACTTTATGGTTGAGGAATTCACTCCCATGATCTGATCTAAACACCTTCACTTTCCTATCAAACTGTGTAGATATCATCTGCAAGTATCCAGCTAAAACCTGTGGGACCTGATCTTTTGACTGCAAAAGATATGTCCATATAACTCTGCTGAAATCCTCCACCAAAGTCAAAACATAGGTAACATTACAAATGTTACTCTGAGTATAAGGACCCCATATGTCCCCATGAACCATGTCAAACAAAGAGCTGGTCCTTCTGTTCAAAACAGGGAAATGATCTCTGGCATGTTTAGCTTTAACACATACCTCACAGTTTTCAATTATCTTTACCAACTCATCAAAATTCTTCCCCTTTGGTATCTTCATATGATTAAGTGTGGAAATAGATGGATGTCCCATAAATATGTGCCAATCCAACAGGCTCATATCCTTTGGATTGAAAAAACTGATGAGATGTTGTTCTGAAACAGCCTCCATAACATATAAATTCTTCCTCATCCTGCCTACCCCCACCAAGTGATCTGTGTGCATTCTCTGAAAGGTGCAGTGAGTAGGAAAGAAAGTGCACTTAATGCTCATACATTCAATCAATCTGGCCACAGAAATCAGATTGTGAGTGAAATCTGGAGCATAGAGGACATTATCCAATGTAATGTCCTTATTAATCTTTGATTGCCCTGCATGTGTAATGGTTCTGGAAGAACCATCTGGAAAGAAAATCATTGTGGGAGTTTCCAATCTATATATGGTGTATAGCAGATCAGGATTAGAGCATATGTGAGCACTAGCACCTGAATCTACTATCCACTCAACCTTATCCATGCTTGGCAATACAGAGAATGCAAAGTGCCCTTCAAAAGGGTTTGACCTCTTAACTGCATCATGCACCATATTAGCATCTCCTTTGGCACTGCTTCCTGTTTGCTTCTGCAAGAATTGCCCCATGCATTTGGCAATTTCACTTTGAATCAGCTTGCTTATGTCTTGTCCTGTATCCCTCTGTTCTGTTCTATCTGAGGCTCCTTCCATGTCTGCAGCTGACTCAACATAGTTGGCTCTGTTCTGACCTTGGCTTTCCTTGAGCTTTTTGTACCAGTCAGGTATCCCATGTAGCTTAAAACATTCACTAGCATCATGCCCCATTTCTTGGCAGTGTGTACATTTGAGTTTCCTCTTCTCTTCCTTACTGATTCTTTTCTTGAATGGCCCACCTCCTTGTTTCTGAAATTGTTGCTGTTTCTGATTCTGGTAAGTGGATTTGTTCCCATACTGTTGTTGATTCACAACATAATTCCCTTTGTGAATATTCATGGCCATCATATCTTTGTTGTCACCACTTTGTTCACTCAATCTTCTTTGATCCTCCACTTGTACAACCATGGAGTATGCTTGATCAAGATTAGGCAGAGGCTTCAAGAGCATAATCTGAGTTTTAGTAGACTCATATACTTCATTCAGACCAACTAGGAAAGCTACAAGACGAATTTGATCCTCTCTTAGCATGGATTTCTTTTTAGCATGGCACACACAATCCAGAGGTGGGAGAAGCATGTCCATCTCCTCCCACATAGCGTTCAGCTGGTTGAAATATGCAGAAACAGACAGATTTCCTTGCCTAAATGCATAAATTTCTCTTTGCAATTTGAGTATTTTTGGTCCATTGCTTCCCCCAAAACGATGAGTGAGAGCATTCCATAATTTATACGTGCTTTCAATGTGAGAATAAGCATCAACCAATTCTTTGCAAATAGAATTACAGATCCATGTCGAAACAATGTAATCTACCTTAAGCCATCTTTTATAATAGGGAGATTCCACATCGGGTTCAGAGAAGGTACCATCTAAGAGTTCTAGCTTGCTCCGAGCAGCTAGAGCTCGCCTGATTGACTTGCTCCAGTTGAGGAAGTTGGTTCCTGTGAGTTGTGCAGAAACGAGCTGCAATCCTGAGTGATCTGTAACTGGGAGATTGAGGATCTCCTCGATTTGAGCCTCTGTTAGCCCGATACCATCCACCTTCCTCTGATCTTCATTTCCTTCCTTCTTCATTTCCTTTTTCGGTGAGAACTGGCCATCTTCTTCTTCATTAGCCATGTTTACCGAGAGTTGTTGAATAATTTTAACCATTAACTAGAGGATCGAATCAACCTACGCTCGTGATACCATGTTGAGAATGAAAGATTTGCAGAGAGGGAGAGTGAAATCAATGAAACAGTAAAGCATAAAGTAGTTTCTTCATTCTCAAGCTTAGCTGCTGAAATTCATACAAAGAGTATTTATATCTATCTCTCTTAGCTGAAAAGAAATCCTAGCCATCTATTTTAGGGTAAAGATCCAACGATCAAAAGAAAAGCCATAAAAGTAGAAAACGCAAACTACCACTTAAAACAAGAAATGCGACTTTGAGCAGCTCCATGTAAAACAAAACTTGTACGTGCAGCCTTCACCTCCTGTCTTCCTTCCTTAACCTTTTGTCTTCCTTCCTTAACCTTCACTCTTCAACTTTTGAATCTTTACACATAATCAGCTCATCATCATCTAGAGGCTTACCAATCGCCGCAAGTTGATCACCAATGCTACGCATCTTCATAAAGTAATCCTCCACAGATGATCCTCCTTTCTTCGTGGACTGCAATTGCACATGATACTTCATCGTTTGTGCTTTCGATTGGGCATAAACCGCCTTCTCAAGGCCAATCTAAACCTCACACGCAGAGCGACAACGAACTACATGCCCCAGCATCGACTCACCAACCGTCGACAACAACCAGCTCATAAGACACTGATCACGCCGGATCCAGTCAATGTACTCCGGATTTGGTACCATCGCCCCTGTCGAAGGACCAGGAAGCAAAGGAGATGGAATTCCGTCAATGGAGAAATGAAGCTCTCCAAACCTTGGCCTCGAATCGCCGATAACACCAATACACGCCAGAACGCATAGTTGGATCGATCCAATTTCAATTGGATATGATGAAACTAAGGAAGCTGAACACCTCCACCGCGCACCGATGAATCTGAAGCCGCCATGAAAACTCACCAACAAAAAATACTCAAACACCAAAAACACACAAAATTACAGACAGAAAATCACAGATTCAACACCAAAAACTCAACCAATACGATGCAACGACGAATACGCACACTAAAAACTGAAAATCAATCGAGAACGAACACAGAAATCGCTAGATTCTGGCTCAAGATACCATGTTGAGATACACGAAACCAACACAAAATGTAGAGAGAGAGAAAGTAAAACAGAGAGAAAACTGCTTCATTCAATATTCAACCACTAACTAATTACATCATTAGAGAACTAACAATATACTAATGCTATATTAGTAACCGCCTGCCACATCATCATTCACTTGCCACCTCAGCTATACTATATTCATACTATTATATTTAATAAAGCGGAGACGAGCTCCACGCGGCTGGGATCTTTGGTGCCTGATTCAGATGCAGAAGTTGCGGTTTGTCGGAGAATCTCGAGCTTTTCTTTATCGAACACGAATCTTTTTGTCATGAAGTTTTCGTCAGAAACGAAAATTTTCTGCAACCTTGAGCTGCAATAGAGTGAGGAGTTAAATACAGTGAGTGTTTACCACTATTATTTACTATAATATAATAGAAATTAAATGTCATATCTCTCTACAAGTTCGAGCTTGTAATTCTATTACGATACCTATCTTTTGGCTATTCTAGCCTCTAGCTCTATGAGAATGAGCTTCAGAAATAACAATAACTATAGAAAAGAAAATTAGTGTATAAAAATATTAAAAATAAAATTGTGAATAATTAAATTATTATTGAAATTTGATAATTAGATCCGATTCTTTAAAACTTTACCCCTTAAAAGTTCTCATAAGAGGAAATCATCCAAAATTTAAAAAATAAAGATAATTTTAGACATTTTCTTAATAAAATTAAATAGGGACAAATGAGTGACTTCTAACGTGGTCGATATTAATTTAGACGGAAATGTTAAAATTGCATGGTACTTATTTTTATATCAAAATCTCAAGTTAGTAGTGATCCAAAAAACAAGCTGTGCTACCTCCCCCAGCGAAGGGGCGCGAGGGCCGGGAAGTAGGAGGCGGCGCCGAAGCGGCGGCGAGCAGTTTCCGCCTTCCCCTGGAAGGCGGCGGCCCAAGCCTCCATGAAATCCTGTACAGAAGCCATATCGCAAACCTTGTGTGAGATACACGCGCCGATCACGATTCCTCCACACTCGAAGAACGTGGCCTGCACCACGAGCAGCGGCCGTTCGCCGTGGTTGGTTGCTGCTATACACTCCCTCGGCAGGTACAGCTTCAGATGTTCGTCCTTGGACACGACGTCGTCGAGACGGGCTCGAGCTCGGGCCTCGACGAACTCGAAGCCCGCGTCGTTGCAATCGATGAAATGACGGTTTTTGAGGCGACCTGCTAAGGGGTAGAATGAAGGTACTATTTGCAGGAGGGAGTGTTTCAGTCGCTGCGATATTTGGAGATGGTTAGAGGAAGTCAAGCCTTTCGATTCATCGCCATTGAAGAAGAAGATTATAGGAATATAAACTGAGATTAGCATTTGATCAATGTATGAGAGTTTCAACTTCTTTGGGTGAGGAGGAGTTTGAGGTGAAGGCTTCATAATTTCTCTGAGATAACTTGCACTGAAACTTCCATTGCTTTTTTCTTTTTCTTTTTTGCCTTTTGCTATTTTCTAAAAATATAAGCGGGGGATTTATCGAAGGGGACTTCATATATTAATGTGTTTGGTATTTATTGTTCATATTTTTGATTACTTATATTGAATTTAATTTATGTTAAATTTTAATTTTTGCAAGATATGAATAAAGAAAATTTGGAGGAATTTAGAAGAAGCAAAGAAAATTAATTCGAGATTACCATTATTATTACTAGTTATTTCCATCCGTGCATTGCACGGGATAAACTATTTTTTTTTAAAAACTTACAAATAATAGTTTATTGTTTGAATGTTTTTGATTTAAACTATATATTTGTAACGCCTGTTTTAAATATAACTATTGACATTTCTACTACACATTTAATAATAATATATATAAATTACATTTGAATAGCATCACAATACATAACTACAAATTATAGAATGTGAAAGTTACTAAATATTATTATCAGTTGCTCCTATCAACTTACAAATATTGAATATAAGTATACTGTAATAAAAATGACCCAATTTATGCGGATTCCCTTTTTTTTCATTGAAATTTCTAAAATTTACCATATAGTATCTCTAATAAGATTTATAAAACCAATATTTATGAATTTATGAAACCACATTGATTCCCCCCCCCCCCCCACACACACACAATTTTGCCCAATTTTGATCCTATTATGTTATACAGTATGCTAAAATTTGTATAAAAACTCACATAATTTATTTATTTTCTGTTATACATGCACAATTCTAGTACTATATTATGTACAATTTTTTTTTTTTTTTTTAACTCTCACTATTTTAATCGTATTATGTTCCACTCCCCGTTTTAACATATTAATCTCGTTTGAATATTTTATATACACATATATTTAAATAACTATATAATTAATTTCTATTTAAAATTAATAAATCACCGTCTAATTAAATTTTACAAAATGAAATGTTAAATGAAATAAATGCACATGATTACCTTTAATAAATGAACTAAAACATCCTATATATAACTTGGCACTACAATTAATAAACTAAAATTTTCTATAAATAGATACGGGCTTACTATTATATATGAGGAAATGTAGTGTTTTACCTATTCTCTTAAGTGTTTTTACACTTTAGTTCAAAATATAAAAAAACTACCAATATACCCACTTTTTCAACTTTCTTCCCAATTTACCCCTACTTTTCCCACTCTCCTTCCTTTTCTCTTTCCTACACATGCACATGTCAACATCAACTTTTACTTTTTCCTTTTTCTTTTATTTTTTTAATTTCCATCAAGAACCATATTTTTTATTTATTTTTTTATCTAATTTTTATTTCAATTTTCGTGTTCATTTTTTTTTTTTTTTTTTTTATTAACAAGTGTTCCTTGATAAGAAAATGAAATAATTTAGTAAGAATCTGTCAATTTCTTTTACAATCTTACTATCTTATAATGGTAGGAAATCATGTACATATAATATGTAAGAAACGTCATTGTGTTTACAATCTTATAAAATAAATCATTATGTAATATGTAAGAAACGTCAGTTGGTTAGAAAATGACTCATTCTTACCACGCATGGTAAGAAACAATGTATAATCTTATAAAATGTTGTGCAAGAAGTCATGTTCATTCTAACTATCTATCTTACGAGTGCTTCAATAAAACTTGCTAAGTAAGAAACAAACTCGTTCTTATTTACAATCTTTTCAATCTTATTATATATTGTAAGAATCCATGTACACTCTTACCACCTGTTGTAAAATATCATGTTCATTTTGTAAGAATCCATGTACAATCTTACCACCTATTATATATTGTAAGAATCCATGTACAATCTTACCACCTATTATATATTGTAAGAATCCATGTATAATCAAGAACCTTTTTATTTATTTATTTTTCTAATATTTTATTTCAATTTTCAAGTTCATTTTTTTTTTTATATAATTTTATTAAGTACTGCAAAACTCAGTTAGTTAGAAAATGATTCATTCTTACCACGCATGGTAAGAAACAATGTATAATCTTATAAAATGTTGTGCAAGAAGTCATGTTCATTCTAACTATCTATCTTACGAGTGCTTCAGTATAACTTGCTAAGTAAGAAACAAATTCGTTCTTATTTACAATCTTTTCAATCTTATTATATATTGTAAGAATCCATGTACACTCTTACCACCTGTTGTAAAATATTATGTTCATTTTGTAAGAATCCATGTACAATCTTACCACCTATTATATATTGTAAGAATCCATGTATAATCAAGAACCTTTTTATTTATTTATTTTTCTTATTTTATTTCAATTTTCATGTTCATTTTTTTTTATTTAATTTTATTAAGTACAACAAAAGTCAGTTGGTTAGAAAATGACTCATTCTTACCATGCATGGTAAGAATCAATGTATAATCTTATAATTGTGCAAGAAGTCATGTTCATTCTAACTATCTATCTTACGAGTGCTCCAGTAAAACTTGCTAAGTAAGAAACAAACTCGTTCTTATTTACAATCTTTTCAAGTTTGTTTCGTACTTAGCAAGTTTTACTGGAGCACTCGTAAGATAGATAGTTAGAATGAACATGACTTCTTGCACAACATTTTATAAGATTATATATTGTTCTTACCATGCATGGTAAGAATGAGTCATTTTCTAACCAACTGACTTTTGCAGTACTTAATAAAATTAAAGAAAAAAAAATGAACATGAAAATTGAAATAAAATATTAGAAAAATAAATAAATAAAAAGGTTCTTGATTATACATGGATTCTTACAATATATAATAGGTGGTAAGATTGTACATGGATTCTTACAAAATGAACATAATATTTTACAACAGGTGGTAAGAGTGTACATGGATTCTTACAATATATAATAAGATTGAAAAGATTGTAAATAAGAACGAATTTGTTTCTTACTTAGCAAGTTATACTGAAGCACTCGTAAGATAGATAGTTAGAATGAACATGACTTCTTGCACAACATTTTATAAGATTATACATTGTTTCTTACCATGCGTGGTAAGAATGAATCATTTTCTAACTAACTGAGTTTTGCAGTACTTAATAAAATTATATAAAAAAAAAATGAACTTGAAAATTGAAATAAAATATTAGAAAAATAAATAAATAAAAAGGTTCTTGATTATACATGGATTCTTACAATATATAATAGGTGGTAAGATTGTACATGGATTCTTACAATATATAATAGGTGCTAAGATTGTACATGGATTCTTACAAAATGAACATGATATTTTACAACAGGTGGTAAGAGTGTACATGGATTCTTACAATATATAATAAGATTGAAAAGATTGTAAATAAGAACGAGTTTGTTTCTTACTTAGCAAGTTTTATTGAAGCACTCGTAAGATAGATAGTTAGAATGAACATGACTTCTTGCACAACATTTTATAAGATTATACATTGTTTCTTACCATGCGTGGTAAGAATGAGTCATTTTCTAACCAACTGACGTTTCTTACATATTACATAATGAGTCATTTTATAAGATTGTAAACACAATGACGTTTCTTACATATTATATGTACAAGATTTCCTACCATTATAAGATAGTAAGATTGTAAAATAAATTGACAGATTCTTACTAAATTATTTCATTTTCTTATCAAGGAACACTTGTTAAAAAAAAAAAAAAAAACAAAAAAAAAAAAACTGAACACAAAAATTGAAATAAAAATTAGATAAAAAAAAATAAATAAAAAATACGGTTCTTGATGGAAATTAAAAAAATAAAAGAAAAAGGAAAAAGTAAAAGTTGATGTTGACATGTGCATGTGTAGGAAAGAGAAAAGGATGGAGAGTTGGAAAAGTAAGGGTAAATTGGGAAGAAAGTTAAAAAAGTGGGTATATTTGTGTTTTTATTATAGTAGGGTGTATTATAGTGTTTCTCTTAAGCATAATAGGTATATAGATTTTTGCCCCATTATATATAGTATTGATTAATTAATCACGGGGATAGAAGGATTAAATAGAGTAGTTTTAGTGAAAATTGGATTTTTTTTTTTTTTTTTACCCATTTTGAGAATGCTTATGTGAAAATACTCATTTTCGCAAACAAGGTGTGAAAAAATCACATACTATATAATTAATTTCTATTTAAAATTAATAAATCACCGTCTAATTAAATTTTACAAAATGAAATGTTAAATGAAATAAATGCACATGATTACCTTTAATAAATGAACTAAAACATCCTATATATAACTTGGCACTACAATTAATAAACTAAAATTTTCTATAAATAGATCCGGGCTTACTATTATATATAGTATTGATTAGAAACGCTTCCATGCCCACTGTTAGTGGCAGTGCTAGGTTTAGTTTTGAAAAATTGATTAGGGTAATATATATTTCAATTATTTTGTCATAAATAGTATGTCACGTCACGTATTAGCATATTAAGAATGTCACGGTAGATAGGGGAACATTCATCTTACTATTATAATAATTGTTTTCTAGGATTCTTACTTAAATATTTTTACTTCCTAATAGTAGATTACTATTAAAGCCATGTATAAAAGACAGCAAGGCACAAGGGAAAGATTTTGAGTTAATTAGGTTTTTAGATTTTCTTTCCTCTTTTCTTTTTCATAAACAGCCGTAACATGACAATTAGATATGTAATGATAAAAGAACTATTGCTACAGTTTATATGTCGTGATATTTTTAAAGTGTCATGTCTTCCATTTTTTTTCCTATGGCTATTTTTTGGAAAATAATTGATGGGAATGGGAGATTTATATAATTCCTTTGTTTATCATTTTAATATCTTGAAAATTGTTCGGTCAATTTATTCAGTTATTTTAGTCATTATCATTTATCATTAAAGAACAATTGTGGTAGATGTCTTTAATGAATTTTCACCCTTTTTAAACAATGATTAAAACTCTATAATTGAAGCAACATGCATATTGTAATTGTGGATCATATTTATGGACAAAAGATAAAAAAGAAGTGAAAAGAATATAGGCGGCACCTATCGAGATTAGTGTAAGTTTCCTTATGTGTGTAAATATTTTTCTTTCATTATTGTATTTTCCCCTTTTCCTTTCTCTTTTTAGCGGTTCTTTTGATATTTTGAAAGAATTATGATGAATATTTTTTTTTTATTTTTTTATTTTTTTTAAACAATTAACAGGAAATTTAAGGGTCGCACCACGGAGGACTCGAACTCGAGACCTTTCAGGTCCGAGATTTATTCTTTAACCCCCTACTGCTTAGCCAACACACACACACAAATTCGCTCCCAAAGAATTATGATGAATATTGTTTTAGTAAAGATAATATGGTTTGGTTTACAACACCTTTTTTTATTTGGGTTTATATGGCTATTTGATTATAGATTTATAATCAGGTTGCATTCTCCTTGATGCGAAAGAAAATGAGACAAAAGAGAAATTCACCCTATTAATTACACCCTTTTTTATCACCTTTTTTCACTATTTATCAACGAAGGAGAATTGTACTCCTTAAATTGGAGAAAATATTTACAACACCAAATTGAAGAGATAATATTTTCTCTCATTGTAGTGCAAATGAAGAGAAAAAAATGGTAAATGTGAGAAAATGTGAGAAATAAGGAAAATTTTAAGGGTGATTTTCTCTTTTCTCTCATTTTCCTTTGCATCAAAGACAACGTAACACAACCTTATATCATAAATTATTGTTTGTGGGCATCATGCATTATTTAACGAGTAAACACTTAGCATTTTTTTTTAGAAATAAAACTAAATGCATGGAATATGCTACACTTATTCATGAACCTTTTTTTGTTTAATGAAAATATGTATAATATAATTTTATATATTTGTAGTACAATAAGTGTCATTATCATATTTTTTTTTTTTAATTTTAATGATCCAATAGTTTCATCCTTTTAATTTAAACTGTTAAGAAAATAAATCAATATGAATTTTTAACATCATATTCAAGTGTCGTATACGGCGATAAAAAAATACATATTCATGTACCTAAATAAGAAATACTACGAATTAAGTGAATAATTACATCAACGCAAAAGGAGTATATTTTCTTCGACAAATGATCTTCAACGGGTGATCATATGGTATATATCTTGATTGAGTTTTGGTATTTATGGTGCAATAGATAAAATAGGGATATGTTTGAATTTGTTTTAGATCTGCATCATGTACCTCATTTCATAATTTTTAGAAATTTGTGTGTGAAATCTGAAAAAGTATAATTTTAAATTTACATTTCTAGCAATTTAATACTCCGCAGTGAAAGAAACATACATCACCATTATCTTTTCCAATATTAATTGTTTAACAAAAATCCACATTAGAGTGTGTTTGAGCATGACTGTATGTCATCATTTTGATGATAAACATAACGAATTACTATGGTAAACAATTTTAATTTGGAAAACAATATGGCAATTCAAATTTAACAAATTAGCACTGAAAGTGTAACGTGTAATTTATTTAAACTAACAAATATTTGTGTGATATTATTTGAGTAAATTAGTACCATTATAAATAGGTAACCTAATTACTTTTCTTAATCACAGTACTTTTTTATATTTTTGTCACCATGAAAAAATATTTTAATTTATTTTTTATGATTTACTTAGTTAGAATTAATTTTTATACTTCACTAAAACAAAACATATATTATTGGCCGTGCATAAAACATAATTATAATTTTCTCATGAACCCATAATCTTTTTTTTAGAGATTTGAACCCCTAATCTTTTTAGGTGATCACGAAAAGACTATTCAACAATTAGGTCGTCCTATATAGTTAAAGGGCAAATTAAAATTTTCTCATGAAACAGCAAGTGTCAAAGCTATAACCTTAGGATCCATTTGATTCTTGTGATAATAAGGTGATGATAGATACCTACCATAAAATTTTATTCGTACTTACATTGAATGTTGTGTCATGCTCTATCACAGTCAAAGTAACTATGAAACTCATCAGTTCAGTTGATAAGATCCTTCCTCTTCAATTAAAAGGTTGATATTTTTTGTTTCACCATAGAAGATAAATAGGGAACCGTCATTTATCATTACTAGTATGAGAGCTCGTATGTGCACGAGATAAATTGTATTTCAATTATTTAAGTTTTCAAATTAAGAAGTACTAATTAATTTGATGGTGATTTTATACTTTGACTAGGTTATTTTTGGTTATATTTAGTCGAAGTAAAGGTAAGTAAAAAAGAAAAAAAGGAAAAACTAAGATTGAAAAGATTGAAAAAAAATTGTGAGAAAAAATTAAACAATTGTGATCATGATTGCTAATGAGAAAATAATAATAATAATAATAATAATAATAATAATAAATAACTTTTATGTAAGTTGTTATCAAATTTTGTATATTTTGTATAAGATGCATGTACAATCCATTAATATATTTGTAATCATTTTTTTTTTTTAGATATTTCCTCAGTTGAACCTTTGTTTTCTCTCTTAGTTGAGAGCCTTTGTATTCTCTCCTCGTTGAGAGCCTTTGTTTTTCTTGGTGTTTCTGATGGAATCTCGTATGTAAAATATCCCTCTGGCCGACGACGAGGAGGACGAACTTATCCTCGACGACGGAAGCATCCAATCTAATGACGTTTCGGTGGATCTCTGCCTAGTGGGTAGATTCCTCACTGATCAACCAATAAATTTCAACCTAATGCGAAGTAGAATGGCTAGGATTTGGCGACCAGAGAAAGGCGTTTTCATGAAGTCCATATGTCACGACCCCACCCCGCTTAGAAGGAGAAGACGAGATCGCGACGTAAAAGAAACGGGAACTAAGTAAAATAACGACAACTTGAGGTGAAACGGTGCGGAAGAACTGCCTTGAATTACATTAAATTCTCACCATTCGTCGAGAATGGTTGGGAGGAAGTACTGACTGGCAGCGGAATCGTTTACATATCATAAGAATAGCGGTAGCGTTGTTCAAAATGAAGAAACAATGTCTTGAAAAGTCAACAGGTTGCAACGATACACAAAAGGAAAGGTGTTGCAATGGTACACCAAAGAGAGTTCGGACAAATAACATGAAAAACGCAGCGGAAGAACGTAGGATGCATGTATGGAGACATGCACCACCAAGAGACTTCGACTTTTTCCATGCTCGACAAAAGCCTTCCTGACTGCTTCACTCCATCCGTTCTACCTGCACATGGGAAATATGTACAGGGCTGAGTACAAAGTACTCAGTGAACACTTGCCAAAACATTTTAATTGTCAGCCATGCGAGTGATTCATAGGGGTTTTCGGAAAAGACCTATGATCACTAAAACATTTTCATAAAATAAAGCGCTTGCAAGCTTTGTTTTCTTGGTGTAATCCGTCATATATGAATCGTGAGGGTGTATCCGGTAAGGGTGGCCACCCTACCCGGATACCTCGACCGGCCAACCTTGTAGCTCACGGTCTACATGAGTGCACTAAACCCATCGAGGAGCGACCCCGATAGGCCCG
Organism: Thymus mandschuricus; assembly: GCA_029379335.1. NCBI lineage: Eukaryota > Viridiplantae > Streptophyta > Magnoliopsida > Lamiales > Lamiaceae > Thymus > Thymus mandschuricus. The sequence continues at coordinate 8,073,980 of CM057082.1, read as the reverse complement.
AATTCGTCTTGATAACATGTGGCCGAAGCCCGTGTGGCCGAAACCCGTGAGGCCGAAGCCTTTCAGATAGACATCATACAAAACAAAACATTTATGGCATGACAATTCTTTAAAAGAATTTAACATAAATAAACATTTTCGTTGTATGAAGGCCCACCTCGATAGCCTTTCTTGATTTACTTAAAGTCGTGAGTGCCGCTTTAGCTTCGGCCTTTCCCTTCGCCTAACCTCGTTCAAAGAACGTAAAATGAGAATCTTGAAATAAAATCGATAATCATATCGATCTATGCGAAGGTTATCTCCTATCGAGGTTATGATCTCTTATTCTGAATTTCTTGATTAACATTCTGAAATCGATCACTTCGATCGGTGTTTGTGTCTTATAACCCTTTTCATCCCCGACGAAAATCGTAGGATGCTGGATCTGGCCATTTTATGAGGCTTCGTGACTTTTATTGTGTATTATAAGTGGTCTACACTTATAATGCTACTATCTTGGTTGATTATTCAATCATTAATAATCTTTATAGGCCCATTAGAAGTATTAGGGTTTCAACCCAATTACTTAGGTTCGGGAAATTATTAAATTAACCCCGAAGAGTCGTTCCATATTTTCGGCCCATTATGATTTAGAAGTCTGGTCCAATCGGTTGGCCCGGCTTATTAAATAATTAATCGGTTCAAATGGTTGGCCCGATTCGTTAAGTACATCATTGGCCCATTATTAAATTTAATCGGCCCAAATGGTTGGGCCCGATTCGTTTAATGATTTATCGGCCCATTATTATTCGTTGGCCCGGCCCGTAACTTGGCCCTTGAAATTAATCGTTGGCCCGACCCATTTTAGTTAATGGGTAAAACCCTCCCCCTTCTTCGTGACTCTCATTCACGTCCTGCACCCTCCTCTCTTCTTCTTCCTCGCGACATCTCTCCCTTTGCCTTCTCGGCAGTCTGCTGTCGTTCATCCTCCGCCCTCGCCGGCGGTCGCTATTCGGTGGTCTCTCTTGCCGCCGGTCACTGTCCTTTCTCCGTTCTTTTCATTTCCGATTTCCCCCAAGGGGAAGAATGCCCTAATTGCTTCGGAAATTTGGGGAAATACTCCCCTTCGTGATTCCTCTGATGAATTGGCCGTTGATTGTGCCTCTTCTTCGTCCTCCGTCGCCGTGGTGAGACGGCGCTGGCGCGGGTTTCCTCTGTTCTCGATTCCTCCTCCTCCGGTGGCTCCAACTCCGTCGCCGGGAGCAACTCCCATGGCGACTCCGTCGGTCGGCCATTTGGCCTAAATTGAGGATCTAGCCTCCTCGGTTAGAGGGACAGTTCCTTCTTGGCTTCGCCGTCGTTCGACGTCGTTACCCTCGTCGCCGTTGCCAATGCTGCCATTGCTATCTCCCTTCTCTGTTCTCCTTTTTCTCTTCCTTCGTCTCTTCTAACCTTCATCCTTCCTTTGCAGGTGGTGTGGCTCCTGTCGGCGGCCTTTTCCACGATGGTGGTTCTCCCCTGTTCTTGCCGTGGCTCCTTGTGAGTCTTCAGTCGATTTTGGCAGCCTCCTGCTGCTATTGCTTCTCGCACTGATGATGATAAGTCCTCCTTCCACTCTTGTTATTCTCTTCCCTCTCGGTTCTACTTGATGATTCGATTTATTGGCCTAAATATTGGGGGTTTGGAGTAGTTTGTGTTATGTGTATTATGTTGACTGTTGTTGGTTGTTATTGGGATGAATCCTCCAGTTTGGAGCAGTGTTGGTGTTCGGTTCATGGTTAGACTGTGGATATTTGTGGTGTCTCTTATGCCTTGTGATTTAACATGGTTGGTCATGATCCTATACTTATGAAGGCAAAACTAGTATCTTTGGAGCTCATGTTGTTCTAAGTCATGCTTCATACTTGCATGCTTGGTTTTGGTTGAAATCTTTGAGCTCTATGAACATGCATTGGGTGTTTTTGTTTGGCAGTTTCTAGACTAAGTCATTGGGTTCTTTTTATGGTGGAAACATGCTTGTTTGGGCTTAGTTCCTAGAGAAATATGGGGAAGTACTTACTTGCTTAGATAGGGGTTTGGAAATGGTGTTCTTGGCCTTGATTAGGGGCTGCCTTCTTGGTCCTCTCCTTGGCTGCTGCCTTCTCGGTTTCCTTCTTCTAGGGCCGATTGTTGGTGACTTGTGATTTTGGGGCTGGAAACCTTGTTAGCTTCGTTCTCTTCTCTCCCCTTCCTTGTTCTTGTTCCGTGAGCTTTTGGGCTTGGAAATGGTTGGAGATACTCTAGCTCTTCTCCTTCTTCCTCTCGGTTCTCTCCTTCTACCTCTCGGTTCTCTTTTGCTATCTCTCTCTAGTTTGAATGCTTGAGTGATGTTGTGTGTATGAACAATGTTGACTTATGTTGGTTTGTCTTTTGTTGTGTGTAGGGGTTGGACTTCCTTCATCATGGAAGGGAGAGAGATGAATGGGATTGGTGAGAGGTTCCTTCTCAAGGATTTTTGGACAGATTTTGCAAGAAAAGAAAGAAAGAGAGAGAGGGAAAAGCTGGCGTGCATGCTTGTTGGTAGTTCCCCATGCATAGAGCAATGATGATTGGGTGATTACCCTCCTTAACATTCACTTAAGGGGTGTTTTAGCCTCTAATTATTGGGTTAGGGAATTAATTTGAGCTCTATTATGTTAATGAGAGAGAGGGTGTCGTTGGGAGGCTGCTGCCGATTCCCTTTTGTTTTTCCTTTTTTTTTTTTTTTTTTTTTTTTTTTTTTTTTTTTTGTACATTATTGTAATAAAATGTAATTTCATTTATTTACATGGAATACGTTATGATCGGAATAATATTTAAATTCTCGGGCCTTTTATCTCTTGTTGGTAAATACGAACAACGTAACTTTTCCTTGGGCCGATATCCTTCATAATTAATTAGTGAAATGGGCCTCAAAACCTTATGTGGGCCTCGGCCCTTCTTGAATAATAATTACTCGTTGCATTTTGTCGGGCCTTTTGATTGGTGTTTAAGTGTTAGGATTTTCGTAGTGTTTTCGAGTCCGTTTTCGTTATGTTTTCGTGTCTTTGTGTGTGTTTATGGCTATGATTTGGTTGTTTGGAGGTTTTGGTACTTGTAGGTGTTTATGGATGAAAAGGAGTGGAAACGGGTCGAAAAGGATGGAAAATACGATGTTCGGACGAGGAGGACAGATTGGAGAGTTGGACGGGCCGTCCAACTCATCTGGACGGCCGTCCAACATGACGTCCAAGGAGAGCTGGACGGCGTCCAGCGTTTGAGCCATTTTTGAGCAGATCCAAGTTTTGGACGGGCTGTCCAACTTATCTGGACGGCCGTCCAACTTCGGCGGCCAATCTGTTTTTCCTTATTTATCTAGGTTTTTACCTAGTATACATATTACATCCTTGTGCACGAATTCTAGACAACTTTTACCGTCTTTTAGTTTCAGTTTTTAGGTTCAAACACTTTAGATTAGCTTTTTATTGTTCGGATCCGAATTCTTCATTCGTTCGTTTAATTCAAGACTTCTTCGTTTAATTCAAGTTCTTCGTTCTTCGTTTAAATTCTCGTAAGTTCTTTTATTGCTTTCGTTTACTTGCTTTAATTACTTGCTTTAGTTTTAGATTCGATTTCATAACTGCTTCGTTTAATTTCCTTAGTTTAATTTCGTTCATTCGATTTTCAAGTTCTAGTCTAGATTCGTTTTCTTTCGATTTCAATTCTCTCGTTTTTCAAAGCTTTCATAGTTAGATTTATTTGTCTTTTAAATTTCCAGATTTTATTCATCATGTCTAAGGTAGTTTATGCTTTCTTCGTTGCTTCTTTTATTGCTTTCTTTTCGATTCTTGCCTAGGTAGATTAATCGTTTTACTTTAGTTTAATTCTTAGATTTATTTCTTGTGTTCTAGATTAGTTATTTACTTGCTTTTATTTATTTGCTTTTATTTATTGCTTTGATTTATTTTATTGCCTAGGATTAAAACAAAACCAAACCAAATTCATTTTACTTGCTTTCTTACTTTTAAACTAGTTTAGGATTGTTTGCTACAAGATTATTTGCCCTGCAAAGTTTTCCTTGAGATTCGATACTTAGGTTTTACTTGCTAGTGCTACGATAGGAGTTCGTTCTATTGCGAACACTTTTTAGTGAAACAAATTTTGGCGCCGTTGACGGGGAAAACTTTAGGCGATTTAATTGTGTAGTATTTTTATTTTGTTTTATTTTTATTTGTGTTCATTCGATTTTCTTATTTCTCCCACTCGGTGCGTTTAACCCTTTTGTTGAGTGTTGTTTATGCATGGTCGCCGAAGTCTTCAAAGGAGTTTAGTGCCCTACTTCGATAACATCCATCAAAGGAAAGCGATTTTAGCCGCGAAGGAGAAGGAGGAGATCGATTCCCAAGACTTTTCTTTGGTCTTGTTATTTGCAGAGCCCGAAGCCATGACAGCTAGAGTCATGGGCGATTTTGCTCGCCCCACATTCACGGCCACCACTTCGGCGATTGTCCTGACGGAAGCGGTCAGGAATCATGAGCTTAAACCTCACCACATGGCGTTGCTCCCATCCTACCACGGGCTGGCCAACGAAGATGCTTTGACGTTCATCCGAGAGTTTTGCACGGTGGTGCAAACTTTCCCACTCTCGGGACTCACGGAGGACAACTTGAAGATGAAGTGCTTCCCCGTACACCCTGAAGGATCGAGCCAAGTCGTGGTATTTGGCGCTCCCGGCCAACTCTCTTGCCACATGGAATGCGGTGTGTGAGAAGTTCATGCTTAAGTACTATCCGAACCGCAAGACTCAAGAGGTGCGGTCGAAGATTATGAATTTTTCCCAAGACAACGATGAGCCGTTTCACGAAGCATGGGAGAGGTTCCAAGAGCTACTTCAACAATGCCCTCATCACCAAATGACTTCGGAGTTGCTTTGGCAATATTTCTACGACGCCCTCAATCAGACTTGCCAGTTCATGGTGGATAGTTCGGCCGGAGGCAACATAGTGGTCAAGACAGCTGACGAATTGCAAACTATATTCGAGACGCTCGCTGCGAGTTCTCAACAAAAATCAGCTAGGCCAAGGAAAGTGGAGGCAAGTGCAATCTCGATGAGCCCCGATTTGAAGAAGCAAATTGCCGACATGTATAGGGATCTCGAGAACTTGAAGATGAAGCAAAGTGCACCGGCCCCGAAGGAGGAAGAGAGGAAGCCCGACCAATGCGAGATTTGTGGAGAGCTTGGACACATCAAGGAGGTATGCCACAACATGGGGGAGTTTCCATACGAAGGAGGAGCCGAGGTCTACGCCGCTCAAGGATACCCGCCTCAAGTGCCTCCACCTCAAGGATATCAAGGCGGATACAATGGACGCTACCAAAATCCGAGGCCGACACAAGGGCAGGGTAACCCTCCTACCTATCCAAATAGGCGTCCTCCACCATATACTAACCCCTATCCTCCTCCACCAAATCCCTACTACTCTCAACCTTCGCCATATTATCCACCTCCTCAATATCCTCCCAATCCATATTATCCACCACCTCCATACTACCCACCTCAACCAACTCCTACACCACCACAACCATACCCAAATTCTCGCCCTCAAGGATCCCCACAAAAGCCTCCCGTCGATGAGGGTCTCTCTACATTCCTACATGAGGCTAAATTGGCTCGAGAGGCTCAAGATGCTAACATAAAGAGGCTCGAGACGGCCATTGGCCAAATTTCTGGATCCATGCACTTGATGCAACAACCGGGGCGAATTCTGAGTCAAGGGATTCAACCACAACAAGCCAACGAGGTGCAAGCCCCATATCCTCCATATGCTCCTCCCGTTCCACCTCACCAAGCTCATGCAATCACGGTGTTACAACGCAATGGTGTCACGATGTCGCCCCAAGGCTGTTCAAGTGATAGGAGGAACCCAAGCGAGCATTGGAGCAACGGCAGAAATCCGGCAGATTCCGGAGTTGGACGAACGTCCAACTTTTCTGGACGGCCGTCCAAGTTGGACGTGCCGTCCAACTTTTCTGGACGCGCGTCCAACGCGCAAATGCAACATCCTCATCTTCCAGTATCAGGAACTGGACGCCGTCCAACTCAAGTTGGACGGCCGTCCAACCCCGACGAGCAGCGCAAGGAGTTCGAGGAAGCCGAGAAGGAGGCCAAACCTCTTCACAAGACGCTCAACCCTTATGTTCCGCCTATTCAGAGTATTGTGAGGAAGGAGAGAAAGGATCTCGAGCCTATCAACTCGTTCCCTAAAAGAGGCGATCCGGGAGGTTTCGACTTGAGTATTGTTTTGGATAGCGGAGAAACCGTCTCAGGATTGATGGATTTAGGAGCTGCGGTGAACTTAATGCCGTATTCTATTTTTGAGAAGATGAACTCAAGAGTCCTTCAAGCTACCGACATGCGCATTGAGCTAGCAGACGGCACCGTGAGTAGTCCATTGGGAGTTGTGGAAGATGTCACTGTCCTCGTTGGTGGAATTCGAGTCGTTACCGACTTCGTCGTGCTTCATGAAGGTAAGGGAGCTAAGAGCGCAACCGGACATCTACTCTTGTTGGGACGACCGTTTATGGCCACTTCTCGAGCCCGGATTGATGTAGGCACCGACACATTGAGCATGGCCGGCGAAGGAGGTTCGGTAACGTTTTCGGTATTTGGAAATGCACCTTCTTTTCCTAGTTCCTCTCTACATTCATGCTCTTTTGTTAAGCTTGCTAACTCTCATGTTGAGGAAGATGTTTGTGAGATTTCTAATAGGGCAGCTCCTGAAGAATTCATTGAAGAGGAAGAGTCCATCGAAGATGATGAATTCTTCAGTTGTGTGGATGAAGAAGAGGACATAATCGAAGAATTTCTACAGAATTTGGAAGAGGTTGATGAAGTGGACGAGGAAAGCTCGACACATGCATCGAATGAGGAAGCGGTCATTAACTCTTTTCTTTCTAACCTCACCATTTGTGAAACATCTTTTCTTGCAGAGTTTAACTCGAAGATGTTTGAGGAGGAGTTCGAACTAAGTATGGGGGAGAGTTGATGATGACCACGTTCTGGATCTTCGAGATTGTTCGAGAAGGGAGTGTGAGTGTGTCGCAAGGAGCATCAAAACGTCGCTTGGTGCTACGGGCTTGGGTTGATCGTATCCTTCGTCAAGCTAATGACGTTAAACAAGCGCTTGGTGGGGGGCAACCCACGTAAACAAAACTTAATAAAAATATGTAGTTTAGGTTTCATTTTGTTATTTTCGTGTTTTCGTTTGTTTTCTTTTTGATTTTTCGTGCATGGAGTAGTATGCAAGGATTGACGTGAGGAGAGGTCGAGACAAGAAGAAAAATCAACGTTCAGACAGATTGGCGAATTGGACTCCGTCCAACTTGAGTTGGACGCCGTCCAACCTTGAATGCTTCCCATTTTTGGTCTCCGCTCGATCCCCGTTGGAATGACCCACGGTTCCAAGGTCCTTTCAACTGAATAGCCATGTTTTATGTCCTTTTCTTTTTATTTGGGTCTTTTATTGCTTTCTCTATATTTTGTTTGATTTTACGCTTTGGTATTTGTGCTTTGTGTTTGTTTTGTAGGTGATACTTGGAGTCTCTTGAGATTTTGGGTATTTGGTTGTCTTATTGCGATAAGTTCTCTATCCTTTTCCTTTTTATTTTCTCGCAATGGGGACATTGCTTGATTTTAAGTGTGTGTGTGTGTGTGTGGGGGGGGGGGGGGGGGGGGGGGGTCTTTGAACTTTTGGCATGCAATTTTTGTTTTTATGTCTTGTTGATCGAGTCTTATTTGGTTTGATTTAGTCTAGTGTGTGATTGAGTCTTCATGTTTCCTCACTTAGGAATTTGTTTGAATTTGAGCCTATAAGTATGTAACTTAGGATCAATGTGAATGATTCAAAGATGGAATCTTTAGTTGTTGGAATTGATTTGAGCATAAATTAGGTTGGTTTAATCTTGAGTTGTGATTGATTATGAATTGATGAATTGTGGGCCATGAATTGGTTTCAGTTTGAGGAAATGATTTATGATTTTCAGATTATGAGTGATAAGTCTAGATTGTTGTGACTTTGGATTGCTAGTTTACTTTCCCCTTAAAAAAAAAATAAAGAAAGAAAAGAGTTGTGTTTATGTGTGAATAAAGAGTTGATAGGATTCTGCTCCTCTTACTTGTAACGTATGAAAATACTATAGTAATGAGCATGGGAAACCACATGAAAAGGCTTCGAGAGACCCTCGAATGATCACATTTCATGAACTATGTCCTAGATGATACTCATGTACATTAGAATAAAGTGTTCGTAGGCATTCTACCCCTCTTGACAATGGGTACGGGAAACCGCACTAGGAGGCTCGATGTGACCCATCGATGATTAAACCTAGTGAATTATGTGCCAAAAACGTTCACGTGTTAAAAAAAAAAAAAAAAAAAAAAAAAAAAAAAAAGGAGAGTTGTTTATGTATTGAATAAAAAGGGGAAGTATGCTAGACGTCTAAGTTGTGGTGATCTAGATATTGTGAGATGTGTGTATCATTGCTTTTCCTCTTGCTTGAATTGATTTATAAGCCACATAGTTTGTCGAAGATTGATTGATTGTAACTTGGGATTAAAGTGACCTCGTTTGAGTTTGTCAATTCCGGTGATTAAATGTTCTATGATTTGGATTGTTTGGATTGAGTCTAAGTTATATGTTTATATTGCTTGAGGACAAGCAAAGGTCTAAGCGTGGGGGATTTTGATTGGTGTTTAAGTGTTCGGATTTTCGTAGTGTTTTCGAGTCCGTTTTCGTTATGTTTTCGTGTCTTTGTGTGTGTTTATGGCTATGATTTGGTTGTTTGGAGTTTTTGGTACTTGTAGGTGTTTATGGATGAAAAGGAGCGGAAACGGGTCGAAAAGGATGGAAAAGACGATGTTCGGACGAGGAGGACAGATTGGAGAGTTGGACGGGCCTTCCAACTCATCTGGACGGCAGTCCAACATGACGTCCAAGGAGAGCTGGACGGCGTCCAGCGTTTGAGCCATTTTTTGAGCAGATCCAAGTTTTGGACGGGCCGTCCAACTTATCTGGACGGCCGTCCAACTTCGGCGGCCAGGCTGTTTTTCCTTATTTATCTAGGTTTTTACCTAGTATATATATTACATCCTTGTGCACGAATTCTAGACAACTTTTACCCTCTTTTAGCTTCAGTTTTTAGGTTCAAACACTTTAGATTAGCTTTTTATTGTTCGGATCCGAATTCTTCGTTCGTTCGTTTAATTCAAGACTTCTTCGTTTAATTCAAGTTATTCGTTCTTCGTTTAAATTCTCGTAAGTTTTTATTGCTTTTGTTTACTTGGTTTAATTACTTGCTTTAATTTTAGATTCGATTTCATAATTGCTTCGTTTAATTTCCTTAGTTTAATTTCGTTCATTCGATTTTCAAGTTCTAGTCTAGATTCGTTTTCTTTCGATTTCAATTCTCTCGTTTTTCAAAGCTTTCATAGTTAGATTTATTTGCCTTTAAAATTTCCAGATTTTATTCATCATGTCTAAGGTAGTTTATGCTTTCTTCGTTGCTTCTTTTATTGCTTTCTTTTCGATTCTTGCCTAGGTAGATTAATCGTTTTACTTTAGTTTAATTCTTAGATTTATTTCTTGCGTTCTAGATTAGTTATTTACCTGCTTTTATTTATTTGCTTTTATTTATTGCTTTGATTTATTTTATTGCCTAGGATTAAAACAAAACCAAACCAAATTCTTTTTACTTGCTTTCTTAGTTTTAGGCTAGTTTAGGATTGTTTGCTACACGATTATTTGCCCTGCAAAGTTTTCCTTGAGATTCGATACTTAGGTTTTACTTGCTAGTGCTACGATAGGATTCGTTCTATTGCGAACACTTTTTAGTGAAACACCTTTCTTAATCAATTAAATTCTTATCTGATAACATTAATTATTATTTTCGTCCTTGCTATTCGTGGTTCTTTAAAATTTTGGTTATACTAATAATAGTAATAACACTCTTAATCATTAAATAATGTCGAGGTTTTATTACTTACTAATAAAAACCGCGACCATTACATCAGGGTGGTATCAGAGCACTTGGTTCGCTCTGAAATTCAAGAGTCTTCTTCTTCATCGTAAAGTCTAGACTCGTTTCGCTAGACTTCTCAAGGCTCTCGACAAAAGCTCGACTCTTCATGATGTCATGATCAGCCAAAGAATAGGTTGCTTATCACCACTATGAGAACCTAGATGAGATAACTCGTAGGGATCACATAAGGTGTTGAGATCAAGGACTTTTAGAGAACATAGCTCGCTTGAACTAGGGTTCTTACTTTCATGTAACAGGTTTTGAACACGGGAAGCTACAAGACGTACTTTCAAGTGCGGAAGGAAGGGATTAGAATTTATTACCGAGAACGATGTCTCAAAAATGGGACAAATGAGGTGTCGTCGACCTTATAACGGACGCAAGACGAGTTTCCCGACCGTCTCAAACATAACCTAATGAGAACCTAGTAAGATCAATGTAATGATGAATCTAAAACCAAGGACTTACCTAGTATAGAACCACTCTCCCGTATGCATGAAACCAAGTTATGACCTAGTAGAGACTGGTACGAACCATAGGCCATACGAATAGAAGATGTTATCTTTCCACCAACCTAATTATGTTTACCGTTGTTTATACGAACCCTATGAATAGAACCTGACTAGAACTCGCTGTCTCGTGTAGATGGCTGGACCCAGACCTACCCCCGACGTTGCAGCGATCCTCCTTGACTCCTACTTGAACTACAAGCGGAGGGTAGAGCACGATATAGGCGAGTACTTGGCGCACTTTGGAGGGCTTTGGGAGGAGGTGCACCAGCACTCCGGGGTCTCCAACTACGACGGCATGATCCGAGTGACAGTGCACTTGCCTCGAGACTGGCAGGGTTGGGCGTGGACCCTTTCGCAGAGCTTCACTACTTGCTACCATCCTTACTTTGATGTGGTAGCCGACTTTAGAGGGTTTTTGTCGACCCTTCACAACCAGTACACAGTGTACCGTAGGCCGCCCAGCGGACCACACAAGTTTCCGGTACGTCTTGCTTCCAGCGCCGACCTTCCCCCTCCAGTGCTGCCTCAGCCGGGTGGAGCACCGACAGTGACAAGAGTTCCGGCACCTCCCACGCCTGTCCTAGGTCGTCGAGACCGTGAGGACTTTGAGGCCGACACCTCAGTGGCTCGTTACCGACGTGCTCCCAGCGCCCCTACCGCTCCTTCCACCTTACCAGGGGAGGGAGGTCCCTCGACAGCTGACCGGGGCAAGGCCCCTGAGAGAGAGGCACCCCGTCCTTCGACTTCTCGTCCACTCGGCCCAGGAACTTCTACGGAGGAGCTACTCCGTGTTGTGGTAGAGCTACAACAGCCTACTACTCCCGCCCCACGCCCCATAGCTCACCGTGACTGGCCCGTCGGGACAGGGCCTAGCAGCAGTAGCAGCGACGTCAGTCGCATACTTTCCGACCAAGAGAAGTGGATAGCGGAGACGAGGCGGAGCATCGAGGCGAACAACCGGGCGATGGCCGCAGTCGAGTGACGTTTGGAGGACTTCGCTCAGAAAATAGAGGAGTGGGTGAACGCCCCCGAGCCAGAGCCGCAGCCAACTCCAGAGCCAGAGCCCGAGGAGGAGGACCCCGAGGAGGAGGGACTGTTAGTAGACCTAGAGGTCGACCGGGACTCCGACGAGGACTTAGGAGGAGCACCTGCCGACGACTCCTATGCTAAGTCGTGCCTGAGTACCGAGAGTTCCTTAGAGGGCTAGAGTAGCCGTAGTAGTGTCAGTAACGGAACTATGTAGATCGTCCTGACTTGTTTTGTGTTAGAACTGACTTTTGATTACGAACATTTGTTTTGATATGGTAGAACGGGACCACAAAGTGTTAGGTGGACCGTAAGACAATATTGACATGTTTTGCCCTTTGATATTACTATGACATTAAAGACCTCCATGAGGCGATTTTCCCTACTTGCGTTATTCATGATATTTAAATGAGGAACCGTTTACCACTTTATATTATGACAAGACAATACAACATGAAAACCAATAAAGCATGACATGATAAATAGAAAGCGAAGCATGACATATGATATCCCTTATGCGAATGACCCTTGCGAAAATTTAACGAATTATAATTCTTATCTAATCATTAATCAGAATGCCGCCCCGAACTAGGAGAGGAAGACCTCGAGGTGGAGCTAGGAACGATCAAGTACCACCACCTTCACCACCACCTTCACCTCCACCACCGCCTTCACCACCACCCCCACCACCGCGGAGGGTTGAAGAACTCTTCTTACGCCAAAATACACCTGTCTTCAACGGGATGGGAGAACCGTCCGAAGCTGAAACCTGGATACGCGCCTTAGAGCGTATATTCAATTTCCTAGGATATACCGACCGGGAACGTTTAACCTGTGTAGCGTTCCAACTGATTGGTTCGGCTGACTTCTGGTGGGAAGCCCGACAAAAGGTTATGACTCCCGAACAACAAGAAGGTCTTACATGGGAGGAGTTTAAGGCTAGGTTGTACGAAAAGTACATTCCCAAAAGCTATCAAAAGAAGAAAGAGATGGATTTCTATAATCTCAAACAGGGTAGGATGACGGTGACTGAATACGACCGAACCTTTTGCGATATGTCTCGGTATGCGCCCGATCAAGTAGACACCGACGAGAAGATGTCGGAGAAGTTTCGAGCCGGTCTGAGGCCCGAAATCAGGATGACTCTAGCAAGTTTAGGTGCACTCTCTTACCATGACGCACTAAGCCGTGCATTGGATGTCGAGGCGGCAATGCCAGCCGAGAAGATAGCTCCAATGAACCCTCAGGCCCAACCGAACTATCAGACTCCGGCCGACAAGAGAAAATGCAAATGGGAAGGAAACCCGAGCGGACCACGCGACAAGAGGCCGTGGCAAGGACCCCAACGTCCCCCAAACCCCAGACCCGCTCCGAATCAGACCCAAGCCGTCAACCGTCCCCCGCAAAATTCCCTATGCACGAAATACAATCAAAGACATGAAGGTATCTGTAGGTTTGGAAGCGACACGTGTTATATTTGTGGTCAGAAGGGCCACTATGCTAAGGATTGCCCGCAAAGGAGATCAAAGACAGGCATGGGACCTCAACCCTCTGGGAATAACCCGCAGTTGCGTGCCATCCAAGCACAACCGCGACCCCCGCAGCCTCAACGATCAACCCCTTTGCCTCTCCAACGTCAGCAATTTCAGCAACACCTGCAGGAGCAGCAGAACGTTAGGGCATATGCACTCAAACAGAAGCAACCTGAGAAGAGCCCGGGAAACCTAGCAGGTATGGGCCAACTCCTTGGAATACCTGTGATAATTCTGTTTGATTCGGGCGCTTCGCATTCTTTCATATCTCAAGCATGTGTAGAAGAACTGAACCTAGAAGCCAAACCACTAAGAGCTGATTTAGGTATCACGTCCCCGATAGGAGGAACTAAGGTTCTCACGCACTGTTGCCCTAACCTAGAACTTGAACTAGGATCACTCAAACTTTCAACAAATAACTTAAGTGTCATGGCTATGAAGGACGTAGATGTGATCTTAGGAATGGATTGGTTAACACAACACCATGCCACTATCTTGTGCAATGAAAGGCGAATTTCGTTTCAACCACCTGGCGAGGAACCAACGGATTTTTACGGCATCTCCATGAACCAAAGGAAGGCCATCATCTCAGCCTTTCAAGCCGCCACCTTAGTTAAGAAAGGATACCCGTCGTACCTAGTTCACTTGTACGGAGAGACCAAGGAAGAAAAGAGGATTGATGACGTGGAAATTGTGAGAGAATTTCCCGATGTGTTTCCCGACACATTGCCAGGACTACCGCCTGACCGCGAGATAGAATTTACCATCGAACTTGAGCCTGGGGCAGCTCCGGTGTCCAAAGCACCGTATCGTATGACTCCAAAGGAATTGGAAGAACTAAAGATTCAATTGCAAGAACTCTTAGAGTTAGGATTCATTAGACCTAGTGCATCGCTATGGGGAGCACCTGTCCTCTTCGTAAGGAAGAAGGATGGATCGATGAGAATGTGCGTCGATTATCGAGAGTTGAACAAGCTGACTCTCAAGAATAAGTACCCCTTGCCTAGAATAGACGATCTATTCGATCAACTCAGAGGAGCTAATATCTTTTCAAACATAGACTTGAAATCAGGGTACCATCAATTGAAAATTCGACCTAGTGATATACCCAAGACTGCCTTTCGAACCCGGTATGGCCATTACGAGTTCGTAGTTGTTCCATTCGGACTCACCAACGCACCAGCAGTGTTTATGGACCTAATGAACCGTGTGTTTCACCCTTACCTCGATAATTTTGTCCTAGTCTTCATAGACAACGTGCTTATCTACTCAAGGAGTAAGGAAGAACATGAGGAACATTTGAGAACGGTTCTAGGAACCCTCAGAAAGGAAAGACTCTACGCAAAGTTTAACAAGTGTGAGTTCTGGCTCAGAGAAGTGATCTTTCTAGGACATATCGTATCTTTAGAAGGGATCAAGGTAGACCATGCGAAGGTAGAAGCTGTACAGAACTGGAAGTCCCCGACGACCCCAAATGAAGTACGAAGCTTCTTGGGATTGGCTGGTTACTATCGGAGATTCATTGAAGGATTCTCCAAGATAGCAAGACCGATGACGTAATTACTAAGAAAAGGAATCAAGTTTGTCTGGACTACAGAATGTGAAGCAAGTTTCCAGATACTCAAAGAGAAGTTAACCACTGCCCCAATTTTAGCAGTTCCAGAGACCGACAAGAGTTACACGGTTTACACCGATGCTTCCAAGAATGGACTCGATGTGTGTTGATGCAAGATGGAAGAGTGATAGCGTATGCCTCACGACAACTCCGACCTCATGAGCTGAACTACCCAACTCACGATCTAGAGTTAGCTGCAGTAGTGCATGCGTTGAAGATTTGGAGACATCATCTCTATGGGGTGAGATGTGAAATCTTCACTGACCACAAGAGCCTTAAGTACTTCTTCGAACAGAAGGACCTCAATATGAGGCAGCGACGATGGCTCAAATTGGTTAAGGATTACGACTGTAGCATTAACTACCATCCAGGCAAAGCTAATGTTGTGGCTGATGCCCTAAGTCGAAAGACTAGACCGAAATTAGCTTATCTTCTCACGTCCGAAGAAACGCTTATCCAAGAGTTTGACAGGCTAAGACTTGAAGTAGTGTCCCCACCAACTACGATCGACGGAATTATTGCCACTATCACCATAGAGCCTGATTTGAGAAACAGGATCGTTCATGAGCAAAGAAAAGACGAGGCGCTAGAAAAGATCTGCCTAAGGGTAAGGACAAATGGGATAGAAGGATACCGGGAGGAAGCCGACAACGCACTTACATTCCAAGGAAGGTTATGCGTCCCACGTGATGATAAACTACGGAACGAAATTCTGAGTGAAGCTCACAACGCCCCGTACACCGCACATCCCGGAGGTACCAAGATGTACCAGGATTTAAAAGAGAAATTTTGGTGGGAAGGTATGAAAAGAGACATAGCCTCTTTCGTCGAGCGCTGCTTGACGTGTCAGCAAGTGAAGGCATTACACCAATGGCCCCACGGGAAGCTCCAACCATTGGAAATTCCGCAGTGGAAATGGGAGCATATCACCATGGATTTTGTGATGGGATTATCTCGGACCAGAAAAGGGAACACGACTATCTGGGTGATAGTAGACCGACTAACAAAGTGTGCTCATTTTATCCCTATTTCGACCACTTACGGTTCGGAAAAACTGGCACAATTGTACGTTCAAGAGATCGTACGTCTGCACGGAGTGCCACTGTCGATTACATCGGATCGAGATGCGAAATTCACCTCCAAATTCTGGATGAGCATGCAAAAAGAACTAGGCACTCGATTGAACTTCAGTACTGCTTATCATCCTCAGACTGATGGACAGTCCGAGAGGACCATACAGATTCTCGAAGACATGCTAAGAGCGGTAATACTCGATAAAGGTGGAGAATGGGAGAACATTCTGCCTTTAGCTGAGTTCGCTTACAACAATAGCTATCAGTCGACCATAGGCATGGCCCCGTATGAGGCACTGTACGGAAGGAAGTGTAGATCTCCTCTTTATTGGGATGAAGTAGGAGAAAGAAAGAGCCTAGGTCCCGAAGCAATCGATGAGATGGTCAAAATTGTACGTAAGAGATAGGATGCGAGAGGCTCAAAGTAGACAAAAGTCGTATGCTGACAACCGAAGGACTGAACTGCATTTTGAAATAGGAGACAAGGTTTTCCTAAAGGTTTCCCCTACCAAGGGATTGACTAGGTTTGGCATCAAGGGCAAGCTGAAGCCTCGTTTCATTGGACCTTACGAAGTGTTAGAAAGGATAGGTCCTGTAGCATACAGATTGGCCTTACCGCCAAATTTAGGAGGCGTTCATAACGTATTCACGTGTCACAGCTAAGGAAGTATGTGTTCGACCCCAAGCATGTATTACAACAAGAGGAAACCGTTATAGAGCCCGAGTTGAGCTATGAAACAAAACCTGAGGCTATAGTGGATCGCAAGATCCAGCAGCTTAGAAACAAGCAGATTCCCCTAGTGAAAGTACTGTGGAGACACCATGGACAGGAAGAAGCCACGTGGGAATTAGAGGCCAGAATGAAAGAGAAACACCCCGAGTTGTTTGTAGAAGGTAAGTAAATTTCGGGACAAAATTTTCGTAAGGGGTGTAGGATGTAATGGTCGCATTTTTTATTAGTGAGTAATAAAACCTCGACATTATTTAATGATTAAGAGTGTTATTACTATTATTAGTATAACCAAAATTTTAAAGAACCACGAATAGCAAGGACGAAAATAATAAGTAATGTTATCAGATAAGAATTTAATTGATTAAGAAAGGCCCGACAAAATGCAACGAGTAATTATTATTCAAGAAGGGCCGAGGCCCACATAAGGTTTTGAGGCCCATTTCACGAATTAATTATGAAGAATATCGGCCCAAGGAAAAGTTACGTTGTTCGTATTTACCAACAAGAGATAAAAGGCCCGAGAATTTAAATATTATTCCGATCATAACGTATTCCATGTAAATAAATGAAATTACATCTTGTTACAATAATGTACCAAAAAAAAAAAAGAAGAAGAAGAAGAAGAAGAAAGGAAAAACAGAAGGGAATCGGCAGCAACCTCCCAACGACACCCTCTCTCTCATTAACATAATAGAGCTCAAATTAATTCCCTAACCCAATAATTAGATGCTAAAGCACCCCTTAAGTGAAGGTTAAGGAGGGTAATCACCCAATCATCATTGCTCTATGCATGGGGAACTACCAACAAGCATGCACGCCAGCTTTTCCCTCTCTCTCTTTCTTTCTTTTCTTGCAAAATCTGCCCAAAAATCCTTGAGAAGGAACCTCTCACCAATCCCCATTCATCTCGCTCCCTTCCATGATGAAGGAAGTCCAACCCCTACACACAACAAAAGACAAACCAACATAAGTCAACATTGTTCATACACACAACATCACTCAAGCATTCAAACTAGAGAGAGATAGCAAGAGAGAACCGAGAGGTAGAAGGAGAGAACCAAGAGGAAGAAGGAGAAGAGCTAGAGTATCTCCAACCATTTCCAAGCCCAAAAGCTCACGGAACAAGAACAAGGAAGGGGAGAGAAGAGAACGAAGCTAACAAGATTTCCAGCCCCAAAATCACAAGTCACCAACAATCGGCCCTAGAAGAAGGAAACCGAGAAGGCAGCAGCCAAGGAGAGGACCAAGAAGGCAGCCCCTAATCAAGGCCAAGAACACCATTTCCAAACCCCTATCTAAGCAAGTAAGTACTTCCCCATATTTCTCTAGGAACTAAGCCCAAACAAGCATGTTTCCACCATAAAAAGAACCCAAGGACTTAGTCTAGAAACTGCCAAACAAAAACACCCAATGCATGTTCATAGAGCTCAAAGATTTCAACCAAAACCAAGCATGCAAGTATGAAGCATGACTTAGAACAACAGGAGCTCCAAAGATACTAGTTTTGCCTTCATATAAGTATAGGATCATGACCAAGCATGTTAAATCACAAGGCATAAGAGACACCACAAATATCCACAATCTAACCATGAAGCGAACACCAACACTGCTCCAAACTGGAGGATTCATCCCAATAACAACCAACAGCAGTCAACATAATACACATAACACAAACTACTCCAACCCCCAATATTTAGGCCAATAAATCGAATCATCAAGTAGAACCGAGTGGGAAGAGAATAACAAGAGTGGAAGGAGGACTTATCATCATCAGTGCGAGAAGCAATAGCAGCAGGAGGCTGCCAAAATCGACTGAAGACTCACAAGGAGCCACGGCAAGAACAGGGGAGAACCACCATCGTGGAAAAGGCCGCCGACAGGAGCCACACCACCTGCAAAGGAAGGAGGAAGGTTAGAAGAGACGAAGGAAGAGAAAAAGGAGAACGGAGAAGGGAGATAGCAATGGCAGCAGTGGCAACGGCGACGAGGGTAACGACGTCGAACGACGACGAAGGCAAGAAGGAACTGTTCCTCTAACCGAGGAAGCTAGAGCCTCAATTTAGGCCAAATGGCCGACCGACGGAGTCGCCATGGGAGTTGCTCTCGGCGACGGAGTGAATCGACGGAGCTCGAGCCACCGGAGGAGGAGGAATCGAGAACAGAGGAAACCCGTGCTGCGCCGTCTCACCACGGCGACGGAGGACAAAGAAGAGGCACAATCAACGGCCAATTCATCGGAGGAATCACGACGGGGAGTATTTCCCCAAATTTCCGAAGCAATTAGGGTATTCTTCCCCTTGGGGGAAATCGGAAATGAAAAGAACGGAGAAAGGACAGTGACCGGCGGCAAGAGAGACCACCGAATAGCGACCGCCGGCGAGGGCGGAGGATGAACGGCAGCAGACTGCCGAGAAGCCAAATGGAGAGATGTCGCGAGGATGAAGAAGAGATGAGGGTGCAGGCCGTGAATGAGAGTCACGAAGAAGGGGGAGGGTTTTACCCATTAACTACAACGGGCCGGGCCAACGATTAATTTCACGGGCCAAGTTACGGGCCGAGCCAATGAATAATAATGGGCCGATAAATCATTAAACGAATCGGGCCCAACCATTTGGGCCGATTAAATTTAATAATGGGCCAATGATGTACTTAATACTTAACGAATTGGGCCAACCATTTGGACCGATTAATTATTTAATAAGCCGGGCCAACCGATTGGACCGGACTTCTAAATCATAATGGGCCGAAAATATGGAACGACTCTTCGGGGTTAATTTAATAATTTCCCGAACCTAAGTAATTGGGTTGAAACCCTAATACTTCTAATGGGCCTATAAAGATTATTAATGATCGAATAATCAACCAAGATAGTAGCATTATAAGTGTAGACCACTTATAATACGCAATAAAAGTCACAAAGCCTCGTAAAATGGCCAGATCCAACATCCTACGATTTTCGTCGGGGATGAAAAGGGTTATAAGACACAAGCACCGATCGAAGTGATCGATTTCAGAATGTTAATCAAGAAATTCAGAATAAGAGATCATAACCTCGATAGAAGATAACCTACGCATAGATCGATATGATTATCGATTTTATTTCAAGATTCCCATTTTACGTACTTTGAACAAAGTTAGGCGAAGGGAAAGGCCGAAGCTAAAGCGGCACTCACGACTTTAAGTAAATCAAGAAAGGCTATCGAGGTGGGCTTTCATACAACGAAAATGTTTATTTATGTTAAATTCTTTTTAAGAATTGTCATGCCATAAATGTTTTGTTTTGTATGATGTCTATCTAAAAGGCTTCGGCCTCACGGGCTTCGGCCACATGTTATCAAGACGAATTCGGGCCTATCGGGGTCACTCCACGATGGGTTTAGTGCACTCATGTAGACCGTGAGCTACAAGGTTGGCCGGTCGAGGTATCCGGGTAGGGTGGCCACCCTTACCGGATACACCCTCACGATTCAGATATGACGGATTACACCAAGAAAACAAAGCTTGCAAGCGTTTTATTTTATGAAAATGTTTTAGTGATCATAGGTCTTTTCCGAAAAACCCTATGAATCACTCGCATGGCTGACAATTAAAATGTTTTGGCAAGTGTTCACTGAGTACTTTGTACTCAGCCCTATACATATTTCCCATGTGCAGGTTGAACGGATGGAGTGAAGCAGTCGGGAAGGCTTTTGTCGAGCATGGAAAAAGTCGAAGTCTCTTGGTGGTGCATGTCTCCATACATGCATCCTACGTTCTTCCGCTGTGTTTTTCATGTTATTTGTCCGAACTCTCTTTGCTGTACCGTTGCAACAACTTTCCTTTTGTGTATCGTTGCAACCTATTGACTTTTCAAGACATTGTTTCTTCCTTTTGAACAACGCTTCCGCTATTCTTATGATATGTAAACGATTCCGCTGCCAGTCAGTACTTCCTCCCAACCATTCTCGACGAATGGTGGGAATTTAATGTAATTCAAGGCAACGCTTCCACACCGTTTCACCTCAAGTTGTCGTTATTTTACTTAATTTCCGTTTCTTTTACGTCGCGACCTTGCCTGCTCCTTCTAAGCGGGGTGGGGTCTTGACACCATAGGGGATGGGCTCTACATTTTTCAATTCTTCTACCCTCTAGATGTGAATCGAGTCCTAGAAGGAGGCCCTTGGCCGTTCAACAATATCACGCTCATTCTTCATCGCCTGCGTAAAGGGAAAATTCCGACGCGCGTGCCGCTTGACATTTTGCCTTCCGGGGTTCAAATACATGATTTGCCGGCGGGGTACATCACAGAAGGTATTTGGTAAGCAACTTGGGAATTTCATAGGAATTTTTCAAGAGTATGATGCGTCTAACACAGGGTCAATATGGAAACAATATATGCACATTCGAGTTGGAATTGATGTCAACAAGCCTCTGAAGCGGGGGAAGAAGATTAAATAACCAGACGGCACGTCATTAACTGTGAGTTTTAAATATGAGAGACTTCATGTGTTCTGCTTCGTTTGTGGGCGGGTGGGACATTCTGAGAGATTCTGCGAGAGCTTATTCACAATGAACCCGAATGAGGTTAAGAGAGAATGGGGAGTGTGGATTAGAGCAGAAGATCGTAGGGGTCAGGTTCTGAGTGGGGATAAGTGGCTTCGGAAAGAGGGAGATGGGGCGCCGGAGGTAGGGAGTGGATCAACGGGGGCTTCAAGCAGGAGAGGTGAAGAGATCTTCAGTTTTGGGAATCCCAGTAATCGCGGGAAATCAGGCACGAATTTGGCAACTGGGGACAACAATTTAGGAGGGAGATTTAGGAGTGATAAGGGGGAGATTATGTTGCAAAATTCGTTTGGAAATATTCGAGGGGGTAACGGTTCATATAATGCCACTCAAACAGGAAAGGAAAATCTTGCCCTTGGGGAGGAGAGGAAACGTAGGCGAGGGGAAGAGTCGTCAACGAACACCCCTCTCTCTAATTTATCAAACAACATAATCATGTTGAGTTGCTATGAAACAGATGAGCAAGCAAACTCTTCTTTTTTATCGGCAGGCCCAGCTCTGGGGTCATCCGGGATCAATGATCGCATTAAGTTGGAATTGCTGGGGTTTGGGCCACCCCCTAGCAATTCCTACATTATGTGAGCTCTCTTGTGCTCACAGGCTGGATGTTATATTTCTTTTCGAAACCATATTTCTTTTTTATCGTAATGGTGCATGTTCGCCTGAGATTTGAGGGTTGCTTTTCTGTTGATTGTGTGGGAAGGAGTGGGGGTATTTGCGTTCTATGGAGGTTTAAGGAGGATTGCAAATTGATAAGTTACTCTAATAATCATATTGATTTAGAGGTCCAGAAGGATAATGGGAATTGGAGACTTACTGGCTTTTACGGTTTCCCTCAAAGGAATATGCGAAGAAGTTCATGGAATCTATTACGCTGCTTAAGTAGATCAAGTGCACTCCCTTGGGCCATTATGGGGGATTTTAATGATCTGTTAAGTATAACTGAAAAGAGGGGAGAACATGAACACCCAAACTGGCTCCTAACTGGGTTCCATAATGTCGTTCTCGAATTCGGTCTGCAGGATCTGCCTTTGTAAGCTACCCCTTTACATGGGCCCACAGCAGAGGGACGCCCCACGCAGTAGAAGAGAGGCTCGACCGGTGTATGGCTAACAGCAATTGGTTCGCTTCCTTCCATAACGCCGATCTTACAAATATCTCTACTCCGATCTCGGATCACACAGCTATCTTACTACGCACAGAGGCTGTTTCAGAACTAGCGAGGCAACGGCATTTTCGTTTCGAGATTAAATGGCTCTCGGAGCCTGAACTTTCTTTTGTGGTTCGAGGTGGCTGGACAAATCCGCAAGATGCTCCGATTTTGGAACGTCTCCTGTCAACTTCCGAAGCTCTAACTAGCTAGGCAAAAAACATGAATATGGAGGCAAAAAGGGAGAAGAGAAGGTGTAAGGTAGCTATAAAATGCTATGAGTATGCCATTGGTTCCGAAGGGGTTGAGTATTTGATGGAATCAAAACAAAAGTTAGGCAAACTTCTTCTTAGAGAAGAGATATATTGGAAACAACGAGCTAAACAATTTTGGCCGAGAGAGGGAGACAAGAACACCAGATATTTTCATAGCATGGCTAGTGCAAGTAAGAAAGTCAAGAACATCTCAAAGTTGAAAAGGGATGATGGGAGCTGGGCTTAGAATAATAATGATATTCAAGAGGTTGTGAGACTTTACTTTACATCCTTGTTCAAAGCAAATAAAGAGGAATTGAATTATGAATCTGCTTTGACTCATGTTAGGAGTCTGGTCACGCCATAAGAGAATAACGATCTTACACGGTCATTTCATATTGAAGAGTTCCACGAGGCAATATTCAAAATGCATCCGGACAAGTCGCCTGGACCGGAAGGTTTTAACCCAGCTTTTTATCAAAGATTTTGGAATATTTTGAAGGATGACATGTTCACTAATGGAGTAGAGTGGCTGGATGCGGGATTTTTTCCAAGTTGGCTCACACAAACTAACTTGGTGTTTTTTCTAAGGTGGAGAGAGCTAGCTGCATGAAGGACATGCGACGGATTGCCCTATGCAACGTTCTCTACAAAATCATCTTGAAGGTGCTTTGTAATCTCCTAAAACAGATCTTTCCAAATCTCATTGATCCGGCTCAATCGGCGTTTATGAAAGACAGAGCTATCCAAGACAATGCAATATTCGCTTTTGAGGCTATCCACTCAATGAAAAGACAGAATCGTGGTAGGTATGGGGAGTTCGCTCTTAAAATTGATATTAGCAAGGCTTACGATAGAGTTGATTGGAAATATCTACTGGCAATCTTACGCAAGATGGGCTTCTAGAGCAAATGGATTACTTGGATGGAAATGTGCGTGTGCTCGGTGGACTACAATATTCTAGTGAACAACGAGGAAATCGGACCGATTAGGCCGAGTAGGGGCCTTCGTCAAGGGGATCCTTTGTCTCCCTATCTCTTTATCTTATGCACCGAGGGCCTCTCGTCGATGCTCCAGTTTGAGATGGCGAGAGGTTCAATTCACTGGATCCGTTTGGGCCGGCAAGGGCCCCCTATATCTCACTTGATGTTTGCCGACGACAGTTTGTTTTTTTGTCTAGCCACGGTGGATGAATGCACCACGTTGCGTAATCTTCTCCTCAGGTATGAGATTATTCTGGTTGAGCAATTAAGTTTCAAAAATCTGGGATTTTTTTCAGCAAGAATGTAGGTGAAGATGGGTGTACAACAATTTCAAATCTTCTTACAGTCACCCAACCTCTAAATACGGGACGCTACCTTGGCCTGCCGTCTCTAGTTGGTAGAAATAAGAAGACAATATTCCAATATCTCCGTGAGAGAATGTGGGCGCGAATTCAAGGTTGGCAGGGGAAGAAACTATCGAAAGCGGGAAAAGAGATTATGATAAAGGCAGTTGCTCAAGCAATTCCTGAATATTGCATGTCGACATTTTTAGTGCCTATTAGTCTAACAGAAGAGTTAGAACGTATGTTGAACTCATTCTGGTGGGGGAACAAGGGAGGATGAGGAGAGGGAATAAGGTGGAAAAAGTGGGATAAATTATGTACTAGGAAGGAGGACGGCTGTCTTGGATTTCGGAACTTTTGTTTGTTCAATCTCACAAAGTTAAGGTATTTCTCTGGAGAGCAGCACATGATGTTCTTCCAACCAAAGCAAATCTTCTTTCGAGAGACATCATCACTGGTGGGGAGTGTGGGTTGTGCGAAACATGGACTGAAAATACTTGGCATGTGTTGGTGGCATGTGACATTGCTAACAAATGTTGGCAGGAGTCAAGATATGCAAGTTTTATTCTTCCATTAATTTCAAGGTGCGCTTCCTTCCCACAACTCCTCTTTTCTATTTGCTTGACTAACGACGACGACATTAAGGCGGGAATTGGGATGATAGTGGCGCAATTGTGGAGGGACAGAAATGACAAGCTATGGAATAACAAAACTCCTCTTTCAACGACTTCGCTTCATAAAGCTAACTGGAGCCGGTCGGAGTGGCTAACGATGAGCCCACAGGATTTGTCGCGGGAGCTAGACAGAACAGGTCGGTTTGTGGGGGTTGGCATAATTTGAAGTCGGGATGGAGTCAATGTGGAGTGGACGCGGCTTTCTTCGCGAGCCAAAATCGCACGGGTATAGGAATCATCTGTCAGGATTCTAATGGAAATTTTACAGCCACAAAATCCATTACACTTCCGGGATGCATGAGGGTGGCCGAAGGGGAAGCTATGGAGCTAAGGAAGGCATTATCGTGGATTAAAGATAGGGGTGTTGGGTGCGTGGAGGTAGTAACAAACAACAAAAGGGTCGCAGATGCAATGGATACAAAAGGTAATGATAATTCTGAGTTTGGAATTGCGATTGAGAGTTGCCGAAAGATCCGCGATGCTTGTGATAGAGTTTATGTTAAGCATGTTCATCGTGAAGCTATTCATCTAGCCCACTGTATAGCTAAGAGATCCATGGATTATCCTAATGCGTATGTTTGGGATGAACCTCCGTCGTTATTGGAGGGTCTTTTCCATAATCCATGCGTTTGTGATGAATAAAGATGTTTAGACTTTCTTTCAAATATATATATATAATCCATAAATTAATTATATTTATCTACTAATGTCCTCACTACTTCAATGAGATCACCTTATATTTTCTTAAAATGGAAAACTGATAATGTAAATGAAATTAAAGCGAGTGGTCTAAAGGAATAATATTCAACTATGATTGATTATAACAAGTTTTGATCATTTAATGGCTTAGTGTCTACTCCTATTACATTTAAATTTGTAGACTTTATCATCTAAATTTGAGCTTTATAAACATTTATGATATAATCGATTGTATTTTGGTTTTAATAATCATTGTTATTTATTTATAATTTTTTTAGATGAATTACAATTTGCTGAAAAATATTTCACTACAAACACCCACCTATTTAACGACGGACAAATCCGTCGTTAAATACATAAATTCCGTCATTAAATTGAAATCATGACGGAAGGACGACGGATAATATCCATCGTCAAAATGAGCGTCGCCAAATACTTAACGACGGAGAGACCGTCCGTCGCGGCCGTATGACGACGGATAGACGACGGACAAGACGTCGTCAATAACGCCGGCGAAGTTCCGGTACCGGAAAATGTAACGACGGAATGCCGACGTCCATATGTCGTCGTCCTTCCTCTCCGTCGCTCTTCCGTCATTTACTTTAAATTGTTGACCAACCTTGACCTTTTTTTTCGTCGTGGTTGCACAAAAAATAGTTTGGTGCTTTCTATTTTCTTTTTTCCCCAGCTTGTAAATTAACATTAAAATCCATCTAAATTGCTAAAAAATTGTTAGCAATTTAATGTTACGCATATACATAGACATACCTCACAAAAGTAGATAAAAGTAAAACAATTTCAATTCAAATACCCAAAGACTTCAGTAGTAGTAAAACATAAGTAAACAAAAGTGAAACATTATCAAGTCATCGAATTTGCTAAAAGTAACATAAGTGTAGTGTTAAACATTTTCATTAGAAGTTCAATAGATATCATTGGGGGGGGAGGGGGGGGGGGGGGGGGGGGGGGGTGGAAGGTCTGAACCGTTGACGACTGTGCCATGAATTGATCAAGTTTTTCTTAGAGTTTCTTTGTGTGCTCTTAGAGTTTCTTTGTGTGCTCAGCTAGCCTCTGACGCTCATCTCGCGCCTTCTCAATCTCTTGCTGCATTTGCGAGAGACGATCATCGAGAACTACCACCGAGTGGAAATGTGATGTGCCGGTACTTGAGAGATCACTTCCGACAGCCTTAGCAAGGCAGCCTGCTCCAAACATCCTATTCTTTTCATCAAGTTTCACAACATGGAGGTTAGCCTCATTATGTGTGACCTCCGACCTTCAAGACCCTCCTCCTCAATGTACTCCACGATCTTGTTCTACAATCGAGACATTAAAAATCGGTGCTACAAACATATATTGAGATGTAACTGAACTAAAATTTGTAATTGATCTTATCTTATATAAATATTTTCTGACTTCACATCAATGAAAGTCCCATCAGGCTTCATGTGCCTTTTGGAGTAGGCGTCATACATGCAATTCTTCACATGAATTCCTCTCTCCTTAGCCTTTGGTTAAACATATATTTGTTAAATATACATGAAAGATGACCAAATGAATATTAAGATTATTAAATATGTTGTAAGAAACATACCAATTCATGAGCATACTGCACAAGGGACTTTGAGCCGAGGCGATGTGTGATTCGACCTGTTCCTTCACCCTCAAGTTCAGACATCCTGCATCCTTTTGTCGTTTCAGACTTTGCTTTAACATCTTCTCGTTCCCAATACTCGAGCCATCCTTCCCATATTGCAGTTGTAATGTATGGTGGCCTAACAGAACAAGGATCAACTGCATTTATAGTAGGCTTCTTCATTCCATGTACGAAGTCCCTATAGCGTCGTGCTGCCCTCGAAGTCCACTCGTTTCGA
Source organism: Thymus mandschuricus (assembly GCA_029379335.1). Taxonomy (NCBI): domain Eukaryota; kingdom Viridiplantae; phylum Streptophyta; class Magnoliopsida; order Lamiales; family Lamiaceae; genus Thymus; species Thymus mandschuricus. The sequence goes on along the minus strand of CM057082.1, from coordinate 8,046,916 downwards.
ATGTGATTTTCATGCTTCGGGTCCCAAACAAACTGTTTCTGTAAATTTAAAACATAAAGTTATTAAGGACTACATCAAAAAAATAATTTGAGATAAAATAATTTGAATAATTAGCTAGTACATGTAATAATGAATATGGAAGACACATTTATTAGTAATTTAGCCAATCCATAGCAGTCAACTTTGTGAGGTTCAGTTATCAAACATAAAGGATCATAAAACATAAATAGTATACTGTAGTATATAAACTCTCTAGCTGCCTAACTAATACTAGAAGATGCGATGCTATGCGATTCCAAATTATAATGCAAAATTTGTTAAAGAATGATTGCATATTGAATCCATCCAGCTCTATATATAGTTAGTTACAAGCACATAACTTCAGCAGCAGTAGTAGTAGTATATGATAAGTTGAAAATATGTATAGAGAGAAGTGAAGTAACCTAGCTAACCCTTGTGTCATTGTGTGTCACGTGCAAAGCACAATGCATAGTGCATGCATGCATGGGTTTAGAATGTGAATATTCCAAACCAGACCCCACTCCCACTCCCACATATAATATAATCAATCAATTAATTAATTACACTAATACTATGTAGTCTTTTCCCTTTTTTTTCTTTCTTTCTTTTTTTAAGCCAGCAATACCTTTTCCTAGCTATTTCCACTTTTTTTTTTTTTTTTTTTCTCTCCACTATTATATACTATAGTCCCTATTATATGCAAGGCCTACCTCTAAATGTGAATCCGAATTTATTAGTTAGTGGCTACTCTATTTAAGTATCAGCCCCAATTAGTGGTGTTCAAAAGAACCGGTACCGGTGGTTAAAACTGAAACCGAAACCGGTGGTTTTTTAACCGGAACCGGAACCGGCGGTTCGGAACTGGATAAGAAACCGGTGGAACCGTCGGTTCGGTTAAGGTTCCTAAGGCTTGGAACCGTAACCGGCGGTTCGGTTCCGGTTCCAAACCGGCAGTTTCAAATTTTGGAACTGCCCAATTTATATAAATTTTATTATTTTTATTTTTTTCTTAAATATGATTTTTAAACAATATAACATTATTTGTTAAACTTCATAAATAATAACTAAATATATATAAAATTTGGACTTTTTTCAATTATATAGGTGTTACTCTCAAACATCCATTTGTTATTTTTTTCATTGTGAGATATGCTTATTGCTTTTATAAGAGTATTACACTTCTCAAGTTTCTTATTTTTTCGATGTGGGATATCTAACACATCTCAAACTATGAAAAGAGTAGCACATCTCACTATCCCACATTGAAAAACTATCAAACTTGAGAAAAGTGACAACCTTTTAAAAGCACATACATTTGTCCCACATTGAAAAAATAGAAAATAAGGATGTCGGCGAAACATACACTTATATAATTGAAAGAAGATCCAAAACCTTATGAAATAAAAAAGTTTAAAATTTGAAAAAAAAATGTCCGATTTTTTCCGGTAAGAACCAGAACTGGCGGTTCCGGAACCGTAACCGGAACCGTGTGTTGGCGGTTCGGTTTCGGTTCCTCCCCCGACGGAACTGGAACCGTGGGCACCTCAAGCCCCAATCACACACTATAGATATATTCTAGAACACCAGACATAAAAAATAACTAGAAACAGTGTTCATTTACCTTGAATTCTTCCCAATACGATGTTCTTATGTCTTTCGGAGTTAAACTCCAAGTGTAGTGTTTGGTGTCTAGATGTTAGGATTTTTGTCGTATTTTTTTATACGTTTTCATAGTATTTTTGTGTCTTTTCTTTTAAATATGGCTATGATGGGTGTTTTTGGAGTTTTGGTGTTTGTAGGTTCGAAAGGATACAAATGGAGTAAAACGAGCCAAAAAAGGGCAAAAAAATGATGAAGAATCGATGGAGTTCAGATTGGTGTTATGGACGACCGTCCAACTCATGTGGACGGCCGCTGGACGAGCGTTCAACGTAATTCAAGCTGAAGGACAGGAGGCGGAGTTGGACGACCGTCCAACTCAATTGGACGATCTTCTAGATAGGGCGGCCAAAGTTTATTTCCTTGTACAATTAGGTTTTTATACCTAGTATAAATACTACTCCTTAGGACGAATTTGCGCAACTTTTTACCTATGTTTAGCTTTTATTTTAAGCACTAAATACTTTAGCTTTAGATTTCTTTGTTCGACCGGATTGCTACTTTGTTTCGTTCATTTTAATTCAAAACTACTTCCTTTAATTCGTGTTCTTTGTTCTTCGTTTTAATTTGTAAGTTCTTTATTGCTTTCTTTGTTTGCTTTATTGCTTTCGTAATTTTTAGATTTAATTCTTAGTTGCTTCATTTAATTTCGTTCGTTCGTTTTCATGTTCCTAGTTTAGATTCGTTATTATTAGTTTTCAATTCCTTCGTTTTTCAAGTTCTCTTAGTTAGATTTATTTGCTTTGTTTTTCAGATTTACTTTATTAGTCTAGATTCGTTTCTTAATTGCTTTCGTTCTTGTTTATTCCTTTGCTTTCTATATTAGTTATTTACTTGCTTTGAATTAATTGCTTATTTACTTTCTTGCCTAGGATATAAAACCAAAAACCCAAAACAAATTCTTTTTACTTGCTTTATTAGATTTAGGTTAGTTTAGGTTGTTTTTACTACACAGTTATTTGCCCTGCAAAGTTTTCCTTCGAGATTCGACATAGGGTTTTTACTTACTAAGTGCTAGGATAGATTTCGTTCTATTGCGAACACTTTTTGATGAACCATGTAGCCCGTCGGATTATCACTTTCTTGGAAGCCCTTGTGCATGCTTTTGGGATCTCATCGTATGGATTAATATAACTGTATTTATGAGGTAAATAAATATCATTTATTGAAATGTTTAGCAATTTTGAACATTCTAAAATTAGTTTAAAAATTACTTACCCATCCGGAAGAACCTCCAATTGAATAAGTCCTTAAGTTCCCTCCTCCTCAGTAGCATTGGGAGTTGTCGACTCTCCATTAGTCTCTCCGATACTTGTCCCAGGAGTAGCTAACGACATCCTCGATACGGATGCACAAATGCTACCACTACGTGATGAGGAATGAGGACCAAGTGTGGTAGGATCGACTGATGTTGAGGGAATTGATCGACCCCGACCTGTGGCATGTAAAAAAAAAAAAATTTAGCAGATTTGAGTTAATGAATTCTATGTAAATAGGATATTGAAATTGAAGAACCTCCTCCAAGGCCAGCTGCTCCTCGACCTGCTCCAAGGCCTGCTGCACCTCGTCCCTCTCCTTGACCAGCTCCACGGCCTGCTGCACCTCGTCCAACTCCTCTACCACGAACTCTAAGCGACATCTGAAATGTAGACATATTTATAAATTATGATGTACCATCAAGGTCAATAAAATCATGATGTTCAAGTAGTGTTGTTGTGTCAACATCAATATCATCATCTATAGGACTGGAGTGTACTAGATCATCCTCTTGAAATGGTTGATCCAACATTGATCTAGAAGCATCATTGGGAACTTCAACAGTAGACCTAGCTTTAATCTTACAAACTTCCCATCAATCTCTCCTAGACTGATTTACACTAGGATATGTGCAGCAGATAACTTGTGTTGCTTGATCAGCTAGGATATAAGGATCAAATTTGTTATACCGCCGTGTGTGATTTATTGAAACAAATTTGAACCGAGGATGCAAAAATGTCCCAGAACTCGACGGGTCAAACCACTTGCAGTTGAAAAACATCGTTGTTTTCTTGGGTATATCCCGATACTCCAGCTCACAAACTTCCAACAAACGGCCATAATGATCAAGGTTATTAGATTATGATCCATAAAACTCTCCTTTTATGCACATGCCACTATTCATAGTGGCTTTGAATGTCTCGTGCGACATCGTGTAAAATTTGTATCCATTTACGTAGTACCCTTTAAATGTTCTAATGGATCGAAATGGTCCTTTAGCTAGAGATTTAATGAAGCTGTTTACAAGTCCTGGAGAGGAGTTTTCTACATATGCCTCGAACCAAGATGCAAACTCTTTCTCCATCCTCATATCAATATCATAATCAAATATCGATGGAGTGCATGCTTGCAATTCATCAACAAATATCCTAACATGTGCAATGTGTTAGAAAGTTTCTACTTCAAAATTAAATGAGAAAAATTAATTATAATCAACAACTTACTTCAGATATGAATCTGTGACCTCCACACAATTCAAAAGAATATATATACGAGTTGCCTCATACTCTTTGTCGTTTAAATATCTTTGTGACGATGCACCAAGAGTATGTCCAGATTGACTGAAAATTGCAAGTCTTTAAGGATGCCCATCATGCCTATGATCATGATCTTCATAGAATAAGTCATGAGGCAAGGCTCGATGTTTTGTGTTAACATGTTCTTCAAAGTAATAAGAGCAGAATGTGAATGCTTCCTCAACCAGATAAGCATTACAGATCGATCCTTCAACTCTCGCTTTATTCTTTACTTTATTCTTCAACTTCCGCATATACCTTTCAAAGGGATACATCCATCGGAACTGAACCGGTCCCGCCGTTCGTGTTTCATCGGCCAAATGAACAGGTAAGTGCTCCATCGAATCAAAAAAGTTAGGTGGGAATATACGTTTCAACTTGCACAAAGTTATTGGAATATTATCATTGAGTGTGCACATATCTTAAGTTCTGATGCTTCTGGAAGTTAGCTCCTTGAAAAATAAACTTAGCTCAGTGATTTCTTTCCATACACCTTGTGGCAAAAGTTCACGAAATACAATAGGTAGGATAAGTTGCATAAACACATGGCAGTCGTGACTTTTCATTCCAAACATCCTAAGCTTCCTCATATCCACGCATCGACCTAAATTTGAAACATATCCATCAGGAAATTGATTTGTGGCTACGGTAAAAATTGTTTAGTTTGGATAATTTTTAACTGATTAAACTAACTGGTAAATTTCTTAGGCGATAAAGTTGTTGGCGCCATTGTCGGAGATCGATAGTGTTTGGAAAGTGACATTATACTTAAGCATTTTTATTTTGTTCACTTCAATTATATTTGTCAAAATTTTGTGATTAGTTTGTTCTTGCTTGATTGTTTATTGTTAGTATATGAGAACAAAATTCATGGGTGATTCAATCAATCCCTTGAATCCTGAGATTGAAGTAATTTGCTGAAAAAATATTTAAAAAGAAGATCAACGTGAGTTGGGCACGAAATGACCGTAGTTCTTGAAGGACTTATACATCAACGTCAAAGACAAATTGAAGAGATGAAACGCTCAACATTCTTTCATTTATTTATTTCATTGGTTTCTAACATGTTACTTTTACATAAAGATAAATGTTAGGTTGTGGAAATATGATGTATGTGCACCTTAAATAATGAGAACTTGGTGTCAAAACCCTGAGGGATTTTAAATTTTAAACTTTTCAAGATTTTCAAAATATAAGTCTTTTAAGAATTATTGCCATGATTACCCTTATTAATGTTTCTCTTTTATTAATAGTTTTTGTGTAAGTTATGTACTATTTCGCTACTTTATTATACCCTCCATTATTTTTGACGTGTACTGTTTGTAATTTTTGAACTTTTTTCAGTTGACATGTTTCCTTTTATGGCCCAACACATAATGACCCACTAAACCTAATTAACATAACAATTAATCCTAACTTCTAAATTTGATTATGATTTGTGTTATCTTGTGTATCTTGTGAATTCTCTAGTTTACCTCTATGAGTGTATTGTACTTTTTTTGTTTTATATTTAAATAGTTAAAGTTTACCTCTATAAGGAAATAAACATTTTCTTTCCATGCATACATAAAATTGTCAATTAACTCATGCAACTAGGCGTTGCACTAACAGTTACTATAGCTTCAACACCATCTCTACCCTTGCTACTCACTAGAATCGTCCAATTTCTTAGCAGCATCGATGTCGGCGAACCGAACCGATTTCCCCCATCTGAAATAGAGATTATAGACCGGAAACCCACGCCAGCTGGTTAAGAAGCACCACTCTGATTTCCCCATGAATATAACCAAACTCAACTTTGCAAGATCCTTGAGATAACTCAGTTTACTCAAGGGCTTCGTAATATAGCTTCCCCTAAGTCCCTAACCCTTCGTATCGATTTCTTAGCCTTTCGACAAGGTCGTGGAGGTGGAGATCTTCACCCGGACTACTTCGAGGAGGATAAGCAACCGGTGACATGTAAAATATATGAATCGTTGTTTAGAGTTTATTGGTTATAGTTATGTAGGTGATTAAATTTATGACTAGTAATTTTCGATTCTTTATCATCTGAGAAGGGGCTAGAGAAATTAAAAGACCGCCTTTGATAATAAACCTAGTTCACATATATTGGTAGTGCATGATTTTTGTCATTCATTGCACTGATTTCTTACATGATCCATGTCTTGCTTATTGTTTAATCCACTTTGCTTAATTTAATTTTAAAAAATGATAATAATAAATAAAAACACCTATATTTTTTTTAGCCTAGATAGGTTCTAAGACTTATTAGTAATAACCATTTTCCTTTAAAATTGATCTTCATCAATACAACTATACTTGCCTTTATATTATATGATCCATACACTTGCTATGTATTCCAATTAAAAAATTAGAAGACCAAGTTACTGGCGCCGTTACCTGTGATCAATATTGTTTGGAAAATGATATTGTGAAAATTTTGAAGGATATACTTTTATGTATTTTTTTTTTTTTTTCCGTTTCATATTGGGCACTTTTACTATTTTTGTCAAAATTATGTGTTAAACTTGTTCTTGTTTAATTGATAATAGGTATTATATGAAAAATAATGTCCAAGGATGATCTAATGAATCCCTTGAATCTTGAGATCAAAGTATTTTGTTGAAAAATTATTCTTGAAGGAGATCTACAAAAGTTCGGCAAGAGATAAAACCTAAGTTCCATAACAAAAGGAAAGAACAACTTCAAAGATAAATGAAGAGATGCAAGCTCAACTTCAGCTCGAGAAGTCGAAAGGAATAGACCTCGACCTCAGCCTATTAATAAAGTGGTTCATGACACACCATCAGGAATAATGAATGGTTTAAGAGTGGACATGCTAATAGCTATGAGATTAAGCCAGACCTGAAAAATATGGTCCAAAAAAATTAATACGGAGGGAGGAAACAAGAAAATCCAAATAGGTATTTTTCTTAATTTCTAGAAATGTATTATACCACAAAGATGAACGGGGTCCCCGTCATACCATCGTTGCTAAATCTGTTGGTATTTGAACTTTTTTTTTTTTGTAATGAGATTCTCATTTAGGCCGCATGATACGTGAATGTATAAAATATTACGAATATGCCGAATGTGTTTTATCTTAGCATTTAAGAATTAAACCTTACATTATAACTACTAATAATTGCACATAATATATATAGGTTAGTTCAACTGTAATTTAGTCATACATATTAAATATCCTATGATTCTATTTTATTTAGTTCTTTTATAGCATGTTACTTTTATATAAAGATAATGAGACAGTGCGAAATTACCATGTACGTGCACCTAAAATATGAGAGAGGTATGTCACAATTAGACGGGGTTTGAAATTTAACACATTTGGATTGTGGACGTGGGTACGACTTGGGCTGTGGTTTTTGCGGCCTAATAGCATTTCGGACCGTACTAGTTATGAGTATTGATGAACCCTCGATTTGTTGCTCAATTTAGTGAATAATTTGTGAGCGAAAATAAACGAAGACACAAGGTTTACGTGGTTCGATCGCTAAGATCTACGTCCACGGAGAGAAAACGAGAGTATTCTGTATTCAAAATAGCATCAGTATGTACAATACAAAAGTTTCTCCTATTTATAGTAGAGATTAATGCCGGTTGTGGAGGTGAGAACATGGAGTCGTGGGTGGTTTTCTTGTTCCGCATTCTTCTCCATCAACCCACGTACTTGGGATTTAGGGCTCAACTCCCTGGGCCTGTATTTGGTATGGACTGGGCCGGACCAGTGTTGGGCTGGGGCTGTCCTGATTGGGCCTGTGTCGAACTGGGCCTGTGCCGAACTGGGCCTGCACGGAGGTGGGGCAGTTGGGCTTCCGTGGTAATTGGGCTTTGGGCCTAGGGAGATGGGTCGTTTCCTATCACATCCCCCCCCCCCCCAAAAGTCGTGGGGTGATGGAGGTGATGTGGTCAGTTTGCTACTTGGCTGTACGCTTCTCTTCATGTCGGGGTTTCACCTGCTGCCTCTGTCTGGCTTTTGTGTACCCCCTTCGAATATTCGGAGTTCGGTACAAGCCGAACTCTTCTTGGCGTACCCCCCCTTCGAAAATTTGGAGTTCGGGAGAATCCGAACTCGTTTTGGCGTACCCCCTTTGAAAATTTGGAGTTCGGGTGAATCCGAACTCGGCTTGGCATACCCCCTTTGAAAATTTGGAGTTCGGGAGAAGCTGAACTTTGCTTTGCGTACTCCCTTCGAAAATGTGGAGTTCGGGGGATACCGAACTTTTCTCTGCGTACCCCCTTCGAAAATTTGGAGTTCGGGAGATGCCGAACTCTTCTTCGCGTACCCCCTTTGAAAATTTGGAGTTAGGGAGATGCCGAACTCTTCTTTGCGTACCCCCTTCGAAAATTTGGAGTTCGAGAGAAACCGAACTCTTCAGAGCGTACCCCCTTTCTAAAATTTGGAGTTTGGGAGAATCCGAACTCGTCTTGGCGTACCCCCTTTGAAAATTTGGAGTTCGGGAGAAGCCGAGCTCTGCATTAGGTCCCGCCGAAAACGCATAAAGGTGTCAGGTGCATTAAATGCGGACGTTTGGGGTACCAATAAAGCAGGGATGGGACTGGCCATTAGCCGAAACGCCGTCGCATTGAATAGCGTATTGAATACGCGTTGAATCCCTTCCCCTCTTTAATGTTTCATGATTGGGAATTAGGGATTCATTTACTCCTTTGTTGTGCAAAAGAAACCCTAATTTTCAAATTTCTCTCTATTGTATACATCATCATCTTCAACTTCTCTGCAAGTCTCCCAAACCTTCAAACAAAAAGTAAGTTATGTCTTGCGTTGTGTCTATTTCCACTTCCCGTTCTTCTTCTGTGCGGTCTGTGCATTCCCTGTCAGTTTCTTCCTCTTCTATGGCGGCGGCGGAAGAAATCGCCGCCGCGTCCTCATCTTCTTCCCAGCCGATCGTTTTTCCCGACCACACGCGTCCGTGCGTGCGGTCGGATTGTGGGACTCCGTACCCCCAGATGTAGAGTTCCCCCTCTGTCCCGGCGTTTTTGGGAAGGTGGGGACCTACGATTCTATTGTTTCTTCTTTTACTCTTCACAAAATCGCTGTGAAATATAACTTCCCTTCTTCTGCTCTCCTCCTTCAACCCCGCGCCGTCGACAGAGCCTGCCGGCCCCCTCGAGGTTTTGTAACTTTATACGTTGACCACTTTAAAGCTGGTTTGCGCATTCCCTTTCCGGCTATTTACGCCGAGATTTATAATGTTTTTGATCTCTCCCCCGCTCAAATTACTCCCAACAGCATCCATCAGATTACCGGGCTGGGGGTTGCCTGTGTTCGGTTGAATATCTCTTATTCGGCCGAGACTTTAGGGTCAATGTTTTCTTTTAAAGATAGAAAAGAGGGATGGTATTACATTGCATCCCGGTACAAGTTTTCCTTATCTGTTCCTTCCAAAGTGCTGAACTGGCAGAAGAAATTTTTCTTCTCCCGGTTTGAGGGTGCCACCGAGGTCGGGTGGCACGTAGGTGCTGTTAGGCTTTTGCCGAGGCGAAAGCAATTTGCCGAGGTGGCGGCGCGTTTTGACAGCCTCGGCAAGATGCCGATGTCATTGGCCGAGCTCGAGTCGGCCGTACCGAGCCCCTATGATCCTTCCACTGCGGTGGAGCAGGGGAGGGGTGAGGTCCCCTTTTTTTTTTTTTTTTTTTTTTTTTTTTTTTTTTAATTTCGGTGCTAATCTTCTATTCCTTTCTCTGCAGTGAACATGGTAAAGAAGAAGGGCCCTGCCCAGAAAAAGAGAAAGGGAGAGGCTGCGGGCGCTTCGGCTGATTCGAAGCAGCAAGCGACCGGGTCGTCGGAAAGGACCCGGTCCGAGATCCCCCTCCCACTGACTCACACACCTCATACTGTTGAGGAAGTCGATACTGCGGGAGCCCGCAAACTGTTGCTTACTTCAGCCTACCCCGAGATGGACGTGGCGATTACTGGCACTCGCCCCCCCTCTCCGGCCTATCCAGTGGTATGTTGCTTGTTTGCAGTAAACTTGGAAATCTTAATTTCGTTGTATTTATGCATGTTTGTATATACGCAGGGTGTGGACTCCGCTCTTGAGGGGTACAATCACGCGTCTAGCGTGATTGTAAAACTTTTGCAAGGCTCGGTGTCAAAATATCACCGGGCCACTGAGAAGGTGAAGAACTTGGCCGGAGACAAGGCCAAGTTGATGAAGGAGCTGGCTTCAGCCTCAGTTCGAGAGGATGAGCTGAAGCGTGAGCTTGCCGCTGCCAGAGCCAAACTCACCGCTGCCGACGAGAGAGCAGCGAAGGCGGAAGAGGAGGCGATGTCTGCCCGTACCCGTGAAGGGGAGATCGCCGCCACTCATGGTGGGGTCTTCAATGCCCTTGCTGAAAGAATTTTGTACAGCAAGGGCTTCAGTGATCTGGTCTCCGCCCTGACCAAGCCGGCGAAGACTCGGGCGGTGGCCAAGGTGCTGGACCGGGTGGCTGCCGACTTCCCCACTCTCAATAAGGGGAAGTACGGTTACAAGTTGATTGAGGATTTGAGGATGAGGAGATGCTGCGCATCTACTTCCGCCAGCTTTTGAAGAAGGCCTCCTTCTTCCCGGTCGTGAGGCACTTGGCTGAGAAGTAGGCGCTCTGGTCGGCAGAAGATATTTGGGACTGTCAGTTCGACCGGGACGTCGAATTCGAGGCTCTGTGCGGTCCCTTCAGGGAAGAGCTGGAGACGCGGCCGCTTTCCCCGGATGTGTCGTCCGGGGAGGAGGGGGAGGAGATGGACGTGGGGACTGGCCACGTCGGTGGTGATGCCGAGGTGAATCAGACCGCCGATGAGCAAAGGCTGGGTGCTGAGGCTGAGCCGTCTGGCGGGGTCAGTTGATCCCCTCCCTTGTAATTTTTTTTTTTCTTTGCCGAACTGTAGATTGTACCTATCTCCCATCAATGAAAGACTTCTTCTCGGCACTTGCTTATTGCTGTTATGTTATTTTGTGTAGAATAAATCCAAATTGGACGTAACTGCATACTTGAATGAAATCAAACAACTTAAGATCCTTATTGATGCTAAGGACGGTGAGATCGCACGGCATGATAAACGTGTCGAACACCTTCGGAACGAGTTCGATGTCAAATACAAAGCCCTTCAAACCGAAGCCGACGCAAATAAAGCTCGGTATCTTCAGCTAAAGGAAGATTATGCTGATGCCAAGGTGACGGCAGAAGAGCACGCCGAGTACGAAAGAGTAATCCATGAGCTTGGTGGCAAGACTATTTCCGAAGTAGAGACTGAAGCACTTGAAGTGATGCGGCACGCCGGCCGAGAACAAAAATACAGGGGACCGGACTCGTGGGAGGTCGCTGAGTATGTTGCCGAGATGCGGTACCTGGCCGGTCTGTTCCCCATTATTGTCTCAAGGCAGCCCGTACTTAAGGAATGGCTTGATGCCTATCCGCAGATAGAAGCAGCAAAAAAGAATGTATCTCGATTTCGGGCACTAAGCCCAACCGCGCCGTCTCGGCTAGTCAAAGACCGCTTAGATATGTTTCTTCCTCCTTCAAAGTGTCCGCCCATTCCGAATCGGGGAGATGGCAACTATACTACACTCCGGATTACTTACAGAGGACGATCTTCCGGTAACCGGGGCGGAGGAGCTAGCCTAGGTGGCGGAGGTGGCCGCAGCGGAGGGCAAAGTTCCAGGAAGAGAGAGAATATAAACATAGATACATTGCTCAACTCGCCGACCACCGGTCGAGCTAGCTATTTTTATTGTAGCAAGAAACCGGACGAGGGTGGTCCCTCTGCCTGATGTGTAAAATGTAGACCTGCAAAAATAATAAATTCTTTGCTTTTGGACACGGTTATGTCCTGTTATTAGTGTTTTTTTTTTTTTTTTTTTTAGCTTGGCTAATAGCCTGTTTCCGATGTAGCAATACTGCTCTTTTCTGCTTCCGAATTAACATTGGGTCAGTGTTTGGGTTTTCCGAAGTGGCCCGGGGGCGTGACTTCGGCTTCCGACTTGACGCTTGGGTCTATCTCGGCTTGAGGCCGAGTTGACACTTGGGCCTAATCGGGTTCCTATTTCGCCGACCAGGTCGGTAGGGGTGGTCCCCTAGTATATTTATGTTTGTCTTATAACACTTGTCCTCATCAGGATAGTGTATAGAAATAGAGATAATGTGCATACGAGTGGAGTAATGCAAGACAGTACGAACACATAAAATAAAAATTGCGAAATTTCATCAAACTTTGAAATTTTGAAAGACAGACTCGATTTTGACAAGGACCGAACTGAAAGACAGACCAAATACTTGGACGACAGATGACTAAACAAGACTCTATCCTATATGATACTCCACTCCTATGCATAATACCTCTTCAAATGGATCACATTCCATGGTCGTTGTATGGGCTCCCCGGACAAACTGGACAGTCTGTAGGCACCTTTACCAAGGACCTCGTCAACTCGGTAGGGGCCTTCCCATGTTGCTTCTTTGCCGAGCTTGCAAGCCTTGCTGACCTCGTTGTTCCATAGGACAAAATCTCCTACACAGAATTGTCGGCCTCTAACTCGCCGATTATAATATCGGACCATGAGTTGTTTGTATGGGGCTTCTTTGATGTAAGCAGTATCCCGCTTCTCTTCCAACAGATCGAGATCGCCACATCGATTCTCGTCATTCACTTCAGAGATAAAATGAGTCGTGCGCGGACTTGGCAGTCCGATCTCGACTGGGATAACTGATCTGTTTCGTAAGCCAGGATGTACGGTGTTTCTCCATTTGTGGATCGAGGTGTAGTCCGGTAAGACCATAGAACGTTGGGAAGGTTCTCCACCCATAATCCTTTGGCTTTCTCTAATCGAGTTTTGAGGCCTTTGACGAGTGTCCGATTTGTCACTTCGGCTTGACCATTTGCCTGAGGGTGGGCTACCGAGGTGAAGTGCTGCTGAATTCGCAGTTCATCACACCACTCCCTAAAGACCTTGTATGTGAACTGGGTCCCGTTGTCGGATACTAGAACTTGGGGTATTCCAAAACGGCACACTATGTTCTTCCATACGAAGTTGCGGGCGTTCTTACTTGTGATCACAGCTAGGGGCTCTGCTTCCACCCATTTCGTGAAATAATCTATTGCGACTATGAGATGCCGCAATTGGCCAAGTGCCTTATCGAATGGTCCCACTATGTCTATTCCCCACTGCGCAAACGGCCAAGGACCTTGCATTGTAGCCAGCTCGCTCTGGGGCAGCCTTGTCACATTTGCATGTAACTGGCACTTCTCACACTTTTGCACTAGTTCGGTGCAGTCTTTGAGCATTGTGGGCCAAAAATACCCCCATCTCATGATTTTCTTAGCTAGGGCCCGGGGTCCGATGTGGCTTCCGCAGGACCCCTCGTGCACCTCGCGCATGACATAATCTGCCGAGTTCAGACCAATGCACTTGAGCAGGGGCTGGAGGTACGATTTCTTGTAAAGGACATTATCCAGAACGGCATATCTCAACGATTTTGACAATATCCTTCTTGCCTCTGTTTTGTCTTCGGGCAACTCCCCCCGCACTAAGTAGGCGAGGAGAGGCGTCATCCACGTAGGCTGTTTCTCCTCGTCTAAATCGTTGACCTCGGCCTCTTCTATGCTCCTGTGCTGGACATCTTCAACTGGCGACGTGCCGGGCACCGCTGCCAACTTACTTAGAACGTCAGCTCGGGAGTTCTGAGTTCGGGGTATGCGTTCAAGCTGGAAGTATGCGAAGGCTTCCTGCATACCCCGTGCCTTAGCTAGGTATCTCTTCATCCTATCTCCCTTCGCTTCGTACTTTCCCAACATGTGATTCACAACTACTTGTGAATCAGTGTGTACCTTGATGGCAGCGACTTTCAAATTCGTGGCAATTCGGAGTCCGGCCAGCAGTGCTTCATACTCCACCACGTTGTTGGTGGTCGCAAACTGGAAACGAAGTGAATAGGTGAAATCCTTTTTTTCCGGGCTTATGAGGAGAATTCCTGCTCCGCTTCCCATCTTCCCCGAAGAACCACCAACATACATGTGCCAACAATCTTGAGGCTCTGCTATAGTTGTGCGAGCTGGGGCTGTTGGCTCGGGTGCCGAGGTCGGGACATCGGCTATGGAGGTCTCAACCAAGAAATCTGCAAGGGCCTGTCCTTTAATGGCCTGGCGGGGATCATAGGTGACGTCGTGTTCTCCTATCTCTATGGCCCACTTCGCTATTCGACCCGATGCTTCGGGTTTTGTCAGAACTTGCCGAAGTGGGGAATCTGTTCGAACCTGGACGGGGTGCGCATGAAAGTATGGGCGCAAACGCCGAGCGACGTTGACTAACGCCAAGGCGAGCTTCTCCAGTGGCTGATATCGCACCTCGGATCCCTTGAGCGACCTACTTATGAAATACATAGGCAATTGACGCCCTGACTCTTCTCGTACGAGTACCGCACTGATAGCTTCCTCCGAGGTGGCTAAGTACAAGAACAGCACCTCTCCTTTCTTCGGCACCGACAAAGTTGGTAGGTTATTGAGGTAATCCTTCAGCTGGTTTAGCGCGAGATGGTGTTCCGAGCTCCAGTTGAACTCGGGCGCCTTCTTCAAAATGTTGAAAAAGGGCAACTGTTTCTCTGCACCTTTGGAGAGAAACCTGCTCAGTGCGGCAAGGCACCCAGTGAGCTTATGTACATCGTTGATCGACTTCGGGTCCTTCATCTCTAACACAGCTTTGACTTTCGATGGATTCGCCTTTAATCCCTCTTGGGAGATCCAACAACCTAAAAACTTCCCGGAGGTCACAGCAAAGGTGCACTTTTGGGGGTTAAGTTTCAGGTTGACCTTGCGCAGGAGGGAGAGCACAGTTCGGAGATCGGTGACACTGGCACTCTCTTCCTTACTTTTTACTACTATGTTGTCGACATAGACTTCCACTTTCTTCCCAATGTGCTCTTTAAATATCTTATCTACCATCCTCTGGTAGGTAGCTCCTGCATTCTTCAATCCGGATGGCATTTTGCGGTAGGTAAAGATGCCAAAGTCTGTAATGAATGATGTCTTGTCTGCGTCCTCGGCATCCATTAGGACTTGGTGGTATCCTTTGTACAAGTCAAGGAAGCTGAAAATCTTGTGACCGACTAGGGAATCCACCTTCTTATCGATGTCGGGCAGAGGGTAACAGTCCTTGGGGCAGTGCTTGTTGAGATCGGTGTAATCAATACACATGCGCCACCCTCCCCTTGCTTTCTTGACCATCACTGGGTTCGCTATCCAAGTCGGAGAGGTGACTTCGAATAGGATTCCGGTGTCAAACAACTGAGTCACCTCGGTCCTTATAACTTGATTTCGCTCAGCGGCGAAAGAGCGTTGTTTCTGTCTTATCGGCCTGACCTCGGGGTCAATGTTAAGCCGATGTGTGATTAACCGGGGTGATACTCCTGTCATGTCCAATGGGGACCATGCGAAGATGTTGGTCCCGGTTTGTTAATAGGAGAAATACGTAGAGGGGGGGGGGGGGTGAATACGTATTTCGAAGTTTTTCAACTTCAAATCCCTTAACTCAAAGTAACAAGTAAAAAGCTCGCTTGAAACTTAAGACCTAGCTGAAGCTAGATCTACAGTACGTAGCTTGCCTGCTTGACCGAAGTGAGCACTTGATCAAGAGGGAGTCTTTACTCGTGTATGCGGAATTTGGTGAGCTAAATCTTTCCCTAAGTATTTGAAATTTCCAGATTAAGTTTGTTTAGATGCAGTATGCAATGGATAAACAAACAAGTAAGAGTTTAGGGTTAGAGAGATACGACACAGAGATTTATAGTGGTTCGGAGATAACGCTCCTACGTCCACTTTGTTGCACGACGGCAACTGTTCTCTTCACTCAAGAACTTGAAGGTTACGGGTCCTTCAAAAACCTGGTCGAGATCGGGCTTCACTCGCCTGGATCTGACGAACAGTGCAGTGATTACGGGTTCACTACTAAGACCTAAACTGGACACGAAGCTTCACTCGCTTCTGTCCGAACAACAGGGAGATTCCGGGCTCTCCTTACAGCCTAGCTTCGATCGAGCTTTACACAAATGGTGTAAGTGTAAGCTTGGATCTCAACTCTATGATCGAGGCTTCTTCAATCGATGAAAGAAGAGCCTTGGATCGAAACAACCTAACGACAACACTCAAAAACCTAACAGACAAGTATAGGGTTTTTGGTTGACGACACACTATGAAGAACTCTTTACAGTAGATGCAAAGATTGGCTAGAGTTCTTCTTCTAAGCTTCGGATATATGAAGTGGGCTTAGAATCTAAGTGTGAAGGCTGTGAAGACGAGTTCCGATGAACTGGAAACTCGGAGAACACTTGGAAACAAAGACTCAAAAATTTGCTCGAAGGCTTGGGAGTGTTTGTTTGCAGTAGGCTCGAATGCTCAAGTAGTGTTCTACTTCTTCATGTCTTCATCCTTCACTATTTATAGGCGGAGGGTTGGCTGAGATCCGTTGCTTGGTTGGTGGCCTTGTCCCTCCTCCTCTCGACAGTACTTGCACAGGCTGGCTACTTTTCAGATGCGCAGTTTTGGATTTTTGCCGGAAATGGCTAAGTTCCAATTTCAACAGTAACTGGAGCGACCCAGTACTGTTACGGCGCCTTGTCGGCCTGGCAGTCAACTCCTCTGCTCCTTTCCGCTTTCGACACGTGGAGATTTCGTAATTAATGCGAAGATCTCCAGTTGACTGGAGTTCAAATTTGGAGCGGGAATTTGTGCTGTCGCTTTCTGGTAGGTAGTGGCTCGCTTCGCTTTGAAGTTGTAGCGTCCGCTTTAGTTGAGTCACTTCGCAGTCATTCTGTAGTGAGCCGCTTCGGGAATTAACTTTCCCTAGTGACTGCTTTGGAAATAGTTGACTAGAGTTGACTAGCTTTGACTTTTCACTGTAGCGCTTGCTTCGCTTCGCTTTGGCTTTGAACTGTAGCGCTCACTTCGCTTCGTTTTGGCAGACTCACTTCGAGTCTACTGTAGCGATCGCTTCGCTTTGCTTTGGCAAACTCACTTCGAATCTACTGTAGCGATCGCTTCGCTTCACATTTCTTCGACACGCTTCACTTCAGTTGCTTGACCCGCTTCGCTTTGAAAAACACACTCAAGTGAGTGGCCTTCACTTGAAATTTTGAAGCCTAATCTAAGCAAAATAAAAGAGCCATCCTAACAGAGTAGGCTTTTAGAAAAATTCTAACTTATCAACTATATCAAAATGGGTCGCTTGGGAACAGAACGCTTTGGGGTTTTGGGATCAAATCAAAACACTAAGATATCCCTTATAAGTTCCCCCTTAACATATTCGTTCTTAACAATTCCCAACAATTTCCCCCTTTTTGATGATGCCAAAACCCATACGACTTAGATAAAAATAAATCTAGTCTATCTAACCGTGAAGGGAACTCCAAGCGACTGCTTCCTTTGCAGTTTCGTTTGTAATTTTCTTTTAAGTTCCTTTCCCTTTTTTTTTCGGTTAAATTAATGAGTTTGTAGCAAAAATGTAAAGTCATTCACAAAGCGAGTAAATGACACAGAAGAGACAGAAATAAAAGTGAGATAGATGAACAAGGCAGTTCACAAAAAATATGTTCAGAAGCTTGAAACTCAAAGGTTTCCAGCAGCTTCATCTTCCTTCTCCTTCTCCTTTTCTTCTTCCTCCTTCTTCTCTTCTTCTTCAGCAGCAGTATCCACGTAAGCTGATAGAACTCTTGATTCCATAGAGTCTACTGTGTGGACACTAGGATTTCTCCACGCACTCTCCAGCCTGAAGGCTTCAGTCACTTCCTCATCAATTATTCCTCTGTCTGGAATATCAGTCCTGGATGATAAGGCATGGGGAATTCTTTTATAGCAGGAATCTTGACAACCAAAGGCTTGGGCTGAGCCAGTTCAGCTGTGGTGAAGATCTTCCTCCGCATCTTCTCGTCATATGTGCAAAGGAAGTTGCTGAGAGCACTCATTCGAGAGCAACGATCCTGAAGTGGCACTACCTCCCAAAAGTAGTAAGCTTTGATAAACAGGTTCTTGTAGTCAAGCCACAGATCGCGCAGATCCCTTGGAATGAATTCTTCAATTTCCCTAGCATCTGGGTGATCAATCCTTCGCTTGGCCAACTCCTCTTCTGTCCTGCTTGATAGTTGAGCCATGACCTTCTTGAATTTTGCTCCCGACTCGCTGTTCCACGACGGACGCTTCGCATTGAGTCGTTTGCGAATGTAATCTTGTTCATCCTTGCGAGTATACCGACCAGACTCAACCATCTCCTTTGTAGTCACGTCGC
This sequence comes from Thymus mandschuricus, assembly GCA_029379335.1. NCBI lineage: Eukaryota > Viridiplantae > Streptophyta > Magnoliopsida > Lamiales > Lamiaceae > Thymus > Thymus mandschuricus. The sequence continues at coordinate 8,028,396 of CM057082.1, read as the reverse complement.
ATGCATCAAATATGGCTTGAGCTTCACATGCTTCGGACTCATCTGGCATGAAGGGAATGAACGCGCTTCGGACCAACGAGGATTGAATAAGCAATACTTCACTGAAATGCTCCTCGATCCGTGCGTCAATCACTTGGAGTCGCCTGGCATGACTCCTCTTCTTCCTCTCGTCTTCGCTCCTTCCCTCTTCTCTTTCTTTCCTTTTTCTCTCCTCCCTTCCAGTTTTTGAAGCAGCTGCTTGCATGGCCTTTTGGCGCTTGGCCTCGGGGTCATCTTGCTTGGAATCTGGAGCAGCTCGCTTCAATGACTGCTTCGGTGGTGGGGGAGGTGGCATGTCCTTCTTGGCAGCACTTGGAGGGACGACTGCTGACGAAGTGAGTGCAGCAGTGGTCGTAGTGAGTGCGGCTGTCGAAGTTGGCGCGGCGTCTGAAGTGGGCGCTTTGGGAGTAGCGGCCACTTGGGAACTAGATGAAGCACCTGCACCAATAGAATTTTTGGTTAGTTTAAACACCTGCTCCATCTCCCACGCCAAGGCAGCATCCTTCTCCACCTGCACCCTCTTTTCCTCCTTCGTTATTACAGTCACTGGAGGATGTCGTGCAATAGAAGCACTCAGCACTTTTTCTTGAAGCGGCCTACTGGGCTCTTCAAGTTGTTTCAATAACTCCTCCTCCGTGAGTGTTGTCTTGCCCAGAGAACTCGCTTCATCCACATCCTCCTTTTCACCGGCACCACTTCCTCCCTCCAGTATCAACTCCACACCAACTCTCCTTCCTCCTGAACCTCCAGCTTCACCTTGCTCTACTTGCCCTTCCCCCTTTTTGGCATCATCACTGCCAGGGGTTAGGATGATAGATTTTCCGGAGAGGGATTGATGTAGTGAATTGACTGTGTTGAGGACAGTCTGAAGCATCTGCTGGGTTTTATCCATGGATGGCGCCACTAATCCAGCAGTCTTGATAGATATCTCTTCGAGCAGATATTCGCACTGCCTCTCTCTCTCAACAACAGACGCCATTATATTCTCTAATGGCTCCACCTCTCTGAAGCGAGCCTCCAGCTCCGCTTCTACAGCTTTGGTGATCTTCTTGGTTTCTTCTTGAAGTGTGAGTTCCAAGTGTTCCTTGGAAGCTTCAAGTTCTGCCTTCATCACTGCAAGCCTCCTTTCCCTCCGATTGAGGGAGTTGTGAAATTCGGCATCTGCAGTGATCCTAACAGTGAGAGTTTCTTTCAGTCTCTTGACTTTCTGCAGTAGGATTGACAGTTCAGCATTCTTCAAGTCAAGAGCCTGTGCACTGCTCCTCAGACTCTCCAGTTCTCTCTTGTCAATTGCACTCTCATCCTTGACTCCCTTCAACTCAGTTCGAAGTGAGTCAAGAGCCTTTTTGGTATTGAGGAGCTCGCTTCCCTTCATCACTAACTCTCCTTCCCTATTCTCCACCTTCTCCTTCAGCTCATTCACCTCCTTCTCCAACACCTTCTTCTCTTTGACCAGAGCGATTAATCTGGCATTAACCTCCCTCAAGCGGCTTCTTTCTGCCTCAAGCAAGCCCTTGAGTTCGGTGATTGTTTTGGTGTTATCTTCCACAAGCTTCACCTGCGCCTCCAGCGCCTTCTCTTTCTCCTCCAGAAGCCTCTCCTTTTCCTCCACCTTTCCCTCCAATTCCTTCTTCTTCTTGTCAAAGTCTTCTCTAAGACTAATGACCTCCCCCGCCTTCCTCTCCAATTCATCGCTCTTCTTTGTAATCTCGCTTTGGAGACTAGCAATCTCAGCATCCTTCATCTCCATCTCCTCCTTATACTCCCGGATGAGCTTCCTCTCATGGGATGAGGGCACTCGCTTCGGAACTGTGGCGAGTGGATATGATTCCTTCACCTTGGCATCCAGCTTCTCCCAGAAGCTGGTCCCTTCAAGGAAGGCATGGAAGCCATTTTCGCCGATAAAATTGAGTAGTTTGGCTTCCATCTGGATCAACTCCTCCTCTGTGAAAGCTTTGAGGAGCTTGAAGATCTTGTAGTATTCCGTTCCTCGGTACGTAATGTACGTTAGAAAGTCTACTACGTTGGTGTAAAATATGTTGCTCCATTCAACACTTGCAGAGCGAAGATTGTAGCGAAGGTTGATTGTCTCCGCGGCTTGCTCTCTGTCTCGAACATAGCGTTCGAGAGCCCGATTGTGTTCGGTGAGAGCAGGGGTTTTGAATTGAGGGATGATGGGAAGTTCTCCTACGGTTTGGGTGGTATCGGCTGTAGCTGCCGATGTCGAGAGGGATTGGGTAGGTGATGAGGTTTCTTGGGTTTCGGAAATCTGGATGGTTTCAGTGGGTGGTGGTTGAATGGTTTCGGTGGGTGGTGGTTGTATCGGCTGGGATTGAAGTGGGGAAAATATAGTGTAGGCAGCAGCTTCATCTGTGCTAAGGAATGGAACAGTGGGAATGTGGAAAGAAGATGCTGATTCTTCTTCACGGGGAGAGAGGGGGGTTTTCTGTTTTGGTGGTTGTTGGGTTGATGAAGATTGGGGTTCTGGTATATGGGTGATTTGGAGTTGAGGGGATTGGGCTTTGGTTGGTGAAGGCTGGGTTTGAGTCACTTCAACGTTCTCAAGCGGCTCCTCCACCGCCTCGCTTTCTTGAACGAGCGAAGTGACTCGCTTCATCTTTTTGCCTCGCTTGGACCTGGCTCGCTTCATGGGTGAAGCGACCTGCCTCGCTTGGCCTTCTTCAGCTTGCCTTTCGGCAACTGGTCTAGCAATGGGCACTTCCACCTCGATAAGTCCCAGATCCATCAGAATCTTCGTTTTTCTCCACGAATCGTAGAAGATGGTCTGCTTGTTGTATATGATCGTGTCGGAGTCCAGCCATATCATCTCTGGAAACTTCATCTCCAGTGCAACAGACAGTCTTGAAAAGAATTTCAATTTTCCTTTCCGAAGAATCTTATTCGCAGTTCCTGGAACGAACGCGAAGTCGTCAGCAGCCTCATGAATTTGCTTGAGAAACCACCCGTGCCAGTTAAACTTCGTTCCGGCGAGACTGTCGACGATCATGGCGGTTCCGATCAGTTTCGTCTCCGACAGCGTATCGAGGGATCCAACATAGCATGCGATGCTCTTCGTAAAGAGTTCGCAGATGAGATTGAACGGGTTCTTCAAGCTTTTGCGAATGTTGGCTTCCTTGAAGTTCGGATCAGCTCTGTCGGTTGCAAATCGAACATACTGCACCCTGGCCGAAAGACCCAGATCTAACAGTGAGTCTCCTCCTTCTCTCTGCAGATCGAACACTCCGATAAGTTCACTCATATCCACCTCCACCGGCTTGCTGGTTTGTGGATCAGTGAATGAGGAAGTATTTTGATCCTTCCTCAAGTTCAGTAGGATTTCTCCCACTGCCTTTGCCAGAATCTTCGTCGGCACCAACGTTATGAACTTCCATAGACCGGCCGTGGTCACGGCTCTACGGAAGAAACCATTTACTTCGACGATGATAGGGTCGAGATGGGGCTCGATGTTGATGTGCTCGCCAACATTAGTCATGAACTGCTCCATTGTCTCTGTATTCTTCTTCTTGCCCATGGTGGATTTTGAAAGAACTTGAAGAAAATTTTTAACAATGAAGTAGAAAGGGTTGAGACTCGTGAGTTGCAGAGTAATTGCAGATCTAGCACGAGAATGGCAATTTTAGAAGGCTGTGAAAGGTTCTGCAGTTCTGCCTCGTCCCATATATATAGAGTTAGGTTATGGCTGACGTGGCAGGGGTAGGACGGTAATATCGCCGAAAATCCTGTAGGTAGGCGGCGGACGTGCGGTGATGGATCTGACGTGTCCGGCGTCACCACAGTAAAAGTGAACCGCCACTTGCTCGGCGTCTCCACATGGCCTGTTGTGGTTGGCTTGTCGTATACGGCGCTAATCCAACGGCTGCGGATTGGGGCCTGTTGAGATTCGATGGCTGGATCTTTTCCGCCTTTTCCCGCTTCAAATTCAAACGTGTGAACACGCGCCCGTTATTTTCGTCGTTCCTGCACCTGCATTAAATGCACAGCAGAAAGTAAAATTGCACTCGAGTGCAGACAGCTCATAATCGCTTCATGCTCGCTCGCTTCGAGTTGGGCCGCTTGGCCTTGACTCGCTTGAGAGGCATTCGCTTGAGTGACTGTTCCGCACTCGCTTGCGATGGCTAGCTTTGAGTGACGAAGCACTCGCTTGGCCATCTGAAGCGACTGGAATAAGAAATTGAATTTCTTTGCTTAATTTAAAATGTTTCTGACTTACATACTTCGAGGATAAACAAGAGTGTTTTCCTCTTTGTATTTGTGTCAGATTCATTTCATATTTTCCACGTAGTGAGTGAAGGTTTCTAGCACGCTTCGGCTCACTTAGTGTACTTAAAATTGAAATACTTACCAGTCAATCTCACTTCGTAGGAGATTGATACCACAAATTGAAGACTTCATGTTGAATTAGATACCATTTGTTGGATGCTACATGTTGAATTAGATCTTCATGGCATTCATCTTCCTCTACGAATTAGAGAGTCCTCCATCGAAGTGAATGAGGGAGAAAATGAATATAGTACACAAGCTTACTACAACCCGAAGGGAGTATCACGTAAGTGTACTTATTCACGACGAATGGGGGATGAGTACAAGTCCTTATCTCAGAGCAGAAATGGACAGGATGACAATGAGAATGCTCTGACAAGACAATCTCGTATTTTACGCAGAAGCATGTCACCAGCCCTGCAACCTTTTGTATAAAAAGGTAAACCTTCAAGCTTTCCTACATTCTAAAGAATGAATCTGCAGTCGGCTCGCTTTGACCCAAGCTAGGGCAAATTGAAGCGATGCAGAATTCAAGATAGCAGCATTCTTTGCTCGCTTTGGAAGTAGCTTGCTCCGAGAGAAGCGTTAGTTCCCCCTTAACCATATACTTAACAATTCCAATAAGTTGGTAGGGAACTTCTTCCAATACTCCACCTTTCTCCACCTAACTTCAGTTTCTTCAAGCGAGTGAGATTTGAAGTGGCTCGCTTGAGTTGGTGAAGATCCGAAGCGAGTGACGCTCAAGAGAACAAGCGAACACTCCTTCGTGCATCCTGGAACTAGCATTCTTCACCAGGATCTAATAACCCTAATTCCATGCATAGCTGGTTGAATCGAGACTCAGCTAGAGGCTTGGTGAGGATTTTCTCGAGCTTGATATCCTTCTTCTCGACATGATCACGAATGAAATGATGTCGAATTTCCAAGTGCTTGCACCTGGTGTGAAGCACTGGATTCTGCGAGATACATATGGCACTGTTGTTGTCGCAGAAGATCGGAATTTCATTCGCTTCAACTTTGTAGTCCTTCAACTGTTGACGAAGCCATAGGATTTGAGAACAGCAGCTTCCTGCGGCCATATATTCAGCTTCAGTTGTTGAAGTGGCTACGCTTGTTTGCTTCTTTGAGAACCATGAGATTAGCTTGCTTCCCAAGAACTGACATGTGCCCGACGTTGATTTCCTATCAACTCGGCAGCCTCCATAGTCAGCATCGGAATATCCAGTGAGCTCCAAATTGTCTTCTGCTGGATACCACAGCCCCATATTGACAGTGCCCTTCAAATATCGAAGAATCCTTTTGGCAGCTTCAAGATGGCTGTGTTTGGGATTGCTTTGGAAGCGAGCGCAGACTCCGACTGCAAAGGCGATATCGGGCCTGCTTGCAGTGAGATAGAGTAGTGACCCAATTAGGGCACGATAGTCTGTAGGATCCACAGATTATCCTCCTTCGTCTGGCTCCATCTTCCAGTTGGTATTCATAGGAATCTTCACAGCTTTAGCATGTTGAACACCAAACTTGGCAAGCATATCTCGAGTGTACTTGGCCTGGTTGATGAAAATTCCATTATCCTGCTGCTTCACTTGAAGACCTAGAAAGCAGCTCCTCAAGCCAATCATTGACATCTCATACTTGGTCTTCATCAGCTCTCCAAACTTCTCGCTAAGCGATTGGTTTGGTGACCCAAATATGATGTCATCCACGTAGATCTGGACCCAAAGCATATCTTCTCCATGATTGATGGTGAAGAGAGTCCGATCTATCTTTCCCTTTTGGAATCCATTTTCCACTAGGAATTGAGATAATGTATCGTACCAAGCTCTGGGAGCTTGCTTCAACCCATACAGGGCTTTCTTCAAGCGATACACTTTATCTCCCTGCTCGAAGCCCGGTGGCTGCTCCACATAAACTTCTTCCTTCAATTCACCGTTGAGGAACGCGCTCTTCACATCCATTTGATACACTTTAAATTTCCTGGCCGCTGCATAGGCTAGAAATAGTCGGATCGCTTCAAGCCGTGCCACTTGAGCGAAGGTTTCATCGAAATCGATTCCTTCCTCTTGGCAGTAGCCTCTAGCGACTAGACGCGCCTTGTTCCTCACAACATTGTGGTCCTCGTCCGTCTTGTTCTTGAACACCCACTTGGTGCCAATAACATGCTGGAACTTGGGACGATCCACGAGGTACCATACGTCATTTCTAGTGAACTGGTTTAGCTCTTCTTGCATGGCGATCACCCAGTTAGAGTCGGCTAGGGCTTCCTCCACGCTTGACGGCTCAATGTTTGAGAGAAAGCAACTGAACATGGCACTTTCTCCAAACACTTGACTTCTGGTCACTACACCCTTGGATGGATCTCCAATGATTTGGCTAGGTGAGTGATCTTTGAGCCACGCTCGCTTTGATCCGCCAGCTTCATCTTCATCCGCTTCCTTGTCGCTCGCTTCACCGTCTGAAGCGACTGGATTGGGTGATTGGCCAGTACTAGCTTCAGGAATCTTGGGGGCAGCTTCGACTTCTCCTTTGGGATCCTGCTCGCTTGAGTCCTTGATCTCATCATCTTCATCAAGCACGTCCCAAGTGAGTTGATTTGAGGGTTCCTTGCTTTGATCCTTTTCATTCGCTTGGGCCTGTTCCTGTGGAAGACTTAAAGAAGATTCATCAAATACGACATGGGGTGATTCTTCCACAATTAGGGTTTTACAGTTGAATACTCTGTAGGCTTTGCAAGATGTACAGTATCCTAAGAATACTCCTTCATCTGCTTTGCTTTCAAAGGCTTTCAACTGTGACTTCCCATTATTGTGAATGAAGACCCTACAACCAAAAATATGGAAATAAGATATGTTAGGAATTCTCCCTGTCCATATTTCATATGGAGTTTTGTCGTGCCGTTTGTTGAGAAGCGTTCGATTCTGTGTGTAGCACGCCGTGTTGGCAGCTTCAGCCCAATACTTCATCGGAAGCTTCGAGTCAGCAATCATGGTGCGAACGGCTTCTTTGATGATTCGATTTCTTCTTTCAGCAACTCCATTCTGCTGAGGGGTGCGTGCTGAGGACGTCTGATGTGCTATTCCATGCTCCGTGCAGTACGCTTCAATTGTAGAGTTCAAGAACTCTGTGCCTTTGTCAGAGCGAATGGTCACGATAGCTTGATTCTTTTCCACCGCCAATCGCTTGAGTAGTTGTGGCAGTTTGGACAGTGTCTCCTTCTTGCTGAATAGAAATACAACCCAAGTGTAGCGAGAGAAATCGTCGACTACAACTAGAGTGTACTTCCTTCCATTTACACTAACTGGAGTAACTGGACCAAACAGATCCATATGAAGCAGCTCGAGCACTCGCTTTGATGAGGCTTCTTCGAGACTGGCGAAGTGCTTCTTCGTCTGCTTCCCTCGTTGGCATGGTGAGCATGGATGATCTTTGATGAAGATTTCATTTGGTATGCCTTGCACCAAACCTTTTCGAGCTAAGCGATTGATAGCTTTGAAATTGAGGTGGTTCAAGCGTCTGTGCCATAGCCATCCAATTTCTGTAGCACTTCTTGCAACTAGACAAGTTTTCTCTTTGCAGCTGTCCCATTGTGCGATGTAGACGTTTCTCTGCCTGTTTCCAGTGAGCACAATCTGGGATGTGAGTTTGCTCTTCACAATGCACTTGTTGGAGATGAACTCCACCCTGTACCCTTTATCACAAAACTGTGAAATGGATAACAGGTTGTGCTTGAGTCCTTCCACATAGGAGACTTCTTCAATTGTGAGCTTTCCAACTTTCAGTGCGCCGTATCCCCTGGTGCTTCCTCGAGAGTTGTCACCAAAGGTTACGAGTGGACCCTTCTTCTCTACGTAGTTGTGAAGTAGAGCTTTCATGCCAGTCATGTGTCTTGAACATCCACTGTCCAAGTACCATACTAGTTGACCTTCACTTGGCATGGGATCCACGGCGCTCACCTGCAATTAGACAGATTTTGGTACCCAAATCAGTTTGGGTCCTTGCAGGTTAGTTCCCTTAGGTATCCACACTTGCTTCACTCTCTTTTGAGATGAAGCTTGTGTCTTGGGCTTCTCGTCCTTCGAAAACTTGGTGTACTGCCTAGAGGCAGTTTCACACGTGCAACAGTGTGTGCAAGAGGGGTAGCGGCTCGCTTCAGTCCTACCTATGCTCTTCCCACTTTGCTTATATCCTGAAGCGACTCGCTTCGGATTAGCTCTGGGTTTAGAGACTAACTTAGGTTTTCTAGTCTGTCGAAGCGGCTCGCTTGGTTTCCTCGAAGCGGTCCAACTAGGGTTTTGACCCCGACTCGCTTGAGTAACCTTGGAAGTTTGAAGCGGCCTCTTGGGTGCTTCAAGTTCTTCCCCCTCAACGTTAGTCCGGTTGGACCATCTCCAGTCCGGATAACGTGACACATAGACATTACTTCTCTTTTTAGGAGGTAGATCCTTTGTCTCTCGTGTCTTGGCTTGAGACTTAGAAGCTTCAACAGTTCTCCCTTTACCCTTGGATTGGTAAGACTTAGCATGTTGAGTGCTAGGGATTGTTGAACTTTGCTTGCCCTTAGGATCTGCCCTTAAAGATATAGACATCTTCATTGGCTTCCTTTTAGGGTTCTCAGCCACTTTGCCTTTATCCTTGTTGGTGGTCGCTTTGGATGCAGTGGGCAATTCCAAAGTGACTGATGGTGTAGTGTGTGATGCACCAACAAAGATAGTCGGCTTGGGAGGTCCACCCTCATATCCAAGGCCAGCTTTCCTACCAAAAGGCAGAAGCGAGCCCTCTAGTGCCTGCCTAGCATATGATGCTTTGTTCAAGTTGGCAACTAGAGTGGACTGGGTTTCATACCTTCCCTCCAAGCTTTGGTCTAGCGAAGAGATCCTCGAACTTACTAGTCATAGCCCTTAAATTAAGTTTGACTTCGTCAAGCTCACGGGCTAGCTTTCGGTTCTCCTTCTCGCTTCGAGACAGAGCTTGTTTTACCACTTCGTGGTCGCTTGACAATTTTTGGTGCTTGTCAAACAACTCACTCCATGTAGAGGATTGTTCTTCCTCATTGACAGTGTGTGCTAGTGTAATTGAAGTGATTGAAGGATAGAAGAATACCTCTCCTGTTTCTTCATCGGTGAGCGCCATAAATCCAAGATCCTCACCATCACTGGAATTTGGATCAGTGAATGCATCTGAGTCACTTGGTGGATCTTCAGTTGTAGCGACCGGCACTTCACTCGCTACGAGCACTCGCCTTGGGGCATCCCTCTTGGCCTTCAATTCTTCGCGCTCTTTGGCACTTAGCTTTGGGCAATCGGATTTGTAGTGCCCCATCTTGTGGCAGTGATAACACTCCACTTCCATCATGTCGCGCGGGATCGTCTTGGTCGTCTCTTCTCTCTTTCCTTTTCCTTCTCGAGCATCAGTGCTCCTCCCTTTGTACTGCTTGTAGAATCTTTTGTACTTGCCCACTCGAGAGTTCATCTTGTTGAAGTTCTTTGATAAGAACGCAATGTGTTCTTCCAATTCTTCTCTCGTCATCTTGGCTAGCGACTGCTCGCTTGGCCCTTCGGCAGCTTTGAATGCTACTCCTTTTGACGTAGTGGGCGCTTCATCCTCGTCGTCGAGACTCATACGATTCAGATCAAACTCGTGAGCTTTGAGCTCGGAGAACAGCACTTCTGGCGTGAGCTTCGTTAGATCCTTGGTAGCTAGATATAGCTCCTTCATAGTCTGCCATTTCCTTGTGAGAGCACGGACTATTTTCAGGTTTACTTCCTTGTCTGTGAGTTCCTTCCCAAGCGAGTTGAGAATTGCAGTAATGTTGGTAACTCTCAGCTCGAAGGCGTCGATGGATTCTCCGGACTTCATCACCAGATTTTCAAACTCCCGCATCTGAACGGCGAGTTTGTTCTCCTTGATTTTGTCTGTGCCTTAAGAAATGAGGGCTAGGGTTTCCCACATTTCCTTTGCCGTTGCACATTTCCTTATCCGTGGTAGATAGGCGTCCGACACGGTGCTCTGCATCGTGTGACGTGCAATCTTGTCGAGGTTGGCAACTTTGAAGTCATTTGGAGTATACTCATCCTTATCCTTCTCCACGTACTGTTGTCGAACGTGGGCTGGACGACCTTCAGCGGCTGGAACCTCCACAGATATTGCTTTCTTGATTTCGATTGGTCCGTCTTCAATGACTTCCCACATCCGGTCGTGGATTGAGCATAGGAAGCTCTCGACACGGAAACTCCATATCTCATATCCTTCGATCGAGAACTGTGGAAGATTTGATGCACTGTATGTAGACATAGCAAACTATCAGCAGTAAATGCAATATGCGTGGGTGAGATTTTGATGCACTTAGGAAAATAGGATCCGGTTCAGTGAGACAACGTGAAGCGAGTGGTGGCTCGCTTCAGGTATGCAAAGCAGAGGCTCGAAAGAACCGCTGCTCTGATACCACTTGTTGGTCCCGGTTTGTTAATAGGAGAAATACGTAGAGGGGGGGGGGGGGTGAATACGTATTTCGAAGTTTTTCAACTTCAAATCCCTTAACTCAGAGTAACAAGTAAAAAGCTCGCTTGAAACTTAAGACCTAGCTGAAGCTAGATCTACAGTACGTAGCTTGCCTGCTTGACCGAAGTGAGCACTTGATCAAGAGGGAGTCTTTACTCGTGTATGCAGAATTTGGTGAGCTAAATCTTTCCCTAAGTATTTGAAATTTCCAGATTAAGTTTGTTTAGATGCAGTATGCAATGGATAAACAAACAAGTAAGAGTTTAGGGTTAGAGAGATACGACACAGAGATTTATAGTGGTTCGGAGATAACGCTCCTACGTCCACTTTGTTGCACGACGGCAACTGTTCTCTTCACTCAAGAACTTGAAGGTTACGGGTCCTTCAAAAACCTGGTCGAGATCGGGCTTCACTCGCCTGGATCTGACGAACAGTGCAGTGATTACGGGTTCACTACTAAGACCTAAACTGGACACGAAGCTTCACTCGCTTCTGTCCGAACAACAGGGAGATTCCGGGCTCTCCTTACAGCCTAGCTTCGATCGAGCTTTACACAAACGGTGTAAGTGTAAGCTTGGATCTCAACTCTATGATCGAGGCTTCTTCAATCGATGAAAGAAGAGCCTTGGATCGAAACAACCTAACGACAACACTCAAAAACCTAACAGACAAGTATAGGGTTTTTGGTTGACGACACACTATGAAGAACTCTTTACAGTAGATGCAAAGATTGGCTAGAGTTCATCTTCTAAGCTTCGGATATATGAAGTGGGCTTAGAATCTAAGTGTGAAGGCTGTGAAGACGAGTTCCGATGAACTGGAAACTCGGAGAACACTTGGAAACAAAGACTCGAAAATTTGCTCGAAGGCTTGGGAGTGTTTGTTTGCAGTAGGCTCGAATGCTCAAGTAGTGTTCTACTTCTTCACGTCTTCATCCTTCACTATTTATAGGCGGAGGGTTGGCTGAGATCCGTTGCTTGGTTGGTGGCCTTGTCCCTCCTCCTCTCGACAGTACTTGCACAGGCTGGCTACTTTTCAGATGCGCAGTTTTGGATTTTTGCCGGAAATGGCTAAGTTCCAATTTCAACAGTAACTGGAGCGACCCAGTACTGTTACGGCGCCTTGTCGGCCTGGCAGTCAACTCCTCTGCTCCTTTCCGCTTTCGACACGTGGAGATCTCGTAATTAATGCGAAGATCTCCAGTTGACTGGAGTTCAAATTTGGAGCGGGAATTTGTGCTGTCGCTTTCTGGTAGGTAGTGGCTCGCTTCGCTTTGAAGTTGTAGCGTCCGCTTTAGTTGAGTCACTTCGCAGTCATTCTGTAGTGAGCCGCTTCGGGAATTAACTTTCCCTAGTGACTGCTTTGGAAATAGTTGACTAGAGTTGACTAGCTTTGACTTTTCACTGTAGCGCTTGCTTCGCTTCGCTTTGGCTTTGAACTGTAGCGCTCGCTTCGCTTCGCTTTGGCAGACTCACTTCGAGTCTACTGTAGCGATCGCTTCGCTTCGCTTTGGCAGACTCACTTCGAATCTACTGTAGCGATCGCTTCGCTTCACATTTCTTCGACACGCTTCACTTCAGTTTGCTTGACCCGCTTCGCTTTGAAAAACACACTCAAGTGAGTGGCCTTCACTTGAAATTTTGAAGCCTAATCTAAGCAAAATAAAAGAGCCATCCTAACAGAGTAGGCTTTTAGAAAAATTCTAACTTATCAACTATATCAAAATGGGTCGCTTGGGAACAGAACGCTTTGGGGTTTTGGGATCAAATCAAAACACTAAGATATCCCTTATAAGTTCCCCCTTAACATATTCGTTCTTAACAATTCCCAACAGAAGACGTCCCTATACTCCTTTAGAAGCCAAATAACCTGCTCGCGAAGATGTGGGTGCTCGGTTAGTCCAACTTTGACGACCTTGGTGGGGTCGTCCTCGTACAATACTACCTCTCTGTCTTCGGCAGGCGACGTCTTCTTCGGCTCCTCGGAGTTTGGTAATTGCTATGCTTGGGGCAATTGGGGTGGTGCCCCTTGCCCTTTGAGTGCCACATGCAAGCACTCCCTTGCTACTTTCTGATCACCTCGGATCACAGCTATCCCCCCCTTAGTAGGAATCTTAAGAGCTAAGTGATAGGTGGAATAGATCGCTCTCACTGCAATTCATCCAAGTCCGACCTGGGATGATATTGTAAGGGGACTTGGCTTCCACCACAACGAACTCGGTCACGTCGGTGGTGCTCCTCGGCCCCTTCCCTATAGTAACTGGGAGTTCGATCGTTCCCAGTGGATGGGTTTCTTCTTAGGCAAAACTCCGCAGTGGCCGTGTGGTCGGCATGACCTTTGGCTTATCTAGCTCCATATTATCGAAGCAGTGTTTGAACATGATGTTCACCGACGCTCCGGTGTCGATGTGTATTCTTCTGATCAGTTTATTGGCTACTACAGCCTCGATGACGATGGCAACGGAGTGCAGGACCATAGGGGGCACTGGGTCTTCGGCAGAGAAAGTCACGGCTTCCTCTTTTTTGAATCTCTTACTAGCTGGCTCCATGTTCGGGAGGTTCCGTGCCCCATTCTTGAGGGATGACTTCGTCTGTCCCTTGGCGAGTGCGGAGATTGTAGCAACAATTCCATCATATTGATAATCTCCGTCCTCGTCGGCATCATCATCATTGTACTTCACTTTCTTCTCGGTTTCTGTACTGCAACTTCCTCCTCTGTACTGCCTTTTCTTCATTTGATTTCGGGGGGCATCTACTTGATTGACCCCCGCACTTTGGTCTTGATACTTCTTGAGTGGGCCACTGCGGACTAGGCTCTCGATATCCTGAGCCAGATTCCTGCAGTTCTCTGTCTCATGTCCGTAGTCGTCATGGTATTGGCAAAACTTGTTCTTCGACCTCGGCTTGCCATCCTCTCTCATCGGCCTTGGTTTCTCGAACAAGTTGGCATGTAATTCGAGGATCTCGGTCCTCGGCTTATTCAGCAGGGTGAATTGCGGAGGGGACCGTTGAGCGGACTGAGACGCGGGTGGACCTCGTGGTTGCGCCGGATTCTGCCGAGGTCCGAGGCGAGACTCTATTGGACCACGCTGAATTCGCTCCATCACACCTTTCCGAGGTGCATCTTCTTTCTTCTTCGAGGTCTCACCTCGGTCCACTTCTCTTCAACGCCTTGTCGCCTCATCGATCTTAGCGAACTTGTCCGCTATTGCCCACAACTCGGTGGTAGTTTGTGAATCTTTTGCCAGAATCTCCTTGTAGAGGAGGTCCGAACTAATGGCATTTTGAAATGCCGAGATGATGAGGAGATCGTTGGTGCAGCGAGTCTGTAAACACTCCCTGTCAAAATGGGTCATGAAATCTTGTAGGGATTCACCCCAGCTCTGCTTTACAGTTAGCAGGTGAGCTGGGGTGTGCCTCACTTCGGCACGCTGGGAGAAACTCCTAGCGAACACATTCATCAGATCGGCATACGATCTGATCGACCCGGGCGGTAGACTATCGAACCATTCCCGCGCATTATCAATCAGCAGTTTGGGGAATAGTTTGCACATGTGAATACTCCCTAGATTCTGGTTTAGCATGCTATACTTGAACTGACTTAGGAAATTGCTTGGATTTCCTATCCCATTATACAGCTTGATCTTTGGCACCGTGTACCCAAAGGGCATGGGTGTGTTTAGAATATCCTCGGAGAGCGGACTGATGATCCGGCCGAACGCGTCGAAGATTTGTGCACCCCAAGCTAGGTATCCTTGGGGGGGTACAGTATGGGGTGGCGCAGCAGCGTAGTTCGGCTGGTCACATATGAGTTCGGCTGAGAAATTCCCTAGGTCTGACCTCGGATATGCTGGAGGTGATGCCGCAAGTCCTAACCTTCGGGGATCCTATACGGCCCAGTTCAGTTGTTTGGGCCGAGATGAGAAGTTCCTTGTGCCCCCGATATACTGATTAAGGAACTCACGTCCCGAAGCAGTGGTAAGATAGTTCTTAGCAGTCCCTCGAGTCCAGGAATCGGAGGGGGGGGCGGAGCTGCCAAGTTCGGACGAATAACCGGAGAGGTACGTCGGTCCACTACCGGCTCGAATAGCTCACGCTCGCAGTTCGCGGTGAGATCTTCCACATGGCCTTCCGGTGTTGCCTGATGAGCCTGAGGTCCCAGGCGCGAGCTCACGGGAGTTCAGCGTGCCTGGATTGGTTGCTCTTGCGGGGGAGGTGGTGCCGTCGGGCCTCCTCCGACATTTTGTTCACTGGGGTTAGGAATCTCCGGGATCTCTCCGGTTTCAGTTTGGTTGTCGATGGAGACGTCGTGGTGCGATTGTTCCTCACAGTCCGCCGAAGCAGCAGGTCCTTCAGGTTGCCTCCGACGGCTTCGTCGACGGCGGGGAGTTCCTAGCAGTGACCGGCTTCCGGGCGCCATGGATGGTGGATATGAGCAGCAGAAAACGAGTTTTCAAACACGAATTTCTATCGTTCCCACAGACGGCGCCAGTGATGAACCCTCGATTTGTTGCTCGATTTAGTGAATAATTTGTGTGCGAAAATAAACGAAGACACAAGGTTTACGTGGTTCGATCGCTAAGATCTACGTCCACTGAGAGAAAACGAGAGTATTCTGTATTCAAAATAGCATCAGTTTGTACAATACAAACGTTTCTCCTATTTATAGTAGAGATTAATGCCGGTTGTGGAGGTGAGAACATGGAGTCGTGGGTGGTTTTCTTGTTCCGCATTCTTCTCCATCAACCCACGTACTTGGGATTTAGGGCTCAACTCCCTGGGCCTGTATTTGGTATGGACTGGGCCGGACCAGTGTTGGGCTGGGGCTGTCCTGATTGGGCCTGTGCCGAACTGGGCCTGTGCCGAACTAGGCCTGCACGGAGGTGGGGCAGTTGGGCTTCCGTGGTAATTGGGCTTTGGGCCTAGGGAGATGGGCCGTTTCCTATCAAGTATTATGACTCATATGTTTAAATCATACTGAGCTCATTGGGATTTTTCATCTTATCAAGAAGGAAGCCACAAGAAATTTAACATTTTTAAATTTGTAAATCAAATTTTTCTTTCATTATCTTAAGTGGCTGGTTTGCATTTGATTGCATTTTATAATCTTATTGTCCACAAAAAAGTTTACCCTTAATTAAGTATATACAGTTATTATTAATCCTAAATTCAAAAACAGTTTTAACATGTAACATACATTTATTGATAAGAATAATAAAGTACTAGTGTATTATTGGCTTAGAGTTATTGGATCTATGCTTGTAATCAAAGGTCTTTGGTTTGAGCCATGCGTGGTGATGGTTTGAGCTCTCCATGATGTGATATTTAAATTTCACGTGATATATATATTTTTTTTTAAATATATCTTTATCTTTGTTTCCTTCATATTTATTCTATTTAAATTAATAAAGGTAACTTTTACAGATTATAATGGTAGACCGAATAATACTCCCTTCGTCCCTTTGGGAATGACACATTTTTTGAAAATGGTATTTTAGGAAAAAATTGATTATTTGATTATTTTTAATTAGCAATTAACATTTTTTTTTTTAAAAAAAAAATCTGACAATACTATAATAATCAATTCTCAAAGATAAATTTTGATTCAAAATTATAAAATGCTTTGCTAATATTAATTTACGGATAGAAAATTATTCCTATATTATCAGAAACTAGTATGTCCCCGTGCCGTTGCACGGAAAGAACTTAATCCGAAGACACAAGATGTATCTGATTGTTAGTATAAATTAATCTTCATATTTCTTTATTTATTTTTTTTTTTGTTATGATAGATAAGAAAAAAAATGGATAAATTTATTAAATTCTATCAGTATTTTCAAGTACCAAACGATTTGATGAGAGCTAATTTTTTTATTTATGGTTCCCACTCGGTTCGAATGAGCTTTCTATACTCTAAATTTTATTTTATTTTTAAAAAAAAGGTAAATGATATCCGATTGAAATATTGAAAATGCACAAAGAAATTAGAATACCGATGCACTATTATCCACTAACAATAGTGAATCGCTATTAAAAATTCGGACTCTGAGAAAAAATGCAACCGTTCATGAGAGTTTCTCTAGGAAAACAAAAAATGTAACAAAAAGATTTAGAATGACAAAAAAATGAATTATTTCTTTGGTGCTTAAAAACAAAATAAATTCACATGATAATGTTGCATGACTATAGCAAAGGTGTGAAACTGTCTATTATTTTAAATAGAAAGTCGATAATTGATGTATACACGAAATATTAATAAGCTCTATGTTTCCTCATTTAACCAAATTCACATCCTTGTGAAAGTAAAATGTGAAGCTTTGTAGTAGCATCTCATGCACATGATTACTTTAGCAATTAATTAATTTCTTTTTGTAACATTTAAAAAAGAATATATATGACTATGACTCTATGAGTAATGCAAAAACATCATACAACCTCTGTACTGAAAATGAATAGAAGTTAGAAAATAAATGAAAAAGAAAAATATCAGTACTAAATACTAAAAGAAAAGAAATGAAACCCTCAATCTTTTCCCACCGCCTCTTCATCTTCCCCTTCCTCTTCCTCCTCTTCTTCTCAAGTTCACCGCGTCTTTTCAATCTGATTATCTCGTTTGTCTACACGCAAGATCCGCGTCTCAAAATCAAATATATTTTTGAAGGAATCTGGACGTATTTCTTCAGATCTAAACTATATATTCAAATTAGAAATAATTTAAGATACTATATAGAATGTAAAGTCTACTCATACTGAAAATATTCAAACCATGTTATTTCATAAATAGAAGGAAGAGGGTCGTATTAGGATATCCATTGGCCTTGTCAAGAAAGCAACGAATTCCACAACTACCTTTCTAGGGACATGTTTTTCAATAAACAAAGTCATAATATTTTTCAATACCCCTTTTAAAAACCCCCATGCACAAAATACCCCTTTCTTAAAAAGCATGTACAAACTACCCCTTTTACCATTTTACAATTAATTTTAATATGCATTTCTATTTTTCCTTTAATTTTTTACCTCACTCACTTTGAGGTGAGGTGAGTTGATGTATGGAGATGTGACATAAATTTTGTCAAGTGTTGTGTGGGTGGCAAAATAATGAACGAACAGTGTACAATCGATGCATTATTACTGCACTTTCCATTCAATTTTGTTTAGTGATGAACAGTTCAAAAATGGTATCCAATGCAAAATTATTCAATATATACCTGCACATCGATTTTCTGAATTCACAATCGAAAAAAATTGTTGGATTCGACTTCACCGGAAAAAAAAAGCTCTACTTTCGTGGACGAGCAAATACAAGGAAAAGGCAATCAACATCCGATATTAAAAGGTATGTCACTAAGCATTAGAAATGAAATAGTGTTTAAATTTTTTCGAGCGTGATACCGCTGGAGAAAGTTGGCCGGAAAATGCATCACGCCCGAAGCATATAACGTCGGCGTGATGCGTTTTCCGGCAAACTTTCTCAGGCGGTATCTAGGCCAATTTTGTTTTTTTTTTTTTTTGTTACATGTTTGATACTATATGTTTTCATATCATCAAGTTTTTGAGAGCTATGAATGAATGATATGTTATACATATATTTTTTTTTAGTTTTTTATGTATATGAAGAGTATTTTTAATTTTTTTTTTGCAATTTATGTGCGTAAATCAAATAAAAATATAGCATAATGTGGAGCAAAAAAATGAAGATTAATACCTCATTTCACGCCGGAGACATCACGCCGGAATGCTCATACCGCCGGCATTATGTCACGCCGGCGTTATGTGCATTCCGGCGTGATGTCTCCGGCGTGAAATGAGGTATCATGTAGAATGAATTATTCTGTTTCATTTCGTATACTAAATTGTTTCATTTAACAATTTGTTTGTAATGTATGAATTATTTACCGAGAATTAGTGTTTTTTTTATGTATATTAAGAGTTCTTTTTATATTTGTATGTGGTATGTAAGTAAATTAAACCAAACTATAGCATATTAGGAAGAAATGAAATGAAATAAGAAAAAATGTTGATTTCACGCCGGAGTTATGTGGCCGGAATAATCATACCGCCGGTGGGTGAACACGCCGGCGTTATGGGTTTTTCCGGCCAACTTTTCCGGCGTAATTTTTTCCAGTACCCTTATTTTATTATTCTATATTGCTTTTTACATGATTTGTTCTCATACATTGATTAAATTGCTCCGTATGATTAAGTTGCGTTCATTTTATATCGTAGATGGATGTAAAAATCAAAGCGTATTACGGAGGTGAATGGGATGGAAGAAGGTACAAGAATGGGTACGAGGTCGATTTTGTGTGGACCGAAAGTGATCTCACACTTTATGGGTTGAGATTTACGGTAGCTCGGAATTGCTACCTAGTCGGTAGTGATTTCGATATGTTCTATTTTACGATATCCGAGAGCACAGGACGTACGAAGAAATCGAAGTTGCAGTCGAACGAGCAAGTGGTTGAGCTATGCACTAAACACCTCAGCCCAGAAGTGTACGTGATTATCAAAACGGAGGGTCGTCTTCACATGTCGGTGGTTCGTCTTCACACGTCGGTGTTTCTTCTTCGTATATCCCACAATTCGACCCGTCGTACCAGGAACCGTCTTCGTTCGAATTCGGCAGCACATATGGCAACACGGATGATTTAAATTCACAGCTCGATGATATCGTAGAGAACATCAATTCCGCACGTTGGGATGATGAACAGGTGTATCAAGTCCACAACCTCGGAGGCAGTTCGTCTCATCATGCCGCAAACGCTCGTGGCGATCAAATACCCGACCAGAATTATACATCAGGAAGGGGTGAGCAGGAGGATCCGAACGAAGATGATGTCTTGCGCGACGACGATGATGATGAGGATGAATATGAGCCGTCGCTTGACGTCTCCACCGAGGACAGCGATCAGTCGAACGCGTGGGGTGAAGGTAGGCAAATTCCTAGGGCCCTAATGGCCGAGTGGACCGCCTGGATAGCTGAAGAAGGCGGGTTCAACAGACTGTTGGCTATGATGTTTCCAGACCTGCACGGTAGGAGCCAACCGCCTCTGGATACTGATACGGAGCACATGAGGAATTGGTTAGTGCCGGTGGCCCCACTTCAGCCTCTGGAATCTGCGGCGTTCAACGAGGAGGACCGGCATATCGTCGATCTGCGGCGTGGTGCATATTTCAAAAGCAAGAAGGATCTGTATACCGCCGTCGGTTTGTGGCAGATGGAGAGCAATAAAAATTTCTACCCCAGGTGGTCGGATACGATTAGGCCGGTGTTCAGATGCACGTCGGACAAACGTTGCCTCTTCAACATTCGTGCCATAAGCAAGGGCGAAAATTGGGTCATTTCAGTGTTTGAACCCGAACACACATGCGGGCCCAATACTGGGACAGTCGAAAGAAAGAAGGTCCGATCTAAAGTCATCGCGGCGTACTTTGCGAAGAGGATCCTACGCGACTCTGCGATAATGAAGCCTAAGATCATTGAGCACGAGCTGCTCACGTCGTTCGGCATTAAGGCAAGTTACGACGTCTGCTTGAGGGCGAGGAATCAGGCCGTGGAGATTATCTACTGGAAACACAAAGAGTCATTCCAAGATCTGCCCGCCTACCTCCATGCTCTCGAGACATCCAACGCCGGCACAGTCACCGATCTCGACATAGACGAGGAGTCCCAATTTCGAGGGGTGTTCGTTGCCCGCGCTGCCTCTATAGCGGCGTTCAAATACGGGTATATAAGGCCGGTTATATCCATCGACGTCACGCACTTGAAGGGCAAGAACAGCGGCGTCATGTTCGTAGCTGTGGCGAAGGATGCGAACGAGCAACTATTTCCCTTGGCATACGGCGTGGGGCCTAAGGAGAATCACTATTGTTGGACTTGGTTCATGAGGGGTCTGAGGAGGGCTTACGGGAACTTGACTGACATGCTGATTGTCTCTGATCAGCACGTTTCGATTGAGTACGCCGTAGCTCAAGTGTTTCCGGAGGCGCACCATGGGTTGTGTTACTACCACCTGAGTCAGCACATGACATACGGCATGGTTATCGGTGCCATGTTCCAACAAGCTGCGTACACGTACGATCAGAGAGAATTCCACAGCATCATGGCATCGATGCTTAACACCAACCCCGACGCGTACAATAAGGCTATGGAGAACGGACCCGCTAGGTGGGCTCGCAGCAAGTGCCCCGTTCGTCGATTCAGTACCCTCACGTCGAACGCCGCAGAGTCTTTCAACAATTCCCTCCTTTGGGCACGTCGACTGCCTATAGTTGCTTGCCTCGATGCTGCGAAGCTCATTATCGAGAAGTGGTTCGATGAGAGAAGACTCAAGTGTCGCAACGACACACATCCCGTCTGTGAAGAGGCGCGGCGAAAGATCGGAGTCCAGATAGAACATTCGCAAAGGTACAAGGTCAAACGGGTCAGCCTCGACGTGCCGCATTTCAGAGTGCAGACACTAGATCACGTATACCACGTGGACTTGAAGAACATGTTGTGCGACTGCAACAGATGGCAATTCGATTGCATACCGTGTGCACACTCGATCGCAGCAATGACGTAAGTTATAATATTTGAACTCAATTATTAAATATTTTGTGTAAGGATTAACATTTATTTATTTCAACTGGGAAAATGGTCAGGCTGTAGATAAGTACATTTCGCACTACTACAGGAGGGACAACTATGCCAAGATTTACAACCGGCAAATATTTCCAGTTCCCAAAAAGGAAGAGTGGACGGTGCCGAGTGCGTGGGACGGTGTACAAATTCTACCCAATCCGTATGAACGACAACCAGGGAGACCACGGGAACGTAGACGGAGGGGGGCACAAGAAAGGACAATCAGGCGTGCCCCTCGGAGATGTCGTCAATGCGGCGAACAACACGGTGCAAGACAACCCTGTGGTAACCAGTACGATTGAGTAGCACCTATCAGTGGATTGTTTAATTCAAAACTTGTGTATCAAATGTTTATTCAATGTTTTTGTGCGTCGTTTTTAGTCATTATGTGATATTAACAGAATTATTTATCATAATAACAAAAAAAACACCATGATTGATTCATTCCGGAAGTTCACGCCGGAGTAATAACGCCGGAAAATCCATCACGCCGGCGTTATGTTAACCCGGCGGTATTGTAGCTCCGGCGTTAAGTCTCCGGCGTGAAAATTTTCATTTAATTCATTTTATATATATTTTTTCATTTTTCTTTTATAATTAGAAATATAATGTACATGACTTAAACGATTATTAATTTTAGATTTAAAATTTTCACCACGATTGAACGAAATTTGAAACACGCATTCGAATTGTAAAAATTAGCAAAGATTAAAATCAACGTCAATTAGAAGTCTTGTGAACTAAACGCCATGATCCGCATAAGCAAATATTCTTGTTGCATACAACCTCTTATATTTGCAACAGTTATTATTTGCGGCCTCTATAGAGGGACTCCCGCTGATTAGACGCTCCACGTTCAAGCAAGTAACCACTCCACTGCATCTTGGATGCTCACTCCTAATTAGGCTCTCTTTTTTCCAAAAGACCGCTTTAAAGCTCATCTCTTCAGGTTCGGGTTTAGTGATCCCATAGACGTTGTTCTCATAATAACCGCCGGCAAGTAACCAATAGGGCATAAGAACAAGCAACGGGTCTAAATCCTTCTTCACAATGAGCTATTCAGCGGCGTCCAAGTCCCAGTACACTGGATCCATCACATTAACTTGCCTGACCTTCATCCACACATGAACCGAAATAAATCGGCTTCCTTGAACAACCCACGGCAAAATAACCTAAACAGGGACGAACGAGACATAAATTAACATAGGAACAAAGAAGGTATGCAAAAAACCATAGTAATGAAATTAATTGTTTCGTACGTACCGTTTCTGCTCTCCACCAGTTCGTTGTTTCGTACGTCGGGTTTATGTTACGAGGCAGATTGCATAAGTATTGCGATGGATTCCAATTTTCCACTATCCATTCATGCTTTAGAATTGGTGTGTTCTGAGTCCGCCTGGGCACATCCCCGTGCATAATGCGTTCATATGAAGCCCGCAGATCCACCTAAAAACACGAGTAACATGTCAAGCAATTTAATTGGGATGCAGAAGTAACACTTTAATAACTTAAAACAGATCCTAGATACATGTCAAACGTAGTATGAATCGAGAGACAATTAAATATTAATTTCACGCCGGAGACATCATGCCGAAATCGGCATAACGCCGGCGTGATCAGTTCCCGGCGTGATCCGTTTCTCCGGCGTGATTCTCCGGCGTGAAATGAATCCCAACGATTTATAAACTAATTTGAATCAACTATAAAATTTCTGGCCATATTTCATATGATATACACTCTAAATTGGGTTTGTACGAACATACCATTACGTGCGTGTTGAGTATCATGAGATGGCCATCCACGTATTTTGGCCAAACTCGTGTCCCTTCGTGGAGTTGTTTACGAAGAGTCATCAGGGCCAAATCCATTTGCTAGTACATGAATAAAATTTGATTAACCGTATATAAGACACGTAACCGTATAGTACAATATATCAAGCATATTTCAAAAAACACGTACCACAGCGTCCCAAGGTACTCCGTCATTCACCATCTGCTTGAGGACTCCGATAGTAACTGGTGCAATTTGATCAGGTACATGAATGAACTTGGTGGCGTAGTGTACGTTCGTGTACCGATAGTTGAACTTAGAGCAGGTTTCTGACTTGGGCCATGCTGGTTCAGAAGTCGGTATATAGTCAGACACAGCCTTCAGGACGACGTCCCCAAAACCTGATGACTATTTCACAAAAAGTTATCAGATTTCTACGCCACATAACAATAAATAAAAGCACTGGCGAATACAATACCTGACCACGTTCAATCCGCGAAGTCGATGAACGAGCTCGATCACGAACAGTAACATTTGGCGCCGTCGAAGTAGTATAGTCGGCGCTAGAGATGTTTTCTGGAAGTGAAAATCGCCCCGGCTGAAAGTCATGGTACGTGGAGTATTGCGTGTACTGCGTGAAGGGGGGAATGTACGTCGACGACTGCAAAATAATGTTGAATACACATTTAACGTCAAATGTCGAAATAAACTCGTAATATTAGGCACAATAACATCGAAATAAAAGTAATAGAATATGGAAGAAGGTAAAAATCAATAATATAGAACATACGGGTGAAATCACGCCGGAGAAATATGGCCGGAGAGTACATCACGCCGGCAGTGCATAACGCCGGCGTGATGTAAATTCCGGCAATATTTCTCCGGCGGTAAAAAAAAGTATGCATACCCAATTCAGTTTTTAATCTAATGGTACAGAAATGGAAACACAAAAAACAGTTTATATCACAAAATTATTTCCAACCGATTTTACCTGTCCCGTAAAAGCATCCCATGCGGCCTCGAGCGAAGACGAAGCCTCCGGTAACGACCCGAGCGTAGTGTAGGGCTCAGAAGGTCCACTGTCTGTGTACAGCGGGAGGGTCGTGTCCCGACGGTCACCGACTTCGGCCGTCACATACTGTATCCCGGAGCTCCTAGAACTTCCTGCTCCGGTAGTCGCAGCACCTGACGGGCGTGCTGAAGAAGGCCGAGCTGATGAGACAATCGGAGGACGACCACCACGAGCGGATCCACGGCCTCGACTTGGTTGGGAGACCGAACGTGGAATACTTGAAGACTTGCAGCTGAACAAGGCCTTCACCTCGTCGAACATTGTTTTCACCTTGTCCATGAAGCCTTTAAGCTTCCTGTCGATCTCGGCATTCTGCTCGGCTATCTCCTCCCTCATGATCGCCCTTACGTCATCCGGCATCGCGTATTGGGGGACATCGTGACCCCTGCTACCGCTCGAAGATGCCTCCCTCGGACGTTTTCCGGGATCGTGCCTGCTCCCAGATCCCCGGCCCGATGTGTGCTCGGCCTGGTCCTCACCCATGTATGCCCGGCTCTGGGTGCTCCTCCTCGGACGTCCTTCCGACGTATCAAGTATGTCATCGGGGTCGTGCAACGGTCGCCGTGGGCGTGCCTCCGGTGGAAACTGAGCGGTGTCTCCGGTCGCGTGGACCGGCACGTAGAACGGTACGTCCGCCGGATTCGGGACCAGGGACGACAGAAAGTACTCGAGCTGCTCCTCCCACGGGGTCGGCTGGATGTTACCGATCGTATAACGAGGATCGTCGACGACTGCGAAGAACTGTTCGGCGCTCATCTTAGCCCGCGGGCTCACGCGGAATTTCCACCTCAAACACCTCGGGTAGACGTCCTCGTCCTCAAGTGTCCCAACGCAGTCAGCCATGCCTCCGATCACTTCGTATCCCCACACTATCAAGGCCCAAGCCGGCCCGTAAAAGTGGTAGGTAGGATTGTCTAAGGCGTGCTGGACGTAATACCTAAGGGTGATGTAACTGTATGCACCCCAAGGAAACCGTTTGAACTCCGCCGGATTATCTGCCAGATGCCACAGCCAGGGGAACGGGGCGGATTTTATATCGTGCCCCAGGACGAAGGTATTGGCAATCAACACATTTGCCAGTCCAAGCAGGGTATCATGATCGTCCTGAAAGTATTTGGGGTCTGTTTTGATCAGAGACAACAATTCCCCCCCCCCCCCCCCCCCCCCTTCCTTTGCGACAAATCCTGTTGTGGAGTTTGGACTTCTTCGGAATCGTATGGTCATTCGGATCCCATGAGCTTTCGCCAAAACGCAGCCCGGTCACTAGGGCAAAGTCGGGGGGAGTAAGCTCGACTAAACCCCCTTTTATGGCGAAAAACATGCCTCCATCAATTGTAACAGCTCGACAGACGATGCTGTGAACTGTAAGGCCATACGTATTCCCCGGGCGCCACTCCAAAAAATGCCCGAAAGGGCCTTCATCCTTGAATCGTTCGACCAGTGGTTCATCCCCTGCCGCTAGTAAAGCTGTCTCCACATGCTCGAGTATATTAGTTCTGTGGTACAGGTTCACGGTGCAGCGTTGGTCGAAATAGTTCGGACGACGTAGACGCGCGGCATTCGCGCCACTCGGGACAAGAGCCTGTTTAACGAAAACATAAAACGTTTAGTAATGGAATATTAGAATTAAAAAATTTGGGTGAAAATCACGCCGGAGAAACCCTGCCGGAAAACGGATAACGCCGGCGGGATATCACACCGGCGTTATCCGTTTTCCGGCAGGGTTTCTCCGGCGTGATTTTCACCCAAATTTTTTAAATATTATTTCCTTCTATATTTTGAGTCCGATAATTTTTTAAAACTAATACTAAAATTTTTTTAAAAAACTATTTTCAAACATATACATATATAATTGTATCAACATAAATATAAACAAATTTGCATACTAAAAATCATATTATAACATAATTAAGAAAATAAAAAAAATAAAAACACAATAGTGAAAATCACGCCGGAGAAACCCTGTCGGAAAACAGATACCGCCGGCTTCATATCACGCCGGCGGTATCATTTTTCCGGCAGGGTTTCTCCGGCGTGATTTTCACCCGAAATTTAAGAATATAATTTCCTTCTATATTTTGAGCCCGAATATTTTTAAAAACTAATACTACAATTTGTTTAAAAAACTATTTTCAAACATATACATATATAATTGTATCAACATAAATATAAACAAATTTGCATACTAAAAATCATATTATAACATAATTAAGAAAATAAAAATCATAAAAAAATATTAGGGCCTATCACGCCGGAGAACGTCGCCGGAAAACACATAACGCCGGCGAACAATAACGCCGGCGTTATGACGTTTTCCGGCCACTTTCTCCGGCGTTTTTTCGAGCATATATATATATATATATATATATATATATATATATATATATATATATATATATATTTTTCCCTACTCATTTATGTATACGTATAATTTTTTAAACATACCATTATATTTTTTTTCCTAAACAATTTTTAAGATCATATATACTACATTATAAGATGCACAAAGATTGGAATTAGGGCATATATAACAATAAAAATTACAATTACACTTCATCATAATGGGGAAAACATACCATTTTTTGTAGGTTAAGGAATTCGGTGTTCGAGGGGTGTTCGTCTCCGGCTTCGTCTCCGGTGTGAATACTATTGTTTCCGGCCAAGCTCCGGTCTACAAACCCTTCAAATAACATATTACGAATTAATTAGCAAATAAATCACATAATTATTGAATAATTCGAATTTAAATTTGAATTCAAATTAGATTAGAAATTTTTCGAATTAAATTTGAATTTAACATATAATATAAACTTGTAAATTTAAAATGCAAATACACTAAATTACGTAAAAAAAAAAAAATAGGATTTTTTGGCCAAGTTCACGCCGGAGACATGTTGCCGGAAAATCCATCACGCCGGCGTTGATACAACGCCGGCGTGATGGATTTTCCGGCAACATGTCTCCGGCGTGAACTTGGCCAAAAAATCCTTTTTTTTTTTTTTACGTAGACTAATGTACTTATTGAGTATTACCTAGTTGTTTTCGACCGTCGACGGGATTCGATGACTTCTCCGGTGTCGGGACGGGTTGCCGGCGCGGTGGATGGTTGCCGGAAAAGAGAGAGAGATGGGAGAGACTTGAGAGAGATGGGAGAGAGACGGGAGAGACTAGCAATTCACTTCCGGGAGAGAGAGAGAGAACCGAGAGAGAGAGCTGAGAGAGATGGGTGTTGGTTTGGTGCCGGAAAGGGGGAGGGGGCACGGCAACTTTAATAGGGGGGGTGTGGGGGAGTTAATAATTTTTTTTGTCTCCTAGCTGTTGGAGAAGGGAATCAATCACATGTTTCAAGGAGTCAATCCCAAACTCCCATATTCAATTTTAATTTTGATTTAAAAAAAATTAAAAACGTGGGACTCACCTCTATTAAATAATAAAAGGGGTATTTTATACATGCTTTGTGTAGAAGGGGTATTTTGTGCATTGGTGTTCTTAAAAGGGGTATTAGAAATTTGTACCCATAAACAAATTGAATTTTGATGATTGAAATATGATCGATGCTAAGGATGAATTGTAGACATAGAGATGATAGGCCAACAAAAGTAGTACTATTAACGATCTGGCCAAAGGGGTTTCTACCTAATATCATAGGGCCACGCACTTACATGCTTGAAGTCCAGTTCCTCAAACCACATTTGGAGCTCTCCAGGTAAATAGAGAGAGTTTGTATTATCAAAAGCAAGTGGAGATCGTGTATTGTGAACTAAACAAATTAAAGTGGCTCGTTAGGGCGGTGGGAGAACCGAAGGGACACATGTTAGATTTCCGAAAAGCGCATTGATATCGATGTCTGCAAATAATCATTATTGCGGCTACACCCAAAATTATTACGTAGAATAATTAATACACCCTCCGTCCCCTAATAAGTGTCCCCTGTCCCCTAATAAGTGTCCCCCTCCGTGAGAGAGGAGGGGACACTTATTAGGGGACGGAGGGTGTACGTTTTTTTGGGTAAAAAAAAGAAAAAGAAAAAGAAAAAACACTGGGATGAATATCGAGAAATTTAGGCGGGAAAATAGGTGGAGAGATTGATTCTACTTTTACACATATACTAGTAGAGATTACGTGCATTCGCACGTAAATACTACGATTGAACAACTGAAGAATTATTTTTATCATTTCCTTGTAATATTATTCTTTGAACTTTTTTTAAATCAAATAGTTATAGAATTTTTCATAAATTCATATGTTTATTACTAAGTTTAGAAAATTAATAAGAAATCAAAAATATTTATTTGTTTGTAGCTCTGTTTATTTTAAACGTAGTTATAAATTTAACTCTGTATAGCTATTTCGAGAATATATGTTATATATAGTTATGAAATTTTATGTCCGGATTTAGAATGTTTAAATTTGAACGTGGCCAATTTTTTTCATATTATTTTATTAAAATAAGTATTACTATAAGCTCCCATAAAATCAATTAATTTATTATAATATTATAAAACTCTTACACGGAAGCTCTAAAAAAAATATTTTTTTGATGATTCTAAGTAAACCATCTATTATTATTCAAAAGACAAACTATCTCTAATTTATATTAATTCCTAAGTAAATTAATAAGTATTATGAATTGTTATTATAGTGGTATCACTTAGATCATTCATCTCAATATATAATTTTAGAAAACTTTTTTTAGCAAAATAAATGTAATATTGTTCCGATTGTTTGAATGAATAGGAATACTCCTCTACCCACCGTGAATATTTTTAATATGTCCACAGTTGATGTATTGATAATGTAATTAATACATCCCATAAAAATAATCCCTACCTAAAAAACTACTCCCTCCGGTCTTTCCTAGTTGAGTCATTTCTTTTTGTGATTTTCGGCACGCTTTTCCACGCCTCTAGATGATGAATTTTAAAACGGAATTTTGAAAAAAAATTTCTTTTACGGGATACTACAACACTTATAGTATCCCGTAAAAGATAAAAAAAATTCAAAAATCCGTTTTAAAATTCATCATCTAGAGGCGTGGAAAAGCGTGCCGAAAATCACAAAAAGAAATGACTCAACTAGGAAAGACCGGAGGGAGTATAAACCTAAACCATAAAAACTAAACCCTAATAGAAAAATGAGGCATAAAAGAAAATACCCATTTCAAGTTACAAAACATAAATTTTGCTTTGGATATTAAAAACATAAAAATATACCCATATTTTCAAATTTTGTACTAAAATGCCCTTGCTTTTTGCTTTTTACTTTTTGCTTTTTGCTTTTTGCTTTTTGCTTTTTACTTTTTGACTTTGACCACCAACTCTCTCTCTCTCTTTCTGGTAATTTTGGTGTTACAAATCGTACTGTGTTCCATACAGATAAGTACGAAACATGTTTCTTACTGTGTACTTAGTAACAGTAAGCTTTTCTTCCCTTCGTACTGTGTACTTAAGTACAAATTAAGCTTTTCTTCCTTTTGTACTGTGTACTTTAGTATATCATGTAAATTGAACAAAAACTTACACAAGACTAGTAATTTTTTTTGTGTTTCTTACTGTGTACTTAAGTACACAGTAAGCTTTTCTTCCTTTCGTACTGTGTACTTAAGTACGCAGTAAGATTTTCTTCCTTTCGTACTGTGTACTTTAGTATATCATGTAAATTGAACAAAAACTTACACAAGACTAGTAATCTTTTTTTATATTTCGTACTGTGTACTTAAGTACGCAGTAAGATTTTCTTCCTTTCATACTGTGTACTTTAGTATATCATGTAAATTGAACAAAAACTTACACAAGACTAGTAATCTTTT
This sequence comes from Thymus mandschuricus, assembly GCA_029379335.1. NCBI lineage: Eukaryota > Viridiplantae > Streptophyta > Magnoliopsida > Lamiales > Lamiaceae > Thymus > Thymus mandschuricus. Next base: position 7,998,304 of record CM057082.1, on the reverse strand, counting down.
TTTATATTTCGTACTGTGTACTTAAGTACGCAGTAAGATTTTCTTCCTTTCGTACTGTGTACTTTAGTATATCATGTAAATTGAACAAAAACTTACACAAGACTAGTAATCTTTTTTTATATTTCGTACTGTGTACTTAAGTACGCAGTAAGATTTTCTTCCTTTCGTACTGTGTACTTTAGTATATCATGTAAATTGAACAAAAACTTACACAAGACCAGTAATCTTTTTTGTGTTTCTTACTGTGTACTTAAGTAAACAGTAAGCTTTTCTTCCCTTCGTTCTGTGTACTTAAGTACACAATAAAATTTTCTTTCTTTCGTACTGTGTACTTTAGTATATCATGTAAATTGAATAAAAACTTACACAAGACTAGTAATCTTTTTTGTGTTTCTTACTGTGTACTTAAGTACACAGTAAACTTTTCTTCCTTTCGTACTGTGTACTTTAGTATATCATATAAATTGAACAAAAACTTACACAAGACTAGTAATCTTTTTTTATATTTCGTACTGTGTACTTAAGTACACTGTAAGCTTTTCTTCCTTTCGTACTGTGTACTTTAGTATATCATGTAAATTGAACAAAAACTTACACAAGACTAGTAATCTTTTTTTGTGTTTCGTACTGTGTACTTAAGTAATCGGGACAGAGGATAGCATTCGTAGTTAGTGTGCTCACTTTAGTTTTCAAATTTCAAAAAGCGAAACAAAGTTTAATGTTGTTTCGAGTAATCATACCCAACCCAATTGACTTTCAAATTAAACAATTCCATCAAAAGAAGAAGTATTCACCAAATTAATACACGATCGAACCAAGTAATCATCTCGTATATCCACAATTAATTAACAAACCAACTCAATCATAAATGGAAATTAGATCGAAAAAAGGAAGAAATCCTAGCAAGACAAAGAAATCCTAACAAGTAGTATGTGTTTATTTCCCTAAATCAAAACCAAACCAAGAGCAAAGGGATTAAAATATGTGTATAAAAATTCAAAATCTCCAAAGTACAAAAATAGAAAAGGGAATTGAGAAAAAAAGAAAAGAAAAGGAAAAGGAAAAAGAAAATTGAATTGAATGCTGTTGTTGCTTCAATTAAATCAGAGACGCAACAGTCTATTTTCAATTAAATACCAATATTCCTCCATTCCAACAATAATTGCAAACAGAATTCACCCCAATCACCTCTTCATTCAATTGCACAGTCGCGTTATACAAAACGCCGCAAACTTCGCCCGTCTCGTCCGCCACGCCGCCGCCACATGCCGCCTCCTTCCACCATCTAAACCGAAACCCCAAAGCAAAAATACAAAACAAAGCAATTCCTCAGGCCACACGCCACCACACACATAAATCCGGAGGTAGTCCTCCGCATCCGGAGGCGAGCAGAAGCCCGAGACGGAGTTCGGGCTCACCGCCAGGCCGGGCTTGCACCCGCACAGAGTCGATTGCGGCGAACCGGACGGCTTCCAACCCTAAAATTACAGAAAAATCAACGCATTAGTTATGGAAACTTGAGAAAAATCCATCGATTCAGAAAGAGAGAGAGAGAGAGAGAGAGAGAGAGAGAGAGAGAGAGAGAGAGAGAGAGAGAGAAAGAGGAAGTTGAATAGAGAGGAAGCTCGAATTCCAAGTCCGCCGTGCGCTGCCGCTTCTCCGCCGCCGGAGCTATCGAGCCGCTTGTTTCGATGCTCCACAGCTCGTTGCCTCTCGCAGCTCGGGAGGCTGCGCTTCTCGCGCTCCTGAACCTTGCTGCTCGGCAGCCAAAACCCCCAAATCGTCGAAATAGAGAGAGATGGGGTAGAGAGAGAAAGAGAGAGAGAGAGAGAGAGAGAGAGAGTGAAAATATAGAGAGAAAGAGAGGGTGTTGTGTTGTGTTGTGTTGTGCGGCTATGAAGAGAGAGGGGGGAGAAAAGAAATTAAAAAAGTACTCCAAACCTATAAAGTAAGGGCAAACTTGTCCACCGAATCAAAAAACGGGGATTTTTTTGTGTTTTTAACTTCCGAAGCAAATTTTAGTTTTAACACTTAGAAGTGGGTATATCACTATATATTCTCTAGAAAGATTGTTAAGGTGACAATGTCATGTTAGCGGTAAACATTCTTTATGTGCCCACACTAAGTAGATGGGCATTGTCCTGAATAAGAGTTATTTAAAATTACTTTTACAATGATTAACTAAGTTAATATGAATTGGTAAATAATAATATATTTAAACATCAAATTTTTATTTGTTTCTTTTTTTATCCAACCGAACTTGTATTTTTCATTTTAAGAAGAAAAAAATTGGAAGAAAACTAAAGTATATGAGTATTATATATAGTATTTTATATTATAATCTTTTTTAGGAAAATAATTTAATTTTTTTAGGAAATTTGATTAGAAGTAGAAGTTTTAGTATGTCTTCTAGTAATAATTATTACTTACACGAAATCGAATTAAAATTAGCTAGAATTATTTATTATATTATCAATTTTTACCAATTTATACTTTATCTTTAAATCCATGTATAATAATATGATTTTACAATATTGACCTTAAACTAAACTTTATTATAGGGACAAAATAGGTAAACCTAAATTTGTCACACAAGACACTTTTATAATAGGTATATATAATACTAATAGATTATGGATGGAACAAATAAAAAAGTAAATAGTTTGCATTCGTGTGTTGGACGAATAATACCCCTCCGTCGTGACACACGACCAAAGTTTTACTTTTTTTTCTTGCAAGTTCAACATTGTGCCTTGAATTACGATCCCGTGGGGATCACATTCCTATGTAGCACATTCCCATTTATACTACGTACAATACTCGTTAGCCAACCAGACATGCTTTTAATTGTAATATATACTACTATTTATAATAACAATATTGAATAAGAGGTTATGCAAATAATACACATAATCTCTTCAAATATATGTATAGATTGATACAAAGTCATTATGAATTGAAGAATCAGGTATATACGGTAGGTAAGACACAAACTAACATTATTGAGTTTAATTCTTCGACGGTTGACATTGCACTACTTAAAAATTAGCTTTAAAGACAGGTAAGAATGTCACAATAAAATAATCGTCACTAAATGTTTATTATAATGACCATTTTGAAGTGTCATATATGTCAATGTAATAAAAGATGGAAGTGTAATGTTAAATATTTTGTCATGTGACACTTATTACCACTGGAATGTCATATTAATATTCTTTAGGAAATACAACATCAGCTATTTGCATTTTTAGTATATAATTACATTTTTTTGATGTGTCATATCTGTCAGCGTAGCAACAAGGGTCATTTTTCTTGTAGTGTTTATTCTCTTCGTAGGTCATTTGCATAATTTTCATTCATGAGGGTATATTATTATTACAACTTGAGTCACATTTGAAGTGGCCTTTTAATTGATGATATTTGATTAATTGCATATCCCAAAACAAATTTCGCCGAGTCATGAGAAATGATCAGTGCAACTCCCACCATTTTCTTTTATAAGGGGTTTTCAGCTCAGACATAAGAATTAATAAAATTTATTGATTTTTATTTTTTGTTCATCTTTTTTCTCGTAAATCACATATTTTACGTAAAAATAAATCAAATTATTTTGAAAGAAGAGATAAACATTAATTGTGAAGAATGAATGTAATTAAAATGAGAGAAAAGTGAAGAATAGAGAGTTGGAAATTGAAAATTTTATCTAAAAATATGAAAACACTATATATATATATATATATATATATATATATACAAGAATAAAAGCCTAAAATCCCTTATAAAAATAAAGGGAGGGAGTATTATTTATCCCGATCGAGGTTAATAGACAAGCGCATTAAAATGTTAAAGGTTAGTTGCTTCAATTTGTGTTCAAATTAATATAGGAGTAGAGTAGGTTAGCTATTTTCATACTAACATCTGGTCATGCAGCTTGGCCTAGGATTCAAACAACTATATATATATATTACATGCTTAAAATAATTGCTTACCAAACTTACAACGATCTAGAATTGGGGTGCAATAACTATTGACAACAATGTGAAACAAATATAGTATACCAAGTTGTGTGCATGTGTTGGCCTAGTAGTAAGAGTTTAATTTTTGGGGTCAAAAGATTCCGAGTTCAAGTGCTCCGTAACAATATATATATTGAAATTTAGTACTTAACACTTCAATTCAACATAATAACAAAACAATTCACATATTAGACTTTACATAAAATGAAAATTAATAAATTAATAAATCAACAGATCCAACTATATAATAATAATAATAATAATAATAATAATAATAATAATAATAAACAAACAAACAAACAAACAGATCCTGCAATATAACTTGGCTAAATCAAGGAGCTCTTTGAAAGTGTCCAAAATTTTCAGATAAACTTTGCCTTATTTACCTTAAAACTAACCCTTCGGTCACGTCGGACCAAGCAAATATATTTCCCTTTTAGGACCATTTCAATAGAACACAAAGAAGTCCCCCTATTCATCGTCAATATTCTTAATGTACTCACCGCTAATGTGGTAGTAAAAGGATGTACTCTTTTTAGATACTAGATTAGAATATGTATATAAATATTTAATCTATTAATAGTAGGTCACGTTATCCATTGACATATTAAGAATGCTCAAGGTGGGTAGGAGAGCAATCCTCATATAATATACTATATTTGTCCCGTTCCAATTAATGCGTTCCTTTTGGATGTGAGAAATAAGGAGAGAGAGTTTGAAATGTGTGTTGTAAATAAATAAAAGATAATAGTTTAAAATATCCACTTTTATAAGAAAGGGTACTTCTATACCCACATTATAAGAAGTATAACTTCTATACCCATTTTGCCTTGAAATGTCTTAAATACCCTCCCACTTTTCTAATAAAACAAAACTGTAATGCAACAACAAAAATTGAGAATTTATGTCGTGGGCCCCACCCGAAATAAATACAAAATTGAATATTTCATCTACCCCACTATCTACCCAACCCTCCTCTCTCTCTCTCTCTCTCTCTCTCTCTCTCTCTCTCTCTCTCTCTCTCTCTCTCATGATCTCTCTCTCTCTTTTTCACGATTTGTGAAAAAAATTGTCGTGTAAAAAACTGAAATTTAACCCCCCCTCTCCCCAGATTTTTTTTTACCGTCGTCGTCTCCGATGACAAACCAAGACGAAGCTGGGCCCTCCAATCGAACCCCTCAACGCCGACGGGGCGCCTCCCGTCGACGGCCGCAGCAGGCGGCGGAGCAGCCGGCAGAGCAGCCGGCGAACCAACCCCGGGAATACCCCGACCCTCCACCGCGGGTGAGTTTTAACTTTTTATATATTTTATTAAATGACGCATGTTATGGTTTATGTAAATGTTTGGAATGTAAAATCATGAAGCATGCTATGGTTTATGTCGAATTGAATTAATCTGAATATTTTTCGAAAAGTTCTTGCATACACGATGAAATACGACATTAAATCGTGTAGTACACGATCGAAAGTGGTATTCAACCGTGTAAAGTCAACAATTTTAACTTTTGAAATTGTTGACTTTACACGATTGAATTCAATTTTGACTTTTGATCCTGTGTATCACGACTAAATTGTGTAATTTATCGTGTATTTTGACTTTAATTGCATGAAATTGAATATTAACTTTGCCTATATACGATTAATTTCTTAATTTAGGCGTGAATTACACGATTGAAATTCAAATTTATCGTGTAAGGTCAACGATTTTGACTATAAAAGTCAAAATCGTTGACCTTACACGACTGAATTGGAAATTCAACCGTGTAGTACACGACTGAAATGCAAATTCAGTCGTGTACTCTGCCGAATACAATGCATGAAAAATTCAAAAAAAAATTTGATTCGTTTTGTTTCTTCTCGATTTGCAGCCTAGGTTTCAATGGATGGGGGGCCATATGCAAGGGTTTAGAGGGCAAATAAACCTCTACATACAGGACGACGTGATCGAGTCGATCCCGTTCGTGTTGCGTCGCGTAGGCGGCGAACGCTTGCTCGAAAGAGTTAGGGCAGGCCCGTTTCGATACCTCCTCGAAATTCGGAGGAGTGGGAGTGCGAACAACGCCCTCCACGAGCTTCTAGTCCGAGAGCTCGAGGATGACTCGATTCCCGAGTACGAGAGGTGGTTCCACGTCGGCGGCCGGGACATACGCTTCTCGAGGCACCAGTACGCCATCGTGACGGGCTTGCCTTTAGGGGAGTCAGCATTCAACCCTAATGGCCGGCACAGCCCTCCCAAAAGGAGCCTCCTCCACACGAAGTACGGAGGCAAATCCTGTAAGATAAATCAGTTGAAGGAGGACTTCAACGACGAGCTGAGTGTACTGGGCACGGAGGATCAGTATCTGAGGGAGGCCAACCTGCTCATGTACTATCTCATGTTGGCCGGCCATGACAACCCGACGATCCAGGATTGGGCATGGTACCTGGTGGAGTTCGAGGATTAGTGGAATTCATTTCCCTGGGGAGCGTGGTCGTTCCAGATCCTCCACTACCAGTTGCACGTGATGAAGAGGGACCCCGGCCTTATAGCGAACAAGCGGGGTGCCTATCACCAGTACGCGCCGGTCTGGGCCCTGAACATTTGGGCCTACGAGGCGATCCCTCGACGAGGGAGGCACGCCCTCAAAATCTCTACTATCTCCATACGTCATAGAGCATCCCAAAAAGCGATCCTCTCCGTATCAGAGGTTTAGGGATTCGGGAGTCCCCCACGTCATTATGAGCGGGACTGGTTTCTTCCTGACACAGGAGACCTTCTCCACGCTCGAGGACACGACGCAGTGTCTCACTGCCTAGGTAATTTTATTAGATGTTTCGTTTTGTTACTTTTTCGGTTGATTTTGTTCTAATTAGGGTACTAATAAGATTATTTTGAAATGAATGCAGGAGATAGACCTGTACACGGTCTACTGGCAACGTAGACTCCAACAAGGGTACCTTCTCAACGAAGGTGTTAGCTGGGAGAAGCACATAGTTCTGCCCCTTTCTTTTTACGTAAGTTCGTTTTCTCATCTTCCGTATTCATTTGTTTCAATTTCAATTTGATAAAAAACCTAATAAAAACACTGTTTCAATTTCAATTAAATAAAGACACAAATCATTAGCGAGTACAAGGCCTTTCACAGCCAAACCGACTTTACAATGGGGTTGGCAAACGTGAGGTTGAAGTACACGACCAGGGAGATCCCCTACGATTTCGTGAGGGGCTGGGAGGGGATTAACACGTACCGCCCTTGGATCACCGGCCAATATGTAAGTTTAATACCCTCTTTTGATTATATCGAATTTAATTCATATTATTGTTAAATCGTGTTTTTTTTTTTTTTTTGGTTTAGTTTGTTGTCGTTTGCCATGTCTCCTCCGACCATTGGATCGTGTGCCGAGTGAACTTTCCTATGTGGAAAATCGAGGTGTGCAATTCGTTCTACTGGAAGTACGAGGGAAACAAAAACCCTCCACTCAAGCAACAACGGATCGTCCAATGCTTGCCATTGTCCCGCCTCTTCTCACGGCTCTTGGAGTACAATCCCGAATACTTCACGCGAGTCCACCCAAAACTGCAAAACTTCGGGACGCAATTCATGGAGATCGTGTTCGCCCCTTCGGAGATTCAATTCGTCCAACGCGATGAAGTGAGTTGTGGCGTGTACGCGTGCATGTATTTGGACATGCTCCTTGGGAACCATAGGACGTACAAAGGCGACGAGAAACAGGTCGTGACGACATTTCGAAGGAAGATGGCTACGAGAATTTTTAAAACTTCGAAGGGATGGAGGCAATGGTGACAAACAATTTTTTTTTTTTTAAATTGAATGATTTTGAATTCTTATTTAGATTTGTTTATTTGAATTCGAATGATGTTGGATGTTATATTTAGAATGAGTTTGAATTAGAATGATGTTGATTTTGGTCATTACAAGTGAAGAATTGGAAAATGTCAAAGGGGGGAAAAATTGTTTTTTTTTTTTTTTTTTGCCAAATTTTGCCAACCCTTCAACCGTGTACCCAAGAACCCTAATCGTGTACCCTTAGCCGTGTACATAAGAACCCCCTCTTTTTTTTGTTTTTGTTTTTTTTTTTTTTTTTTTTTCAATTCGTGGGGCTTATTTGAGTTGGAATCACTGTTACTTTCATACATTGTGCAATCTTATGATTCGATCACGTTACGTGAATTACACGTTTGTAAGAACATTACGTTCGTAAGTTAGTTCTAGATCAAACGTAACCTTAGTAGTTAGACTATATAAGTGACACTCACTCTATACTTCATACTTTCATAAGATATCCTTCGTTTTGGCCTAATTTTGGCTTAATTATGATATAACTTACGTTATTACACGTTTAGAAAACTTAATAGACTCGAGATACACGAGAAAATCAAATGAAACACGAGAATTTTTGGAATTTTGGCATAATTTTTACTTTTTGGCTTTAATTTTGACTTCTCACGAAAAGGGTACACGGTATGTTTCAATTGAAATCGTGTAAAGTCAACAATCGTGTAGAGGCCATTGACTTTTATATAATTTTGACTTTGTTGACCTTACACGGTTAATTTGTATTTTTTACTGTGTATACACGGTTAATTTGTATTTTTTATCGTGTAAAGTCAATCCAATTTTGACTTTTTTTTTTTTTTACTTTAACGATTAATAGTGTAATTTAACCGTGTACACACGTTAAAATCAACAATAATATCGTGTAGTTGGCCGAAGGTTTCCATTTTTTAAACACAAAAACATCAAATTTTCACCAAATGATCAACTCAAACACAATCTAATAAGATTACATCCAATAACATTCTTAAACATCCAAAAACGTTCATTAACATCCAAAAATGTCAATTTGGTTAAAATAAAAATATAATTAAGCATCGGTATCGTACGGACATCGGGGCCTAGTATGCTCCTCACTCTTGCAAATGCTAAATTTTTTCTTACCTCTTGGACGTCGAGGGGGAGCATTTTGATCAGCTCCGGAAATGGGAAGCGAGGCTTGGCAACTCCGTCGCTTGTGCCCGTATTGTCCGCATCTTGAACACCTTTGCCGGTTCGTTGAGGACTCTCCTTCAACGGCCGATCGAGCTCTTGCCATCGGTGGTCGTCCGGCTTGCCTAGGTACAAGAGGGGGTAGCACGATCCATCGTGAAATGAATTCGGGAACACTCCATGTCTCGGGATGAGGAACCGGCTGAATCTGAGGAGAATACGTAGCAACTAACGTGGATTGCCTGAAATAATGGCTCACGTAGTCAGTTGTCCGCCCACCGGAATGCCTGTAACAACATACAAAAACGTTTAAAAATCCGATTGAAATACGACAAGCATGAAACTAAAATAAAACGAGAACTAGTCGTACCTTATCGCCGCACAAGCGTGTCGACAAGGGATGCCGTCTAACTCAAACTCACGGCATTCGCAAGTCGAGTTTTGGAGATCGACGAGGTAAGTCTGCTTTTCACCTTCGACTCTCCAAAGGGTGGGCGTAGGCGTTCCTCTGCCGGAGTAGCGACGGCCCCATTCCGACGATGCCGACATCTTCATATAGGCCTTCTCCGTGAGTTCATGTTGGCGAGCTAGGGCACTAGTCCGATATTCGTCGAACCACTTCTCGACGACTATCCGATACACCTCGATCATGGCACAAATCGGGAGTCTCCGAGCCCACAACAACCGAGCATTCATGGTCTCGGCGGGATTCGAAGTCATGAAGCTCGTACGTCGGACGGGACACTTGCACCTCGCCCACCTCGGCAGACCAATGTTGCTCAACCTCCTGTAGATCCTGCCTCCCTCCCTGCTTAGGTCCCTCAGATTCCCCTAATATTCATCGAATTGGGAATCTCGATAGGCATAGGCTGCAGACTCGAATATAACCCCCGCATGCCTTCCGTACCTAACGAAATTCCTCTGGAGGTGAACGAAGCAGAGGCCGTGAGCAGCATGCGGAAAGACGGGGTCGGTCGCATTTCGGATGCTCATGTGCTGATCGGATATGATCAACAAGTCCAAGGGCACCCAGAAACTCTCTCGCACTTTGGCCAAAAACAACGTCCAAGATTCGTCGTTCTCTATTGGACTGAATCCAATGGCAAGGGGGAACACTTGCTCGTTCCCGTCTTTCGTCACCGCCACAAAGAGCGTCCCCTTATTCTACCCCTTCAAGTGCGCCCCGTCTACTACGATCACGGGGCGTAGCAAACCATTTCCGAATGCCTCGATGGACGGACCAAAGGCGAGGTAGAAGTAGGTCAGACGTGGGAGGTGTGGATGTCGTACTCGGTGCCCGGATTCATCTCCTTCAAAAGGTAGAGGTAGGAAGGGAGCCTCTGATAAGACTCCTCGAAGGCACCTTACGTCATCTCTATAGCGATGTTCCTCGGACGGAGAGCGAACGGGTAGTCAATCTGAATACCGTACTCACTCCGTAGCTCGTCCACCATCTCCTTTGGCATCAACACTGCGCCCTCGGTGATCAATCGATGAGCTTAGAATGCTCCTAATACCATGGCTGGCACCTGTCGTTTGTTGTTCGAATTTAAATCAACTAGACAAGTGTGATCGGCCTCGTACTTGTTGATCACCCAAATCCCACCTTTCTGCGTTGCATTCAACTTGAACGCGCAATCCTTCCCCGAAGTGCACCTAAAACCCACACGGCCTTTGTCGGAATGAGGGATACAATACTCCTTCCGGAGATCCATGTGAAGCAATCCGACGGCTATATGCAAGTCATCCTTCTACTTGAAGTATCCGTTCTTTCGCAACTGACCCAAGGCCGGTGCCAAGTCGGGATCGATCCATCCTAAAGTGAGCGCGGTGTCTAGATCGACGTGCGGTATCAACCAATGTCCAACCGGCTCCTCGTTAGCGCAAGCACGAGCTTCGTCGTCACGGGGCTCTTGGTTTTGTGAGTGCATGCTACGAAGCCCGATAACCCTATCAATGTGGCCGGGCTCGCGGATCCATGCTCCGAATTCAGCCGTTATGCTCTCAAATAATTGGGATCGGTCATCCACATCCCTTGCTTCCTCGCCCTCGGACTCGAGAGATTCGTCTTCCGACTCCGGCTCTTCTTAGTCGCCTACTTCGGCTTCGAATGCATTTGAACTCGGCAACGGCTCCTCTTCAAAGTTATGGTTCTGAAAAATCGTCGATCGTTGGGTAGTATGGGCTGCCCGATTTGCTCTACTAATGACGTAGATCGTCGACATCTCCCTTCTCGCGATGCACATTCTAAGCAAATCTCCGATGCTCTTTAAAACGGCCTTCACCGTCTCCCGCTCGTTGAGGTTCGTCAAATGGAACAGCAAGTACTCCGATTCGTCACCCAAGTAAAATTGAATGTCTCGTACTATGTTTTCATAGCTCAAACTCGATATGGGATAAGTGACGAGAAAAGAGTCTCCTCCTACGTACGATATTCCCTCCCAACGACCGCTATGACGGATAAGAATTATCTGATCACCCATTTCACCCATTTCAATCTATACAACAAAAAAATAAAAATAAAAAATAAAAATAAAAGCTGAAAATTATTTGTTCTTAATTACACGGTATTTTTATGTAAAAAATCGTGTATACACAGCCAAATGTACCAAAATGTCGTGTAAAGTCAACAATTTTGACTTTCAGTCGTTGACATTATTGACTTTACACGACAAATTGTATTATCCAACCGTGTATACACGGTTAAATAAACAATTTAATCGTGTAAGTAAGAACGTATATTTTTTTTCCGCATATTATACATAATAAATAGAGAAAATCGTATATTACCTTGGTATTTGTCTCAAAAAACGTTGATTGGTGTTTAAATGTTAGGATTTTCGTAGTGTTTTCGAGTCCGTTTTCGTTATGTTTTGTGTCTCTTTCGTTTGTGTTTTGCTATGATTTGGTTGCTTTGGAGTCTTTGGTATTGTAGGACAAAAAGGACGGAAATGAGAAGAAAATGAGAAGAAAGAAGCATTATATCGAAGAGGGGTTCGATAGGAGCATGTAGGCGAAAACGGAGGTCGATTTGGAGTTCGGACGAGGAAGATACGACCGAAACAAGAAAGGCGCGCAATCGTCCAGCGTTGGACGAGCGTCCAACTCACGTTGGACGACCGTCCAGGGAAGAATTGAAGAAAAATGCGAGTGCGACGTTGGACGAGCGTCCAGCGTACGTTGGACGACCGTCCAACGTTCCGGCCAGCTGTAGTTTCCTTGTATAATTAGGTTTTCATACCTATTATATATACTATCCCTTGTGCACGAATTCTACAACACTTTTACTCTATTTTAGCTTTAGTTTTCAGTATTCAAACACTTTAGATTAGCTTTCTATTGTTCGGATCCGGATTCGTAGTTCGTTTAATTCAAGACTTCGTTTATTTAATTCAAGTTCTTCGTCTTCGTTTAATTCGCGTAAGTTCTTTTATTGCTTTCGTTTATTTGCTTAAATTGCTTTGCTTTAGTTTTAGATTCATTCTCTTAATTGCTTCGTTTAATTTGCTTAGTTTAAATTTCGTTCTTTCGATTTCTAGTTCTAGTTTAGATTCGTTTTTCTTCGATTTCAATTCTCTCGTTTTTAAAGCTTTCAAAGTTAGATTTATTTCTCCTTTTAATTTCCAGATTTTAATTCATCATGTCTAAGTTAGTTTATGCTTTCTTCTTTGCTTTCTTTATTGTTTTCTTTTCGATTTTCGCCTAGGTAGATTTATTGCTTTCTTCTAGTTTAATTCTCTAAGTTTATCTAGTTCTATTTATTTCCAGCTTTTAGATTAGTTTTATTTGCTTTGATTTATTTTCTTGCCTAGGATTTAAAATCAAAACCCCAAAAATATTCTTTACTTGCTTTCTTAGATTAGGTTTTACTACATAATTAATTGCCCTGCAAAGTTTTCCTTCGAGATTCGACATTGGGTTTTTACTTACTAAGTGCTAGGATAGATTTCGTTCTATTGCGAACACTTTTTAGTGAAACAAATTTTGGCGCCGTTGCCGGGGAAAACTTTAGGCGATTTATTGTGTAGTATTTTTATTTGTTTTATTTTTATTTGTGTTTCTTCGATTTTCTTATTTCTCCCACTCGGTGCGTTTAACTCTTTTGTTGAGTGTTGTTTATGCATGGTCGCCGAAGTCTTCAAAGGAGTTTAGCGCCCTACTTCGACAACATCCATCAAAGGAAAGCGATTTTAGCCGCGAAGGAGAAGGAGGAGATTGCTTCTCAAGACTTTGGTTTAGTCTTGTTGTTTGCAGAGCCCGAAGCCATGGCAGCTAGAGTCATGGGCGATTTTGCTCGCCCCACATTCACAGCCACCACTTCGGCGATTGTCCTGACGAAAGCGGTCAGGAATCATGAGCTTAAACCTCATCACATGGCGTTGCTTCCATCCTACCTAGGGCTGCCCAACGAGGATGCTTTGACGTTCATCCGAGAGTTCTGCACGGTGGTGCAAACTTTCCCACTCTCGGGACTCACGGAGAATAACTTGAAGATGAAGTGCTTCCCGTACACCCTCAAGGACCGAGCAAAGTCATGGTATTTGTCTCTCCCGGCCAACTCTCTCACCACATGGAATGCGGTGTGTGAGAAGTTCATGCTCAAGTACTACCCGAACCGCAAGACTCAAGAGGTGTGGTCGAAGATTATGAATTTCTCCCAAGACAACGATGAGCCGTTTCACGAAGCATGGGAGAGGTTCCAAGAGCTACTTCAACAATGCCCCCATCATCAAATGGCATCGGAGTTGCTTTGGCAATATTTCTACGACGCCCTCAACCAAACTTGTCAATTCATGGTGGATAGTTCGGCCGGAGGCAACATAGCGGTCAAGACAGCTGACGAGTTGAAGGATATTTTCGAGACGCTCGCTGCGAGTTCTCAACAAAAATCAGCTAGACCAAGGAAAGTGGAGGCGAGTGCAATTTCGATGAGCCCCGATTTGAAGAAGCAAATGACCGACATGTTGAGGGATCTCGAAAACTTGAAGATGAAGCAAAGTGCACCGACCCCAAAGGAGGAAGAGAGGAAGCCCGATCAATGCGAGATTTGTGGAGAGCTTGGACACATCAAGGAGGTGTGCCACAACATGGGAGCATTCACTCATGAAGGAGGAGCCGATGTCTTTGCTGCCCAAGGTTACATGCCACAAGGACCACCACCTCAAGGGCAAGGTACGAACCCGAATTTTCAATATCGTCGCCCTCCACCATATAACAACCCATATCCTCCTCCACCAAATCCCTACTACCCTTCTCCACCATATTATCCACCTCCTCAATACCCTCCACATCCCTATTATCCACCACCTCCATATTACCCACCTCAACCTACTCCTACACCACCACCATCATACCCAAATTCTCGTCCTCAAGGACCTCCACAAAAGCCTCCCGTCGATGAGGATCGTCTCCATGCACTTGATGCGAACATAAAGAGGCTCGAGTTGGCCATTGGCCAAATTTCTAGTTCCATGCACCTGATGCAACAACCGGGGCGAATTCCGAGCCAAGGGATTCAACCACAACAAGCCAACGAGGTGCAAGCCCCATACCCTCCATATGTTCCTCCCGTTCCACCTCACCAAGCTCATGCAATCACGGTGTTACAACTCAATGGTGGCTCGTTGTCGACTCAAAGCCATTCTAGCCAAAGGAGGATCCCGAATTCGCGTTGGGAATCGAGCCAAAACCGTACAGTACAGCATTCTGGACGGGCGTCCAGCGTCTCTGGACAACCGTCCAACGTTGGACGATCGCCCACAGTCACGCCAGCCCCTGGACGAGCGCCAGAAATTGTCCCAGCGAAGCCCGCGCTGGACGGGCATCCAACGTACGTTGGACGACCGTCCAACGCTGAAAAGGAGCCAAACTCGAAGCCTACCTTGGGCGAGCGTCCAGCCAACATTGGACGACCGTCCAATGCCCAGAACGCACGCACGGAGCCCGAGGAAGCTGAGAAAGAGCCCCGACTTTTCCACAAGACGTCCAACCCTTATGTTCCCCCTATTCCTTTTCCAAGTCGTGTGAAGAACAAGACGCTCAACCCGTATGTTCCACCTATTCGGAGTGTCGTGAAGAAGGAGAAGAAGGATATCGAGCCTATCAACTCGTTTCCAAAAAGAGGAGATCCGGGAGGTTTCGACTTGAGCATTGTTTTGGATAGTGGAGAGACCGTCTCGGGATTGATGGATTTAGGAGCTGCGGTAAATTTAATGCCGCATTCTATTTTCGAGAAGATTAACTCAAGAGTCCTTCAACCTACTGACATGCGCATTGAGCTAGCAGACGGCACCGTGAGAAATCCATTGGGAGTTGTGGAAGATGTTACTGTCCTCGTTGGTCGACTTCGAGTCGTTACCGACTTTGTTGTGCTTCACGAGGGCCAAGGAGCGAAGAGCGCAACCGGTCATCTACTCTTGTTGGGACGACCGTTTATGGCCACCACTCGAGCTCGGATTGATGTAGGTACCGGTACATTGAGCATGGCCGGCGAAGGAGGTTCGGTAACGTTTTCGGTTTTTGGAAATTCACATTCTATTCCTAGTTCCTCTCTTCATTCTTGCTCTTTTGTTAAGCTTGCTAACCCTCTTGTTGAGGTAAATGGTTGTGAGATTTCTGACAGGGTAGCAACTCTTGAAGAATTCCTTGACGAAGAAGAGGATGACGAGTTCTTTAGTTGTGTGGATGAAGATGAGGACATTATCGAGGAATTTCTACAGAATTTGGAGGAGGCTGATGAGGTGGAAGAGGAAAGATCGACACTTGCGCCGAATGAAGAAGAGGACATAATCGAAGAATTTCTACGGAATTTGGAGGAGGTCGATGAAGTGGAAGAGAAAAGCTCGACGCATGCATCGAATGAGGAAGTGATCATTAACTCTTTTCTTTCTAACCTCACCATTTGTGAAACATCTTTCCTTGTAGAGTTTAACTCGAAGATGCTTGAGGAGAAGTTCGAGCTAAGTGTGGGGGAGTCGAGAGTTGATGATGACCACGCTTTGGATCGTCGAGATTGTTCGAGAAGGGAGTATGAGTGTATCGCAAGGAGCATCCAAATGTCGCTTGGTGCTACGGGTTTCGGTTGATCGTATCCTTCGTCGAGCTAACGACGTTAAACAAGCGCTTGGTGGGAGGCAACCCACTTTCTTTATCTTATTTTTGTAGAATAGGATTTATTTTGTTTTTATTTTTTTTTATTTTCGTTATTTTTCGTTCGTATTTCGTTAAATGTTTGTGCAGGGATTAGTTCCTACGGATTGCAAATGGCACGGAAGGCCTCGACAGGAAGAAAAGGGGAGAATTCGGGCAAATTTTCGCGAGGGCCGCGCTGGACGGGCGTCCAACGTGCAGTGGACGAGCGTCCAGCGTAATTTCAAGTTTTTTCGGATTTTCAGTGAAGGCTACGTTGGACGGGCGTCCAACGTGCGTTGGACGAGCGTCCAACGTAATTAAATCCTCCAGTTTTCAGCGCAAGACGGGCCCCCTATTTGATTCAAAAGCAGCAAGCCGCCGCCGTTCACCTCCGCTCTACCGAACCCAAACGACCCTCGGTTTTGGTCTTCTTATGATCCTCGTTGGCAAGATCCACGATTCCAAGGTTTCTCAACCCATAGCATTGTTTGTGTCTTTTAATTTTTGTTTTGAGTCTTTTATTTCTTTTTCTTTATTTTGTGCAATTTTACGCTTTGGTATTGCGTTTTGTGTTTGTTTTGTAGGTACTACTTGGAATTTCTCGGGATTTCAAGTGTGTGGGTCGTCATCTTGCGATAAGTTTCTTCTATCCCTTCTCTATTTTATTTTCTTGCAATGAGGTCATTGCTTGATTTTAAGTGTGGGGGGGGGGGGGGGGGGGTCTTTGAAACTTTTGGCATGCAATTTTTAATTCTGTTGAGTCTTAGGAGTTAATTGAGTCAAATGCATGTGATGATAGTATTGTGGATTTGGCCGATGATAGAAATTTTTTGTTGATTTTTGGAGAAAAATTCATGATCTTTATTATGCATGGAACCTTGGCGAAGCGACGCATTTTATTCGATGAATTTGATGTATGCTATGATGTCGGGAACTAGTTAGTTTGAACCCGTGAGATTTGAGCTATTTGTGCATATTTATGCCTATTCGTTGATTGAGTGATCATGCATGCTTCGTTGTTTCTAGAACTTGCCTTGTTTCTCCATCAAGACCTTAGTATATTTACGAACTAGGAGATGATCTTAGGCCATCTTTCTTTAGCCACATGATCCCTATACACTAACCTTGTTCATAAACCTTTGTTTACCCCTTTTGAGCCTTTGTTAGCCGTTCTTTGTAATACCGGATGATAGGAGGTTTGGATGGTTATGGGTATCCTTAGTATTTGTGGTTGGTGATATGGAAGGAGTTGAATAGAAAATTTTGATTGTGGTGAAGAAGGAGGAGAAAGGAGTTTTAGATGCTTGATTTATGTAGTTAGCTATCCCTATGAGCTTAGGAAAAAAAAAAAGAAAAAAAGAAAAAAAAAAGGATGAAAAAAAAAAATAGAGCCTTTGTTCTACATTAGAAAGAACATTTATTAGTGGAGCTCTAGAGAAAAAAAAAAAAGAAAAAAAAAAAAAAAAAAAAAAGAGAATAAGAATATAAGCATAAGGGGATAGTTAGCTTTGATTTGTATAAGTTGACAGTTTAGCATCTTTGAGTTTGTATTTGGTGTGTTGGATGGTAGAAGATGGAGATAAAAATCCATACTTTGGTTTGAGTTGAAAAAGAGGTTGATGATTTGGAGTATTTTTGAGTCACTTAGCCTATATAATCCCTACCTTTACCAATGTCCCTACATTACAAGCTTATATAAAGACCTTTTTGATCCTAATTTGTAAGTATTACATTAGGTGGAGATGTTGAGATTGAAGGCAAGCCTATGGTAAACATGTTGCATTGCATTGATATTGAGTGAACCCTATGATGTGCATTATCTTATACATCTTTTCTTTGAGAGAGTTGAGTGTTCACTTCCATATATAAAATTTCACATGTTGGAGAGTGTTCTTTGATGGATTAGCATATTTTGAATTAGTTGAGTAAATTGTGTTGATTGATGCTAAGGTTGTGTGCATAGTTTTGATCATGATCATGAGAGTTTGTTTTCGAAAAGTTTTGAGGCCTATATAGTTCACAATGCTTGAGTCTATTGCTTATTTCGTTTTTGTTATTGTTCGGGACGAACAAAGGTCTAAGTGTGGGGGAGTTTGATTGGTGTTTAAATGTTAGGATTTTCGTAGTGTTTTCGAGTCCGTTTTCGTTATGTTTTGTGTCTCTTTCGTTTGTGTTTTGCTATGATTTGGTTGCTTTGGAGTCTTTGGTATTGTAGGATAAAAAGGACGGAAATGAGAAGAAAATGAGAAGAAAGAAGCATTATATCGAAGAGGGGTTCGATAGGAGCATGTAGGCGAAACGGAGGTCGATTTGGAGTTCGGACGAGGAAGATACGACCGAAACAAGAAAGGCGCGCAATCGTCCAGCGTTGGACGAGCGTCCAACTTACGTTGGACGACCGTCCAGGGAAGAATTGAAGAAAAATGCGAGTGCGACGTTGGACGAGCGTCCAGCGTACGTTGGACGACCGTCCAACGTTCCGGCCAGCTGTAGTTTCCTTGTATAATTAGGTTTTCATACCTATTATATATACTATCCCTTGTGCACGAATTCTACAACACTTTTACTCTATTTTAGCTTTAGTTTTCAGTATTCAAACACTTTAGATTAGCTTTCTATTGTTCGGATCCGGATTCGTAGTTCGTTTAATTCAAGACTTCGTTTATTTAATTCAAGTTCTTCGTCTTCGTTTAATTCGCGTAAGTTCTTTTATTGCTTTCGTTTATTTGCTTAAATTGCTTTGCTTTAGTTTTAGATTCATTCTCTTAATTGCTTCGTTTAATTTGCTTAGTTTAAATTTCGTTCTTTCGATTTCTAGTTCTAGTTTAGATTCGTTTTTCTTCGATTTCAATTCTCTCGTTTTTAAAGCTTTCAAAGTTAGATTTATTTCTCCTTTTAATTTCCAAATTTTAATTCATCATGTCTAAGTTAGTTTATGCTTTCTTCTTTGCTCTCTTTATTGTTTTCTTTTCGATTTTCGCCTAGGTAGATTTATTGCTTTCTTCTAGTTTAATTCTCTAAGTTTATTTAGTTCTATTTATTTCCAGCTTTTAGATTAGTTTTATTTGCTTTGATTTATTTTCTTGCCTAGGATTTAAAATCAAAACCCCAAAAATATTCTTTACTTGCTTTCTTAGATTAGGTTTTACTACATAATTAATTGCCCTGCAAAGTTTTCCTTCGAGATTCGACATTGGGTTTTTACTTACTAAGTGCTAGGATAGATTTCGTTCTATTGCGAACACTTTTTAGTGAAACAAACGTCTTGAATCGATTCCAAAATTTCCAGAAATTCGAGAATGCCTACAAATTTTCTCTCAACGATTTTTAAAAATTTAGTGTTGTGATGAAATTAATTATGTCTATGTTATTGCTATTGTTTTCTCACTTTTTCTGATTTTACAATTAATGTCAACCTCTTTTTTTAATCAATTTGGCAGATTTGGTGGTTGATAGTAAATAAATGCCAATTTTTTTATTTTTGAACAAAATTACACGACAAATTAGCACAGATTTGTTTGTGCTCGTGTAGTAGTTCTGCTAGTGACATTCAATTTCAATTTCTTTTTTTTTTTAATTCCACGTCAATTAATTTTCGTGAAATGATTTCGTGAATTGAATTTTCGTGAATTGATCGTGAATTGAGGGAGAGAGAGAGATCAATAGTGTAAATTGAATTGTGAGAATTGATTTTTCGTGTGGGCCCCACAATTGACTTTAACTTATTAATTCATTTCTTGTTTTATTAGATAAGTGGGCTCATTTAGTAAGGGCATTTAAGACATTTCATTACAAAATGAGTATAGAAGTTATACTTCTTATAATATGGGTATAGATGTACTAGTTTTATAAAAGTGAGTATTTTTAAAGTTGGCACAATAAATAAAGAGTTGTTTCGAATGTAATTATTTCTTGAAAAATAAACGTGTCAACTAGAATAAGACGGCCAAAAAATAAATATACATCGACTAGAGTGAGACAGAGGGAGTATATACAATATTTTTCTTATTTTATTTTTTAGTCTTACATGATAGTTTTGTACACCCGCCTGATCCGTCCAAAATTAATTGTCTATTTTTTTTATCATAGAGTCATCATGCACTACTTGAATATAATTTAAGTTTCTACATTGGAATAAATTAACCCTTATTTTTTGTTATAAATTCTTCATTTTCACTATTTATTTACCTTTTAAGGTTGCGTTTTTCTTTAATGCAAAATAATTAAAAAGAGAGAAAAGATAAAATTACCCTATAAATGTCACCCCTTTTCTCACCTTTTATCAATGAGGGTGGATTTTACTCTTTAAATTGGAGAAAATATTTACAACACCAAATTGGAGAGATAATATTTTCTCTCCATTGCAGTGCAAATGAAGGGGAAATAGGAAAGGTGAGAAAAGGGGTGAAATTTATAGGGTAATTTTCTCTTTTCTCACATTTTCTTTCGCATCAAAGAGAATGCAGCCTAAATAGTAATCCCGTAAGTTTTCTTCCTATTCTTATACCTATTATGTATTTGTAAATTAGTACGGCCGAAACATGAAACTAATAAAAAGTGAACATAAATAAAATCTCATTAATTGAATTCAAGAAAATTAACTTAATCTTACAATATTTTAACATTTAGATATATGATTACAACAACCTTCAACCTTCTATCAGCAAACTAGAAACAATATAATAACACAAGCAGGAAATTAAATCCCAGATTTGATAACTTATTATTTGAACAAAAAGTCACAATTAAAATAAAGAGTGTTGTGCCAAATAGTCACATGCAACAATTTTTTGCCTTGAGCCAAAGAGGGTTTTTCTTGTGCAAGCCAATCCCCAACGACGTATCAGTGTCCACGTGGGATCCACGTGGAACTTCCCAATTGAAGAAATAGACAAGGTTGGCTAAAGCCACTTCCATGGTTGGAATTGCTAGGGGCAAACCGGGGCACATTCTTCGTCCCGATCCAAATGGAATGAAGCCGAAATCTTGCCCTTTAGTGTCGATGCTCTTGTTCAAGAACCGCTCGGGCAAGAACTCGTACGGGTCTTCCCAGTAATCAGGATCTCTACCGATGGCCCATATGTTGACAAACACAAACGTTTTTGCTGGAATTTCGTAGCCGTCTATGATGCATGGATCTATGGTTTCTTTTGGCACCATTGGAACCATGGGATATAACCTCATGGTCTCCTTTAAGACTGCCTTCAGATAGGGTAACTTCTCGATGTCGTCTTCATCGATAGAGCTTTTCTTTCCGACTGTGCTTCGGATTTCTTCTTGCAATTTCTTCATTGTGCTAGGGTTCTTCATCAGAGCTGTTAGTGCCCATAGTAAAGTTCCTCCGCTCGACTCAATCCCAGCCATAAATAAATTCTACACATATGCATTAACTAGTTTAGCCAATGAATAATAGAAGTAGAAACTAGACATGCATGCAAATCAAAACCAACAACTTTCAATCTTAATTTTCTTTTTCCCACACATCTCTAAATGTTTGAACTTTTACATTCAGATCACCGTGCTGGAAGGAGACCGAACAAGTGTACACATTTAATATACTTGAAGTTGGATTTTAACACACGATCTCGATGTTAACTTAAAGCTCTAGTACTAATCAACAGGTCTAAATTTATACGAACTTATAGAGAAGTGCGGAATCGATTCATAATAGCACATATATTAAAGAAGCATGCATGGATGATTTACCATTAGTATTGCCTTAATATGATTCCAATCAATCTTCACCGGAGCCGAATGATCTTCCCTTAGTTGAATGAGCAGATCAAGAAAGTCATTCGACATGGTTTCCGACCTATTCGAACTGAGATGCTCGTCGATAACTTCTTGATAAAACGAATCCATATTCTTAAAAACCTTCTCAACTCTCCCAGCAGCACCAGTAAGTTTACTAACCCAACCAAACAGGACACAGTCGTAAATCATCCCCTCCATCAAAGAAGCCGAGAACTCTTTCACAATTATATCGAACCTCCTCCACGACTCCGTGCCCTGATCGAACTGCTTCCCGAAGGCGAGCCGGCAGAGAACATTGCAGGAGAAGGACGACAGCATCACCCCCACGTCGATGAGCTGGTTGGAGTCCGCCTTCCCGGAGATCTCCGCCACCATTCTGGAAACTTCCTCCTCGCATACGGGGCGGAACGACCGCACCTTCAAGGGGCTGAAGAGGTGGTTCACTACCATCTTCCTCATCCTCCTCCAATACTCGGTATAGAGAGAAGTGATGATGTCACTGTTTCCGTACGATAGCGTCAAGGAAGCAGACGTGTAGGGCCTTCCGGCGAAGGCGAGATCGTTGTTCTTGAGAGCCTTTTTCGCCATATCGGCGGAAGAGATGACGATGAGTGGCAACCTGCAGAATTTGAGGTAGATGAGAGGGCCATACATGTTTGAGAGATCGGCTAACCAAACGTGGGGCTTTGAGGTATCTATTTGGTGTATGTTGCCTATGAAGGGAAGGCCCTTCGGCCCCGGCGGAAGGCGAGGGTTTCGACGAGACTTGGTGAGGAGGAAGACGATCAAGATGGAAAGAGGTAGGAGGAGGAGGAGAAAACCCATGGTTTGGAATAGGGTTTAGTTATGATTTTGGAGTGGAGTGAGCCGTTAGACTTCTTATAGATGATGATTGTTTTCATTTTTGGAAAACTATTCATTGCTCAGTCACAAAGTTCGTTACACATTTAATTTTTTTGGACAGTGCTCGTGTTCGCAGCTTCGACTGTTGCATTTTCCACCTTTAAACCAGTTCGCACGTAGTTAGTTCATTGAGTTTTCCTTTTCTTTTCTTTTTTTGTTTTGTTTTGTTTAATGCTTTCATATCGCACACGCTAGCGAGGTGCAGAGGGGATCATCTATCCCGTTTTCGGTAAACCAACCGCGCGTATCAAAAAATACATAAAATATTATGATATATTAAAGTAAATATTAACCAACAAAAAAAAAATTAAAAATTATGTTTCCGAAGTTTCGATCCATCAACCATAAAAATTTTACCTAGTAAAAATGAAAATAACTACTAAAAAATAATTGTAAACCCTAAATAAATGCGTAAACCCTAGGAAAAATTGTGAAAGTACCCCAAACCATAATACTCCATACATTTAGATCGTTAAAAGAAAATGTATAAAATTAATAGATATTGACATTCGTACACGACTGATACATAAACTAGACAGATGATACCATGAGCGCAAGATGACCTGAATCCTGGCCTATTGCTTAAAAGGGACACATCTTATGTGTTTTCCTCTGTCCTGGTTCCAATTCGGATGGCATATATACTCTGTTCCAAATTTGATGTTCCAATCTTGTTCCATATCTTAATTTCTAGTATTAATTAAATATTATATTTTATAAAAGTAAAAATTGCTCTTATGTTAACAAACTATAATATATATTTATGGGAAATAATTATTATTTTTTTTATGTCAATATACCCTAGATTTGGAATTTTCAATCATAATATCACCAATAAAAATAATTATATATCCTAAGTTGGATTAGTGAATCCTAAAATCTAAAAAAATAAAATGAAAAATATGCAACTATTTAGTTAAAAGAAAATTAATTTTGGTTCAATTAATATAACTTTTTATTTTTTCATAAAACCAAAAAAAATAAAAATCCAGTCCGTATTTACATATGTATGTTCATATAATGTGTACATTTATATGTATCTAAACATTTTATATTTATATATGTAGATTTTAGCTCATTTTCATAAATTAATCTATTAAAGTATTGATGAATTTTATAATTAAAATTATATAGGATTCCTAACAGTACTCATTGAGTTAACGAAACACACTATCATTTCTTGTAGTATTGTATATATATATATATATATATATATATATATATATATATATATATATGATTTCTTACTATAAAAGCTGTAGACCTATGAGGACTTTCTGAATGTCTTATTAATCCTTGTTTTAACATTTCACTAATTTGTTTTCTAAATTCTTCTACATCTTCTGCACTATATTCTCCATTTTTAGTTCTTATTGTTATTTCTGGTAATTTTATATTTATTTTACAAATATAATTAACTCTTGTTTTAGTAATATCTTCTCCTATTAATCCTAATTTTTCTAATTTCAATATTATAGGATAATTTTTACTTTTAGTAATATCAGGACCCTTTTCTAATTCTTGTGAAATAAATTGTGATAATAACATTATAGCCTCATTTTCTATAAAATTATTTTGTTTATTTTGAACTTGTTTTAAAAAATCTAATTCTCCTAGTCCACCACGCTTTCGAGCAAACTCTGATGTATGTGTATATCTATGTGTTGGAAAACTGTAAACTTGTTTACTTAACGTAATAAAGTTTTTTGCAATTGTAAGGTTACCATTTAAACTAGTGATAAAATTTAATCCTAATAAGAAATCTTTAGAATTTGTTTCCTTTGGATTTATTATAACTTGAGGTAAATCATATTTAAGACTATAATTTCCTGCAAAATTTAAAAATTGTATTCCAGCCGGTTCTAAACAATGTGTTATTTTCATTATTCTATTTTCAACTGTTCTTGTTTCCATTTTATAATTTAATAGCTTATGAAATTTAGGATCTACTAAGCTATATCCTATTAAGCTTTTAGTACTTCCTGTATCTAATATAGCATTTAGATCTACATAATTTTTATTATCTATCCATAATCTACATTGAATATTTATTAATGTTGCTGTAGCTGGATTTTTAATATTGCTATTGTTATTATTATTTATTAAAATTTTCTCTTCTTCTTCTACTTGTTCTGCCATTTTATTTATTTCAATATTTTCAAATTTATTATATTCATTGAACATAAATTCTATAGCTTCTACTCTTTTCTGTATTTCATTATATTTACTTTCTAATTGTAAATATTTATACTTATGTAATTCTAACATTGCTTCATGTTTTTCTAATTTTTCTATATATATATCTTTACTCTTATTTTCTCCAATTTTTGCTTTTCCTTTTAATTCTGTTTTTATTCCAAAAAGTTTTTCTAAACATAAGAAACAAATTTCTTCAAAACATTTATTACATTGATATCTACGTGAAATTTCAGGATATAATTTACAATTTATACATGGTATATGATTATTTCCCTTTTCCCTAATCCATTCATGTATACAATTATCAAGTGTATTCATATATGTATAAGTTACTACTGTAGGATCTTTTTCTACCTCATTTTCATATTCTGTATATATACTGTAAATTGATTCATTATCAGATTCTTCTGAGTTTATAGCTTCTATATTATATTCTCCAATTTCTTCTATTAAATTTGCTCTTTCATAGTTTTTATTTTTATTAGGACATTTATTAGCTAAATGTTTCTCAGAATCACATATAAAACATCTACATTTTCTTTTATAAGGTTTTTTAACATATTTATTTTTATCTCTATTTTTGTTATATTTATAAGTAGTACTTTTTCTAATTCCTTTTTTATAAGGTTTTTTATAATACCCATAAGCTTGAGGTGTATATATAGCTGTTTTACAAAATGCCCATGCTTGTCTTTTTATTTGTTCTTTTATTACTGCATCTTTACATTTATCTTCTAAATATTTAAATGTAAAAGTAATTCTTGGTCCTATACCTAGATTTATAGTATTCTTTTCAGTATTTTCCCATGCTTCATGTATTTGTTTTCCTAAATCTCCTGGAAGTTTTATAAAATATTTATTACATAAATTATCTTCCATTGCTCTACCAGTTTGCGATAATAATCTAACAAAATCATTTGTAAATTCTCTTATAAATTTAAAATCTGAAATACTTAATTGTTCTAGATTTCTTATTGCAGTGTCTTGTAAGAATGTATTATCTTTTGCTGGATCTATTCCTATTATTAATAATCTTATAGCACTTGTAAAATTATAAGGATTATCTCCTAATGCTTTTAATTGATTTATTTCTTCAGGAGCTTGTGCTTTTTTACTCTGCCATAATCCTAAAGCAGTTGGTCCTAAAGTTGTTTCTAAATAAGAAAACATATCCATATCTACTCTTTTTTCTTTTTCCCAATTTCTTACTACAGTTTGTTCCCAAACTAAAACTTCATCTCCCCATAATTGTGGGCTTTGTTGTTCTATATATAACATATCTCCACTATATATTTTTCCTATTGGAGCACGTTTACCTTTTCCAATTATTGTAGATTCTCCTTCATATTGGGTTTGAGCTGGTATCCAATTTTGTCTACCCTGTCCAGTTATACTACTTTCTCCTGGTTGTGTAAATTCTAATTTTGGTCTTTTATTACTAGAATCCATAGAAGCATCCATAAAATTAGTTTCTATATTATTTTTTGATTTATAAAATTCACTTATCATAATTTTTCCTTGTTCAATATCTTGGACTAATGGCAAATTAAAATATTTTTCTAATTCTTTATAAGCTTGATTAGAATCCATTCCTAATTCGGTAATACATTCTATTAACATATCATCTACTTGATCTTGTAAATTTAATTCAGTAAATTTTTTATTAATTATTTCATCTATATTTGTTTTTGTTTCTTCAAATTTAAATCCTATTTCAGTTTCTAAATTATTTTCTAAATAATCGTACTCTTCATTATTAAATTGATAATATCCTATCATTTCTGTTTCAGTTAATTCTAATGTATTTAATTCTTCAGAATCAGTATCATAAATGGGTTCTGTATCATAATATTCATTCATAAAACTATGATTTATTTCTACATCATCATCTTCACTATCTTCATTTTTATTATCTTGTTTAATAAAACTTGTAAATCTTAAACTAGCTAATCCATTGTTGTCATAAATAACACTTTTTTGTGGTACTAAAATTTCATTCTCATTCTTTTTTAAATCTTCTAAATTCCATTCTAATCCTGCTAATTCATTAGGATCAATTTTCTGCGGTTCTATCATTTTAATTCCTTTTGAAGCAATAACTTTTATTATTTTTTCAATATTAACTTTATATTTCATACTTGATGATGTACTCATTTTGCCTAATGTTCCAATACTTATGACTAAGTTATTTCCTTCATAATTTGTATATCCTTTTGTTTGTATAGCTATTTTTATTTTACTGATATCTCTAGTATCCTTTAAAATATTTGGAGCACAGTAAAATAATGCTGAATTTTTACTTAAATCTACTTCCATTCCTGCTATAATAGCTCTTTTAATATCTTGTTTCCAAGCTTGATCTATTATTAATACTAAGGCTTTAGTTCCTGTTTCTTGCCTTCCAAATGCTTTTATTCCAATTATTATTAATCCTATATGCGAAAATAATTTATTACTCTTTATTAATTTCTTTATAGTTTCTGGTGATAATATTTCTATAAATTCTGTTGTTCCATCTATTATTCTAGTACTTACTTCTCTACTTCCTTTTATAAAACTTGTATTTATGTTTAACATTCCAGCTTGATATAAAACTCTTGGTTGTAAAATATCAAAACTATGATTATTATAAATTTCTAAATTTCTATTAACATCTATTTCTTCTTCTAATTGTATAGTATTTTGAGAGCTATTACTTCCAGATCCCCTTCTAGAATTTATTATTCTATGTAAAAATGTATCTGAAGTAATAATTTCATTTATATTACTAGTAGAATTTCTTCCTTGTTGTATAGTATGTGATCGTCCTGAGAAAGATCTAAAATTACTCATTTTCTAGGTTTCCAATAATTATATAAACTAGGAGTTGTTTTTCTAGGTCTATCTGGTGGTCCTAAATTTAGGTTATTAATAACTTGTGTAATATTATCTATATCTTGATTTATAGATTGTTTACCTAATCTTGTTTCTAGTTTGTTAAGAGTTTCACTTAATTGTAAATCGAATTCTCCTATTAATTTTTTAATTTCTAATTCAACTTTCTTTGGTTTTAAATTTTCTATTAAATAATTTAATTGATTTATATCAGTTTTACTAGGTAAATTTTTATTAAGCTGTTTTATTTCTAAAATAATTTGATTATTTTGTTCTTTAATATAATCAAAATTTTCAACAACTTGTTTAAGAAGTTTTTTCTTTTCTTGATTACTATATAATATTTCTTTAAGTAAATTAGTATTTTCTTTTTTATCTTTTTCTAGATTTTTACTAAAACTTATAATTAAATCTGTAATACTATTTAAATGATTTTCTTCTGAATGTATTAAATGTTTAAATTTTTTATCAAATTGACAATCAAAACTATAATTTTCACAAGAAATTTTTCGTTTATCTTTTCCTAAAACCTCAGAATTTAGAGTTTCAGACTGGTAACAAGAGTTCGAATCAATGATTATGAAAAAATCCTATCCTAAAGCTTCAAGTAAATTCTAATTCCATCCTTATTCTTAAGATTAAACATATCCCTTTTTATTATAAAACAAATTTCAACAAACAACATGTAGTTTAAGCGTTTCTCAAAAAATCAAACTCTCCCTTTAATAAAAATATCATTACTGTAAAATACAACTTTATCCTTCACCTAGGCGGGTTCTTAACAAAGAGGACTTACAACACAATGTTGCCTAACAAGTTAAGCCTGTCCTAGTCTTTTAGGTCTCAGAAGCATTTACAGCTCTGATACCATTAAGAAAGGGGGGTGTGTTTTTTTTTTAGGGTTACACATTAAACCACAAATTAAAAAGAAGAAATACATACCGAAAGAGCTCACACAGAGCTCTGGTAAGAAGAACAGCAAACAGCAAACACGGAAATTTACAGCGGACGAGCAACGAACACAGCAACGAGGAAGAGAGTTTTTTTTTTTTTTTTTTTTTTTTTTTTTTTTTTTTTTTAATGTATAAGGGATATATTATATGTGCTAAGGATGGGGATTTAGAATTACTATCGGCTAAAGGAATAGGATGCTAAAGATTTAGAAACTCATGTTTTTTGAAAAACTCAAGCTATATTGATTCTTCGATGATGGATCGTTACAATGAAGAGGTTTTGCCTATTTATAGGCAAGATTACATGATAAACATAAAGAAAATTGAAAAAATTCTTCCTAATAATAAATACCTATAAATCTAAAATTCTACTTAATAATGAATGCCTACAAAGAATAACCTATGAAAGTTCTCCACCATTCCTTGAGGTCTCGTGATAAACTTGTCGGCTTTGAAATTCTTCTTAATGGCTCTCGATCGTTCTCTCTCGATCGTTCTTTTTATCACCATTTTCTATACAAGCCAAAAAACAAAACAGAAAAAGTATAATAATACAAAAGAGATGGTAGACAATAAGTGACTACCTATCTAATTTTCTGTATAATTTTGAACAGGTGTCTAAAAATCTCGATGTGTATCTGGTAGCTCTTATAATTAATAAATAAAAAAATAAATTAATATCATAATGAAATTTAAATCAATATATAGGAATCCAATATATAAGTGTGAACCTTTTATAGAAATAAATGTATTAAAAAATTTCATAGTAGAAAATGACATGGACATATTTGAATTTATAAAAAGTTTTAAAAAATTAAAAAATTTTAAAACGAAATTAAATTTTTTTAAATGAAATTAAAATATTAAAAATTAAAAAAATTAAAAAAAATAGAATTAAAATTTTCATAAATTCAAAATGTTTTAAAATTTTGAGGAATAAAATAGTTTTTAAAACAACTGAAATTTTTGTGAATTTTTTTTCAAAAAATATTTACGAAAAATGAATTAATTTAATTATTTAAACGTAATTTGATAAAAAAATAATTTTGAAAATTATATTTTATTAATATTGAAAATTGAAAATATAAATTATAATATTAATTTCATCATCTCCTCAATTAATTAACTTATTTTAACAACTAAACACCCCTACCTTAATTCCCGTGCCGAAAAGTTTTGACTTAACTTGAAAGGGACGGAGGGAGTATTACTTAACTTGTTAGTTGACAGTTGTTAGTAATTAATTAAAAAATAAAAATAAATAAACTCACTTTTTAAAAAATTGGAGATAAAGACACTATTTTACTTTAGTATAGATATGTTGCATTCATTGGTATTCTTAAAAATATCATTCATAGCAATTAATAGAAATTGGAGCAACTGTTTTCCAAGTTCTCGCAATGATGTATCTATCAAAGCCTAAAATAAGCCTGAGCCATGATTTATTGTAACAGATGTTTAATTCGTGCTAAAGAGTAAAGACTAGAGCACCGAACAATCATTTATTAGGTGTTATTTAGTGCTGCTCAGATGAAAATAATGCTGATCTATCTCGTAGCCCGGCAAAGTTGGGTACAAAGAGGACTCATGCATGAACCGTAGATGTGAACATTTACGGTAATTATATAACATGCGAATGAATGGCTCATGGTGAAAGAATTCAGTATGATAGTATAAATTACAAAAATAAAATGAGTAAACGATAAATAAATTAATAAACTTACAAATTCTCATAAACTAATGTATAAACTCTGCTAGATTCAGTAGGTGTGCTCTCATATGATCGAGCATGAAATCTTGATTTCGAAGTGATCGATCTTGTTTTTGTGAGCAAGGGGCGGAAGGAAGATGATCTTTATTGACGTATCGTGTGAGGAGTACAATAGTATGAGAAGTGTATATATATATCCTCTAATTCTAACATAGCCTCTATTTATATACTAGTACGTAGAGTTTTACTCTAACAAGGGTTCCTTTGAGTCTATCTCTTATTTGTGATATACATCTTAGTCTTCTACGTCTCTTATAACTCAAATTATACTTGCTGAGGAAGTTCTTCGTGGGCCGAGCTCTCTATGGGCCAGACTACCTAGCTCTATGGGCCGAACTGCTTCTATTGGGCCGAACTGCATAGGCCGAGCTCATTGTTTGGCCCTATTTATCTAGGGTCCAATGCTCGGGTCCAGTTGGGCCATATCCCCCCCCCCCCCCCAAAAAAAAAAAAGAAAAGACTTAGAAGCAAGGATGAGACGGTGATGTGGTTGAGTTGATGATCCTTGGATGAAGGCCATTGATTGCCCTGTCAAAAAATGCGTTCTGACGGAAGAGTTGATTGCCCCGTCAAATTTTGAGATTTTGATGAAGTCGAATCGTTATCCAACCGAAGTGGTTTTGCCCCATCAAAGTTTGAGATTCTGACGAAGTCGAATCGTTGTCCTACCAAAGTGGTTTTGAGAAGAATCGATTGCCCCGTCAAAATTTGAGATTCCGACGAAGTCAAAATGTACTGTTCCACTGGTCTGAAGTCGTCCGTTATGCCGAGGTAGGTATTGAGCAGTTGTTGAAGTCAGAGTCACATCGTCTGCCGAAGTCGAACATGTGGCGTGTGCCGAGGTCGAACACGGGACACGTCAGACGCATTTAATACGTGCGGCGGTTGGGGTTCTGATAAAGTTGGGACGTGATAGGTTGGTGGATGTGAACAGTTGTCGTTAGGGTTTGAAAGCTTCCATGATACGCTAATTCCCATTTCACTCAAATTTTCGAATTTCCGTAAAAATTTCTTCTTTGCCAAAAATTTCTCTCTCTTGTGCGACTGTTCTATCATCGTGTTCTTCCATCAAGTAGCTTTCATCGTAGATTCTTTTCTTCTTCATCGACAAGTAAGTTAATTTAATGGTTTCTTCTTCTTCTCCTCGTGTTAACGTAGGTTCACCGTTGGGTTCGGCAGTGGCGGAGTCTCCTCCTTCGTCGACCGCTAGATTAGAAACTCGTACTGTGAATTCATTTTATTCACCATCCCTTTTTGTGACGTATCCAGACCTAGGGGATGGGGGTAAGGTTTCCACATATCCGTCGAGTCTAAACACGTATTCACCTCCCTCCAGCTCAAGCTCTTGTTTTAGTCTGAAGCTTTAGCTCGCTTTACAGCACTACTCTGAGATAAGTTGAAAAAAAAAGTTAAAAACTTCCACACACGTATTCACCTCCTCCCTTCTCATGTGTTCAGCCTATCATCTAGAACCAACACATACTATGTGAATTGCATGTAGATATCGAACTTAAAACCACACTCTAACGAGAGTCGTGCGGTTTGTTTCCAAATTTTGGTCACGTGCTAAATTTTGTAGCATGAGGAAAGTTTATAATTTATTGTTTTGTTTTCAATATTTAAATCACCTTAAATTATATATATATTCCTACCATAATAATTTCAATTTCAATTTAATTTTTTTTAGAAGTAACTATGTAGAGTAATACCAAGTTGACCACGTATCTTTCGGAATGGTCCCCCATTTCTTGTGTACATTTTCAATATGTTTATAAACAACGTGACATACTATTAATGAATAAAATAATTAAAATATGTATCATAATTTATTTTAAAAAATAAACTCTATCACTATCACATCAGATGTGATAATATTAAGAATGTTCACGGTGAGCATGACAGTATTTCTGTCTCTTTTAATACAACTTGCTTTCTATAATGTACGGATTCTTCAAAAAAATATCATATTGCAGTATTGGATACGCGCAGGATACGGATGCGGGTGCGATTCGCGTGGATACGCACCGGATACGCCACGTGGAGAATCCTGCAAAAAATAAATAATAGTAAAGGGATACGCGAATCGGGTGCGTACACCTTGAGAATCCGATGCATTTAGGGTGCGTTTGGGGTTATTTTTATAATAATTTTACTTTTTGGTTTTTTTAAAAAAAATTATTTTAGCTTAAAATTTAAAATTATTGTAATGTTTAATTTATGGGGTTTAATCGAAGATTTCATTTTAAGGGATATTTGCAATATACTTTTCTATTTATACTTTTTATTTTTAAAAGTAAGTGTCATATATATTATAAAATATAAATATATAACATGTATCATTCACGAATCGCACCCTAACTTTTTAAAAAATCTTTATCCCCGTATCCGAATCGTATCGCCCCCACACCCGTATCCCCACACCCATGCAACGTAGCTTGCTTTAGATGATTATAATATTTTTACAATTATGTGATTTATTAATCTGTAATTGTTGTAAAGTAAATTGAAAAACAGAGAATACGAGAAGAAAAGAAACGAGAGAAGAAGATGGAGGCGCAGGAAAATAGGGTTTCTCATTAATCTCATATTATGTCGTATCTACAAATAGAGTACAATGTGATATATATACTAGATATAAAACCTTAACTAATAAGTAATGTCCACAATATATAAATATTTATAACAGTAATAATGTTGGAAATGTCGGCAATTATTTTTGTGTTTCTTCTGGATTTTTGGTCTTGTAATATTACGGATCTGGACATGGTTTCATTTTATTGAATCCAATAAATTTTGAACGGACCTTAATTTCAAAAACAGAGTCAAATTTAAACACATGTGCTACATAAAATGGTCCAGATTCGACCATTACATCTCTAGCTACTACTTGCTGAGCAAGTCATGTGCGTAAACATGCATAATGTGGCGAGATTTAGTTATTGGACTCTTAAATGCATTAGAAAAGGTAAGCTATTGGTCTAGTGTCATGTCAAACACTTGCAATGAATTAAAGATGGTCATAAACAACAAATGGATCCCCTGTTCCGAAAATGGTGTCTCATTTGCGTCTCAATATTCTCAAAATTACGTAGTTTTGAGTTATTAGTATTTTAACCTAATTCAGCCAATTCTCAAAACTATGTAGTTTTGTGAATGAGACACAAATGAAACACCATTTTCGCGATAGAGGATCTCATCCGCATAAAATACTACTCTTTTGTCCATTTATTGATGATATTTTACTGTTTAACCTGTGTCTATTTTATTGAACAAAAGTGATATTTATGTATAGAGTGATGCTATTCGGCCATAATGTGGCCGACCATAATTTAACATTTTTTATTTTTTTAAGTATCAAATAATTTATATATTTATGTCAAACTTTTATAGGTTATAAAAAACTCAAAAAACGATACTCCGTATTTTTTACATATTTTTTAAAATTAATCCTTTAATTATTTGATAATTTTTACTATTTTAAAGAATTTATTACCTTTTTATGTAGAAAAAAAGAAAAAAATATGTAATTTTGGGGGAAAAAATATTTTTAAAACAAAATATTAATCTAATAAATTATAGTTATCATTTACAATTTTTAAAATTACGTATAATATGAAAAATTTCGTTGTGTGGCCGGCTACATTATGGCCAAATAGCATTATTGTTATGTATAAGTTCTATTTTTGTTCGTCCCACCTCCCACAGATACAAGAATATTACCTTAAATGGCAAAATTATAACCCACCAAAACTCATTCACACTATTTTATCAACCACTATCACTTAAGTCTTAATTCTCGTGTCGGGAAAAAGTTATCCACGCATGAATGAGACGGAGGGAGTATATTGCAAGTGCATCAGCGCCAAAATATTCATTACATTAAACAATGAATAACGAACAGTACAAGTAGAGGCAAGAGATATTATCTTGCTCATAGATACAAGATTTATTTTCTATACATTTTTCTTCTTCTACGAGTTGACATTAAGAGAGAGTTTAATTCTGCATACTTTCTTACACCTTTTATATAGTTGTAGAGAACTTGAGAACTTGGTCTTCAAGCATATCAATGTCCTATATAATATAGTTGTGGAGTAGTTGTAGTAACTCGTCCACTTCTTCCATGTAGCCAGTGCGTTGGCGGAGTCATAACTTTATAATTGAGGAGGCTAAATTTTTTTTAACACATACAATATATATATATATATATAAATAACTTCATAGGATAATATACAAAATTTTGAAAATAATAATACTGAAAATGTATACATATCTAATACAAAAGTGGTTTCAATGCAAATATTCTACGCTATTCTTTTGTGAAGGGGTTAATTAACATTAAAAAAATATATATACATTGATTTTATTTATTATTATTATTTAAAAACATTTTTTAACAAAAAAGTCTCAAAGCCAGTGAAGATATCAATGCTAATAAGAATATCTATTTGAGAGTATCAAATTAGTAGATACATTTTATTGTAATTATAAAGGCACTTAGCTATGTGCTAAATTATAGTAACTTATAAATGTGAGTTGGTTAGATATTTTTATCAACATACTTAGGTTTCAATCATTTAATTTGCATGCTCAAATTAAATTCTTGCCACATTACAACTTGCTACAGCTGCCATCAACGCCTAGAATTACGGCAATTTAACTGTTGACATCAATGTGAAACGAATATATTTGCCGATCGAGCTACTGTTTTATTACGTGATGTATTTAATAGTTCAACTTATCATAATATTATGATACAATTAAATTTAATAGTAGGGGGAAAAGTAACATAAATTAATGGATTGTAGTAATGTGTCGGGATGTTGTCGAACCTAATTAAGCTTGTCTTTTTAACGCCAAAATTATAAGCACGGTTCCCATTAAACGAGTACGAGTCATGAATTTAGAACTACTTGGGAGTAGAGCTAGGGGTGAAAACGGATCGGATATTTCCCGACCGATCCGGAACCGGATCCGGTCGGTATCGAATTCGGTATAAAAAATCAGTATCCAGTCGGATACGGATTCGGATACGGATAGTTGAATTCGGATATCGGATCGGATTCGGATTACATAGTATCCGACCGTATCCGAAATTTACCGTATTTTTTCGGATAGTAACCGGATTCCAAATTCGGATATCCGAATAAATCTATATATTTTTTTATACATATAAAATATTACTTGTATCTAATATTTAATTATTTATGTTAAAAAATCAATATTGAATATTAAGAAAAAGGAAAAAGGTTCAGCCGCGACTCAAACTTCTTCTCTCTTCGCGTTTTCGTCCCTCTCCCTCCTCAAGCCACCAGCCGCCGCAAATGGATGAAGCTGAATACCCACCGTCGCCGTCGATCAATCTTACCGTCGATGAGGTGCCGGGCGCCGAAAACTTTGAGACCCCCCTAAATCTCGAAATTAGGTTAGGAACAAATTTGGGTATTTTTTTCATAGTATAGATATAGAGGCAGAGAGCATCTTTGACTGTTTCGTTTCTGGCTGTGGGGAGTCGAATTCCTTTTATTTTTAATTAGTGGGTTGTTTAATGGAATTTTCAGTTTGTGAAAATGGTTGTTTCATGCTTGTCAATGACAAACGAGGTTCTTACTTCTTGGCATCTCTGACTCTCTCTCCCTCTCTCCCTCTCACTCTCCCTCTCTGTGTGAGACGTGTACAGTGTACACAAGTGACTAGTGAGTTTCTTTTTGTCATTTACATCTGGGATATTGATTGTTATTTATTCATATTGATAAATAAACATATGAAATATTGCATATTTTATATATTTCTTTATGTGTTTCAACCACATTTTGATGTCTTTCGTATTAAATATAATATCCGATTATATTTATCCGAATCCGGTTCGAATCCGTCCGTATCCGCCCCGTATTCGTATTACCGAATAATCCGAATTCGTATCCGAATCCGGCTATTCCGTATCCGACTCCGGATCCGGAAAAAAAATATGGTATAGGATATGGTATGAGCAACATCCGTCCGTATCCGATCCGTTTTCACCCCTAAGTAGAGCTGTCAAAAAAAGCCCAAATCGGCCCGGCCCGACGGGCGGCCCGGGCCCGCCCGCACTTTTGGGCGGGCTTCACACTTCAAATACCCGCCCAAAAAAAACCGGGCTTTTTTAGCCCGCCCAGAGGGCCCGCGGGTTGCACGGGCTTGGGCCTAAAAAGCCCGGCGGGTACCGGGCCGAAGCCCGACCATAAACAAAAATTATTTAATAATATTATATTATTATTAAAAATTAAAATTACACCTAAACTAAACCTAATAATCTAATATAGAAAAAAAAAAAATAATAACCCCAAGAAAATACTTGAAAATTTATCAAGTTTTTATATGTTATGTGTGGGAGTTTTAAGACTTGTTTATTCTTGGAATGTTGGATTTAAGTTTTACTTTGTTGCGACTTTTTTTGGATTCTATTATCGTATTTGGGAATTTATTGACATCTATTATTTATGAATATTATCATATGTTTGAGTTTATTGTACTTGTACTAAAATTAGGGAAAAAATAAACCTTAAAAAAAATAAATAAAAATAAATAAACCGGGCCGGGCTTGGCCCGCCCGCCCGACAGTTTTTTCATGTGCGGGTATTAGCTGTATTTTTTGGGCCCGAAAGCATTCCGGCCCGGCCCGACCCGACCCGCAAAATTGAAATAGCCCGGCGGGCTCGGGCCGGGCGGCCCGGGCCCATGAAATTGACACCTCTACTTGGGAGGGATAAATATATATATTTAAATTCAATCGGGTGAGATTATATACATGATATACAAATTGAAAGTAAAATATAAAATACTCCATTCGTCCCTTTCGACTTGGCCACGTTTCTAAATTTGGATGTCTCAGCCGATATGGCTAGTTTCCTTTTTGGACCCAACATTTCACTTTCACTTTTTTAATGTAACATTTTTATATTGTTAAGAATAAATCTAAATACCTATTTTTAGTTCTTCTTTATTAGAAACAACAAATTCAAGATAATTAGTTAATGTGGAGTATCATATCATAAAATCTTCTTATTTCACTCCTCCTTAAGAAGTGTGCACAAACGAATATGGTAAAGTCGAGAAGGACAAGGGAAGTACAACATGTATATAAAAAAAGTAAAAATTGTCCGACTCTGGTAGCCATCGAGTTATGCCTGGCCGTTAGCTTAGGAGGGTGTTTGGCTAAGCTTATAAGCTACTTTAAGTTGCTTATAAGTTGTTGAGAGCTTATAAGCACTCTAAAAGTGTTTGGCAAAATAAACTCCTAAAGAGCTTATAAGCTCCCAAAATAAGCTCTTAGTGCTTATAAGTTGAAGTGTTTGGATAAAAGAGCTTAATTATAAGTTTGAAAAGATAATAAAAAATAAAATCAGAAAATTAAAAAAAAATAAAAAATTGAAATCATAATGTTGTAACATCAAATGGAAGTGTATATAATATAAATATAAAAATAAAATAGAATTATAGTGGTAAATAAGAAAAAAAAATAAAAAAAATAAGTTGGGGTGGAGGAGCTTATTTTTTGGAGTGCTTATAAGCATTTTTTGTTTATTTTTGCATCTTATTAGCTCTTAAGAAGCTTATTTTGTCAAACATATTTAGAGTGCTTATAAGCAGCTAAACAACTTATAAGCAGTCAAACATCTTATAAGGTAACTTATAAGCCTCCAAACACCCTCTTTAATCCGACCTCCAAATGCGTCCAAATACATGATCTTTTTACCTTTTTCGTTAATCCACGACTTACGTACTTAACCCATTTTTAGACGTGGTCATCACATCTATTAGAGCGTCAAAAAATATCCTTGACGCCTCTCCGGACAAGCGGGGTCAATGCTCCGGCAATTCCACAAGGTTAGGCCAAGATTACGATAGTAAACTAACGGTATTAAACTAAAAATGTGCTCATTTATTTGGACGGTTGTAGCTTTTGCCGTCACTTTATTTTTTATTTTTTCTTTCTTATCAAGTTTGGGAGGGTATTAAATATTCTAATTATTTTTCTTGAAGTTAAAGAAATAAAATTTGAATGAGCACACGGGTACTTGAATCCTTTACAATATAATTCAGTCACCTAACCATTTCAAATAAATCGCGATCGAATCAGGTATGTAATAAAAAGACGAACAAGTATACCAATTATAAAAATAAATACAAATTTAAAGATGGAAAAAAGATCGAGTCCACTTCCATATACAAAACTTAACTCCTTT
Source organism: Thymus mandschuricus (assembly GCA_029379335.1). Classification (NCBI taxonomy): domain Eukaryota; kingdom Viridiplantae; phylum Streptophyta; class Magnoliopsida; order Lamiales; family Lamiaceae; genus Thymus; species Thymus mandschuricus. The sequence continues at coordinate 7,959,490 of CM057082.1, read as the reverse complement.
CAAAGTATTCGTACTAGTTTGCTTGATCCTTTAAAATTTGATCGAAAAAATAAAATTATAATATCTACTTTGAAAAGGGGAGGCATTGCAATTGCATCCGTGGGTATGACAATGCACGTGCGCATGTGTGCTGCGTTTGTTAATTACATGTTTCTAGCTATTATGTGGATTTATTAATTAACTAACTAGTGTTTTCTCTCGTGAGATGTATCGAAAAATGTACTCCCTCCGTCCCTTTCAAGTTGAGTCATTTCTTTTTGCAATTTTCGGCACGTTTTTCCACGCTTCTATATGACGAATTTTAAGATGTATTTTTTTTTAAATAATTCTTTTATGGGATAATACAAGTGCTGTAGTATCCCGTAAAAGAAAAAATTCTTCAAAAATCCATTTTAAAATTCGTCATATAGAAGCGTGGAAAAGCGTGCCGAAAATTGCAAAAAGAAATGACTCAACTTGAAAGGGACGGAGGGAGTATTTACTAACTTTTTATAGGTTTGCCCGTTTGGCTAAGCTTATTTCAAAATGCTTATAAGCTCTAAGTGCTTATAAGCTGTTTAAGAGCTTATAAGATGTATGAGGGTAAGTGTTTATAAGTTGTTGAAGTGTTTGGATAAAAGAGCTTATAAGTTTGAAGAGATAATAAAAAAAAAAAAATCTGAAAATTTTAAAAAAATAATTTTAAAATAATTTTTTTGAAATCATAATGTTGTAACATCAAATGGATTTGTATATAATATAAATATAAAAATAAAATATAATTATAGTGATAGATAAGTAAAATTAAAAAAAAAAAAATAAGTTGGGGTGAAGGAGCTTATTTTTTGGAGTGCTTATAAGCACTTTTTGCTTATTTTTGTATCTTATAAGCTCTTAAGGAGCTTATTTTGTCAAACACATTTAGAGTGCTTATAAGCAGTTAAACAACTTATAAGCAGTCAAACATCTTATAAGCTAACTTATAAGCTTAGCCAAACACCCTCTTAGTGCTTATAAGCTCCTTAAAATAAGCTTAGCCAAACACCCCCTAATTGTCGATTAACGTCCAAATTAAAGAAAATATTGTATTTTTTATGTAGTGAAGGTCGGGGAGAGGGGGCACACTCCCATGCGGCCAGCCGCATGGTGTGGCCGGATCCAAATCTACAGGCCTGCCCAAATTGCATGAAAATTTTAAGGCCCAACACAATTAATCAAAAGTTAATTAATTGATTAATCAAAACTAATTAATTGTCGCTACTTCTCTCCCCCTCTCTCCCTCTCTCTCATCGATGGCAAACCACACCACCGGAACTGCCATCGCCGGAACTGCCATCGCCATCCGACTATTGCCTCCCCTGCCATTATGACCTTAATTTCACCGACATTTGGTCGTAAATTTTCCAAATAATCATCCAACATTGTCGGATTTCCAATGGAGTTGAACCCGGTCTGTGATAGTAGTGCCCTTCTGCCGCCGGCGCCACCTCATTGTCACAGCGGCAACCACGACCCAATCTAATGAATAAAATAGAGGAGGAGTCTTGTGTTGGAAGAGTTATAAGCAATGAATGTAATAGTGCCAATCTATATGAGTTCAAGTGCCAATTCACATGAACAAATCTGTAATTTAATCGAAATTGAGCTATACTTGCTTCCTATTTTGCATAATTTGTTATTCTTGATGTGTTCTCTCATGGAGTTTGAAATGGCTGTGAAATTGTTGAATACTTTCTGGAATTATTGAAGGGGGAGTTGGAATCGGGGTTGTTTGAGTCAACTTCTAGGTAGGGAGAAGTGGGCTTCTTACGATTCGAAAACATAACTTCAGATTTTAAGCTTCGAACTACTACTTTTTTTATAGTAATTTATTGTTATGGGGTTAAAAGTAGAGACATGTTTTGATAGTAATTTGGGATGGGGATTGAGGATAATCTGATCTCAAGTGCTAAGTTTGAATTCTGAATGGTTGTGAGTTTGAACTAAATAATCTGATCTAATCTAGGCGTTCGACTTCTATCATGTCTTTTAAGTTAAGAATGATCTTTGAAGAATGGTTTATTCGAAATATATCTCTATAAGATGATAATTGTTGCTTGTTAAGGTAGGTAGGATTGTTTTGAAGTGATTAGAGTTGATTTCCATAAATCATAAATTTAGCTGGTGCTAGTTCATGGTAGTTTAGCACATTTGCCTATCAAAATCTACGATCTTCTGTTTCATTTTCTCTTATTTTCCGATTTGCTCTTAGCCTCTTCATTTAATTGTAACAGGTATTGGTTTTGGTGAGGAGTTAGATCAATCCAAAATGGATGAGAATCAGGGTCTCATAGCTTACTCTGGTATGCATGGCTTTAATAATGAGGAGTCTTGTGCTGGAAGAGTTATAAGCAATGAAGGTAATAATTCACTTTTATTCAGTTTAGTAGCAATAGTGTCAATCTATATGAGTAAGGGTGCCAATTCACATGAACAAAAGTGACAATCTGTAATAATTTCATATAAAGTATTCAGCTCTCTCTCTCTCTCTCTCTCTCTCTCTCTCTCTCTCTCTCTCTCTCTCTCTCTCTCTCTCTCTCTCTCTCTCTCTCTCTCTCTCTCTCTCTCTCTCTCTCTCTCTCTCTCTCTCTCTCTCTCTCTCTCTCAAATTTTTATTTTGGTGTATGATTGATGGTTAATGAGTGCATAAAGTGGTATAGCAAATAATATTTTATTTTATTCTATTTTCATTTAAAAAATTGTAACATGTATTGGTTTTGATGAGGAGCTAGATCAATCCAAAATGGATGAGAATCAGGATCTCATAGCTTACTCTGATCTGCATGGCTTCAATAATGAGAAGGAGGAGTCTTGTGTTGGAAGAGTTATAAGCAATGAAGGTAATAATTGTAACTTTTATTCAGTTTAGTAGCTTTTTCTCACAGTGTCAATTCACATGAACAAAAGTGCTAATCTGTGATGATGCTACTTGATATTGTAATAGGTGATAATTTTTGTGAGAATCAAGATCAATCTCACAATGATGAAAGACAATGCATGATACTTGATCAAGGCAACGATGAAGGTAACACTTGGTTTTTTATGTTTTATAAATTGAGGTAGAATTATTTTCTCAAAATATTCACTACTTAACATGGAAATAGTTTCTCATCACCTTATAGGCCAAGCTATTTGTTTGTCCAGTTCCCTCATTGGCATCAAGAGAGAGAATTTTGAAGAGATATATGAATTGTATTGCAATCATGCTCTTGAAGTTGGATTTAGTGTTCGAAGATCATCCACTAAATACAACACTAAGGGGGAGGTAGTTTGTAAATATTTAGTGTGCTCATGTGAAGGAATTAGTAAAGAAAGAGCCTCTTGTTCAATCAACATACAAGAAGGAAAAAAGAGAGCAACTAACATCACGCGGACAAATTGCAAGGCGTTGTTGAAGGCAAAATTAAATGTCGATGGTTCATTTGAAGTAGTTGACCACAATACAGAACACAATCACACACTCTCTAGGAGAGAATAGAGCCACATGCATCGTTCTCAAAGATCAATTGGTGTAGAGAAGGCAGTTGTTATTGAGGATATGATGTCTTGTGGAATGAAACCGATGGATTCATTTCGATACATGGCACAAGATGCAGGTGGTGAAGATGTTTTTGGCCATACAAAGAAAGATCACTTGAATTTTGTGAACAGATTGAGGATAAGTGCAATAGAAGCAGGAGATGCTCAAACTCTCATCGACATTTTATACCAACAAGGAGTTGAGGATCATGAGTTCTTTTTCAGAGTCAAACTTGATGATGAAGGTAGATTGTGTAACGTTTTTTGGAGGGACTCGATGATGATGGAGGATTATGCTATATATGGTGATGTTGTTGTCTTTGACACAACTTATAGAACAAACAAGTATAATCTAATCTGTGCCCCATTTGTTGGGATAAATAATCATTGGAAGAATGTTATGTTTGGATGTGCATTCCTTGCAAATGAAAAGATTGAGTCATTCGTATGGTTATTTGAGGTTTTCAAGAAATCCATGGAAGGTCGATGTCCCGTGACATTATTTACAGATCAAGATCAAGCAATTGCAAGTGCAATAGAAAGGGTGTTCCCTAGGACTAGGCATAGATTATGCATATGGCATTTATATCAGAATGCGCTAAGTCGTTTGGGTAAACTAAAATCCAACAAGTCCTTTGGTGAGGTGCTACAGAAGTGTTTGACTGGTTGTACAAATATTGAAGAATTTGAGCAGTGTTGGAGCTCCATGATCTCAGACTATGGATTGAAAGAAAATTCTTGGTTTCAGAGGTTGTATAGTTTGAGGGAGAGATGGTGCAACACCTATAACAAAGATTTCTTCTCAGCCGGGATCTTATCATCACAAAGAAGTGAAAGCACAAACAGTACAATAGGATTCAATGCGAAGAAGACAACAAGTTTGAATGATTTATACACCATCTTCAAGAAAACACTCAAGAGTTGGAGGAGCAATGAAGCAAATGATGAATTTCAATGCTCGAGAGGAATTACCGCGTCATGCCTACTAATGACGGGTATTGTCAGATATGCTGCTGAGGTATACACTAATACAATTTTCAAAGATTTTGAAAATGAATTCGTGAAGTCCATCCCCACGGTCTATACCCTTTTGTCTGAAGATCGTGACATTAAACTTTATCATGTCATTCAATTGGATTGTATCTTCCACGTGAGTTACTGTGCAACTGGATCTTTGGTGAGTTGCTCATGCAAGAGGTTTGAGGAATGTGGGCTACTATGCCGTCATATATTGAGGATATTGCATGCACATTCAGTGAATCAAATACCGTCATCTTATATTATGAAAAGATGGACAAAAGTTGCCAAACAAGATTTGTGGGATAAATTGAAAGATAAATGTGAGAAGGGTGCAAAATCTGTTCCTTGGAGGCATCATATTGTGAGAAGATTCTACAGTACTGTTTTGAAAGCCCAAGAAAATGAAGATGACAGATTGGTTGTTGAAGAGGGACTGAAAAATATCACTTCTTCACTTGAAGCGTTGGCAGTCGCGAGGCAAGGAAAGGATGCAATGCAAGATGTTGAAGCTTCGGGTTCAATAATGAATGTGGCAGATCCTTCACGTTCAGTCACAAAGGGGCGAAAATGTAGAATTAAAGGACACCTTCAAAAAACTAAAAAGAAGAAGGTTCGTGATGCATCAAATCAAAAGCAGTTGAAGGAGTTTGGTACCAAAACTCCGAATCCAAGGTTATTTTAGAAGATTTAATCAGATCAAGATCATTCTACAATTTTAGGTAATGTTAGCTTGATGTCATTTACTTTCATTTATTGTCAAATCTTTCAATTGACTACAGAAGCATGTTAAATATGTTTTTATGTCTATTTTCAGGAACATGCTCATATGATGGAATTTGTGGTCTTTGATGCGATTCTGGGTAGGTAGGTAATAAATGTTTTTTTTTTTTTTTTTAATCCTTATAATATGAATGTTTCCAAAACCATGTTTATGATTAGTGATGACTTTTCAATTTTGATTTTTCATGTTTTTATCTTGTTGCAGTGATTTGGTTGAAATCATGGAGCTCTTTCGATTCTATGTTTTGGGCTACCTTATACGATATTCGTCAAGTTTTGTTGAACTTATATTTAATAAGATTTGATGCTATGTATTTTGGTTTTTTTTATACCTTTTCTCTCTCTACCCTTAATATGATTTGGCTAAGTATTTGAGTCGGTGAAATAGTTGTTTCTAACTCATTTTTCGGGAAAGTGTCAATCTGTATGAAGAAAAGTGTCAATCTCTGTGAAGGAAAATGCTAATCTTTCATAATCACAAAAATCACAAAATTTAAAAATAGTGTAATACTTGAGTTGGTGAAATAATTGTTTGAAAACAAATTTTATAAATTTTTCGTGAAAGTGTCAATCTGTATGAAGGAAAGTGCCAATCTTTGTGAAGGAAAGTGCCAATCTTTCATAATCACGAAAAAACACAAAATTTTTCACTTTTACGACTACAACTACAATGTATAAGACACCTTTTTTTACGAGCTATGCTTATTTACGCACTTGAGTCGGTGAAATAATTATTTCTAACTCATATTTCGTGAAAGTGCCAATCTGTATGAAGGAAAGTGCCAATCTCTGTGAAGGAAAGTGCCAATCTTTCATAATCACGAAAAAACACAAAATTTTTCACTTTTACGACTACAACTACAATGTATAAGACACCTTTTTTATGAGCTATGCTTATTTACGCACTTGAGTCGGTGAAATAATTATTTCTAACTCATATTTCGTAAAAGTGCCAATCTGTATGAAGGAAAGTGCCAATCTCTGTGAAGGAAAGTGCCAATCTTTCATAATCACGAAAAAACACAAAATTTTTCACTTTTACGACTACAACTACAATGTATAATACACCTTTTTTATGAGCTATGCTTATTTACGCACTTGAGTCGGTGAAATAATTATTTCTAACTCATATTTCGTGAAAGTGCCAATCTGTATGAAGGAAAGTGCCAATCCCTGTGAAGGAAAGTGCCAATCTTAAATCACAAAAATTTCGTAAAAATAATTAACTTTTTTCTTATATAAACACAAAACACCTTTTTAAATCACCTTCATTTTCCCATTTTCTTTCTACTCTCTCTCTCTCTCTCTGTGAGGTTTGATTGACTGACTAAGTATGATGATTGAAGAAAATAGATAAGGCCATCATCATCTTCTTCATTAGTTAAAGGTTGAATATATACAAATATTATGGAGAGAGAGTGAGGGGAGAGAGAGAGAGAGAGATGCAGGGAGCAGAAGAAGAGCTGGAGAGGAGGAGCAAGTTCCTGAACAGTTTAATACAAAAGAAAAAGAACGAAGTTGAGGAAAAGCAGAATCACGATCACATGAATGTGAGAGTTAGGGCTTCTGATATGCCTCTCCCCCTACAAAATCACGACTTTAAAACTTCAAGATCCATTCTTGATTCCATGGCTTCCCTCAAGCTCGACAGAAAACACCTCGATCTTTCCCTCAAAAAGGTCCCTTTCCAACAATCCTAGAATCCAGTCCTTCACCCTACACACACACACACACACACACCACATCAAAATCTCATGTAAAGTAACAAGCATAAAAGATAAATTGTTGTTAAAAAAATAAATAATTAGTACCTTCATCACTTCTTCCTTTTGGTACAAAATTCAATAATCTCATTCAGAACGTGACCTCTCATATCATTTATATCAGATAGGATAATCTTGGAACAATAAGTTGCTCTCAACTTTCTTCTGGATACGGGCTTCATCCAAAAGGAAATATAAACAGAAATTAGTTAGTTTTTTCTCTATGTATATAATATGTGCAATATTTTAAAATATTCTTACCTTCATCAAATCTGCACACTCGTAGTTTTCACCAACAAAATTCCCCATATGGTTCAAAAGGAATACACCACAGTCGACATTGACTCCATTATTTTGCCATGGAAAAGGCACATTCTCTATTGGAAAAGTGCTGACCTCATTGGCTTGTGGGTGGTTCATATCTTGAAGAAAGGATGAAAATTGTTCTTTCTATAAAAGGAAATATATTTATTTAACACATGTTTGAATAGTGAATATTAACTAAAAATTACTAGATAAATATAATCACCAGAGTCTTCGCAAACTTCCAATAGAGGCTGGTATCATCACAGTTATCCTTTTGGTTGTCCAGATAGTGTATCTTTTTTGTGACAGATTTATAGCAACGGCAAAAAAGTGTTGATTGTAACAGATTGGTACAAAGAACTGCAATAAGAATAGACAAGTTATATAGAAATCTAATGATACAATAGTATAATTACACAAATTTATATCTTACCAATTGGATTGTCTTTAGATCATTCAACTGCTTCATGTCCTTCAAGTTTTTGGACCAACAACCTTTTAGTCGTTGCTTCATTTCATCGACATTTCCGGATTGAGCCAAACCTTTAGGGTTTGCAACATATGCAAGATATGACTATGAAAAAACAATTCAAAAACATTTTTGTGTTAATACCAATATTGTCATATTTTTATCAAGAAGAAACTTTCTTATATTTAAATACTTACTGAATGTTGGGTGTTGAATATGAATCTCTGATTCTGAACTGAATTCTTCCATGATCTATATTTTTCCGATTTGTTCACAAACACGGACCAGATATCGATGATGCTTGAATCGATAAAGCATCCATCTTTCAATGAATTTATGGCACAAAAGGAGACATAGTATTTGTGGGAATATGAAAATACGTTGCTCCTAAAAAACAAAAAATCAGCAATGCATATTAAGTTTCGTACTACATATTATCAATATGCTAAAGATAAATGTAACTTACTCTCTTTTAGGAAGGTGAGTGAAAAAGCAAAAATCAGCAATGTCCTTCTCCCTTCTGCTCAACTGAGACAAGTACCTGCCATTCTTGCCCATAAATATCGACTTGAATGGCGATCCCTCATCAAAGTTCCACGTAATGTTTGGACCAATATTCATTGAATCTACTATAGTCAACTCCAACGAATCTATATACACATAAATCCCAGATTAAGAATTGATTATCAAATTATATGCTTGATCACAATGAGAATATTATGTTATGAGTTAGATACCTTCATCTTCCTTTTCTTCGCTTAATTTTCATTGACTGGCACATAGCAAATGTCATCATCATCACTGATAGATCCGGGTTGGAGATCCACAACGATTTAAGAGATTATTCATCGTATTTAGCAAGGAGTAATCATGGATAAAGCGTTAAAGCGATAAAGAGCAGGAGATTTGTATATTCGAAGAACTGTAATCATGTATTTTGTACAGAGCATAGTTAGTGCAAGAATGCCGAGTAGTAGTCAAGCTATATGTTTAAATAAAAGGCGTCTTAAGGCATGTTAAGCCCTAAACTAATAAAATCCATGGAGCTCGGCTCTCATTCAAGCAAATAATAAAGAAATGAAGTAGGGAGAGAAAGAGAGATCCGAGGAGCTCGGAGCTCCGTTAGGCCTCATTCCCTCTATATAATGAGGGTTTTACCTTAGGCTCGAGGTGGTGAGCAAAAGAGACTCTTCCCGGTACCGAGGAAGGAGAATGAGAGGGATGGTGGGTGATGATTCCCGACAGGAGGCTTCGGAAGCCTGGACTGCTTGAGCTCAAAGGAGCTCGTGGAGTAGTGTGCAAGCGAATGAAACAGTACGCAAGAGTGCGTGTTTGTATGAAGAGTAGAGTTGTGATTATGATGATGAAGTATGCGATAGCTGGGTATTTATAGGTGCAAAGAGGGTGAAAAAGTGAACATTCGTGTGAGGAAAGGACAGAAAAGGAATTCTCATAGAGGTAAGATTCCCTCCGTCATGAATGCAGTGGTCCTTACTCTAGAGTACGTAGAGTCACGCGGATGGCGTGCTACACAGAACCTAGGGTTCTTCCAGATGCCTATAGGAATCAGTCAGATCCTTTGCTCAAGACAGATGCCAACAGATCCCGTACAGCTTCTGGGAGGAGATAGAACCTCAGGCTTTTGCCCGGTACATGCCTTATAATTGTACTGGGCCTTTGAGGCCTATTAAATCTTTTTGCTAATATGTTGTTATTTAGAGCAGCTTCTATAGAGAGTGAGGGGAGAGAGAGAGAGAGAGATGCAGGGAGCAGAAGAAGAGCTGGAGAGGAGGAGCAAGTTCCTGAACAGTTTAATACAAAAGAAAAAGAACGAAGTTGAGGAAAAGCAGAATCACGATCACATGAATGTGAGAGTTAGGGCTTCTGATATGCCTCTCCCCCTACAAAATCACGACTTTAAAACTTCAAGATCCATTCTTGATTCCATGGCTTCCCTCAAGCTCGACAGAAAACACCTCGATCTTTCCCTCAAAAAGGTCCCTTTCCAACAATCCTAGAATCCAGTCCTTCACCCTACACACACACACACACACACCACATCAAAATCTCATGTAAAGTAACAAGCATAAAAGATAAATTGTTATTAAAAAAATAAATAATTAGTACCTTCATCACTTCTTCCTTTTGGTACAAAATTCAATAATCTCATTCAGAACGTGACCTCTCATATCATTTATATCAGATAGGATAATCTTGGAACAATAAGTTGCTCTCAACTTTCTTCTGGATACGGGCTTCATCCAAAAGGAAATATAAACAGAAATTAGTTAGTTTTTTCTCTATGTATATAATATGTGCAATATTTTAAAATATTCTTACCTTCATCAAATCTGCACACTCGTAGTTTTCACCAACAAAATTCCCCATATGGTTCAAAAGGAATACACCACAGTCGACATTGACTCCATTATTTTGCCATGGAAAAGGCACATTCTCTATTGGAAAAGTGCTGACCTCATTGGCTTGTGGGTGGTTCATATCTTGAAGAAAGGATGAAAATTGTTCTTTCTATAAAAGGAAATATATTTATTTAACACATGTTTGAATAGTGAATATTAACTAAAAATTACTAGATAAATATAATCACCAGAGTCTTCGCAAACTTCCAATAGAGGCTGGTATCATCACAGTTATCCTTTTGGTTGTCCAGATAGTGTATCTTTTTTGTGACAGATTTATAGCAACGGCAAAAAAGTGTTGATTGTAACAGATTGGTACAAAGAACTGCAATAAGAATAGACAAGTTATATAGAAATCTAATGATACAATAGTATAATTACACAAATTTATATCTTACCAATTGGATTGTCTTTAGATCATTCAACTGCTTCATGTCCTTCAAGTTTTTGGACCAACAACCTTTTAGTCGTTGCTTCATTTCATCGACATTTCCGGATTGAGCCAAACCTTTAGGGTTTGCAACATATGCAAGATATGACTATGAAAAAACAATTCAAAAACATTTTTGTGTTAATACCAATATTGTCATATTTTTATCAAGAAGAAACTTTCTTATATTTAAATACTTACTGAATGTTGGGTGTTGAATATGAATCTCTGATTCTGAACTGAATTCTTCCATGATCTATATTTTTCCGATTTGTTCACAAACACGGACCAGATATCGATGATGCTTGAATCGATAAAGCATCCATCTTTCAATGAATTTATGGCACAAAAGGAGACATAGTATTTGTGGGAATATGAAAATACGTTGCTCCTAAAAAACAAAAAATCAGCAATGCATATTAAGTTTCGTACTACATATTATCAATATGCTAAAGATAAATGTAACTTACTCTCTTTTAGGAAGGTGAGTGAAAAAGCAAAAATCAGCAATGTCCTTCTCCCTTCTGCTCAACTGAGACAAGTACCTGCCATTCTTGCCCATAAATATCGACTTGAATGGCGATCCCTCATCAAAGTTCCACGTAATGTTTGGACCAATATTCATTGAATCTACTATAGTCAACTCCAACGAATCTATATACACATAAATCCCAGATTAAGAATTGATTATCAAATTATATGCTTGATCACAATGAGAATATTATGTTATGAGTTAGATACCTTCATCTTCCTTTTCTTCGCTTAATTTTCATTGACTGGCACATAGCAAATGTCATCATCATCACTGATAGATCCGGGTTGGAGATCCACAACGATTTAAGAGATTATTCATCGTATTTAGCAAGGAGTAATCATGGATAAAGCGTTAAAGCGATAAAGAGCAGGAGATTTGTATATTCGAAGAACTGTAATCATGTATTTTGTACAGAGCATAGTTAGTGCAAGAATGCCGAGTAGTAGTCAAGCTATATGTTTAAATAAAAGGCGTCTTAAGGCATGTTAAGCCCTAAACTAATAAAATCCATGGAGCTCGGCTCTCATTCAAGCAAATAATAAAGAAATGAAGTAGGGAGAGAAAGAGAGATCCGAGGAGCTCGGAGCTCCGTTAGGCCTCATTCCCTCTATATAATGAGGGTTTTACCTTAGGCTCGAGGTGGTGAGCAAAAGAGACTCTTCCCGGTACCGAGGAAGGAGAATGAGAGGGATGGTGGGTGATGATTCCCGACAGGAGGCTTCGGAAGCCTGGACTGCTTGAGCTCAAAGGAGCTCGTGGAGTAGTGTGCAAGCGAATGAAACAGTACGCAAGAGTGCGTGTTTGTATGAAGAGTAGAGTTGTGATTATGATGATGAAGTATGCGATAGCTGGGTATTTATAGGTGCAAAGAGGGTGAAAAAGTGAACATTCGTGTGAGGAAAGGACAGAAAAGGAATTCTCATAGAGGTAAGATTCCCTCCGTCATGAATGCAGTGGTCCTTACTCTAGAGTACGTAGAGTCACGCGGATGGCGTGCTACACAGAACCTAGGGTTCTTCCAGATGCCTATAGGAATCAGTCAGATCCTTTGCTCAAGACAGATGCCAACAGATCCCGTACAGCTTCTGGGAGGAGATAGAACCTCAGGCTTTTGCCCGGTACATGCCTTATAATTGTACTGGGCCTTTGAGGCCTATTAAATCTTTTTGCTAATATGTTGTTATTTAGAGCAGCTTCTATAGATCGTCATCAGGATTAATATTCATGTCTCTTAATGATGCTACCAAGACTAATTCTAACTAGAACTTACCATTCTTCTCGTTCTAGTAAGACTTCTGCATTTAGCGTGGTATCCGGTGTATCACTTCCTTAGAAATGATACCCTAAAGTTAAGGAAAGTGTATTCTCCTATCAATTTGAGTTATTTATGTATTATGGCTGATATTAGTCCCTATCAGCTACTCCCCCCCCCCCCCCCCCAGGTCCAGGAGCGGGCTTCGTTAGCTTCTGGTGAGGTATTGGCAGGGAAAAGTTATGCTACATATGCCACAACGTCTTGTCGCATGGAAAACGGTGCCATGTTTAGTCTTCCAAGGTTAGAAAGATGCAGGAATTTTAATCTTCTTCATCATTACTTCTCCGATATGACGAAAGCATAAGAGAAGAATGGCTTTATTATTTTTCGCTTATAAGAGGCTCTAGCCTTTGTTTATTGCTCATTGCCATCGAAACCAATGACTAAACTTCATTCATTGAGCTTGAGCTTTTTCAAGCTATGACGGTGTCTTCTCCGTGTTATATGAGGTTTCGGCAAATTCCTGGGGATGATTTTAAGGCGTCTCCAACTTTTTTATGAAAGAATTGGCCTTATTTTCTGAAGGGAAATGATCCACATCCTTGTTTGTCTCCCTTTATTTTTTATTATTTTCTCGCACGTGTGAGCACGCTCAAAGGGAGGACGACACCCTTCTTCTGGCATTAACTAGATTCTGGGGTGTTGATAGAAACGCGCTTTCTCTTCTTCCCCTTTTCCTTTCCCAAAATTTATGGGCAGTAACTACTTGTTTTTCCTTATATTTTTCAAATTTTCGGAGGAAGAGAGGAAACCCTTCCTTTCCCCCTTTCGACTTCTTGACACTCTTTCTTCCTACTGCGCAGGTATTTTCAACACTTCACCCTCCTCTTAGATTCTCCATTGTCATCTTTTTAGAGGGCTACTATGAAATCTTCTCCCTCCCGAAGAGGTACTTCTGGCCATCAAGGCCGTAGCAGGTCTACCAGATCTATTTCGGGATCTGGGGTTCAAAGGGGGAGCATGGAGGATAGACCAAACAAACAGATCTTACCCCTAGAAAAATACGAATCTTCTGCTCTAGATAGAACAACGTTAGATGTTTTTATGAAAAGAGTAAAGGAGTTTGGTGGATATTCTCTAAGGATCCCTGAGAAAAATGAGCGTCCTTCCTCGTTAGAGCCTCCTCTGAAGGCCTTCTGGTTCTTTCAATTAGGAGCCGGACTGCGTTTTCCTGTGCCCCCCTTTTTCTCTCGCATTGCTCATTTATACAATGCTCCCCTGAATCAATTGAATCCAGCCTCCATTCGTAAGGCTACTTTTTTTCACATAATTGCTAGCCTGGAAGGGGTAAAGGATATTGCGTTCCTCTTCTTTCGTACTCATGAATTAAAACACAGGGACTCTCATCTGTTTTTTTCTCCCGCTGTTCGCTTTGCTGATATATACGGCAAGTATGAATCTATAGATAAAGATTGGCATAAGTGCTATTTGGTAGTTAGGCCTCCTTCGGGCACTTCTTGGAATATCCCTGATATTAGTTTGTATAGGAATCCTGGTAAGGAGAAAACCTCTCGGTCTCTCCCTTCTAAGTTATCTTCTTGGGAAGAAGGAATAATGTCTTCACTTTTACATGAGTATCCTTCTGATCATACTATGCTTAGACCTCTTATAGAGAGTGAAGATACTCTTTCCTTCTTTGGTTTGAAACCCAGCATCCCTTGGTCTCCTTTAATGGGTAAAAAATTTCTTTGATATTATTGCTATTTTTTAGATCCCCTTTTCTGGGTATATGAATGATATCAATTTTTTCAATATGCATAGGAATGGACGTTTCCAAACAAAATCTAAAGAAGAAGGCCTTTGATAAGCTCCAACAACTAATTGCTGAGGCAGATCCCAAAGACGGAGCTCCTGGTCTGGCTAAGGAAGCTTCCGCGGCTGAGCGCGAAGCCTTCTCTTCCCCTACTGGAGGTTCCAGGAGCCTGCCTAAACCCCCCCGAGGGGCGGATGTCTCCTCTTCCTCTCGATCAAAGGTATCAGCTTCGCGGCAGGGGAAAAACAAAGTTTCTGCTAAATCAGGGCCAATGGCGGATGTGGGGGGCCCAGATTCTTCTTCCCCTCTCCCTGTTACCCCTCCTTCGGTGGAGGGCTTTACCTTTTCTTCACCAGGTCAGGATCTGACTACTACAGAGGCTTCTTCCACCTCTAAAGAAGACCTGAGGATTATCTCAACGGATCTTCCTTCTTCTTCTGATAAGAGGAAAAGCTCATCCCCTCGCAGTCCCCCTGCTAAGAAGGGGCGGTATGAGTCTAGCTCCATAGTTCTCGGCTCCACTCAGGGAACTATGATTCCCTCTGCTTCAGGTTTTGCTGCTTTTGGATCCCCTGCTTTGCATGAATGGGATTCTCAAGTCCAGGCTATAAATCCTTTAGCTACATTTGCTAGCGTTAATCCTTACCTTCCTCAGAGGGAGATTCAAACCTCTCAGCCCTGTCTTTCTTCGTCCTCTACTAGCTCTTTAGCTTTCATCCACTCCCTCCGTCAGAAGGGTCTGGATGTTCCTCCTTCGACCATACAAGGGAGGGGTGCCAGCGTTTCCTTCCCCGGAATGGTCAATGCGATAGATGGGGGTTTGGCTGCTATGATCCTAGATAGCATTCCCCGCGAAGAGGACTGGCGGTTAGCTGCAGCTCAACCTTCTGATTTCTTACTAAAGAGGGCTGCTAGCCTCGAGCTATAGGTATATTTTTAGCTCCTTCACTTCCTTTTTCCAAGATAAGAAAGTATTAGTAATATTTACATTGGCTATCTTTATTCTTTTCAGGCTGCTAGTTGCAGATCTATGCTAGGTGTCCGTGCTTTAGCCTATGATAATCTACATGTTCATCATTCTCATGCGGAGAAAGAGAAAAAGAAACTTCAGGCTGAAGTGAATCGCCTTCAGGAGAAAACTCGTCAACATGAGGCTTTTCAAACTCTCCAAGCCCAAAAATCGAAGCTTGAGAAGGAGCTGTCCGAATTACAGAAGAAAGATCAAGATAGGGAGATTTATCTTCAGGCTCAGGAAAAAGAGGTTTCTCAGCTTCGAGTTAGCTCTGCTTCTTATGCTCGGCAAGCAAAGGATTTCCACGAGGCCTTAACAGCTTCTGTCACACAAATAGCAGGGGCGCATGACGCCCGTTTTGCGGAGGTAGAACAGCTTAAAAGGCAACATGAGCAAGAACTGACACGAGCGAAGGTTTCTTCTCGAGCCGAGGGTTTAAAGGAAGGGCTAGAGCAAGGTCTTACCAGGGGTATGAGGAGCTGTCGATCTCAGCTTCTTCTTACCCCTATGGGCAAGCTTTCCTTGATCACTTAATTAACCACTTGCCTGAAGTTTATCTCCACTCTCCCAGCTTCTGGGTTAGGATGACTGAACCTCTTTCCGAATGGGAAGCAAAGTCTGTGTTCGAATGTTGTAAGATGCTAGGCGTTCCTGAGAAGGCTGCGTCTGTAAATTTGGGTCCTATCGTGGAGGCCTTTAGCCGATCACCTAAGACCTTGGCTCTCAACCGCAAAATTAGCGATCAGAACCCTTGGTATCTCCGGGAGCTTCGGAAGGCGGCTGAAATCCTTCATCGCCCCCATGATCATTTGGAGCCATCGCTTTCCTGGGGTTCTCCCCGCATCCAGACTTATCTTCCTGATGCTGAGGCCCAGAGGCTCCTGAAGAGAGTTTTTGAGGAGGTATTATTTTAGGATCCAAGAACTCTTTTCTTACTCGTACTGACATTGTTATTTTTATAATTTGTCATTATATGATGTTTTCATTTATCTTTTAGGAAAAAGAATCTCCCTATCTACTACCGCCCAGATGCGAGCTTCCCTTTGAGGCTTCTTCTCCCGAATGGCTCTCTTCTGATTCCTCAGATACAGAGTCCGATAGTGTCATTCACACTTTGGCCGACCAGGCTGCCTCTTTCAAGGGTTCCGGGAAAGTTTCCGCTACCTCCTCTGCGGAGATTCAAGCGGGGAGAACAACTGAAGCTGATATCTTTACCGCCGGATCGATGAGGAGATTCAAGCGGGCAGATCAATGAGGAGCCCACTACTACTCATGACCCTCCTGTTATTGATACTACTGCCCCTTCTTCCGAGGATCCCTCGGGGCTTGCTCAGGGTACTGCTACCGGCCCTAATCAGGATGTTTCTGCGGATCCCAACCAGGATGCTGCCAATCGTTTTGTGGATAACTTGTTTAATTCTGACACTGTTGAGCCCTGTGCTCCAAATTAGAGTTCCTTTATCGACTTCTTACATATGTCGACTGCTGTCTCTAAACAAATCTTTTTTGCTTTTATTCTGTGTTTTGCTCTGAGTTTTTGGATGACTGGAATTTTATTTTTCAGAATCTGCTTTCTGTTTTTGTCAACATGATTCTTTTTTACTTTTATGGATATATGATTTTTCATCTTGCTCCGTCCTATTGCCCTCATCATAAATATCGATGTAGAAAAAGCATTTTAAGATAATGGGATGTAGATATTGCTACTAGGGGGGATACTCCCTACTCGCCCCCCCCCCCCCCCCCCCCCCCCCCCTAGTGAGGTATAAGGAGTCGGAGGAATTATGCTTCATCTTAGGTGGTGTTTTCAAAAAGTGCATTTTTTAACTGTAAGGACCTAGTTTGATTTTCCCATGTATTATGGAACTAAGGAATAAAGCATTTGCCAACAGGTATCATTGACCTTGCTCTCTTTTTCCCTCCTACGGGATGGTATTCACTCTCCCGTGGTTGATGAGCTATTTTCTTCGGCGTGGCTTTCACATATCATATTGACAATCCCTTTACATGCCAATGTCTTTTCAGCTTCAAGCGTTTTGCCTTCCACATCTTTCCTCTTTTTGCCTTGATCATTCTCTTTTTTGACATACTCCAGGAGCTCTCCTTCCTGGATCAATTTTTCAATAGCTATTTTCAGATTTCTGCATTCGTTGGTCACGTGTCCATAATCCTTGTGGAACCTGCAAAACTTGTCAGAGGGTGGTTTCCTCGGGGGATATTTATGTCCCACATGGATCTGCACTCCTGGTTTCTTCATGACTATTTCGAACAAATCATCAGGCTGTTTTGTCAAAAGAGTGAATGGCCTCAAGAACTGCTCATTTTGATCTGTTTTCCAAGCATCTGGTGCTGCTCTTTTTTTTTTTTTGTCTTCGAGCTTCTTTTCTTTTTGAGAAGCTAACTCAATTCTTTTGTTGCTTAGGGCTTCTTCCATATGGATGTATTTTTTGACCCTTGTCAGTAGCTCTTCGAAAGAGGTGGCTTCCTTTTTGATGAGAGAAGCAAAGAACGGTCCTGGTTTTAAACCATCCACGCAGGCATGCACTTTTAGTTTAAGCTCTACTCCTGGGATTTCCAGGATGGCCTCGTTGAATCTCGTCATATAGTCTCTCAGACTCACATTAGCACCTTGCTTGATGGTTGTCAGATGCAATGAGTTTCGGGTAGTCCTTTTAGCGCTGACGAACTGTTGGAGGAAAACTTCCCTCAAGTCCATGAAGGAGTGGATAGAAGCTTTTGGTAACTGTTTGAACCAATGCTGCGCTGTTCCAGAGAGAGTAGTAAGGAATATTCTACATTTAACACCTTCTGAGTATTGATGAAGAAGGCATAACCTTTCAAACTTCATCAGATGCTCTTCGGGATCATCTTTCCCTTGATATTCGCAAGAGACTGTTTTAAAACTATGAGGGATAGGGTCCGTCTGGATATCCACTGAGAATGGGCTATTCTTGTCAATATATGCAGAGGGTAAATCCGAGGTGTGTCTTCCATTTCTTCGATTGGAGAGGTTCTTGAGGTTTTCCTTCGGGGTCCCCTCTGGGGGTTGTTTCTGTTTTTTCAACTCTTCTACTTTTTCAGTTAGCAGCTTCATTTGTTTTTGCTGTTGAGCGCATTTCCTGGCCCATATCTGGTCGACACCCTCTTCAAGTTTGTCGCCAGGAACTGGGGATTCCCTATCATTAAGGAACCCCTTCCCCTGTTCAGTAATTATCAACGGCAGGCCAGTGGCCCATTTCTGTGTGACTCCTGGGATTGCAAGCTTCTGCTTTAGCGTCCGAGGTGTGCCTTTATTTCCTCCGTCCTCTCGGTTTTCACCCGGGGGGTTTGGGATCTGGGAGTTCATTCCCAAGATGCGAAGCCTTTTCTCGACAGCCCCCTCAACCACGCCTTCTACGAGCGTTTTCATTTGGAGGAGCATGGCTGGAGAGAACTGAGCCTCCATATTGACACTGGCCTCTGTCACCGTGGTGCCTTTTCCTTTATTCCCCGGTAGGGAATTTGCTGGATTTTCAGTAGCTTGGCCAGCTTCTTTTGAAGCAGCATCTGGGGTAGTATTCATTTTTGCAGGGCTCTGCAATTATTTAGGGACACTTAGAGAAATTAGTTTCTGATGCTCCTTGAAGGAAGCTTAAGATAGGTATAACCCGTGTTTAATATATTCTTTTGCAATCGTAAGGTGTTCATTCTCCCAAGGCACTTTTTATGAAGTTATTGGAGAGGATATGATTAGGGTGGGATGTCCCTGGGGACTCGTATAGCGTTCTATTTTACAAGACTCGGTGCGAGGGGTCTGGCTATGCAGACCTTTTGTGTATAATACTTACTATGGAGAGCTTTTTCATGTGATGCCTGTTTTTCAGGGCTTTTTTAGTGTAGGGTTCTGCCCCTTATGTGGGACTTATGAAAATATCGCCTATTAAATAGGATTTTTGAAAATGTTGCTTACTAAATCAGGCTTATGAAAGGTTTGCTCATAATATAGGCTTGAGGAAGTGTTGCCCATTATATGGAGTTTTTGAAAGGTTCTGCCCATTACATGAGGCTTATGAGGATGTTGCCTATTGAGTAGGGCTTGCGAAAATGATATTCTTCATATGGGATTTATGAAAATGTTGCCCATTAAATAAGGCTTGTGAGAGGCTCTGCCCATTATATGGGGCTTACGAAGGTGTTGCCTATTGAATAGGGCTTGATTATGGTGTTTTGCCTATTATATAGGGCTTTTGAGGTTATGCGTATTAGATAGGCCTTATGCGGCCTATGAGATAGGGCTTATGCTAGTGTTGCCTATTGAATAGGGCTTATGAGGGATCTTGCCCATTATATGGGGCTTATGAGGGTGCTGCCTATCAGATAGGGCTTATGCGGATGTTGCCTGTTAGACAGGGCTTCTGAGAGTGTTGCCTGTTAAACAGGGCTTCTGAGGGATGTTGCCTGTTAGACAGGGCTTCTGAGGGATCTGCCCATTATAAGGGGCTTATGGGAGGTTTTGCTTTCAGATGCAGGGCCCCTTCATCAAAGTGAATGGGGTAACCTCATCATCTTCAGCTCCCCGCCTTTTGATGCTTTTTTATTGGGTGAATTTTTGATTCATAGCAATATAGGGGCATATATGAAAGGTTTTGAGGAATGGTGCTTCTTCTATAATTACCAATCCCTTATAGCCCACAAATAGATTTAGCATTTTGAGATAGTTATAGGAGTTGTAGACTCACCAATTACGCAAGGTGAGCTGAATGTGTTCTGAAATTGCAGTAACTTTCGACCTGGCTTTCCTTCGGATTCGTCGTAACCTTAAGATTTTAACAGATAGAACAGTTTAGTTATCACAGTTTATATTGTAAGGAAAACATGATCTCGAAATCACCTCCGATTCCTTTGTCCTGCTGTTATAAGCAACGCAACTACGATGAATTCATGATATTCATGCTCAGATTTTCTAAGAATAGCATCAAACTGACATTCAACATTTATTTATTCTATTGCCCTTATTCTCAAGCGTCTCTGGCAACAGGGGAATAACAGAGCAGATTCATAAACATATCACCACAATCAGCTAAGACTCCGAAGCAACCATGGAGGATAATGCTCCAAATTCAACAGCTTCAACAGCATTTACAGGTAGAAAGCTTAAATTTACATATAAGGAAGAAAAACCAACCTCTCAAATACGAGCTTCCCCTTAACAGGGTATCTATCACAATTTTTGTTAAAAAAGAGAGCACAATCTGAAATCATGCTATATTCTTCCAAAAAGGGAACGTAATCTTGAAAATCATGCCACATTCTATAGTTTACAATCATGGAGATCTCAACAAAACTCAAGCAATAGCATACATATCTGGGTTTTCACCGATTAAACAGCTAATACAACACACCCATTCAGTCTAATATCAAGTTTTCACATATTTTTCACATAAGGACGCGACGTGCAAAATCATCTGCAGCATTGCAACAGTGAACTAGAATTTCATATAAAACATGGGAAATCAACATCTTAAACTCAATTTCCCACAGACGGCGCCAGTTGATAGATCCGGGTTGGAGATCCACAACGATTTAAGAGATTATTCATCGTATTTAGCAAGGAGTAATCATGGATAAAGCGTTAAAGCGATAAAGAGCAAGAGATTTGTATATTCGAAGAACTGTAATCATGTATTTTGTACAGAGCATAGTTAGTGCAAGAATGCAGAGTAGTAATCAAGCTATATGTTTAAATAAAAGGCGTCTTAAGGCATGTTAAGGCATGTATAGCCCTAAACTAATAAAATCCATGGAGCTCGGCTCTCATTCAAGCAAATAATGAAGAAATGAAGTAGGGAGAGAAAGAGAGATCCGAGGAGCTCGGAGCTCCGTTAGGCCTCATTCCCTCTGTATAATGAGGGTTTTACCTTAGGCTCGAGGTGGTGAGCAAAAGAGACTCTTCCCGGTACCGAGGAAGGAGAATGAGAGAGATGGTGGGTGATGATTCCCGGCAGGAGGCTTCGGAAGCCTGGACTGCTTGAGCTCAAAGGAGCTAGTGGAGTAGTGTGCAAGCGAATGAAACAGTACGCAAGAGTGCGTGTTTGTATGAAGAGTTGAGTTGTGATTATGATGATGAAGTATGCGATAGCTGGGTATTTATCGGTGCAAAGAGGGTGAAAAAGTGAACATTCGTGTGAGGAAAGGACAGAAAAGGAATTCTCATAGAGGTAAGATTCCCTCCGTCATGAATGCAGTGGTCCTTACTCTAGAGTACGTAGAGTCACGCGGATGGCGTGCTACACAGAACCTAGGGTTCTTCCAGATGCCTATAGGAATCAGTCAGATCCTTTGCTCTAGACAGATGCCAACAGATCCCGTACAGCTTCTGGGAGGAGATAGAACCTCAGGCTTCTGCCCGGTACATGCCCTATAATTGTACTGGGCCTCTGAGGCCTATTAATTCTTTTTGCTAATATGTTGTTATTTAGAGCAGCTTCTATAGATCGTCATCAGGATTAATATTCATCTCTCTTAATGATGCTACCAAGACTAATTCTAACTAGAACTTATCATTCTTCTCGTTCTAGTAAGACTTCTGCATTTAGCGTGGTATCCGGTGTATCACTTCCTTAGAAATAATACCCTAAAGTTAAGGAAAGTGTATTCTCCTATCAATTTGAGTTATTTATGTATTATGGCTGATATTAGTCCCTATCAATCACTGTGGTTCATATCATCAAAACCTACTGAAAAATGACAAAAGAAATCCTTAGATTCATCATTTCACTGCAATTTTAAAATACATAATAGAGGTGAAAAAAGTATTATGGTACCTTCATCACATACTCCTTGAATAATCTTGTCAATGTCCTTACGAACTTCATCATTTAACTTCGGTTCTGGGGTAAGCAAGTCGAA
Organism: Thymus mandschuricus; assembly: GCA_029379335.1. Lineage (NCBI taxonomy): Eukaryota > Viridiplantae > Streptophyta > Magnoliopsida > Lamiales > Lamiaceae > Thymus > Thymus mandschuricus. The sequence goes on along the minus strand of CM057082.1, from coordinate 7,937,262 downwards.
TTTTGGACAATCATCACGGTTTAGGGCTTTCATGACTTGGAACTTTTCCACTACTTCATCAATATACTGAAGGAATTCAGCATTGTTGAAGAATTCTTGGCTATCTGAAACAGCATCTTCAGTGGAGTGTTGTGGAGATGAAGGTATCTCTTCTTCTTTCGATTTTTTCTTGACTTCCCTCAATCTTGACACGTGATTGTGGATAACCACATTGAAATCTCGCTTCAGTAGTAGAAATGACTCATGCAGGGCCTGGAAAACATTAATAATAATTTTTAAAAAAATGTGTCAATGATCTACTTCAATTCTAAGATAAGAGGCTATTTCGATAACATTTAGGAAGCAAGCAAGCAAGCAAAGCAAGGAGGTGAGAGTGGAGAACAAACATCCGCCATTAAAGGAGGGATTTGATTAGAGAGTGACAGCTTTATAAAGACTGCAAAAAAGAGGGAGTGGACTACCACAGTAAAAGTATCAGTTCTCCACTATCTAAGAAAATTTTCAACTCAGTTTCTTCCTAGATATGCATAACAATTTTGGTAGTGAGAATCAGGGTAGGGATTTGTGCATTAGTCCTACTAGTGTGTTTGACAATAGTTATTTCCAGGACATATTGCACATTACTGTGTTTGACAATAGTGACTACAATCCTTGTGCATTTTTCAGTTTCTTAGTCTCTGCATTCTCAAAATGTTAAAGATATGATTTAATACAGTGATTCTATAACTCTTTTTGGTTGCTTATGCCTCTTTTATTACTCTGTCAACAGGTGATTGCAGCAATTACTTATCAAATTGTTCCAGCTGATACACAATATGTTGAGATTCCTCTTGCTGCTGTTAACTCATTCTTTCAGCACAAGGTTATCTACCTCTTCTGCTTGCCTACTTAAGCTTCTGCTAGGGCTCTAATGGGATAATTATTAGGAACTTAATAGCCAAAAATGCATTTTAGCTATGATCAGTGAGGGTCTGTGGTACATAAAGTTTTTTTTGCCAAATCAAGGATTATCATTACCTGTTAGAAACAAGAACCAGAAACAAATCACAAACATTGATCAGATGAACTTACATTGTTAGCAATCGCTTTGAATTATGCATCATCCTTTTCCCCTCGAGGTAGCTTGTAGGTGATGCTTCGCCCGTCTTCATCGTCATCCTCAACGGGAATATCATCAAAGCTTTTCACATCAATTCGGACATCATCTCCACAGTCAACTTCAATTATGCTTTTTCTACCCTTTCCACTGATAGGGTATGTCCCTTCTACCCATTTCCCTTGACCAAACCGACTCCCACCTTTAACATCTCCATCTAATCTAGCATTCACCTTTTTGTAAGTCCAATGCTGAATTAGGGGTAACGTGGAATCCTCAGCTATACCTTGCCACATAAACTGGTGGAAGTATAACAACGGAAGCACTAACACACACCCACTCACATTCTTCTTATCATGCATGTCTATTAGAGCTTTGCTTAGCTTTTCGAAGATGAAGGTACACCAATCTAATGATAAAATGTTGTCTATGGTAATCAATGATTTTACTATAGACACATCAACTATCGAATTCATGGTAGGTGCTAGGAAGGTCGATAGAGCGTATAAGATGAAGATTCTAATGAAATCTGCTCCCCCATCCTTTAACCTATCATCGTTGCTTTTCAAAAGTTCAAGTAAGGATGCCACTTTAATTTTTTTTCCCAAGTCATACCTTCCCTTAAAATCTTCTAAGAATTCACTGACTTCATTATCCTTACCATCATTTTTTGATGTCATGACGGGATTCCCGTCATTTCGGGGAAGCAAGAACAAGTCTTCAATATCCCTTGGGGTCACTACTATATTCCTACCCCCTTCAAAAGTAAGAACCCGGGTTATTGGATTAAAATTTTCAATGAACCAATATACATTTTTCCATTTAATATACTCTAACCCGTTCATTTTCAGCAACCCCCCAAACCCAACAGACTTGACAGCTTGTTTTTGGGCATCATTAAGATTTTCAATTACATCACACAATCCCGCAGGCCTACACCTGATGTTATACCTGAAAAATAAATAAACAAACCAAACAAAACATTGACATTTATAATAAAACCCACTATAAGGCATAAAAGTCAGTCACAGTGGTCAAGCAATAGTAGCATTAACCAGCATATAAAATAACGACATATGGCAACAGCCTTTGCAATCATCCCATTCCTATCCCAACTAAGAGATGTCAGTGAGTAGTCTGTCTGTTCTAGTAAGAGAAAGTAGCCCGTAAATTGATAATTAGAAGCAGAGTAAATGACAAGAGAAAAACATGCATATACCCAATCTTAATCACTCATTCAACTTCAAGTCTTTCCCGAGAATCCGAGCAGGAAAGCAATTGTAGTAACTAGTAATACACGAAAAGGTTAAAACTGAAAGGCCACGGCCACTATAGGCTGAATGGACTAAAGCAGAAATGCTACAGAGACTCCCAACTCCCAAGTCCAAATAGTCCTTTTGTGGTTTCGTTCCATTACAAATATTTTCAGAGAATCAACAGCTGCAGAACTCTCTAGCAGGAAAGCACACAAAAATAGTGCACTTGGGATAATTTACACATTGTTAATCCTACAAGAGTAGGTAAATCACCAGCTAGAGAAGAAAATACTACAAAAGATGAAAGACAACATTTCCACAAATTAACACCAACAAACAAATGTAGCACGATCCAAAAATTAACACCAACAAATATAAAGTACGTATTACCCCTCTGATTCTTTGTTGAGCTTTGGCTTCTTGTTAATTTCCATATCATCTTCTTCTTCGGGTATTCTTTCCCTTTTTTTCTTCATAGTATTAAATCTGCAAAAACTGAAACACAACCAAGCAAGTATAAAAAACCAAATTAGTTACACAAAATCATGCAAGCTATGCTTGGTACTGCTTAAGTTTGGAACCCATATGCAGAACTACTACTATTGCTACTACTATTTCAGTGATGGATATTGACAAGAGGGCCATGCATTATAATTATTATGTTGAAGCTGAATTAACTTTACTCCAATGGCAAAGGTAAAGAAGAAATCTTAAAGAGGGGACAAACCTCAAGAATATATATCCAGTGTTCTCTTGGGAGATTTTCTGCTCTGAGCAGTTATAAATCCAGCAGATTTGCAGTGGATGTGGCAATGCTCCAAAAGGGCAGTGCTATTGCCAAATATGAAGTCCACGCTACCTTCGATGTAGCAATCCCTCAAATACTGTTTCCGGAGTGCAAATTCAACGTATCCTACACACCCAGACATGAAACGAGATTAAACCAACCCCTAGTACATATATATTAGCCAAGACAATCCTGTCACATAAAACAATGGAAAAGGGGAAATGTTGCTGATTTCATCTTTGCCACAAGGACACATCGATTTTTTTTCATCTTTACCAGAAGAAAAGCATTCAATCGAGACGAAGGCACTAATACAGACTACCAATGATACAATGTTCAAGTTCAGATTCTTGCCATAGCCACAAAAACAATCCAAACAATTCCAGAAACTTCAGAAGCTTCTTCTACAAACAGATTAGGCTAATAGTGAAATTTACATCCAAATCCAAACAGTAGAAGTCATTCCCACATAACTAGCCTATAAATAAAAAATGTGATACAAGATCCTAACCAATAGATGATACATGATTCAAGAATCCTACAATGAAAAATCCTAGAAAGAAGAAAAGAACTGCATCAATACACACATATAGGAACAATCGGGACAAAGAAACATGCTTGAAAAAAATCAAAAGCATGCAATTGGCCCCGAAAAGTGCAGCAAAATGACAGTGGAAAATGAACTCAATTGAGTTCAGTATCAAATTAAAGTCACAATTACTAAAAGGTCGATTACCTTCACCGGCTGGAGAAGAAAATGACGGCGGCAACGCGGTGGGAGAATATTGCGCCTGCAACTCAAACTTGCAACAAATCTTCACGGCGGAAATATATCGGAGGGGGAAATCGGAGAAAACAGATGGGAGGAGGAAATGACGACAGCTGCGGGTAATGACGGCAACAACGGCGACGCGGTGGCTGAGGAACAGCAGCGACGCGGTGGCGGAGGGAACAGTTGCGGGTTTCAGGGGTTCTGCACTTGAGAGAGGGAGTAATTTTATTATTATTATTATTTTTTTTTAATATATTGGCCGGGTTCGGGTCAGGTTGGGCGGGCCGGGTCGGGTCAAGTGGATCCGGCCGCATTGTGAGTCCAGCCTCACAGGAGTTTTTTCCCGGGGAGAGTGTATTTGTTGAAGGACTGTAAGAAATTTAGATTCTGTATTTCAAAATAAAATTTGATTGAAAATAACGTTTAAAAACAAAATAAATTTTGTATGCTTAAATAAAGTAATCATCGCAAATTAGATAGAAGTGTCAATTATCTTTGTGGTGAGGTAGACTCGCATAAATTCAGGCCCAACTATTTATATATATATTTTTTTATCAAAGCCCATGAACCGTAGAATTTTCCTTCGACCCGATTACGTGGCTTTGCCATCTTTTGGACATCTACGGAAACGTTCTTCCATCCACCGTGTATGCATTGATTATAATTATAGTACATTGATGTGTCTTATTTCGTTTCCAAATGTGCGTCTTATTTTTCACTTTTAATTACTGCACCTAAAATTTCATATTAAAATGAAACAAACCAATTGAAATGAAAAAAATGAGATGTAATAAGACTTTTTATTTTATTTTTTTTAATATAGTATAATATTTAACAAATAAAATTAAGACTTACGATATGATTGGAACACTAAATTCATAATAGAGGATATCATCTGAAAATAATTTTTTTAATAAAATTGAAAAAAAAAAAATAACTAGGCCTGTAGGAATCGAACCGGCTAATTGATCCAACTGCGAGACGTAACCATTTTCAACTGACCGGCGGCTTGACCTCCATGACCTGACCACGAATAGTCCATGATCCGGTTTAACTGACCCGGCCAGGAAAACCGGATTGGGGCATATGCCCGAAGAAATGCAGCGAACAGACACCTCTGAATCTCTGATAGGGTACGTGTCAAATAGAAAGGCTTGAAGTCTCATGCGAGGATTCACTTGTAAAACAATGCCTTGCATGTCCGCCACGCAACCATGATGAGATGGCAGATTCTCTTCTCCCCGCCGCTGCGCCATTTTCTATATCTATATTGTTGTTTCTATCTAGAAAGAGAGAGAGAATCCATTCGGAGCACTATTCATTAACTTGTAATGGCGAAAGTAGCTACAGTTGGGACCGACAGAAACGCGGCGTTGTCGCCGGAGGCCCCACTTGCGCCGGTGACAATCGAGCGGCCGGTGCGGACAGACTTGGAAACTAACATACCCAAGCCATGTAAGTTGTTGCTATATTTCTTCAATATATTCTTGTTTGATCATAGTAATACACCCCTACTGGTGCGCATCGCCGTGGCACATTCCTCGTTTCTCCATCTCGGCGTTATGTTTTATATGAAAAAACAAAAAGATGCCCACAAAGATGTCCACCAGTAATGGTGTAGCATATCATTTGTCTTAAAATTATAGCAAGATGGTGTGAGATTAATTGTATGTGAAATATTATAGACATGGCTAGGGGAATGACAGCCCCAGATATGGATCACCCAAATGGGACACCCGGGCATGTCCATAACAACATGAGTGTTCTTCAGCAACATTGTGCTTTCTTTGATCAAAATGACGATGGCATCGTTTATCCCTGGGAGACTTATTCAGGTACTTGAGTATTTTACAAGCTTGCCGATCGATGTTATTTAATACTTGTGACGTTTCATTTATAACGAGTATGAATTCGAGGCACAAGTATTTATTAGATAGTTAAAGAGTGCAAGATTAGATATCGATCTTTAAATTAAACATACTTGAATTTTTTTCAAAACTAAAGCGTTGTATATATTGGTCAACAAAAACATGTTGATGATTCATTTAAATGAAAATTTGTCACAAGATCTTTAATTTGATAGAAAAATCATAAAAATTGGATGAAAAATAGCAAGTTATGGCGATTAAAAATATAACAAATTCAAATTATATCAAGATACATGTCTAAATATATAGTTATTTACTTGATTAAATCGATAAGATAGTATAGTACTTCCTCCGTCCCTTTATATTAGTTACGCATTCTTTTTTAGTACGTCCCGCGGAAGCCCGTTACGTTTCCTTATTTGGTAAAAAATTATTAAAGGAATGAAACTTTTTGCCCATCCACTCATCACTTTAACACACTATCCAGCATTTCTTAATTCTGTGCCCCAAAAGAATGGTAACTAGTAGAAGCATAAAGGGACGTAGGGAGTATTCAACTTAAATGGGGCCCAATTATTTGTTTATTAGGATTTGGTCCATTATAAATGGGACAACTCAATATGAGATTTAGCTTCGTTCCGGTGGGGACATAGGGAGGACATAGGGAGGACATTGTTTCACTTAACCAACTACTATAAAAGTTAGTTTTGTAATTTCACTTGATATATACTTTGCTAAAAATGTTTTCTTTATGCAAGTTTTATTCATTACTATGTGTATACGGAGTATATTCAAATTAAATTGGAGGGACCTTCTTTAAGAATATTCTCTCTCATACTAAACAATTAAGCCACCAGATGCGTTTTTTCAGTGTGAGCTGAATGTATTGCTTGTTGAATTTCTAAACTCCACACACTAAAGCAAAAGGGTGTTTACATTTGGTTTCCAAACGTATATAGTAGTAATTGATTGCTCATCCCAGAGATGTTACCTTCCTACTCTTAACTTCCTACTCTGTTTAATATTTTGCAGGATTTCGCCAACTTGGCTTCAATATGATCACTTCCCTCTTTATGGCAATTTTCATTAATGTGACAATGAGCTATGCAACACTTCCGGTAACTATCATCTTCCCCTCCTTTTAGCGTTAGGCTATTTCGTCTCGCTGTACTAATCTTGATTGGGAAAATGTTCTATGGATACTGAAGATTGACTCTTTTACATCTTTTCTTTCTCATCAAGTAAACATTGGCTTGCTTGTGAGATAATTTGGAATTCAAGCACATTCTTTGAGGAATGAATGTATCTATTTCTTGTGGAAACAGGGATGGATTCCGTCTCCTTTCTTCCCAGTATACCTTTACAACATACATAAAGCTAAGCACGGAAGCAATTCGAGAGTATACGATAAAGAAGGAAGGTACCAATCATCTCCCAAATTTTAAATATATATATTGTGTATGTTATCCAACAAATTCTTAGATTATCACCCTCAAATTGCAGGTATTGTCCCGTGGATTTCGAGAACATATTTAGCAAGCATGCGGAATCCTTTCCAGATAGGCTCACATATGGCGAGATGTGGAGCATGACCGAAGCGAATAGAGAAGCATTCGATATTTTCGGATGGTAGGCTCCCGTCGTTCCCGATGGTCGTCATTTTTGTTTCTTTATATATTTGTTCTAACAACTTATGCCACTCTGCAGGGTCGCGAGCAAGGTGGAGTGGACAGCTTTGTACATTCTGGCAAGGGACCAAGACGGCTACCTTTCTAAGGAGGCGATACGACGTTGTTTCGACGGGAGTTTGTTCGATTATTGTGCAAAGATGCAGATGGGTGCTGAGGGGAAGATGAAGTGATTTGGGCGTGGGAACTGGGGAATGACTTGTTTAATGTATGGTGCTAGGAAACGTATATATGTAAGTACTTATATATTACCCATAACATGTAGGTGTGTAGAATTAATTTCTCCTTTTGTGGCTTAAGTAATAAAAGATTTGGTGAAACAGACATTTGTGTCCTACTTCAAATTTTCATTTGGGAGTATAACTTAATTTAATTTAATATTTAGGTTTTTTTTTCTTTGATGCAAAATAAAATTTCTCTTTTATTTCTCTTTAATTCTTTAATGTAAAAGAAAAAGAAAGAAAAGAAAAAGTCACTTTTTAAATTTCACCCTTTCATCATCTTTTATCAATGAGGAAGAATTTTACTCCTTAAATTGAAAAAATGTATTTACAACACCATATTTGAGAGATAATATTTTCTCTTCATTGTAGTGCAAATCATGAAGCAAATCATGAAGGGGGAAATATCAAATATGAGAAAATGTGGTAAATAAATAAGATTTATAGGGTAAATATTATGTAATTTTTTTTCGTATCAAAGAGAACGCAACCTAGGATTACTATTCCCTTCGTCCCTTTATACCAGTTAAGTATTTCTTTTTATGACGTCCCGCAAAACACGTTACGTTTCATTATTTGGTAAAAAGTTATTAAAGGAAAAATATTTTTTGCAAATATATACACTCATCACATTAATACACAAATTTACTATTCCTTAATTTTCATATCCAAAAAGAAAGGTAACACTTATAAAGAGACGAAGGGAGTACTAGATAACAATAGTTCGTTGACTAATTCATTCAATTGAGATGAAGTACACTATTTTCTCAATTCTATTAGTTGATTAGATTGGTGAATTATAGATATTTAGATATTGAATTATATAATAAAAAATAAAAGGGAAAACGGTAAGAAAAATGAAGTATAAATCAACCTTGGTATGAAGTATTGAGAACAGAGAATCACATTTATATTATGAAATCTATTGAGATAAATGAACAAAATAAATATTCCATGCAATATACATTGAAACCATTTATTAGGCGTTGAGCCCCTAGTTTGTTGAACACACGCATGCATGTATGTATAAATTTCGCTAAAAGAGTTAGAAAGCATAATATTTAGTGGGATATTACTAGATCCCGCATCATATCTAATTTACCTTTTTATCATACAATTTCCATTAATTCTTTCTCTTTTCAGCCTATGGTTTTCATCGTGCCTTTACCTTTTCTGCAATTAAACTAATATTTTATTACATACATGACGATTTCAAATGTGTAGTATTTTATTTTAGTGTTACATCGTCCAATCAATATCTCATGATCGCAGCTGCGCACCTTTTGTGTTAATTCTCAATACGGACGGCCATTTATCTTCATTCGAACATGTAAGATATACCTAATATTTTGCGGCGTCTTTACGGAGGAAAGTTTGAGAAAGGTGCCTAGGGATGTCAAAAAAAGTCCGAATTTGACGGGCCGATCCGAATAGCTCAAAGAAAATAGTGGCCGGATTAGAGCCAAAAAATAATAGCCCAAAAGTAAAAAAGCCCGATAGGGTTGGACCCGAAAAAGCCCAAGCCCGGGCTGGACCCGAAAAAGCCCAATCCCGATAGGGTTGGCCCGAAAGCCCGGTGGGTTGGCCCGATAGGTTACCATAAATTATGAATTTATGACATATTTTATTACTCTTCTTATAAATTTGATAATTAAGTTGTGTTTTTAATTATTATTGAGTATTTTTAATTTTCTTTTAAATAAAAATGTAATCTTCATTTTAAATTCTATACGTTTTTTGCTTCGACACTTGGTGAAAAGTAAAATAAAGATTGCCATCTCGAAAATATTTTTGCTAAATTCACAATATTTATTATTTTTTTATACAAAAATGTGCTAAAATAATAATTATTTTTATATTTATACGATGTCAATTTTATTTTTTATAAACTTAATGGCCCGGCGGGCAGCCCGAAACCGAGAGAGTTAGGGTTAGGGCCAAAAAATATTAGCCCGGAAGAGGAAAAAAAAAAAAAAAAAAGCCCGCAACCCAATAGGGCTGGCCTGAAACCTGGTGGGTTGGCCCGTTTGACATCCCTAAAGGTGCCCATATGCGTAACTTTTGTGTATGAGTTTCCTTTTCTGTATGTCATGTGATGCTTGGGGCATAATATGGAGTGATTGTGGGTACGCAAAAGCACGGACAAAGAGCAGCTCTTATAAGGGCTTCAAAATGAAGGGGCACATGAATAAATCGAGACACCGAAATGAGAGGGTTTTCAAGAGTATGCAAGAATGGAACTATATATTCGAGGAGAGCTTAAAGGATTTGATTGGTACTACTTTTACCCCCAATGTGCATCTTCTTATTCTGAAGTCTAGCCATAAGAATTTCAAAGTTAAGCGTGTTTATCTTGAAAAAAATTGTCCGAGGGAGTTTCTCAAGGACTGTGGAAGTGAGGACATAGCACACCGAAAAAGATTTTATTGTCTGTATGAGTGAGCCCCTGAGAAGTTTCTCAAGGATTGAAAAAGACTCTGATGTTTCTCAGGTAGTGTGTGAGTAGTACGTGAGGATAAAACACGCTGAAATCAGTGTTCTAAAAATCGGCGTAGACGCCGCCTAGATAAAAATGGCACCATAGGTAATTTGTATTGTCAGTGACACGAAATACATTTTAATTAAGTTTTATTTTATTTAAATCAAATCTTAAAATTAAGAATCTAATTATCATTTTCTTAGGTGTTCCCAAACGCCAGCATTAAGAATTTGAGTATTCATTTTCCTCAGAATCACATTCCCAGAAATCAAATTCTCAAACAATTTTATTTTCTGAACACATAAGTGACTTCCTTTGTGACTTTATCCTGTATAAGATGGTATATATTTTAAATATAATGTAACTATAAAGAGGAATGATGTGTTACTCACCTAATGGTGCTCACCTTCGTGAGCACCTTCGTTATTTTTTCGTTTCTACATTATTTTGTTTGAATTTTTAATTGTAATATATTTTAGTACCTTATAAACTAATATTGAAATCATTAAATCCAAAAAAACATAAAAATTAAAGCTCGATTTGATTTATTATTCACATTTTGAACTTAGAAGGAAAAACGAACAAATCGAGCTTTGAATTTTATGAATATTTTTTTTTGATTTAATGATTTCAATATTAATTTATAAGGTACTAGAATAAATTACAATTGAAAAATCAAACAAAATAATGTCGAAATGTAAAAATGACAAAGGTGGTGAGCACCATTATGTGAGTTGCACATCATTCCTCAACTATAAAATTACATAAACGGACCATTTTAAACCGGAGTTTCGACGGAAAGAGTAGTTCTTTTGTCATTTCCTTGCACGTATTCAATTTTGGGTTACATCCAACTCAGAGCAGAAATATGAGGCGGGCTTATGCTAAAACTATCGATAAGAAAACAGAAAGCATGCCAGCTTTGACTGAGAGTAGCAGCACTAACAAATGTAAGTGGAATATCTACGTCAAGTATGATTAAAATAAGAAATTTACGAAATTCAATTCCGCTCATTAGTGATTTTGTTTAGCTTAATCCTCCACTAAAACACACTATTATCATGATTGTGTGAGTGTGTAATCTAGTTGATTACAGCGTAGCACTTGAATATTGTACTGATGTCCCAGCTTGTAAGAGCATCAGCAGCAGAGTACGGGAGTACGGAGTATGCTAGACAAAAAGTGTGCTGACTATAACTGAGTACGGCGTATGCTGAAAAGCATTGCATCAGAGTACGGTGTATGCTGTTTATTTTATGTGCTGATTGGATTATGCTGATTGGACATTTAAAATTGTTTTTAAGTTCTCGTTTCGTTTTAATTTTTTTCGTCATTTGAATACGAGATTTTAAATAAAATGAATTAAAAAAAAAAAAAAAGAAGAAGAAGAAAGGAAAATAAAAAGGGAAAGAAAATCCGAAATAAAAGATAGGAAAAAATAAAAGGAAAATAAAATAATAAAGAAAAGAAAAGAAAAGCGTAAGTTAAAAAATCGAAAAAAAGGAAATGAAAGCAAAAAAACAGAATTTAAAAAAGAAAAGAAAAGTTAATCGGCAAAAAGAAAGCGTAAGAGGAAAAAAAAAGGAGAAAATAATCGGCAAAAAGAAAAGGGAAAAAAAAAACGGGGGGGGGGGGGGGGGGGGGCAATAGGATCCTGACACGTGGCATACGCGTCAGGAGAGTTCAGGTATGCTCTGGCGTACACGCATGCGTACACCGTACGCCACGTGTACGCCTGCATCGACGTCCAGATTTCGCCACGCGTACGCACGCCCATGTGGCAGGTTGACGTGGCGTGCGTACTTAATGCCCTGTACGCCACTGCGTATGCCCTAATTCTCTTTGCCACGTACTTCATGCGTCCTCTAAATCCATGCTTCGATTCATTTGGCATGCCGTCTCATATTAGATGACTTATTTGCTTTTCGGCACGGGTTTTAAGAAGGAAGTGTTTAGTTTAAAATATGTTTGTTAGTAAATGAGTTTGAAATGTGAGATTGTTAGTAGATGAGAGAATTGTTTATGAATATAAGTATTTTCTAAAAAGAAAATGTATTGTCTAGATTGGGAAGTTCCAAAAAGCAATACAAGTCACCTAGAATGGGATGGAGTAGTTATCTCGTGTTGTTTATTTGAACAATAACGATTGTCGGCAATAATGTGGCCGACCATAATTTAGTACTCTATCCGTCTCACTCATAAAATGATAACTTTTTTCCAGCACGGTAATTAAGACGAGAGTGACATTGGTGGATAAAGTAGTGTGGATGGGTTTTAGTGGGTTAATATTTTGCTATTTAAGGTAATATCCTTATATGAGTGAGACAGACGAAAATATAATTATCTTTTTATTAATGGGAAGGGGAGGGTATATATATATATATATATATATATATATATATATATATATATATATATATATATATATATATCTTAAATAAAACAGTAAATGTTTAATTTGTTAAAATTATATAAATTATAGCACTCTTAATCTCTAAAAAAAATTAGTATAGACAAATTAAATAAATTATTACATGTTAGGAAAATTACAAGAGCCACATTATGATCGAATAACATCACTAGCTATATTTCAAATGGAGACTGGGTGTAACGTATTGTGAATGGAAATTGGGTCTCACGGCTTACTATAAAGTTTGTAAATATGTTTTAGTGAAGCAAGTGCAATGTTTCTCTACCCACTGTGACCATTGCTAATATGCCGATGGCTCATGGTAGTGCCACATTAAAGAATTTTTTTAGGAAACGATATTTTTTTTGTCTGGTTTAACTTTTTTTTTTTGGGTAATTTAGGGTGCACATTTATAATAATTCATTTTAATAATATTACTATCACGTCAGCCGTGAACATATTATGTATAATAGAGAAATGTTTCATGTGTAACAACATTGTAGAAGAATATTACTGTAATGAGTCCACTGCAAGAATAGAAGGTGCATAAATATAGGGCACAATCTCGAGTGGAACTGATGAAGGGAGTATAACATATACTAACAGTTAAAATAGTTTTTGGAACAAGCTTTAAGGAGAGTGTATTTAGAGGTAAAGTATAGTGTTTAATATTAATTTAATATAGATTTCATTATTTCAAAATATACATTGATGTTTGATCTTAAGTAAAAGATCATATCATTACCCTTAATATGGTATAAAAATCATCAAAATTGGAAAATAAACAAGTAAGTTATGTTAATTTAAAATTTTACGATTTAAATTATACTGTGATAAACGCAGCGGAAAATGAGTAGATGAGGAGGTGATTACTGATTAGTGATCCATTTACTATGGGATCTCCCATTAAAATATACTGGACTAATAATTTAGGAAGGAGAGAGTACCTGATCGGAAGAACTTGACTACTTGAAACTAGTACATAGTTGATACAAAGACACGCTTGTTTTAGTTGGAGGGATGTTAGATATCCTCTATATGATAGAATTCCGTCTCATCTAAAAGCTCGAACTTGTAGAGAGGGTGGGAATCTATTGGCTCATATTATGATTCCCAATACTCCCCCTCAAAGCTCGAACTTGTAGAGCGGGTGGGAATCTATTGGCTCATATTATGATTTTCAATACTCCCCCTCACTTTTGGGCTGGAATTTCAACTCTACCCTCTGGGTAGGAGGCCCAACAAGTGCATATTTTTTTAAATATGGATGGAGTTGCTTTTAGCAGGATTCAAACACAGGACTTTGGCTTTTGCCGAAGGCTCTGATACCATGATAGAATTCCGTCTCATCTAAAAGCTCGAGCTTGTAGAGAGGGTGGGAATCTATTGGCTCATATTATGATCCCAATACTATAAAATTTGATACTAGATAGCAATTGTTGTCTTTGAGCTTTTGATTCCTTATTCAAACTAATTGTAATTATCCTGCTGTTTTTGGTGTAGTACTAATCAACTCCTCTTTGAATAGGTTTTCTTAGTCGCATTGTAAGTGACTCGTTAATAATGAGACTTCCCAAATGAAAATTGACTCGTTATACATATGTACACAAGAGTAATATATATATTTCAAAAGAGCGTCGCTAAAAATAAATGTTAAAAACATAACCCTGACATTTGTGACCAATATATTGTGTACGTCATCAAAATTGGAACAGAAAATCTATCCGATCAGCCCGATTCATGGCATATACGGTAAGGATCAAATGGAAAGATGGTGGTGGCCGGATACCGACTTCAAGATAAAATAACTTAAATGAAGTGAATATGTGTTTTAATTGAATCTATTGAAAAAATCATTGATCAGGCAAACACAAAATACTTACACACACTTACACTAGGTGACTAGAACTCTCAACTTTCTTATCAAATGTATTAATTAGTATGAACTTATATTCTTATTTCGAAACTAATGCTTTTATTTTTTAACAACCGGCCCCTTCTTCCACTCGATAGATGATATATATGATATCCATCTGAATTTGTTTAAAACCGAATAGCAATTGATCGATTAGTGTAAGTGGCATGAACCTAAAAGGATGCAAATTTTAAATTTGTGTTTTCATCTTTTATTATTAAACGCATTTCAATTCCCACTTTCTTCAATACCACGTTGTACTTCTCCTATAGCAAATTCTACGGTCCACAGATCCCTACAATTCTTTCTTCGACTGTTCCTTTTCCTTTCCTTTTTCTTTTTTTAATCCAAAGTACATAAAACAAATCTTCAAACAACTATAAATTCCGCTGCATGTTTCTCTCAGTATCACCTTCATCATATCCTGAGAGAGAGAGAGAGAGAGAGAGAGAGAGAGAGAGAGAGTTAAGCAATTATCTACAATGATCGAGGTGGGAGACGTATACAAAGTGGTGGTGGCGATGACGCCACTGTACGTGGCGCTGGGGCTGGGCTACGCCTCCGTGAGGTGGTGGCGGATGTTCAAGCCCGACCAATGCGACGCCATCAACCGCTTCAACTGCTACTTCATCATCCCTTTCTTCACCTTCCAGTTCACCGCCGGCGTCAACCCCTACGCCATGAACTTCCGCTTCCTCGCCGCCGATGTCGTTGCCAAGGCCATCGCCGGCATCGCCTTAGCCGTCTGGGCCAATTTCGGCACCAAGAGCAAGTTCGCATGGGCAATAACCACCTTCAACCTCTCCAGCTTCAACAACACTCTCGTCGTCGGGGTTCCGCTGCTCAAGGCCATGTACGGCGCCGCCGGCGAGGATCTGGTCGTGCAGTCGTCGGTACTACAGTCTCTCCTATGGTTCCCCATTCTCCTTTTCATGTTCGAGTTCCGGCGCGCCACCACCTTCGACGGTTCCGATCTCAGCGTCGGCCACGAGGAGAGTTCAATCGAGGACTCAAATAAACATGAGCTAAAGGAAGGTTCGAATAACACACTCGCAGTGGTTGTCGTCGACGGTGCCGCTAACGACAGCACGGCACCGCCGCCATCGTCAAATCTCAGATCAACGATGAAGAAAGTATTGGCGAAGCTTGGGAAGAATCCGAATTGTTATGCTTGTGCGCTTGGCGTCATTTGGGCACTCCTTGCAAAAAGGTATTCATAAAGTGAACATTTTATTTCATACCCCTGTCCCGTTGATAAAGAGCTTATAAATTAGAGCAGGTCTATTATAAGAATAATATTCGGTAGACTAATTATCAACTGTTAACGAAGTATGTGCTTTTTTTCATCTAATACTAATACAATTTTATATTTTTTTAGGTGGGATTTTGAAATGCCTAGCATATTGGAGGGATCCATTTTGATAATGGCTAAGGCAGGAAGTGGGGTGGCCATGTTCAGCATGGGTACGTACCTACTTAATATTCGTACTACTAATTTCTGCTTAATTTCTTAGTTATTTAGAATAGTACAAAAGTAAATTCTTTTTTTTTTCTTTTAAAAAAAGTAAATTCATATATATAGTATAATTGTTGACGATTTGAATGCATGGAAAACTAATGCATGCAGGGCTATTCATGGCGTTGCAAGAGAAGGTAGTAGCATGTGGTGTGAAGCTAACAATATATGGTATGGTATTGAGGTTTGTGGGTGGGCCCCTTGCTACTTCTATTGGCTCTCTTGCTTTCGGCCTTCGCTCCAATACTCTTCGTATTGCTATTATACAGGTGATTAATACTTTAATATTAATTAATTTGCTTAGGGGAACTAATCATATATATTTGAAAATTTCATGTACAACACAGTTTAGATTAGATTAAACTAGTGGGTGTAGACATATGCGGAAATGACCACTATAAACGGGTGTGCTCTTGGTTATACGGATTTTAGTGCTAAGTGGAAAATGCTTCTTTGTCCACTGTGTGCATATTAAAAATGTCCACCGCAGACGTAACAGAACAACGTCAGTAAAATTTTCATTTAGAATTTGACTCTTTCGGAGTAGGATTATTTATTCTTGCACTTTAATCTGAATTAGGTTTTATTTATTCTTTTTTGTAAATTCAGGCAGCTCTACCTCAGGCTATCGCCTCCTTCGTGTTTGCTAAGGAATATTGCTTGCATGCTAACGTACTCAGTACTGCGTAAGCCCATTTTTGCCCCTCACGATCGATTTTCACATAAACATCTTCGACTATCGTTATTCAATTCCATTTCCTTTTTGCTTGCAGGGTCATTTTTGGCACAATCGCATCCCTGCCTCTGTTGATCATGTTCTACGTCGTTTTAGACGTCCTTCGTTGATTTCATCACATCAATTTGAAGATTTCTGATAGGAACGCTGAAATGAATTGAACTATTTGCATTAGTTTGATTAGTATAGATATATTGATTGGATGTACAGCAAGATTAACATCCATTATTTTCTCCTTTCATTAACTACTATAAGACATTGATAGTATGTGTTAGCCAGATTAGTTTTTGAACAATATTGGTATTAATTAATTAATCCAAATGCGTTCTAATTCGATCGAGAATTTTGGCTATGCACAAAATCACATGCTACCTGATGAGGAATAATACTTGAATTAGAACACAGAAAGCAAACTCTTAATAAAGTCAGAATTATTATCACAAACGTGAGTTTAATCTTCTCGATCAATCGGGAGAATCGTGTCTTTGAAGTTGATTAATTTGAAATTGAAGAATTTGGAATAATATTTCTGAAGATCTTCTTAAGCTTGTCTTTATTTTGTTAGTTTTATAGTTCTTTCCATAATTTGTGGTAGAGGAAGATGATAAACTCAAACGTAAATCAGGAAGAGGGCATTTAGAGCTGCCTAAACTCCATAGATAAAAAGAAGGGAAATTACTTAGATAAAAGTTTCTTGTTGTCTGCGATACAACAGTGGCTGCTATTTATACTAGCAATCCTTAGGGAAATTTGTAAAGAAAACGACAACACAACAACTTCCTAAAAACCCTACTTGAAACGAACCACTCTCTCGGTCCTTTCTCTTTTTTGAACAGCACCTGTTTTGTCATCAATTCCCAATTCATGAGATTGGGCCATTTGTTCATCCTTTTGGGCCTTCTCTGGAATTTGGCCCACAACTATGGTTGTATCAAAAGATTAATCGATTTTTCTCAAGTATTAACTTATGTGGAATGCATCCTTAAATCTCTATTCATAATTACACTTATATACAGGTAATAGTAACAAAATATTGAAATAAGTATATTGGAAAAATAGTGAATAAAATTTTGACACCTCGATCTATGTCATGTTTTAATTATGTGATTCCAATACTCCGTTTCGTTCAAAGCGTTTTTTTTTTTTTTAAAGCTATTAAGTTTCGAGTTTCGAGGCCATAGGTACCGAGTTCGAGACCTCCGTAGCGTGACATTTAAAATTTATGTTGTTAAATTTTTTATAATAAAAAATATAAAGCTATCAATCCAAATATACAAGAATTTTTGAAGACTATCTTAAAATAAATTTTATAGAGTCCTTACTGTTGTTGCATGCGTCTGCATGATTAATTTTGGCATGATTTATGTATGCGTCGTTGGATCTTTTATTTATTTATGGGATAATTTATTTTTCGAAATCCATGAATATTGCTTATAGATTAATGGTTTTCATGTATAAGAAATACACATGAAGATCTTGCAGGTAGGAGATAAGGTAATAGTCTAAGAGATATGCTTGAAATATCTCTTAGGGTTTTGAGTGCGGCTCTCGTTCATGAAGAGTATAAATATGAGAAGAGATCGTGAGAGCCTCTGCGAGTCAAGAGAGTTTATACTTCCGAGAGAGATAAAGTGTATATAGTGTTTACGTGTTTTTAAGTATCGTTGTTATAGCCGTATTCTTCTATTTGTGGGTAGAATTGTATTCACTGTAATCTTGAGTAATCATAAACTCAAGTTGGGGATTAAATACTTCATCGTGGTGGAGTGTTTCAGTAGACTAGGTTTGAGTTTATTTCGAGTCTTCTTGTGAAGAGTAGAGTTGGGTGAGGAGAGAACGTTTAGAGATTCTAACGTTCACCATTCTTGTATCTCTTATACTCGTAATAGTGGATCAGTTCCTTGGGATTGTTCCCCCCGGGGACGTAAGTAGTTCACCATTCTTATACTATTAGTGCATGTGTCTTTTATTATTACGCTTTACGTTCTATGTTCAAACACAATAATTGACAACTGATAGCAAGTTATACAATTTCACTTACTAATGTCGTTTTAAATTTAACTAGCATTGCACCCCCGCGATGCAGGGATTTAATCGATAAATAATAGTGCATGAAAATGTTAGTTATAAATATTTAAATTATTCATAATTTCACTTCGTTTCACAATGAAAAACTTTTTTTTTAATTTTTTTTATATAGAGTAGTACACTCTAGTAAAATATGCTTGTGTAGCCCTATGTACATTTTATATACGTATATGCATGAGTTGGTTTGCATGTCTCATTTTTATAGATTATTTAACTATAAACATGCATGTATGCATGAATTTTTATAGAATGTATACATTATCAATTGAGTTGACCAATGCTTTATCAATTGTAGAAAAATGAACATGCAAAGAAAGAATATTAATGTATACAATAACATATTGAATTTTATTAGTCAAGGGAATAAATAAAATCAATAATAAAATATTATAAAGTAGGAAACCAATTATTTGAAGCTTGAATTTCAATTTATATGTTAAAATTTTAATGAATTAAAAACGGTTTTCATAATATTCAAAAGAAGAAGAAGAAGAAGAAGAAGAAGAAGAAGAAGAAGAAGAAGGTTTTCATAGAAATAAATGCATTAAGTGTTTGTATAGGATATAACAAAATGTCTAATTTAATTAGAGAAAACTAATAACCTTATTAAATAAAAAAATAAAGTTCAATTATCAAGAAAATTGGAGGGAAATGTATTTTACTTTAGTGTATATATACTGATGTTAAAGACTTAAAAGGTTATTCGTTACTAAAAAAAAAAATCAATACTCTTCGATTTTCCAGGAGAAGAATTTAAGATTTCTAAGCATATATTTAAATACCGTTATTCTGAAAGTTTTTTCCTTTATTTCTTTATGTGAGTTTGCTTTCTGTTTTGACTATATATATGTATGCATAATTAACATTATTTTCATGTATACTCAACATATTGGAATAATTAGGCATTTCTACAAACAACTTTAATTTAATCAAATTATTTACAACATAATAAAAAGCAAAATCGTTATTTTAGAATCAAATATCTGCATAACTTCTCACAAAAAGTGGGGTACCGTTAAATATTTTTGTCATTTTTTCTAGATATTTTTGCAAATATATGTTCAGTGGCAAAACCCGATGATCGTGAGATTGACCCGACCGGACTAATAATGAGTATAAATTTATTTGGAGTCAAATTATCTTATATATTTTTGACCCGATGACAATATATCAAGCCATACCCGTCCCAAAGTCCAAACAAACAACCACTTTATACATAATTAAGAGCAACTCTTTCAGTAATTTACAGATTAGGTTTTCTTTACGAGATTCACTTTTCAATAATTTTAATTTTTTTGAAGCTTTCATTTTCATAATAATTGAATGTGGAAAAAAATTCCAATGATGTCAGCAAGACATACGTCAATATTGGATTTTGACTAGTTTGAATACTTTTCAATGAAATTTCCTGCCACACAATTGCTCAAAACTTATCTATAAAGAGAGAAGCAAATCCAACGCAAATTCTCATTCAAACCTCCACAAAATAAAAATGGGTGCCAAAGTAATAGCTTTTCTTGAATTTCTTCTCCTAATAGTTGTTCTCATAACTTATCTATAAGTAATGGATTTATGCTCCTAGTTTTCTCTCTCTAACTTAACATTTTGTATACCATATGATGTGTAGGGGACATGAGGGACGTACCCAGAAAAAAATTATCTAGAAGAGTTTGTAAGTCGTGACAAGGCATTCTAGAATCTTCAATATCTATTTTTTCTAAATATTTATCAATATTTTAGTCATAAAAGTTTCAGAAAAATTGTGTCGGACGGAGCCAATGCTCCCCTTTAACCTAATATATAGGTCTGTGATTGTAAATGTGAGTAAGGAGTGCAAGATCTCTCTTTCTCGTTATTTTTTTAATTACATTCTTATAGAATATGCGACATATACCAACTAAAATTAATATTGTTGATTGTGTTTACACACTTAATGAAGTATATGTTTCTTGCTTTGTTTAGATTCTAGCGTAAAACCGGACAGAATAAGATACGGACCAAACCCCAAAGATCCTTTTTGCAACAGAAAAGCATATGCCAAATGCATACCGGCTAAAGTTCCTCCTAAGAGGAGGAAGTGCAACGACAAGAACAACTGCTCCAGGCCTCCAGCCCGGCCCGTGCATTGAGTACCGAAGCCCGGCCTTAACAAAAGAACTGGCACATTTGTATGTCAGCTAAAAATCATTTTGTGATAATTAATACGTTCAATGTGTCCTACGTTGTTTCGTACGGATGCATTAATAAATTGCATTATGTTGTGATGATTCTCAATGACTTCTATATTATGAATGTTGATCGAATTACATTTACTCGTGGAGTTGGGAAGGTTAAGAGTTTAGGGAATTTGCATCACTTAAGTGGAAGTTCCCGTAAACATTTATAACAGGGTGTATAAGAAAAGAGTTTAATAATGAGATGTTTGATGAGATTATGATTTTAAAAATAAGTTTGATCGAAATATTGCTTATATTATAAGCTCAAAAAATAAACTAATTAATTTACGGTTTCCTTCTTTTATTGCTTGTCTATATTCATAACATTTTACAATAATTGTGAGTTGTTCTCGAGAAGTGTTCGATGTAGCTACCCAAAACATTATCAAAGAAACTCACACCTACGGTATACGTAATTTGTAAGAAATGTGTCTCACGTGACCTAAGAAATTAATAAATAAATATAATTGGACTAAAAGGTATGGAGTGGAAGAAAGAAAAGGCTCGGGGTACGGATATGTGCTACTTGGGTTATGTGGAGATGAAAAAATGAAATGATGTTTGGAGGGATGGAATGGAAATAAGACATAAAATTATGGAGGAACTCAAATGTCATTTTTGAAATTGGTGTGTGTAGCTAGGGAAGATGTGGAATCGAACATGCGTTATAATACTTGGGCTAACTGTAATCTTGTATTGTGGGAGTGTACTCCCATTTTCGTTAGATTAATATAAGTCATTTTCGGATAAAAATTGAAAGAGTTTGTGCTCTAACAACGGTAACCACAATGACTAGCAGTGTGACAACCAATGTTGTAAACACTTACGCAGCGGAATAAAAACGAATGCAAAGACACAATGACACGAGGATTACTTTTTAGCAAGATATTTTTCAATATCTTGCCGAGCCTCAAGGCTAAAAACAATCCACTAATCGTGAACAAACAATTTACAAGTCGAGGTTAAAGACAAATCAAAAACTCTAATCTAAACTAGAGGAACTCGACTAAAACAACCTTTTGAGAAAGGATAAACAAGTGAATAAAACTCTATCACTAAAAACTCGGTAGGAGAAGATGTATTCTACTCGAGTTAGACTCTTCTATTTATAGATCTCCAAATCTTGATGTGCAAGTACCACGATCTTCTCAACCAACTTCTTCACGTCTTCTTCACGCAATTCTCCCCCTTTCTTCTCACTGGATTAACTGAACTTCAACTGAATATTCGTACTCCCCAAGAGTCGCAACTAACTTGACTTGGTCAAATGTGCCAAGCACTGTGCCTAGAACTGTGCCTTGCATTGTGCCCTGCATTGTGGAGACAACAGGAAGAAAGACAAAAACAATATGTGGAATTTCGATAAGCAAATTCCAACAAGCTCCCCCTTTTTGTCTATCTTCACAAAACAAAAATTTTTGTTCATAAAACCAAGTAGCATAAAAACAGAAATATCCAAGTAGCACAAAATATTTTCAAGCTATGTCGCTTGAGCCAGCATCCTCCTCATTCTCCCCATCAATGTCTAACAACATAAGCTTCGAACTTATAAACTCCCCCTAAATCTCACCGTAAGATCATGCTTCAAAACACCTCAAGAACCAAAAACGTTAGATCAAACGTTAGAACAAATGATAACACTTCAGCCCCATCAGCCTCCTCAATTGCTTCCACTACAGCAATCAACTTCTCCCCCTTTTTGTGAAGAAAGAGCACAAATGAGCTTTTTTCTTCTGCTTCTTAGCATTTGAGAGTTGATCATAGATGGATTCAAAAAGAGCGTCCATGAACAACTTCTGCTTTATAGATGAACCTGCACTTGACAGAACAATGGATGCAACATCCAGAACCTGACATGGATGTTGAAGACCCCTCTACTGAAATGAACTCACTTGTTCGAGAAGACTACAGCCCGAGAGGAGAAGGATGAATTGGAAGGGATTATGAGTATAAATGTTGGTATGAGGAGCGGGGGTAGAAACAGAGGTTGGAATGTATGGTGATAAAACAATTTCCTTCAAAAAGAATATGAATTGATTTCTAGAAGGAAAAAATAGGTATAAAGAGAGTGCGAAGAACGAATATGGAGTCTGAAAAATGAGGAAGAGATAATTTCATGCAAATACGTAAATCTTGGATCAACGATATTTTAAACTATATCCCCACAAATAACGAGATATATCCAAAACCGAAAAAGAAATCAAGGGTATTAATATAACACCCAACAAGGGTCAGTTGCGTAGCTCTGCATCATAAAGTACGAAAATAAATCTGGCATTTTTTTTTTTTTAAATATAAGACTCTGCTTATCCTAAGACACTTATAGAGAATCTTTGAAACTCGTTGTGCTCTTGGTTATACAGATCCCTTTTTTTTTTTTTTTTTTTTTTTTTTTTTTTTTTTTTTTTAATGCCAGATAGAATTCGAGGTTGGCTCAAAGCCGGATACAGAGCTAGCAACAAATACCACAACGTTAGATGGAACACATACCGAGAGAACTCCTCAGTTTGGAAAATCTCTCGAAATCTAGGGGTTTTGTTAAAAAATCATCAATCTGAGATTCATTATGCAAGTAAGTTACCTCTAGAATTTTTCTTTCAACCAAGTCTCGGATGAAATGGTAGCGGGTGTCAATGTGTTTGGTTCTTCCGAATTGGATTGGGTTCTTAATTTTGATGGCACTGGTGCTATCACATAGAACGGAGATTCCCTCCCCCTCGAGACCATAGTCTTCCAGCATTTGTTTGAGCCACAACAGTTGGGTGCAACAACTTCCACTTTTATTGCGCCTACCATTTACATGACCTCCCCAATCTGTGTCAGTGAACCCCACAAATTTCAAGCTCGTATCCTTTGAGAACCACATCCCGAAGTCCACTGTTCCTGCCACATATCGAATGATCCGCTTTACAGCTTTCATGTGAGACTCTTGTGGGCTTGATTGATACCTAGCACACAAACAGACATTAAACATTATGTCAGGACGACTAGATGTAAGATATAACAAGCATCCTATCATGGATGTAGGATCCACTTCAGCTCCAGTTTCATCTTTAGACAATTTGTCTGATGATCCCATTGGTATCCTCATGGGTTTTGCTCCTTTCAATCCAAACTTTTTGATAAGACTTCTAGCATATTTGGATTGTGATATGAACATCCCATCCTTCATCTGTTTGATCTGCAGTCCAAGGAAGTTGCTTAACTCTCCTACCATGCTCATCTTGAATGACGAGGACATGTCTGTGGCAAGCATTGTGTCGCACTTGGAGCCAAACACAATGTCATCCACATAGATCTGAGCAATCACCAGATCCTTTCCTTCTCTCTTGATGAATAATGTCTTATTAACCTGTCCCCTGCACAAATCATGCTTCAACAAGAAATCAGTAAGACAACTATACCAAGCTCGTGGAGCTTGTTTCATGCCATACAAAGCTTCATGAAGTTTATAAACATGGTTAGGGAGAGTAGGATCTGAAACCCCTTTTGTTTGCTCAACAAAGGCTTCCTCTTCCAATACCCCATTCTTTGTAGGTTCTTTTGTACACTCGTCAGGTCCAGCCTCTGTGCCTTCCTCTTCAGTTCGATCAGTAGTCTCTTCTGGCCTGTCAGGGATGTGAATGTATCCATTAACATTTTCTTCCTCGAGTTTTCCTGCAATGCTGGTTAGATCATCGAACACAGCAATCGCACTTTCTTGGACACTTGTGCATTCCTGAAAAGCAAATTCAGATCTAACAAATGGTTTCCCGTTTGTTGATACAATGTCAGGAATTGATTCTTCTTCTAATTCATCAATTGTGCTAGAAAAACAGAATAAATTTGAGTAATTATCAGTTTTTGAGTCAAGCACAGTTACCAGCGCGGATGCTTCCTTTGTATGCTCATCATTGACACTTGCACCGGATGGTTCCTCATCATCACTGAGAGAGAGAGAAAATTAACCTCCATACCATACTTTCTGAAAGTGTTAGCACACTCATTAGCAAAGTGTCCGAACCCTCGACATTCATGACATTGAATCCTCAAATAGTCCTTGGATCCGTTATCAGTAAGGCCTGGTGAATTTCTTCTGAAAGTTGAACCAGATGTCTGTTGTGCAGAGGGTAGCTCTTTGAATACCACAGAGTTTCCCTTCCTTGGTGCACCACCCATGAAACTCTTAGTACTCCCTTGATACCTGTTTTGAGAATACTTTCTAAGGAGAGCGTCTACCTTCCTGATGATATCGGAGTCCTCCTCTTCGTCCACGAGATGACCATCTTCTGATGGGAATGCCTTTGGAGGGGAGTAACCATTGTAGGATGACGAAGTTGTGAAAGCGATACTCTTCTTGTTGGAGAAGCCTTCTGACTCACCCATGTCCATCTCATACATTTTGAGATCATTCATGACTGCGGTAAACTCAAGAACACCTACATCCTTCATGGTGGTGATCGCCGTTACCTTCTGGTGGAATTTTGATGTGAGGGTGCGAAGGACCTTCGAGACCAACCTCTTGTTGGGAATGGGCTCTCCGAGATCTTGACATTCGTTGGAAATGTCCAGGATTTTGTTGCAGTAGTCTCCAACCGACTCATCAGCTCTCATGCGCAGGTTCTCAAACTTAGTTGTGAGAATCCGCACCCTTGTGTCCTTCACAGCAGTGTCTCCTTGGCAGTGCAGCTCCAGAATGTCCCACGCCTCCTTGGCAGACTCACAATTTTTGATGAGCTTGAACATAGCTACATCAACAGAGGAGAAGATTGCGTTGAGCGCTTTGTCGTTGAATGTGGCTGCCTCATTCTCCTCCTTTGTCCATTCGGCTGCGGGTTTCCGAACAGCATCCCCTTCAGTATCCTTGGATTTTGGGTGAGACCAACCATTTAGGACACAGGCCCAGGCCCTAGCATCAATTGATTTGATGTAGTGCCGGATCCTAACTTTCCAAAAAGAGTAATTCAGACCATCTAGAACAGGAGGTTTATTTAGGACGGGATTGGTAAGATCCATTGTGTCTAGCACTCAAGGATCAACACTCAGTATGTCGAGTGTCAGCTCTGATGCCAATTGAAAGAGTTTGTGCTCTAACAACGGTAACCACAATGACTAGCACTGTGACAACCAATGTTGTAAACACTTACGCAACGGAATAAAAACGAATGCAAAGACACAATGACACGAGGATTACTTTTTAGCAATATATTTTTCAATATCTTGCCGAGCCTCAAGGCTAAAAACAATCCACTAATCGTGAACAAACAATTTACAAGTCGAGGTTAAAGGCAAATCAAAAACTCTAATCTAAACTAGAGGAACTCGACTAAAACAACCTTTTGAGAAAGGATAAACAAGTGAATAAAACTCTATCACTAAAAACTCGATAGGAGAAGATGTATTCTACTCGAGTTGGACTCTTCTATTTATAGATCTCCAAATCTTGATGTGCAAGTATAATCCCACGATCTTCTCAACCAACTTCTTCACGTCTTCTTCACGCAATTCTCCCCCTTTCTTCTCACTGGATTAACTGAACTTCAACTGAATATTCGTACTCCCCAAGAGTCGCAACTAACTTGACTTGGTCAAATGTGCCAAGCACTGTGCCTAGAACTGTGCCTTGCATTGTGCCCTGCATTGTGGAGACAACAGGAAGAAAGACAAAAACAATATGTGGAATTTCGATAAGCAAATTCCAACAAAAATAATTAAAATAATTTGGCTTAATTATTAGTTGGAGCAATTTAATGTGTAACTCCAGAGAATAAAAAAGAACCGAGAAGGGAGAGGAACGCTAGTTGTATCATCAAGTTTATGTTTTCACTTTGGAGAAAGGCATGTGAGAATTATTGATTTCGAGATCTTGTTAATTCATTAAATTTTGTTTACAATTGACACTCTTACTCATAACATTTAACACCATATCTTAACTTGATGAACAAAAACATCAAAGGATAAGCCTCATTTCTCCCCGTTTAACAAATTTCATTAAAAGAGAACTAATATCCTGCATATTTTGACACTCATCATCTCATTTTATTTTGGGCTCAATTAATAGGCTAGTGAGCTTGGTGGTTTTTTTTTCTTAAAAAAAAAATTGGGGCTGCAACTGCACCCCCATGCACCAAGGTGGCTCTGCCATTGCATGAGGAAATATAGGAAAATAGTCATTTTAATATTATAAACCAAAATAATAGTCATTTGTATAAAAAACACAAATACTGCCCACTTTTTATGTTAACTAGAAAAAGTAAAAGTGCATCCGCACGTAGAAAATATTAAAATAAATATTATTATGTTTTATTATTTGTAATTTTTAATATATTTTTCAGATCTTATATGATTTCACAAAGTTTTATCTACAACTTTTAATTAGGTTAAAAAAAAATTATCTTATATTTAAAAGAGCACTACCAACAAGACTAATGAAATTGGATAGAGGGAACATTAAAAATCATAAAAAAGTATAAGTAAAAAATATTTTGTAATGTTCATATTAATTAACCAAAATTTTATTTTTATTCAATTATTATATATGACATTATAAAAATTGAAGGATTATATAATTTGTTAATATGCCTTAAACTTATATTCGGGTAAGTAGAGCTGGTCGGGGTCTTTCTGAGCCCATCTGTTATGTTTTCTCCATATATAGGTGTAGAGATCTATTCTGTAATCCGTAACTTAGCCGCCTAATAATATATGTTCTCATTTTCTGTCCGTGAAGGTAACCAACACAACGTTGGTGAACCACGTAATTATGTGTCTTCTTTACATTTTTGTTTATGTATCGTTCTTAATCCTAATCTGTTACAACATAATTTGTCACAAAATAAAATAAGTAAATACTTCCTCCGACCCATCTAAGACATTACACTTTTCTCTTAAAAATAGTAAATAGAAAATTCATAGAAAGAAGTTGTTATAAAAAAATATAACAATTTTTTATTATTAAATATAACGAATACTCATTAAACATTATTCACAAGAGTCATTCCCTTTATGTGCGGAATAATTTAAAAAAAAAAAAAAACTAAATAAATTGAGATCTCATGATGTCTTAATTAAAATTTGCACGTCACAAATGATTCATATTAATTTAATAATTTCATTATTACGATTTATATTCTCTAAAATTCTCAAATGTAGAAAAACTCGGTTATTTAACAGTAGAAGGTTTAGGCAGCCGCACCTAGTATAGAAGCCTTATTAACTAATATATATAATAAAATTATTTTATACTATATCAGTTTGACATCTATAAACTAAACTTTTAAGCGTAAAATTTAATATTTTTGTGATTGTGTATCAAAATGATTCTGTTGTATCCACTAATATAGTATATTTTGATTGACACGATAAGATTCAATCTTACATGAGTCCAAGCTTAAATCATGCAAGACTAATTAGTGATAGGGGAGGCCATTGCCTAAGGCTGAATCTTAGATTGGATCTATCAAACCAAAAACAATTGAATGAGATTAAAATGATATAGTCTTACTAATCAAACACCCAATGCATTTTATAGTATGAAATTTTCATGTTTCAAAGTGATTATTCTCACTTATAATGTATATAAATAATTTTTATTGTATATCCATGCGCATTATTGAAAATGGTCTAAAGAAGGTAAAATAAAATTCAAATCTAAATTAATACACAAAAGAGAAAAGACATCAAAATAAAATATATTAAAATGATGGTAGAAATACTTGACCTTTATTTAATTTGGAATTTTCTAAATTTTTTTTAATTACACGTCACCTATTTGTCAAAAAAGATAATCAAAAGTCATGTAGCAATCTAATTAAACAAAACTAATTGAGTCACTATGACTTAAAAAATAAAGGAAATAAATAAATCAAACCAATCATCATATGCATAATTAAATATAGAACTATCAATAGATTTTTAAAATTGGGCAAAATTTAGTGTACAACAATTTTTTTTAGTTATTATAAACCATCATATATTTAATTACATTACTACTCGTAATCTAAAATATGTATTTAAGAAATATTATTGGCAATGCATATTTTATAAAACAAGCCTCCTTTTATACGTAAGTATAGATTGTCTTATTTACCTTAATTA
This sequence comes from Thymus mandschuricus, assembly GCA_029379335.1. Classification (NCBI taxonomy): domain Eukaryota; kingdom Viridiplantae; phylum Streptophyta; class Magnoliopsida; order Lamiales; family Lamiaceae; genus Thymus; species Thymus mandschuricus. Next base: position 7,908,138 of record CM057082.1, on the reverse strand, counting down.
TTTTAATTCTTTTCTTTCTATTCTTCTTTTTTTCTCTCGCTGCTGCCTTCTTCTCATTTCTTTTTTTTCGTTCTTTTCTTTTTCCTATTTTTAATAGTCCCCTCCGCCCCTGCTCGGCTGCTCCTATCTCTTCTTTTTTCTTTTTTACTTTTTCTTCTCTTTTTCTTGTTTTTTTAATTCCTTTTCCCTTTTTTCTTTGAGAGAATACCCAAAACTAGTTATTCTCATAAGACAAAAGTCTTTTTAGTCTATAAAAATAAAGTGGTCTAAATATAGTCACTTTACATATTTTGTGACAATTATACCATTAATGAAATATTGACAAAATTGAAATCTAGTCATTTCAATTCAGTCATCTGTGTGCACGAATGGATATTCACGACAATTTTGTTCGTGTTCGTGTGCACAACCGAGTATTCACGACGATTTCGCTCGTGTTCGTGTGCACGACCGAGTATTCACGACGGTTTCGCTCGTGTTCGTGTGTACGACTCGGGTACTTACGATTGTTTCGCTCGTGTTCGTGTGCTCAACAATAATGATACGCTTATTTCTCTTGGGACGAGTCTTCTTCTCCGATTTGTTGGAGAGGATTCTGTTATGGAGTTCTAGCTGACCTTGTCCGGTGGTGACAACGGCGGCGATGGTTGCTATGCATTGGCGGTGTGTGTGTGAGATATATATATATATATATATATATATATATATATATAGAGAGAGAGAGAGAGAGAGAGAGAGGAGGGAGAGGGAGAGAGAGAGCACAACAGTGCCGACGATGGTGTGGTCGGTGGCAGCAACGACGGAGGCGGCGGCGACGGCACGGTGGGAGAAGAGGGAGAAGAGAGATAGAGTGCGTGGTGGGGTTGCTGGTTTGGGGTAGGGTTTCGTTTTTTTATCCTTTCCTTTTAATTTTATATTTTGTAAGTTGTAAGGGTATAATCGGTAGTTTAGGTCTAAAATGGCTAGATTTAGACTATTATATTCTTATAGGCTAAAAAAGACTTTTACTTTATGAAATTGACTATTTTTGTCCTTGCCCCTTTTTCTTTTTTCTTGTTTTTACTTTTGTAATTTTATTTCAAAATATACAAATACACAAGTTATACATTTGTATATTTATATATTGGTCAAATATTTATATTAATGTATCTCGTTATTTTAGAATCAAATTAATATATGTATATAACTTCTCACAAAAAGTGGGGTACCGTTAAATAATTTGTCATTTAGTGTAGATATTTTTGCAAATATATGTTCAATGGCAAAACCCAATGGTCGTGAGATTGACCCGAACGGATTAATAATTTTATTATAAATTTATTTGGAGTCAAATTATCTTATACTCCCTCCGTTCCATGCTAATTGTCTATATTTCTTTATTGGATGTCCCGTTTAATTGTCCACTTACTTAAAGTGGAAAAGTTTTACTCTCACACCCAATATAATATAAACCCCACTATCTCTTACACCCTTGATTACTGTGTCATTTCCATTGTGGACAATTAACATGGAATAGAGGGAGTATATTTTTGACCCGATGACAATTTGTCGAGCCAAACCTGTCCCAATTAATCCGAAGGTCCGATAGGCTCGAGGGGCAGGACTTGGCGGGCGTTTTGCCTACTTTTAGTACTCTACTTATTCCAAGGTCCAAACAAACTACCACTTTATACATAATTAAGATCAACTCTTTTAGTAATTTGCAGATTAGGTTTTCTTTAGGGCAAATATCAATTAATGGCCCAAACTATTCCCTCTTTCTCAAATATGTCCTGAACTATCAATTTTTTCAATTAAAAGCCTAAACTATCATCTCTTTCCCAAATATGTCCTAGTCTACATTTTCCGGTGAACGGAAAGATGATGTGGCAACCGGCTGCCACGTCAAATTAATAAAAAAAATTATGAACCCTAGATTTTTCAAAACCCTAATTAAACGAGGCTTAATTTATCTAAAGATGATTTCGCACGTGTTACTTGATTAGAACCGAAAGTTAAAATGGATATATTCCATTTTTATGAAATTGATTAAAATTCTCAAACTTTATTAAAACTCAAGAAGAAACTATTAAACTTGATATATTTTTTTCTTGCGGAATAATAAGAAATTAATTAATATGACATTACACTAAATTAGCTTCGACAAGTTAGCTTTTATTCGGATAATTTCATTTCTAATTAAGTGCCAAATTTTTAGATAGGCGAAACTAGCCAGTAATTATCAAATATTTTTTATGAATGTATAGTAATAATAAATTTAGGAATTTTTTTTATTTCACGACTTAAATATTTTTTTTAAGTAATTATGAATCTGAACAGTATATACGTCGATTAGTTTATTTAATTATTATTAGAAAATTAGTTTTTTATACTTAAAAATGACACATTTAAATTATTATTGCTACAATTAATTTATAATGACAAAGTTGAATTGTCATCTATGCCGATGTAGTAATAGATAAAAATGTCACGTTAAATATTTTTTGTGACACTTGTAACCAATACAGTGTTGTATTAGTGTTTCAGTCAAATGCAACACTAGATATTTTTATAATGACATTTTTTGAAGTATTATGTATGTCGATATAACTATAGGTCATTTTTCTAATAGTGTAATTTTCAAAGGGTTTGTTTATTTTATTAGAGTTATTATTCATGTTTTACATTTAGAGATGATAATTATTTTCATGTTATGCATTTAAAATGAAAAAATTGAAAGAACATGTAGCAAGGTAATATTGATTTGGTTTTCTTAATTCAAAAAATTATTTGCATTCTTTTAAATGTTCTTGATGTAGAGTTATTCTTTTAATTCAAAGATTAATGTTGCTAATTGATGCAAATTTCTTTTTATTTTTTTTAATGGCCGATTGCCACATCATCTTTCCGTTTGCCGAAAATTATAGATATGACATATTTGGGAAAGAGACGATAGTTTAGGCTTTTAATTGAAATTATTGATAGTTCAGGACATATTTAGGAAAGAGAGGATTGTTTAGGCCTTAAATTGATAGTTGCACTTTTCTTTATGAGATTTACTTTCCAATAATTTTAATTTTTTTGGAGCTTTCATTTTCATAATAATTGAATGTGGAAAAAAAATTCCAATTACGTCAGCAAGACATACGTCAATATTGGATTTTGACTAGTTTGAATACTTTTCAATAAAATTTCCTGCCACACAATTGCTCAAAACTTATCTATAAAGAGAGAAGCAAATCCAACGCAAATTCTCATTCAAACCTCCACAAAATAAAAATGGGTGCCAAAGTAATAGCTTTTCTTGAATTTCTTCTCCTAATAGTTGTTCTCATAACTTCCCCTCATGTAGCCGTGGCCAGGGAACTTACCATCTCAGGTATGCTCCTACTTTTCTCTCTCTAACTTAACATTTCATATTCAGTGTAATTGTTATACTCGTTATTAATTACATATGTGTGTCTACATATGTAACATATCTATATGTAGCCTTGTAAAATCATCACTTAGCATATGTATACCATATGATGTATACGGGACATGAGTGACGTACCCAAAATTTTTTTATCTAGAAGAGTCTGTAAGTTGTGACAAGGCATTCTAGAATCTTCAGTATCTATTTTTTCTAAATATTTATCAATATTTTAGTCATAAAAGTTTCAGAAAAATTGTGTCGGACGGAACCAATGCTCCCCTTTAACCTAATATATAGGTCTGTGGCTGTAAATGTAAGTAAGGAGTTCAAGCCCTCTCTTTCCCGTTATTTTTTTATTATTATTATATTCTTATAAGAATATGCGACATATACCAACTAAAAATATTTTTGATTGTGTTTAGTTGTTTACACACTTAATGAAGTATATGTTTCTTGCTTTGTTTAGATTCTGGCGTAAAACCGGGAATAAACTACGGACCAATTACGAAGCCCAGACCTTTTTGCAACAAAAATGTATACAGCGGATGCATACCGGCTAAAGTTCCTCCTAAGAGGAAGTGCAACTACAGAAACAATTGCTCCTCCAGGCCTCCAGCCCGGCCCGAGCATTGAACATGAGTACTGAAGCCCGGCCCAAACAAAAGAACTGGCACATTTATATGTCTGCTATTAATCATTTTGCGATAATCAATACGTTCAATCTGTCCTAGATTGTTTTGAACGCATGCATTAATAAATTGCATTATGTTGTGATGATTCTCAAGGACTTCTATATTATCAAAATGTTGATCAAATTACATTTACGCGTGGAGTTGGGAAGGTTAAGAGTTTAAGGAATTTGCATCACTTGAGTGGAAGTTCCCGTAAACATTTATAAATGGGTGTATAAGCACTAAGAGTTTAATAATGAGATGTTTGATGAGTTTATAATTTTAGAAATAAGTTTGATCGAAATATAGCTTATATTATAAGCTTTAAAAATAAACTACTTTACGGTTTTCCTTCTTTTGATTGCTTGTCTGTATTCATAACATTTGAAAATAATTGGGAGAAGGTCTTGAGACCAAGTGTTCGATGTAGCTACCCAAAACATTAATATAAAGAAACCTACTCATGTCAGCCATACGGTACTACACATAAATTGTAAGAAATTTGTTTCAGGTGACTTAAGAAATTAATAAACAAATATAATTGGAGTGGACGAAAAGGCTTGGGGGTATGAATATGTGCTACTTGGGTTATGTAGAGATGGAAAAACGAAATGAAGTTAGGAGGGATGGAATGGAAATTCGATATAAAATTATGGAGGAATTCAAATGTCATTTTTGAAATTGGTGTGCGACATGGGGAGATGTGGAATCGAATATGCATTATAATACTTGGGCTAACTGTAATCTCTGTATTGTGGGAGTGTACTCCCATTTTCTTTAGATTAATACGGAGTATAAGTTATTTTCGGATAAAAATAATTAAAATAATTGGGCTTATTAATCGGAGCAATTTAATGTGTAACCTCTATTTGATGGAAAGCGCACTAATGCTTTATATAACTAGGTCATCTCCCTGGCATAATATGTAGTTCGAAACTCTAGAGAATAAAAAAGAATCGAGAAGGGAGAGAAACGCTAGTTGTATCGAGTTCATCTTTTCACTGCGGAGAAAGGTATATGTGAGAATTATTGATTTCGAGATCCTGTTAATTCATTAAATTTTGTTTAAAATCTTTAAAGAGATTGTCACCTTTACAAAAATATGAAAATCATTAAAAATAATAATAATAATAAAGATTCCAATCATAAAAAATGAGGTCACTTTCATATAGATCAATTGACAATTTTATTCATGATAGTTGTCAGCTTTACAAAAAGTATAAAAGTCGATAAATTTGAAGCTTTCAATCATCACACAAATAATGTTCTTACAATAGCACGATTTTTGATTGGATCTAGTACAACCCGGATATATAACAATCCGGCCGCACCATGCGGGGACGGCGCACGCAGGTATCTCTCTAATAGATTTAGTTTTAAATCATAGTAACCAAATAATATTCAAAAGACATTTTGAAGTAGAGTGGTAGATCTTAATGAAAAATTATTCCCCAAAACATTATCGTATTTCCCTTACGGAAACAAAGATTCGATCTTCCATTTCAGGATAAATTTCTCCAATTCTAGAGTTCAATTATTAGCCATCATATCTACCAATACAGTGCGTCTTTTTAATTTTTCTTCATATGTCAAGGGCCACAAACACAAAATAAATTGGGGTTGCATGGATAAATTATCAGCTTTAACATTAATGTTTTAGTAATATAGGAGAGATTACAACGAATGGAACACACGAAAGATGCTTGATTCGGGACGAGACGGAGGTCAACCAGAGTTTAGAGGAATAGAATAGTAGTACCCTCAATAATGTATGGCGGATGAATGTTGAAGTGTTTTCTCAGGTATTGCTTGCACCTCTTTTTTAATGGTCTCATAAATTTATTTTTCTCTGATAAAAAAAATTTAGGAGAGAAGTAGGTATGTCTATTTTTTTTTTTTTTTTGGTATCTGCTCAAAGTCATGATTAATACTCCCTTCGTCCCATTGCAGAAGACCCATTTGCTATTTTGGGACGTCTGAAGACGATTCATTTCTTTATATGGAAATAATTATTCCAAACCCAACATAGTTTAGAAGGTCAATTAATTGTGTAAATGGAAATCCTAATAAGTAAATGTTAATTATTATCGAATATAAAAAAATAAATAGAAAAAAATAATTAAGGTTATGCTAATTACACATCTTATAAAAGTGAACATACTTAATTGCTAATATTGAGAGTAATATTATGTAGATCGAGTATATTTGATGTCCATGAAAAAAAAAAAAAAAAAAAAGCCGAATCATTCATGAAGGTCCAACTTTCTGATAAATTGAGAAGGGGAAGTAGGGTAATTCTATCCACAGCTACCAATTTACTCCTCACAGCCCCAAGTTTAAAAATAAAATAAAATAAATACCGTTTTTACTAACTTACCCTCAACACACATGAAGATTGCAGCCGCCAAACATGAATCTTAATTTAACTCGCAACCCCTTAAATGATAAATTATTTGTTTGTTTTTCTACATTCCCTTGATAGTAATTAGCATCTCCTTTTCAATAGCCTTGGAGTTGCATAACTCTCCAATTACATGTGGTATGTGGAAGAAGAAGATCATAGCAATTCAGAAATTCCAATTCATCATTCCAACGTTGCACGGTGAAGCACATTTCCTTACTCCAACCTTTCCTTCCCTCTCAATCTCCACCGCAGCCACTGGTCGGGACTCTCAAAGCGAAACACCCTCCTCGGGCTGAAGAGATAAGTGTTGGGGATCCGCCGGTAGCCACCATAGGGTGCGAATCCCATGGCGCGATGGAAGAGGATCGGAGCACGTTGGCAGATTTCTTCACTTGACCAGTCAGCGAAGACGGAGCTATTAAGGATTTCCCTTTGGTTTTCGGCTCGATGTTATTTTATTACGCCGATTTGATCTATTGAACTTTGGATTTCGAGGTCAACGTGCTGCTGCTTCCGCCTGTGCAAAATTCTGCATTAATTTCAAATTTGAGTTATTATAGAGGTTAAATTAGTAAATTGCATATTATTTATTATTTATTTTTAAAATCGGGGGCTGTGGGGAGTAATTCGATGGTTGTGGATAGAATTGCCCGGAGAAGTATTTTTAGGTTTTGGGATTTAAATAGAAATGGGCCTTTGTAAGAGTTGAGATGAGCTGGGTCACAGATTTGAAATAGATAATATGAGTGGGTGGATTTTTTGGAATGGCATAGCAATGTGCTCAAGTCAAGTCATGTGCGCTTCTAATATTTTAGACACAGCTATACATATACCTTGATGACTTGTAGGGATGTGTAAAAAGCCCAAATCCGACAGCCGATTTGAATAGCTCAAAGAAAATAGTGGGTTAGAGTTAAAAAATAATAGCCCGAAAGTAAAAATGCCTGATAGGTCTAGATACGAAAAAAACCCCAAGCCCGATAGGTTAGCCTGAAAGCCCGTGGGTTGGCCCGGTGGGTTTACCATAAATTAAGTTGAGTTTTTTAATTATTACTGAGTATCTTTAATGTTTTTTTTAATGAAAATACAATCTTCATTTTAAATTCTATACGTTTTTTATTTCGACAGTTGTTGAAAAGTAAAATGAAGATTGACATTTCGAAAATATTTTTGCTAAATTCACAATATTTAATAATCTATTTATTTTATTTATACAAATATATGCTAAAATAATAATTATTTTTATATTTATACGATATCAATTTTATTTTTATAAACTTAATTGTCCAGTGGGCTAGCCCGAAACAGATAAGGTTATGGTTAGGGCCAAAAAATATTTACACGGAAGAAAAAACCCCGATTAACCCGAACTGAATAGCTCGAAACCCAATAGAACTGGCTCGATAACTAGTGGGTTGACCCGTTTCACATCCCTAATGACTTGATCCGTATAAAATGCAACTTACTCACTCATGCTAAGAAAAGTCTCGCCACTTACCTTTTTTTTAGCAACCATTAAATTTAATATCTTGCCACGATAGGAGTCGAACCTGATGGCTCCGAACATACATGCACACACAATTAGCTTAGCAGTAGATGTTTAAATTTAAAAATCAAATGTTTTGAGTTGAGTTATCGATTAACGTGACCTTTAACTTTTCTATTAATTTTTCATTAAATAAAAATAAATTACACGAATTTTAGGTTGTACAAATTGTTTATCCATAGAGCTCGGTTTAACAAATTGTATTTATATGGAATAGTTAATATATAAATAGTTTTTGGCATGATATAATGCGACAAATGCTTGCAAATATATAAATTCATGCTTACATATATAATTATGATTATTATAAAATTGTGCTTTCTTCTATACAAATTCATGAATAAATGTGATCATATGTAGTGTGCCTCACATTATGTCTAAACCAATGACATTCGTAGATCAAACTAAGATAATTGGTCAAGATCTATTCATATTTCTCACATCAAAATATATTTTTTATATGAGTCAAACTCTATATATTGATTTGTTCATGTAAGTGTTGCAATGCCGGAGATCTCTTACAATGGAATTAAAATTGAATACACACGATAAATTTTCCGCAAGTTATATAAAATAACTTGCAGGGCGAAAGAATCCACTATACGATCGTGAATTACAAAAGGATAATCTCCAGCATAAACTATACCGAAGATACAAAACTAAGAGTCACAAAAAACGAGCAATCTCCAACTATTAGGCTAAACTTGATGTTGTTAGAAATGCTATGAAAGCACTCTTAGTAAAAGACTCGAAATATTTCTTTCTGTTTGTATGAGCCGAGTCTCTATGTGTGTTCTCCCGATCTGAATACAACAATCATCCATATATAGTTCAAGAGCTGACTCCTCCAACTCCAATACTGATCATCCCATGATCTTGCGGTTACACACTCCATCATGTGAGCGTTAATGTGACTGTTACATCCCACGTAAAGAAAGAACTACCCCACTGCGCATTCACCATAGTATTGAAACTCCTTGACTATGGCTTATGTTGTGTCAGCATCCGAGTCAGCATTCATTTTAGATTATGTTGAGTCAGCATCGAATCAGCATTCACATCTTACGATCCTCCTACAATATACAGTGAAGAAAGAACAAACCAAAACTTATACAGTAGAGTTAAACTATTTAACTCTAACAATTCATATTGGAAATTATAATATAAACATATAGAATACATTCATGTTTACAAGTTTGAGCTTTTAGATGAAACATAATTCTTTTAAACGTATAGATTCCATCCCTATTTATAAATTCGAGCTTTTATGTGAGACGAAATTCTATCAGTTCATCCATAATTAATTGTATGGGTAGCTAGTAATATGTCTGATTGGGTTAAACTAGTCATAATTTCGTCAAATACATAAAGATAAAAAACATTAATTGCTAACGAAGATAAAATAAATTATTGAAATCGATTTTTTTAAAAAGTGCGAGGCCGAAAAAGTGATAATGAGTGGTTTACAAAAAATCAAGGGTTAATATCTCCTTTTAAAACAATGCGTTATTTACATAAGACAACTCAATCAGGTAAGCAGTACAATTTAACTATCGTTACGGGGGAATATTAATTTAGGTGGACCAGGACTTCTTTTCTCAAACAATGTGAATAGACACGGTCATCCACGTCATACTTGATTAAATAAGCTAAACCCAATGCATTTAAAAATTTTAAGATCATATAATGCTGACAAAACTTTCATTGACTTTATCAATCCCTGCCAAAAATCATAGAGTATTAGTGGATGATTAAAGTTAATTTTTTCTTAAAATAATAATTAAATTAAAAACTATTAACAGTATTTGAAAGGAAGATCAAGTCCACTAGTTAAGATATCAATAGTAGATATGCCAACCATGTTTTTGGTTGTACCTACTAGCCATTGCAAAAGAAATGTGAAAAATAAAATCATCATTCTATTAATAGTCTAATTTGTACATTAGATATATATTATTTATTTATTTTTTAATCGGACAAATGTTAGCTGTTAGATTAGATGTTAGTACACCGAGCTCTCAATAATTCTAAGTCATCTTATATCTTCCAAATTTGCTCCGACAAGGGATCGAATCCGGATCACTCATTAAAGAGAGGAATTTGGTGTCCAAATGCACTAAGTCACCTAGTTAGATATATATTATTGAGTTGTATTAGTTGGAGGACATCTCCAATTTGTTAATCTTAGGGGGAAACATGTGCGACTTCAAGCATAGCCTGCATAATTAGGTTAGTCCTTGTATGGATTGCTAGTTCAACTAGTCGATATATCCCATAAAATAATAAAAATCTACTGACATTAATATTTTTTACATGTATATCAAAAATAAATTATGAAACGCTATAATGATTTTTAAAATAGAGTATAAATTTTATGGATCCCAGTAAATATAAAGTTTACGATAATTACAAATCTCGATGTTATTTATAATAACACTTTGTGTGCCAATTAGAGTTGTCAAACACTCCGGTCAGACCATCCATAGCACGAGAACATCGGACTTAAGACAAATGTTTAGGTAGGTCAGGGCAAAAGTCCCTCGGCTGTGTAAAGGAGAGCTCAAACTAGCTCCACAAGCAATTTATAAGGTAAAAGTTTTCAGCCGACGATAAAATTTCACAGATCTTCTACTTTTTAGCCTAAGGACTCCAAACTACGGGTAAACTAAGACTATCCGTCGTTTCAACTGTGTCAGACCTAATTTGACAACTTTAATACCAATGTTATCCCCACATACAAAAACAAAGGAAATGCTTCATTACTTTAGGGATTTTTTTCATAGTTTCATCAAACTATTGTTATTTCATCTGTTTCAGTAATCCGTCTATTATGTAAAATAAAACATGACTGGAACCGATTAAGTGAAAGTTCATATTTAAATCGGTGGAACCAATCGGTTAGGTCCTAACACTTTAGAAAAATACTAGCAATGTCGGCAATAACATAACAACACACTATAATTTTACCTACCTAAGTTATTGCAATTTAGTAATTCACATAATAGGGAAATTAATACTATTATTATGCTTGGGCTTGCCACCTTTGATATTGCTTCTACAAGTCAAAATGAAAGCATATTCCAACGTACGAAGATGAAATTAGTTCTGTGTTTTTGCAATTGCATATAGCTGATATAATATATTGCTAAACTTGATACATTCGGAGGAATGTTCCTCTACTTACCATGAACATTCTTAATATGTTAAAGAATAACGTGACATACTATTAATCAATTAAAATATTAAAATATACACTCTAACATTTCTATTTAAAAAGTAAACTCTATCACTGTCACCACTACTAGAAAAATAATCTATGGCTACATCGATATATATGACACTTTAAAAAAATTTCATTACAAACCACCTGATAATGCAAATAGCTAACGATGCATTTGACTGAAACACTAATATGACACTTTGTTAGTAACAAGTATCCCAAAAAATAAATTAATAGTGTTTATGGTAGGTAGGAGAGCGTTTCTACTAATATATTTGTGTCATATGCGGCAATTTAAAATAAATTGAACTAGAGGGTGTTTGGCTAAGCTTATAAGCTAGCTTATAAGATGTTTGACTGCTTATAAGTTGTTTGACTGCTTATAAGCACTTTAAATGTGTTTGGCAAAATAAGCTCCTTAAGAGCTTATAAGATGCAAAAATAAGCAAAAAGTGCTTATAAGCACTCCAAAAATTAAGCTCATCTACCCCAACTTATTTTTTTAAAATCTTGCTTATCTACCACTATAATTCTATTCTATATTTATATTTATATTATATACACTTTCATTTGATGTTACAACATTATGATTTTCAATAAAATTGTTTTTTTAATTATTTTTTTAATTTTTAGATTTTTTTTTTTTTATTATCTCTTCAAGCTTTTAAGCTCTTTTATCCAAACACTTCAACAACTTATAAGCTTTTACCCTCATACATCTTATAAGCTTTTAAACATCTTATAAGCACTTAGAGCTTATAAGCATTTTGAAATAAGCTTAGCCAAACGGGCCCCTAGTATATCGATCGAGTAGCTTAGGTCCAAACTAATAGTCAAATAGACTTGTTGCTTCTTGCAGTAATTTTAGTAACATAAAATATTTAAATAAATTTAACTATATATGACTGGATTTTTTTCGGTCAAAAACTTTCAATTTAAGCAATTATGAACCTTCACTAATATATTGAGAATTAGCCAAATTATATTAATTTAGAATATCCTTTAACCGACATTCAATTGGTATTTTAAATCAAATTTACTTCTTCTTCGTGAATAATTATATATATATATATATTCGTATTTGTTTCAACGACATACATTGATGAGCTAATAACACACGGGAACTAGAGACAGCTTGACAATCAACGTTTCCATCTACACCTATATTTAACCTATTTCACACTACTATTGGAAGAAACATGGATAGATAGCTACTTCAACCAATGTTTTAAGAACCGTACCGGAGGTCGAATCGGCGAGGCCTCCGGTTAATGGTTTTTTAGTTGAATCGTGGTTCAACCGGCCATAATCAGAAAAAAAAAAAAATGAAAAAAATTGTGAATCGGAATCATAAACGGTTCATGGTTCAACTGATTTAACCGGCGGTCGGTCCAATTTTTAAAACACTGACTTCAACTTTATAATTTGCACCTAATTAAAAATTTGGTGGTCATATGTCATCCTTTTGTATACTACTATTTTACTCATTTTCTGGTGAGATGCAAAGCATATGAGGCGAATTGTTCAACCCAATTAAAAACTATGTATATAGTTGATCATTTCAGTTTTTTAAGTCTTTAATACACTTAGAATTGCATTTCAAGTCCTCTATTGCCAATCGGTGTGATATCCTCTATTGCATTCGTAGATAGTCGACATGTGCCATAAATAATTATAAATTTATGAATTTAAATGTGCATGTAATTAAGTGTTGTACTTTTATAAACTTTACTTATTTATACACGTTAGAGATGTAAATAGAATGTATTTTTAAGAAGTTATCATATTGGGCAAATATGATTTGTGACATCTAATAATATTGTTTATTCTTGCATTTTATGCATAAGCATTATAGGCAAAAGTAAATAGTGCAAATACTCTTTTGAAGTGGTTGTGTTTCGGTTAATAATTATTGAAAAACTAATGTAGGTAAAAGTGTAAAAATCAGTAGTTTATGCAGTAATTCATGTACAGAATCGAAGAAATGAAGAAAATATCTGTATATTCCTCAGAACTCAAACCACTGTTACATTGCCTTCAACTATTTATACTACCAGCTAAGACACTAAACTTGAAAAGAAAGAAAAGAAGAATAGACCAATGAGAAGCTAACACGTTAGCATAAACTAACGGACAGCTGTTATTTCTACTAATCTAAGCTGGACGAATACGAACATAACACGTGGATAAGTAATCCGGGTGTATAAACAGAAAACAAAATATAACGACTCCTAACTTCATGCACCAGTTTCTTCACTCTCTTCCTAGCTTCTTCTCCAACACACCTTCCTTCTTCTCCATCACACCAGCTTCATCATCTCCACTTTTCCTACACCCCCCCCCCCCCCCCCTCCCCCCCCCCCGCAAGGTGAGAATGGTGAAGATCTACCATTCTCATCTTGGAAAGCAAGAGACGAAATCGAGCCAAAGGCAGAGCCTTAGTAAAAAGATCTGCAGGCTGCTTTGATGAAGAAAGATGATGAGGAAGGATAAAACCTGCAAGATACAGATTACGAACTATGTGGCAATCGATCTCCAGGTGCTTGGTACGCTCATGCAAGACAGGATTTTTGGTGATGTGCAATGCAGCTTGGTTGTCACAGAATAGTTGAATAGGAGTTGGGATTTGAACACCAAAATCCACCATAAGATAGGAAAGCCATTGTAATTCACTCACAGTATATCCCAAAGCTCTATACTCTGCTTCTGCAGTGGAAGAAGAGACAGTTGATTGCTTTTTACAGCGCCAAGAAACCAAGGAATCTCCAAGGAAAATGCAATAACCAGTTAAGGACATGTATCTGGGCGTGTGCCCCAATCTGCATCACAAAACGCCTGTAGATGAAGAGAAGCTGTAGCTGAATAGAAGATGCCTAGAGAAGGACACCCTTTAAGATACTTCACAACATGCATAGCAGCATCCATATGAGCCTTTGCAGGGTCAGAAACGAACTGGCTGAGTTGTTGGACAGCAAAAGAGATATCTGGGCGTGTGAGATTAAGATAGAGTAATCTACCAACCAACCTCCTGTACTGTTGTGGATTAGGCATAAGAGAATCTTTAGCTTTTCTAAGATGAATACCATGAGGGAGTGGTGTAGAGACAGAGCATCAATCTGATAATCCCACATCAGAAATGAGATCTAGTATATGCTTTCTCTGATTTAGTGCAATTCCTGACTGACCTCGAGCTATTTCCATTCCAAGTAAATAGTGTGCAGTGCCCAAGTCTTTGATAGTGAACATGGCATGTAAGACTCCTTTAAGATCCTTAATCAAAGCTTCTGATTTGCTGCAAATCAACACATCATCAACATAAACTAACAGACAAATGTAGGAATCACCTTCCCCCTTATAAAACAAGCAATGATCATGGGCTGACTGTGTAAAACCTTGTCCAAAAAGAGCCTTACAAAACTCCAGGTTCCATTCCCTTGAAGCCTGTTTCAGACCATATAGGCTTTTCACTAATTTGCACACTTGCCCAGGTCTTGCTTCTGTATATCCCTTAGGAGGTTCCATATATATATATATATCTTCATGCAAGAAACCATGTAGGAAAGCATTGTTCACATCTATTTGATGGATATGCACTGAAACAATGCAGAGACTGCAAATAGAAGCCTCACTGTAACAAGTTTTGCCACAGGAGAAAACACCTCTTCATAGTCAATCCCATACTCTTGATCATACCCCTTTGCCACCAATCTTGCCTTATACCTCTCCACCTCTCCATTGGCTTTTAACTTCAGTTTAAACACCCATTTGCTACCAATTGCTTTCTTCCCAGGTGGTAACTCAACCAAATCCCAAGTCTTATTCTCCTTCAAAGCAGACAACTCAGCTTGCATAGCATCTATCCATTGAGGTACAGTGCATGCTTCTTTGTAACTAGTAGGCTCTTGTATTGTGGTTACATTAAACAAGAATCCTAAGTAGGATTCTGTGATTAAAGGTGAGACCACAAAAGGAAAGGTAGGTGAAGGAGTGGTACCTACTGGAAATGCAGGAAGAACTGAGGTATCTATTGATCCCACATAGTCCTGCATCCATTCTGGTTCCTTCCTTACCCTATCACTTCTCCTAAGAGAAGGATGAAAATCTGGAAAAGGACCAGTTAAACTCTTGTTCACTGCAGTAACTGATTCCTTGTCAACAGATGGTAAATCAGCATTAACACCTTCCATTTGCCCATCCTCATGATCAACACTAGTAGGTGGAACAAATGGTAATGGTACATTATCTGCATTATGATCATGTGTATTAGCAAAAGGATAATCATCAGTAATAAATCTAACATCCCTTGATGTTAGTAACTTTTGTGCTGTTAAATCAAATAATATGTATCCCTTATGAAATGCTTCATATCCCAAAAATACACATCTATTACTCCTTGCATCAAATTTACCTCTATGCAGACCAACATTAACTGCATAGGCTAGACATCCAAATGGTTTCAATATGGAGAGATTTGCTTCCACACCAAAGAGCATTTCATAAGGAGTCTTCCAATCTAGCACCTCACTAGGTACTCTGTTTATCATCCATGTGGCAGTTAAAATGGAATAAAGCCAAAATTTCAAAGGCAAAGAGCTTTGAAACATCAAAGCTCTTGCAGAGTTAAGCAGCATGCGATGCCTTCTTTCTACAATTCCATTTTGCTCTGGTGTGTAAGGGCAAGATCTTTGATGTATCATTCCAAGACTGTCTAAGACCTCTCTCATATCCTTATTGACAAATTCAGATCCATTGTCAGTTCTCAAGATCTTGATCTCTTTTCCAAACTGAGTTTGAACCAGCTTAAAAAACTTTTTAAGCATGGAACAAACATGCTCTTTTGATCTCAACAGATAAGTCCATATAGCCCTGCTATAATCCTCAACAATTGTCAAGACATACCTGGAATTATCTATATTCTCCTCCCCATAAGGTCCCCATACATCTGCATGGACCATCTCAAACAGGTTGCTAGTTCTTCTCTTAAGTACTGGAAATTTGTTCCTGGTCTGTTTAGCTCTTAAGCACACATCACAATTCTCAATCTTCCTCACACTTTCTTCAGTGAAAAGACCTTTAAATGCAGACATATGTCTCATTGCTGTTAGAGAAGCATGACCCAAGAATATGTGCCACTTTTCTAAATCCATTTCTCTTGGATCAAAGAGATGACAATAGTGATTCTCAACTGCATTCTCAATCACATATAGATTATTGACCATCCTTCCAATTCCCAACACTGCTTCACTCCCTTGTCTCTGTATAATGCACCTCTGAGGAAGGAAAACACACTTGGCATTTGAATCTTTCACCATCTGTGCAACAGATAGTAGATTATGTGTGAAGTCTGGAACAAACATCACATCATTGAGGTAAATGTCTTTATTTACCCTAACTGATCCCCCACAATAAACTTCCTTGGAAGAACCATCAGGCAGCCTCACTAATAAAGGCTTTTCATATCTATAAGTAGTAGCCATGAGATCTGCATCACAACAGACATGAGAGCTAGCACCAGAGTCTATGATCCATATATTCTTATCCATGCTTGAGAGTACACTGAATGCATAGTGCTCATCAAAAGGATTGCGAGCAATTTCTGGTGTATGAACCATATTAACATCATTTCCAGGTGAAGGACCTTGACTTTTCTGCATGAATTGCCCCATATATTTGGCTATTTCTGATTGAATCGCCTTTCCTATATCAGTTATTCCTTCACCTTGGATTATATGTCCACTGTCAGACCTTGATCTTGTATCATCATCTTCCTCAACACAATTCACCCTAACTGACTTGTTCTCCTTTAACTTCTTGTACCAATCTGGATACCCATGCAACTTAAAACATTCCCGAACTTCATGTCCAAAAGCTTGACAATGATTACACTTAAGCTTTGCTCTGTCCTCTTTACTTATCCTTTTCTGTGACACATTGTTGTATCCTCTATTCTGACCTCCATACCCTTGACTTTGCTGTCTTCCCACTTGCATAGCCATTCTCTGACTTGGATTATCTCCCTCTTCAGTCAAATCCATCTGATCCTCTACCTGTACAACCAAACCATATGCTTGTTCTACAGAGGGTAGAGGCTCCATCATCATTATTTGCCTTCTTGTCTGCTCAAAAACCTCATTCAATCCTACTAAAAACTGCACCAGCTTCTGATGTTCATCTCTTATTATGTAGTCATTCTCAGCATCACATGAGCACACAATAGGAGGTAACAACAAATCCAATTAATTCCACAGATTAGTTAGATTACTGTAATAAGCAAATACATTATGATTACCCTGCTTATACTGCATGATTTCTCTTTGCAATTTATAGGTTTTAGGACCATTACTTCGACCAAACCTATGCATCAGTGCATTCCACAATTTCTCACTAGTCTCATAATGCGAGAAAGCATTAACCACCTCTTTAGACATAGAATTAATAATCTATTGTGCTACCATAAAGTCAGTCTTAATCCAATAATTATAGTGTTCTGGATCCTCATCTGGCTCAGTAAACACTCCATCTATGAAAGCAAGCTTACTACGAGCTCCTAAACCTCTTCGAATCGAACGAGACCATTGCAAAAAATTGGTACCTGTAAGAGGAGCTGCAACAAGCTGCATTCCAGGATGATCAGATGGCTGCAACTTCAGAAACTCCTCGATCTTCTTCTTAGAAAGCTCCGTCGGCTCCGGATCTGGATCTCCATCGGCAGTGACCGGATCCTTGCCGTTCCTTCGTACACCGTTCTGTTGCACCGCGGAATTGGAGGATTCACCCATCATCACTTGCGAATAACTCTTTCGTCGTCCCTTCGCCATTAGATCGTAACCAAAGCTCTCGATACCATGTAAAAATCAGTAGTTTATGCAGTAATTCATGTACAGAATCGAAGAAATGAAGAAAATATATGTATATTCCTCAGAACTCAAACCACTGTTACATTGCCTTCAACTATTTATACTACCAGCTAAGACACTAAACTTGGAAAGAAAGAAAAGAAGAATAGACCAATGAGAAGCTAACACGTTAGCATAAACTAACAGACAGCTGTTATTTCTACTAATCTAAGCTGGACGAATACGAACATAACACATGGATAAGTAATCCACGTGTATAAACAGAAAACAAAATATAACGACTCCTAACTTCATGCACCAGTTTCTTCACTCTCTTCCTTCTTCTCCAACACACCTTCCTTCTTCTCCATCACACCAGCTTCATCATCTCCACTTTTCCTACAAAAAGTATGTTTTGAAGATAAAAGTAAATAGAGTTAATTAATTTTTTTGTATATAATATTAAGGGGGAATTTCCTTATAAATCAAATAAATATATATTGGTTTTGAAATCATGTTGTATATCTCGCCCTTGAAAACATGGGATTATAAGTCACAAGAGTACGTATGTTCACTGACTAGAGACTGAAGTAGCAAGTCAGTCAAAAGAATCGTTGAAATATATTTCGGTTAAACTTTCAAAGTTGATTGTGACTTATTTCATATAACGTGCAACAATGAGATAGATTAGCATAACCAAATGTATCAAATTAAAGTTTATCTAGCTAACTATGGGATATGCGACATTGTTCCTACATGGAAGAACACTATATATTGGCCTTACCCAAATCAACTTCAGATTCATCTAGCAAGAACCCCTGAGAAGGTCTCTTATCTAATGTTGTAGTGATCATGTTCTACCATTCCAAGTGAAGACGGCGAGACTGATTGTATCAGTTGAATGAAGATAGCGAATCAGTAAAACATAGAAAATTATGATTGAGTCAAGTCTCAGGAGCACTTCTTCAACATTAAGTTAAGTTCAACTCCATCCGTTAGAGCCAACTATTGGTGATGAAACAATTAAATGCTATCCGACATTTGGCACCTCCATCATCGTCAAAAATGTCATGTACTATTACTAAGATGTTTAAATTCAGATCAATGCTCCAGAAGATTTGAGGTATTTTTGGTAACCGGTTGTTTCAAAGGACTCGAAAAAAGATACTTTACAACTGGTGCATGTGCTCCACATAAAATTATTAGACTATATCTCCATCGGATAGTTTCGAGACTCCTTACTATAGTAACTACTACGGACCTTCAAGAAAAGGTGTCAATAAGACAAGCCTTGAATGATAAGAGAGTGCAACCCCAAAACTAGTATCTATCATCTCTTCAAAAGGATCTCCAAGTTCAACATTTATAACATTATGTTATTAGAGATGAAATCTTTTATTTTCCCATAGACTCAATGGAATATTCAAAAGCCTATTCAGAGAAACCCTAGCCTTAGTATATGTTGATCTTCAACATAAATTGTTTCTCATAGTTGAAAAAACCGACCTCAACCCAATTCACATCTAAATTGAAGTATGAGAACCCTCTTAATTATTAATTATATATAGATGCACTACTTATTATGCAAACCATTTTATTTTTGACAACAGAGTCGGTTAAAACGTTCGATACTATTAGAGTGGAAAACAAGAGCAAAATATTGATTCATTTCATAGAAAAAGCCATGCAGCGGCCAGCGAGAGTTCTACAATTTATACTCAAAGATAAAGTGGAAGTCGTGTTTTAGAGAACAACGACTTCTTAACTAACTACCAAACCCTAATTACATAGTATCCGTTGGATCTTAAGATAAGATCCAACGGCTGAGATAAAACAATAGTAAAAACTAACAAAGCAGATAGACAAGGTTCGACTCCCATTGAGAACAAAAACAGCAAAAATATTATATCTTCATCTTCTTCCTTCACGCACTGTAAATCCTGCATTTGCTTCATCTACATCTTCATCACCCCCCCCCCCCCCCCCTCAAGATGGAGCTGATGGAGATCAATCACGCCCATCTTGCCAAGGAGTGTACGAAAACGTGGACCTGGTAAAGCTTTAGTCATAAAATCTGCAATTTGAGCATTAGAAGATACTGCCTGTGGAGTGATGAAACCTGCAGCATACTTTTCTCGTACCACATGACAATCAATCTCCAAGTGTTTAGTCCGTTCATGGAACACCGGATTCTGTGTAATCTGAATTGCAGCTTGATTATCACAATGCAGAGGAATGGGCAAATCTGCAGATACATGGAATTCCTGTAAAAGTTTGTAAAGCCAAGACAATTCTCTAGTGGTTGAGGCCATTGCTCTGTACTCAGCTTCTGTAGAGGAAGAAGAGACTGTAGTCTGTTTCTTACATTTCCGAGAGAGTAAGCTAGATCCCAGGAAAATACAATAACCAGTGAGAGACTTGCGTGAATCAGTGCAAGTCCCCCAATCCGCATCAGTAAAGGCTTCGAGCTTGAAAGATTGAGATGTAGGATAGAAAACACCCAGTGATGGACAACCCTTTAGGTACTTTAGAACATGAATGGCAGCATGCCAGTGAGGGAGAGCAGGTTCAGAAACAAATTGGCTTAACTGTTGTGTGGCATGTGATATATCAGGTCTGGTTAAATTCAAATACAAGAGCTGTCCCACTAACCTTCTATATTCCTCAGGATTCTTCAAAAGAGATTCGTCCTCCTTATGTAGAGTAAGACCAGATGGTAAAGGTGTTGATGCAGGTTTGCAACAGAGCATGCCATGAGCTGCAAGAATATCTAAGACATACTTTTTCTGACTCAAGGAAGTCCCATCTGCTCCCCTCACTATCTCCATTCCAAGGAAAAACTTTGCAGAGCCCAAATCTTTTATGGTGAAGGCAGCATGAAGAGAATTTTTGAGATCATGAATCAAAGACATGGAAGGACTGGTGACAATAACATCATCCACATACACAAGCAAAGCAATATATGTATCATTCCTCCCTTTTGTAAATAGACAAGGATCATGAACAGATGATGTGAACCCCTATGAGACCAAGATCCTTGAAAACTCAGCATTCCACTCTCTGGAAGCTTGTTTCAGACCATATAAGCTCTTAATGTGCTTGCAAACCTGCCCCTGTTTAACTCCAGAAAGCCCAGGTGGTGGCATCATATATATTTCATCCCTCAAGTACCCATGCAAAAACGCATTGTTCACATCCAGTTGGTGTAAAGGCCAACTATGAGCTGTGGCTACTGCAATTAACATTCTAACTGTGGTTAAATTAGCAACTGGGGAGAAAACCTCTTGGTAATCAATACCTGATTCTTGTGTGTATCCCTTTGCCACCAGTCTGGCCTTATTCCTTTCTATAGAACCATCTGCATTCAATTTGGTTTTGAAGATCCACTTGCATCCAATAGGCCTCTTGCCATTAGGCAAATCAGTTAAGACCCAAGTCTCATTTTGTTGAAGAGCTGACAACTCAGCATCAATGGCTTTCACCCATTATGAATATTTGCATGCTTCCTTGAAACTCTTTGGCTCTGTGTTCATGGTGAGATTGAACAAATACTCAACATGCGGTTTACTCAAGGCAGTGTTAATGATGTATGGAAAAGTAGGTGGAGAAGATCCAGTGCTAAGGGTGATGGGAAAAAAAGTATTGATGTTCCCAACATAGTCATTCATCCAGGCAGGTGGCTTGGTGGTTCTGGTGCTTCTTCTCAACACTTGGACCTCATCAGTATGTGGTGGTGGAGAGGGTATAGGTATTGGAGTGAGACTTGAATCAGAACTAGAAGCTTGATCATCCTTAGAAGCAGTGTCTGTAGGAGAAGACATCCTATCAGGATTGGACAAGCTAGGAAAAGAAATGGGCTTCTCTGGTATATCTTTAGATGGGTTAAGAAAAGGAAATGTGTCTGGGACAAAATGCACATCTCTAGATATCAACAATTTGTGATTATCTAAATCATAAAGCAAGTAACCTTTATGAGAGGAATCATAACCTATGAAGACACACTTGAGACATCTGGAAGTAAACTTACTTTTGTGTGGAATCAAATTTGCAGCATATGCTAGGCAACCAAAGGGCTTTGCCATTGCATAATTAGGTGCAGAGCTGAATAACAACTCATGAGGAGTTTTCCACTCAAGAACCTGACTAGGAACTCTGTTGAGCACCCATGTAGCAGTTAAGATTGAGTATGGCCAGAATTTGAGAGGCAAACCACTATGAAACATCATTGCCCTTGCAGAATTTAACAGGGTTCTGTGTCTCCTTTCAACTATACCATTCTGTTGGGGAGTATACACACAAGACTTTTGGTGTATTATCCCAAGGAATGAAAACAAACTACTCACTGTGGAATTCACAAACTCAGTGCCATGGTCTGACCTGAAGATCTTCACCTGTCTGTTAAACTGAGTATTAACCATAGCAAAGAATGATTTTAGAACAGATCCAACTTGTTCCTTGGATTGAAGAATATAAGTCAAAATATTTCTACTGTGATCTTCTACCAAAGTCAGAACATACTTTCCATGAGATATATTCTCCTCTCCATATGGACCCCAAACATCCCCATGAACCATTTCAAATAAAACATTGGATCTTCTGTGCAAGAGAGGAAAGGGATCCCTAGTTTGTTTAGCCCTTTGACAGACCTCACAATGTTCCAAGACTTGCAGAGCATCCCTATGAAATTGAGTACCTGCTATTTTCATGTGCTGCATAGTACTGATTGAGGGATGGCCTAAAATCACATGCCACTCCTCAACTGAGATAGTTTTAGGATCATAGAAGCTGAAATAAAACTTCTCTGTAACTGTTTCCAGAACATAGAGAGAGCCTTTCAACTTAGCAATTCCAATGACCTCTTCAGTATCTGATCTCTGGAAAACACAGTGAGATGGGTGAAATGTACATCTGGTTTCTGCATTCTTAACCAACTGAGATACATATAGCAAGTTGTGAGTGAATTCAGGTACATATAACACATTATCAAGCACAATATCTTTGGTTATCCTAACCTTCCCTGCATATGCCACACTCTTAGATGAACCATCTGGTAAATAGATCAATGTAGGAGCATCCATTTGGTAGGTAGTATAAAGTAGCTCTGGATTAGAACAGATGTGCCTACTTGCACCTGAATCAACCACCCATTCTGTCTCTAGCATACTTGGCAAAACTGAGAAAGCATAATGGCCATCAAATGGTGTTGCCTTCTTAGCTGTCTGATGAACTAAGTTGGCATCACTCTTAGTGTTGCTTCCCCTTGCTGTGTGTTGTTGAAAGAACTGGCCCATACACTTCATCAGTTCTGCTTGTATCATCTTTCCCATATCCTGATTTCCTTCCTTCTGGTGTCCTGTTCCTCCAGTGCCATCATTTGCAGGAGCTTCCTCTGTATAATTAGCTCTGTATGGTCCTTTATTCTCCTTGAGTTTCTTGTACCAGTCTGGTACACCATGCAGCTTAAAACACTCATCAATTCCATGGCCCATTTCCTGGCAATGAGTACACTTCTGCTTCCTCTTTTCTTCTTTACTGATTCTCTTCTTAAATGCACCCTGATATTGCTTTTGATACTGTGGCTTCTGTCCACCATTCTGAACAGGTGCATTAGGAGGTTCTCTATTCACATTCAGTGTCATCAAATTCTTTGTGTCTGAACCACCATCACTTAGTTGTTTCTGGTCCTCCACCTGTACTACCATTGCATAGGCCTGATCAAGAGAGGGCCAGGGCTTCTGCAATAAGATCTGAGTTTTTGTAGCTTCATACATATCATTGAGACCAGCCAAGAATGCTACTAATCTCATCTGCTCTTGTCTTTGCATATTCTTGGATTTAGCAATGCAAACACACTCAAGAGGTGGCAACAGCATGTCCATCTCCTCCCATAAGGCATTTAGTTGATTGAAATACATGAAAACACTCAGATTACCCTGCCTAAAAGAGAAGATATCTCTATGTAATTTTAAAAATTTTGGTCCATTACTGGTTCCAAATCTGTGATTCAAGGCTGTCCACAATTTCTGAGTGTTTTCTATGCTAGAAAATATATCAACAAATTCTATTGATATGGAGTTAATGATCCAAGAAGATATCATATAATCAACTTTAAGCCAAGGCTTGTAATAGATAGAATCTGGGTTCGGTTCAGGAAAGGTACCATCAAGTAACTCCATCTTACTTCTTGCAGCTAGAGCGCGCTTGACTGACTTACTCCAGTTGAGAAAATTAGTACCCGTGAGCCGCGCTGCAACAAGTTGCATCCCAGAATGATCAGTAACTGGAAGGAAGAGGATCTCCTCGATTTGTCTGATCTTGAGACCAGTTTCAGCATCAACTTTATTTCCAGCTTCTTCTTTAGATCTTTCTCCATCAATAGGTGTTTCAAGCTTGAAACCACCATCATCTTTATCCTCTTTCCCCATAGAATGTAATGAAACAAAAAAGATAAAAACTTGATGTAAAGAACAGGATCAAACCTCTGCTCTTGATACCATATTAGAGTGGAAAACAAGAGCAAAATATTGATTCATTTCATAGAAAAAGCCATGCAGCGGCCAGCGAGAGTTCTACAATTTATACTCAAAGATAAAGTGGAAGTCGTGTTTTAGAGAACAACGACTTCTTAACTAACTACCAAACCCTAATTACATAGTATCCGTTGGATCTTAAGATAAGATCCAACGGCTGAGATAAAACAACAGTAAAAACTAACAAAGCAGATAGACAAGGTTCGACTCCCATTGAGAACAAAAACAGCAAAAATATTATATCTTCATCTTCTTCCTTCACGCACTGTAAATCCTGCATTTGCTTCATCTACATCTTCATCAGATACCCTTTATTAAATAAAAGTTACAAGATCTGAACTATAACACATTCATAAAAAATTACAATGCAACAAACTAAATTGAATGCATAATTAAAGGGTAAAACCGAGTTGAGAGAACTCTTCCCGCAAGAAGCTTTACGCCCCGGTAGTGCTCTCGGAACTGACGTAGCTACCCAAAAGGTAAAACGGTTTTCGTCTTGATAGTAGTAGCACCACAAACTATCAAGCTCCGACGAACTGGATGCAGACGAGGAACTGAGCTCGAAGAAAATGAATGGAACGAGATGCTTGTTTGTTGTGTTGGTGTGTTAGAATGAATCTAAACACGTTTATTTATAGGCTATGTCTCAACCGAGAAATTAATGAGCCATAATGTGTCGGTGGAGGTTACGTGAGTAACTCCTGGCTCATGAATGTCTCGTTAGGGGTTACGGGATAACTCCTAGCGGTTACTCCCGACTCATCATTGCATTGGCGGTTATGGGTGTAACTCCCGGGGGTTACTCCCAATTCATTAATATCGTTGAAGGTTACGAGTGTAACTCCTAGCGGTTACTCCCGAATGTACCTAGACACGGCACTTACGGACTCACCTGGACGAGATGCTCACGTATATTCGTTCGAGAGACGTATCAATATGACTTTCTTCAACCTTCAAAATACTTATATCTCACTCACCGGAAATTGGTTTTGAGCATATAAATATATCACGATATTCTACTCCCAGAGTTGATTAATAATCTATCATTTAATTTAATAAGTAAATTAAATATAAATTATTATTTTTATTTGATCAAAAGACCAAATTTCCAACAATATCATGATTCTATCCATATATATTTACATTTGCCAAACACTCAATAAATTATTGACAAAGGCAGCAACCTTGTATTTACCTTTGTTTTCTGGATATATCATAAACCAACTTTCTCCATAACATGCACATGTCATACCACAACTACACGCCTCCTGACTTTTAACACAATATATGCCCCTTTGGACTTTTCTAATTTCTTTCATTTCATTTTATTTTTTTTATTTTTTATTATTTTTTTATCGGGCAAATGTTAGATGTTAGATTAGATGTTAGTACGCCTAGCTCCCAAACAATCCAAGAAAATCTTCAAGCCACCTTATATCTCCCCAATTCGCTCCCACCAGGGATCGAACCCGGGTCACTTTTTCATTTTCAAAAACTATTTCGCAAATATATTTTCATAATCTTTTTAAACAATACGTAAATAACACATTACTAGGGATGGAAATTCGGGACGGGTCGGGTACCCTTCCCGAAATTTTCGGGTACCCGAACCCGAAATTTCATGAATTCACTTCCCGTTCCCAGATCCGAATATGTTTTCGGGTATTCGAATACCCGTTCGGGTATCCCGTTCGGGTATTCGGGTACCCTTAAAAATCCCAATTTTTATTCTGAAATAAATTTTTCGATTCATTCAACATTAAAGAAAAAATAGCACAAAATTTTCGCCATATGTCAAGATAAATAAACATTGGAAACAAATAGTCACAATTCAAAAAGTTCAAAACAACGAAAACTACAAATTCAAAAATCAAAGTGTAAAATGCAAAAACGTTCACTACCACGAATCAAAGCTTAATACACACAAATAAGCAAATTCCTTTTATTCCCTCCAAGACGGTGACAACCGATGCACCAATGTCAGCCGCCTTATGGTTCAAAATTTTAGAAAAGCTGATGATCTTCTTGTGCAATCTTCAATCTTTTCCAATGCAATGTGCAGTAACACAAATAAAATTGCCTTATGGCTCACAATTATTATTATTATTATTTTTTTTCGGGTATTCAGGAAATATTATTTCGGATTCGGGAATTCCCAAAATCCAAAATTTTCAAAATTCTATTCCCGATCCCGAATCCGGACCCGAATTTTTCGGGTTCGGGTATCCGAAATTCCGATTGGGTTCGGGAATTTTAGTACCTACCCGAAATCCCGAACCCGAATTTCCATCCCTACACATTACTATGAAACTAGAAAATTGCACTATGTTAGACTTGGACAATGTGAGGTGAATAAGAGCTTAAATTAAGGTGCAATTGACTGCACTCTTTTCACATTATTTTTCCTATACTTCAATTATAAATCATCTTTTTTTAACGAATTATTAAATATTAGTACTACTATACATAGAGAAGTAATGGAGATTTTCACGTCATTAATGGAATGTAAAACCGATCTAATGATTATTAATTAATTTTTTATTTCCTTGAATTTCCGTTTATTTAGATAATTTTTATTTACGAATTTTAATTGAATTATTTGGTCGAAAAAAAAAAAGGAGGGGAGAAATTAGGGGTGTAGTAATTTATCGAAAGAGGTATACCGGTTATGTCATACCGAAAAAAAAAAAAATACAGTAATTAACAATATACTGAATTTTCGGTACAGTACCATACAAAAGATTTTCGGTACGGTAATAATATGAATTTTTGGATATCGCGGTGTATCGCTCAATACTAAAAATTTGGTACACTGTTTTTTTTTTTTTTTTTTTTTTTTTTTTTTTTTTTTTTTTTTGGGGTATATAACGATTGTTCAGTATGTAGCGAACATTCAGTAACTGAATTTTCGGTACATACCGATTATTTTTATAGGGTTAAGGTGCAGATACCCCCTTGAGGTATTCATGGAAAAGCAAAATACCCCATAATCTATGTTTTGGTGCAAAAAAGACCTTCACCTTCATCTTTAGGGGCAATTTACCCCTCCTGTTAATATTTCACTTTTTTTAAAACTTTTTTTAAAAAAAAATTCACCCTTTTCACTTCTTTTTTTCTTTTTAATCGGGTAAATGTTAATTGTTAGATTAAATGTTAATACGCCAAGCACCCAAACTCCTAAAAATTTCTCCAAATCCACCTTATATCCCCACAAGGGATCGAACCCGGGCCACTCTTTAAAGAGAGGAGCCCGGTGGTCAGGTGCGCTAACAATCGAATCACTATTGTGAGTAATTGAAGCCCCGTTCCTTATTCCCGCTTATTTCACCCTAGGGCCTTCAATAAATAAATAAATAAATAACTGAAAATAACTAATTGACTTAGCGCACCTGACCACCGGGCTCCTCTCTTTAAAGAGTGACACGGGTTCGATCCCTTGCGGAAGATATAATGTGGACTTGGAGAAATTTTTAGGAGTTTGGGTGTTTGGCGTATTAACATTTAATCTAACAACTAACATCTACCCGATTAAAAAGAAAAAAAGAAGTGAAGAGGGTGAAACATTTTTTTTAAAATTTAAAAAAAAAAAAAAAAAAAAAAGAAAAAGTGAAAAATTAACAGGAGGGGTAAATTGCCCCTAAAGATGAAGGTGAAGGTCTTTTTTGCACTAAAACATAGATTAGGGGGTATTTTGCTTTTTCACGAATACCTCAGGGGGTTATCTGCACCTTAACCCTATTTTTATATAGCCAGTTATGGATAATCAAATGATTTTTTTTCGAGTAGAATATTCAATTTTTCGTTATACAGAAATACTAAACTTTACAGTGCACTGAAAAATCATTACGGTATTGGTATGAATTTTGTCCCATACCGAATTTTGGATACATCGAAGATCGGTATTCCGAAATGTTCGGTACGGTAACGGTATGAAAATTGCATACTGAAAATTTTTGGTACAACATCGATATGACAAAAAAAATTCAATATATTGTACTAGTTCACCCCTAGGAGAAACTCAAATGTAGTACTCTTGTCGTCCACCATTTACTAACACTATTTCTATATTAACAGTTCCACCATTTACCAGACATTTCCGGTTCAGGGCGTAGGTCCCACAATAACTTTAACAATATTTTAAACATTTTATCACTATACTTTTTAACACTTTAACATTTTAACACTTTAATACCATTATAAATATTATATGAACCCACAATTATTTATATTTAACACTTTAACACATTAATTTATTAATATATTATTAGAATATAAAAAAAACATGTGTCCATAAATTTGGTTAACCAAATTATGGATAGAGAGAGTACTCGTAATATTTACTGAAAAGACACATTTCTAAGACCCTGTTCATGGTCGAAACTATTTTGTGGATGTTTTCTAATTGAACTAGTTCTGAGATAAGTTTTTCACACAGTAATCAAAATACATTAATTTTGTTTCATTTCTTATCCATGTTGACTATTGATCATATAAAAATTCAAAAACAGTACAACTATTTCCGGATTTTTATTTTTAACAAGAGACCATGTTTTTCCTGCGATAAAATTAATTAGGTATTTTCTGATTACATAATTCATATAGAGGAAAAAACAAAAAGAAAAAAGAAAGATATGAAGGGTGTAATAGAGAGGTACATATTTATTTATATAATCCTTTTCTCATATTCTCATACAACAATTTATAGATTACAATTAGGATGAGAAATCCAAGTGAGAAGTAGAAAAGAGAAATCAAAGAAACATTTTAAAATGGAAAATAAAAAATCTTCTACAAAGTGAAGAAAAGAAAAAAAAAAAAAAAAAAAAGAATGACTGATTCAGAAATTCTTTCGGAATCAACAGGGAAAAAAATCTACGAAAAAAGAGCAACTTAATTCATGAAACAATAAAAGGATTTAATTTTTCAACCCTTATAATGCTTCAAGGCCATTTTGCTCAACGGATAAATTCAAATCCCATTTGAAAGCATTCAAAACTACCGACGAATTCGAGTTGGACGATTCCAGTATGAACATTTCCGATTCCGACACCTTTGACTTTTCCGATTTCCGCCCGCCGCTCGATTTCGGATCTACCGACGTGACGTCGCTTTTCGTCGTCGCCTTTTCGATCTTTCTCCGATTATTGTTGCTTCCCTGCGATGTTTTCATTTCCTCATCGCAAATCTCAGCCGATTTGTTCGACTTGTCACGTTTCTGGAGATGCGTCATCCAGTAATTCTTTACATCATTATCCGTTCTTCCGGGCAATTTCGCTGCAATCGCTGACCATCTGCATTCACACAGCACGTATTTAAATTTCATGTTATAGTAATTGTTAAAGGTAATAATTTAAAAAATATATATAGGGTTTTGATAAAAGAAACAAAAAAAAAACATACTTGTTTCCAAATTCTTGATGAAATTTGGCGATTAAATCCCTCTCTTCTTGGCTGAATTCCCCTCTCTTCACACCTGGCTTTAAATAATTCATCCACCTCAATCTGCAGCTCTTTCCGCATCTCTGTAAACCTGGAAATTATTAAAGTTCAAAAAATTACTAAAAATTGATCGGAAATAAGTACGATTTTTTCTATCCCTCTCTCTCTATAGAAGATTTAAATAACATACCGGCGAATTTGGGGAGCAACCGCCAGTTCCAATGGCCGTAACGAACGACGTAAGATCTGAGCTTATTATCTTCGTCTTCGCTCCACGCGCCCTTCTTCAACCCATCTTTATCCACATAAGCGGCCTTCACCATCTTCGATCGATCTTTCGGAGTTTCAAAAACCTTTTGAAACAACCTAACTCTTGTCTATATATGCCCAAACTATTTGCTTCGAAAGGCATACAATATTTGTTTTGACTTGTTGAAAATAACAAATAAACATTTAAATATGTATTTATTTTAAAATAATATGCATGTTGGGTTTTGTTATTCGGGTACAGTTCGCGGTGGGCGAGCGCGTAGTATGTTGAGTGTGGCAGCACGTGATCAGTTGTGGTTGCGTTCCAAGAGCGAAACGACACATGGAGGGGGTCGTTTTGCTGGAGTTGCGGTCACCTTGTCCTAACTAATAAGACGATTTGTGGTAGTTGGGAGAAATTTTACTCTAGTGTAAAAGGGATTTAATTAATCAATATTTAAGTGATTTTCTTCTCTCTTTTGGGCCCCACGATTGTGATGTTTTGGAACTTATTTTCATGTTTGAAGAATAGTTTTAGGGGTTTATTTAAGAAAAAATAAAATCTTGAATTGATCTCTTTTATATATAAAAAAAATACATATACAATATTGGAATATCCAAATATGAGGAATGATATGCTAGTCATCTTATGGTGAGCACTTTCGTAGATATTTTTGTCATTTTTTTATTTCGACATTATTTTGTTCCATTTTTTTTAAATCGTAGTATATTCTATTACCTTATAAATTAATATTGAAATCTTTAAATCTAAAACATATAAATATCAATGCTCGATTTGTTTTTTTTTTCTTTTAAATCCAAAAAGTGTATAATAAAATAAACCGAGCTTTGATATTTATATTTTTTTGAATTTAGTAATTTCAATATTAATATATAATGTATTAAAATATATTACAATTAAAAAAACGAACAAAATAATGTCGAACACGAAGGTACCCACGAAGGTGTCCACCATAAGGTGACTAGCATATCATTTCTTATCCAAATACATCCCAACTATAACTTTGTTAATCAATGTAACTTTTTTGCTTCAGAATATCTATGTAGAATGTCGAAATCTGCATTGGATTTATTTTATTAGTTTTTAATTTAAAATTACTTTTTATTTATAGTAAATTCAATGTGAAATTCGACATTCTAAGTATATATTTCATTGAAGGAAAATCACATTGAAGGAAAGATTTGATAACAAATATATAGTTCGAGATTAGTTGAATATTTTCGATAATTTGGAGTATTTTTAATGAATAATTACTTCATAATTTTTTTGTTGTTGTATTAACCTTAGTTTTTTTTTTTTTAGCAATATAAAAGCTTATTTACTGCCTAATATGATGATACTTAATGTTTCAACGATTATAATGTCATTTTATGTCAATAATTCTTTTATTTAATGCTAATTTTATTTATAGTAGGGTTCATTGTATTTTAATTGAATTTATTTCTAGAGTATACATTTATTACAATATTCCATAACTATATATATTACTCCCACATCATGTATTGATATATTAAATAGGGAGAAACTCATATTTAGCCACTTTCACTATAAGTGAAACTTATATAGCCACAAGTTTAAAAGTGTGAGTTTTATAGCCACTTTTGCATGAAAATACATAAATACCCTTAGTTTTTAAT
The DNA here is from genome assembly GCA_029379335.1 of Thymus mandschuricus. NCBI lineage: Eukaryota > Viridiplantae > Streptophyta > Magnoliopsida > Lamiales > Lamiaceae > Thymus > Thymus mandschuricus. The sequence goes on along the minus strand of CM057082.1, from coordinate 7,876,187 downwards.
TGGGACCCACCTCTTTTATTATTTTCTTTTATTTTTCTAATTATCAAGAGACACTTTCACTCTCTCCCCTCTTTCTCTCTCTTTCCAACCGTTCATGCATGGTGGAAGTGGAACACGGTTGATTCATTTTTTTTTTAATTTCAAGAACTGAAATAGTATTTAATTTACTTACCTTTGTATTTTTTAATTAATGTCCTTACCGTGTTCATTAGTTGAACACGGTTGATCTTTCTTTTTCTTTTTTTTTTTTCCACAAAAATTGTAATTATTTTATAAAAAAAATCAATAACTAAATAGGCATGCATTTAATTTATTTCAACTACCAAATTTTATTTTGATCCACTTCATTAATTCAAAAGAGTAGATAGTAGTAATAAGTGTGTCAAAAATCTCTTTGAATACAACAATTGCAACAACAACATTTCATTCGAAACTAACAAAAAATTAGAGAGAGAGAGAGAGAGATTTTTTTTGCAAAAAATTCTATTTTTCGTATATTAATTTCTGGGAAATCGAGTGACTATTTTCGACGGTGAAATTGGGAATATTCAAGGTTTTTCCGACTAATATAAGGTACTATCGTAATTTCATTTCATTTCGCATATTTTCGATTATTTTTTTGCTAAAAAAAATAAAAAATTGAAATTGTTCTTCGTGGCACTGTTGAGACCATAGAGACACTGTTAGATCATAGTGGCACGGTTGGGCAAACCATGCCCAAAATTTATTATTATTACTTTTTTAAATACGGTAGGGGCACGGTTGATTTGGGATTTCTTCAACCGTGGGATTTCAACCGTGGGATACGGTAGGGGCACGGTTGATTTGGGACACGGTTGAAATCCCAAACCAACCGTGCCTTATATAATTTTTTTTTTTTAATTTTTTAATGATGGCACGGTTAATTTGAGATTTCAACCGTGTGACACGGTTGAAATCTCAAATTAACCGTGCCTTTACCGAAAATCTAACAAAAAAAATCTTGTGTTTTTTCAGGATGTCGTATCAGAGAATCATCGTGCATCACAGTGGACATTGGGAGAGGACCTCGTACGTGGGAGGTGATAGTTTCCTCGTGCACTTCCCCATATTAGGAATTACACGTGATAAGGTGCTTAGGGAGATCCGTGATCAATTGGGCTCCGAATCGGAGTACATATTGTACTACTTGACGGACCTAACCGATCATGAGATGATGAAGGTTGTTCTGAAGAACGACACGGATTTGCTTAGGCTTATCGTCGAGCAGAACGATTTGCCAACCGTGTATGTGATCGAGAAGACACAGAACATCAACTTTCGCACTCCTACGACACAACAATCCACGGTTTTTCAGAACTTGAATATTGGAGGTCCTAGTCATCAAGAATCGGAGTCTTCGGATGAGGAGGCGAGGGATGAGGAGGCGAGGGCTGAGGAGGAGAGAAATGAGAGGGCTGAAGAGGCGATTGATGAACAACAGAGGGCCGACTTGTTTGAGTCGTTAACTACGGAGTTTAGAGCATGGATTCAGGAGCCGGGGCGTATTGATAGGATCATCAGGCACCGAAGCATACATTCAGATAATCAAGACGGAAGATCCGATGATACTCGTGCAACTCACGAAGCCATAAGAAATTGGTTGATTCCGTACGTCGACCTAGATACGGCATTGCCTCTAGGCTTTATCGAGCCCGATTACAGCCCCTCACTTGGAAAATTGCGTGTGGGTGGCCTCTTCAAGGAGAAAGATGAATTGCAAATAGCCGTGGGCCTCTATCACATGGAGAACCGACTAGAGTATACCACCGAACGCTCAAACAAAACGCGTTTGAATTTTGTGTGCAACCAGGATGATTTTGCATATTTTCTGCGTGCACGACAAAAGGGCGGGATATGGAATGTTAGGAAATATGAACCCAACCATACGTGTCAAGTGGTTCTAGACGGAAACAAACCGCGACAGATTTGTGCCAAGGTTTTAGGAGCTTTCTTTGCACGTAGACTGGTCGTCGAGGGATCCGTGTTGAAGCCGAATGAGATGATGAATGAGCTACAAACTCAGTACGACATTCAGATAGGCTACAGCTTTGCACTGCGTGCCAGAAACGTAGCGATCGAGAGCATGTACGGAAGTTACGAAAAGTCGTATCAGAGGCTACCGTCTTACCTCTACATGCTGAAGGAGAGAAACCCGGGAAGTGTGTACGATATGGTGACATCGCATGTTGACGATCGACTAGTGTACATGTTTCTTGCCCTTGGACAGTCCATCCAAGCCTTTCAAAGTGACTTGCTCCGTCACGTGATTGTTGTTGACGGGACACATCTGAAAGGAAAGAACAAGGGGACCCTCTTTGTAGCTGTGACTAAAGACGGGAATGAGCAGGTGTTTCCTCTTGCAATAGGATTAGGTCCTAAGGAGAACGATGAATCATGGACATGGTTTTTGTCGAAGGTGAAGAGTTTTTTCGGGGCTCCGGACGATCTATTGATCGTTTCTGATCAACACGTGAGTATCATCAATGCCGTGAACGCCGTTTTCCCTAACCGAGCACACGGCCTCTGCTTCTACCACATCACTAAGAATCTGAAATCGTTCGGGCAACATGCCTTGGGAATTTTCAAAGAGGCGGCCTACGCAAATCAAGATTCAACGTTCGATGAAAACTTCGATGCCTTGAGATGCTTCGGCCGTGAAGGAGGCGGAATTTATAGAAGGTTATGTGATATCGGCCCTCCGAAGTGGGCGAAGTCAAAGTGTCCCGTCCCACGCACGAGTTTCATGACTTCTAATCCGGCCGAGACAATGAATGCACGGCTACTGTGGGCTCGTCGGCTGCCGATATGCTCGATGCTTGAGATGTATCGCACGATCGTAGAAAAGTGGTTTGACCAACACCGTCAAAGTGCCCTTTCTCGAGAGCACGATCTCACTCCGAAGGCGTACGAGAAGATGTCGGCAGCCCATGAATGGGGACGTCGCTACTCGTGTAGGATGACAGCGACTCCCAATTTGTACAGGGTAGAAGGTGAGAACGGCAATTACCTCGTGGACCTTCAAAACTCGACTTGCTCGTGCCGTGAGTTTGACTTGGACTTGATGCCTTGTCGACACGCCCACGCGGCTCTAAGGTACGACATATTCTTATGTGAGTTATATATAGACGAGATTGAATGGTACGACTGATTTATTTATTCATGCTCAATCAGGTATTCGGGTGGACGAGCAAGTGATTACGTGAGTCACTATTTCAAACAGTCTACCTTGGTAGCCACATATACCCCAACCATCGAACTCGTCCCTCATCCGGAGTCGTGGGACGTGCCCGACTACGTGACCTCATGCGTTGTGCGTCCACCTCTAGTACCTAAGCAAGCCGGACGACCAAGGGAGTCACGTGCAAGAGCCGTAGGAGAAGAAGGAACGTCAACATCGATGGCTCGACAAAGGTGCACTCGATGCGGACAAGCTGGGCACAATAGGAGAGTGTGTAGAGCTCCAATTCCGATTGGCGGTGTCGACTTGAATGTACCGCCCCAAGATGTGGAGCCTGGTAGAAGAAGGAAGAAAAAATGTAGCATATGTCAAAGCCAGGAACACACGAAACCTCGATGCCCCTTGCGAGTGGTAGAATAATTGTTGCTGCATGGATTGCATGGCGTGGTTTTATGGCAAAATTTATGTATGCGTGGAGTTGTTTATTATGAGGAGGAGTTCGCTGATTTGGAATTCTTGTGGATCAAGGATTCCTTTCCATTATTATATTCTCTCATTAATTAGAAGATTTGCATGAAGATTACTTTTACCCTATTAAGGATATCTTTTAAGATATGCCTTAATTATTCTTAGGGTTATGCGCGAGAACTATATAAGCTCGAAGATTGCTCTGGAGCCGCTGCGCGTTTTTCATACTTTGTGGTGAGGTCGTCTTCTTCGTGCGTTCGAGAGTTGAATTAATTCTTCATTCATCAATTGGGGTAGTTTGTTCTTTGGTGAGTGATTGTAATATCTTGAACAATTCCTTGTTCAAGATCGGGTTTAATCTTTTCAATCTGTGAAAAGTGTTTGGGTAGACTAGAGAGAGTTTACCGTGAGGATTCATTGGTGAGGGTAGAGTCGGGTGAGGAGAGAACGTTTCAGTGTGGCTGACGTTCATATATCTTGTATCCCTTATACTCGTCATAGTGAATTATTTCTTGGAATAGCTTCCCCCAGACGTAGGTGTATTTGTCACCGAACTGGGTTACCAACTCGTGTTCTCAACTGTGTTACTTTCTGTGTTACGTGTTGAGTTACATATACCTACCAAAGTAGGGATTATACAATTTCAATTGGCACCAGAGCAGGTCATCGAGGTGCGGTGTTAGATCCTGGGATATCTGTATAATCCGTTGGTATTTTGGTGGTGCTTGCAATGAGTACTATCAAGGAAGGTGGTTCTACAGTTAGACCACCGTTTTTTGATGGCGCGAGTTATGGGTATTGGAAGATCAGAATGGCCTCGTTTATTAGATCCATTGACGAGGCTGCATGGACCGCAGTGGAGGTTGGTTGGAGCGCTCCAAAAGATGAAGACGGCTCAGAGAAACCGAGAACTAAATGGACGGAAGAGGAGCTAAAGTCTTCTGGAATGAATCAGAAAGCTATCAACGCTATTCACACGGGTGTGAGTGTTGAAATTTTTGCGATTATCTCCACGTGCAGATCTGCCAAGAAAGCATGGGATATCTTGGAGATTACTTACGAAGGAAATAAACGGGTGAAGAATCAGAGGCTGCAACAACTCACTTCACAATTTGAGTCTCTCAGAATGGACGAGAGTGAAAGCATATCAGATTTCTATGCTAAGCTGCTGAGTTTAACAAATGAGTTCTTCTCGTTGGGAGAAAAGCTCACGGAAGCTAAGATAGTGAGGAAAATCTTGAGATCTCTTCCTGAGAGATTTGATTACAAAGTTACTGCTATCGAGGAAGCTAAGGATGTTGATGAACTATCTCCAAACGAACTTATTGGTTCCTTAAGGACGTTTGAGATGGGTATGCGTGTGAATCCCAGTGAAAAGAAGAAGTCCGTGGCATTCAAGGCTTCATCTACAAGCCAGTCTGAAGAGGAGTTGACTGCTGAAGATATGGCGGAGTGCATTGCGTACATCTCAAAGAGGTTTGGGAAGAAATTTTTCAGGAAAGGAAATGGTGAAGGTAACTCCAGATTTCGCCGGACTGAGAATCAGAGTACTTCTCAGAACAGAGGTCCAAATGGCTCAGAGAAGAAAGAAAATGGAGATAGGGGACCACAGTGCCATGAGTGTGATGGCTTTGGGCACATCAAGAGCGAATGTGCGAATACCTTCAAATATCAGAAAATCAGCAAAAAGGCGTTTCAAGTCACTCACAGCGATGAGGAGGTCACCGATACTGAATTTGAAGAAGGACAGGATGCTTCTCATACTGCTCATGTTGCTACCGTGAATGGTCCAAGGATTCAATCTGTTGTCGCTGATCAAGATCCATTCAAAGTTGGAAATGAGGAGGAAGAAGAAGAGGATGATCAGGAGGACTATGATGAGTTGATGGATGCATGTAAAAAGGCTCTAATTTTGAACCAGAGCCTTACGGAGCCGGTCAAGAATCTTGAAAGGGAAAGGGACACTTTAAGATCCGAGATTGAATCTCTTCAAGAAAAGCTCAGAAGCTGCTAGGTCGGAAGAAAGGAGACTGATGAAGAGCTGAGTCATATTCAGAAGTTGATAAGGATGATGAATTCCAGCACCGAGAAGCTTGACGAAATACTCAGACTTGGAAAGAGAGCTGCAGATAAGGAGGGTCTTGGATTCAACCGAAACAACTATCAACAAGTTGGATACCAATATCAACAAAGAGCTCAAAGACAAGACTGGAGCAAGACGGAGAGAGGAGTCGAATGATGGAGACAATCCAATGACTTTGTTGGAACTCAATCCAGTGGGAAAACAGTTAGGCGTGAGGAATGGAGGCCTAAACTAACTGAAACTTCAGTTGCTGTTGAACAGAAATCAGAAGAACAAGGAGCTGCAGAGGAGGTACTCAAACAAGAACACCACAAGGTACCCGAGCATAATCCAGATTCTGAAGTATTTATTCCTCTCTGTCATTACTGTCATAGACTTGGCCATATCAGACCGAGATGTCGGTTCTATCTTGGTGATAAGAGGCAGAAGATGATCAAATATCAAAATAGAAGGAATCAAGGCCAGGGCTATAGGGCTTATGTTGTTCACACCAGTAACAGCTCCAGAGTGGGGAACTCCTGGTATATTGACAGTGGTTGCTCGCAGCACATGACAGGCAACATGGATCTCCTTATTAATGTGCAAAGTTGCTCGAATGAGTCAGTTGTGTTTGGTGATGGTGGAAAAGGTAGAGTTCGTGGAATTGGTACACTGAATGTACCTGGGATGCCAGTTCTGGATGGGGTCCTATATGTTGAAGGTTTGAGAGCTAATCTGGTCAGTATCAGTCAGCTGTGTGATGATGGAATGAGCGTTAGTTTTGGGAAAAATGGCTGCATCATCAACAAAGGAACAGATAAGTTTCTGGAGGCAACCAGATCGGCTGATAATTGCTACATCTTCACTCCAAAGATCACAAGCTACAGGGTCGTCTCTAGGATGAGTGAAATCTGGCATCAGAAGTTCGGGCACACACACTACAGAAATATTCAGAGGCTTATTCAACTGAACGCCATTGAAGGAATTCCCAAGATTAGATTTGGAGATGTGGAGTTTTGTGGACCATGTCAACAAGGGAAACAGACTCAGGAGGTACACAAGAGAGTACTCCGGATCACAACAGCTAGAGTCCTTGATCTCATGCACATGCACTTGATGGGACCGATGCAAGTTGAAAGTTTAGGAGGAAAGAAATACATTCTTGTGTGCGTGGATGACTTCTCCAGATACACATGGGTTGAATTCTTACGAGAAAAATCAGACACGTTCGAGGCATTCAGAGTCCTGTGCCTAAGATTGGAAGTAGAGAAGGAGAGCAAACTCAAGGCCATCAGGAGTGATCATGGGCGTGAGTTTGAGAACCAAGAGTTTATGGAGTTCTGCCAATCCAAAGGGATAAGACATGAATTTTCAGCACCGATCACACCTACACAGAATGGTGTAGTTGAATGGAAAAACAGGACCCTGCAAAGCACTGCCAGAACCATGATGAAGGCGAAAGATATTGCCCTTAGACTTTGGGCAGAAGCATTTGATACGGCATGTTACATTTGTAATAGAGTGTACCTCAGACCGCAGACAGAGTTTACAGCTTATGAGATCTGGCGAGGAAGGAAGCCAAATGTGAAACATCTTCACATTTTTGGCTCACGATGCTTTGTGGTAAACGATAGAGTGCAAAGGAAGAAGCTTGATGACAAGGGAATTGAAGGAATCTTTGTAGGCTACTCCAGAAACAGCCGTGCTTACAGAGTGTACCTGAAAAATCAAAGCACTGTTATTGAGTCAATTAATGTTACTTTTGATGACTCAGTGGATGGCGATGTAAATGCTGAAGAAGAGGTCCTGATCACCAGTACTACAGAGAGTCCTCAGAATCCTAGCAAGGAGAATGATGTCAAAGTTGAGGAGATGACTCTGAATGGTACTCAAGATGGTACTCCAACTGGTACTTCGGACATTGCCGAAACAAGAGTCCATAAGAATCACTCAGCTTCAGACGTGATTGGGCATATTAATGATGGAATACAGACTAGGAAGAGAGAGATAGACTTCAAGAAGTTAGTTTCTCACATTGCTACGGTTTGCTTTGTCTCAAAGATCGAGCCCAAGAATGTCACTAATGCTTTCCAGGATGAAAACTGGATAGCTGCCATGCAGGAAGAACTCTTGGAATTTCAGCGCTGCAATGTATGGTATCTCACCTCTCTCCCCAAAGGTGCATATGTGATCGGAACAAAGTGGATATTCAAGAATAAGACAGATGAGCAAGGGAACATCACTCGTAACAAGGCCAGATTGGTTGCTCAAGGATACTCACAGGAGGAAGGTATTGATTACGGGGAGACATTTGCTCCAGTCACCTGATTGGAATCTGTGAGATTTCTGATGGGTATGGCTAGCAGCTTAGATTTCAAGCTATACCAAATGGACGTCAAAAGTGCTTTTCTGAATGGGAATTTAGAAGAGGAGGTATATGTTAAGCAGCCGAAGGGTTTTGAAGATCCCGAGCACCCAGAGTTTGTTTACAGGCTGAACAAGGCTCTATATGGTCTGAAGCAAGCTCCCAGAGCTTGGTACAACACGCTGGCAGAGTTTCTTCTGAAGAAGGGATATGTTCGAGGAAGTGCTGACAAGACCTTGTTTGTTAAGCAACATGGAGGTCACATATTTATTGTCCAGGTATATGTTGATGATCTGGTCTTCGGTTCTAAGTCAGAGGCTCTTGTGAATGAATTTGTGAAATTAATGACCTCTGAATTCAAAATGAGTATGTTCGGGGAATTGAAGTTCTTTTTGGGGCTTCAAGTCAAGCAGTGCGAAGATGGCATCTTTGTGAGTCAGGAGAAGTATGCTGAAAATTTGGTGAAGAAATTTGGCATGGAGAGTTCTAAATCAAAGAGGACACCAATGGGTACATCGGTTAAATTAACCCAAGAAGGAGAAGGCAAGCCTGTGGAACAAACAGTGTACAGAAGCATGATCGGTAGCCTATTGTACCTAACAGCCAGTCGACCGGATATTGCTTACAGCGTTGGGGTCTGCTCGCGATTCCAATCTAATCCTAAGGAGAGTCATCACAAGGCTGTGAAGAACATTATAAAGTATGTCAAGGGAACATGCAAGATTGGCCTATGGTTTGGGAAAGGAAGTTCTCTGAAGCTTACCGGATACAGTGATGCTGATTGGGCTGGAAATCCAAATGATCGTAAGAGTACCACTGGAGGATGTTTTTTCTTGGGAGATAATCTAATCTCGTGGCATAGCAAGAAGCAGAATTGTGTCTCTCTGTCCTCTACAGAAGCAGAGTATATAGCAGCTGGGAGTGCTTGCACTCAGTTAATCTGGATGACCAAGATGCTGTATGATTATGGGATTGATGAGAAAGAATATGTCTTGTTCTGTGACAATATTGGAGCTATCAATCTATCCAAAAATCCAGTCAGTCATTCGAAGGCCAAACACATTGAGATCCGACACCACTTTATTAGAGATCTTGTTGAAAATAAGACCTTCTCTCTTCAGCATGTCTCTACTCATGTGCAAGTTGCGGATATTTTCACCAAACCTTTAGATGGAGAAAGGTTTGAGGCTTTACGAAAGTCTCTTGGGATGTGTATAATCTGAGCTGTTCAGATTATGTTTATTTGATTTCATCTATTATTTGTCTTCATGGTGTGTTGGATGGTGTTATGTTTGGTGTTCCTCTTTGGGTTCTTATCTGACGTGGAGCTTTTGTCAGTTGAAATAAAGGGCTATTTTTCTGCGCGCCATTTTGCTATTACTGTTGCTCTTTGGAATTCGAACCGGCGCTTGCTTATTGCAGAGTATATCTTCTCTGCTTCTCAATTTTGTTAGGGTTCCTATTTCCCTAAATTCCTCTGCCAGAGTCGCTCATCACTCTCCGATTATCTCTCGTCTCTCTGCCGGATTTCTTGAATTCTTTGTGCTGCAACCATGGTTTCTTTCCAGCTCTCTGAGGGTATTGATCTATCGATGCTACTGGCGGCTGCTGTTCCCGTACCCACTGTTCCTTTGTTGCCGTGGTACGGCGCTGGGTTGGTTGAGGAGGCGGCTCCCTTATCTCCTCGCCGTGATGTTACTCCATCTTCTCCCATGGACGAGGTCACCCAGGAGCCCCTTCACCCTCTATTCGGTGATGATGAGTCCATTCCTCCTCCGCCGCCGTCTGAACCCTCTCCTAGGGTTTCGGTCTCTGCCTCTTCGGTGGAGCCCCCTCAGCGGAGAAAGAGAATCAAGCAGGTTGCTAGGAAGGAGAAGTCCCCTCCTCCTCCGCCGCCCCCTGTTGGCGGCGTCGCTCTTCGCACGCGGTCCCAAGCCCGTGTGCCTCCCAGTGCTTCTCTCTCGGGCTCAAATCGGAACAGGAAGGCCTCTTCTCCTGCGTCTGGTCAGGGGAAGTCGAAATCCGTCAAGGGAAAGGGCAAGAAGCCTGTGATTGAATTGGACTCGGAGTCTGATGCCGAGATTCCTAATCCCAGCGATTCGGATGAGGAAGCTGTTGTTCCTCCCTCATCTTCTAAAGGTACAGAAGTTCCTCCTTTGCCTGCTGGATATAAGTTTATGCCGATCTTCCGTGATGCTTTCTATGCTAAGTTTTGGGATATAAATCGAGAGAAGATTATCATAGTTGATAGACCTGCCAGGGAGTTTGATCTGCGAAGGGCAGGTGTCTATGAGTGCATTTTTCAGTCGAAGCTGTTGACTACCTTGGCCGAAGAATTTTGTTGGGTCCAAGATGTGATAATGGAGTTTTACTCCAATCTGAGCTTGTCCATGTTTGATATTTCTTCCCCTGATTATCACCGTGGTTTTATTCGGGGACAGTTCTTTAATCTCTCACCCTCTCTCATTGATGTGTTCGTTTGTGGTGAAATTGTAATGGAAAGTCTTGAGCCTATAGATGCTAACTTGATTGCTGCTACCTTGCTGGGCAAGGAGGGTGCTAAGTGGCCTGTGAAGGCCAAGAGGCTTCGGGCTTCCTCTCTTGCACCTAAGTACAAAGCATTGTACTACATTGCCAACAGAAATTGGGTGCCTACGACCCATAAGACCTACGTGAATCTCTCTTTGGCTACGTTGCTGTACAAGGTGGGGCAAGGTCTTCCTGTGTCTTTTGGTAGACTGGTTTTTGAGGCTCTTGCTGAGCATGCTGAGAAGGTGGTGTCTGCTAACAAAGCTATCTGCTTTCCTCGTGTCTTGTATGCATATTTTCGCAAGTATGTTGAGTTTGAGATTCCTGATGGTGCAAAGGCTCCAGCTGCTCCGTTCATGAGGTTCACTAAGGCTCAAACAGGTATAGAGGCTGAGGCTCCTCCTTTCAGTTCGAAGGCAGAGAAGGCATCATCTTCTTCGATGCCTCATGAGGACAATCATGAGGATATTCAACTGCCTTTTGGTCCTGCTCCTCCACATTATGAGCCAGTTGTTTCCAAGCTCATGTTTCAAGCCATCTCCCTTGAATATGAGATGACTTGTGAGCAGATTCGGATGCTGTTCAAGAAGAAGGAGGAAATTGAAAAGCTGCTCATCTTGGCCGGTGGAACTCAGCCAGGGGGAGCTACTGCTGCTCCTGCTCCTACTTCTGATGGTGCTGCTGTTGGTGCAGGTGGTGAAGGTGCTGATGATGATGAAACTGAGGATGAGGAACTTGAAGCTGAATTGCCTTAGCTTGGCATTTCATGTTTGCATTCAAGGGGGAGTAATATTAGGTATTTTTTGTTTTTTGCTCTGCTGATTCGATATGGTTGTTATGATACTTTGCTATTCTGGTTGGATGGATGAACAGACTGCTTTTATTGCTGATGTGTGGATACTGATGCGGATATTCAGTTGATGGTCTGTAATAGTAATTAGGTCTCTAATTGCTGCTAGTGATGCTTGGTTTTTCTGGTGAAGCATTTTCAGATCAGCTGGTGTTATGTGTGATGTTATAAGCGGTGTTATGCAGTGGGTTCATTTTCTCTCTTTATGTGGTATTCTAGTCCGGGTGCGCTTGGCTAGTACTTCATTTTAGAGAGTGTTTGTAGCAAGGGGGAGTTTTCTGCACTATGCATTCGAGTATGGTTATGTGGGTGCGCTCCTTGCCTACTTGATTTTGCATTGGGTGCTTTGTATCTTGGAGGAGTTGTGTGAGTTGCATGTGTTGGTGTGATTGCATACATAAAATGCCAAGGGGGAGATTGTTGCTGCATGGATTGCATGGCGTGGTTTTATGGCAAAATTTATGTATGCGTGGAGTTGTTTATTATGAGGAGGAGTTCGCTGATTTGGAATTCTTGTGGATCAAGGATTCCTTTCCATTATTATATTCTCTCATTAATTAGAAGATTTGCATGAAGATTACTTTTACCCTATTAAGGATATCTTTTAAGATATGCCTTAATTATTCTTAGGGTTATGCGCGAGAACTATATAAGCTCGAAGATTGCTCTGGAGCCGCTGCGCGTTTTTCATACTTTGTGGTGAGGTCGTCTTCTTCGTGCGTTCGAGAGTTGAATTAATTCTTCATTCATCAATTGGGGTAGTTTGTTCTTTGGTGAGTGATTGTAATATCTTGAACAATTCCTTGTTCAAGATCGGGTTTAATCTTTTCAATCTGTGAAAAGTGTTTGGGTAGACTAGAGAGAGTTTACCGTGAGGATTCATTGGTGAGGGTAGAGTCGGGTGAGGAGAGAACGTTTCAGTGTGGCTGACGTTCATATATCTTGTATCCCTTATACTCGTCATAGTGAATTATTTCTTGGAATAGCTTCCCCCAGACGTAGGTGTATTTGTCACCGAACTGGGTTACCAACTCGTGTTCTCAACTGTGTTACTTTCTGTGTTACGTGTTGAGTTACATATACCTACCAAAGTAGGGATTATATAATTTCAATAATTTTTTGATTATTTTTATTTCGATAGATTGAATCTCATGTTTGGATTGGAATGGATTTCAAATGTCTATTGAATGTTGTACTAGGTATGGGAAATAAAATTGGCATGGTTGATTGGGGGAGTTAGAAAAAATTTTGCCAATTTTCCCCCATTTTCACGGTAGAGGCACGGTTGAAATGAAGATTCAACCGTGCCTCACACGGTTAAATGAGCTTGTCAACCGTGCCTTGCCCTCTGGACGGTTGACTTTCGAGGCACTGTTGACTTGGGGGTTTGACCGTGTACCCTAACAGTGTACCCTAACCGTGCCTACAGTCAATGGGCAATTTTTGAAAGATAAACTTCTAAATTTTCGTTAATTTCGATCTTAGTACGTAAATTAACCATCAATTACACATTAGTTACTAACGATACATCAATTATATGCCGTTAACAATAACAACGAACTCAAACGAAGTTTGAATCTTTGGATTACGAGGTAGGGGACCATATACATTGTAGGAGTGTTTCATCTTAGGAAGTGGCGATGCATTAGATAGATTAGATTACGCTATTTTAATCATTAAAACCCAATGTTTCCGCTTTATTTGTTGTTTTTTAATCAACTATGGCATATAATAGTGACGTCACACGCAAATTACGATCAAAAAATGGATTTTTGGACAAATTGATGGTTTAGGCACGGTTGGGGTTCTAAGAGGCACTGTTTGGCACGGTCAAAGTGAAAGTCAACAGTGCCTGACGGAAGTCAACCGTCTACAGTGTGAGGCACGGTTGACTTGCATGTTTGACCGTGCCAGGCACAGTTGAAACTTCAATTCAACCGTGCCTCTACCGAAAGTTTAGGGGGAAAATGGCTCAAATTTTTTCTAAGTCCAAATTTCCTCTAAGTCCTACTCTTGCACATTCGATATTTGTTCGATGAATCCACATTCGATAATCTAATACGATAATTGCAAATTGACAAAGATTGCACATTCGATAATCTAATACGATAAACGAATTCGATAATCAACAAGTTTTTTATACATCTACATTAATCCTTGATAGATCAATCTTGCCTTCGACTTGATACAACGAAAGAGTAAAAATTCGCCGTGCCAATCTCATTCGATGCTTCTTGATGAACTTCTCCTCATCAACACTTCGTAGACGTGGTGGATTCGCGGCGAGGATACGATCCAAGTACATGCATGCATATACGCCACAGCTCACATCGTCGACTTGGATGAACTGTTCTTCATTGGGCATGAATACCAACTCCATCGGGTCCGTCCTCTTCCTCAGATTAACCTTTTGTGTCCAGAAGTCGGTTTGGGAGAGGACCTTCGGGAAGAGACGAGTTATGCAAAGGAGTTGGATTGTACGATGATCTCCAGTCTCGCCCTTATCGACGCGATACAAGATTGAATCGTACACCTCGACCCTCCACTCTGGAACGCAGACGCGAGCGACCACCCAATGATTCGTCCCGAGGTGGCAAACGAGGATAAACTGTAACAAATCAAATTATAATTAAAAACACTAAAGTTGGAAAAAGAGAGGAACAAACGAAATGAATCGTACTTACATATTTGGCCAACTTCCAAGGGATGTACGTATTTGTCCCTTTGAAAACCTCCAACAGGTTATTAGGGGCTTTCCATCCTCGATACGTTGGAGCCGAGTTCAAGCCTAGCTCTGCATCTTGCGGGTGCTCGTCTTCGATGGCTCGACTCAACATCTTCTGTATTTCCAACAACAATTTACAATGAGAGCTACACTTTGTATATAATAAGATAATGCAAAACGTTAGTTAATAATACTACTTACGTAGTAATCACACCCCGCCAGTACGGTCGTAGTGTATGCTACTCCGGGAGCTAACAAGGCTCGACGACGCATTCGAGACCTCCAAAACAGGATGTAGAGGTCAACAATCTGAAAAAGCACAAACAAAATACAAATTAATGAAACCTCGCATTGTGATCTAAACACACAAATAAAAACGCAATTATAAACACTTACCGGCGCTTCTATTTGCACCTTCGGGTCCTCGATCTCGTTAAAGAATTTTTGATCCATCTCGTACGGAAACTCTTGACGGGTGTACACACTTCGTCCCAAAGCTCTAAACTGTTCATAAGCTTCTTTCACATGTTTAGGCCTCGAAGACTTCGGCGTGTCTACGTTCGCCACAAACGGACTCTGGAGGAAGGAGGACGGCTTGATTTGTCGGCCGGCTTGAGTCCTTTGCTCGCCTTGAGGTTCCTCCTCAATTTCCGAACCCTCCGATTCGGGTGATTCTCGAGCGTAAGGAGGAGGCGAGAGGATGTCTCGGAGCTCGCGTAAAAAGGACTCGTGAGAGGACGAGGCTTCCCCTCCTTGCCCCGGTGCTTGAGTCGGTGTCCGACTCCTCGACCTCCTAGCGGCCTCCTCTATCCTCTGACTACCCCCGCCCACGTGCGAGTGATACGACGCATCGGGAGACGGCCTCCT
Source organism: Thymus mandschuricus (assembly GCA_029379335.1). Classification (NCBI taxonomy): domain Eukaryota; kingdom Viridiplantae; phylum Streptophyta; class Magnoliopsida; order Lamiales; family Lamiaceae; genus Thymus; species Thymus mandschuricus. The sequence continues at coordinate 7,861,122 of CM057082.1, read as the reverse complement.
CGATCCTCGGCCCCCGAGAAGGCCCTTAGCACGTTCGACGACGGCCTTGGCGAATCGAGCAACAATGTTGTTCTCGTTAGTATCCCGAACCAGTCGATCACCGAACCTCTCGATGAACCGGTCCATCGCCGCATCGTCTCCACGACATCCGAGCCGGCACGGATCCCCGTGGATGCAACAAACGACGTTGCTCGATTCCTCATGACGAGATGGCTCGGCTCTCGGGCGCTTCGACGGTCCCTCGCCTCTACGGCGCCTCGACTGCGCCTCGTCAAGCGTGTCCCGATCCACGGCTTCGATACGGAAAGGACGGGTAGGCAACTGTCCCTCGGAAGAAGCACGGGTTGCTCGACGGGGAATCACAACCCGTTCAGCGTCCCGACACCTCAACCTTTCTACGACCTTGGCCATCTCTCGGGCCGCCTTCGATCTCCTCTGCTCCGGCTCCGCTTTCTTGTGGGCGTGGCGTTTCGGAGCATCGTACTCCAACACAAGAGGGTTGGGGTTCTCAAGACTGAGGAGATAGGGCTGTCGTTGCTCTTCCTCGGATGGGAGGAGCCTCGCGTGTACCTCGAGCTGTATACACGTATGAAATTCATTAGTTAACTACGTACGGATGAAACAACTAAATAAATAAATAATTTGAATGCAAAGTGAAGTCATTTATTACCTCGGGGTTGTCGAAGAAACCGACAAAGCGCGTGAACGAAGAATAGGTCTCCCACCTCCTCAAACGGGGCAACAACTCACGTCTCTGTGGAGGTTGGTAGCTACAGCTTCGTCCCAAAGACGGAATGGCCTCGTACGCCCATAAATTGAGCCCCCAAACCGGCCCGTACAAGTGGTATTTTTTTTGCTTGTTGTCGATCTCCGATGGATCTTTCTTCACAACGTTCAACTGGTGGCAAAGGATTTGCCACGACCACGATCCCCACGGGAAATCCCTCCACTGCTCCCCGTTCTCTACTAGCGCCCAAGCCCAATCATCGATGGGCGAATTGTCACGGCATTGTAGAATGAAGTATAAGACGAGAAGGTTGGCGGCCTTCAGGTATTGCTCGGGCGTGCCTAGCCTTTGATCTCTATTCGAGAAGTCATCCCTCAATGTATTCGCCTTGATCGTCTTCTTCGGGCTTCCGTACTTCGTGTGGTATAGGCTCGACAACTGTATAATATGATTTCTCCTGTAGGGGTTGAAAGCGGAAGGCCCGAAGTTTAATCCGGTCACAATGGCCCACTCTCGAGGGCCGCATATTATTTCACGCCCCCCAATCGAAAACCACCTCTCGTGCTCCGGGATCGACGAATCTTTCAACTCCCGGGCTAGAAACTCGTGCACGGCACCGACTGCCACTTCTTTCCTCTTGAGCTCCATGATGTAACGGAACGGGCCTTCTAGAAATCGATCCATGAGCTGCTGTCCCCCGACCCTCAACAAAGCATCCGAGATCTCCGAAATAACCTTATCCCGTGTGTATAGGATTACTTTGCCCGCATATCCTTGCATTCGAGGTCTCATCCACTGAAACCTAGGCTGAAAATATTACAAACAAAACAAATTAGTATAGATATAGCAAAAAAAATAAAAATTGGATAAAAAAAACACCAAAAATTTTCTGTAGAGACACGGTTGAAATGGGAATTCAACCGTGTCACACGGTTGAATTACCATTTCAACCGTGCCTGGTCAACGATTTTGCGAAAGTCAACTATAGGCACGGTTGAATCCCAATTTCAACCGTGTTCCACACAGTTGCATTTCAATTTCAACCGTGCCTGGTCAGCAATTAGGCACGGTCAACGTGAGGCACGGTTGACTTCGATTTTCAACCGTGTTTCACACGGTTGAAAATCAAATTCAACCGTGCCAAATAGAACAGTGGCCAGTTTTGCTTCGACAATTTTGCTATTTTTCTCAAGATTTTCCATACTAATCCATCATTTACAAACCCTAAACCCTATACTTTGCCATTTATGGTGTTTAAACTAAACTCTAAACCACAAAATAAACTAATCGAACGAGAAAAATCAAAAAAAAAATTGAGAAATTTTCCTAAACTCACCTGCGGCGTAGGAGTAGCCCATTCTTGGTCGGAATCGGACCCCGACATATTCTAAGGTGGTGGAGGCGGTGGCGAAAGTGGGAGGCGACGGCGACTGTGTAAAGGTTTTGGGGTTTTTTTTATTTTTCCGTCGAGAGAGAGGAGAGGGAGAAGGTGGTGGTTGGATAATTAATTGTGTATTAATGGCCCACAAAATCTCAACATTTGTTTTTTTCTGAATATTCTTTTCTTTCTTTCTTTTTAGTTTTTTAGTTTGTCAATATAATGACATGGACAACACTTTTGGGAGCAAGTATGTCTTTTTACCCAAAAGTGACTATAAAACTCACACTTTTAAAGTTGTAGCTAAATAAGTTATAGTTATAGTCAAAGTGGTTATTTTTATACATTGAGACTATTGAATATGCTACTCCCTCCAATTCTAAATATATGTCGTTCTAATACTTTTCATTATTTTCAATTTGTATGTCGTTTAAACTTTTTTTACTAAAATGACCCTATATTTTAACTTCTCATTAATTGGTTTAATGAATATTGGGGTATTAATTTTGGCTTAATTAATGTATGATATGTGTGAATCATCTTTTTCTCTTCCATTTTTTTTTTCCTCAGTCCGAAAATTAGTGCAAAATTCAAGGTATCATTAATATTTCATCAAGGTTAAATCTGGAAAAATATTTTTTTTCTTAATAATTGTGCCCAAGCTTAGGAAGACTTAAAAAAGAATTGGAGGGAGTATTGTTTTTGCTATGGTTCCGCGATTATTCTCACACCATCTATTAACATATTATTTCATGATTATTTTTACTATTTTGAGTTTTTTGTTTCTAATTAGTGGCATACATATGGACATGATCTTATCTTGGATCACTTAACACGTGTTGAATGATTTTATTCGATTTTGAGTAAAATCATCTAATTATATTTTGGTTTGGTTTCCTAAATTTGAAGTCTGACTTAATCCCACCCTCATGTCACATAAGATAACTCCAAACAATTAAAAAAGTTATTAATATTAATATATAAATATTAATCATAATTTCTAATGAAAAAAGTTATTCTATCAATTGCATACTCATAAGATTGGTAACTCGATCTCGACATGTTCCTAATTTTAGCCTTCACTAAAACTAACTTGAATAGGTTATATGTCCCTTTCTCTAACGTCGACATTTTGACTCGTTGGCCAAAACCCAATAAGTCAAACCAATTACAAGGTTTTCCATATGGCCATACCCAAATTATAATCAGATCGAATCATTTATTATATTTTGGTGTGACATCTTTTATCGCAATGATTGATGATTATCACGTTTAAAAATAATTTTATAAAAAAAATAAATGAGATTATTATTATATTTTGATATGACATCTTTTATCACAATGATTAATGATTGCCACGTTCTAAAAATCTTTTTTGCAAAAATAATATATTTTTTTTGTTTTAAAAATATTTTTGACCTATAACAATCATCCGTCGCTACAACAAGAGCTAGCAAATCGAAATGTAATAGATAATATCATTTAAACAAGGAACTGATTTTTGGTAAACTTACAAAGATATACTCCCTCCGTCCTATTTATAAAGGTATAAGTTTTATTTTTATCCGTCCAACTCATAGATGGATATTACCTTTAAATAACAAAATTTTAACCTACGAAAACTCATTTATACTACTTTATCCACCACTATTACTCTCGTCTGAATTCCCGTGCCGAAAAAAAGTTACTACTGATGAATAATATTGGTACAAGAGGTTGCAAAGTGGAATTGAATTAGTTCGAAACAATTGTGATTAAGGGAGTGAAGATAATGCATATAATTAATCTCTCTTATGTCATTTTGTACGTATGCCACCTGAATAAATTAAGAAAATAATTACACATAAACTATTAGGCAGTTTCTGTCCCACTGTCTAATTTTGTCTTTGTAAAGTTTGAATAAATAAAATTTAATATCTCGATGAGGTGTACCGACTATTTCCTTTCACATGGTTAGCACTAAAAGATTTGGATCTAGGAGAAATATACGCTACTTGTCTTTGCCTTAGATCTATAAATAAAAATCCCTTCTGACTTCTTCTTTTCCTTTCTACTTTTGCTAACCAAAATAAGATATTTTTTCTTTTTCAGAAAAGCTTTTCCCTAAATCGGGTTGTCGTTTCCTTTTCTGTTGGTGGAGAAATAAAATCTTAGAATGAAACAAGCTATCAGAAAACATAGATTGATCCTCAAAAAAAAAAAAAAAAAAAAAAAAAAAAAACATAGATTGGGATATATTTCCTCTGTCCCTTGCAAGATGATACGTTTCATTTTGTTAATTTCTAGCACGTTTTTCAACACTTCTTGATGATGAGTTTAAAAAAGGGTTTTTTTTCTTTTACGGGATACTATGATAGTTATATTATCCCGTAAAAAAAAAATTCTTCAAAAATCTATTTTAAAACTTATCATCAAGAAGCGTAGAAAAACGTGTCATAAATTGACAAAATGAAGCCTATCATCTTATGAGGAACGAAGGTTGTAAGTCTTTATTACGGTTGAATAAAAAAGGAACAATTATTGCGACCCGTATAAATGTATATATATAGCGAGAGACCATAATCTTGTGAGCGCAAAAGAAGTTTAGTCTCGACCGTTGAAGTTGATGATTTGGTGGACAAAAATTAATTAGTATTAATTTGATTATATTTATTTTTATTTTGAAACAATTCAACTTAAAATTTAAAGACCGAGCACATTAAAATTTTGAACATGATCAATTTTTTTTGTTATACGGGATAGTGATTAACCACGCTCGATATAATTTTATTAAAAAGAAAAGAAAACGTAGAACGTATTAAAACTGAAAGGGAAATAGGTGTGAAACAAAAGAAAGGCTTGTTATTGATGATCTTCCTATGAAGTCATGGGCATGAAGCGGTTTGTTAATTTTAGAATTTTGTCCTTAAAAGTCCTCGCTTTGAGTAATACTTAATTCTATTGCTTCTCTTATTCTCTCTACTATATAATTATTGATATGACAATCATGGAAGTTTAGAGCAAATTAATCTTACATTGAAATTTGTTGTAGGACATTTAAAATGAGACATAAATTTTAATCTAGCCACATTTAAAAGGGGACAGAAGGGGTATGCCTACAAATGATAATAGGGTAGCGTAGTCGATACTAATATAAAAGACAACCTTATTATCAAATTCAATTGTAAAGTTATGACATTCGTACTCTCTTCATCCCATATATATCTATGCTCGGCCCAAATTTTAGGAAAGAAAGCAATTCATTTGTGCTTTTATTTTTTAATTTCTTATTTTTAATTGTGAGTGGAGTTTGATCTTTCACATTATAAGTTGAGGTTATGTCTCAGTGTGATAAAATTGGTAAATAAATAACTTAAATTACATACAAGAATTATTTTTCTTGTGGGTCCATTTTCAAAAGTGAAAAGTTTAAGGGGTTAAGGTGCAAATACCCTCTCGAGGTATTCATGGAAAAACAAAATACCCCATAAGCTATGTTTTGGTGCAAAAAAGACCTTCACCTTCATCCTTAGGGGGCAATTTACACCTCATGTTTAACGTCGTTTCACATCCGTCAATTTTCACTCCTTTATTAATTTTTCTTTTCTTTTCTTTTTATTTTTTTATTTTTGAAGGACCTAGGGTGAATTAAGCAGGAATGAGGATTCATCTACAGCTGAAAACCGTTCTTCACCAGAAGGAAAAAATTGTTGCTGCTTCTTTCTTCAAAACGAGATAAATTTAGTGGAATTTGACGAAAGAAATTAGTGAATTCGATTAACATAATATTTCACAATATCCATATCTCAACCATCATAACACCATATACTAGTTTTCTTCCAACATCCACTCAAATGAAACCAAAACTCTTTTTAAGTCCATATGTGCTGGAACAAGTAGAACAACAATCATGAATCATGTTTCACTCATTGAAGGGAAAAAAAAAACTTCAAACATAGAAAATTGGAATCTTTGTTTTTCGATAAAAAATTAAAGGAGCAAACCATTAAAAATATGGTGGGAAACGAGAAGAAACATTTTTTTTTCTAACCTTGTGTTTCCACTTGCCGTCAGGAGCAATCCATCTGAGCAATCCATCTGCCGTCATATATGAAGAGAGAAGAAGCAACGATTTTCCCTTTTGGTGAAGAAGGGTTTCTGCTGTAGGTTATGAATGAGAAGCTCCGTTCCTTATTCCCGCTTAATTCACCGTGGGCCTTCAAATTATTATTTATTTATTTTTTTTAAAAAAGAAAAGATAAGAAAAATTAATAAATGAGTGAAAATTGACGGATGTGAAACGGCGTTAAACATGAGGTGTAAATTGCCCCCTAAAGATGAAAGTGAAGGTCTTTTTTGCACCAAAACATAGCTTATGGGTTATTTTGCTTTTCCATGAATACCTCAGGGGGATATTTGCACCTTAACCCAAATTTTAAGTATTTGAGGAACATTCCTAAATAAAATGGAGGAAAAGAATTCATATTCGATCGGACTTTTCAATTCGACCCATTCAATGTTTCATTTTATCTCAGGTCATACTATTTTGCCTCAACCTACGTTTTTATGTGAACTATTTGAATGTATCTCTCGTGTTAGAGTCAAATTGACATCCCTAATTATCAGTTATATGTAATAATTTCGGTGAGAATGTACTGCTGGTTTTTGACCTCTATAATTAGGGGTGGAGTTGTACTCCTTTTATTTATAAATAAATTATTTTAGCGACATATTTCGGGTGAAAAATTCTATCAGTCGGTGATTGATTTGTCGTATGTAATTGAGTTCTTTCGTGCATTTTTTTTTCTTTATGCTAACTAATCGAGTTCTTTCGTGCATTTTTTTTTCTTTATGCTAACTAATCGAGTTCTTTCGTGCATTTCGGTGAGAATGTACTGCTTGGGAAGAAAAATAATAAAAGTTGGAATAGATTATTGTAACAAAAGTACTTAAAGATTCCCCCCCCCCCCCCCCCCCCCCCCCCCCCCTCTCTCTCTCTAATTTTGATGACTTTGATCCAGCCCAACCCAAATATCCATATATAAAAAATTGTTGTATACTTGAAATAGAATTGACAACTTAAATCTAAACTTACCTCATTGTTGGTCCTGTATCATAAGTAGGTCACACGTAGTTTGGGGGGAGGGGGAATACGTGTGATATAGTTTTCAACTTCTTTTTCAAACTTATCATAGAGTAAGTACTGTAAAACGAGCTGATACTTCATACCAGAGCAAATGCTCGATCTGTAGCTAGCAAGTGGTTAAGACCGAAGCGTAAGCTTGATCTATGGCGAGTTAGCTACTAAACTCGTTCCTCCTCTTTTTTCCGTTTTCCATGTAATGTAATAATTGTGCTGATTTTGATTATTAGTCAATTCTTTAGTTATGGGATTAAATCCCTAATTGTAATTAGTTATATATCTTACACACACACACACATATATATATATATATATATAGGGAGTGGTTCGTGTGCAAATAAATCCTTGCGTACTAAAATGCGAAAGATGCTTAAAATTGTACAAAATCATGCTTAAATCAGTATATATTTATGCTTACAACATCATTATGCTTTTTAATGTACAAATTCATGCTTAAACCTAGTCATGCTTATAATACCTTATAATCATGCTTAAATCAATTACAGCCATAGATCAAATTAAGATCAATGGTCCAGATTTATTCCTATTTCTCACACCAGAACTTATTTCTATATGATCCATCCTCTATATATATATATATAGAGAGAGAGAGAGAGAATAGATCATATGGGAACCTTTCATTTCGTGAGAACTAGGAACCAATCTCATCCATTGATTATAATAGATCTAACGGTTGAGATTTTATTTAAAATACAATTATTTCCATTAATTATGGTAGTTAAAGGGTAGTAAAGTAATCTTATTTTTATTTTCCTAAAACTGTGGAAACCGTTCAACTCTCTCTCTTAATATCGTCCATATTTCTATTTTATTAGCTTTGAAATCATTTTTAAATTACGATGGCAATATACAATTTTCCATTTTGTGAATTCAATTTGCCGTAAAATTATTTCCCAAAAGCCTTCTACGTATTTTAAATTTCGTATGGTTTTTACTTTATTATGATATGAAATAAGGGTATATTAGTTTGTGTAACTAAAATAGTACTACATGATTACATAACATAGTACGTGAATATTAAGCATTAAGAGAAATTAAAAAAATCCAAAAAAATAATTTAAGCATTAAAAATAATATGTTATTAAAAAAAACATGGTGCATGGACCTAAATACGTATTTTATTTCAATGCTGAGGCTTTATTGCCACACTGCTTATTCGTTGGTATTGTATAGCTTATTCATATACGGAAACGCTCCCCTGCTTATTATGGGTATCCTTAACGTGTCCACTGCTAATGTACAGTGCTACGGTTTACATTTTTAGATAGGTTAGGGTATATATTTTAATTATTTTATTCATTAGTAATATATTATGTCATTCATGGGCACATTAAAAATGTTCACGGTAAATATACGAGCATTCCTCAATTTATATATACATTGTTTAATAGTTTCTTTTACCTTTGCATAAATCACTTCTTTGCATGCTTTTTTATTTTTTCCATAATACTTAAAAGTTCACTATTTTTAGCAAAAATTAAATTCGCTTTTATACCAATATGTATTATGCGTTTTATACATCATCATAGTGCTTAATAGTTATAAAAAAACAAGATAAAAGTGATTTTTTTTATTAAAAAAAATAAAAATACAAGGTACAAGTGATTTTTATTTTGATACTTAATTTATTTTGTTGTAATGCTTATGTAGACATGTATGTTGCTTGAGAATGGTTTATACACAAATATATCGAGAGAAGTGAAAATCAATGCAGCTTACAAGTATACAAATCAATGCTTAGATATACATATATTTATTCTTAATTAACATACAGTTGTGCTTGTTTATGTACAAATACATGCTTATTATGTTTTATATTATGCTGAAATCAATAACAAGGATAGTTCAAAATAAAATCAATGGACCAATTCTATTATTATTTATCGAGGATGGATCATATAGAAATAAATCCTGGTGTGAGAAATAGGAATAGATCTGAACCATTGATCTTAATTTGATCTATGGTTGTAATTGATTTAAGCATGATTATAAGGTATTGTAAGCATGACTAGGTTTAAGCATGAATTTGTACATTAAAAAGCATAACGGTGTTGTAAGCATAAATATATACTGATTTAAGCATGATTTTATATAGTTTTAAGCATTTTTCGCATTTTAGCACGCCAGGATTTATTTGCACACGAACCATTCCCATTATTTATCATATAAAAACTTATTTCTGTATGTACCAAATTATTGTTTCATATTTATTTTATTATATACTAAGAATGCTTATTTTACGTTTTCTTAATGCTTTTTTAATATTTCATAATTTTGTTCTCATTATCTTAAATATGTTCGTAATTACCATGATAATATGCATTACATTATAAGCATGTAAGCAATACGTTGACTCCATCCTAATTACAACAATTCATTCTAATTGTTTGGAGTGTTGCCAAGTAATAATATTACTAGATAGGAAAATATATAGGGAAGTTATATGTACGCTTGCCGCATTATAAGGGAATAATCGGATAGATTTTTTGTGTTAATGACATTATTGCCCATGCACGTTAATAAGGAATAAAAATAAATCAGTTTTCCTAAATAATAGGAGTAAATCCGCACCATACAAACCACAAAAATCAAGGGTGATAATTGGTTCCTAGTTCTCATGAAGTGAAGGGTTCTCATGAGAACCACCCCATATATATATATATATATATATATATATATATATATATATATATATATATATTGTTGACTCAGCTATTGGGCCATGGTTGATGGCTTTCGGCCCGTTGGGCCTAAAAAAAGAAAAAAATGTTACACTTAACTCCCACTTATGTTTCCAGCAGTGGGCCTTGGCCCAACTCCTTTGAACTTGGTCTACGATTGTTGTTCGATTTGTTTCGTTAAATTAACGACATGACATCTCTCAATTTCATGATTACACCAACTATATACTAATAGCATCGGCCTACCGTATTTAGTAAGTCTTTTATTCTTTAAATAGTAACTTATATTTTTTAGGTTTGAATTCTTTTTAATAACTAATTAAATGTGTACATTTATTTGACATGTCAAATATTCATTTTTTATCTATCTTTTTTTCTACTAACATTAAAGCACAATAATATAAGAATAATAATAATACATAGATATTATTATTATCAAAATTTTATGGTATTGATGCAAGTTAAATATATATAAGAATATGTTAGTTATAATATATCGATACCACGATAACTAAAAAAAATGGTACCAAAAATTTATTTATTTGAGTATCAAGCAATTTGTTGGGAATCCCTTGCAGTTTGATTTTGATGATGTTTATCAAAACCACACTTAGGCATATTTTACTTGTTAAGGGTTAAGGCCGATAGATCGACCTGCTACCTGTTAGTGCAGGTCGATACTCTCTAATGTTCAAATGCAAGTTCGATCCACCCTGTAAGAGAAAGGTCGTTTATCTACCTGCCTCGTTCGGATCGAGCTGGCATATCTGCCTGTCTATCGACCTTCCTTATCAAGCTTCCAGCCTGCATTGTCTTAGAAGATTTCAAGTGCTGGATTATCTCATCAAGGTCGATGCTCCGCCTTCATGGAGCTACACGACCTGATCCTTGCCACGTGGTATGCCAGCAAGGACGAACTTTCCCAACGGCTAGAACTGAGTCAGCCTCCAACGGCTAGTGCCACGTTAGCCTGACTACAACGGCTAGTTTTTCAAAACTGCCTATAAATACTTCAGCCATTATCGGATTCAAGCACGGGAAACTCAAGCTATCAACGCCAAATCTCTGCCAAAGTCTCTCTCAAGTTCATATCCATTCAAGTGTTCGAAATCCGATTAGTTTCCCAAACACTTGACGAAGAGAGATTTTTCTACTCCGATAAAAGCTCAACGACGAAGCGTTCACTGCTGCTTGTCGTTGATTCAACAACTTCTTCTCCGACTCGTTCGAAGTTAGAAAGTTTGTGTGTTTCACCATTGTAGAGTTAGTCAAGCTCTGTAGTGTGTGAAAGGTTGTTTGTACGTTTTGTACAAAAGGTTGTAAGGGTCACGACCCAAAACTCGTGTCTAGAATTATTCAAGTTAGAGTGTATTTAGAACTGATACTCAGTCAGTATAAATAAGAGAGAGGTTGGATCCAAAGGTAAAGGGATTCTCAGGTCGAGTCGACTTGACGTGGACGTAGGAGGGTTTCTCCGAACCACGCTAAAATTGCGGTGTCTCCCTCTCTCTCTCTTTATTTATCGCTCTTTCATTTTATTATCAAACTGACAAGCATCAACCTGCATTTCAGTATCGACCTTAGATTTTTCAAAGAGTAAATCAACCTCCACCAACTTCCGCATAAGCACAGTTTGATAAATCAAGCTTGTTCCCAAACGAGCTTGATAGATCAACCTGTCTCTGATAAGGTTCGACCTTGACAATCGACCTTTGATCGACCTGATTTTAGAAAAGTCAAAAACGGTTGGTTATTGGTGTATCCCCCCCCCCCCCCATACACCAATTACTCTTTCCCGGGACCAACACAATTTATATTTAATTATACTATATTCTTCTTGTGAATAATCAAACAAAATCGAATTTAATTTCCTCAAATAATAATCCAAGCACTAATGAAATTGGGGTAGGATTATGTATATACTGACAGCTTAAATGAGAATTTTATTTTTATATGGAAATAAATTGAATCAGTCGTTCATAATTTAAGGAATTGATTATAAACCGAATCGGTTACTCATCAAATAAAAATTGAATAATTTAGTTGTCTCATTTTATTTTTTATATGGAAATGAATTGAAATCAGTCGTTCATAATTTAAAGAATTGCTTATAAATTGAATCAGTTACTCATCAAATAATAAATTGAATAATTCTAGCTGCAATAATAGGGCAAATTAAACGTTCAAACCAATTACAATATTTTCTCTATAAAACCCAAATTTGATGTGAACATATTTCAATATTTTTCTCTCAAAAGCGGTAGTGAGGCGTGGATTACCTTTCTTTCTACAAAAACTAAGTTGTGTTTTTCTTCAAAAGATGTGGGGCGGTCTCACGACAACAACGGAGGGGAAATTTTGAAATATATGAGACGATGTAATATAGGTTGTGAAAGAGACGAAAGGCAGTTTTACAAATTATTGAGATTATTGTGAAAGAGACGATGTAATATTTTGTGGATTTCAAGTGTATTTGTTCCTTTATATTCATTTTAGTTAAAGTAGTTGATGGATCTGTAAATTATACTTATAGCGAAAAAATTAATATTTGTAGAAAAACAAATTATTGTGGTTTGTGATGTAGCTTCCTTTTCCATTTCGGTGCTTTGTCACCACCAATCTCTTTGTTCTTGATTACTTAATGTTGTATTAATATGTTGAGGAGGCTGGAATTCAAGCTAGGAGGCACAAACATGTTCAAATTAATCTCATAATTACTTTTTTTTTTTTTTTTTAATTATTACTTATTGGCACATGGAATGGGTGCTTATTGTGAGTATCGATCTTTAGAGAGTTGCAAAATATCAACATCATAGCAGCTACCAAGAAGACTTTTGTTGGCCAAACTCTTTACTATAAGCACTCGAGCTATAATATGAATATTCGGAAAACTACATAATTAATTGATTGTTGTCTACATTATAATTTTTATGTAATTAGGAATCGCCTTTTTTTTAGTAATTCATGAATCCACTTAACTTGGATGAATAAATGTAATAATGAGAGAGTAAGACATAATTTTTTTTTTTTCATATTATTAGATTTTCATTTTATCAATTAGCAATATAAAATAGAATACAAAAATGTCCAAAGAATATCGTCACGCGTCGCATGGGTGATTTACTGATTTACTAGCTTAACAAAATAAATAATACGATGTAACTTAACTTTTAAATAACCATCGAGTTATTACACTTATTTTCCTAACTATAATTACACCATGCCAGGTGTAAAAAAAAAAATAAACCGAGATGGAACCACTAGAAGAAAAAAAAAAAAGTAAATTATAAAGCGATGTGTTCTTTTTTTTTTTTCCAAATAAGGAAAAAAATGAGAATATTATAAGAATCGATCATGCATTGTTCGGATGAGATTCTCTATCCCCAAATTGGTGTACCAATGGTGTACCCGATACAAAATTAGGAAGTTTTGAGTTCTCTCTCTAAGTTGTCATTTTGAGTTTGGTTATTAGTGTATGTCAAAACTTCCTAATTGAGTATCTGGTACACCATCGATACACCAATTTAGGGACAGAGGATCCCATCCGTGCATCGTTATGGAACACAAGTATTGACTACAAACAAATTAGTACCTAAAATACTAAAAGAACACAATTAAAATAAAGTATATGAACGCAGCGAAGCAAGGGTTGCCTGGGTTTGACCTGAACTCAAAAAGAGAACGATAATCTATTATATATATAAAAGCAGAAACCACTTCTCCACCCATTTTCCCGCCTAAACTGTTGATATGTATTTTCACTTTATTTCTTAATTTATCTTTCTGCAAAAGTGTTTAATTACATCTGCTGATGGGGAGCGTGAATGGTTAAATTTTCTAGGCGATATTAACTTTATTGAGAAACGTTCATCTGCAGTATAATTATTTCGGAGACTATTCGATATCCCACTTTCATATTTCCAGCCCCTCGGTTCTACTTCCATTTTTGCATTTACAACAATATACATTATTTTTCTCTATACGGCTCTGAAGAACAAAAGAAGATAAAGGAAGCAGTTGGTGGAAATTAATCTACAAGCATTCTTCTTCTTCTTTAGGGAAATTTTCTTATCTGGGTTTTCTTTTTCGGAAAAAAAAAAATCGATTAGATATTTAAATGTTTGTTTAGTACGGAGTAATTTTCAGCGCGATTGAGATTGAAACGGACGACGAAGACGACGAGGCGGAGAGGGATTGCGACGATAATGAGGACGATAATGAATCTGATATCACCGGCCTCTCGCGAGTCCCTTCGCATGATTTGGTCGATCCCGATCTCGCCACGTGCGGGCCTCAAAGTTATAGGTACATAGTCGCATTGCCCGATTTCAGAATCATTTCCCCTTTTTTTTAATTCGAGCTGTTTTGAAATTTTTGCATGAATGCAGTTGTGTTGTATGATGATTTGTTCATGTGGTTCTTTAATGTTCGAATCTTGAATTGAAACAGCTTTAGATGAATGCAGTTGTATTGTTTGATGAATTGTCTCTGTGTTTGTGAAGTGACCGTGCTCTCGTGAATTCTGCAGAAAATCGTCGTCGATGGCGAAAGGTTTGATATGGGCTACTGCAGGAGATCAGGCTCCGAGAAGTTTCCTTCTTTCAGATGATCAGTCATGTTGTTGCTGCGGTATGAACTAGCTTGCAAAATAGGCAACTGACTCAACGGATAATCTTCATCCAACGCTAATTATGCCATTTAAACTCCCTTTATAATTGATTTTTTTATAATTGATTTTATATGCGACTAATCGTTGATTTTTGGACAGTTTACTCATCAATCCATCTATCCATTATGTATGCATTTCGTCCATTTGACATTGAAGCAACAAAAGGATGAAAAATCTGTTATGTTCGATTTATGTATATATTAACTGTTTTTAGTTTCTTGAATTGTTCGGGAGAAATAGAAATTTAACTTGCATTTCTATTGATATATAATTTGAATATACCTGGTGAATATGTTTAAGCAAGTTAGAGATTATATATTAACATATTTGAAGCTCATATTTTTTCTATTAGGAACAGAATTTCAGCTGTGTGGTCTCACAATTTATTGTGTTCTTAAATTCATATCGCGGGGTTGAGAACCAGGTAGAAATTAGTTTTATCATGCTGCAGATGAACTCGAGATTATACAAAGGAGTTCATCCATTCTTGAATAATCGGTTTCTTGCTTCCATGGGGTACGTGCTCTTATTTTACATAGTTTTAGCTTCTTTGTTTTTTCTTTCTTTCTATTTTCCCTTCATCATTTATTTCATTAATTGAAGAGCTCATGTTTTTTGTTTCTTGGGATGAATGTAATTAATTTATGAGAAAAATGTGATGTTTGCTTAGAACACAAAGTGAACTACGAACACTAATAATTATGTATTGTGCTTCTATTATTATATATAAAAGCAAAATCAAGTGCCATAAAATTTTCCTGTCCAATTTGCTCATGTGTCTTTTGGAGTTCTTCCACAAATTTATTATCACAAATGGGTTACCAAGAAATTTGCTTCGAGTTCCTCAACTTTATTTTTGTCGGCCAATAATATTATTAGTAGTACTGGGAGACCAAATGTTATACGGAGTAAAGGAAATTGACATGTTAAATTTGAAATTCGAATTTGAAATTGTGTTTTTTATTACATGAATTGTGAATATATTATATATACGAGTGAAGAGTATTAATGTAATCCAATTTTTTGTGTGTTGTATGTATAAATGATTTTTTTTTTCCTTTAATCAAGAGCATTAAAAAAAATACAATACTCAATTCAATTAGCATTCGAATATCAAACTCATTAATTATTTTTGACTTCTTTTTTCACGTTTCTTCTTTTTCCTAGACGCACTTATTGCATTTTCTCTTTTACACTGTACCAGAATCATGTTTTACTTGGTAATCGAAGAGGCATGTAAAAGTAAATCATTTATTAATTTCTTTTTCATTAACTACTCGAATTTCCCATAAAAAAATCTAATCGAATTAAATACTCGTGTGAGATGCAACTAAGTGGAAGTTAATTTTATTTTACTTTTTCAAGTTGAATTTCATGTATACATATTTAATACTTCTTCCTACACACCGGCTTTTCGTTATGAGGGATATTTGAAATTAACATGACAACAAACATTTTAATTATGAGGGATATTTAAAATTTAAATTTGGACTTTTCATATTATTATGTGTAAGCATGTATTTATATGGTCGTTTGTACAACATTCACAATTCAACCTCTGGTACTCAAGAATTGTTTCTTCCTTTTGTCAAAAATACAAAATCACTTATTAAAATACAAAATCACTTATTTATTTACAATTTCTCTTAACCCAAACTAGAGATGATTATTGAGCTACTTTCAGTTCTTGGAAATTTAAAGATATATAGTGATAATTTGTTTTATTGTAGTAGTAATTTTGTCTTGGAAATTTAAAGATATATATATTGATGAATGAACTTGATATAGATGTTCTTAAGTTCACATAAATTGTGTGTGTATGTCAGCCTGGAATTAAGGGTTAAATTTCAAGGTCAAAAGTACCGAGTTCGAGTCACCCGTGTCGCGACATTAAAATCTCAGTTATTAAAGCTTAAAAAAAATTCACATAAAATTTGAAATTTATCTCTTTATTTATTTAGTAGAAACACTAATTAATTCGTGAATTAACATTTTCATACTCAGTATTAAAATTATTCAAAAAAAGAAAGAATAAAATTTTCCCGTGCAACGGCACGGGGGACATACTAGTAGTATATAATATTTCCAAATCCCCCACCAAATTCTTAACATTATGAAACTAATTATTTATAAAACTTATACTACCTAGTCTGTTGTTATTAATCTCATTTGTCATTTTTTATGATTTATTTATTAGTTCAATTTTTTAAAATGACAAAAAATATTGGGGCATTATGTAAACTAGCCACTCTAGATAGTAAAAGATAAATTCTAGCCACTAACTTAATAATTATAAATTCGAGCCATTTCGGATATGAAAAGACAAAATTACCCTTAATGATCCCGATCGAGCCTTAATGTTTTTTACCTCGAGCCTCGATCGATCACTTCTATAGATGAGCTCGATTGTGCCCCAATGTAATATTACCTTGAGGCACGATCAAGTCTTCCTATAGGTGGATTCGATCCAGCCTTTCGCACTCATTGAAATGGGGTTCGTCGAGCTCGATCGAGCCTTAATGTTTTTTTATCTCGAGCCTCGATCGATCACTTCTATAGATGAGCTCGATCGTGCCCCAATGTAATATTACCTTGAGGCATGATCAAGTCATCCTATAGATGGGTTCGATCCAGCCTTTCGCACTCATTGAAATGAGGTTCGTTCGAGCCCGAAAATGAAGAGGGGAAGAGAGAGAAGCCCTAAACCCTAACCCTATAAGAAATAAACCCTAAACCCTAACCCTCTAGGAAATAAACCCTAAACCCTAACTAATGAAATAAGGTCGATCGAGTCATTGTTATACGAAGACTCCATTGAGCGCACAGGAGGTTCGATCGAGCCTCTCGGGACAAATCGAATTAATGAAACAAGTTCGATCGAGCCATTGTTATACGAAGGTTCCATTGAGCACATGAGGTTCGATCGAGCCTCTCGGGATAAATCGAGCCTTAGTGCAATTTTACACTATGGCTCGATCAAACCCGATAGGCACGAATAGATCTACAGGGCCGATCGAGCCTCCATTTGAGTCATGTATCAACGATGGCGGTGGTGATGACGACATAGGCAATGACGTGGGTGGAGTGGCCCTTGAGCGGTGCCGACAACCGATTCAGAGAAGAAGAAGAAGAACAAGAACAAGAACAAGAAGAAGAAGAAGAAGAAGAAGAAGAAGAAGAAGAACAACGATGGTGGCAGTTGGAGGAGGAAAATAGTTGGAGAAGAAAGAACGATGACGGTGGCAGCGGACATGGGCGAAGAAGAAGAAAGAAAGAATGACGGCGGCAGTAGGAGGAGGAAAATATATGCTGATAATTATTTTTAATTTTAATTAATTTTTCATTAAGGGTAAATTTGTCAGTTTAATTAGAAAGTGGCTAGAATTTATAATTTTAAAGTTAGTGGCTAAAATTTATCTTTTATTATCTGAAGTGGCTAGTTTGATATATTATCACAAAAATATTTAGCAACAATTAACGTTTTTTCTTTAGAATAGCAAGATATGATCATTTCCCCTCATTTATTAATTTATGTGAACATTTCAAATGAGATTAATGTCAAATGACATAGAATGAATATAAGAAATTAAGGATTATAAAACTTGTGCACAACTACCATTCTCAACTCACGCTCACTTATTTCTAATTATCATTGAATAGAATATCGATCGATGGCCATCAAGATTATAGATCTCCACCCTGTCTCACCGTCTCGAGGCGTCGGCGCCGCCGAGCAAATGCTCCCACGTCTATACTTCGACATCATATGGATTCCGTCACGGCCAACTGAGACTCTCCACTTCTACGCACTCGAATGCTCGGAATCTTTTTCTTGACGACGATCGTCGACCAACTTAAACAATCCCTCCCCTTCTCTCTCCAACATTTTCTCCCTCTAGCTTCGAAGATCATCTGCCCCCTCGCCCACAATGCTGCCATGCCCGTCGCCCGATTCTCCGACGGAGACTCTGTCGCCGTCACGATTGCCAGGTCGGATGCGGATTTCGCCGACATGACGGGGAATCATGCCAGGGATGCCGACGAGTTCCACCATCTGGCCCCTGCCGCCGGCCATTTACTCCGCCGACGAAATCAAATTCAGCGTCGTCGCTATCCAAGTGACCCTTTTTCCCGGCCACGGCATCTGCATCGGCTTCACCGTTCATCACGCAATATGCGATGCCACTTCTCTCTTCAGCTTCTTCAATACATGGGCGACTATCCACAAATCCGGCGGCGGCGGCGATCACCTACTGCGTGATCTCCTGCCTTCCTACGGCCGGAGTTCAGTTAACGTTCATGGTTCCTGAAATTGTATAACTCACGTAATTGTGTGAACTAAACGCTCTCAACCGTAACACAGAACGTAACAATAAAGAACACACAAATTGGTAACCCAGTTCGGTGATAAACACACCTACGTCTGGGGGAAACTATTCCAAGAAAACAATCCACTATCAAGAGTATAAGGGATACAAGACTCTTGAACGCAAGATGCACTATACGTTCTCTCCTCTCCCGACTCTACTCCTCTCAAGTGAATTCACGGTAAACTCGATGCTAGTCTACCCACAAAGCTTTTCACAAGAAAGAAAAGCTTTTTCTTTCTGCCTTAAAGGCAACATCTTTTTCTTTCTTATCGTCAACCTTCTTTGATGATTGAGGCTGTGATGATCCATGAATTCGGATCATCTCGTATTCATTTCCGATTAGAATATCGAAAAGTTCTTCTGTAGAGAGGGAGTTAAAATCAGATTGAGAGGGTAGAAGAGCTGAGTATACATGCCAGTTGGCAGGTAAAACTCTTGTTACTTTCAAGTTTTTCTCACGTTGAGAATATTTGTTTGATTTCAGTGCTACTACCTCGAGAACAATCTCGGTAAATCGAGTTTTCATTGATTCAATATTTTCACCATGCAACATTTTGAAATCATGAAATTTGATGCATGCAATTGAGAGCTTGTTCTCTTTAATATCTTCAGAACCCAGGCTGGATGGCCTTGAGGGTTTCCCACATCTCTTTAGATGTTTCGAGATTTCTGATTTTTGCAAGGTAGATACCCTTGACAGTGCTAGAGATGAGGCATTTGAAAAAATTATCAAGGTCAACCTCTTTCATCTCTTCAGTGGTGTAATCACTGAGGTTTTTGAGTTTCCTTTTATAACCAGCTTCGCCAGGTGTAGTTCCAGTGATTTCAACTCCATCATCATAGATGGGTGACGGTCCTTCTTCAATAACTTTCCACATGAGGATGTGATGTGCTTGAAGGCACATCCTGATACGAAAACTCCAGTCCTCATAACCTTGGACTGAAAAAATCTTCAGACTCTTATCAGCGAAGACTCCATGATAATGTGATGATATGAAAGAATGAATGAAAAAGGTTTTTGCTAGGATCGGTTCTAATTGACCAAAAACTTTGAAGGAGTTTTTAGTATGCAAAGCAGCGGTCAAAAGAACCACTGCTCTGATACCACTTGTTGGTCCCAAAAAGAGTTAATTGGTGTATTGGGGAGGGGGGGTAATACACCAATAGCCAACCGTTTTTTATTTTCGTAAACAAAAAGTCTTAAGGAACGATATGTTCAAGCAGTCCTTTACAGAGTGAGACAGATTGATCTATCAAGCTCGTTGTGATCAACAAGCTTGATCTATCAAACTGCTAAGTGCGGAATGTGGTGGTAAGTTTGTGCTATCAAACTCTTTTATGTAAAACTGTAAAACCCTTTACAGCCTTATGAAGGAAGGTTGTTGTATGCTAATTAATGTAAGAACAATTAATGATGAGGGAGATAAGAATAAGCAGTAAAGAACACAAGGTCTTTTACGTGGTTCGGAGGTAACTCTCCTACTTCCACGGTAGATCAAGCTAGATCTACGAATCCCTTTACTTTTGGATTCTTCTTCTCTCTTATTTATACTGACTCACTATCAGTTTCATACAGCATACAATCTTCTATTTTAATATCGAAATACAATCTACAATCTCAACTTACCTAGTTCTAGTCTAAATATGAGAGAGAGTATACAGTGATCTTGATGCAACAGTAAACGCAACAAGCTTGAGTAGTACAACAATGGTGAAATTCTCGATCCTCAACACTTGGGAAAACTCGTGGAATTTCGAGTGTTGATTGATATGAACGTAGTGAGAGAATTTCTGCAGCGATTTGGCTTGAAAGATCTTGATTTTCCCATAAGCTGCTCCATTGTATGTGAAGGCTTTATATAGGCATAGTTTTGAAAACTAGCCGTGGAAGACAGCTGATGTGGCACTAGCCGTTGCAGACGTGACTTAGCTCTTCACGTGGGACTTCCTAGTTGTCAAGTGATGTAGCAGCTATTAAGGCGAGTTGATCTAACTTAATAGATCAAGGGCCTGAGGTAGTATCGACAGCTAGATGAATAAGCTTAAGTCCTGCCGAGGTACCTGCAAAGAAAGATAACAATGACCTCGCTGGTCTCTAATAGATGAGGCCGTTATAAACAACAATCTTAGTCTATTTATGAGAACAGACTTAAGAAAATAAACGAGTTAGCATAATTCTATCTCAGCTAGATATCATGCTATGTTATCTTATTTAATGATAATTAAGTCTAAGTATGGTTTTGAAGAACATCATCAAAACTACTGCAGAGGGTTCCCAACATCCTCCTTTCTCCAAAAATTTTAAAGTGTACACTTTTGGCAATGTTGGCTTTTGTTAAGATCTTCTTCACTAGTGAATCTTGTTGTACTGACATTCCATCCTTTACTTCGACTGTTTTGCTCAATGCACTGTTGACTGCAGTTGACTGTTGATTAATCTTGTTTGAGCTAGGATCTATTCAACGCTATGGCTTAATTGACTTTGATTGTCTCGTCCTTTCGAATAAACGCTTGATCGATAGGACTTCTCATTCCCTTTAATTCACCTCATAAATCAAATCCTTATATATTCTCAAGTCAGATTAATTGATGCATTTCGACTAATTACAGTATCAAAGACTTTGACTAATAGTTTTACCTCTGTGGATGTTGATCGCAAAATCCATATGGATATATATGGAATATTATATTCTTGGAGGAATTATTATATCTTTAGGATATACTTGATATGATATCTGATTGGTGTTTAAATGTTAGGATTTTCATAGTGTTTTCGAGTCCGTTTTTGTTATGTTTTGTGTCTCTTTCGTTTGTCTTTTGCTATGATTTGGTTGCTTTGGAGTCTTTGGTATTGTAGGATAAAAAGGACGGAAATGAGAAGAAAATGAGAAGAAAGAAGCATTATATCGAAGAGGGGTTCGATAGGAGCATGTAGGCGAAAACGGAGGTCGATTTGGAGTTCGGACGAGGAAGATATGACCGAAACAAGAAAGGCGCGCAATCGTCCAGCGTTGGACGACCGTCCAGAGTACGGTGGACGAGCGTCCAGAGTAGAAAAGAAGAAGAATGCGAGTGCGACGTTGGACGAGCGTCCAACGTACGTTGGACGACCGTCCAATGTTCCGGCCAGCTATTGTTTCCTTATATAATTAGGTTTTCATACCTATTATATATACTATCCCTTGTACACGAATTCTAGACATCTTTTATCATCTTTTAGGCTTAGTTTTCAGTTCTAAATACTTTAGCTTTAGTTTTTATTGCTTTCTTTTGTTCGGATCCGGATTCTTCGTTTAGTTCGTTTAATTCAAGTTCTTCGTTCTTCGTCTTAATTTCGTAAGTTCTTTTATTGCTTTCGTTTAATTGCTTTAATTACTTGCTTTAGTTTTAGATTCGATTTCTTAATTGCTTCGTTTTATTTCTTTAGTGTAATTTCGTTCGTTTGGTTTTCAAAGTCTAGTTTAGATTCGTTTTTATTTCATCTTCAATTCTCTCATTTTTCAAAGTTCTTAGAGTTAGATTTATTTATTTAATTTCCAGATTTTCCAATTTAGTTTAATCATGCTTAAATTCGTTATTGCTTTCTTAATTGCTTTCTTTTCGATTCTTGCCTAGGTAGTTTAATTATTTTCTTCTAGTTTAATTCTCTAGTTTCTTTAGGTTCAATTTATTTTCAGCTTTCTAGATTAGATTTATTTGCTTTGATTTAATTGCTTCGATTTATTTTCTTGTCTAGGTTTAAAAACCAAAAACCCAAAAACTCTATTTACTTGCTTTCTTAGTTTAGGTTGTTTTTACCACACAGTTATTTGCCCTGTTAAGTTTTCCTTGAGATTCGACTTAGGTTTTTACTTACTAGTGCTACGATAGGATTTTGTTCTATTGCAAACACTTTTTGGTGAAACAAATTTTGGCGCCGTTGCCGGGGAAAACTTTAGGCGATTTATTGTGTAGTATTTTATTTGTTTTATTTTTATTTGTGTTATTTCGATTTCTTGTTTCTCCCACTCGGTGCGTTTAACCCGTTTGTTGAGTGTTGTTTATGCATGGTCGCCGAAGTCTTCAAAGGAGTTTAGCGCCCTACTTCGACAACATCCATCAAAGGAAATCGATTTTAGCCGCGAAGGAGAAGGAGGAGATCGATTCTCAAGACTTTGGTTTAGTCTTGTTGTTTGCAGAGCCCGAAGCCATGGCAGCTAGAGTCATGGGCGATTTTGCTCGCCCCACATTCACAGCCACCACTTCGGCGATTGTCCTGACGGAAGCGGTCAGGAATCATGAGCTTAAACCTCATCACATGGCGTTGCTTCCATCCTACCTAGGGCTGCCCAACGAGGATGCTTTGACGTTCATCCGAGAGTTCTGCACGGTGGTGCAAACTTTCCCACTCTCGGGACTCACGGAGGATAACTTGAAGATGAAGTGCTTCCCGTACACCCTCAAGGATCGAGCAAAGTCATGGTATTTGTCTCTCCCGGCCAACTCTCTCACCACATGGAATGCGGTGTGTGAGAAGTTCATGCTCAAGTACTACCCGAACCGCAAGACTCAAGAGGTGCGGTCGAAGATTATGAATTTCTCCCAAGACAACGATGAGCCGTTTCACGAAGCATGGGAGAGGTTCCAAGAGCTACTTCAACAATGCCCCCATCATCAAATGGCATCGGAGTTGCTTTGGCAATATTTCTACGACGCCCTCAACCAAACTTGTCAATTCATGGTGGATAGTTCGGCCGGAGGCAACATAGCGGTCAAGACAGCTGACGAGTTGAAGGATATTTTCGAGACGCTCGCTGTGAGTTCTCAACAAAAATCAGCTAGACCGAGGAAAGTGGAGGCGAGTGCAATTTCGATGAGCCCCGATTTGAAGAAGCAAATGGCCGACATGTTGAGGGATCTCGAAAACTTGAAGATGAAGCAAAGTGCACCGGCCCCAAAGGAGGAAGAGAGGAAGCCCGATCAATGCGAGATTTGTGGAGAGCTTGGACACATCAAGGAGGTGTGCCACAACATGGGAGCATTCACTCATGAAGGAGGAGCCGATGTCTTTGCTGCCCAAGGTTACATGCCACAAGGACCACCACCTCAAGGGCAAGGTACGAACCCGAATTTTCAATATCGTCGCCCTCCACCATATAACAACCCATATCCCCCTCTACCAAATCCCTACTACCATTCTCCACCATATTATCCACCTCCTCAATTCCCTCCACATCCCTATTATCCACCACTTCCATATTACCCACCTCAACCTACTCCTACACCACCACCATCATACCCAAATTCTCGTCCTCAAGGACCTCCACAAAAGCCTCCCGTCGATGAGGATCGTCTCCATGCACTTGATGCGAACATAAAGAGGCTCGAGTTGGCCATTGGCCAAATTTCTAGTTCCATGCACCTGATGCAACAACCGGGGCGAATACCGAGCCAAGGGATTCAACCACAACAAGCCAACGAGGTGCAAGCCCCATACCCTCCATATGTTCCTCCCGTTCCACCTCACCAAGCTCATGCAATCACGGTGTTACAACGCAATGGTGGCTCGTTGTCGACTCAAAGCCATTCTAGCCAAAGGAGGAGCCCGAATTCGAGTTGGGAATCGAGCCAAAACCGTACAGCACATCACGTTGGACGGGCGTCCAACGTCTCTGGACGACCGTCCAACGTTGGACGGCCGCCCACCTTCACGCCGGCCCCTGGACGAGCGCCAGCATTGTCACCAGCGAAGCCCGCGCTGGACGGGCGTCCAACGTACGTTGGACGACCGTCCAACGCTGAAGAGGAGTCAAGAGCGAAGCCAACCTTGGACGAGCGTCCAACCAACATTGGACGAGCGTCCAACGCCCAGAACGCACGCACGGAGTTCGAGGAAGCCGAGAAGGAGGCCAAACCTCTTCACAAGATGCCCGATCCGTACGTCCCCCCTATTCCATTCCCGAGTAGAGTGAAGAACAAGAAGCAAATGCTCAACCTGTATGTTCCACCTGTTCGGCGTATCGTGAAGAAGGAGACAAAGGACCCCAAGCCTATCAACTCGTTTCCTAAGAGAGGAGATCCGGGAGGTTTCGATTTGAGCATTGTTTTGGATAGTGGAGAGACCGTCTCGGGATTGATGGATCTAGGAGCTGCGGTGAATTTAATGCCGTATTCTATTTTCAAGAAGATGAACTCAAGAGTCCTTCAATCTACCGACATGCGCATTGAGCTAGCAGACGGCACTGTGAGTAGTCCATTGGGAGTTGTGGAAGATGTTACAGTCCTCGTTGGTGGAATTCGAGTCGTTATCGACTTCGTCGTACTTCATGAAGGCAAGGGAGCCAAGAGTGCAACCGGTCATCTACTCTTGTTGGGACGACCGTTTATGGCCACTACCCAAGCCCGGATTGATGTAGGTACCGGCACATTGAGCATGGCCGGCGAGGGAGGTTCGGTAACGTTTTCGGTTTTTGGAAATTCACCTTCTATTCCAACTTCTTCTCTTCATTTATGCTCTTATGTTAAGCTTGCTAACCCTTGTGTTGAGGAAAATATTTGTGAGATTTTTAACAAGGGAGCGGCTCTAGAAGAATTCTTTGAAGATGAGGAGTCCATTGAAGATGACGAGTTCTTTAGTTGTGTGGATGAGGAAGAGGATACAATCGAGCAATATCTTGGAAATTTGGAGGAGGTTGATGAAGTGGAAGACGAAAACTCGAAACATGCATCGAAAGTGGAAGTTGTCGTTAATTCTTTTCTTTCTAACCTCACCAATTATGTAACATCTTTTCTTGAAGAGTTTAACTCGAAGATGTTTGAGGAGGAGTACGAGCTAAGTGTGGGGGAGTCGAGAGTTGATGAAGCCCACGTCCTTGATCTTCGAGATTGTTTGAGAAGGGAGAGTGAGTGTGTCGCAAGGAGCATCCAAATGTCGCTTGGTGCTACGGGTTTCGGTTGATCGTATCCTTCGTCGAGCTAACGACGTTAAACAAGCGCTTGGTGGGAGGCAACCCACTTTCTCGATTTTATTTTTTGTAGAGTATGAATTATTTTCTTTTTATTTTTGTTATTTTTCGTTTGTTTTTCTTTTTGATATTCGTGCAGGGAATAGTTCCTAAGGATGGCAATGGCACGGAAGGCCTCGAGAGGGAGAAAAAGGGAGAATTCGAGCAAATTTCGCGAGGGTCGCGTTGGACGGGCGTCCAACGCACGTTGGACGAGCGTCCAACGTAAAGCAGCCCCAATTGTTTTTTCCAGCGAACGTTGCTCTGGACGAGCGTCCAACGCATTACGGGCCCCCAACTCAGCCGCCTCCGGATCCCAATGATCCCCGTTGGCAAGATCCACGGTTTCAAGGTTTCTTCAACCCATAGCATTGTTGTGTCTTTTAATTTTTGTTTTTAGTCTTTTTTTTTTTTTTTTTCTTTATTTTGTGCAATTTTACGCTTTGGTATTGTGTTTTGTGTTTGTTTTGTAGGAACTACTTGGAATTTCTCGGGATTTCAAGTGTGTGGGTCGTCATCTTGCGATAAGTTTCTTCTATCCCTTCTCTATTTTATTTTCTTGCAATGAGGTCATTGCTTGATTTTAAGTGTGTGTGTGTGTGGGGGGGGGGGGGGGGGGGGGGGTCTTTGAAACTTTGGTATGATGTGTTTAATTTTGTTGAGTCTTAGGAGTTAATTGAGTCAAATGAGCATGTGATGATAGTATTGTGGATATGGCCGATGATAGAAATTTTTGTTTATTTTTGGAGAAAAATTCATGATCTTTATTATGCATGGAACCTTGGCGAAGCGACGCATTTTATTCATTGAATTTGAAGTATGATATGATGTCGGGAACTAGTTAGTTTGAACCCGTGAGAATTGAGCTATTTGTGCATATTTATGCCTATTCTTTGATTGAGTGATCATGCATGCTTCATTGTTTCTAGAACTTGCCTTGTTTCTCCATCAAGACCTTAGTATATTTACGAACTAGGAGATGATCTTAGGCCATCTTTCTTTAGCCACATGATTCCTATACACTAACCTTGTTCATAATCCTTTGTTTACCCCTTTTGAGCCTTTATTAGCCGTTCTTTGTGAAACCGGATGATAGGAGGTTTGGATGATTATGGGTATCCTTAGTTGTAGTTGGTGATATGGAAGGAGATAATTGGAAAATATTTGTTGTGGTGTAGAAGGAGAGAAAGAAATTTTAGATGCTTGTTTAAGTGCAGTTAGCTATCCCTATGAGCTTAGAAAAAAAAAAGAGATGAAAAAAAAAATAATAAATAGAGCCTTTGTTCAAATTAGAAAGAACATTTATTAGTTGAGCTCTAGAGAAAAAAAAAAAAAAAAAAAGAAAAAGAGAAAAAATAAGCATAAGGGGATAGTTAGCTTTGTTTTGTATAGTTGATATTTTTGCATCTTTGGTTATGTAATTGGTGTGTTGGATGGTAGAAGATGGAGATAAAAATCCATACTTTGGTTGGAGTTGAAAAGAGGTTGATGATTTAGATTTATTTGAGTCACTTAGCCTATACTTTCCCTACCTTAACCAATGTCCCTACATTACAAGCTTATATAAAGACCTTTTTGATCCTAATTTGTAAGTATTACATTAGGTGGAGATGTTGAGATTGAAGGCAAGCCTATGGTAAACATGTTGCATTGCATTGATGTTGAGTGAACCCTCTTGATGTGCATTATCTTACATCTTTTCTTTGAGAGAGTTGAGTGTTCACTTTCATATACAAAATTCCACATGTTGGAGAGTGTTCTTTGATGGATTAGCATATTTTGAACTAGTTGAGTAGATTGTGTTGATTGATGCTAAGGTTGTGTGCATAGTTTTGATCATGATCATGAGAGTTTGTTTTCGAAAAGTTTTGAGGCCTATATAGTTCACAATGCTTGAGTCAATTGCTTATTTTGTTTTTGTTATTGTTCGGGACGAACAAAGGTCTAAGTGTGGGGGAGTTTGATTGGTGTTTTAAATGTTAGGATTTTCATAGTGTTTTCGAGTCCGTTTTTGTTATGTTTTGTGTCTCTTTCGTTTGTCTTTTGCTATGATTTGGTTGCTTTGGAGTCTTTGGTATTGTAGTATAAAAAAGGACAGAAATGAGAAGAAAATGAGAAGAAAGAAGCATTATATCGAAGAGGGGTTCGATAGGAGCATGTAGGCGAAAACGGAGGTCGATTTGGAGTTCGGACGAGGAAGATATGACCGAAACAAGAAAGGCGCGCAATCGTCCAGCGTTGGACGACCGTCCAGAGTACGGTGGACGAGCGTCCAGAGTAGAAAAGAAGAAGAATGTGAGTGCGACGTTGGACGAGCGTCCAACGTACGTTGGACGACCGTCCAACGTCCCGGCCAACTATTGTTTCCTTATATAATTAGGTTTTCATACCTATTATATATACTATCCCTTGTACACGAATTCTAGACATCTTTTATCATCTTTTAGGCTTAGTTTTCAGTTCTAAATACTTTAGCTTTAGTTTTTATTGCTTTCTTTTGTTCGGATCCGGATTCTTCTTTTAGTTCGTTTAATTCAAGTTCTTCGTTCTTCGTCTTAATTCCGTAAGTTCTTTTATTGCTTTCGTTTAATTGCTTTAATTACTTGCTTTAGTTTTAGATTCGATTTCTTAATTGCTTCATTTTATTTCTTTAGTTTAATTTCGTTCGTTTGGTTTTCAAAGTCTAGTTTAGATTCATTTTTATTTCGTCTTCAATTCTCTCGTTTTTCAAAGTTCTTAGAGTTAGATTTATTTATTTAATTTCCAGATTTTCCAATTTAGTTTAATCATGCTTAAATTCGTTATTGCTTTCTTAATTGCTTTCTTTTTGATTCTTGCCTAGGTAGTTTAATTATTTTCTTCTAGTTTAATTCTCTAGTTTCTTTAGGTTCAATTTATTTTCAGCTTTCTAGATTAGATTTATTTGCTTTGATTTAATTGCTTTGATTTATTTTCTTGTCTAGGATTTTAAAAACCAAAAACCCAAAAACTCTATTTACTTGCTTTCTTAGTTTAGGTTGTTTTTACCACACAGTTATTTGCCCTGTTAAGTTTTCCTTGAGATTCGACTTAGGTTTTTACTTACTAGTGCTACGATAGGATTTTGTTCTATTGCAAACACTTTTTGGTGAAACAATATCTTTAGGATATCTTTTGGTATTACTTATTCCTCAAGGATTACGGTTATATACAAGCACTATATATATGAGGTCTTGTATTCGTTATTCGTGTGATCGAATATTGTGAGAGCTTAGCCGATATTGCGGTTTGTGAGCTGAGAGATTTCTCGTTTCTAGTTACTTTTGGGTTGGGGAATAGAAGATAGGTTTTCTTCTTTGAGTGTTTCTCCGTTGTAACTTTGTAATCTCTCTCGTATAGTAGATCATATTCAGTTGACCCTCCGTGGATGTAGGCATATTGCTGAACCACGTAAACTGCTCGAGTTCTTGATCTATTATTTTCGTTCTGCTCTCATATCATCCTCATAGATATAGTTATCTCTGGCGTTACGAGTATTGTTCTGTATTGTGTTACGCTTTCGGTACCACACACAGAATCTTGTTAAATCCTTAACAATTGGCGCCATCTGTGGGAATCGGATCTACGATGTCTACCACAAAGTTTGACGCAGAGAAGTTCATAGGGGTGAACAATTTTGGTCTATGGAGGATTAAGATGAAAGCTTTATTGACACAACAAGGCTTGGCAGATGCTATCAAACCTGAAGCTAATTTCGTGAAGGCCGTTAAAGAAGAGAAGAGGGACGAGATCAAGGAGAAGGCGCACAGTGCCATCATTATGTGCTTGTCAGATAAGGTTTTGAGAGAGGTCACCAAAGAGGAGTCTGTTGCTGATATTTGGCAAAAATTGGAGAGTCTTTATTTGACTAAATCTTTTGTCAATCGTTTGTACTTGAAGCAGAGGTTGTATTCCTTCAAGATTGTGGAGGATAAACCCATCTTGGATCAAATAGATGAGTTTAATAAGGTTCTTGATGATATGGAGAACATAGACATCAAGATTGATGATGAGGACAAGGCCATCATCTTGTTGAATTCTCTCCCGAAGTCCTACGAACACCTGAAGGATGTTATGATGTATGGTAGAGAAAAGACCATTACATTGAGTGAAGTTCAGTCTGCACTGAAGGGCAAGGAGTTGCAGAAGTCGAACGAAGGCAAGCATCAAGATCAGGCTGCTGAAAGTCTGAACGTCAAGAAGAATTTTTCGAAAGGAAAATTCAAGAAGCCTTTTCATAACAACAAGAAACCTGCCAATGAGAAGGACAAGGGATCGAAGGAGAGAGAGACCAGGAGCTGCAAGTATTGCAAGAAGCCTGGACATATCGTAAAAGATTGTTATGCCCTGAAGAGGAAGGAAGCCCTCAAGAATCAGAAACCTAATAATGCCGAGGTTACTGAGATGGTCGAGAATGTCGAGATGCTGAATATGTTAGATTCTAACATATGTGATGAGTGGATTCTTGATTCTGGATGCAGTTTCCACATGAGTTCACACAAGGAATGGTTCGAAGATCTTAAGTACGGGAATTTTGGATCTGTGTTGCTCGGCAATGACGAAATATGTGGCGTGAAGGGAGTAGGGAATATTACTCTCAGAATGCATGATGGCTCTCTCAAGATCTTGTCCGAAGTTGGGTACATTCCCCAGCTTGAAGGAAGATCTTGTGATGAAATAGTTTTGATTGTGTTGAATATGTTTGCTTGAGGAAAAGAAAAGTTGGGGGTTTTGATTGGAGTCTTGTTGTTAGGTTTTTAGTCATCTTTTCGTGTCCGTTTTCCTTTAGTTTTCGTGTGTTTTTGTTATTTGTGGCTATGATTGGGTTGCTTTGGAGTCTTTGGTATTGTAGGATAAAAAGGGTGGAAACGAGAAGAAAACGAGAATAAATAAGCATTATATCGAAGAGGGGTTCGATAGGAGCATGTAGGCGAAAACGGAGGTCAATTTGGAGTCCGGACGAGGAAGATACGACCGAAACAAGAAAGGCGCGCGCAATCGTCCAGAACCAAGAGTTGGACGACCGTACAGAACTTTTGGACGACCGTCCAAGCCGTTACAGCCATTCTTTCAGAAACGAGAGTTGGACGACCGTCCAACATGTTTGGACGATCGTCCAGATCGACGATTTTAAGTTGTTTCCTTGTTTAACTAGGTTTTTATACCTAGTATAAATACTATTGCTTTAGGACGAATTTAGACAATCTTTACCTTTGTTTTAGCTTTAGTTTTCAGCATTCAAATACTTTAGTTTAGTTTTCCTTTGTTCGATCCGGATTGCTACTTCGTTCTTCAATTAATTCAAGTTTTTATTTAGTTCATGTTCTCTCGTTTTTGCATTCAATTCGTAAGTTCTTTATTGCTTTCTTTTTGGTTGTTTAATTGCTTTCTAGTTTCTTAGATTCAATTCTTAAGTTCTTAGTTTAATTAGTTCGTTCATTTTCAAGTTCTTAGTTAGATTCGTTTTTCTTAGTTTTTAATTTCC
Source organism: Thymus mandschuricus (assembly GCA_029379335.1). Taxonomy (NCBI): domain Eukaryota; kingdom Viridiplantae; phylum Streptophyta; class Magnoliopsida; order Lamiales; family Lamiaceae; genus Thymus; species Thymus mandschuricus. The sequence goes on along the minus strand of CM057082.1, from coordinate 7,829,668 downwards.
TTAGTTTTTCAAGTTCTTAAAGTTAGATTTATTTCCATAGATTTTTAGATATAATTTTCTCTATGTTTAGATTCGTTTTTTTCGTTGCTTTCGCTATTGCTTTCTTTTCAATTCCATGCCTAGGTAGTTTAATTATTTTCGCTTAATTTCTCTAGTTTAATTAGTTTAGATTTATTTCTTGTTTTATAGATTAGATTTATTTACTTGCTTCGATCTTATTTACTTTCTTGCCTAGGATTTAATAACAAACCAAACAATTCTTTTTACTTGCTTTCTTAGTAGGCTAGTTTAGGACTGTTTTGCTACACAGTTATTTGCCCCGCAAAGTTTTCCTTGAGATTCGACATTGGGTTTTTACTTACTAAGTGTGAGATAAATTTCGTTCTATTGCGAACACTTTTTAGTGAAACAGATTTGTCTGCAAATTTCTTGATTTCTTATATATATATATATATATATATATATATATATATATATATATATATATATATTGGGATTTTTGCTTCCATGGGCATGAGTAGCTAAAGATATCACATTTTAGGAATTTGATAATATGAATTTGTAATGGATTGATTAACTTCAATTTATTTGAGTTCTATGGTTTGATTGGCTTAACTATCTCCTTGTGATCTTGGTTTAATTGTATGTTTGAATGTTTGATCACCATTTATACATATCCTTGGTTTTGGCTTGAGTGTTCATAGATGAATTTGATATAAGAATGAGAAAATTATGCATAATTGTTCAAAAAACCGAGAAGGAGAGAGTTATTATGAGAGACTTCTGATACTAGGGGCTTTTAAGAGTTATAGGCTATATAGTTTGATAGTAGACTACAATCATAGCTTGCAATCAACAATTTTACGTCGTCTGAGAGGTGGGTAGAGCAAACAAGTGATCACCCTAGATAATTGTAATCGACCCGTAGATTGATTAAGTAGAGTGGGATCCAATTGCAATCCCATTAAAGTCTTCCCTAGAATATCGGCATATATATCCATTCTTTGTTTGCCCATCTTAATTTACAGTAAAACCTCTTTAAATTAATACTCTATAAATTAATAACCTCTCTAAAATAATAAAATCTTCTGGTCCCGACTCGGGCCTTTGTAAAAAATCATTAAATTCGATAAGATAATAAAATAATAACTTTTCAGAAAATCCCTTTATAAATATTAGGTCCCATCAAAACTCTAAATTAATAATTCATAAATATTACAATTATAAATTTTTTGGTAATTTGCTAAAATATGAACATATTGTTACTTGATTTTCCTTAAAATTTAAATATTATGGTATTTGTACCTTAACTAACTTTCAAACGATAATTTTCATCAACTTACTCTTGTAAATTTTTTTGAGTGCACATAAGATGATCTCTCTTATACTCACATAATGTTGTACGCGTTTGATCATTTATAAATGCTTTTGCATTGCCTTTTAGATGAGAAGACATGATTAAGTGTTATAAATGATTTTATATATATATATATATAGGGGGTGGTTCTCATGAGAACCATTCACTTTATGAGAACTAGGAACCAATCTTGACTCTTAATTTTTCAAGATCTTGCGGTGGATATCATTTCGTTTTTTTCTTAAATAATCTCATTTTGTACTTTCATTTAATTAAATCGGGGTTATTATGGTCAAACTCTTCAATTATTTAGTTGAGTCCGTGATTAGCGGCTCCCATTGCTCAACTACTTATGTATATTGTTCTTAGTTTATATATTTGAGATCTTTAATTTTTTTTTTTAATATTTCTATTTTCCAATGCTTATTTTGTATTTGCGCAACACAAGATTATTTTTTTTATAAATGTTTTCATGCATATACGCTTATAATGCTACAAACATGCTTAAATTATATATTTTTGTTGCTTAATTTAATTGAGGTATTGTTGATATTGTCACTATTTAATGCTTTTTAAATTTACATGTTTTGAAATTAATAATGTATATAATTGGAATGCTTATTTATGTTCATGTGATGCTTGCCATCTGCTATAACAATGCTTATTATTGTCAACACATTGTTTTGTGATGTTAATATTATGAGTTTGTTGTCTATATGTAAATGTGTATTTGATGATTAAATAATCATTGAAGTTTGCTTAACAAATTATATATTAATCGACGCTCGAAAGATCAACATGTTACTATTAAGCATCAAATAAATCATAATTAAGCATCAAACAAATTTTTAAAAGCTAAAAACAATTAATAAAAATATTAACCTTACAAGCACTGATACGACTCATACTTAATTAACAATATGTATATGCTTGCAAATAAACTTAATGTGACTTTTATCGAATAATTGTCACTCTATATAAACAAAAACAACACCGATCGTTTTTACATATAACATTGCTACTATGGGTAATAAGCATCAAAAGATATTTTTATAAGCAAATCCATATCCCTACACCCTACACCCTATAACCCTAAAACCCGAAACCCTACAGCCTATCCTAAAACCTAAACCCAAACCTTAAACTCTAAACCCTAAACCCTAAAACATAAATTGTTTTATAACCCTAAACCCCACACCCTAAAACTATAAAACCTAATCCTTATGAACTCTAAACCCCATAACCCTAAACTCCATAACCCTAAATAAATAGTAAGACAAATATGAGTCATAATTAAGCATCAATAATTAATTAAACACTGATCATTTTTACATATAACATTGCTACTTGAGTAATAAGCATCCAAAACCTAAACCCCAAACCCTAAAACCTAAACCCTAAAACCCATATTCCTAATTAAACTCCATAACCTTAAAAAATAGTAAGACATATATGAATCATAATTAAGCATCAAATAAATTACAAAAAGCTAAAAACAATAAAAAAAAAAAAATTATCTAGCTATAACCTTGCAACCACTGATACGACTCATGCTTAAATAACAATAAGTATATGCTTCATATCCAAATAAACGGAAACTGATAAAACTAAATACATAGATTGAAAACTAAACCTTGTCGAAGAAAATCAAACCTTAGGGGAAAAAAAGTAATGAGGAAATCTAAACCTTGAAGATTGAGAAATAAGTCCTATCGGGAAAAACAAAACCCTTGGATGGAAAACTACACTTTTTCGAGTTTAATCGTTTTATTTTTAATCTTTGCATTTAATAATTATGCTTAAATAGTTATTGGTTCATGCTTAGATTCTTATAGTGCATTGCTTATATTTTATGTATTCAAATCATGTACTCGTCATTACATATTTTATACTTGTATATTATTTTTGTGTTGTTTTAATCCTTATAGTGTAAAAAAAGCATGAAACGATTTATTAAGAAACACTTTTTTTTTTAATAAAAATAAGTGTGTTGTATAATTTTTAAAAAATTTGATTATGAATTATTTATTTGTTTATGTAAAAGTTTTTACATGTTTTTTATATCGTGTGATTGCTTACTTGTTCTCTAGATACTTACATTCATCAATGCAGAATCCTTGAATCAAATATTGTGCTTAAAAAGTAGTCAGAATGTAACAATACGTATATTGCATATTATGCTTAAGAAATAGTTGATTGGTGCTTAGATCCATACAATGTATTGCTTATAGCTATTTCACATACTCTGTCATACTATATTCAATGCATATATATTATTTTTTATTGCTTCTATACTGGTTCTTCAATTGCTTTAAGCTATATTAATATTATATGCTTATTAAGTTATATATTCTTGTTAATGTATGCGTAACATCTTGTAATTGTTAGAAATTTCAATGTCCTTGGAGGCATGCAACTTCTTCATTTCAAAAGTAGGAAATAATATTAAAAAAAAAAATTTAAACAAGAGAATATGTCGTGCAAACAATATGAATACAAGTTATTAAAATAAGTCCGCAACTATCGCATGCGGTAGTTTTGATTTAGAGGAATTTTCAAAAATACCCCTATTCATCAAGGAAAAAACGGTTGGCAATTATTTTCCCTTTTAATTTACAGCCTTTGATTTGTGAAAAATAAAGGGATGAGATTAGTTCCTAGTTCTCACCAATAAAAAGGTTCTCATATGATCTATTCTCTATATATATATATATATATATATATATATGCTTCACTCATCATGCATGCATATATTTAATTGGTTATAATAATTATTTAAGTGCAACGAACTATTGTTTTATGTATATTCAAGTAATTCCAATGACTTAATACATGCGTCAAAAAATATAATAGTTGAGTGTATACAATGAATTGCTATTATATATAATTATATATAATTATTTTTAGGGAAATTGTTGATAAATGATATAATCAATGAAACATATATGAATTTATTTACTTATTTTATACATATGTACTAAATTTGCTTAATTTAAAAAAATTACCTCTTTTAATTAATAAAATATTAATTTATCGATATATTAATATCTCTCTAAATTAATAAAATTCCGTAGTCCCAAGGTTATTAATTTATAGAGGTTTTACTGTATTTCATTTATTGAGGATTTCTAGTTTTGGATAGTTTTATATTCCCTGCACCTTTGGAAATGACACATTTTTTTTAACATAGTATTTTAGGAGAAATTCATTATTTTAAAGTAGTAATTGATTTTTTTTTTTTTAAATTATGACCTATATTAGTAATAATTTTATTCTTCAATTCTAAAACAAATGATTCAAAATAATAAAATATTTTATTAGTATTGATTTAGAAATTTAATTATTTCTATAAAAGAAAATATGTTATGATGAGTGAGACAAGCAAAAAAAAGGAAAATGTGCCAAGATAAAAGGGAGAGGGTACTTTACATATAATTCAAATTTTAAATAGATATGATTAGAGGAGCGTAGTAATAGAACTCGCATGTATTTCTAAACTAGTCCTTATGGAATACCACGTTGTTTATGTTGTATTACAATAGTCTCATACACTTAGATGTGTTAGTTTAAGTATTTGATGAGTAAAAATCATACATTCCTGATAAAATTATATCCCAACAACCAAATTTGAGACATAACTCAACCACCTAACTAGGTTTGTATTTTATTCTTAGTAAAGTTGGCAGCCGCGCCCTAGACCCCAAAATGCATTAGATAAATAGAGCGGTGGATCGGAGTGTATAATTACAATAACACAATTGTTTTATCAAGACATATTTTGGGCTATTTATGAATCTAAGCCAATTATAACAGATCTAGATATCGAAACTATTTAAAGTTTGTGTGCATGTATTGTCCTATTGATAGGGGATTTAGTTTCGAAACCAAAGGTTTAGAGTTCGAAACCTCCGTGACACGGGCTTTAAAATTTCTATTGTTCATACTTTTCAAAAATAAAAAAGAAAACGAAGAAGAAACTATGTAAATATTTGATCAAGACCCCTCGAACTATCAAATAGTACTACTTAGGACTTAGGAGTGAAGTCTTAGTGTAATTTCCGGTCCAATCCGAAGCCAAATCTGATCAAGATTGAATTCAGAAAAAAATTTAGAGTCATATCGGTTTTGGATTCGAATTCGAACAGGTGAATTTTGATTCAGGATCGAATTTGGAATTGTGTAATAATATTAGCTCGTATCCTAATTATTTTTTCATATTTTAACGGAATGTCCAAATAGCAAATCTAGTTATTTCCTCAATTTTTAAATATACTTTATATTATATTATATAATGTAATATAAAATATATACATTATAATAATTGTAAAAAAAAAAAACTCATGATTGACAATATTGAGGTTTTGAAAGTACTTGCTTGCAAATACATATGGTGGTTTGTGGTTTAAAATTATTACTTTATTAGATTATAGTAATTGATTTTCAAGTTACTTGCAAACTTGAAATACTAACTTCTTACTCCTTTTGTTCCACTGATAAAGGGACATTTTCCTTTTTCGGACGTCCCACTGATATAGGGACCTTTTCTAAAATAGAAAATTATAACCTAATAAAATTCTGACACATCACTTTAACCCACAACCTTTTACTTTAATACACTATTATCAATCTTTTCTTAATTCCGGCCCCCAAAAAAAGTTCATTTCCCAATAGGACGGAATGAGTATTATACAAAAATAAATTGTAAGTTCGAAGAAAAATTGGACAACGATGAGAATTAATGAGGACCTGAGAGTTGAAGCCCCCATTGGATGTCCATTAATTATGTTATTTTATTTGTTAGCTACTATGTCATGTCAAATTATTTATGATACACTTATGATTCTTAAACTTTGAAAATTACTTTATACTGGTTTTGAATTCTCAAGTTACATTATTCCTAGATACATTGTGTTGAATTGTTAAATTTATTTGTACTTTCTTTAATCTTAAAAAAAAATGTGTTTTTTAATAGATACATTATTATAATTTGCATTAGAGAATTTCTATGAAATATTGTGGTTTATTCATTTGATGCAAGTCCCATCCAAACGATTTTTCTATAATACATATTATTCAATTAAATTTATTTGAATCAGGTTCGGATTCGTCCTACATCATTTCTATGTTTGTATCTTAAATATTTCGAATTCATAACTAATACGTCTTTCTTGTATCTAGGGATGGAAATTCGGGACGGGTCGGGTACCGTTTCCGAAATTTTCGGGTATCCGAACCCAAAAATTTATGAATTCACTTCCCGTTCCCAGACCCGAAAATGTTTTCGGTATCCGAATACCCATTCGGGTATTCGGTTACCCTAAAAAATCCCAATTTTTATTCTGAAATAAATTTTTCGATTCATTCAACATTAAAGAAACATTGCACAAAATTTTCACCAAATGTCAAGATAAATAAACATTTGAAACAAATAGTCACAATTCAAAAAGTTCAAAACAACAAATACTATGAATTCAAAAATCAAAGTGTAAAATGCAAAAACGTTCACTAACACGAATCAAAGCTTAATAAACACAATAAGCAAATTCCTTTTATTCCCTCCAAGGCGGTGACAACCGATGCACCAATATCAGCCGCCTTATGGTTCACAATTTTAGAAAATCTGATGATCTTCTTGTGCAATCTCCAATCTTTTCCAATGCAATGTGCAGTAACACAAATAAAATTGTCTTATGGTTATGGCTCACAATTATTATTATTATCTTCAAGGGCTCACAGAACCGCCCTTGACAATAGCCAGTGCAAATAGAGATATGTGGCTATAGTTAATTTTAAGGAGAGAGAGTTAATTGTGACCACATATTCTTTGCCATTTTTAGAAAGTGGACTAATATATGAGACGAAATCGAAAAGGAAACGTGGACTAATATAATGGGATGAAGGTAATATATCTCATCCATTTTCGTCCTACTAATACTACTGATGGATCATGTATTTAATAGAAGTAAATAAAATTTGTGCTAATTCTCTAGCTCATGTCTCACTTTCAATATTGAAAACATTAAATTAAAAAAATATAAAAATTAAAGATCAATTTGTTCGTTTTCCCTTTTAAGTTCAAAAGGTGAATAATAAATCAAATCAAACTTTGATTTTTATGTTTTTTTTTATATATATAATTTCAATATTAATTTCCAAGGAATTAGAATATATTACAATTGAAAACATCAAACAAAATAATATCGAAATGAAAAAATGAAAAAGGTGCTTACGAAGGTGAGCACCATTAGGTGAGTAGCACATCATTCCTCACGGATATAAAAATGGTATATATATATATATATATATATATATATATATTATATTTCGATACTCATGTCTCGTATACATATATACGTATATGGATACTAGACAAATCCTAAATCCTTAATTTTTTTTTTTCAAAGTTAGACGCCCAGTTTTTTAGGCGGCTACAATTTCCATATTAAAGCTTCATAACTACTATATATATTATTTGCCTATTTGCCTAATGTTGCACATAAATTAAGTAGGTGGATATGCACTAGGTGCGACTACATATGAGGCGTGGTCCCCACTGAAACAAACTTAGAAACTATATATATACACATGAAGGGTGGTGAAATCTTCCACCAATTCAAAACTTGCACTTATATATCTCACCGTATAATTTCAGTACAAGGTAAACATTACGGTTGCATATTTCAATACATTTATATGAAGAGTTTTTTCATGTATAAGATGTGCAACTCATTTGCTAGAGTAACGATAACCGATGAATGCAAAATAATTGTTTCTACCGATTGATGTCAAGGATGGCGAGAGTGGCAGTGATAGGCGGCGGAGTGAGCGGGCTGGCAGCGGCATATGTATTGGCGAAGGAAGGGGTGGAGGTGGTGGTGTACGAGAAGGAGAATAGCTTAGGTGGTGAGCTCAAGACCGCCACCATCGATTATACTCCTCATGACCTCAGTTATATGATTTTTACTCGGGTATGAGATTGTTTAATTTTAAGTATTTAATAGCAACGCTTATGGGTGCATTATCTATATATATACACTAAAGTAAAATACATTTCCCTCCAATTTTCTTGGTAATTGAACTTTTTTTTTTATTTTATTTAATAAGGTTATTAGTTTTCTCTAATTAAATTAGACATTTTGTTATTTCATATACAAACACTTATGCATTTATTTCTATGAAAAAACCCTTTTTTTTAATATTATAAAAACCTTTTTTAATTCATTAAAATTTTAACATATAAATTGAAATTCCAGCTTCAATATAATTGATTTCCTACTTTATAATATTTTATTATTGATTTTATTTATTCTTTTGACTAATAAAATTCAATATGTTATTGTATACATTAATATTCTTTATTTGCATGTTCATTTTTCTACAATTGATAAAGCATTGGTAAACTCAATTGATAATGTTATAAATTCTATAAAAATTCATGCATACATGAATGTTTATAGTTAAATAATCTATAAGAATGAGACATGCAAACCAACTCGTATATAAAATGTACATAGAGCTACACAAGCATATTTTACTAGAGTGTACTACTCTCTATAAAAAAAATAATAATAAGTTTGTCATTGTGAAACGAAGTGAAATTATGAATAATTTAAATATTTTATAACTAACATTTGTCATGCACTATTATTTATCGATTAAATCCCTGCATCGCGGGGTACAATGCTAGTTCGTATTTAAAATACTAACTTTGACATATAATTAATTCCGTCCATGATCTTTTAAAATAAATTTATTTTAAAATCGATTATATAAAAATTACACAATCAGCTAAAAGTCGACGAGATACAAATATAGACGGAATAAGTATATTTTAGGATCATATGATTATAGTTCATTTGTATTAATAGTAATCATTGCTAGTAAATTTTGTTGCGAATTTCCCCCATACATAAGGATATAACGTATAACAAAAATATTGAACTCTGGAGTTACTGGAGTACATGTTTTATTTTTGTACCTATCCATGTTTATAATTGGTGTCAATAATTTACACTAATTATAATTATTATTTTTACTATACTGTCGTTCGAAAAGCAGGCTATCGCATAGAAATCCATTCACTACCAAACTTTCCAACGACAGTAAAATTAGAAGTTTGTAATGTCTCCGAATCACTTCAATTGTTCTGTTTATTTTCGATGCTAGATTTTAGACATAAAGTCAAAAATGAAAAATAAGGATCCATATTAAAATGTAATTCTTTTAATTTTAGAAAATAAAACAATTGGTGTGAGACGTAAAAGTGAGACAATTGAAGTCATATAGAGAGTGAGTACTTTTTACAAGAGTTGCCATCCTAAGTTAAAGAACCACACCAATTTTAGGCACATTAAGTGTGACCTGGTTAGTGAAAGATTATTATTTCGATTAAATTGTTTAAAAAAAGAATTTGTAAAAATAAATTTGTACTTGTATAATACTCTCTTTGTCCGACCTTATTAGTTTCACTACGTACCCTAATCAACAAAATCATACTCCCTCCGTCCCTTTCAAGTTGAGTCATTTCTTTTTACAGTTTTTCGGCACGCTTTTCCACACTCTTAGATCACGAATTTTAAGATGTATTTTTTAAAAAATAATTCTTTTACGGCATACTACAAGTATTGTAGTATCCTGTAAAAGAAAATTTTCTTCAAAAATCCATTTTAAAATTCAACATCTAGAAGCGTGGAAAAGCGTGCAAAAAAACTGCAAAAAGAAATGACTCAACTTGAAAGGGACAGAGGGAGTAATAAATGGGTAATGTGCGGAGACCAATGCATAGTTGTGTTTTAATTCACTTTCTTTTTAGATAAAATTACTACTCCCTCCATCCCATTTATAAAGGGATAATTTTTTCTCGCTACGAGAATTAAGACGAGAGTGATAGTGGTGGATAAAGTAGTGAATGAGTTTAGGTGAGTTAAAATTTTGCTATTTAGAGTAATATTCCTATATGAATGAGACGGACGAAAATAAAACTTATCCCTTTATAAATAGAACGAGATTTGTAATAAATAGGACAAATGATAAGAAAAACTTTACTACTACAAACATGATCAATGCTATGGCAGTAATTCAAAAAAGTGTAAAAAGTAAAGAAAACCCAAGCACCAAATCCAACCTGGAGAACAATATGAGAAATAATTTGTATTTCTTGTGTTTCCGCCAGTGTATCAATATGAGAAATATTTTCTAAAAAATATTTGTGTTTCTGCCAGTGTCTTAGCATCTCTAAGATGCAAAGGAACTGGAATTTTGATGTTCATGGTTGAGCTTAATCAGCGCATCACCTGTTCGACGAAATGCCTGAAAAAATTACTCATACTAAGGAATCTCATTGAAATGGCGTGTTTCCTTATCTGGGCTTGGGGTGACTTAATCAAGCTGATGATTCTTCATCTTTTCATGGTCTTCGATATAACTTTGCAAGGCTATTGGAATGATTGATAATAGGAGATTTGGAGGAAATCTGAAGCACTTATTTTCACCATTAAGTTCTTTGTCTGACCAAATCAGCATGAAGCATTTTTGACACAAAAACTCTATTGTTCCTATTCGCTATGGACCGAAGAACTGAAGTTCAACTCATTGATTGGACAGGCTCTATATGTGGATGTGTTGCAATTGTTTGAGAGTGTTGGAGTTGATATGGAAGTCTCTGACATTTTGTAACACCCCACTTTTGTATAAGTTATCAATTTATTATATATGTATATATATGTGTATACGTAAGTATTCGTTAAATTTATGGATACATAAATTAAATTAGTTGTTGGGCTTGAACAATCTTGGTTACTAATCTTAATTAAGCTAAGTGGCCCAATACATGTGAGGAGTAAGAAACCTACGAACCCTTCAGTAGTAGGTGTAGATTTTCTTAATCAAATTGGATTAGGAGATACAGTTATATGATAACTATATACCGAGTCATCCGTTAGAATCTGTCAGAATCTTTTCCCACGTCCATTCTTTCCAACTGATGATCAAACCTGTAACTTCAACTCTTTTTCTCTACGGCTTCACTGCACCCCAAAACTTCCCAAATATCCTCTTTCAATCTGCGTAGTTCCGTTCGAGGGCGACGAAGTTCAAGTTTCGAAGTATCGATCACTATTTCGTTCAGATCTTGAATCTTATCTTTTGAATGAAACTCGTGTCAATAGATTCTAAACTGTAGCGTTTTTCGTCTGCAGAGAATAGGATTTCTTTTCTTTCGACACCACGTTCGCGAGGAGAGACATTGGATAGAGAGTTAGACGGTAATTCTTCTTATTTTATTGGCCGCTGAAATCTTCCTTGTTCGAGTACATAGCCGTGTGTATTATTTCTGAAATCTTAGAGTTATACATACATAAAATAGGCTACCTTTGGTGTATATTAGATTCTAGATCTAGACTCCACAGTATAAGATAATCACATCTATATAGGGATTGAAGAACAGAATTTGAAGTTGTATTCCTGAAAAGAATAATTAGTTACGTGTCTGACAGTGAAGACTTGCATGGCGGAATTGATTAGAGAGGAGTTTAGTATTGGAGTTATATATATTAATGACCAATATTTCCCATGCATTGCTTTTCCAGTTACGTAAATGGATTTAATTCTTTGAGGTATTTTATTTAGTTGTTCCTAAGCTTTCTAAAGTCAACGCATGCATGATCGAGAGACTAGATTAGGAAGAAAACGTGTAGTAAGCCTCTTATGTACTGATAAAAGAAAGATTTCTATCGTTTATGTATATAGAATTGATTCTTAGATATAGTCAGATTATGAGAATGGTATATTGTTATAAGTGAGAGTAGCGAAGTTTGTGTCTTGATTAGTCGGAATTTAGTATTAATTATATTATTTGCATACATGAATAGGTACCGAGCACTTAGGATCTCCGCCTACGATTTGAATACTCGTGTGTTGTGCTCTACTTTGAGGTGGGTAAAACTTCTTTCAAATTAAAATGGTTTATGATGCATTGTGGATGCAAAGAAAATACGTTTTAAAGGTTTTATGTCCAACGTGTGTTATTTGCTTTGGAATGTGATACATGTGTTGTGAAAGATGCATATAGCTATATGCTTTATATGTCCTGTGCACGGTTGACTGTTGTTGATAGCCTTGACGCCTAGAGTCTTGTGTGTCACGATGATTATGATCTATTCCAGCCTTGACGCCTAGAGTCTTGTGTGGTTAGATGTTACATGTTATCTTCATTCCTGCATTAATACATGTTTGGACAAAAGTATGAACGATCCATCTTCCCACCCACTGAGTGCATTTTTGTGTACTCACCCCCACTTTTTAAATGTTTTCAGGTTAGTAGTGGAGTTGGAATCGCATGGAGGAGACGATGGTGCTTAGGGTTTTCTATGTTTATTAATGAACTTGAAACTCTTTTTAGTAGAAAATGTTATCTTTTAAAGTTGTGAGATCAAGATATTTCCCTTATGCTTTGAACTTGACTAGTCTTGGAGTTGACTATGGTTGGACAATGGTTTGGTTTCCATTTTAAATATTTAGTAAGGACTTAACTAGATTTTCCGCTTATTCCATTTCATATTTTCCGTATTTTAGCATTGTAAGGGTAACATTTTTAAATTAGAAATTTAGGGTGTTACACATTTCCTACTCTGTGAGCTTGGATGAAGGCAAAGGATTTGAATGGGGGACTCGAAATGGACTGTCGAGTTTGTTTGCACAGGAGAAGAATGTGTTGAATCCATCATTTTGGAGAATGATTTCGGAGATCATGAAGTTCAAGAACGCCGCATATACGTAAGTGCTATTGTAATAAGTCTCAGCATTTTTTACTATTGATATTTAAGGTGTCAAAGAAGAAGGTTATTTAATATTTGATGTCTTGTAGTAGTATTAATGCTAGTTTCTTTATTAAAGTCTCTGCTAAATGGGTATTGGGGTTCTCCACTAATTGCAGTTATACTGAAGAACTCGATAACAATCCAGATATTGATCGAAATGAAACACTCGGACACTTTGTCCAATCCCGTGGTTACTCTGTGCTGTTCCAGGACGCTTATCTTGTAAGATTATTAAAACATCATAATGCTTATTTTATATCCTCTAAACATCATGCAAAATTCTTCCTTTTACTTCTCTCTCTCTCTCTCCAGATTCCAGTTTGTGCTTCTATTTGGTCATGCTCTTCGGTGGTAATGACTTTCTCCGCATATTTAGTACTTTCATTCTTGCGCAACCACAAAATTCTCGAGGTAGACTTTTGTATTCATCTGAAAATGTGACATCTTTACCATATTCTTCATGTAAGCTTTTAGATATCTAATGTATTTGATGATTTCTTTACTGCAGCTTTCTTGTTTTGCTGAACAGCTTGTCCCAAAATGGCGTTCCCAAAGCTTTATCGATAAGGTAGGTCCTGAATTTCTCAGAATTTTTAATCTGAAAATATCATTCGAGGAACATGGTATGTGTTATTTACATCAAATGCAATGTGTTTGCAACTTCTCTGGCAACTAAACTCTTATAAGATGCTACTGCATGTTTTATAACTAGATTAAGGAAGAGTTGCAGAGTAAGGGCTGCCAAGTGAAAACCAATTCTGATATATATTCAGTCGTGACTAGTGACAAAGGTATGCATCTGTCTAAACACTACCACTTGTTTTCCATCAGTTTGTTGTTATTTTAAGTTTTAGCGAATAAATAGTACTATTATGTTGGATACTTGAAATAATATGGAGAAAATTGAACTTTCTAATTGTAGTGAACACATGAATTGGATGAGGTAAGCCTATACCCATTGCATTTATGAAGATTCAATAACTAACTTGCTTGTTCACTTTACAAACTTTACATTGAGAAGTTAGAGACTTTAAGTATAGTGTGGGAGCAGAGTTCGTCTCACATCGACATCTAAATATAAATGCTAGCTGAGTAAATCTAATCCCATGTCCAATTCAAGAAATTTAAGTAAGAGGGAAGTTCAAATGACATTGTTTGATTTATATAATCTAAGTATGCTATGTATCTACAAGTAATTATAGAAATATACAATATTTGACGATTCCATGTGTATAAGATCTTACGTTTTCCCCATTAGTATAACAAAGAATCATGTAGGTTGCGCTATTACATATAAGGATGAGTTGGAAGAAGCATTCGACGGGTGCATAATTGCTACACATGCACCAGATGCTCTGAAGATCTTAGGAAAGCATGCAACTTATGACGAATCAAGAATACTTGGTGCTTTTCAATATGCTAACAGGTTTCCTTAATCTATTTCCTTTCAACATCTATTCCTTGCTCTAATGTAAATATAGACTAAATTGATAGTTCCATTCTACTTTTATGTTTCGTCAAACATATTACCTACATTCTCTAGAAAGTTGAGTCTACATAAGACATTGATATAGTTCGGTATTGCATACAAGCATAGCTGAATATACTGCTCCAGATATTAATATGATTACCTTATACTGTGGAGCTTTTTTTGCTTCATTGATGGTATACTATAAGCATATATAAATTATGTGCTCTGTGCATGACTTTCACTTCTCCCGAATAAGATTTTTGGGAGTGAGTTGCAAAATCTCTATGGTCAGGAATCCACATTGACTCTTCATCTCTTATGACAGTGATATTTTCCTTCACCGTGATGACAATCTGATGCCAAAAAACCGACGGGTATGGAGCTCAAGGAATTTTCTTGGAACATCTGATGGGAAGGCTTACACTACATATTGTCTCAATAATGTCCAGGTTTTTCACTTTAAATCGAATTGTCCATCGATTATTAAAGGAAATTCTTTGAACTGTGGTAACAGATTAAATTTCTTGCAATCATATCTTTTCATGGATATGCAGAACAGCAGTAAAGCGGGGCTTCCATTTCTCGTGACTCTAAATCCACCTCGCACGCCGAAGGATACGTTGTCCAAGTGGTCAGCTAGCCATCCTATACCATCAGTTGCTGCAGCCAGAGCTTCTTCTAAACTCGAGCTTATCCAAGGAAAGAGAGGATTATGGTTCTGTGGAGCATATCAAGGTGCATTAGAAAATTTTTGATAGCAGTTTACGAGTCCATTATGTTTGATCACCTCATTGCATATGATGACTCATGGCCTTTATTGGTGTTTTGTTCTTTGATACAAGGCTATGGATTCCCTGAAGATGGAGTAAAGGTACTTTATCACACCATATGTAACACTTTTTTTCCAAGACCTATATCTGTTCTATTGACGAAATTTGATGCTAACAGGCTGGCATACTTGCTGCAAATGGCATGCTTAGAAAACACTACACGTCTTTAAATAATCCGACATGCATGGTTCCATCCTATCTTGAATCTGGGGCTCGTGCTCTCATTACGAGGTTTCTTCAGCGATTTATTGTTACTGGACTTCTAATGTGAGTTTCTAATAGCCCGGATCTTCATTTTATTTTTCATACAATTCTAAACTAAGAGAATGTATTGACATTTTAGAACTCCAATAACCGAAGTTCTCACGTGTAGTGGTTTTATCAGCGTAAAGTAAATGTATTTGATTTGTCAACCTTCGCCATTGCTCATTGGTAAATGTTGAAACAGTCTTCTTGAAGAAGGTGGTAGTATCTTCACCTTTGAAGGTTTGAGAAAAAAGAGCAATTTGAAAGTCACACTGAGAGTTCACAGTCCTAGGTTCTATTGGAAGGTAAGATACAAGATTGGATTATATCACCACAGAAAAACTTTATTTTCAAGCTAATACGGATGAACAGATTTTCATAGCATAAGACATCAAATTAATTACTGCTCTCGTAGCTTGCAACAGAGGCTGATTTAGGCTTTGCCGATGCATATATTGATGGTGACATTTCATTTGTTGATGCAAATGAAGGTCTTCTTCACTTTGTTCTGGTAAGGATATCCATCCTAAATGAATTATCGTTGATAGTTTTGAACTCTTCTATTGTCATTATTTAAAAATATACTTTCTTGGACTTGTATCTGCAGCTGATAATAGCAAATAAAGAGATGAACACGCATGTTTCAACATTAAACAAGCAAAGGTAAATATAATCAAGATGGATGTCTATTTGTATGTATATATGTGTGCGTGTGTGTGTGTGTGTGTTGGTTGATGAGGTCTGGTTGTTTGATTTTTATCTATGTTGATATCTCTAGGGGTAGTTGGACAGAGTTGTTGTACGCTTCTCTAATAGTTACCACAAAGGGTTTCTTCAAGCATGTTGTGAGGAAAAACACACTATTTCAGGCACGCCGTAACATCTCACGGCATTATGATCTTGTAAGAGCATATGCTTCAATCATTTCATCAATTTTTTTAATGAAAACTATTGTTTTTTTCGTTGCTGAGGTTTAGCACAAGCTATTACCTATAATAAGAAGAATAAAAAAGGGAGAACTTCCTTCCTTGCATAAATCACGTATTATTTGATACGTATTATTTGTGTTGGCAGAGCAATGAAATGTTTTCTCTATTCTTGGACGAGACAATGACGTACTCTTGTGCACTATTTAAGGTAATAATAATAATTATTTCAGTAAATAGATATGTTGATAGGCCATGTACCATTGCAATAGTATACTGTATACTATCATTTCATTATTTGTTGTATACTGTCATATAAGAATCCAGGTGAAGACTTGAAGAATGCACAGCTCCGGAAACTCCATACCTTGATCGAAAAGGTGAAGTTCATTAACACATTCCAGTAATCTTGAATAGAACTTGATAGATAGTAAAGATTGCAATCGATTCGTCTTAGCACTAATTTCCATGAACATTAACATCCAAGACTTCAGAAATTCCTAGTTTTAACTTTACCCATACCTAATAATAACTCATTCTAAGTAGTAATTTCTCTTTGTTTTACAGGCAAGAATTCATAAAGATCATCACATTCTAGAGATTGGGTGTGGATGGGGAAGTTTAGCTCTTGAAGTAGTAAAAAAGACAGGATGCAAATATACAGGCATCACATTATCAGAAAAACAGCTACAATACATAGAATCGAAAGTGAAGGAAGTGTGTCTAGAGGTATAACGATTTATTTAGTTATTATATAAATTTACAGATGAAAAGCAAAGAATTCTCATGTTTGGCATGGAAAAGACATCCGATTCTTTTATATTTTGGTACTATTCAAGAATTGGCTAGTTAAAGTTTGACATTTCTCAAGTTATAAATTTAAATCTCAGGATCGAATAGAACTTCTTCTTTGCGACTACCGCCAGTTGCCTAACAACTATAAATATGACAGGATAATATCATGGTAAGATCCTTGTTCTACTGTCTCCAATGAAATAAACATCTTAAATTATCCAAGTTATAACGACATGTCTTCTTGTGGTGAAATTTCAGTGGGATGATCGAACATGTGGGACATGAATATATGAAAGAGTTTTTCAAATGTTGTGAATCTTCATTAGCTGCAAATGGTATTCTTGTACTGCAGGTAACCAGTATGACATGGTGTCAAGAACAGATTTGCAGTTTTTACTTCCTTTCATCATATTAAAATATGGGCTTTTAACTTTAAAACTTTTTCTTTTTTTTTTTTCCTCATCAGTTCATAGCAACGGCTGATGATAAATATGAAGATTATAGGCACAGCAATGGATTCGCCACGGAATACATATTCCATGGTGGATGTGTGCCTTCACTTAACCATGTAATATCATCCATGGCTGCCGCTTCCAGACTTAGGTTACATACCGTAAAATAGTTCAATAATCCTCTCCATGCTGTAAATATGTGTAAAAAATTCCTTTTGGGGGCATAGTCGGGCTAGTTTATCATCTTTTTCTTGACACGCACGCCATTCCAAATTTCACACATACACGGGGAATGGAGGGAGCATTAATCATGGCTTAGGTGATGTTTTATTTCATAATAGCTGCAATGGAATCCTTTTGTGCAGTGTGGTGCACTTAGAAGAAATAGGATGTCATTACTTTCACACCCTCAGACGATGGCGGCAGAATTTCCTCCATAACCGAAGGTACGCTACTCTACGTATGAGGAAACTTAATTCTTGTACAATATTCTCATGATATTTCCACCATTACATTATGAAATTACTAAACCTTTCCTATTATTAGTCAAATTCTTGCTCTTGGATTCGATGACAAGTTCATACGGACATGGGAGTACTATTTCGACTACTGTGCTGCTGGATTCAAATACTGTATTATCGGAGATTATCAGGTAACGTAGCTCGTCTCATGCTCCCTTTCTGTCTCTGTCTTTCCACATCTCTTCAAGTTATGCCTCATTTGTCTTTGCTTGATCAAAACTTTCGCATTTTATATCTGAACATGAACTATATGCACTAGTTTTCAAGACTTCTATACTTCTAAATCGGAGTCAACAAGTGTGCCATGAAAAGTCAAATCCAAAATTCTCTCGTCGTTAATGGTAATTCTCGACTAACGAACTATATAAGTAATGTTTTGTTTCTTGTCGTAAATGGCAGATCGTATTCAGTCGACCCGGTGATGTTGCTGCATCTGGGAGTGCTCCGTACAACCCTGTGCCTTCTGCGAAGTGATTGCTCACCATTTTCTCTTATTATGTTGTTATCTATTATTTGAATAAAGGATAGACATTTTAGTTCTATGGTACTACACATAAATGGCTTCAGCACATTACCAAAAACTTTCAAAGTGATGCGCATGTGCAATTTGATAAAATTATTACACATTTAATTGATTTTTTTAACATTTCTCTTACTTTGTCTTGATTTCTACTTGTTTGAAAAATACAACTATATGGGAACATGCGGAAGCTTCAATAGTGTTAAATTATCACGATTTATTATTCGTACGAGGCGTTTACTATGAGTAATTAAGCCGGATGAATTGATTTTATTAGAACTAATCCATTGTTTATATTGATGGATATCAAAGTCCGAGGTTATGACCGGTGTTAATCATTAAATCGTGGATTATCTGAAGGATATGAATCCTACCTATCCAAGTGACTAATAAGCTCAAGAGTAAAATACGGTTTATTCTTAAATGGGTGTTGGTGTACAACACTCACCCCTCACATGTGATTATAATATGTGAGGTAATATATTAATATTTTAATCACAATGTGAGAGATGAGTGTAGTACACTTATACTCACATAAGAATTTCATAATACCCCGTAATCGCAATCTAAATCTATATACCTTTTTGTCACATATTAAGGAATAAGTTTCATTTTAATAAATTTATAATGCTACTCATTTCCTAAAATAGAAATATTTAGCTCAATAAATATTGGGGCAAGTAGGAAAATGCTCACTTTCATTTGTAAAATAAAAAACTATCCTTAATGAATTACGGTGTATAACACAAATAAATCCTCTCCGTCTCCCCAAAACCTAGGAAGCACGGGAACGAATACAAAATACGGGGACGATATGATACGGACACGAAAATACGTCAATTTTAAAAAATTAAAAATACGATACGTCAAAAATACGTTTTGTATTTTTTATAATACTCCCTCCGTCCCATTATATTAGTCTCATTTCTTTCGGCACATGAACCAAGTGAGTGGAGAGTGAGTGGAAAATGTGTGGTTGTAATTAATCCTGAGGAGAGAGAGTGAATTGTGGCCAAATATTCTTTGTCATTTTAGAAAATGGGACTAATAGGTGGGACAAACTAAAATGACAAATGAGACTAATATAATGGGACGGAGGAAGTACTTATCTTATATACATTATACTCCATAATTAATGATAAAATGTGGAAATAATAAGAAATTCATAATAAAATTAAAAAAATATTAATAATCAATAAGAAATAATAAGAAAACGTAAACCAATTCCTTTTCGGTACCTCTTGTACCTTTTCGGTACAAGAGGAGCCTTTTCGCTTTGTAAACCGTTTCCTTTACGGTACCTCTTGTATTTTTCATCGCTATTAAGAGCATCTCCAACAATGCACTAAAATAGTGCTGAACACTATTTTAGTGTAGAGTTTTGCTCCAACAGTCTGCACCAAAATAGAGAAATTATAGTGCAATGAACAGTGTTCCCCTAAATATAGAGTAACACTATTCACTGCACTATAATTTTGTGTTCATCATTTTGTGCTCGTTTTTGTTTGCGATTTTTATTTGTGGTGTAGTATTTCAATTTAGTTTGTTTTGTTGATAATTTTATTTTTTTTCTTTTCACAATTTAATTTGATATATTCTTTTTTTTTTTTGTGTGTGTGTCAATTTTTTTTTATTTTTTTTTGTTCTTTTTACAATTTATTACTCGTATATTACTTGTAATTTAACTAATTTTTCTTTTCTTTTAAAACTCTATGTATAATTTACGTGTGATACAAATATATATACAAAAATGATTGTATGAATTAATGAAATAAAATATAAAAACAAAAATGCATTAATAAGAAAAACATAAAAATACATAACATTGCCAAATTAAAGTACAAAACAAACTGTACATATTTATAATTATTTGCAATATCTACTTATTGTATCTTAATTTAATGAGTTAAAATTATATCATTGTCATTTTTTTTAAATCATGTTTACAATTTATTCAAAAAATAAATGAAAAAAAAACATATTTTGGAATATTCCTTTTCTGCTGTATTTTAGTGTGAACTGTTGGAGATGAGTTACTGTTTCTGCACTATTTTAGTGTTAGTGCTGCTGGAAAATAGAGGAAATTGTTGGAGATGCTCTTAGCATCTCCAACAATGCACTAAAATAGTGCTGAACACTATTTTAGTGCAGAGTTTTGCTCCAACAGTCTGCATCAAAATAGAGTAATTATAGTGCAATGAACAGTGTTCCCTCAAATATAGAGTAACACTATTCATTGCACTATAATTTTGTGTTCATCATTTTGTGCTCTTTTTTGTTTGCGATTTTTATTTTGTGAAATAGTATTTCAATTTAGTTTGTTTTGTTGTATGAGTAATAATTTTATTTTATTTTTTTCACAATTTAATTTGATATATGCTTATTTGTTTTGTGTGTATTAAATTTATTATTATTATTTTTGTTCTTTTCACAATTTATTACTTGTATGTTACTTGTAATTTAACTAAATTTTCTTTTCTTTTTTAAACTCTATGTATAATTTACGTGTGATACAAATATATATACAAAATGATTGTGTAAATTAATAAGTTAAAATATTATTATTGCCATAACTTTTTTTTAATCATGTTTACATTTTATTAAAAAAAATAAATGAAAAAGGATATTTTAGAATATTCCATTTCTGCTGTATTTAATTTAGTGTGAACTGTTGGAGATGAGTTACTGTTTCCGCACTATTTTAGTATTAGTGCTGCTGGAAAATAGGGGAAACTGTTGGAGATAATTCTTTTCCTTTTCCAAAAAATATTAATAATCAATAAGTGGGATTTGAGGGAAAGCGATTGAGGTTAAGGATGTAATTTTGCATTGGGGTCAACATATTTTTTATTGGCTCAAAGTTATTTTTACAATTAAAAATAATAAGAAAACGTAACTTTAAAAAGAAAACGTTTTTGGGGACGTATTTCCGACGTATTCCGGTGTCCCCTTCTCCGGGACGTCCCCAGGACGAGTACAATCACATGGGGAGCGTCCCCATGCTTCTTACCCAAAACCCACTCACCCAAACCTAACACACCCTGACACTCACACAATGCTCTCATTCTCGCTCTTCTAACTAGTGTTTTAAAAACCAAACAGAACTGTCGGTTGAACCCGGTTGAACCATGAACCGTCATAGTTCCGGTTCGTGGTTATTTCCAGTTATTTTCGGCTTTTGGCTGGTTGAACCACGGTTCAACTGAAAAAAAATGAACCGAAGGCCTTGCCGGTTCAACCTCCGGTTCAGTTTTCAAAACATTGCTTCTAACATCATACAACTCTCTCTCAAACCCCATAATAATAAACATTTTTAAAAAAATTAAATTTTTTGATAATCGTATACCCTAATTTTAAATTCATCGACCCTAATATAATTATTAAAAATGAAATTAAATGTTAGAAAATAATTATAAATCCTAAACGGGATTAGTCAACCTCGAAAATAATTATAAAATAAAATAAAATCATTATAATTAAAATGTTTGAAACATATAATAAAAACATAATTTGCTTTTTTTTTTTAAATATATGTTAGAATTCATGAATTCGTGAATTCAATTCTTGAATTTGTGATTTCAAACTATAACGTTAGTGGGTTTATTCACGAATTGGATTTGATAATTCGTGATTTCAAACACTTTTTGAGTAAATATTTACGACTTCAAAATTTTGAATTCGTGATTTCAAGGCATTTATGTGAGTTAATTCACAACCTCAAATTTGCGAATTAGAGGGGGTATTATAAGAGTGGGATAGATTTTAATTTTATAAATTTTGTCGGCTAACAACTTAATATCAAATATATAAAACTGTTTGAAAAATTATACTCATTTTGTCTTATTATATTAGTCTCATTTACAACTTCCGATTGTCTCATTTATTAGATTATTAAAAAAAATGAAAAAAACTTACTAGCCATCAACTTTTTTTTTTTTTTTTTGATCGGGCAAAAAAGAAATTTAATAAAAAAAAATGCAACACCGAGGTACAAGGAGTACCCAACTATTACATCAGTTGTTCATCCAAATCTCACACAAATTGCTTTCACTCCAATTTTGAAAATTACTTCTCTCCACCCTTACTCCTCTAATCGAACACCAACTCCAGAAACGGCATTTAATTTCGTCGTTAATACGACGGAAGTTCCATTCCCTATTTTCAAACTTAACTGCATTCCTCCATTTCCAAAGAACCCACACCACACATATCCATAACCCACCAAGAAAGAGTTTCGACTTACCACCTCCCGGAACTTCAATGAAGCTCATGAAGTGATCTTGAACCAGCCTTGGAGCCGCCCAGTTGATACCACGCCACCTAATAACTTCATTCCAAATGTCCCGGCTCTTAGAACAATCCAAGAAAAAGTGTTGACCCGTTTCTTCGTCTTTCCGACAGCAGCAGCAAATTTGGTCGCTCAACGGAGTGTCCAGGCGTTTTCCAAGATTGTCCATAGTTGATAATTTGTTCCTAATAAGTCTCCATGCCATGATCATAGCTTTAAAAGGAGCCCAAGATTTCCAGATTTGGGCGAACATCATGTGTCTCTCTCCATTTTGTATTCTCCATCCACCACTTTCTTTCTCTATCTCTTCGTATGCTTTCTTCACGGAGTACCCATCATGCCTAGCCCCTTTCCAATGCCATGTGTCCTTCCTTCCATCAACAAGTGAAACCTGTTGTAGGAGCTCAAGGAGCTCTGTCACTCCCTCCACGTCCCTTTCCCTAAGTTCCCTTCTCCAAGGGATTTCCCAACTCCAATTCCCATTAGTCCACCTACCCATTTCGTTGACCATCGTCTCCCGATTCTCGCAGAGATAGTAAAGCCGAGGAAAACGTTCTTTAAGCGAGCAGTCTCCGACCCACTGTCCCTTCCAGAATCTTGTTTCTCTTCCCTCCCCCACCCTCCTCTCAATATTGTCCCAAAACCAACGCCCCTCGGCTCCTTCCACCGTCGCCCTCACCTTCCTCCACCAACCCGAACCCAAGCTCTCCCCCCTCTCTCCGCTCTCCCCATCCCGAAACCTCGTAGGATAACCATGACGGGAAATTATAATTCTTTTTCAAAGGTTATCCCCCTCTTTTAAGAACCTCCATATCCATTTGCTAATGAGGGCCAAATTAAACGACTTCAGATTCTTGACTCCTAATCCTCCCTCCATCTTCGCTCGACACAGCTCCTCCCATTTAATCCAACACAATTTCCTCTCCCCCACGTTGCCTCCCCACAAAAAATTACGTTGGAGACTTATGAGCTGATCTCTCGCCTTTTTCGGTAGAGGTAGTATCGACATCCCATACACCGGCATAGCCGACGTAATGGATTTAATTACTGTAACCCTGCCGGCCATCGACATCGACTTTGCATCCCATTTCCTAAGTCTACTTCTCACTTTCTCCACTACCTCCCTCCACCCCTCCAAACCAAGAAGTTTGCCCCCAATTTTTAATCCCAAGTATGGTATAGGGAAATCCCCAACCCGGCACCCCATGTCTTCTGCCATCTCCCCCAGCTCCTCCCTACTCAGGTTCACCCCAAAGACCCAGCTTTTATCTAAATTCACCGCCAACCCGGAAACCAACTCAAAATTGTAGAGCAACCATCTTATTGCCCTTGCGTTCTCCAACCTCCCTTCCACTATAAACATGGTATCATCAGCATATTGAATATGTGAGAGTTGGATTTTGTTTCTCCCTATTTCGACCCCTGTCAACAAACCCGTCTCCATAGCCCTCTTCACAAGCCGACTGAGCCTTTCAGCAGCTAATAAAAAAAGAAAAGGCGACAAGGGATCCCCTTGACGAATCCCCCTCTCCATATCAAATTCTCCTAAAGGACTCCCGTTGATGCCGAGGATATACATTCTTTCATCCACCCCACCCACTTGACTGGAAAATTCATCTTCCTCATGATGTCAGTTAAGTAATTCCAACTTACCGAATCATAAGCTTTTGCGAAATCAGCTTTGAAGAACAATCTATTGTCCTTGGACTTTCTAGCATCCTCGATGGCCTCGTTCAAAATCACCACTCCATCAAAAATATATCTATCACTGATGAACGCCGATTGAGTTTCGCTAATCAGCTTCTCCATCACCAATTTTAATCTTCTCTCCAAAACCTTAGCCAGAATTTTATAAAAGCTCCCTATGAGAGAAACCGGACGGAAATTATTCAAACTGCAGATGCCAACTTTCTTCGGTATCAAGACAATATAGGAGGAGTTACAACCCTTTGCTAACTTCCCGTAACGATGGAACTCGTCGAACACCCTCTGCAGGTCAACTTTAATAATATCCCAACAAGATTTATAAAATTCAATGTTGAAACCATCAGGGCCGGGACTCTTTGCACTGTCACACTCCCAAATGGCTTCCTTGATCTCTTCTTCGGAAAAATTCCTCGTAAGCATTTCGCCGTCCGAAGCATCAAGCCGGGACTCAAACAAGTCTTCTGGTAAATCCACCAGATTCTTATCCTTATTCACAAACAGACTTTTGTAATGAAACTTGATCTCATCCTTCACCTTTACAGGATCTTCCGTCCACACCCCACCAATCTCTAGACCTGTCAGACCATTCGAATATCGTCTTTGATTAATGGCTTTATGGAAGATTCTTCTGTTAACGTCCCCTTCTTTCAACCACGCCATTCTTGCCTTTTGGGCGAGAAGGCTTTTCCTATTATTCAACTGCAGAATAAGTTGAGCAGTCGCTTCCCTCCTCCTCTCTACAACGGACTCTGACAGCCCACTATCATCGTCCCTCTTATCCAATCTCTGAATCTCATCTTTGAGATCACTGATTCTGGCATTCAAGTTCCCGAAATGATCTCTATTCCATTTTTTAAGAACTTCTTTCAGTCTTTTTAATTTTTCTTTAAAGACAAAGCATCCCCATCCGTCAAGGCCCCCCTCTCCCCAAGACGTAGCCACCACCTCTTTGAAGCTCGGATCCATAGTCCATGTGTTAATGAATCTGAATGGTTTTGGCCCCCAATCGACTTGTTTAGTCTGAAGAATGATTGCACAATGGTCCAAGATCGTTCTCGGCAGGCCCCTTAAACCCGTCCCTCCCCACTTCTCCGCCCATTTCACATTAATCAAAGCTCGATCGATCTTGCTTTTACATGAACCATCGCTCTTGTAGAACGTAAACTTCCTTCCTTGGAGCGGAACATCAATCAAATTACACCCCTCAACAAACTCCCTAAACTCCTTCCTCTCCCCCGCTGAAGTACTTCCCCCTCTCCCCACCCGTTCTCCTTCTTCGAGAATCGAATTGAAGTCTCCTATAACGCAAGTGCACGCCCCAGGATTGGTTAACCACCATGGCAATCTTATCCCACAAAAGATTCCTACCAGCCCTATTACTTGGAGCATAAACATTAATAATGCACACCTCATCCATCGTATCTCTCCATCTTCCATTCACGACCACCGCCCCTCCTAGCGCCCAACTACTCGAACACGCGAACTTTTTTTCATCCCAACTCGTCACAATCCCCCCCGATCTACCAACCGCCCCTTCCGAATGCCACCTTACTTCATTGTCTTTCCACATCTGCCTTCCCTCCTTCTTCGAAATCTCACTCATCTTGGTCTCCTGTACACAACAAATGTCCAGGCCGTAATTCATAACAAACTTTGCGACTTCATCTTTCTTCGCGTCGCTCCCTAACCCTCTCACATTGAGTGATCCCACCCTCATTATGATTTACCTTCAAGAATCCCTAGTCTAGTTTCTCGAGTCCCTATCTCCTCAAGAGCTTCCACGATTTGTGCCTCCCCTCCTCGCGCCCTCATTCCCAGTTTCTTTCCCATCTCCCAACACTCTTTCCCCATCGTCGTCGGAACCTCCTTTCCTTTATCCCGACCTCCTTCTCTCCCTTTCGATTCTCTCACAACTTCTTGGGTCTCCGGAATCCCCATCCCCTCATCGCTCGTAAAATCTATAATTCTTGATTGGCTCAGGAATGAAATCTTATCAGTTTTCTCACCTTGGGCCCGACCCTCCTCCGCCGTTCTACATTCAAGTGGAGGCCCATTCTCACTAACTCCACCCCCTTTACCCTCCTGGCCCAATTCAATAATGCTCTTATCCATAATGTGGTATGGCCTAGTATCGAGAGGCCCAAGACAAAGCCCACATTCTTTAGATAGCTCATCATCGCCGCCCCTAGTCTCGGGAACCCACGACTCGACAGGGTTCCTTCCCTCATAATTGTTTCCAGCCGCCTTTGCATTGTTCGATGTACCGAGATTCCCCCCACTTTCTGCACGCGTTGGGTTAACCAAGGTGTTCGCCGGTTCTGTCATCTGTCTGCCTGGATCCGCTTCCTCCGCCAGTGCTCTCTCTTTGCTCCCCTCGAGCGATCCCGAGCCCTCACTAACTTCCTCCTCCACGGATTGCAGTTCGACGTCTGAATCTGTATCCCAACATTGTTGGAGGTGGACCTCCTTCTCCATGCATCGAATCTCTTCAATGCGAACGTTAAATGTCACTCCATTGATCTTGCAAGTCATGATTCCATCGATAGAATTAAGACCAGTAATGATTCGAACATATGCTTCGTCTAGCTTCCGTTTGGACTCCGTGATTTCATGCAACTCCACCATTCTTCCAAACCTCGAGCAGCCCCAACTGAAGAATCTCCTGGACCACGCCTGTAACGGGGCTCCGATCCACCTCGTCCAGACCAACCGTCGTTGATTGACGTACACTACAAAAAAAAACAGTGTGTAGTGACGACTTTCATTTTGACAATAATAAAATTGTCACTATAATAATGGTTGTAGTGACAATAATTTTCATTGTCACATTATTGTACAACAGCGACAAAGTTTCCCATTGTCACCATGTTGCGTCACTGTAGATCAGCGACGATGTTTTGATTATCACTACAAATATAAGTGTAGTGACAACAATGTTGTATGTCACAAATTAATAAAATAGTGACATATTGTGTAGTTGTCAAATTCTGTCATCACTATATGTTAGTGACATATCGACTTTTTGTCACTATACCCGGGTGATTAGTGACTATTATTTCTTTTGTCACAAAAAATAATAACTTGACAGATTATATTATCATCACTAAATATTGTCACTATATATTTGCATCAACAATATAGTTGTCACTGTATACACAAAATATTATGACAATAATTTACACCGTGACAAAAAATATTGCGTAGTTAGAGGTGTTCAAAAGAACCGGAACAGGCGGTTAAAACCGTAACCGTAACCGGAACCGGCGGTTTTTTAACCGGAATCGGAACCGGCGGTTCAGAACCGGAAAAGGAACCGGTGGAACCGGCGGTTCGGTTAAGGTTCCTAAGGCTTGGAACCGTAACCGGCGGTTCGGTTCCGGTTCCGGTTCCAAACCGGCGGTTCCAAATTTTGGAACCGTCCAATTTATATAAATTCTATTATTTTTATTTTTTTTAAATATAATTTATAAACAAATATAACATTATTTGTTAAACTTCATAAATAATAACTAAATATATATATAATTTGGACTTTTTTCAATTATATAAGTGTTACTCTCAAACACTCATTTGTTATTTCTTCATTGTGAGGTATATTTATTGTTTTTATAAGAGTATTACACTTTTCAAGCTTCTTATTCATTTGATATGTGATATCTAACACATCCCAAACTATGAGAATAGTTGCATGAGGAACACCTATAAAATTGAAAGAATGTTCAAATCCTTATGAAATAAAAAAGTTTAAAATTAAAAAATAAATAAATAATTGTCCTGTTAGAACCGGAACCGTAACCGGAACCGTAACCGTGTGTTTGCGGTTCGGTTTCGGTTCCTCCCTCGACGGAACCGGAACCGGAACCGTGGGCACCTCTATGCGTAGTGATACATATTATGGTTGCCAGTTGCCACTATATAGTGTCACTATAGCATAGTGACGGTATTATATATGTCATTATAAATAGAATGTATGACCATATTTTTTATGTTGTCACTAAAACAAAATAAGTATTAATGCATAGTTATTAAATTTATGAATGATTTTTTTTTTTTTTACAACACATAAACAGTTTCTTACAATAAGCGTGGTCACGCTCAAACCCTAAACATTCACGATTAACGATACGCTGGAAGATTTTATTTATAAAAAAGCGTGGCCACGCTTATTTGCGAACAGTCGAATAATTGATGGAATCTCAATTACATCTTATAAACCTTCTATATGAAATTATAAACGTTCAATTAATGCATTTTTTTGATAGACAAATAATTGATGGAATCTCAATTACATCTTATAATTTTGTACTTAGTGTTTATAAAATTTAAGTTTTGTATGGTAAAGAGGTTCAATGTGCGTACACTTGTGAGAGAGTAGAGATATGCATAAAATAATTAAATTCCTTAAAAGTACGAATAATTAGATTAGAGAAGTTGAAATTCGATATGTCGACTATATAAGCCACTCAAAACCATTATCGAAATATCTGATATTTAATTGTCAACAATTAATGTCGACAATGTATAACTTTAAAGAGTGATGCTATTCGGCCGTAATTTGGCTGGCATAACTTAACTTTTTTTTTTTTTTTTGATATCAAATAATTTTATATTTATGCCAAACTTGTTTAGAAAAAAAAAAGAAAAAAAAAAAAAAACTGAAAAAGTGGTACTCCATATTTTTTACGTATTTTGTAAAATTAAAATTTAATTATTTGATAATTTTTACTATTTTAAATAATTTTTTTATCTTTTATCTAAGAAAAAGAGAAAAATATGTAACTATGCGGAAAAAATATTTTAAAGTAAAATATATAAGTGTTAAATTATATCATTTAAATCGTTTTAAACTACATATATTATGAAAAATATTGTTGTGTGGCCAACCACATTATGACCAAATAACATTATTGAACTTTAAAATATTAAAGTAGTGTACTATTATACTTATTCTTTGTTATCATTCTAATAATAATACTCATTGTGTGAAATAATTAAGCTACTAATGTGTTCTAACAAATAATTTTCTCAAGTCATAGCTTCAACAATACGGTATATTGAAAGTACAATTTAACATACAAATTCACTATTTCTATCATCTTGATCGTGAGGAACGGATGGCATGATATTGAAAGTTGAAGTTTGAATGTTAATTATCTTCGATCTTTACACTTTATATTTTCTTGAAATTTAAAATGAATGCCATTTTTGTGTTCAAAGCTTTTTAGCTTGCATAAACATACATTATCCGACTCTTTTCCTCGTATATTTCCCTAGCTATTTACATATCAAACACATATCACCACCTATCATCATGACGACTAAGAAAAACTCTAATATTTGTTATCTACACAACAAATCTATATATATATATATATAAAGGAAGTTTTTCAATTTCAAATCAATTGAAAAGTAGTTATCAATGACAATTTTTTAATTAAAATAAAATAACCTTTTTATTTTTCCCCTACAATTAAGGGACGTTTTTTTCCCCTTTTTTCCCCTTTTTTTTTTTTTTTTTTTTTTTTTTTTTTTTTTTTTTTTTTTTTTTCTCCTACAAGGGACGATTTTTCCTTTTCTAATTAGATTTCTTGAAAACTAAATTCCACAAATTTAGAAAATTGATAGGTCATGCTTGATTGTATTACTAGAAATTTAGGAGGAACAAATTTAGGGGTTGTTTATTCGGTATAAATAAATAAATAAATAAATAAATAAATAAATAAATAAATAAATAAATAAATAAATAAATAAATAAATAGTAAATATATTTATATATTAAAATCTTGATATTAAATTTTATTTATCCTAAATCTCAATTATAATTTATAAATTATGAATATAGGATAAAATATGATAATGTGTTTTAGTTCTAATTAAACACAATCACACGTTTATATTAACAACTTCCACAATGTATTGTAAATATTTTTCAAATTTAGAAATAGATTGATAACATATTAATTATACTAGGATTTTTTTTTCATTTGCAATGATTTTTTTCTAAATAATGGTTTCTAATCAAAGTTAAATACAAAGTTAACTTCTAGATATTAGTATATTATTTTATTAGCGCTATCGTTAGCATAACTTTATACACGGAGAGAGGTGTATAAAATAAGTGAATAAATAAATCAATTATAACCCAATTTAAAGAGGAAGTTGTATAGTATGATATAGAAATTAAGAGTAAATTGGACATTTGTAGTGAATTAATTTTGATATATTTTTTTGAGGGATTTAGATAACATTTTTTCCTAAATATTTATAGAAAAAAAAATCAAAATAAAAAATTACTTTTTTTTAGTATTACATTACACTATTATTACCATTGACATAAATTTTAAGAAATTGTGAAAATCTCATAATTGTGTGATTATCACATTTAATTTTAAAGCTAATTATATTAATATCCCATTAATATAAAACTCAATAAATTTTAAGAATATCATATCAAACGTGATTAATTTAATAACTCACTTAGAAATATGTATATAGAATTTCATTAAAACAATTTAACATAAACTTCGAGTAAATAATTAAAGATGATATTGAGTAAACATCAACCGATTATTGGTGGGTAAAGTATTTTTTATTAGAGTATTATGTTCTAAGTAGAAAAATGCAAATTCGTTGGAGATGTAACAAAAATAAATTTCTACAACAATATAAGTCGGTGGGAGTATGTCGTAAGTCATAAATCATTATTTAATGAGAAAGTAAATGAATAAAAGAACTTATTAGATTCATAATTAATCAAGTCTAAACTTTGTAACTTATATATTTCGTCCCTTTTCTTTTTCTTTATTAAATTGTAGAGTGAAATGAGTATCGAGCAATGGTCTCACGACCTTATACGAATGAGATGAAATTATGTTCTTCATACTGTAGGTGGATCAATTTATAGCGTTGGTAGTTGAAGTGTAATGCTACATAGCATTATATTGTAGTACTATTATTTTTTGAAAATTATATATAATGTAGAATCACTGGAATGATAAAGAAGACTCATTTAACTATGCCTAAAGTGTGCAAAGAAACATAATACTTGAACGAGAAAATCCATTAATTTAGCAACAGATCATAAGTTTCATATGAATCTATTAAACAAATAATTGATTGGTCATGTAAAATAATATTCAAACCATTGTAGTAGTAATGCTTATCAAGTTACAAGTAGTATTTCATTAGATATAAACAATATCAAGTATTTCAATTAATTTTCATTTTATATATATATTCATACATTGTACTTTCAAAATATGAAAATAACTCGAATTATATTTTAAGTTTAATGGGTTTGAACTTTGAATCGACAATAAACATTTTTCGTTGTGAGATATATGTACAACAATTAGTAAATATGGCTTCTAAAATATTACAACCCCCACTATAGTATGAAAATAGGAGTGACACATATTTTTAGAAGAAGAAGAAGAAGAAGAAGAAGAAGAAGAAGAAGAAGGTAAAAGTAGTACACGACTGTGGAAAAAAAAATGTAATTTTGAAAATTTTAGAAATTGTAGGATTAGGTAGATAAAAAGTATTGTAAATAATGTAAATATCAAGTGAAGAAAAATGATGAGTAAATATTTTTATTTTGGAAAACCACACTAATTTAGGAGATATCGAACGGGTAATAAACATATTGATTTATGTAACAGAGGGAACACTAAATTATTTTGTTATGCTCTTTAATCTATTTAAGATATTAGATCACTATGCATTACTCCATCCGTTCCATATAATTAGTCTCATTGAAATTCATATATGAGTATATAATATTTTAATTGGAATAATCTAATAGGACGGAGGGAGTACATATTTATATAATTTTGACATGATTATTGAATTGTACTTTAACATATTTCTATCCGTGCATTGCACGAGTGCCAAATCTAGTAATGTGATAAACATCACTTTTAAATTTAAATGCAATGAAGTCAATTTATTTTAATTGATTGTCTTTGTTAAATTATATGATGTAATTTAGTAGTAGAGCCACTTGTCCTTAAATATTCCGAGAATGATCATCTCTTAATATCTTTATGTTATTTACATTATATTTCAAAATTTACAAAAAAATCTTTTCGTCTCAATATTAGATATCATCATGAAAAAGAAATTGTCGATCACTCTATCTTATATTTTATTTAGTACATGCAAATAAAATAATTCTTGTATATTTATATGTTTTTGTTTTATATTATGTGTTTTGAATTAAAAATTAAAAAAAATCTGTAATTTATTAAAATATTTTTGAATAATATATTATTCATTAAAGTAGTATAGTTAAAAGTAGTATAGGTAAAAATAAAATTTATTGACATATTTTTGAATAATATAGTTATTTATAAGAAGTAGTGTATTTTTTGAATAATATATTATAATTAAGAGTGAATATGCGGCTACCATGAATCTTGTCATTCAATTTTTATTTTTTTTTATTATTATTTATTTAAGTAACATATCACCAAAGGGTCCATATAACTAATAACCAAAAAAAATAATAAAGTAGTATAATTAAATCTTTATAAATAATAATAAGATTGAGGGCAGCCGCTAAACCTAAACATCTGCCGCTCACACTCCAAAATTTTGGAGGCAAACGAAAAAATCAAAAGCACCGCCAATAATATTTACCACAATTAAAAACCCTTATCATCCGCCACCAACACACGTTTTACCTTATATCTTTTTTCAGCCTTCTAAAGTTTTTCTTTGCATAATTCCTTCATTCATCTTTTTTTCTCCAACGATGGATTCTCTGAATAACACGTCCAATTGCTCAACCAACAACGATAGAGGTATACTTGAATGAGTTGATTCATGATTTCTTTTAAAGAATTGTTTGTATTATATAAAATTATAAACACGTATTTTTCCTACAGACTTATCAAGGCACAGATCTATTAAAGAAGAAGAAGAGTATATGGAAGAAATAAATATTGCACGTGATGATACCCCACAGAGTAAGTTCTTATCTACAAAATAAAATGTTATCACGTTTTTAACATTGTCATCTAAAACCTAGTTCTCAATATCGAAGAGTTTACGAAGAAATCGATAATCCACTTTATATTTTGCACTCGCAACCATGTTAAATCCTCCAGAACATTGTTGATGGTTTATACGTTTTTTATTTCATACTACATGTTTAATGATTTACATATTTGTCGTAGGTACTACCAAATGTAATGTGCGCGGTTTTACAAAAGGTTTGTCGGCCAAAAAAAAAAGGGGAGATAATCAAAAGTTAGAAGCATGTGTTGAGTCAGCGTCTAAATATGCTCCTGTTACAAAACCTTTCTGGAAGGACATCTCAAAGGATGATAAGAAGAAAATGTGGTTTCGAATGAAGGTATAAAAATTCTAATCAATGTTTTATGTTGAGTCAGCGTCAAAATATGCATGATATTTTATTTCGGCTTCTAGCTCTTTGATGTTTTATTTTTATATTGCAGCAAAAGTTCAATATCGAAGATGATGTACGTGTTAAAAAAGTAATTTTTGACCAGCTCAACCGTCAATATAAGAGCTACAGACATAAACTGCACTTGCACTATCTGAAAAGCAAGAAAGAAGAAGGCAACATCTTGGAGAAGTCCCCAAATGGAGTAAATCGCAATGATTGGAAAATACTAGTAGAATACTTTGAGAGTGAAACTTTTCAGGTAATTTTGTCTACAATTTTCTTTTCTATGTTTGCCTAGTGGTGTTAATATGATTGTGTGATCATACGTTTATCTTTTTTATAAATTTATACATGTATGTATGCATACAATTGATCATGTTCTACTATTATTAAATAAGTTTTTGATCACGTTTTGTTGTGAGCACGTTTTTCTGTGATCACATTTTTTTTAAATAAGGTTTTGATTCACGTTTTGTTATGATCACGTTTTTTTTAAAATAAGGTTCTGATCCGTATTGATGCATATAATTATGACTAATGTGATCACGATATTTTATAATAAGGTTCTGTGATCACATTTTTCTTAAAATAAGGTTCTGATCCGTATTGATGCATATAACTATGACTGTGATCACGTTTTTTTCCAAATAAGGTTATGATCCTGTATCATTCACTAAAGTGTGGTTATCTTTTCTTTTGTAGAAAATTAGTCGTCGAAATAAAGCAAATAGGGATAAGCTAAAAATGAGTCATTCGTGTGGTACAAAGTCCATTGCTCAAGTTTACTACGAAGAGGTAGGCACACTAGTCTATATATTTTCAATGCTAGTTTAATTAATTCTACCTTTTTATATTCTTAGTGTAATGCCGAAACTGGCGAAGAGCCTACTCGTACAGCTGCTTGGAGGTTGAGCAGATATAGCAACCATAAAAAAAGATGGATCGATGATGCTTCAAAAGAAGCTTATGTAAGTTATACAATGTGTTATGTTTTGATGTTTGAGAATGTAAGCGAACACTTACAAATTCTAATTTTCAGGATGAACTTCTTAAGCTTCAAAGTGAACCGATTGAAGATGGTGGAGATGTTATGTCTGAAGATGAAACTTTTGTAAAAATATTTGGGGAAGAAAAATCTAGCCGATTGCGTGGATGTGGAGACGGGCTCAAGCCGCCTTCCAAAAGTGGAGAAAGGATAAACCTTGATCTTCAAAAGGAGAACTTGGAGTTAAAGAAACAAAATGAAGAACTGACATCTCGCTTTGAGTCCTTACAAGCTCAAGTCAATAGCCATGAAACCAATCTGCAAAGTCAAGTGGAAGCTCTTTTGAGAGTTCAACTCCCAAGTCTCATCCAAGGCATCAACCGAAACAACGATACTTAGGATTTGGAGTTATTATTAGAATTAAGTTTTCTTCGTTAGTTATTTCATTTTAAGTTGTAAACGTTCTATCCTCTAGCTTTTAATTTCGTATTACATGTTTAGATGAACTTATATTATTTTATATTAATTTCAATTATTGATGAATTAATTTAGCAGAATTATTTATTATTTTATTATTTGTTCTTATTTTTTATGATTTATAAATACTCAATTTAATATATGCATTATTTAAATTATATAAAGAATTTATTTTAGTGACAAAATAAATATTGTTATTTTTATAAGATTTGTGACGACCTTAAAATCATATGTTGTTGCTATATGATCATTTAATTGTGACAAAATATATTGTGACAATAACTTATGTCACTATATTCAAATATTATAGTGACGATTTAGGTTACTATTGTTATGAAATACACGTGTCACTAATTCTCGTCATTTTTACCAACAACAAGTATGGCGACAATATTGTGATGTCACTAAAATCTATTATTGTAGTGACCGAATTAATTAGATTTAGTGATGGATTATGGGTGTCACTATAACTCACAACTTTAGTGACAAGTAAATTTTTTTTTTTATTACGACAACCAATGTTCGTGAGTATAATATACTATTATAGTGACTATGTAAAAATCATGGTTACAAGTCAAGAATTCTAGTGACAAAAATAAAGTGTCACTGTCTTGTGGGCAATCTGTGACGATAAAATAATGTCGCTAATTAACAACGTATTAGTGACAATAAAAACTTTGTGACTACAATCCAATTAATATTGTGACGACAAAATTATGTGACTAAAACAAGATAATATAGTGACAAAAATCACATGTGACTAAAAACACCGAATACAGTGACAATAATCATATGTCACAAAAAATACGAAATATTGTGATAACATAATTTTGTCACAACAATACCTCCTCTAGTGACAATATCGCCTGTCACCATAAATCGGCATGTTGTGTCGATATTCACTCGTCGTCGCAATAACTTATAGTGTCGGCACATATAGCTGCAACTTGACGACGACCACAAAAGTTGTCACTAAGTACTTTTAGTGACAACTTAGGCACTTATAGTGACAACAACCGTCGACACTACACACTGTTTTTTTTGTAGCGCGTCCCTACTATTCCAAGGGCGCCACCACTCCAGCTAGTAATTCGCCCATTTTCCTAAGCCCACCATCTCCTCTTCCGCCTTCCTGTCCGTCTCGCTTCTGATCAAGACCATTCTGTCCCCCATGTTTGTCACCTTCAATTTCCGAGAGCACTCACTTTGGATTTCTTCCCCATGGTATTTCCACAAGAAATCAATTTTCAATTTCCCGGTAAGTGCACCCTTCAGCCAACTTCCTTCATCCTTTAGGCTCCTAAACTCCAGATTCCATCCCCATCTCTTCTCAAGAACGTTTTCATGTTGGCCTTCCTTACCCTAACCTCATCCCCTCTGACTATATCCGAGTACGAACCCTTTCCTCGTTTGCTCTCCACACCCTTAATCACCATCGCCTTACTTATCTCCTCCCCTCCATGAGAGCTGACCCTATTATGCATTCTCTCCGCTTCCGACGCCGGTCTTTTGTATCGTGGAGCGAAGGCCCTAATAATATAGGAGTCAATCCAAACCTTATTCAATTTCTCCAGAATCCTGCTTCCCTCCTCTGACCCCGCCATCCGCACGAATCCAAATCTTTTGCCGGATTTGTCCCTCTTCTCCGGAACGAACACGTCCTCTACTCTCCCCACTTCCTCAAACTTCTGCCAAAGTTGCCAGACCGAGCAGTTATCGGGGAAGTTCCTGAAGAAAAACGTAAGCGTCCCATCCCTTCTCCGGCTCTTGATCCTATCTCCCCCCACCGCACCACCTTCCACTCACCTTCCTCCCCCGCCATTTTACTAGCCATCAACTATATTTAACACTCTGCACATACGCAACTCAATGCAATTTGAATTGCAAGATTTTAAATTATCATAACTTTCTCATTTGATTTCCGATTTTACAATGTTTAATGAAATTAAATGTATCATTAAGATCTATTATTAAAAAAAAAAAACAAATCAACATTAAAATGTTAAACAATACACTTTACCTTTAAACAATTTTTTTTAAAATACAATATCGAAACCGAATAAGACTAATATAATGGAACAAAGGAAATACTATAAATCATAAACTTATTTATGTGTCACATGCAACCAGTAGCTCATATTGAATTTTATATAAATGTTACTCCCTACGTTCCCATTGGTAAAGAGATAAGTTTCATTTTAGTTTGTCTCATTGATAAATGAATCTTACTTTAAATAGTAAAATTTTAACCACTAAAATCCATTCACACTATTTTATCAGTAACTATCACTCTATCTTAATTTTCGTGACAAAATTTTTATTATCATTTTACCAATGGAACGGAGAGAGTAGTACATTATGAATTTCCTCCAAATTTCGACGAACAATAACATTATCATAAAGCATCTAGCATGCGGGTGCAAACTAATTAATCTAGATTCTTGAAATATAGTAGTAGGCGCCACCTAGAAGAATAGTACTGTATATTTCGCTATTACATCGGTTTCATCAAAAGGTTTAATCCATTTAATCTTGCCCTCTCAATAGTCAACGGAGCGCAGTCTAGTGGTAAGACGCTTCGCCTCCAAACCAATAGGTCGGGGGTTCGAGACACACTAAGGGGGAAATAGGGAACCATTATTGATCCTCTATTTAAAAAGAAAAAAAAAAAATCTTGCCCTCTCAATACATTTCATGTATATATATATAGAACGATACTGATTGAATTTATCAACCATTTTTTCAGTAGCTAAATGAAAAAAATCTAAATGTTATATAATCTGTTGCTGCATGGATTGCATGGCATGGTTTTATGGCAAGTTTTATGTATGCGTGGAGTTGTTTATTGCGCGGAGTGGTTCGTAGATTTGGAATTCTTGTGGATCAAGGATTCGTCCGCATATTATATTCCCGCATTAATTGGAAGATTTGCATGAAGATTATATTTACCCTATTAAGGATATCTTTTAAGATATGCCTTAATTATCTCTTAGGGTTATTCGTGAAGTATATAAGCATGAAGATCTCAATTGGAGCGGCTGCGCGTTTTCATATACATTATTGAGAGCTCGTCTTCTTCATGTGATTTTTGAGAGTTGAGTATATTCTGTTCATTCATCAATCGGGGTAGCTTGTTTATTGGTGAGTGATTGTAATATCTTGAACAATTCCTTGTTCAAGATCGGGTTTAATCTTTTCAATTTGTGAAAAGTGCTTCGGGTAGACTAGAGAGAGTTTACCGTGAGGATTCATTGGTGAGGGGTAGAGTCGGGTGAGGAGAGAACGTTCGGTGTGGCTGACGTTCATATATCTTGTATCACTTATACTCGTCATAGTGAATTATTTCTTGGAATAGCTTCCCCCAGACGTAGGTGTATTTGTCACCGAACTGGGTTACCAACTTGTGTTCTCAACTGTGTTACTTTCTGTGTTACGTGTTGAGTTACATATACCTACCAAAGTAGGGATTATACAATTTCAATTGGCACCAGAGCAGGTCATCGAGGTGCGGTGTTAGATCCTGGGATATCTGTATAATCCGTTGGTATTTTGGTGGTGCTTGCAATGAGTACTATCAGGGAAGGTGGTTCTACAGTTAGACCACCGTTATTTGATGGCACAAGTTATGGGTATTGGAAGATCAGAATGGCTTCGTTCATCAGATCCATTGACAAGGCTGCAT
Source organism: Thymus mandschuricus (assembly GCA_029379335.1). Taxonomy (NCBI): domain Eukaryota; kingdom Viridiplantae; phylum Streptophyta; class Magnoliopsida; order Lamiales; family Lamiaceae; genus Thymus; species Thymus mandschuricus. Next base: position 7,790,183 of record CM057082.1, on the reverse strand, counting down.
GGACCGCAGTGGAGGTTGGTTGGAGTGCCCCAAAAGATGAAGACGGCTCAGAGAAACCGAGAACTAAATGGACGGAAGAGGAGCTAAAGTCGTCTGGAATGAATCAGAAAGCTATCAACGCTATTCACACGGGTGTGAGTGTTGAAGTTTTTGCTATTATCTCCACGTGCAGATCTGCCAAGGAAGCATGGGATATCTTGGAGATTACTTATGAAGGAAATAAACGGGTGAAGAATCAGAGGCTGCAACAACTTACTTCACAGTTTGAGTCACTCAGAATGGACGAGAATGAAAGCATCTCAGATTTCTATGCTAAGCTGTTGAGTCTATCGAATGAGTTCTTCTCGTTGGGAGAAAAGCTCACGGAAGCTAAGATGGTGAGGAAAATCTTGAGATCTCTTCCCGAGAGATTTGATTACAAAGTTACTGCTATCGAGGAAGCTAAGGATGTTGATGAACTATCTCCAAACGAACTTATTGGTTCCTTGAGGACGTTTGAGATGGGTATGCGTGTGAATCCTAGTGAAAAGAAGAAGTCCGTAGCATTCAAGGCTTCATCTACAAGCCAGTCTGAAGAGGAGTTGACTGCTGAAGACATGGCGGAGTGCATTGCGTACATCTCAAAGAGATTTGGGAAGAAATTTTTCAGGAAAGGAAATGGTGAAGGTAACTCCAGATTTCGCCGGACTGAGAATCAAAGTAGTTCTCAGAACAGAGGTCCTAATGGTTCAGAGAAGAAAGAAAATGGAGATAGGGGACCACAGTGCCATGAGTGTGATGGCTTTGGGCACATCAAGAGCGAATGTGCGAATACCTTCAAATATAAAAAAATCAGCAAAAAGGCGTTTCAAGCCACTCACAGCGATGAGGAGGTCACCGATACTGAATTTGAAGAAGGATAGGATGCTTCTCATACTGCTCATGTTGCTACCGTGAATGGTCCAAGGATTCAATCTGTTGTAGCTGATCAAGATCCGTTCAAAGTTGGAAATGTGGAGGAAGAAGAAGATGATCAGGAGGACTATGATGAGTTGATGGATGCATGTAAGAAGGCTCTAATTTTGAACCAGAGCCTTACGGAGCAGGTCAAGAATCTTGAAAGGGAAAGAGACACTTTAAGATCCGAGATTGAATCTCTTCAAGAAAAGCTCAGAAGCTGCGAGGACGGAAGAAAGGAGACTGATGAAGAACTGAGTCATATTCAGAAGTTGATAAGGATGATGAATTCCAGCACCGAGAAGCTTGACGAAATACTCAGACTTGGAAAGAGAGCTGCAGATAAGGAGGGTCTTGGATTCAACCGAAACAACTATCAACAAGTTGGATACCAATATCAACAAAGAGCTCAAAGACAAGACTGGAGCAAGCCAGAGAGAGGAGTCGAAGGATGGAGACAATCCAATGACTTTGTTGGAACTCAATCTAGTGGGAAAACAGTTAGGCGTGAGGAATGGAGGCCTAAACTAACCGAAACTTCAGTTGCTGTTGAACAGAAATCTGAAGAACAAGGAGCTGCAGAGGAGGTACCCAAACAAGAACACCACAAGGTACCCGAGCATAATCTAGATTCTGAAGTATTCATCCCTCTCTGTCATTACTGTCATAGACTTGGCCATATCAGACCAAGATGTCGGTTCTACCTTGGTGATAAGAGGCAGGAGATGATCAAATATCAAAATAGAAGGAATCAAGGCCAGGGCTATAGGGCTTATGTTGTTCACACCAGTAATAGCTCCAGAGTGGGGAACTCCTGGTATATTGACAGTGGTTGCTCGCAGCACATGACAGGCAACATGGATCTCCTTATTAATGTGCAAAGCTGCTCAAATGAGTCAGTTGTGTTTGGTGATGGTGGAAAAGGTAGAATTCGAGGAATTGGTACATTGAATGTACCTGGGATGCCAGTCCTGGAAGGGGTCCTATATGTTGAAGGCTTGAGAGCAAATCTGGTCAGTATCAGCCAGTTGTGTGATGATGGAATGAGCGTAAGTTTTGGGAAAAATAGCTGCATCATCAACAAAGGAACAGATAAGTTTCTGGAGGCAACCAGATCGGCTGATAATTGCTACATCTTCACTCCAAAGATCACAAGCTACAGGGTCGTCTCTAAGATGAGTGAAATCTGGCATCAGAAGCTTGGGCACACACACTACAGGAATATTCAGAGGCTTATTCAACTGAATGTCATTGAAGGAATTCCCAAGATCAGATTTGGAGATGTGGAGTTTTGTGGACCGTGTCAACAAGGGAAACAGACTCAGGAGGTACACAAGAGAGTACTCCGGAACACAACAGCTAAAGTCCTTGATCTCATGCACATGGACATGATGGGACCGATGCAAGTTGAAAGTTTAGGAGGAAAGAAATACATTCTTGTTTGCGTGGATGACTTCTCCAGATACACGTGGGTTGAATTCTTACGAGAAAAATCAGACACGTTCGAGGCATTCAGAGTTCTGTGCCTGAGATTGGAAGTAGAGAAGGAGAGCAAACTCAAGGCCATCAGGAGTGATCATGGGCGTGAGTTTGAGAACCAAGAGTTCATGGAGTTCTGCCAATCCAAAGGGATAAGACATGAATTCTCAGCACCTATCACACCTACACAGAATGGTGTAGTTGAAAGGAAAAACAGGACCCTGTAAAGCACTGCCAGAACCATGATGAAGGCGAAAGATATTGCCCTTAGACTTTGGGCAGAAGCATTTGATACGGCATGCTACATTTGCAATAGAGTGTACCTCAGACCGCAGACAGAGGTTACTGCTTATGAGATCTGGCGAGGAAGGAAGCCAAATGTGAAACATCTTCACATTTTTGGCTCACGATGCTTTGTGGTAAATGATAGAGTGCAAAGGAAGAAGCTTGACAAGGGAATTGAAGGAATCTTTGTAGGTTACTCCAGAAACAGCCGTGCTTACAGAGTGTACCTGAAAAATCAAAGCACTGTCATTGAGTCAATTAATGTTACTTTTGATGACTCAGTGGAAGGCGATGTAAATACTGAAGAAGAGGTCCTGATCACCAGTACTACAGAGAGTTCTCTGAATCCTAGCAAGAAGAATGATGCCAAAGTTGAGGAGATGACACTGGACGGTACTCAAGTGGTACTCCAACTGGTACTTCGGACTTTGCCGAAACAAGAGTCCATAAGAATCACTCAGCTTCAGATGTGATTGGGCATATTAATGATGAGATACAGACTAGGAAGAGAGAGATAGACTTCAAGAAGTTAGTTTCTCACATTGCTACGGTGTGCTTTGTCTCAAAAATCGAGCCCAAGAATGTCAATGATGCATTCCAGGATGAAAACTGGATAGCTGCCATGCAGGAAGAACTCTTGGAATTTCAGCGCTGCAATGTATGGTATCTCACCTCTCTCCCCAAAGGTGTTAATGTGATCGGAACAAAGTGGATATTCAAGAATAAGACAGATAGCAAGGGAACATCACTCGTAACAAGGCCAGATTGGTTGCTCAAGGATACTCACAAGAGGAAGGTATTGATTACGGGGAGACTTTTGCTCCAGTTACCAGATTGGAATCTGTGAGATTTTTGATGGGTATGGCTAGCAGCTTAGATTTCAAGCTATACCAAATGGACGTCAAAAGTGCTTTTCTGAATGGGAATTTAGAAGAGGAGGTATATGTTAAGCAACCGAAGGGCTTTGAAGATCCCGAGCACCCAGAGTATGTTTACAGGCTGAACAAGGCTCTATATGGACTGAAGCAAGCTCCCAGAGCTTGGTACAACACGCTGGCAAAGTTTCTTCTGAAGAAGGGATATGTTCGAGGAAGTGCCGACAAGACCTTGTTTGTTAAGCAACATGGAGGTCACATATTTATTGTCCAGGTATATGTTGATGATCTGGTCTTCGGTTCTAAGTCAGAGGCTCTTGTGAATGAATTTGTGAAATTGATGACCTCTGAATTCAAAATGAGTATGTTCGGGGAATTGAAGTTCTTTTTGGGGCTTCAAGTCAAGCAGTGCGAAGATGGCATCTTTGTGAGTCAGGAGAAGTATGCTGAAAATTTGGTAAAAATGTTTGGCATGGAGAGTTCTAAGTCAAAGAGGACACCAATGGGTACATCGGTTAAATTAACCCAAGAAGGAGAAGGCAAACCTGTGGAACAAACAGTGTACAGAAGCATGATTGGTAGCCTATTGTACCTAACAGCCAGTCGACCGGATATTGCTTACAGCGTTGGGGTCTGCTCGCGATTCCAATCAAATCCGAAGGAGAGTCATCACAAGGCTGTGAAAAACATTATAAAGTATGTCAAGGGAACGTGCAAGATTGGCCTATGGTTTGGGAAAGGAAGTTCTCTGAAGCTTACCGGATAAAGTGATGCTGATTGGGCTGGAAATCCAAATGATCGTAAGAGTACCACTGGAGGATGTTTTTTCTTGGGAGATAATCTAATCTCGTGGCATAGCAAGAAGCAGAATTGTGTCTCTCTATTATCTACGGAAGCAGAGTATATAGCAGCTGGGAGTGCATGCACTCAGTTAATCTGGATGACCAAGATGCTGTATGATTATGGGATCGATGAGAAAGAGTATGTCTTGTTCTGTGACAATATTGGGGCTATAAATCTTTCCAAAAATCCAGTCAGTCATTCGAAGGCCAAACACATTGAGATCAGACACCACTTTATTAGAGATCTTGTTGAAAATAAGACGTTATCTCTTCAGCATGTCTCTACTCGAGTGCAAGTTGCGGATATTTTCACAAAACCTTTAGATGGAGAAAGGTTTGAGGCTTTACGAAAGTCACTCGGGATGTGTATAATCTGAGCTGCTCAGATTATGATTTTTTGATTTCATCTATTGTTTGCTTTCTTGGTGTGATGGGTGGTGTTATCTTTGGTGTTATCCTTTGGGTTCTTATCTGACGTGGTATTTTTGTCAGTTGAAAAGGGGCTATTTTTCTGCGCGCCCTTTTGCTATTACTGTTGCTCTTTGGAATTCGAACCGCCTCTTGCTTATTGCAGAGTATATCATCGCTCCCTCTCTAATTGTGCTAGGGTTCCTTATTCCTAATTTCCTCCGTTAGAATCGTTCATCTCTCTCCGATTAGCTCTCGATTCTTTGCCGGATTGTTTGGATTTTCTCGTGCTGCAACCATGGTTTCTTTCTTACTTACAGAGGGTCTCGATCTTGAGTTGCTCCTTGCGGCTGCTCAACCTGCGCCCAGAACCCCTCTTTTGCCGTGGTACGACGCCGGGCTTGTCGAGGATGTTGCTCAGCCCTCTCCTCTCCGTGATTTCGTACCTCAATCTCCGCCCAGGGACGAGGTCACCCAGGAGCCCCTTCATCCATTCGGGGATGATATCATTTCTCCTCCGCCGCCGACAGAACCCTCCCCTAGGGTTTCTGTCTCTGCTTCATCGGTGGAGCCCCCTCAACGGCGGAAGAAAATCAAGCAGGTTGCTCGAAAGAACAAGTCCCCGACTCCTCCGCCGCCCCCTGTTGGCGTCGCTCGTCGGACGAGGTCTCAAGCTCGTGTGCCTATCAATGTTTCTAGTTCGGCCTCTACCCGGAAAAGGAAGGCCACCTCTCCTGCTTCTGGTTTGGGGAAGAAGAAGTCAGTGAAAGGAAAGGGTAAGAAGCCAGTGATCGATTTGGACTCGGCGTCTGATGCCGAGGTTCCCATCCCCAGTGATTCTGATGAAGAAGATGTTGTTCCTCCATCATCTTCGAGAGGTACAGAGGCTCCATCTCTACCTGCTGGTTATTCTTTCATGCCTATTTTCCGCTCTGCTTCGTTTGCTAAGTTTTGGGATATAAATCGGGAGAAGATCATTATCGTGGATAGACCTGCTAGGGAATTCGATTTGCGAAGGGCAGGGGTCTTTGAGTGCGTTTTTGAGGCCAAATTGTTGACAACTTTGGCCGAGGAGTTTTGTTGGGTAGAGGATGTTATTTTGGAGTTCTACTCCAACTTAAGTTTGTCGATGTTTGACATTACATCTCCTGATTATCATCGTGGCTTCGTTCGAGGGAAGTTCTTTAATTTCTCTCCGACATTGATTGATGCTTTCATATGTGGTGAAGTTGTGATAGAAAGCTTCGAGCCTATTGATGCAAATCTGATTGCTGCTACTCTGCTGGATGATGAAGATGCTAAGTGGCCAGTGAAGGCCAAAAGGCTTAGAGCCTCGTCTCTTGCTCCAAAGTACAAGGCCATGTACTACATTGCCAACAGAAATTGGGTGCCTACGACCCACAAGACCTATGTTAACCTTTCACTGGCAACTCTGCTGTTTAAGGTTGGGCAAGGACTTCCAGTCTCTTTTGGAAGGTTGGTGTTTGATGCCCTCGCAGAGCATGCTGAGAAGGTGGTCTCAGCAAATAAAGCAATTTGCTTCCCTCGGTTCTTATATGCCTATTTCTGCAAGTTTGTGGAGTTTGACATTCCTGAAGGTGCCAAGGCTCCAGCTGCTCCGTATATGAGGTTCACTAAGGCTCAGACTGGTGTTGAAGTTGAGTCTCCTCCATTCAGCAGGAAAACAGAGAAGGCATCATCTTCATCGATGCCTCATGAGGATATTCAGCTGCCATTTGGCCCAGCCCCTCCCCATTATGAGCCGGTTGTATCTAAGCTCATGTTCCAAGCCATTTCCTTGGAATATGAAATGACTTGTGAGCAGATTCGGATGCTGTTCAAGAAGAAGGATGAGATGGAAAAACTGCTTCTCTTGGCTGGTGGTACACCGCAAGGGGGAGTTGCTGCTGCTGCTCTTGCTCCTGATGCTGCGGTTGGTGCTGATGATGAGGCCGTGGATGAGGAGATTGAAGCAGAACTGCCTTAGCTTGGCATTTCATGTCTGCATTCAAGGGGGAGATAGGTTGGTATTGTTTTTTGATTTTTTGCTCCGATGATTCGATATGGGTGTTATTTTGCTATGCTTTTCTGGTTGGATGGACAGACAACTTGGTTCCTTTTATTGCTGATGGACTGTGGATTGGAGATATTCAGTTTCTGGTCTGTAATAGTAAATAGGCCACATTATACTGTTGCTTGATGCTTGGTATTTCTGGTGAAGCATATTTTGATTAGTTGGTGTTATATGTGGTGTTCTGAGTAGTGTTATGCAGTGGTTTTATTTTCTCTCTATGTGTAGTATTCTAGTTCGGGTGCGCTCGGCTAGTACTTCATTTTAGAGAGTGTTTGTAGCAAGGGGGAGTTTTCTGCACTATGCATTCGAGTATGGTTATGAGGGTGCGCTCCTTGCCTACTTGATTTTGCATTGGGTGCTTTGTATCTTGGAGGAGTTGTGTGAGTTGCATTTGTTGGTGTGACTGCATACATAAAATGCCAAGGGGGAGATTGTTGCTGCATGGATTGCATGGCATGGTTTTATGGCAAGTTTTATGTATGCGTGGAGTTGTTTATTGCGCGGAGTGGTTCGTAGATTTGGAATTCTTGTGGATCAAGGATTCGTCCGCATATTATATTCCCGCATTAATTGGAAGATTTGCATGAAGATTATATTTACCCTATTAAGGATATCTTTTAAGATATGCCTTAATTATCTCTTAGGGTTATTCGTGAAGTATATAAGCATGAAGATCTCAATTGGAGCGGCTGCGCGTTTTCATATACATTATTGAGAGCTCGTCTTCTTCATGTGATTTTTGAGAGTTGAGTATATTCTGTTCATTCATCAATCGGGGTAGCTTGTTTATTGGTGAGTGATTGTAATATCTTGAACAATTCCTTGTTCAAGATCGGGTTTAATCTTTTCACTTTGTGAAAAGTGCTTCGGGTAGACTAGAGAGAGTTTACCGTGAGGATTCATTGGTGAGGGGTAGAGTCGGGTGAGGAGAGAACGTTCGGTGTGGCTGACGTTCATATATCTTGTATCCCTTATACTCGTCATAGTGAATTATTTCTTGGAATAGCTTCCCCCAGACGTAGGTGTATTTGTCACCGAACTGGGTTACCAACTTGTGTTCTCAACTGTGTTACTTTCTGTGTTACGTGTTGAGTTACATATACCTACCAAAGTAGGGATTATACAATTTCATAATCCATAGTTATGAATATGTAGTTAATAATTGTAAAGTTAAACAAAATTATATTATAACATACAAAATCTGAATATAAAGGTGATAATTTTTCTTGAAACAAATATTGATATTAGGCTAAGACACAAATTCATCCCCAAATAATGAAGATTAGGCGGTTAGTTAATTAGGCTATCAACACCGATTTCCCAGGATATCCATAGAAACTACAGTATAGGGGCTATTTCCCATATTTAAACTTCTAGAACTAGATTACAAATAGCATGTGCCCCTAGAAACAGGATATAACCTTGTACTTACATTCAAATAACCAATTAGTTGCAGCTATAAGTATAGGGTGTAGGCGATGCTAAAGACTTCGGCAGTGAAGACATCTTAATCACCAAACACGTGGCAAGTTACTTTTCCATTTCCTTTTTTTTTTTTTTAAAACAGCAATTTCTATATACTCTCTAACGTTATCGTGGTTCTGATTAGAGTTATAAACTAAGGAATCAAAACCACAATATTTAAGGAACTAAGGAATTGAATCAGAACCACAATAATTATAAACTCTAAAAAATTAACGTTATCGTGGTTTTAATTAGAATTTATAATTATTTAAATATATAGACTACATAGTCTAACCTATCTTGAGAAGCTAAACTCTAATAAAAAAAATTGGAGACGTAACACTATCACGTCAACGATAAACATATTAAGAAGTGTCCATGATGGTAAGCTAAGGAGAGAGCGTTGATGATAATACTATATATATACGGCTGAAGATATACATGCATATATACTTGCTCCATACAAAATATTTCAAGTTTTCAAAGACAAACACCAAACATGGTTCCATCATTTCTTGAAACTGGTGCTCGTGTTCTTGTCTCTAGTTTTTTTCAGCGCTTTATTTCGATTGGATGTCTAATGTGAGTATTTAGTACTGTATTTAGTAATCAATCCTTTCAATATGTGTGAATTAACCTATGTATAATTTCTATTAACTTTTTAATCAGTATATATCCATCATGTATGTGTAGCATTTATTTTTTCAATTTAATATATGCCTTCGAATACCATTGATTATAATTAATTAATTAATTTGTTGAATTTCCTATAACAGTCTAGTTGAAGAAGGAGGTGAAACCCTTACCTTTGAAGGTACAAACAAGAATAGGAATTTGAAAGTCATTTTGAGAGTTCTAAAACCCCAGTTCTATTGGAAGGTGAGATTTGACGCCAACAACTTCTTCTACCATATATTACTCCCTCCGTCCGTCCGTTTCGTGATAACCACGTACCACTGTTTCTTATGCGTATTTTTACTTGCCAAAAGTTGATGTTATTGAAAATTTTTGGTGTGGCTTAATGTAGTGTATTATGGTATAATACACTATATCAAGATGAGTCGGAAATTTATCATGGCATCCACACCCTATTTTCGACGCATTAAAACGTGTGCGATCGTAAATGTAAAGAACTTCGAAAGTGAAGTGGGTATTGATTGTTTTCTCATGTATAGGTTGCAACAGGGGCTGATTTAGGATTTGCTGATGCTTACATTGATGGTGATATTTGTTTTGTTGATGCAAATGAAGGCCTTCTCAACTTTCTTATGGTAAGGAAATTAATTTTTTTCCATGTGGACATTCCGTAGCTGGAAAATTACACTGAATGTGGATTTAATAACAAAATGATAGTTTAAAATTTAATTGTGCATTTTCAATAATTTAGAGTATTTTTTGTAAAAGAGCACTGATTGAGGATTTTTCAATAAATGATAACCCTTATATATATATATATATATATATATATATATATATATATATATATATATATAGTGTACAGATTAATTCACTGCTTGCTGTTAGTCTATTTTATCTAGAACATTATTATTTGACAATAAACTTTCTTGGATTTACATTTTGCAGCTGATTATAGCAAATACTGAGATCGAATATTATAGCTCGAAGAACTTGAACAAGGGAAGGTAGTACAGATTATAAATAAATAAATAAATAAAATAAAAACCCTTATAGAAATATGCTAGCATTTGACATAGAAACTATACATATGTTGATGGATAATAACATGTTGTTATATATGATAGATGGTGGACAAATTTCTATCACACATCTGTAGTTGGTTCAGCCAAAAACCTCTTCAAGCGTCTTTGGAGGAAGAACACACTTTCTCAGGCACGCAATAACATTTCACAACATTATGACCTAGTAAGAGTGCATCTCTCTCTCTCTCTCTCTCTCTCTGCTAGATACTAGTTGCTTTAATTTAATTTAAAAACATGGTTCTTTATATACATACAATATTTTTTCTTATTTTGGCAGAGCAATGAGCTATTTTCTCTATTTATGGATGAAACGATGGTGTACTCATGCGCAATATTTCAGGTGGTATTCATGCATGATTTGAATAAATCTGTTTTTGGTCATTTAATTTGGTGGGTACGTGAACATTCCTCGTAATATCTTTTTACTGCCTCTAAAGTATCCAGGTGAGGACTTGAAGAATGCACAATTGAGGAAAGTCCATCATTTGATCGAAAAGGTGATACCGATGACGTAAATTATTACGCCTTTCTTCGAATATTCTTCTTCTATTAAGCATGTGTTCCTCTGTTGAACAGGCAAGAATTAATAAAGATGATCACATTCTAGAGATAGGATGTGGTTGGGGAACTTTAGCATTTGAAGCAGTTAAAATGACAGGATGCAAATATACTGGAATCACACTCTCACAAAATCAGCTACAATATGCAGAATTAAAAGTAAAAGAAGCTGGTCTGCAGGTATATATAACTATTTAATTATAATCGACACATTTCTTATTCGAGTCGATGAATCTGTTAAAATAATAAAACCAAGAATATACTCAAGAAGGAAACATTGTACCATGTTATTAAATTTATCTTGCCATAAGATTGTTCACTCTCTCAATTAAGTTTGAAAATTTCAATAACAGGGCCAAATCGAATTCCTTCTTTGTGACTACCGCCAACTTCCCAGCTGCTACAAATATAACAAGATAATATCATGGTAATTAAAGACCCTTGATGATCGTATCCGATTCCTACAATCATATTCGCACTTGAGATTCTCTATTCCAAGTTCAGCTTACCGATTGCATTCCAAGTTCAACTTTTTCTTTGATATGTATGATTTTTGTTATACATATAATTTTAATATTATATGATTTAGTTTAACGTTAGGGTTCACTAACTTAATTAGGGTTTATACTTATTTGTTTTTTTGAGTATTACATCAAAGTTTACAACTATATATACAACTACTCATATACATGAGATATTTGACACCACACACGAATGTGGGATTATATTACAATTTATAGCCCAATATCAACTCATGTATATCTACCCACACAGAGGTGGGACAACTACACCACACAAGGTGCCTCCCCCTTGCCACTAGGCCAAGGGGTCATTGGCGGTTTATACTTATTTGTTAGTATCTACTTTAATTTTAGTTTCAGTAACTAATGCTACAGGGTTGATAAATTCAAAATCATGGTGTATAATTTTTTTTTCCAATTCATTTTTCGCTTATAAATGTTAATAATTATACATTGTTACTTTTACGATCAGCGTTATAGAAATATAAAAATAAATATTTGGGACACAGTCGATACTTATACTTGGTGGTATGCTAAATCGGAAAAGAGGATTTCGTGAGCATTTTAAACTAATAAATATTTTTCTAATGGTTAATTCATCAATTTTCAGTGAAATGATAGAACATGTGGGGCATGAATTCATGGAAGAATTTTTTAAATTCTGTGAATCATCTTTGGCGAAGAATGGCATTCTTATTCTTCAGGTAAAATCCATACATGCTTATATGTTATGTCATATAAATATTCTTTTGCACGAATTAATTAATTCTTAACATCATATATAAGATTAATTATCTCTATATGGTTATAGTTCACAGCTGTAGCTGATGAGAAATATGATGAGTGGAGGAACAGCTATGGATTCGGACAGGAATATATATTCCACGGTGGATGTTTGCCTTCACTAAACCGAGTAATTTCTGCAATGGCTGCAGCCTCCAGGCTTAGGTAACATTATAAATTTAATGTTCACCAATCAAATTCGGGTGTATAATAAGCTTTTTATCATTTAAATCCGATTTTACTAGTTAAAAATTAAAATAGAGTTAATCTATAAATATTAATTACGTTTCATTGTGTTATACTATAATTTGGAATACGATTTGAATTTATTGAAATTAATCGGGACGGTGGATGATGCATATCGGATCCATCGATCAATGTTGTATATTGACAAGTTCACAACACGTCTTAATTGCTCTATGCTACGCAGTGTGGTGGATTTAGAAGAAAGAGGAAAGCATTACTATGAAACACTCAGAGTTTGGCGCCAGAACTTCCTAAGGAACAAGAGGTATAAGAAATTTGAGAATTCTATGCTCAAAAAATATAAATTTTGGCGTTAAAAAAAAAATATGGATTTTATTCCCAGTTAATTTAGCAACATAACACATATATAATCCCAAATTTTGATTAGGATTTCGGGATTAATATGAATTTAATTAGAAATATAATAATACACTTGATTTTGAAATAAAATTTAGTATTCAAATAAAAAACCTCAAATGCATGTATTAAACTTCTATATATTGCTTGTTAATTATATTGAAATCGCACCTGTTCAGTTGTCTATAATTACTTGCACCTTTCTCAATTCTTGTTGTATTTGAATTTAAAAAGAGAATATTTTCTCTCGGTAGTAAAATTATGGCTCTTGGATTTGATGAGAAGTTCATACGAACATGGGAATACTATTTCGACTATGCTGCTGCTGGATTTAAGTACTGGAAATTATCAGGTAATTAATGTCACACCCACTACATTATTATTAGCGCAAATATAACGATGAAGTTTCCGTTAGTTATATATAGGGATGTCAAACGGGTCAACCCATCGGGTTTCGGGTCAGTCCTATCGGGTTGTGGGCTATTCGGTTCGGGTTAATTGAGTTTTTTTTTGTTTTTTTTTTTTCGGGCTAATATTTTTTGGCCCTAACCCTCTCGGTTTTGGGCTAGCCCACTAGGCCATCAATTTTATAAAAAATAAAATGGACACCGTATAAACAAAATAAAACAATTATTAAATATTGTGAATTTAGCAAAAAAATATTTTTGAAATCTCAATCTTTGTTTTACGTTTCATCAAGTGTCGAAGTAAACACATGTATAGAATTGAAAATGAAAATTACATTTTCATTAAATAAAATCAAAAATACTTAATGATAGTTAAAAACACAACCTAATTATCAAATTTATAAGTAGATTAATGAAATATGTCATGAATTCATACTTCATGGTAAACCCACCGGGCCAACCCTATCACTATCAGGTTCGGGCATTTTTCGGGTCCAGCCCTATCCAGCTTTTTACTTTCGAGCTATTATTTTTTGGCCCTAACCCACTGTTTTCTTCGGGCTATTCGGATCAGCCCATCAGGTTCGGGCTTATTTGGCATCCCTAGTTATACTACAAAAATCCGTAGTTATATATATTCTGTATCAGTTTATGAAATATCTAGAGGCATCGATCACTTTTATCTCAACAAAGGTCTAATTTTGACGTGGTTTCTTATAAAACCCTAACACAAAAATCTTGAATGTATAACCTTTTTTTTTTTTTTTTCTTATTATAAATGGCAGATCGTATTCAGTCGGCCTGGTGATGTTGCTGCATTTGGGAGTGCTCCGTACAACCCTGTGCCTTCTCCCAGTTGATCATCATTTCCACATGCATGCTGGCTGTTCTTTGAACCTTTACTTAATATTTCTTGAAATAAAGAATCCACGTTTTTCCTCATAAACTCATATACTTTGTTAATCTGTAATATTGTTATGAAATAAGCATCTTAGCGTTGTTGAACTCCGATCCCTTAGTTGTTTTAATGTTTTGCGTTTTTTGTTTTTCTTAAAAAAGAATGGTCTCAAGTATTTGTTTAGTTGATAACTATAATTTTTACTTTTGTAAACAGTCTTGTTATACAAAATATTAATTGTCGTTATATCTTTCTATTTATTTATAATAAGAATTAATAGAGCAATATAAAATTTTGTACGCCATAGCTTTTTACCTTAATTTGTATGCATAAAATTCAATAAACAATCTTATTATATCAGTTTATTTATATTCAAAATGTAGTTCACTTTTTTAATTAAGAAAATAAATCTATACCATTTTGATTAATTTAAAATAATAATAGTCAAACAATATTATCATTATTTTTTTTCCTATAAAAATTGTCAAACTTATATTCTTATTATTCAAAAATTAATTCAAATTTTTGTTCTTCTTTCTTAAATAACATACGTACTAGCAAGAAAAAAGTAATAAATTTTGTTTGCTGGGGTGAACAATTTAGGATGTTATTGTTTTTTATTTTTCAATATATACTTTGTTTTTTGTATTCCCTGACAAAGTTTATATTGTCTTTTTATACTACATAGTTAACGAGTATCATTTCCTAAGTATTTTTATTTATAGTTTATTATCTTTTTTTTTTTTTTTTTGATCGGACAAATGTTAGATGTTAGATTAGATGTTAGTACGCCTAGTTCCCAAACACTCCAAGAAAATCTCCAAGCCACCTTATATCTCCCTAATTCGCTCCCACCAGGGATCGAACCCGGGTCACTCCTTCAAGGGAGGAGCCCGGTGGCCAGGTGCGCTAAGACACCTGGTTATTTATAGTTTATTATCTATCATGAACATATTTAATGTGTCAAGTAATGTGATATTGTCATATTTAAGGAAGATATTACTTATATACTCCATTCGTCCCACTCGATTTGTCTTTTCTTTTTTAGAAAATGTCCCATTATGTATTGTATGTAACTATTGAAAGTGAAGATAGTCGACATAACGTAAATATTACACCCCAAAATTTTCTTTTAGTTAATTGCATAGATATAATAATAAATCTTTACCTATTTTACCTCCAAATCAAGGACTGAGATACTTAAAAACAAATAAAAATAATAAAATGAGTAAGTTTAGGAAATAAGGAGAGATTACTTATTATAATCACTCATCCGCCCTTCATTTATCGACACTGTTTCTATATTGGGACGTTTATTATTTACTGAACTTTTTCGTTTTAGGACGTATGTTTCACAATCACTTTAACACTTTATTACTCTACTTTGAATACTAACACTTTAATAACATTAAAAATACAAGACGAGCCCACAATTATTCTACTTTAAAACTTTAAAACATTAATCCATACTTATATATTTAAAAAAAGTCTTATTTTACAAAATGTAGATAAAATGTAGATTGCCAATTATACCCTTAAATATTAAATTAAGGTTAATGGAGTAATATAATATTGTAATAAGATTATTTAGCATTTTCCTTATTTAATTAAGTCGTTATATGGAGGAAGTGATATTTCTTCCCTTAATTAAATAAGAAAACAACTGCATAAGGAGACCTGATAAATTAATTTTTTACTCCTTCGTCCCACTCATAAAGGGATAACTTTTTTCCGGCATAGGAATTAAAACGAGAGTGATAGTGGTGGATAAAGTAGTGTGCATGGATTTTAGTGGGTTAAAATTTTGTTTTTTAAAATAATATCCCTATATGAGTGGGACGGACGAAATTAGAACTTATCCCTTTATGAATGGGACATAAAGAGTATTAAACTGGTAAAATTAATATGATACATGAATTTTATATTAGTATATATTTGATATGTAAAAACTGAAAAGATTTTTTTTTTTTTTTTTTGAAAAGATATTTTTAAACTCATCATAGAGTTGCTCCAAAACGCTTGCCACAAATGCTAAAAAGAAAAGGTTCAAAATCATGAGTCGGGGGGAGTATATGTTTTGATAAGTCGTCCTTCTTATATGGTAAATTATGGTCATGTTAAGTTGGTGAATGGAGTAATTATATAAACAATGCAATAAGATTATTTAGTTTTTTCCTAATTTGTTATTTTTATATTTTGTATTCTTATCTTATAAGTTTGTGTTCATCCCAATCCTTAATAATTAATTTGATCCATAAAATTTAAACATCGATTTCTCTTCACTTTCGACATCTTCTCTTGATATTAAATTTCCAGTCTCAACGAATTAAATTCAGAACTTTTTAAATTTTAGATTTTGTGAGTATATATTGATTTGGATCATGCTATTATTATTATTATTATTATTATTATTATTATTATTATTATTATTATTATTATTATTATTATTATTATTATTATTATTATTATTATTATTATTATTATTATTATTATTTTCTTTATCCGTATTCAAAGTTTTGTTGTTTATATTTTTCAAATCATCCTTAGATAATGTATACATGTAACTGTATAGGCTTATTAATGTCATGTTTACTTCGCATATTACCTGATCATGACTTACATTATAAATGTTTAATTGAACAATAAACACCGACATTAAATTTTAATTTTTTTGTATGCATGTTTTATTTTAGAAGAGTTGTCGCCAAGATCCAAAACAATCAACAATATAAGATGCATGTCAAAAGTGCAAGAGATCTTATCAAATTGATGAGAAAATAAAACATGTGTGTAGCCAATTGTTGAAACAATACCAATATACGTAAAAGTCGAAATTCAAATATTGCTCATACTCTCTCCGTCTTTATTTATTAGTCCCATTTGGGATGGACACAAGAATCAAGGAAGGAGGAGAAGATATGTGGTTGTAATCAATTCTAATGAGAGAGAGTTGATTATAGCCAATTATTTTTAGAAATAAAACTAATAAGTAGGACAAACGAAAATTACAAATGTGACTAATAACAAGGGACGTAGGTAGTATTATCTAATATTCATATACTAGAAGTCAAATACGATGCATGTGTTACAATTGTCCGGTCATTTAAAGCAGTATAAGTGGGATGTTCAGTCAATGAGTACATTACAACAATCAGTGAGGTGGTATTCTTTTTATTAAAAAATATTAAGACTTACAAACCACTATTTTTAATATAAGTGCAAATGAAATATATTTTCTCAAGGTAAAAATAATTAATTCTTCATGTTATAGAGATCTCAACACATAAGCATGGAATATAAAACATTTTATAACTAACCTCTTGCTTCAAAAATTGATGACATAGGGGATTCGAATATAATAGTCACTTGAATCAAAATGATGGATATGATGAAAATAATTAATCAATTGTGTGGAGGAAATGATTCTGCTTTACTGCCTACTCAAGTTGAAGTGCAAAATAAGAAATAATTTTATTTTGGAGAATAACATAGAAGAAGATTGACGAATGAATTCAAATTTCAATTGTTGACGATCAACCGTTCGTCATGGAATGTAAACGGTGAACAAACATTATCCAATTAAGAATATCAAATAAGAAAAGGAAAAAAAAAAGTTTGAATATGAATTTATGTACATATAAATGATTTAGAAAATTATCTTCTTCTCAAATATACAATTAATAATTTGCTAACAATACTCATTCTCTTTTATCAAATTTTATTGAACATTAAAAATAATATATTGGTATGACTCCATCAACCCATATAGTAGTTATACATGTACCCACTACTAATTTCTTTCTTTTATTTTAGAAATTAAGATATACCAAGGAAAGGATAAATCCAAAAATGGATAGAGTGCCATATTTTTCGATAATATTATTTAATTTAAATTCTTTGAATAATTATTCTTTTAAGTAAAAAAAATCATAATAATCAAAAAATAGGTCAAATGAAAAGTTATACGTGTAAAGCACGTTCTCAACATTAGTTTATTAAATATCATCAAAATGCAAAAATAATAATAATAATAATAATAATAATAATAATAATAATAATAATAATAATAATAATAATAATAATAATAATAATAATAATAATAATAATAATAAACAACTTGTGCCTAAGGTTAGATTCACTAAATCGTGGGCAGAGGTAGTAATTTTGTCACGACCGGACTTTACTAAGGATAGTGAAGCCGGGAACCCGTGACTAGGGATGGGATTAAAGAAGCGGGAATAGAAAGGGGAATGTAATTAAAGTGCAAGAAACCACCCGAACAAGCGTGGGAAGTATTTATTATATCAATTGGCGTCGAGCCTTTAAGGAAAAGAAAGACATGTGTCCGATATGTTTACACAACTCGAAGACTCAACTAAAATCTATCGATATTTCACAGCGGAAGTCTTACAGAATGCATGTATGAAGACACACATTATCGAGAGTCTTAATCTAACAAGCTAATATGATTCAGGATGACAAAAGCTTGAGCCGGCTCTCCATTCCATCTTGTTCAACCTGCACATTTAGAAATATATGCAGGGCTGAGTACAAAAGTACTCAGTGGGCACATTGCCGAAAACATACATATATAATTGTCAAGCCATTCAACAGTAAGACATAGGAGTTTTATTGAAAAGAGCCTATGCTTACTAAAATAGTTCTTGTGATCTAAAAGTGTCTGCAGACTAAGTTCTTTAGTAATCTACCATATCTGTTCCTATGGTATCGAGAGAGTGGCCACTCTCACGATACCTAGACCGGCCAACCCGAAGATGACACACGGTCACATTGTGTACACTAGTCCAAGTAAGATAGCTATCTTACTAGGACCCGAATTCGATTATATAAATTGGCAAAGCCAACACAGATAGGTATCATACAAAATCAAAACATTTATGGCATGACAATATTTGAAAAATAATATTTTAAATCTGAACATGCTATAAGTTTATTTGTATAAGAAAGCCCACCTCTTGAAGCGTAGAATATGCCCGGTCTTGATAGGCGAACAACGTCAAAAACCTTGTCGAGTCGCGCCTATTCATAAAGGTATAATAAGAATCTACATTCTTATAATAAAACTTACTATAGGAAAATAATCGTCTAGTATATTTTCCTATCTTATAAATCTGTTAGGGTTAACAGATTGATTTGAATCCTTTAAATCTTTCATAATAGAATAATCTTTTATTATTCAGAATCGTTTCTTCCATGATTCGAGACCATTTATTTGTCGAATTAATTCCCGAAAATTACGCAAATCTTCAGGACATATTTTAAAGCTAAGCATAGCTTAATACTTAATTAATCTTAATTAATTAAATTCATAAGTTGAATAATCTTAATCATTTTTATTAATCTCAAGCGAATCCGATTTCTATAGTCGGGCCGTCCTTATTAATTAATTACTAATTAATCTCGTGAGTATTTTACGAGAATATGATCCCTCAAAAATTTAATCGAACATTCGATTAATAGAATTAAATCCGGACAAGTTAAGTCCGTAGATTAATTGTATTGAATCCGGCCAGAATATTAAATTCTCGGCCCAAATTACTGGACTCGGCCCAAGCTCTACTGGACTCGGCCCAATCTCCACTGGTCTGGTTCGGATCCGCGGGTTTTGGCCCGAGACCCGACCCGACACCGAACCCGACCCGGTTCGTATTCATATATATACTGAAAACCCTAACCTCCCATTCATTTGCGCCTCTTTTCTTGACTGAGCCCTAACCTCCTTTCTCTCGGACTTCTCTCTGCCGCGACACCACTCGCCGGCGTCGAGGGCTGCCGGCGTCGGCGTCCTTCTTGCCGGCGTCAGCCTTCTATTCCTCTCTTCTCTCTCTCTATCTCTCTCCATCGGATTATCTCTCTCCATCGGATTATCTCTCTCCATTTGACTCTCTCTCTCTCTGTCGCAGTCGAACGTCGCCATTGCTGCCGGAATAAGCCTCGCCGCTGGCCTGGCCGTTGCTGTCGGAGGGAGCTCCGACGGCAGTTGCTGCTGGAAGCTCCGCCACTTCCTGGAGTCGCCGGAGGTAAAGGGGTTCGATTCCCCTGCATTCCCTTCCCCCTCTCTTTAATATATTTTCTGCCCCTATTTTTATCTAATCAATTAATGGTTTGATTGATTGATTATTGTGCAGTTTCGATCTCCCCATCCTCGACGACAACTCCGCCATTGGAGTCGGAGGATTCCGACCGGAAATGCTCAGTCCGAAGCTAAGATAAGCCTGCCCTTTCCCTCTTTTCTTAAATTTTTGGTTATCTTGCTTATTTGATTTAGATTAGTGTTGCAGTAGATGGTTCCTTTGATTTATGTGAATGAGTTCACTGTATCTCTTAAGAGCAAAATATATTTACATAGCTTAGATTTCAGATTTCAGTTTTGAAATACGAGAATTTGTGGTGGTTTATGTCTTTAAATTTTCTTGCTATAGCTTTCGGTTTACTCTTGTTGAATGAAAAACACACATGTTGTAGCAACTAGGTGTTTAATACATGTTATGAGTGATAGCATTAAAATTGTGACATTAGTTGAACTCGTTTTATGTTTCGCATTATGCTTGAACTCATGCTTTGGTTTTCAGAATCATGCTAATAAGTAATTACTCAGTTTTAGCATGTTGGTGAACTGAAGTGAAGTTGAATTTTTCATATTCTTTGATCAAGTGTTTAAGTTTAAATCATGCTTGATTTTACTTGAGGCTTTTAGGTACTTACTTAGAGTTAGAAGTGCTGTTGTTGCTAGCTCACCACACTCCTTCCTTCTTCTTCTGTCCTCTGCTGCTTCTTCTCTATTCTCTAGTGTTTTTAGTGAGTTGAGCGTGAAAGAAAGGAACTGAAATTAGTTGGGGTGAGGGGGGTATTTATAGGCTGATCTTGTGATGAATGTAGCACATCAAGTGATGGTAAGGGTTGGAGGAAAATCTGCTCCATCCTGTACCTACTGATTTTCTGTTGATCCTCTATCTTATCCTACTAATTTTCCTTTTTGTTCTCTGCAAGTCTAGGTTAATTGTAAGAGATAGGATCTTCCTTTCTGATTTCTTCTCTAATCTTATCTTTTTTTGCAGGTTGCAAGTTGAAGGAAAGGTTGAGGAAGGTGCTGTTTTTCTTGGGGCTCAAGAATGGTGTAGGGGGGGAGAATGAAGCTGGAAAACTGGAAAGAATATCCCCTGCTGCTGCTGTCACTTCTCTGCCCCTTCTCTGCTGCTGCATCTTTGTTTTTCTTGTGGCTCAAGAAGGTGTAGGGGTGAAGAATGAAGCTAGAAAAACTGGATGAGATACTCTACTGCTGCTGTCCCTTCTCTGCCACTTTTCTCTTTTCCTTTTTTTTTTTTTTTCTTTGGGCTCAAGCAACGACTACATGCATGTAATCCTTTAATTACTTGTTGTTTTTAATTAGTAATATCATTAATTATTCCAGATATTATTTTTATTGACATGTGAGTTTATTATTATTAATTTACTGTTTTTGATTCATTAATGTATTAATCGAATGTTTGGTTCTCGACATTATTGTAATTCTAACAATATAATTTCTTAATATAGGAATGTTTAATCAAATTACTATTTGATTTCTAATTGAGGTTACTACTCAATGGATTTATCACTAAAGTGATCATATTCTTTAATCAACCAATTATAGGGGTCATTCCTCTAATTAGAAACGACTAATATAACGAGTCTTTCTTACGAAAATTCTACCTTCGTCGAGAATAGAATTTTCTAAGCCCTTAAGGTTTAAACTTATTTATCCAATTTACGAATTTAACTACTAAAGTAGTGTTATGAAAATGCGGGGCGTTACAAATTTGTTTTGGACTACATGTATATACTCCCTCCATCTTTAATTGTCATGATTTTTTTTCGGCACAAATCTTTTATTCCGCAGCCGTTAAAATTGAAAATAAGGAGTCAAATGTAGAAAAGTTGGGCTTAATTTTTTCCATTTAAAAAAAATAAGGAACGGCCTAAAATAACATTTATAATTATGACTATTGAAGTGTGACGGAAGAGCGAGTAGAATATAATTTTTAAAAAAAAATGTAAAGGAAAAAGTGATTGTTACCATACTCTCTCCCTCCTAAATTCAATTTCCAACAGATGTAGGGAAAAATTCCATGCCTCCCACAAATTTCTCATCTAAAATCATCACCACCTCTCCCTTCTTCCTCCTTTCTCTCATCTGCATACCGTTTTCATTTCCCCCTTTTCTCATTTCTGCACCTTCGCCGTTAAGGTTTCGAATTCTCAACCTTGAACGTAGACACACGTTAAATCATGGGTCAGCAGGAATTGATCTACTGTTTCGTCGCCAGAGGAACCACCATTTTGGCCGAGTACACTGAATTCAAGGGCAATTTCACCTCCGTCGCTTCCCAGTGTTTGCAGAAGCTCCCCGCTTCCAGTAACAAATTCACTTACAACTGCGATGGCCACACCTTCAATTACCACGTCGAAAATGGATTCAGTACGCTTCTTTCCTTTTCAAATTTCTTTGATTTTGATAATTTTTTCCTTTTCCCTTTTTTCAAGGGTTTGGGGTGCCATTCTGCTTTGATTATTTTAAATTTGGCTGATAATTTGTGCGTACATTCAGTTTTCAATGAGTTCGTCTATTATTAGGTTAATTTATGTCGTGAATTGGAATGAAAATTTCTTATGATGTGTGATTATCTTCATATTGTGTGACAATTGCTTGATAAGGATTCTGTTTTGCGAAGGCTATATTTGATAGAATGTACTATGATCACTCCTCATCGTGGAGCATTATATGCAAATAGATCGATTATATGGCGTGGTTTGATTAGGTGTGGCAAGATTCTTGATCATTTTATGGTACTTCTTTCGTGGACACTGGAAGATTGTTCATGTTTGCGTTGAAGGAAATTTGTAGAAAATATATTATCTGTGCTGTTAATTTAAGCTGAAATACTACGATGAGCTGCAAAAATGTATTGATAGGTGCTTTTTGTACATCACTATCATTGACATAAGCTACTTGAAAATTTATGACTCATGAATATTCAGAGTTCAATCCTCACATAATTAGCGTGAGGGAAGTCGAGCATTCTTCACTGTCATTTCCTTTAGAAGAGGATTTTTTTTTTTTTTATTATTATTATTATTATTTTTTTTTTTAAATAAAACAAGTTACTTAGTTTACAGTTTTTAGTTGAGCAGATGCGGTGGCGGACTAACATAAACGAAAGGAATACGCCACTTCTATGATACCGTGTGAGAGACTAGTTTGTTAATGTGAATATAAGTGTGGAAAAATCACTTATTTATCTTTTCTGTAAATGCATTTGATGTAAATATCTTTATTAGTAAAACATTGGATCTGTTTAGTTTGTGGACTGCATAATTTTATGTGTTTCATGCCACACTTGTAGCCTATTGCGTTGTTGCCGTGGAATCTACTGGTAGGCAACTTCCCATTGCTTTCCTGGAGCGTGTTAAGGAAGATTTCAACAAAAGATATGGAGGGGGCAAAGCTACAACTGCAGGCCCGAATAGCCTCAACAAGGAATTCGGGTAGGAGCTACTTTTTTATCTTCTTAATACTTGTTCTATCTTTTATGCTGCTGCTGAACTCTTTATGGTATATATGCAGCCCCAAGCTGAAGGAGCATATGCAGTATTGTGTCGATCACCCTGATGAAGTGAACCAACTCGCTAAGGTCCAGTCTCAGGTTTCTGAAGTTAAAGGCGTCATGATTGAAAATATTGAAAAGGTAGAAAGAAAAATAAATCATTGTTATCTGCTATCAGCCTAAAGCTTTGTGTTCTTGCTGCTTATTTATGCTTTCATTGATATTGTTATGATTCCGTTCATCATTAGGTTCTCGACAGAGGTGAGAAGATCGAATTGCTTGTTGACAAAACTGAGGATCTCAGGTCACAGGTTAGTTTGACTGATCTTGAGTGCTTTGTTCAATGATTCAACTGCAGGCAATTTGCATAATAGAAGTATTTCCTTGAGAATTTCTGATCAAATCATGAAAAAGGTTCTCATTTGAAGCAGTTCTAACTCCTTACATTTTTCACACAAATATCGATTGAGGATATAAAACTGAAATTAAGGCTAGACTTCATTTAATCTTGCTGCCCCTTGAAATATTCTCCACGTGGCTTGAAGCGTTTTGAACTCTTTGTTCTTAATGTTGTCGTCACTACAAGTAAAATATACAAGACACCACAAATTCTAAATTTCGAGAACCTTTATAGACTAACTAATTTTTGGCACTCAAATCACATAGTGTATTTAAATGTTATTGGTTCTGTCCCTCTCTACAATCAATATTATATGGGAGTTGGCCTTTCCATCTACAAGCTTCAAGATTTGAATCGTTCCTATGATATCCTTTTGCATCCTCCATCTTCCGTGCATGATATTTTTCATGCCTTTTGATCATTGCATTTTCTGTGGATAAATTCTCATCTCCCCCATCCAAAACATAAACATAGCAAAGTGCAAATGCCAGGAGGCCTGGGACAAGGAAAAGGAAAACATTAGACTGCAAAATTACAATTTGGATGACCAAACGTTGCAGCACCTGAAAATATGTCGAAAGCATCTACTAGTTTGATAGGAAAGCTGCCTTCTTACGCATACATGAGCTCATATTATTTAAATTGTACATTTGGGGGTTTCAGGCTCAAGATTTTAAAGCGAAAGGTACGAAGCTGAAGAGGAAAATGTGGATCGAGAATATGAAGATCAAGCTAATCGTACTTGGTATTTTGTTACTTATAATTCTCGTCATCTGGCTTTCAGTCTGCCACGGCTTCAAATGTTAATGCATACGCCTCATTTTTCTTGGCCAGAATCTTTAGAAAATTCTCTGATACAGAGATGATATATAGGTGATGAGCATTAGAGAAGTTCCTTTTTATTTGCAGTGGTTACTTGTTTCTCGACAGTTTTCTTGCTGTACTTTGGTTCTTGTTTAAATTCTTTGGGCTTCTTCTCTCTTTATCTAGTTTACAGGAATTGCATTTTAGAATTTATTTTGTTTCATTGTGATATTATTATATCCCATAACTATCATGTCATGCAATGATGATTAAAATTTGGGCGACGTGATAAATATGGTGTACAAAGATTGACATGATATGATAGTTTATCAAACCGTATTATATGGTTCGGTTTGGTTTTTACATCAAACTGAACCATATAATACGGTTTGATAAACTTTTGAAACAAATTGAACCGCATTAGTATAAAAATTATTGAACCAAACCAAACTTATCCGTACTAATATGGTTTGGTCACTTGGTGCAGTTCGATTGCAGTTTTAATACTATGTTTTTCGAATAGTAAAAACATTCTATAATGCACAATTCTTCAAAAAATGCCATATTGCAATATCAGATACGTGCAGGATACGGGTGCGGGTACGATTCGTGGGATACGCACGGGATACGCCACGTGGCGAATCCCGCAAAAAAAAAAAAAAAAAAAAAGGATACGCGAATCGGGTGTGCCCACCTCGAGAATCCGGTGCATTCAGGGTGTGTTTGGGGTTATTTTTGTAATAATTTTACTTTTTTGGTTTTTTTAAAATTCTTTTTATATACAAAACCTAAAATTTAAACAATTAATAGAAGTATTGTAATATTTAATTTATGGGGTTTAATTGAAGATTTCATTTTAATTGACATTTGCAATATACTATTCAATTTATACTTTTAATTTTTATAAAGTCTTATATATTATAAAATATATATATACACACGTATCCTTCACGAATCGCACCCTAAATTTTTTTTAAAAATCCGTATCCACGTATCTGTATCGTATTGCCTTTGCACCCGTATCCCCGCACCGCACTCATGCAACATAGAAAACATTCTTTTATGAAATCTAAATCTTTGATGGAAGAGTTCATAATATGACGAAATTTTAGGATATATTCAAAAGTAAATAACTTAAAATTTGAATAAATATTGAGAAATAGTATAATCTATAAGGTTGCGTTCTCTTTGATGCGAAAGAAAAGGAGTGAAAAGAAAAAATCACCCTATAAATTCCACCCCTTTTCTCATCTTTTCACCTTTTCTATTTTCCCCCTTCATTTGCAATACAATGGAGAGAAATATTATCTCTCCAATTTGGTGTTGTAAATATTTTCTCCAATTTAAGGAGTAATATCCCCCATCATTGATAAAAGGTGAGAAAAGGTGAAAAAAGGGGTGGAATTTATAGGGTAATTTTCTCTTTTCTCTCCTTTTCTTTCGCATCAAAGAGAACGCAACCTTAAAGTATTAAATTAAATCGTATGAGTTAGTTATCTTTAATTATTAATTTTCATCAGTTATTGGAGGTGTATAAAAGGAGAATATAATTTATGTAAAAATTAATATTTAATACAATTATATTTATATTTAAATTGTGATTTTATGGTGTACGGTTTGATTTGCTTATATATTTTTTAAAAACTAAAATTAAACTATAAATCATAATTTGTGAAAATAATTAATTAAACCATATATTTTCAAGTTATAAATCAAATCAAATCGTAAAATATGTTGAATCTTAGGGGGTGTATTCAATTCAGATTTTGAAAGATTTTTTTGGATTCTTAAAGTCTATAGGTATTCAATTAAGATTTTAGAAAGTCTTTAAAACTCTGTAGGTATTCAATACAGATTTTAGAAAGTCTTTAAAAATCTGTAGGTATTCAATTATGATTTATAAATATCCACTAAAATCCGGTGGTATTGAAATTTTGTAGGATTCTATAAGATTCTCATATTTTATGGATTTTGTAGGATTCTTAATGCCTGATATAAATAAAAATCTCTACGCAAAATCCCACCTCTTCACGGTAGATTTCTGAAATCCTTCTCTCCAACCTAAAATCAATTGTGCAGCCGCCGTTCACCACCGTTCACCAGGTAATACTTTTTCTTCAGCAAATTGTTGACATTATTAGTTATTCTTGTAATTCAATCCCATTAACATGAAAAATAAATCTTTGTTTTTTATGGTAATTTTTTGTTGGAAAAAGCTTGTCTTGCCGGTGGGTGTATGGCTATATGTGTGTTTACGTTTGGTGTGTGTGAGCATGTATATTGTATTTAGGGCGGCCTTTTCTTCTCTGGCTTCTAGTGTTAGATTTAGGAGTTTCTTGTACTTGATGGTAGATTAATTAAGTTCAAAGTGATTAACCTGTGATGGGGCAGTCAAAGTACTTCTTAAAGGAATTTTGAAAATTTTCTTTGCATTTAATTGAGTATAGTAGTATTTTGTCCTTAGCCTTTCATGAAACCATTATGGTTGTCTCAAATTCTAAGCAGAAGAAAATCACAATGTATATGTGGCATATTGAACCAACTCCTCTATCAAGAATGACACGAGAATGAATTATGTGAACAATCATCTACTGTAGCTAGCCTTTTGTCAACTGGAATGCATCTATAATGAAATAACACCATGTGAATGGATTTCATAATCATAGGACGTAGATCTTAAAAGCTCAATACTTGATTCTTTTGGTGTACAAATAGGACGAACTTAATTACTAGTATTTCATAGAATGGAGGTAGAGGACTAGAGATTAGACAATGATAACATATGAGTTGCTACTGTTGTTTGCTGACTTGTGTCTATTAATTAATATAGTTATATTGTCATGGGAGATTCACAACAAGATATTAAAAAGAGGTCATCTTATGAGCAATGGACTACTGAAGAAAGCGACTCATTGTTAGAACTTATGGTTGATGCTGCGGCTCGGGGGTGGCGTGACAATAGTGGTATTTTCACGAAAACAACGGTTGAAGAAAGAATACTTCCCGCTCTTAACTCAAAACTTGGGTGTAATAAGACCTACAGTAATTACCAAAGTCAGCTGAAATGGTTCAAAAATCGTTGGTTATCTTATTCCAATCTTATGCGATTTAGCTCTGGTTTTGGATATGACTATAATACCAAAAGGTTTACAGCTCCAGATGAAATATGGGATGAGTACCTAAAGGTAAGCTTCTTAAACATCACATTACATTAATATTATAATATAAATTTATTTTGAGGATATAGTGAAACAATAGTTTAAACTTAAAAAACTCTTTCTCTTTTGCTAGGGTCATTCAAAAGATGTGAACTTGCGCTATGGAGAATGTCTTGATTATGAGGACTTGGAAATTGCTATAGGAAATGGAGTTGCTGTAGGGAAAAATTCTGTTGGGGTAGGTAGTGTTACCGATGCAAGAACGTTAGGAGCATTAGGAGATGATGAAAACAGAGATGCACACATAGAAGATTTCAATTATGATGCTGAAAATGAGATATTTGTAGGAGCAACTCAAAATGATCCACCAATTGGTTCTACAGCCCCTTTAGAGTCCCCTGAGGTGTCTGAGGTGCTTGAGGTGCCCAGTCAAAGAAGGAGTCAACCTAAAAGAAATAGAGCTCAGTATGAAGTAAATTCTAGCTCTAGTGAAAATACTAATCAAAACAGTGTCATGGCAGAAATTAAAAAACTAACAACCATTTTTCAAGGAGTTTACAATTTATTGGAGAAAAGAGATAGTTTATTAGAGCAGAGGGAGAAAGAGAGAAGTTACACTACTTGGGATGCTATTAAGGAGATCCCAAATTTGAATGAAGACACTCGTATGAAGGCTTTTGACTTGCTTGACACCAAATCCAAAAAAGATGGCTTTTTGAAGATGACCGTTGAAGAACGAGCTAATTGGATATTTCACAAGATGAGAGGATAATTGATTCTTTTGGATAATTATATTTTTGTATGGGATCAAGTTTTAGTCGTATGATTTTTTAAGTACTCTTAGCTCTGCTATAGTTGACTTTAATGTCATGGTTTGTTTTTTAAGGATATCAACATTTGGTTTATGTTATTTGATCATGCTTTTCATTTTATTGAAAGTAATCGCAACATACTATTATATGCCATTATATTTTTGTACATATGTTATATTTTTGTTTTGGGCTCATAATATTGATGATTTGCATTTCACAGCCTTTACTTTTAAAATCAAAATGAAGGCATAATGATCCAACACCAATAGCTAACTCTACGAAATTAATTTTACTTCTTTTTTATTCATTTTTTTATGTAGCATAGAAACATAGGAAAAACGGGAGATGTAGTTTCTATTTTATTCTTTTTTTTTTTTTTTTTTTTTTTTTTTTTTTTTTATGTAGCATGGAAGCATATGAAATATTGGGAGAAAAAATAGAAGACGAAGAAATGGAAGAAGAAATAGAAGAGGATATGGAAACAAAACTTTATGAAAATGTTAGGTTCTTAATGCACGCAATTGAAGCGGCAATTTTTTTACTAAGAAACATAATTTTGATGCCGCGGTGTATTGAGCCTTCTCTAAAGTGACAACCAATCAGTAAGATTGGAAATAATTTTATAAATAATATGCTCAAAGGAGATCCAGAGAGTTTTCGAGAGTTGTATAGGATGTATCCGGATGTATTTTTGAAGTTATGCGATATCCTTAGATAGAAAACTCTTCTGAAAGATACAACTTATATATGTGTTGAAGAAATGGTGGCAACATTCTTGATCATTGTAGGACACAGTGATAGGTATTGTAATGTTCGCCAAAGGTTTGATCGTTCGCATTTCACTACTAGTCAAAACTTCAACAAAGTCTTAAAGGCCTTGAACACAATAGCACCGGAACTGATGGTTAAGCCAGCTACAGGGATGCCTGCTAAAATTCAGGAAAGTACAAGGTTTAACCCTTTCTTTAAGGTATGGATCATTTTGGTAATAATTTTAATATGCGACCTATATCAAATGTTATACTTTTTTTGTTTTACCAGGTTATAGTTTTCTTCTATTAAAGTATTCAATTTCTTTAGGATTGTATCGGAGCTATTGATGGAACTCATATCCCAGCAATGGTAAAAGGTCGAGAAGTAAGCAGCTATCGCAACCGTCATGACATTCAATCACAGAATGTTTTGGCAGCTTGCAACTTTGATCTTCAGTTCATGTATGTACTAAGTGGGTGGGAAGGTTCAGCACATGACTCTAAACTTCTAAATGATGCTTTATCAAGAAGAAATGGACTTGAAGTGCCCCGAGGTAACATACTTTTCTTTTTCTTTTTCCATTTTTTAATTTTTTTTTACCGTATATGACAAACAAAACAAACTATATGGTTCTTAAATTATGCTAGTGTTATGTTGATTTTTGTAAGTTATCTTATTTTTATTATGTTTGTCTATTGTATTTTCATGTAAGTATTTTCTTCGCTTATGATATGTTACTGTGAAACATATTGCATATTGTTGTTCATGGCTTAAAATTATTAATTATTGCAGTTTTTCTTGCTTGAGTCTGACATTATGTCAAAAGGGTAGGTAGTGGCCTTTTTAAAGCTCTTTAAAATTCGCGTGTTCATTTCTTCAAAAAAAATAAAATAAAAAATCACATGTTCATCTCAAGATCAATATATACATATATATGTGTGTGTAGAGAGAGAGAGTTTACATTCAATTAATGAATCACAACACAACATTATATATTTATTAACTATTGATTGAAATATTTTGTCCGTGTATTTCTTTAAAAATCAATTTAGATTTATTTTTAAAAGTCTGTAGATTTATAAAGTATATGCTGGTGGAATAAATCAATCTAACAGAATCAGTCAAACTCTATAAAGAATTCAAACACTCCATGGAATTAACAGAATCCACCAATTATATAAAATCTGTCAAAATCCTTTAAAATCTGAATTGAATACACCCCCCTTAGTTTGGTTTACAGTAACCAAACTATGAACGCACCTAAATTGATTTGTGAAACACGGCAACAATATATATATACGATAGGGCTGTCAAACGGGACGGTACCGGATTCCCGGTACCGGGTACCGGTTTCCCGTTTACCGGATAACGAGAAATTTAGGTACCGGGTACCGTCCCGTTTATATTATCCGGTACCCGGTACGGTACCGGCCGGTACCGGTATTTCCCGGATTACCGGTTAAGGTACCGGTTTTGTCGAAAAAAAATTGTATTTTTTTTCTTATTTTTTAAACCTCGTTAATATTTCACCTAATTCGTTTTGTAAAATTTTATCATTAGGTGAAATTTTAATCTTAAATTAACAATCTTAATTTCACAACAATTTTTCAATTTATAATTAAATTAAAATAAAATCTAAATTGACATTAAACTAGTCAAATTCACGTCAAATATATATAATATCCACTAATGGACTAATGGTTGTATCATTTATAATTTAATTATTGATTATTTGATTGTATTATGTTTTTTTAAAAAATAAACAGATAATTATTTAACTATCTATTATAATTTTTTATTTAATAATATAATATATATATATAAATAATTAATTATTAAAATTAAACCGGTACCCGGTACGGTACCGGTACCGTACGGGAAGTACCGGGTACCGGCAAATTTTTCAGAGGTGGTACCGGGTACCGGACCGGGTACCGAAAAACCGGTACTCGGTACCCGGTACCCGGTCCGGTACCGGTCCGGTACCGGTACTCCCGAATTACCGGGTACCGTTAGACAACCCTAATATACGATATCAATTACATCATAATGATAAATTAAGGTATAATAATCAATTTCTATAATAATATAATCATTTCACGAATTCTATGAGCCCGTGAAACTTGCTCTTATCTCATGTAATGAAATTCTTTTTTTGTTTTGTTTGTAATAACAGAATATAAAACCCTAGAATTATGCTTACAACCCTAGAATCCTTTGCATCTTTACCCCTCAGACAAAAAGAAGAAGCAGCAGCTATGGATGGAATAAAACACATGGAGAAGCATGAACCATTTGATCTTTCACACGACGTCGTTGCACTAATCCTGTGTTAGATCTGGAGTCAAAGTTCGAGAAACCTGCACAAATTACAATAAACAGAAACGAAAGTTAATCGTTGCGCCGTGGACGAACCGCTGCCCTAAAAGTTATTTCCGGTAGACCCTCGGTGCCAAGTCTCGATGCCGAAAACATTCTCGAAGGTTAACACAACACTCGATTGTGCGTGCAATTTCAAGGAGGAAGAAGAAAACAGAGGAAAGAAAAAGAAAAACAACAAAAAGAAGAGAAAAGAAAAGAATTGAATTGACGATTGTTTGATATGTATGTGTATATGCTCCAAGCCAATCCAACACATATATATAGAGAATTATGAGAATACGTTTCATAATTAAATTAGGAGAGGCCACTAACCCCACTAACCAATGAAACTCTTGTCCCCTACACAAACGTGGGTAATGTAATAATTAATTCTTTTAATGTAGTAACTAATTCTTTTTATTTCTAACATTTCCTTACAAATGAAAATAAATGAAAAGAATTAGTAAGGAAATAAATATTGATGCGTAGATATAAATATCTTTCGATTTTAATTGGTACGTTAGTGAAGTAGACAACACATACATCTCAAAAAGTGCTTTACAGCTTGAACTTTATGAGCTCATAAGTATAACCCCACAACACACATCATTCCATAGGAAGAAAATACGTCTCTGCGATGACAAATAAGGCAAATCAATACCTTCGATTTTCGTGTATGCTCTAGAAAATGCATTTTATAGAAGAGAAAACTCTTCACATACACTTAGGTGATTCTATGAAAGTGCAATCGCCAAGACATCAAATATATTATACGCATATAATATACCAGAAACGTTTCGCAAAACATAACTGCAAGAATCATTAAGAGCTAAACAATGCTCAACCTCAAAACATCATAGTACAATCGAAAATCCACCGCAGTAGGATTACCTTGTCAGGCAACGATTCGTCTATGTCCAGAGTTCTCCGCAGTAGAACCAACATAGCGTAAAGCTGCTTCCAGCTAACTGTAATTAACACAAGTTAATACATATTCAAGATATAAAATAAAGATTAGATAACAGAGTTTCGTTTGACCTGTTAGGTTTCCACTATGTTAAATCTCTTCATTCAACATCTTCATTCCAATACAGGCTGCAAGTTCTTGCACTTGATGCTTTATGAGAGCTTTGTGAAAGGATCCGCCAGATTCCTTTATGACTTTACAAAGTCAAGAGAAATAACAACATCTTCAAGCATTTCTCTCACCACAACAAGCCTCACCCGGATATGTCTCCGTTTCCCATTATATACGTTATTCTTCGCAACAGAAATAACAGATTGTGAGTCACAGTGAAGAGAAATAGGAGCTTCAGAATTCTTACCCAATGGTATGTCTGCTAGCAACTCTCGCAACCATTTCGAGCTTCAGAATTCTTACCCAATGGTATGTCTGCTAGCAACTCTCGCAACCATTTCGCTTCATGACTCGCAACTTCCAAAGCAATGAACTCAGATTCCATGGTTGAACAAGCAATACAAATATGTTTTCCAGATTTCCAAGACACATCACCCCCACCAAGCATGAATACAAATCCACTTTTGGAGCTTACCTCATCACTATCTGAAATCCAGTTCGAATCACAATATCCTTCTAATACCTCGGGAAAACGGGAATAGTGCAAAAACAAAGATCTTTGGCCCCCTTTAGATACTTCAACAAGCGATATAACGCATTCCAATGTTCGTTACCAGTATTATGAGTATAACGACTCAATCTACTTACAGAGTAAGCAATATCTGGCCTAGTATAATTCACCAGATACATCACACTCCCTAGAATCCTAGCATACTGTTCTTGAGAAACAGGCTCACCATCATTCTTCTTTAAATGCATACTAGGATCATAAGGAGTTTTAACAGGAACCAAATGACTACAATTAAATCTATTTAGCACTTGTTCCACTTAATGAGACTAACTCAACACATATCCCTCCTTAGACTTTAATTACCAATTTAATATCAAGGATGTCATCAACCTCTCCCAAGTCTTTCATATCAAAAGCAGAAGACAAGTATGCTTTTGTTTCCATCACAATATCAAGACAAGTGCCAAAAATCAACATATCATCCACATATAGACATATAAGCACACATTTCGATCCAAGGGTTTTGGAATAGACATGACTCAGAACCATTTAGCACAAACCCATTCATCAAGATAGTATTGTGAAACTTTTCATACCACTGAATAGGAGCCTGCAGCTTCAAACCATACAGAGATCTTTTTAACTTACACACTTTATTCTTCATCCCAGGTACCACATACCCCTCAGGTTGATGAATATAAATCTCTTCATTAAGATCACCATTCAAAAAGGCAGTTTTCACATCCATTTGGTGCACAATAAGACTGTGAATAGAAGCTAAAGCAACTAGCATTCCAATGGTAGAAATACGAGCAACAAGGGAATAAGTGTCAAAGAAGTCGACATCCCTTTTCTGAGAATATCCAACTACCACAAGCCTTGCCTTATACCTATCAATCGACCCATCATGTTTCAACTTCTTCTTAAAAATCCACTTCGATCTAATAGGTTTGCATCTAACAGGCAAGTCAACTAGTTCCCAAGAATGATTATTAGTGATAGACTCTAGTTCACTTTGTATAGCTTCCTTCCAAAGAGGAGCATCTACAATAGACATAGCAGCTCTATACGAAACAAGATCATCACTAATCATAAAGGCTGATACCACATAATCATCAATCAGATCAGGATGCTCAACAACAAAAGTAGTAATGAAATCAGTTTCAAATGAAGTTTCAGTTCTCTGTCTCTTACTCATTCTCAGTTCTGGAGCTACTTCAGACTCTTGAACTAATCGGTCAGATGGCTCAGCTGTAACATTCTTGGATGAACTAGGCACATTCTTAATGATCATATTAGTCTTCATTGGAAAAACATGCTCAAAAAACTCAACATCTCGAGATTCATAAATAGAATTATCACACAAAGACAAAAATCGATAAGCAGCAGAATTCTGAGCATAGCCAATAAATACGCAGTCAAATGTCTTAGACCCAATATTCACCTGCTTCGGGTTATTCAACCTCACCTTAGCTAGACACCCCCACACTCTCAAAAATTTCAAAGTAAGGTGCAAAACCTTTCCACAACTCGTAAGGAGTCTTATCTAACTTTTTATGAGGTACTCAATTAAGAATATAACATGCAGACAAGGCGCTTCCCCCCACATACTGATAGGTAAACCCAAACTTAACAACATAGCATTCAACATATTCTTAAGAGTTCTATTCTTCCTTTCAGCATTACCATTCTGTTCAGGGGAGTAAGGAGCCGTAAATAATGAATTATTCCATAATTCTCACAAAAGTCTCGTAAGAACAAGGTACTATATTCTCCTCCCCTGTCAGATCTTAGTCTCTTAATCTTCAAATTCAATTGATTCTCTACTTCGGCCTTATATCTAAAAAACGTGTCAACTGCCTCATCCTTAGTTTTCAAAAGGTATAACCGTGTGTATCTAGAGAAATCATCAACAAACGAGATGTAGTACATTTTCCACCTCTACTAATAGTATTTCTAAATTTTGCTAAGTCCGTGTGAATTAGCTCAAGAAGAACAAATGATCTATGTTCCACTACTTTAAAAGTCTTCTTAGAAAATTTTGCTTCTACGCATATTTCACATTTAGCATCATCCTTGAGAGTTAGAGCATGAACAAAACCCAAAGAGCGTAATTTCTTAATAGAATAATTCACATGTCCAAATCTACCACGCCAAACATCTAGAGACTCAACCAAGTAAGCAGAAGAAGAAGCATTCACTACAAAAATTAAGGTTTTCATCAACACATGTATGTGTACTTTAAAATATGCTTATGTGTGAGGAATGACCGTTACCACACTAATATAAATGTCACCGTATGTCACTAATTCTGCCGAGGAACAATTTAACCTACACATCTATGCATGTGTGGAGAAATCATTGAATATTTACCCACACAATTTAATTAAATCCTGCACGGAGCATAAATAATAATATACAAACGTTTAATCGATTGGATCGAAAACAAGAAACGAACAAATATTGTAGAAGATTGATGATAGATTCACCGCAAGGAAGATGTCGACTAACCATTTCGAAGGCTATCGACTTACACCATTGATGTCTCTACCTCTACCTATTCCTCCATCTCGTTTACAACCACGACTGTCGGTGTAAATTACAATACCTACAACTGACCTTTTGAGATCTTATTGGAGCAATGAAATTGGATATTATATTTAGGTTGCGTTCTCTTTGACGGAAACAAAAGGAGAGAAAAGAGAAAATTAATTTATAAATTTCACCATTTTCGTCACATTTTCTCACCTTTTATCAATGAGGGGAATTTTACTCTTTAAATTGGACAAAATATTTACAACACCAAATCGGAGATATAATATTTTCTCTCAATTGTAGAGCAAATGAAGGGGAAAAAATAGAAAATGTGAGAAATAAGGAAGATTTTAAGGGTGATTTTCTCTTTTCTCTTCTTTTCTTTCACATCAAAAGGAACACAACCTTAATATTTAGGACGTGGATGTAGAGAGAGGGAGTATTGGAGCAATTTCATCGGCATGGAGCTTGTTAGAAGAGTGGGTATTTGAATTTTTTGATTTAAGCGGGTTTATTTTGGGAAGAACTTTTTTTCGTGTAAGCGGGAAAAGTTAGTCATTGTAATTTGTTATCCATATTTTGATATTTTACATTTTAATAACTGAAAAAACGTAATAGTATACTGATTTTTTTTAAATATATTTATTTTTTGTTTCAATAGTTGATTGTTTTCGTATTGAATATGAGTAAATAAATACGTGCGTGTGTATGCCATGTATGAAACATTTAATTTGGTGAAAGTTTAAGATATTCATTCTCACACTTCTCAAAGTGCTAAGTAAATTTTATAAGGCATCACTGTTTCTAGTTTCTACAGGTAACAAAGTAAAAAATAATTTGATTAAATAAGATAAAATAATAAGCACTAAAATATAAATGTGACTAATTTTTTTTATGATACATACAAATGTCAATAATTTGCGTATGCAAAGGATCACTAACCACACTTTGCTAATTAATAATTATGTGACTATATGAATTTGCCACGTAGGAACAACAATTTTAAAAAGAATTATTGTCAAATAAAAATAAAAACAAAAATATAATATTAAAAATATAAATGTTGCTATAGTTTATCTCCCACACTTTATAAACGTCATTAACCAATGCAAATTGTCATATTGATTCGGCCACACATTTTATGACTATGTGTGACTATTTGTCACACATTTTTATGTGTTTCTAATTACGTACGGTTAAAAACTCAATTTCTTGTAGTGATTCTTATTCAAGATTTCAGAGGCCACATTAAGTACAAATAAATCCTCAAACAAATACCCATTTCCAACAAAATCTCCACCCCTAGTTATCACAAACTTTATCAGACTCAAAGACAAGCTTTAATCCAGCCTTACTCAACAAACCACCAGACACAAGATTTCTACACATGCTTGACACATACATCACATTACTCAAAGTTTTTCCAGAAGTGAGTTTGAGGAGGACCTTTCCCTTGCCGAGAACACCAGCAACGCTTGAATTTCCCATGTAGACGCACTCCCCTTCGGCAGCATCTTCAAACTCAAGAAACAAACTTTTGTTGGTGCAGAAGAGTGGCTAGAAGCTCCAGTATCCAGAACCCAATCCTTGTTGTTTGCCACCATATTGGCTTCGATCACAACAGCAATGACTTCATCAACTTCTGCCAGGTTCACCTGATTTGCAGGTTTGGGCGCAGCCTGTAACGGCTGTTTGTTGGGACCTTCCTGACGCTGATTGCATTGATAAGACTTGTGGCCGGGAGCTCCACAAGTGTAACATGTTACCTGCGACTTCATAATCTTCTTATCATGCTTGAAATTCGGCTTCTTCTCGTCAAATTTTGACTTCTTAAAGACATGAAATTTTCCTATTCCTGAACCACGACCAGATTCAACATGATTAGCCCTCGAAATATTCAAAGAAATAGAGGTCTTATCTTTGAGGCGATTAGCTTCCTCAGTGCGCATGTGACTGATGAGCTCCTTGAGAGTGAAGTCTCGTTTCTTGTGTTTGATCAGGTTCCTATAGTAATTCCACGATGGAGGTAATTTTTCAAGCAACACATTTGCCTTTAGTACTTCACACATCTGCATTCCTTCAGCCACAGCTGCAGCAACCAGATTTTCATACTCGTGAAGTTGCTCTATTAGTGGCTTGTCATCCATTAACTGGAACTGCATCCACTTTGCCACGGCGTACTTCTTCAGCCCTGCATCATCTCCTCTGTATTCTGATTGAAGAGCTTCCCATATTCCTTTCGCAGAACGAAGATCCACGAACAGATCAAACAGGTTGTTGGACATATGATTGAGGAGATGTCCATGAACAGCTTTGTTATCCTTCTCGTACTTGACCGCATCAGTTTTTGGTTCTAGTGGAGAGGAGGCGCAACATGACCGCCGTCAGCAGTCAGTGCAGCGACAGAGGGAGTAGGTAACGGGGCATCTTCGAACAATACGTAGTCAATCTCTAACTGTCCGAAGAAGATGAGCAGTTTCTGCGACCATCTCTTGTAGTTCGAACCATCAAGTGACTCTAGCTTCGATAAATCAGACAAGGTACGGTTTGACGAGGCCATGAATAGCTTTTAGATTGTTAGATCTGGAGCCAAAGTTCGAGAAACCTGCACAAATTAGATGATTAGGTTTACCCTTCTATATCCATACATGCATGGAAAATTGCTTAAGCTTATATGATTTTAGTTAGGATTAACTTTGAGGTTAATCTATGGCCAGTTCATAATTCTCCGTATTAATCTATTATGTGTTCTGAGTTAGGATATAGTAATAATAATAAAAAATAATGATAAGATGAGTGACACGACCGACGTTTAGCCGCAATCAATAAATTTATAAAGCCTATGCCTTGACTACTACAATTAGTATAGCAATGGTAAGCACGGGGTCGATCCCACGAGGAGTTGGAGTAGCAACCTTTTCAGAACCAAATTGTCACGTTTTAGGGGTGGGTGTTTCACTAAAAAGTGTTCGCAATAGACGAAATCTATCGTAGCACTAGCAGGTAAAAACCTAAGTTGAATCTCAAGGAAAACTTTTTAAAAAAAAAAAAAAAATCAAAACACCCCAGAGGGTGAGGGGTTAGGCAGACCCCCAACCCGTATATAAAACGAAACCAATCGAACAATGTTTGTGGGAGGTAACACTAAAAATGAGTGCTATCCCCACTACAAAGGAAAAGGAAAAGGAAAAGGCTGACAGGAGGAGGATCCGTAGAGGACCCCACTCCCAACTACAAATGGAAAAACAAACCGAACTAATAAAAATACACTGAGAAAGGCCCAAAAGTGACCATCTCGGGAGACTAACAACACCGCCTATCACCACGAGAGACCGTAGACCAGCCAACATGATAGGCTATGAGTACCAGAACCTAAAGTTCGGATAGCCCAACTGATCCATCCGAACGAGCGCCAGGAAGTAGTGGGGGGCGCTGGAGGAGTCGAAGAGTACCATGGTGTCGGTCTGAAGACCCCGACGCGCCATGAAGTCAGTAGGCTTGTTCCCCTCCCGTGGGATGTGGGAGAACCGGACCTGAATGCCTCTGAGCCGGAGACGGATCCGCGTCAAGATGTGGCGAGTG
Source organism: Thymus mandschuricus (assembly GCA_029379335.1). NCBI lineage: Eukaryota > Viridiplantae > Streptophyta > Magnoliopsida > Lamiales > Lamiaceae > Thymus > Thymus mandschuricus. Next base: position 7,750,730 of record CM057082.1, on the reverse strand, counting down.
GCCGCGGACCCGTACCGACCCGAAGTGAGGAGAGTGACAACGGCAGCAACATCCATCTCAATCCAAATGTGGGAAGAGAGCGTAGTCGCCAGCTCTAGCCCGTGGAGGAGCGCCAGGAGCTCCGCTTCGAAGCTAGAACTCACAGTCACCGGGGAGCAGAAGGCACGGAGGAGCGCGCTGTGGTGATCACGAACAAGGCCCCCGGCAGCAGCAACACCTGTATCTGTATCGAACGACCCGTCCGTGTTCAACTTCACCCAAGGAGCCTCAGGTGGGAGCCAACGGACCATGCAGGAGCGGAGGGACCGCGGGACCGGCTCTGCGGGCAGCATGAAGGGGACCCGGAGGCGGCACCCCGCCCAGTGGGCCGGAAGGAGGAGCCGAGCAGCAACTAGACTGTACAGGTGATGGGTGACCTGCCAAATAACGTGAGAGCTACGGAAAGGAACCCCACGGTGCTTGTGGTTGTTCCTCTCCGTCCAAATGAACCAAATCACCAAGCAAGGGACCAAAAATGATATGTGTGTGCAAGGAGGCCGTGGGAAGCGGTGTCTCCACGTACCTAAGCTACGTGCAATGCCAGTGCGCGTGTGTGCTTGTGTCTGTGCAGGGAACCAGTCGGAAAAATGGGACCACACAACCCTAGCAGACTCACTCCATTCAAAGACATGCATAATGGACTCCACATGGGGGGACGCACAACACTGGCACATAGAGGCGAGGGAGATACCCCTAGACTGGAGAATGGACTCGATGGGGACACGACCGAGGAGAAGACACCAAAGAAAGACAGAGATGGTGGGAGTAAGGCAACGACTCCAAATATCACCAAAGAGAGAGAGCTTAGGATGATACAATCCTTGATGAGAGTCGTAGAATTCACGCACGCGGAAGACTGAAACTAACTAACGATGGAAATCCCAATACGTCAATGGTCTAAACCCTCCTAAGTACTATAGATAAACCGAAGTCTCTATAACCCAAAGAAACGGTCGCCAAGCCACACGGGGACGATGAATGACACACAACGAGGTTTGATTTACTCGCTGATTCGCCGAATAATGAATTCGTCTTGGAATAATCAAGAGGAATTCGAAAACTCTCAAGAGAGAATAAACTCACAATAATATTAATGATCAAAAGCTAACTAATTTTCGTCCACAAAGACCCCCTTATATAGAGAGGCAAATAAAACCATCTAAACCTAATCTAACTAGGAAATAACTGACCCAAAGTCATTGGCATGGCCCAACCCATTAACCAACATGATAAAAACCCAAAAACAAGTCTTTTAAGGCCCAAAAACGTGGCCTGAACCAAAACATACGAAAATTAAAACTAAAATAAAGTCTTCAATCTTCATCCCATATCATCTATAATTCTGGGCCTCCGCGCTTCGAACCATGACTTACGGGCTCCATCATAGGACGCCTGTACCTGATCTTGTCCCATGCAGATGTCACGGTGAACTCGCCATGGCTGGTAAGAGTCCACCTCATCACATCCTCCTCGCCCCACAACACCGGAGTCCAGTTCACATCAACCAACAGATCAACAGACAAGTAGGGAGCACAGTACGCATGCAAACGATTAAGATCCCAAGCAGAGTCATGCCAAAAGAAAGACACATTAGGTCGAGGGCCGTCGTTGGGCCGATAGACAGAGAGGGGGTGGTCCCCAAACCAACTATCATCCCAAAACGACACTCTCCCTGCACCCAAGGACCAACAAATAAATTCATGCGCACGAATACCAACATGCAACAGACGACGCCACACAGTACTATGAGAAGCAGAAAAACCCCACAAAGGATACAAGTACTTTTGCCACAGGTACCTCGCCCACAGAGAGTCACGGGCCTGGAACCTCCACCACAGCTTATAACTGAAAGCCGTGACCATATCAGATAGCCTGCGAATACCCAAGCCGCCCTCCTCCACCGGGAGACAGATCTGCTTCCAACTGACCCAATGAATCTTTCTCTCCTCGCCCACAGCACCCCAAAAGTACCGCGCCATCAACTGCTCAAGACCATGAAGCACCTTCTTCGGGACTTGGATAGCCTGGAGGACATGCAGCGGGATGGTGGAGAGGGTGCTCTTGATCAGAGCCAGGCGGCCCCCGAACGTGAGATGCCTGTGCGACCAACTGTGGATCCGGTTGCTGATCCTCTGTCTCAACTCAAGGAAGAGGGTCGATTTTTTGTGACCCTTATAGATGGGGACCCCGAGATAGGTGAAGGGGATAGTGCCTCTCTGAAAGCCCCCGACCTCACGAATCATGTGCTGCCAGTCCTCAACGTGATGGTCATTCAGGTAGAAGTTGCTATTCTCGAAGTTAATCATCTGGCCCGACACAGTACAGTACTCATCGAGGCACTCTTTCAGCTTCTCCAAGGATTCCCGCTTGGCCTGGGTGAAGATGATGATATCATCGGCATAGGCCAGGTGAGAGATCGGGGGGGGCCGCCCTCCTCTGGGAGTGGTACACCATATCCGCCTGGCCGACAATCAGCCTGTCAAGGGACCGAGAGAGGTAGTCCGCGGCAAGAACGAACAGAGACGGGGAGATTGGGTCACCCTGGCGCAGACCACGAGAGGAGGGGAAGAAGCCCGCGGGGGCCCCATTCACCAGCACCGAGAACCAGCAGTTTTGCACACACCTCCTGACCATGTCGATCCACTGCTCTGGGAAGCCCATCTTTCTGAGGACGCCGATCAGGAAAGGCCACTGGACACGGTCATAGGCCTTCGCCATATCCAACTTGAGGGCGACATTGGGGTGCGCCCTTCCCTTGCACGGGTGAAGGTCATGGATGAGCTCCTGGGCCAACAAGACGTTATCACTGATCAGCCGGCCCTTGACGAAGCCACTCTGATTGGGAGCCACGACGAGGGGAATGAGCGGCGCCAGCCGTGACGTCAAGATCTTAGAGATGATCTTATTGGTCACGTTGCAGAGGCTGATGTGGCGGAAGTGAGTCCAAGAAGTCGGGTTATCCCTCTTGGGGAGAAGGACGATGGTGGTGGCAGTAAAGCTCCGCGGCATGGGGACACCTTGGAAGAAGTCCAGCACCGCCGCCACCACATCGGGCCCGACCGTATCCCAACACCGCTGGAAGAACAAGGAAGTGAAGCCATCGGGGCCCGAGGTGCTGTCCCCACAGATACCGAAGACAGCAGAGCGGACCTCATCATGCTCCGGGGGCGCACAGAGCCCCAGGAGATCCACAGAGTCGGGCAAGGATTGCAGGCCCTGGAGGTCCGATGCGTCCGGGATAGCAACATCGGATGAGAGAAGGTTCTGGAAGAACCCGGCAGCGGAGGCCCTGATCTTGGACTCCTCGGTGATCTCCCTATCCCCCTCCTGAATGACGTGGATATGGGACTTCACCTGCCTCTGCTTGACCCACCCCTGAAAGAATTTGGTGTTGCGCTCCCCGTCGGTGATCCAACGGATCATCGCCTTTTGCCTCCAAAAGTCCTCTTCCATCCGAGTGCGGAGCATAAGGAGAGCAATGCAGCGGTGGAGCTCAGACCGGGGCTCCGGGGAGGGATCCGAGTCATAAGCAAGCTGGGCCATACTCACGGCCTCCTCGGCCTCCCTCATCTTCTCATGGATATTCCCAAAGACGGCCTTGTTCCACCCCTTTAAGAATCCCTTGACACGGCTCAGCTTGAACTGCAGGTTCAGCATACCCTCAAATCCCGTCGGCTCCTCCCAAATCCTAGCGACCTCAGAGGCGAAGGAGTGATGCCTGACCCACGTATTCTGAAATCTGAAAGAAGCCCGGGGCATCTGGGCCGAGAACTGGCACCTAACCAAGAGCGGAGCGTGGTCAGAGGCCACTCGCGGCAGGTGCGTGACACGGGTTGTTGCAAAAGCGGACTCCCAGTGCTCCCCAATCAGGATCCGATCCAACCTCTCAAGAAGGCCCGGTCTCTCCCAGGTGAAGATAGACCCATCAAAACCGGGGTCAATCAACTGACAATTGGAGATAGCATCAGCAAAGTCCATGATCTCGAGATGACGATCAATGGTGCTACCAACCTTCTCCTCCTCGGTTAAAAAGATGTTGAAGTCGCCTCCCACAAGCCACGGACAACGCTCCATCTGAAGAGACACATCACGCAGAGTCTCCCAAAGCGGGTAACGACCCTCCCTGGAACACTTGGCATAAACGGCGGTCAAATACAACGGAGCACGGAACACGGCAGCAGAGACACGAACATGGACCAGCTGATCAGTATCCTCCAAGATATCAACCTGGTAGTCCCTGTGCACAAAAATCCAAATCTTGTTATAACCATTCGAGTGCCTGTGAGTGAGCCCGATCTTCCGAGACACAAAGGAGGGGTCACGGTCATTCTGAGGCTCCAGAATCGCAACAAAGGAGACAAAATATTCCCTACACAAATTACTGAGGATGCCCAAGGGATTACGATTAACGATACCCTGAGCTTTCCAAATCAGAAAGCTTGCAGACATGGGGAAACAATTCAGGAAAGGCCGGAGCATAGACCCCACTCCTCAGATTTCCACCAAGCGAGGCGGGAAGGACACGACCTCGATTGGGAGTACTCGAACCCTGGATACTGCCAATAGCCATATCTCTGTTACCGTCTGTCATCTCAATATCCCTATCCTCTTTGGACTCATAGTCAGCCTCGAGCATCTCGGTACCATCATCCAACACAACGAAAGAATTCTTGGTTGGGACATTGGCGACCCCCTCACGAGTGGACTTTTTGTTCTTAGATTGGGCGACTTTGATCCACTCACCAAGAGAGGCGCCCGGAGAGGAGCGCTCAGGGGAGGACCTGGGGGAGGCTTGGCGCCTTTGGGGTCCCCGGGGACCACGTGAGAATTGTGCCCGCGGGAAGGGGGACGTGGGGCCTCGCTAGCCCCGAAGACCACGGGAGCCCCGAGAGCAATGGGAGCCTTGGATGGAGAACGAGGAGCCCCGCGGGCCCCGGGGGCCAAGGGAGCCCCGGGAGCCATGGGAGCCCGGGGTGGGGACCGAGAAGAGGAGCGCAGGTGCCTCTCCCCCAAGCGCAAGGGTCTCAAACCCGAGACAGAGCCAGCCGACGGAGATTTGGCGGGAGCCGGAGCGCCTAAGGCACCATGCTGGGGCCGGGGGCTCCCAGGGTGGCCTTGTTCACGAGCGGGGGACCGGGGTTGGGGATGCACCGGTCTTTCCCCCGGAGCACGGACCCGCTGCCCAGATCCCGAGATAACATGAGGCACCTTAGCAGGGGCCGGAGAGACAGAGGCGCCATGAGCAATGGGGGGGCCCCGAGACACACCCTTAGTCCCCGGGCTTGGAGCACGAGCTTGGGAAGCAGCTCTCTTGACAGGGCGCGCATTCCGGCCAAAAGCATAGTAAGACTCGGGGAGATGCCCCACATGCTTGCAGTCAGAACAGTACCTCGGGATCTTGTCCCACACAACCTTCTTCCGAATCTCAGTCCTTGCCATATCAATCACAAACTCTTCCACGGGGGGCTTAGTGATGTCAATCTCAACACAAACCCGGGCGTAGGAGATACGAGAACGAGAGGCCGTAGCATGGTCAACTTGAATCGGATTTCCTAAGGAAGAACAAATCATATAAAGAGCACGTTGATCATACAGATGAATAGGTAAAGCAGGCAAATTACACCACACAGCAACTATGGGAGTTTCGAATGAGGGATTAAATTCTGGGGTCCATTTAAACACACGCATAGGTACAGACTCACCATACCAAACAGGCATACCATTGACACCATGGAGCAACTTAGCATAATCTTCAACATTTGAAAGCATAATGAGCACATGTTTAACATTCAAAAAATTCCATGCAAGGGTACCTTTGATCAAGGAAAACTTAACAGGGCAAATAATCGTGTAGTAAAAACAACATAAACTAAGAAAACAAGTAAAGAATATTTTTGGGTTTTTGGGTTTAAAATCCTAGGCAATAAAATAAATCAAAGCAATTAAAATCAAAGCAAGTAAATAACTAATCTAGAAAGCAAGAAATATATTGAACTAATTAATCTAGAGAATTAAACTTAGAAGAAAGCGATTAAACCACCTAAGCAAGAATCGAAAAGAAAGCAATAACAAGAGCAAAGGAGAAAATGAATCTAGACATATTAAAGAAATTTGGAAATTAAAGCAAATAAATCTAACTATAGGAACTTGGAAAACGAAGGAATCAAAAACTAAGGAAACCGAATCTAATCTACGAATTTGAAATCGAACAAACGGAATTAAACAAACGAAAATAAACGAAGCAATTACGAATTAAATCTAGAACTAAAGAAAGCAAATAAATCAAGTAAACGAAAGAGATAAATAACTTACAAAATTAAACGAAGAACGATGAACGCAAATTAAAGAAGAAGTCTTGAATTAAAAACGAAACGAAACGAAGATCCGGATCCAAACAAAAGGAAATCTAAACTAAAGTGTTTGAATGCGAAAACTAAAGCTAAACGAAGGTAAAAGTGTTACAAAATTCGTCCACAAAGAGTAGTATATGTACTAGGTATAAAAACCTAGATATACAAGGAAATAATAGTTGGTCGCCCGAGTTGGACGTACGTCCAACTTGATCTGGATGTACGTCCAGAACCTAGTTCTGCACAAGCTTCTTCAAACGCTAGACGTCCGTCCAGCTTTGGACGTGGACACCTTGGACGGCCGTCCAGATGAGTTGGACGACCGTCCAACTCCCCGAACCGCCCTCATTTATCCGAACTTCGTCTTTTCTATCACTTCTCTTTATAAGAGTATTACACTTCTGAAGTTTCTTATTTTTTCGATGTATGATATCTAACACATCCCAAACTATGAGAAGAGTAGCACATCTCACTATCCCACATTGAAAAACTATCAAACTTGAGAAGAGTGACACCATTATAAAAGCACATACATTTGTCCTACTGATGGAGCCCGTAAGTCATGGTTCGAAGCGCGGAGGCCCAGAATTATAGATGATATGGGATGAAGATTGAAGACTTTATTTTAGTTTTAATTTTCGTATGTTTTGGTTCAGGCCACGTTTTTGGGCCTTAAAAGACTTGTTTTTGGGTTTTTATCATGTTGGTTAATGGGTTGGGCCATGCCAATGACTTTGGGTCAGTTATTTCCTAGTTAGATTAGGTTTAGATGGTTTTATTTGCCTCTCTATATAAGGGGGTCTTTGTGGACGAAAATTAGTTAGCTTTTGATCATTAATATTATTGTGAGTTTATTCTCTCTTGAGAGTTTTCGAATTCCTCTTGATTATTCCAAGACGAATTCATTATCCGGCGAATCAGCGAGTAAATCAAACCTCGTTGTGTGTCATTCATCGTCCCCGTGTGGCTTGGCGACCTTCTCTTTGGGTTATAGAGACTTCGGTTTATCTATAGTACTTAGGAGGGTTTAGACCATTGACGTATTGGGATCTCCATTCGTTAGTTAGTTTCGTTTCTTCCGCGTGCGTGAATTCTACGACTCTCATCAAGGATCGTATCATTTGGCACCAGAGCCAGGCTTACGTCATCCAGGTTCTATCATCCTTTTCGTCTTGAATTTCGTATCTTTTGTTGCTTTCTGTTCGTGTCTTTTTTTCGTGTCGTCTCTTCGTGTCGTGTTCTGTTCTTCGTTCGTCAGATTCGTTTCTGTGTCAAAAAAAAAAAAAAAAAAATCAAATTCGTTTGTCTTCATAGATTCGTTTCTAGGTTATTCATTCCTTATCATTCTTTCGTTCGTGTCTTAGTTTTCTAGATTCGTTTTGTGTGTCTTCTCTATTCGTTGTAAAAAAAAATAATAAAAAAAAATTAAATAAATCTTTTTCGTTGGCCAGCCTTAAAACGGTCGTAGAATCCACATACGAACTCCGATTTTTCTCCATAATACCTTTTTGAAAACGTCTCGACGAGATCTAAAAGTATCACTACTCTGCTGGTATGTCGTATGAGGAGCTGGATCCACAAACAAAATTCAAGATAGAGACGATGGTGAAACAATGGGGCGAGGAGATGATGAGGAATCATTTTGCACCTTCACATTACTATCGTGAGAATCAGAATAGTTGGAGGCAGTCCCAAGCTACTATTGTTTCATATTCGAAGAGATGCTATTGGGAGAAAGAAGAGCAGCCGAAGGAGTACATACGTCCATTTGTGAAGCCAAGATCAGATTTGTCGAGTTCAACAACTCAAGACAAACCAATGGCTCGTCATCGTGATCGGATGTGCCACAAGTGTCAAGGTTTTGGGCACTATACTATTGAATGTCCAAATAAAAGAGCGGTGCTACTTCGAGAAGATGGTGGAGTTGTGTTCAAAGATGAAGAAGTGAATGAAGTGGTGGAAGAAATCGAGGCGCCTCCGGGTCTGCTTACTTTATTCGATGATATTGGTCTGAGCATGCAGAATGAAGAGTATGATGGAGAGCAACAAGAGAACATCATTCATGTTGAGGATGAAGTGTCACTTGTTTCTTTTACTCCAACAGAAGTGGATGAAGATGATCAAGTGCACCTGTCAAAGGAGGAGGAGATGGTGAAGTCCAAGGAGGAGAAAGTAGAGACAAACGAGTATGGATTGATGCATGAGACTCTACTTGATCAGAGTAATGTTTTGGAGTGGATAGTGAATGAGGAGAAGTCCATGGAGGCAAAGTGGAAGAAGGCGAATGTTTCGTCCACTAATGATCTTGATTGTCTATTTTCTTCTACTTATTCATTTGTGCAGGCATTCGATGATGTTTCTTCCAAAGATACATTTCATGGCGTATTATCAATTAAAGGAAGTGGACATCAAATTGAGTTCGAAGGTCTGAATGAGTTGGAGAAATGTGAAGAGATCAAGAAACAAAATTTCTTTCCTTTTGATGTAGGAGATGGCCAGGATTTGAGGACAAATCCTCTTCAAGAGGAGGGGAATGATGGAGCCCGTAAGTCATGGTTCGAAGCGCGGAGGCCCAGAATTATAGATGATATAGGATGAAGATTGAAGACTTTATTTTAGTTTTAATTTTCGTATGTTTTGGTTCAGGCCACGTTTTTGGGCCTTAAAAGACTTGTTTTTGGGTTTTTATCATGTTGGTTAATGGGTTGGGCCATGCCAATGACTTTGGGTCAGTTATTTCCTAGTTAGATTAGGTTTAGATGGTTTTATTTGCCTCTCTATATAAGGGGGTCTTTGTGGACGAAAATTAGTTAGCTTTTGATCATTAATATTATTGTGAGTTTATTCTCTCTTGAGAGTTTTCGAATTCCTCTTGATTATTCCAAGACGAATTCATTATCCGGCGAATCAGCGAGTAAATCAAACCTCGTTGTGTGTCATTCATCGTCCCCGTGTGGCTTGGCGACCGTTTCTTTGGGTTATAGAGACTTCGGTTTATCTATAGTACTTAGGAGGGTTTAGACCATTGACGTATTGGGATTTCCATCGTTAGTTAGTTTCAGTCTTCCGCGTGCGTGAATTCTACGACTCTCATCAAGGATCGTATCACCTACATTGAAAAAATAGCAAATAAGGATGTGGGAGGAACATGCACCTATATAATTGAAAGAAGGTCCAAAGCCTTATGAAATAAAAAAGTTTAAAATTTGAAAAAAAAAATGGCAGGTTTTTTTTTTGGTTAGAACCGGAATTGGAACCGTAACCGGCGGTTCTGGAACCGTAACAGGAACCGTGTGTTGGCGGTTCGGTTTCGGTTCCTCTCCCGACGGAACCGTAACCGGCGGTTCGGTTCCGGTTAGAACCGGAACCGAATCCGTGGGCACCTCTAGCTGAAAGGTCCCGGGTGCATTGCACAGTCCAAACGGCATTCTCCGATAGGCAAATGTACCGAAGGGGCATGTGAAAGTGGTCTTGCTCTGGTCCTTCGGGGCAGCATTGATCTGCATATAGCCCGAATATCCGTCTAGGAAGCAGAAATATTCATTCCCCGCCAATCGCTCGAGCATCTGATCGATGAACGGTAAGGGGAAATGATCATTCCTTGTCACCTTGTTCAGCTTCCTGTAGTCAATGCATACTCTCCACCTGGTTTGGAGTCGGGTGGCTATCATCTCCTTCTTCTCATTTTCCACAACCTGTATGCCTGACTTCTTGGGCACGATGTGGACTGGACTGACCCATTTGCTATCTAAGACTGGGTAGATGATGTTCTGATCCAGCATCTTGAGTACCTCTTTGAGAACAACCTCCTTCGTGGCTGGATTCAGCTTCCTTTGCTGGTCACGGACGGGATTCGCGTCTTCCTCCAACAAGATGTGATGGAGGCAAATGGTTGGGCTGATGCCCTTGATGTCGGCCAATGTCCATCCGATGGTTATCTTGTACTTCTGGATCATCGTCCTGACCTGCTCCTCTTGATCGATGCTCAACTCAGAACTTATGATTATGGACAATGTGTCATTCTCACCCAAAAACACATACTTCAGGTGTTTGGGCAAGGGCTTGAGCTACAGCTTTGGCGCCTTGATAAGTGAAGGCACTAGCTTTTTCTCATTCCGTATCCTGGGTAATTCCTCCTAATAGATTTGCTTGTGTTCCGTTTCCGCCTTCAATTGGTTGACCTCCCTTGGGCATTCCTCCTCATCTAATATGCTCTCCTGAATGACAGTATCCAGCATATCACTAGATGCGATTTTGGGCAATGTTTCCTCTGCGATGTCTTCCACCGTATCTACATAGTCCACTATTTCAGTATCTTGATTATGTTTTTCCGCCTTGTAGATATCGAATGCGACTGTCTCTCCAGCGACTTGACATGTCATCTTGCCCATGTCACAATCAATTTGGGTCCGTGTTGTCTTGAGGAAAGGTCTACCCAAAAGCATTACTGGTTATTTCCCTTCTGTTCCTCCCATATCGAGTACGTAAAAGTCGGTGGGAAAGATCAGGGTCCTTCACCTTGACCAAGATGTCTTCCAGAATTCCTTCAGGGTACACATTTGACTTGTCCGTGATAGGGTGTATTTTTACTCTATTATCTAAGTGTTATATTATCGTTTTCTTGTCTTATTTTGATAGTTTAGCTCATGTTTTGTATTGTTTACGTTATTTCGAGCTAGATTACGCTTTTGGGTTGTTTTGAGTGTTTTTAGGGCTTTTGAGTCGAGAAAACCCAAGATGAAATGAGAAGGCGACGAAACCAAGGAAGAGATGAAGTATTGATCCCAAGTTCTGACTTCTCACAAATTTTTGGAAGAGTTATTCTGGAAAAGTGAATTTATAGCATTGAAGAGGGGTCGATAGGAGCACGTAGGCGAAAACGGAGGTCAATTCGGAGTTCGGATGAGGAAGATATGGCCGAAACAAGAAAGTTGCGCAGAACCCTCTCGACCCTCTCGACCACTCTCTCGATCGAGAGAGGTGTCGAGAGGTGGCTTCTGTTTTCCAGCCGGGATTTCTCCTAAAAGGCAATTTTTGACTTTTTCTTGGTTTCCTTGTACAATTAGGTATTGGATGTAAACTTTTACCCTATAAATACCTCTAAACCTATCATTGTAAGGCCAACAACATAGAGCCAACAACAATCTCTCTAGTCCCCACCATACTTTAGATTAGTTTTTCTCTACACTTTTATATTTTAGCTTTAGATTTATTTTATGTATGAAGACAATTGAAGATTGAAGATTCATCAAGATTCAAGAGTTTTTCTATCCCTTGTTCTTTTACTTTATGCTTTTAATTATGTTTATTCTTCCTTCTACCTTTCTTTTAATTATGTCTAGCTAAATTCCTTAGTTGATTTTAGGGATTGAATGTCTAATTGAATTTATGTGATTGTTTTTGTTTACAATTAGCCTTTCAATCTAGGTGCATGTTTCATGGTGCTTATTCTCATGCATGATTAATTGGCCACTAATTATGTGTGCATAGTTATGTTTATATGCCTTAATAGGATAATTGCATAATTGATCTCATGAATACATGGTATGATGATTTAATTCTTAGTCGAAGTTGAATTATCATATGTTTGCATATAGTCGATTTAGGTGTCATAGTTGAACCTAGTTGATTATATTATTGATACTTGTTCTATTTTGCACTTGATTTGATATATATGAGTCCGAGAGGATATTAGGATCTTATTAGGTGACGACCTACATTGTCTTAATCGGAGTGTTAGGTTATTTTTGTGTATCACATCTAGATTGGATTAAATTGGTTAATTGTACTCATTAATTGCTTGCATATGTTTGATTAGGTAGACTTCCCTAGAATCAACACTTTTCCTTATTTGATATATTTGTTTCCTTATTTGCTTATTTGCCTTATTTGTTTAATTGCTTATTAATTTCTTTCCTTATTTGTGTTCTCTTTTATTTATTTTATTTATTTGCCTAGGATTAGAAAACCACATCTTAATTTCTTATTGCCTAGACATCAGTTTAATTCTAGAGTAAGAGTATTTTGTGTGATTTCGACTTGTCAATCCCTGTGGATACGATACTCGTACTTGCTTTATACTATACCTATTTTGTGTGGTTAAAAAAGTGCGATCAGTCCGCCAGTTGGATTACCACTCGTGTGGGTTTTAGTGGGCCCATGTTGAGTTCTTGGTACATAGAAAGTGGCATCACATTGATTGATGCTCCCAAGTCCAACATGACCTTTTCAATCCTTATACTTCCAATTACGCAGGGAATGTAGAACATCCCTGGATCTCCACACTTTGTTGCTATCTCCTTGCCCAAGACAAACGATATATGCTCTCCCACTTGGAACTTTGCATTTTCATCGAACTTCACTTTCCGCGTACACAACTCCTTCAAGAATTTTGCGCATCTAGGCATAGAGCGTATGGCAGTGAGTAGTGGAATGTTGACTTCCACTTTCTTGAAGAGTTGATACATTTCGCCCATCTCCTCAGCTTCCTTGTTCTTGGCCAACCTTCCGGGAAAGGGTGCCTTGGGCTTGTAGGGACGAGGTGTCACAGTTTCTTTGTCATTCTTTTCTCCCTCTATCTTGCCCGAACCGGTTACTTCCAATTCTCCTTCTTCAACCTTATCTTCCACCGGCCTCTTTCTTTCGGGTAGCTGCATCCCACTTCTTGTTGTGATTGCCTTGATATGGGCATGATTTATCTCCACTTGTGGTGGCAACTCGCCTTGCCTCTTTTCCAATCTAGCGACTGCATGAATGAGCTGCTGATCGCACTATTTTCTACCACACAAAATAGGTATAGTATAGAACAAGTATGAGTATCGTATCCACAGGGACTGACAAATCGAAACCACACACAATACCTTTACTCTAGAACTAAACTGATGTCTAAGCAATTAGAAATTTAAGGAATGTGGTATTTATATCCTAGGCAAATAAATAAAAGATTCAATTAAACAAATAAGGAAATAAACAAATAACAAAGCAAATAATCAAATAAGGCAAATAACAAATATAAGGACAAAGTGTTAATTCTAGGGAAGCCTACCTAATCAAATCTATGCATGCAACAATGAATCCAATTAACCAATTTAATCCAAATCTAGACGCGATACACGAAAATAACCTAACACTCCGGCTAAGGCAGTTTAGATCTTAACTCGATAAAATCCTAATATCCTCTTGGACTCATAGAAATTAAATCGAATGCAAACAAGACAAGTATCGATAATAATAGGCAACAAGGTTCAGCTACGACACCTATATCGACTATATGCAAAACATATGATAACTTAATTTCTACTAAGACAATTAAATCATCAAATCATGTATTCATGAGATCTATTATGCAATTATCCAATTAAACATAAAAACATAACTATGCACACATAATTAATGGCCAGTTAATCATGCATGAGAATAAGCACCATGAAACATGCATCTAGATTGGAGGGCTAATTGTAATCAAAAGAACTCACATAAATTCAATTAGGCATACAATCCCTAAAATCATCTAAGAAAATTAGCTAGACATAATTAAAAGAAAGGTAGAAAGAAGAATAAACATAATGATGTTGGTCCCGGTTTGTTAATAGGGGAAATACGTAGAGGGGGGGGGGGGGTGAATACGTATTTCAAGTTTTTTCAACTTTTTCCCTTTAACTCAGAGTGACAAGTAAAGAGCTCGTTTTATACTTAAGACTTAGCTAAAGCTAGATCTACAGTACGTAGCTTGCCTGCTTGACCGAAGTAAGGACTTGATCAAGAGGGAGTCTTTACTCGTGAATGCGGAAATTAGGTGAGCTAAAATCTTTTCCTAAGTAATTAAAAATCCAAGTTATGTTTGTTTATATGCACGTGCAATGGATAATCAAATACGATAAAGAGATTAGGGTTAGAAAGATATGACACCGAGATTTATAGTGGTTCGGAGATAAAGCTCCTACGTCCACTTGTTGCACGACGACAACTGTTCTCTTCACTCAAGAACTTGAAGGTTGCGGGTCCTTCAAAAACCTGGTCGAGATCGGGCTTCACTTGCCTGGATCTGACAGACAACGCAGTGATTACAGGTTCACTACTAAGACCTAAACTGGACAAGAAGCTTCACTTGCTTCTGTCCGAACAACAAGGAGATTGCGGGCTCTCCTTACAGCCTAGCTTCGATCGAGCTTCACACGAACGATGTAAGTGCAAGCTTGGATCTAGACTCTATGATCGAGGCTTCTTCAATCGATGAAAGAAGGGCCTTGGATCGAAAACAACCTAACGACGACTCAAAAACCTAACAGACAAAGTATAGGGTTTTTGGTTGACGGACACACTATGAAGAACTCTTTACAGTAGATGCAAAGATTGGCTAGAGTTCTTCTTCTAAGCTTGGATATTTGCAGTGGGCTTAGACTCGAAGTGTGAGGGTTGTGAAGACGAGTTCCGATGAACTGGAAACTCGGAGAACACTTGAAACAAAAACTCAAAGATTTGCTCGAAGGCTTGAGAGTGTTTGTTTGCTGTATGCGCTCGAATGCTCAAGTAGTGTTCTCTCTTTTCTTCGTCTTCATCCTTCACTATTTATAGGCGGAGGGATGCCGAGATCCGTTGCTTGGTAGGTGGCTTTGTCCCTCCTCCTCTCGACAGTACTTTGCGCAGGCAGTTGCTTTTGCAGGAGCGCAGTTTGTCTTTTTGCCGAAAATGGCTAAGTTACAAACTTAACAGTAACTGGAGCAAGCCAGTACTGTAGCGGCGCCCTGTTGGCCTGGCAGTCAACTCCGCTGCTCCTCTTCGCGTTCGACACGTGGAGATCTCGTAATTAATGCGAAGATATCTAGTTGACTGGAGTTCAAAATATGGGCGGGAGTCGCGCTGTCGCTTTCTGGTAGGTAGTGGCTCGCTTCGCTATGAAGTTGTAGCGTCTGCTTTAGTTGAGTCACTTCGTAGTCATTCTGTAGTGAGCCGCTTCGGGAGATAAAGTTCCCTAGTGACTACTTTGGAAATTGCTGACTAGAATTGACTAGCTTTGACTTTACACTGTAGCGCTCACTTCGCTTCGCTTTAGTTTTGAACTGTAGCGCACGCTTCGCTTCGCTTTAGTTTTAAACTGTAGCGCTCGCTTCGCTTCGCCTTGGCAGACTCGCTTTGAATCTACTGTAGCGCTCGCTTCGCTACACTATTCTTCGGCACTCTTCACTTCGGCTTGCTAGACTTGCTTCGCTTCAAAAAACACACTCAAGCGAGTGGCCTTCACTTGAAAATTTAAAGCCTAAAATCTAAGCAAATTAAAGAGCCATCCTAACAGAGTAGGCTTAGAAAAACTCTAACTTATTAACTACATCAAAATGGGTCGCTTGGGAATAGGACACTTGGGGTTTTGGGATCCAATCAAAACAAATGACTTCGTTTATCAAGTATCCCACATAGTTCCCCCTTAACAAATTGGTCCATAACAATTCCCAACAATTTCCCCCTTTTTGATGATGCCAAAACCCAAAGGCTAAGACTTAGTGAATTCCAGCCTATCTAACCGTGAAGGGAACTTCAAGCGACTGCTTCCTTTGCAGCTTCGTTTGTAAATTTTCTTTTAAGTTCCTTTCCCTTTTTTTTCGGTTAAATTATTTGAGTTTGTAGCAAAAGGTAAGGTCATTCACAAAGCAGGTAAATGACGCATTTTGACAGAAATTGAAATTGGATAAATGAACAAGCAGTTCGCAAAATATATAAGGAACTTGAAACTCAAAGGTTTCCTGCAGTTCCTTCCCTGTCATCCTCCTTTTCCTTCGTCACTTCCATTTCCTTCTCTTCTTCCTCTGCCTCCAAATCCTTTGCGATCATTTCTTCTGGTATGGTGTATGCACTGAAGACCTTTGCTTCCAGCGAATCAACATTGTGGATACTTGGCCTCCTCCAAGTCTCTTCCAGTTGGAAGGCTTCATCCACCTCAGCGTCGATGATGCTGCGATCGGGGACACTGGTGCCAGGTAGGAATGGCATAGGGAATTCCTTCTTGGCTGGTACCTTGATGATTAAAGGCGTGGGCTCTGCAAGCTGTGCAAGAGCGAAGACCTCCCGCCTAAACTTCTCATCATAGGTACTAAGAAAGTTGTTGAGCGCGCTGACCCTTGAGCATTCAGTCTGCAGTGGCACTACCTCCCAATAGTAGTATGCTTTGATAAATTTCTCTTTGTAATGTAGCCATTGCTCGAGTAATTCGTCAGGGATGAACTGCTCAATCTCACGGGCATCTGGGTGCTCATTTCTGCGCACAGTCAACTCCTCTTCCGACCGGCTGGACATCTGTGCCATGACCGCATTGAACTTCTTTCCTGACTCGCCGCTCCAGATAGGAAGCTTCTTGTTGAGTTTCTTGCGAATGTAATTCCGTTCCTCTTTGAGAGGGTAGCGACCAGAGTCAATCATCTCTTTAGCAGTCTCGTGGCATGTATCGATCATAGCCTGAGCTAGGCATGCATCGGACTCCTCTGGCATGATCGGAACAAAGGCACTTCGCACTAAGACGGACTGGATGAGTCTCACATCATTGAAGTGTTCATCAATCCGGTCGTCAATGACTTGCAGTCGCTTTGCCCTTATTCTCTTCTCCTTCTCTGCTTCATCCCTTCCTACGTTTCTTCTCTTCCCTTTTCTCTCGTCCTTCTCTGCCCTTGAAGCAACTGCCTTCTCGACCTTTTGGCGCTTGGTCGTGGGATCATCTCTTTTAGTTTCTGTAGCAGTTCGCTTCACTGTTTGCTTTGGTGAGGGGGAAGGCGGCATGTCCTTCTTTGCTTCACGTGACTGTTCCACACTCGTTTGCGATGACTTGCGGAGTGACGTGGCACTCGCTTTGTCATTTTTAGCGACTGAAAACAAGAAAATGAATTTCTTTGCTTAATTTAAAATGTTTCTGACTTACATACTTCGAGGATAAACAAGAGTGTTTTCCTCTTTGTATTTGTGTCAGATTCATTTCATATATTCCACGTAGTGAGTGAAGGTTTCTAGCACGCTTCAGCTCACTTAGTGTACTTCAAATTGAAACACTTACCAGTCAATCTCACTTCGTAGGAGATTGATACCACTTATTGAAGACTTCATTTTGAGGATTTGTACATCATCAGTTGAGACCACTTGTTGGTATTTGCCTTGAAGCTTGTTGATATCGACTGTTGAGTACACCTCCATTTATTGGATACTTTGTCTTCTTTGGAGTTCATCTTCATGGCATTCATCTTCCTCTACGAATTAGAGAGTCCTCCATCGAAGTGAATGAGGGAGGAAATGAATATAGTACACAAGCTTACTACAACCCAGAGGGGAGTTTCACGTAAGTGTACATATTCACGACGAATGGGGGATGAGTACAAGTCCTTATCTCAGAGCAGAAATGGACAGGATGACAATGAGAGTGCTCTGACAAGACAATCTCGTATTTTACGCAGAAGCATGTCACCAGCCCTGCAACCTTTTGTAGAAAAAGGTAAACCTTCAAGCATCCTCCTACAAGCTACAGAATGAACTTGCAATCGACTCGCTTTGACCCAAGCTAGGGCAAATTGAAGCGATGCAAAATTCAAAGTGGGGGAGGAATGGATAGACATCCGGCAGCTCAACTCAATGAAGAGTGAGTAAGGAATGGACATTTATCCACGATGAAGGAGATGAGAAGACTTGCTCCTCTTCGGCGGAAAGATGGGAAGAGGACACAAGGTCTAGGTGCCAGCCCTGCCTAAGCTTTCACCATTTTTACGTGGGAAGGCCCGATACAAGACCCCACAACCGTTACTAGAAACGGCACTTGCGAGTGTTTATACCCACTCGCTAGGAATCCTAGGCTAGGTAGCAGCTTTCCTTGCTCGCTTTGGAAGTAGGTTGCTCCGAGAGCAAGCAATAGTTCCCCCTTAACCAATGGCTTGACAATTCCTGTAAGCGGGTAGGGAACTTCTTCCAACACTCCACCTTTCTCCACCCTATTTCTCCTTCTTCAAGCGAGTGGAATTTTGAAGTGACTCGCTTGAGTTGGTGAAGATCCGAAGCGGGTGGCGCTACGAAAAACTAGCGACCACTCCTTCGTGCATCCTGGATCTAGCACTCTTCACCAGGGTCTAATAACCCTAATTCAATGCATAGCTGATTGAATCGAGACTCAGCTAGAGGCTTGGTGAGGATATCTGCTCGCTGGAGATTGGTATGAATTTTCTCGAGCTTGATATCCTTCTTCTCGACATGATCACGAATGAAGTGATGTCGGATTTCCACGTGCTTGCATCTGGTGTGTAGCACTGGATTTTGTGAGATGCAGATAGCACTGTTGTTGTCGCAAAATATTGGAATTTCATTCGCTTCAACATTGTAGTCCTTCAACTGCTGACGAAGCCATAGAATTTGGGAACAGTAGCTTCCAGCGGCCATATATTCGGCTTCAGTCGTTGAAGTAGCTACACTTGTCTGCTTCTTCGAAAACCATGAGATTAGCTTGCTTCCCAAGAACTGACAAGTGCCCGAAGTTGATTTCCTATCAATTCGGCACCCTCCATAGTCAGCGTCTGAGTATCCAGTGAGCTCCAGATTGTCCTCCGTTGGATACCATAGCCCCATGTTGATAGTGCCCTTCAAATATCGAAGAATTCTCTTGGCAGCTTCAAGATGGCTGTGCTTGGGGTTGCTTTGGAAGCGAGCACAGACTCCTACTGCAAAAGCTATATCTGGTCTGCTTGCAGTGAGATATAGAAGGGATCCGATCAAGGCTCGGTAGTCTGTAACATCCACAGACTTCCCATCTATGTCTGGCTCCATCTTCCAGTTCGTGTTCATCGGAATCTTCATAGCTTTGGCATGCTGAATACCGAACTTAGCAAGCATATCTCTTGTGTACTTCGCTTGATTGATGAAGATACCATCATCTTGCTGCTTCACTTGAAGACCTAGAAAGCAGCTCATCAAGCCAATCATCGACATTTCATATTTGGTCTTCATCAGCTCTCCAAACTTCTCGCTAAGCGACTGGTTTGGCGATACAAATATGATGTCGTCTACATAGATCTGAACCCATAGCATATCCTCTCCATGGTTGATTGTGAAAAGGGTTCGATCTATCTTTCCTTTGTGGAATCCATTATCCACTAGGAATTGAGAAAGTGTATCATACCAAGCTCTGGGAGCTTGCTTCAACCCGTATAGGGCTTTCTTCAGTCGATACACCTTGTCTCCTTGCTCGAAACCCGGTGGCTGCTCCACATACACTTCTTCCTTCAATTCACCGTCGAGAAACGCGCTTTTTACATCCATTTGATACACTTTGAATCTCTTGGTCGCTGCATAGGCTAGAAAAAGTCGAATCGCTTCAAGCCGTGCCACTGGAGCGAAGGTCTCATCAAAATCGATTCATTCCTCTTGGCAGTAGCCTTTAGCGACGAGACGCCCCTTGTTTCTCACAACGTTGTGATCCTCGTCTGTCTTGTTCTTGAACACCCACTTGGTGCCAATAACATGCTGGAATTTGGGACGATCCACGAGGTACCATACGTCGTTTCTGGTGAACTGATTCAGCTCTTCTTGCATGGCGATTACCCAGTTTGAATCAGCTAGGGCTTCCTCCACGCATGACGGCTCAATGTTTGAGAGAAAGCAACTGAACATGGCACTTTCTCCAAACACTTGACTTCTGGTCACTACACCCTTGGATGGATCTCCAATAATTTGACTTGGTGAGTGATCCTTGAGCCATGCACGCTTAGACCCGCCAGCTTCATCTTCATCTTCTTCTTGGTCACTCACTTCACCATCTGAAGCGACTGGATTGGGTCCTTGGCCTGCACTCACTTCAGGAGTCTTGGGGGCAGCTATATCTTTTCCTTGGACATTCTGCTCGCTTGAGCCCTTGATCTCTTCTTCATCCTCAAGTATGTCCCAAGTAAGAGTGTTGATGGGTTCCGCACTTGACTTTCCTTCTTTAGATTGATCCTGTTCCTGTGGAAGACTCAAGGAAGATTCATCAAATACGACATGGGGTGATTCTTCCACGATTAGGGTTTTACAGTTGAACACCCTGTAAGCTTTGCTTGATGTGAAATATCCTAAGAATATTCCTTCATCAGCTTTGCTTTCAAAGGCTTTCAACTGCGACTTCCCATTGTCATGGATGAAGACCCTACAACCAAAAATATGGAAATAAGATATGTTAGGAATTCTTCCTGTCCATATTTCATATGGTGTTTTGTCGTGCCGTTTGCAGAGAAGCGTTCGATTCTGCGTGTAGCATGCTGTATTGGCAGCTTCAGCCCAATACTTCATTGGAAGCTTCGAGTCTGCAATCATGGTTCGAACGGCTTCTTTGATGATTCGATTTCTTCTTTCAGTAACTCCATTCTGCTGAGGTGTACGTGCTGAGGAGGTTTGATGAGCTATGCCATGCTCCGTGCAGTATGCTTCGATGGTAGAGTTCAAGAACTCTGTGCCTTTGTCGGAGCGGATGGTCACGATCGCTTGATTCTTCTCCACAGCCAATCGCTTGAGCAGTTGTGGTAGCTTGGTCAGAGTCTCCTTCTTGCTGTAGAGAAATACGACCCAAGTGTAGCGAGAGAAGTCGTCGACTACAACTAGAGTGTATTTCCTTCCGTTCACACTAACTGGAGTAACTGGACCAAACAGATCCATGTGAAGCAGCTCGAGCACTCGCTTTGATGAAGCTTCTTCGAGACTGGCGAAGTGCTTCTTCGTCTGCTTCCCTCGTTGGCATGGTGAGCATGGATGGTTTTTGACGAAGACTTCATTTGGTATGCCTTGCACCAAACCCTTACGAGCTAAGCGATTGATTGCTTTGAAATTGAGATGGTTCAAGCGTCGGTGCCATAGCCATCCTATCTCTGTAGCACTCCTTGCTACTAAGCATGTTTCCTCTTTGCAGCTGTCCCATTGTGCGATGTAGACATTCCTTTGTCTAATTCCAGTGAGCACAATCTGGGATGTAAGCTTGCTCTTCACAATGCACTTGTTGGAAATAAATTCCACCTTGTATCCTTTGTCACAAAACTGTGAAATGGATAGCAAGTTGTGCTTGAGTCCTTCCACGTAGGAGACTTCTTCAATTGTGAGCTTTCCAACTTTCAGTGCGCCGTACCCTTTGGTGCTGCCTCGAGAGTTGTCACCAAATGTAACTTGTGGACCCTTCTTCTCTATGTAGTCTTGAAGTAGAGCTCTCATGCCGGTCATGTGTCTTGAACATCCACAGTCCAAGTACCAAATTTGTTGACCCTCACATGGCATGGGATCCACGGCGCTCACCTGCATTTAGACAGATTTTGGTACCCAAATCAGTTTGGGTCCTTGCAGGTTAGTTCCCTTAGGTACCCACACTTGCTTCACTTTCTTTTGAAATGAAGCTTGTGCTTTGGGCTTCTCGACCTTCGAAAACAGTGACTTCTGCCTTGAAGCAGCTTCACATGTGCAGCAGTGTGTGCAAGAGGGGTAGCGGCTTGCTTCTGGCATACCCAAGCTCTTACCCTTTGGCTTGTATCCTGAAGCGACTCGCTTCGGATTAGCTATGGGCTTAGAGACTGACTTGGGTTTTACAGTCTGTCGAAGCGGCTCGCTTGGTTTTCTTGAAGCGGTCCAACTAGGGTTTCGACCCTGACTCGCTTGAGTAACCTTGGGAATCTGAAGCGACCTATTGGAAGCTTCAAAGTCTTCCCCCTCAACGTTAGTCCGGTTGGACCATCTCCAGTCCGGATAACATGACACATAGACATTACTCCTTTTCTTGAAAGGGAGATCCTTTGTCTCTCGTGTCTTGGCTTGAGGCTTAGAAGCTACAACTGATTTCCCTTTACCTTTGGATTGGTAAGCTTTAGCATTGTAAGTGCTAGGAACAGTTGATCTTTGCTTGCCCATAGTTTCGGCCCTTGAAGATACAGACATCTTCATTGGCTTCTTCTTAGGGTTCTCAGCCATTTTGCCTTTGTCTTTGTTAGTGGTCGCTTTGGATGCAGTGGGCATTTCCAAAGTGACTGATGGTGTCGTGTTTGAAGCACCAACAAAGACAGTCGGCTTGGAAGGTCCACCCTCATATCCAAGTCCTCCCTTTCTACCAAAAGGTAGAAGAGAACTCTCTAGTGCCTGTTTAGCGTATGAAGCTTTGTTTAAGTTGGCGACTAGAGTGGATTGGGCTTCATACCTTTCTTACAAGCTTTGATGTCTCGCGAAGAGTTCCTCGAACTTACTAGTCATAGACCTTAAGTTGAGTTTGACTTGGTCAAGCTCAGTGGCTAGCTTTCGGTTCTCTTTCTTGCTTTGAGACAAAGCTTGTTGCAGCACTTCGTGGTCACTTGACAATTTAACGTGCTTGTCAAGCAACTCACTCCATGTTGAGGAATTGGATTCCTCTTGATGCGTGTGTGCGAGTGTAATTGAACTAGATGAGGGATAGATGAATACCTCTCCGGTCTCTTCGTCGGTGAGCGCCATGAGTCCAAGATCCTCACCTTCACTAGAGTTGGGATCTGTGAATGCATCGGAGTCGCTTGCTGGATCTTCAGTTGAAGCGACCGGCACTTCACTCGCTACGAGCGCTCGCCTTGGAGCATCCCTCTTTGCTTTCAGTTCCTCTCGCTCCTTCGCACTTAGCTTTGGGCAATCAGATTTGTAGTGGCCCATCTTGTGGCAATGGTAACATTCCACTTCCATCATGTCCCTTGAGATCGGCTTGGTCATCTCTTCTTTCTTCCCTTTTCCTTCTCGAGCATTAGTGCTCCTCCCTTTGTATTGCTTGTAGAATCTTTTGTATTTGCCCACTCGAGAGTTCATTTTGTTGAAGTTCTTGGACAAGAACGCAATGTGTTCTTCCAATTCTTCCCTTGTCATCTTGGCTAGCGACTGGTCGCTTGGCCCTTCAGTAGCTTTGAATGCTATTCCTTTTGACGTAGTGGGCGCTTCATCCTCTTCGTCGAGGTTCATTCGATTCAGATAGAATTCATGTGCTTTGAGTTCGGAGAACAGAATATCCGGTGTGAGCTTTGATAGATCCTTGGTGGCTAGGTATAACTCCTTCATGGTTTGCCACTTCCTTGTGAGAGCTCGGACAATCTTCAGGTTGACTTCCTTGTCTGTGAGTTCCTTCCCAAGTGAGTTGAGAGTTGCAATGATGTTTGTAACTCTCAGCTCGAAGGTGTCGATAGACTCTCCTGGCTTCATTATCAGACTCTCAAACTCCCGCATCTGAACAGCGAGCTTGTTTTCCTTGATTTTGTCTGTGCCTTGAGAAATGAGGGCTAGTGTTTCCCACATTTCTTTCGCCGTTGCACATTTCCTTATCCGTGGTAGATAGGCGTCCGACACGGTGCTCTGCATCGTGTGGCGTGCAATCTTGTCGAGGTTGGCAACATTGAAGTCATTCGGAGTGTACTCATCTTTATCCTTTTCAACATACGTTTGTCGAACATGAGCTTCGCGTCCTTCAGCAGCTGGGACGTTCACAGATATGGCTTTCTTGATTTCGATTGGTCCGTCCTCTATGACTTCCCACATCTGGTCATGGATGGATCATAGGAAGCTCTCGACTCGGAAACTCCATGTCTCGTATCCTTCGATCGAGAACTGTGGAAGATTTGATGCACTGTATGTAGACATAGCAAACTATCAGCAGTAAATGCAATATGCGTGGGTGAGGTTTTGATGCACTTAATAGGATCCGGTTCAGTGAGACAACGTGAAGCGAGTGGGGACTCGCTTCGGATATGCAAAGCAGAGGCTCGAAAGAACCGCTGCTCTGATACCACTTGTTGGTCCCGGTTTGTTAATAGGGGAAATACGTAGGGGGGGGGGGGGGGGGTGAATACGTATTTAGAGTTTTTCAACTTTTTCCCTTTAACTCAGAGTGACAAGTAAAGAGCTCGTTTGATACTTAAGACTTAGCTGAAGCTAGATCTACAGTACGTAGCTTGCCTGCTTCCGAAGTAAGGACTTGATCAAGAGGGAATCTTTACTCGTGAATGCGGAAATTAGGTGAGCTAAAATCTTTTCCTAAGTAATTAAAAATCTAAGTTATGTTTGTTTATATGCACGTGCAATGGATAATCAAATACGATAAAGAGATTAGGGTTAGAAAGATATGTTGGTCCCGGGAAAGAGTAATTGGTGTATGGGGAGGGGGAGAATACACCAATAACCAACCGTTTTTGACTTTTTAAAATCAGGTCGATCTAAAGGTCGATTGTCAAGGTCGACCTTTATCAGAGACAGGTTGATCTATCAAGCTCGTTTGGGAACAAGCTTGATTTATCAAACTGTGCTTATGCGGAAGTTGGTGGAGGTTGATTTACTCTTTGAAAAATCTTAAGGCTGGTGAACAGTTGCAGGTTGATGCGTGATATGCAGGTTGATGCTCGTCAGTTTGATAATAAAATATAAGGGCGATAAATAAAGAGAGAGAGAGAGAGAGAGAGAGAGAGAGACCGCGATATAGCGTGGTTCGGAGAAACCCTCCTACGTCCACGTCAGGTCGACTCGACCTGAGAATCCCTTTACCTTTGGATTCAACCTCTCTCTTATTTATACTGACTGAGTATCAGTTCTAGATACAATCTAACCTGAAAATATCTAGACACGAGTTTTGGGTCGTGACCCTTACAACCTTTCATACTTAAGCGTACAAACAACCTTTCACTCTTACAGAGCTTGACTAACTCAATAATGGCGAAAACACAAACAAGCTTTCTAACTTCGAATTAGTCGGAGAAGAAGTTGTTGAACCAACGACAAGCAGCAGTGAACGCTTCGTCGTTGTGGGTTTTATCGGAATCGGAAACCTCTCTTCATCAAGTGTTTGGGAAACTAATCGGATTTCGAACACTTGAATGGATATGAACTTGAGAGAGATTTGGGCAGAGATATGGCGTTGATAGCTTGAGTTTCCCGTATTTGAATCCGATATGGCTTGAAGTATTTATAGGCAGTTTTGAAAAACTAGCCGTTGGAGTCAGGCTGACGTGGTACTAGCCGTTGGAAGCTGACTCACTTCTAGCCGTTGGGAAGATTCGTCCTTGCTGGCACACCACGTGGCAAGGATCAGGTCGTGACGCTCCATGAAGGTGGGGCATCGACCTTGATGAGAAATCCAGCACTTGAAATCTTCTAAGGCAGTGCAGGCTGGAAGCTTGATAAGGAAGGTCGATAGACAGCTTGATGATCCAGCTCGATCCGAAATGAGGCAGGCCGTATAAACGACCTTTCTCTTACAGGGTGGATCAAACTTGATTCTAAACTTTATAGGGCATCGACCTGCACTAACAGGTAGCAGGTCGATCTATCGGCCTTGACCCTAAACAAGTAAAATATGCCTAAGTGTGGTTTCGATAAACATCATCAAAATCAAACTGCAAGGGGTTCCCAACAAGATATGACACCGAGATTTATAGTGGTTCGGAGATAAAGCTCCTACGTCCACTTGTTGCACGACGGCAACTGTTCTCTTCACTCAAGAACTTGAAGGTTGCGGGTCCTTCAAAAACCTGGTCGAGATCGGGCTTCACTTGCCTGGATCTGACAGACAACGCAGTGATTACGGGTTCACTACTAAGACCTAAACTGGACAAGAAGCCTCACTTGCTTCTGTCCGAACAACAGGGAGATTGCGGGCTCTCCTTACAGCCTAGCTTCGATCGAGCTTCACACAAACGATGTAAGTGCAAGCTTGGATCTAGACTCTATGATCGAGGCTTCTTCAATCGATAAAAGAAGGGCCTTGGATCGAAAACAACCTAACGACGACTCAAAAACCTAACAGACAAAGTATAGGGTTTTTGGTTGACGGACACACTATGAAGAACTCTTTACAGTAGATGCAAAGATTGGCTAGAGTTCTTCTTCTAAGCTTGGATATTTGAAGTGGGCTTAGACTCGAAGTGTGAGGGTTGTGAAGACGAGTTCCGATGAACTGGAAACTCGGAGAACACTTGAAACAAAAACTCGAAGATTTGCTTGAAGGCTTGAGAGTGTTTGTTTGCTGTATGCGCTCGAATGCTCAAGTAGTGTTCTCTCTTTTCTTCGTCTTCATCCTTCACTATTTATAGGCGGAGGGATGCCGAGATCCGTTGCTTGGTAGGTGGCTTTGTCCCTCCTCCTCTCGACAGTACTTTGCGCAGGCAGTTGCTTTTGCAGGAGCGCAGTTTGTCTTTTTGCCGAAAATGGCTAAGTTACAAACTTAACAGTAACTGGAGCAAGCCAGTACTATAGCGGCGCCCTGTCGGCCTGGCAGTCAACTCCGCTGCTCCTCTTCGCGTTCGACACGTGGAGATCTCGTAATTAATGCGAAGATATCTAGTTGACTGGAGTTCAAAATATGGGCGGGAGTCGCGCTGTCGCTTTCTGGTAGGTAGTGGCTCGCTTCGCTATGAAGTTGTAGCGTCTGCTTTAGTTGAGTCACTTCGTAGTCATTCTGTAGTGAGCCGCTTCGGGAGATAAAGTTCCCTAGTGACTACTTTGGAAATTGCTGACTAGAATTGACTAGCTTTGACTTTACACTGTAGCGCTCACTTCGCTTCGCTTTAGTTTTGAACTGTAGCGCACGCTTCGCTTCGCTTTAGTTTTAAACTGTAGCGCTCGCTTCGCTTCGCCTTGGCAGACTCGCTTTGAATCTACTGTAGCGCTCGCTTCGCTACACTATTCTTCGGCACTCTTCACTTCGGCTTGCTAGACTTGCTTCGCTTCAAAAAACACACTCAAGCGAGTGGCCTTCACTTGAAAATTTAAAGCCTAAAATCTAAGCAAATTAAAGAGCCATCCTAACAGAGTAGGCTTAGAAAAACTCTAACTTATTAACTACATCAAAATGGGTCGCTTGGGAATAGGACACTTGGGGTTTTGGGATCCAATCAAAACAAATGACTTCGTTTATCAAGTATCCCACATAGTTCCCCCTTAACAAATTGGTCCATAACAATTCCCAACAAATGAAAAGCATAAGTAAAAGAGAAAGAGATAGAAAAACTCTTGAATGTTGAATAAATCTTCAATCTTCAATTGTCTTCATACATGAATGCAAAAACTAATCTAAAATCTAGATCTAAAATATAAAAGTGTAGAGAAATTAATCTAAGGTAGGAGAGCACTCTCTTACAATGATAAGTTTAGAGGTATTTATAAGGGAGAAGTTTACATCTAAAACCTAAGTGTAAAAGGAATCAATAAAAAGTCAAAAAGCCCACAAAATTGCAAATCCCGTGTTTTAGCTCGCCCATGCGCTCGACCGACTGCGCGGTCGCGCACGTGGTCGCGCCTGTTGGAAATCAAGCTCGGTCGAGCTTAACCAAACAGTGTAGTTGGCTCGACCCGTGGCGCGGTCGCGCGCCCGGTCGAGCACCTTGCCAGTTTGCGCACCTTTCTTGTTTCGATCGTATCTTTCTCATCCGAACTCCGAATTGACCTCCATTTTCGCTTACATGCTCCTATCGAACCCCTATTCAATGATATTCTTCCATTATTCCAGAATAAGTCTTAAATAACATCATGAGAAGTCAGAACTTTGGGATCAATACTCCATCATCTTCCTTTGTTTCGTCGTCTCTTATCTTGCCTTGGGTTTCCTTGACTCAAAAGCCCTAAAAACACTCAAAACAACCCAAAAGCGTAATCTAGCTTGAAACAACGTAAAAAATACAAACCATGAGCTAAACTATCAAAATAAGACAATAAAACGATTATTAAACACTTAGATAATATGGTAAAAATACACCATATCAGCTGCCCAATCTGAGCATTTATGTGCTAAATAGCTCCTTGAGTTTCCATTCTGAACTTCTCGAACTCAGATTGTCTTGAAATTCTCCTTTGCCATGGTGTTGACCAACTCGGCTAATGATGGCATGTTCTGCTGATGTTGCCCCAATTGGTGTTGTGGTTGCTGCTTTGACTTCGGCCCCCACATTTGAAGTTCTCATGGTCTCTCCATCCCGGATTGTAGAATTGAGAATTGGGATCATACTTAGGGTAGCCATTTCCTCCATTTCCTTGGTTATGCCCAAGGATCTTCACTTCTTCCATCGACATCATCTCGGGTCACTCATCAGTCACGTGTGTGGTGGCAAAGCAGAGTTGACATGCTAGCACGCCCTTCTTTTGTGTCCATTCATGTTCATCATCTGCTCCAGTAGAGTGCACATCTTATCAAGTTTTGAATCTGAAGCCGATGGTTCAGCAGCACTTGCCCTGGGCAAGACAATCGGCTCATCTCTGGACTCCTCCGCCATATCTGCAAATAGTTTTATTGCTTGGTTGGGCAGTTTATTTAGCACGGATCCACCACAAGCAGCATTGACCCAAGCACGTTATTGCAGTCGTAGTCTCATCATGAAGTACTTAACCAAGTCAGGTTCGGCGATTGCGTGCTGTGGGGACTTGGCCAAGAGCTGCTTGAATCTGCCCCAATACTCGTAAAAGTTCTCTCCCGCACCCATCTTGATCGAGCTGATCCTTTTTCGCATGTTCTGAATGCGAGAAGCGGGGTAGTATCTCTCCAAGAACTTTTGTTATAGATGTGCCCAAGTGGTCTCCGTGCCCTCTTCTAGCGTGTACAACCATTCTCTTGCCCCATCGTGTAGTGAGAAAGGAAATGCCAGCAGCCTTATATACTCTCCCATGTTAAATTGAGTTCTGATAGATTTCTTTCCTTGTTGATCACTGCGAGAGTTTGGAAAGAATCTCGGCTGGGATTCTTCCCTTCTTCGCTTCTCCTCATCTGTTTGGAACCCTCATCCTAGCCCGCTCTGGCCGTCGTACAGTCCACGATCACGCCTTCAGCTCGACCCATTATGCTTCTACTCCGTCTTGCCCAGTCAGATCCCCATTCCTGTCTTGCCCGCTCCAGATCTTGCCCAAGCTTCCCTGAAACTAAAATGTGCCCTCTCAAGCACAAGACTCATATAAAAGACTAAACTAAACACCTATATCAGACACAAAATGATACTCCCTCTGTCCCTTTGGAGTTGTTACACTTCTTTTCAGCATTTGTCTCAAGCATTTTTGAGCGTCTTGATAGTAAGTTTCAAAATATCTTTTTGTGAAAATTTTAAATTTACAGGATACTACAAGTGTTTTAGTATCTCATAAAAACAAAAAATCTTTAAAAAGCTATTTTAAAACTCATCATTAAAATTCTCGAAAACGCTTGGGACAAATACTAAAAAGAAGTGTAACAACTCCAAAGGGACGGAGGGAGTACAAAATACGAGCATAAATTGGGTTCGTCAATGAGAATAGTTAATGATGTACTTGTTGGGGTTGTTGTATAACTAAAGCAAAACCAGTTGTTTTAGTGGTTACGCCACAGGTCCACTGTTAACAATCCCTATCTGGAAGAATATGTATAAGCAAGAATAAAGCGCATTATCTCATGTTTTAGACCACGTGTCGATCTAAGTTCGGAGAGGATCACGAAGGTCGTTAATAATGATGAGATATAAACAGTTCACAGTCGAGATAGCTTGGGCTGAGCTATCGGTCTAGACTGCAGCTTAATGGTAGTGATGAGTCCTAATCACTAATTATGCTGGTACGGTGAGGATCAACAGAGATAATGCTCTTCTAATACTGACCCTGTATCAAAGGTGATATAGGTGAAGAGTTATAGATCTCAGGCTCTAGCTCGATCTTAACCTTGGTAAACTATTAGATGTATATGTATTCTTCGATGTTACTTTGATTTACGATGATATGAACTTCTCGTTAGTTCATCTCAATCATGTCGTACTTTGGGTAACACGGAGATGCATAGTATGTCTAATATGTGTTATTAATAAGCCATGTCCTACGTGAGTGTAGGTTGACGTTATCCCCTCAGGGAGTTCACAAGGATTATTATACCAAGTCATGCATGCTGATTAAGTTCAGGTATACAATAAGGTGTGAACGGGTACTACCTGAGGAATAGATGTTAACAATTTGGAGCAGTCATGGTAGCTCTAATTGATTAACGGATATGGAAGGTCTTAAACACGGGGGTCGAACTAAACAAAATACCAGCCCCAATCTACATAATTGGGGCACAGCGGTGATTCAGCTACGACACTTTAATGGAGTGCGTCATGGTTCTAATGAGATACATGTTCAGGGGTGGACATGGAAATATTGAATTAGATAAGGCCCAACTCTGTCTGGTATCCGATCCCTATGATGGCCCAAACAGACCTCGGGAATCGATCTAAATAGTATTATTGAGTATGGGCTCAATAATTGTACTCAGACCCAGTATATGATATATGTTGGATTTATATCCATTGGATGGATATTAAATATAATTAATTTAGATTTATATCCAGTGGGATAAGATTAAATCTAATTAGTTATAATTTAATCATTTAAGGATAAGATTAAATCTAATAGGATAAGATTTATTTAATTAAATCTTATGGGGATAAATATCATATATATAAATATATATTTATTTATTTATTCTTCTACTGGAATTAGAATAAATTCTATTTGTTAGAATTAATTCCGGATATACAGTTGCATAACTGAACAGATTAATTCCTTATTAATTCCGTATTAATAAAGGAATAAGATTTGTAAGTTATGGAAAAGGAATAAATATGGGATAGGCAAAGATATGGTTAGAGATAAATAAGGAATCATATCTCCTTATTTATGTACCATATAAATACTCTAAGTCTCTCATCAGAAACCCTAGTTCTCTAATCACACAAGAGATTTGTGAGAAAGGAATTCACGCGAATCCCTAGGCGTGAGAGAGAGAGAGTCGGACGCTGAGTTTGAGTGAGGGAGATCGAGGTTCCAGTGATCTCGAGACGTCCACCAAGTCTCAGATCTTAAGGTGTGGGATCACATCCTAGAAGATCAGAACCGTAGATCGATCAGACACGACTCAGATTCTTTGTTCTTCATAATCATAAGGTATGTACTCAAGCCCTTGCATTAACTTATGTGCACGATCGAATCGACACAACCGAACCAAGATCTGGGTCAAGGGCGGCTTTCAAGCAGCAGTTCCAACAATTGGTATCAGAGCCCGAGGTTTTTGGATCGGCTCTGTGTTAATTCGAATTTAATGTTCATGCATTCGAGTAATTATGATTATGTGTGCATGCTGCTGTCCGGGAAATATTATGTGCGTTATTTATCGTTTTTCGTATTTTTTCGTTGTTCGTTTTATTAAATCGGCGAGATAATAAGGTGCCGATTAGATTAGGATTCGTTTTGTATTTTTTCAATTTGTATTATATCTGGAAAATCGAAGAATTGCTGGGGAACGAGGTCCGAGGACGAACACGAAGACGAAGGCAACGACGGTCGCAGGCGGCGGCGCGTCGGCCAACGCACGGCGGCGGGCGGCGTAGTCTGCCGCGTTTTCACGCGGCTGCCCCCTCGTCGTTCACGGCGGCTGAACCCCTAGGGTGTCCTAGGGTTCAGGCGACTCCGGAACGAGGGCTGGCGGCGGCAGAAACGGCGGCGGACGGCGGCGACGGCTGGTGCAGCGCGGCGGCAAGAAACCCTAGGTTTCTCAAGCCTGTCGGCGCTGCTGTAGGCCTGAACCGCGGCTGCCCGGTGGTCCAGCGCCCGGCTCGACGTCGGGACGGAGCCGTGACGGCTCCAGACGGCAGGTGGCGGCGCGGCAGGGGCTGCGGCAGCGAGTTGCAGCAGCGGCGGCCGAAACCCTAACGGGTTCTTGGCTCGCGCACGCTGCTGGGCTCAAGCCCGCGGCCCAACGGCGGTCAGGCGACGACGGGGAGGAGCGGACGGAGGCGGACAGGTGGCCCGGTGGTCCCCTGACCACCGGCGGCGGCGGCTGTGGTGTGATCATACGGCAGCGGCGGCGGCTGGGTTTTTCCCCTACGAGCGCGTTGCTGCCGGATCTTGCCACGGCTGCTTGGGCTCGAACCCAGCACCACCGGCGGTGCTGGGGACGCCGGCAAGCCAGTGGGAGCGACTGGTGGTGTTCCAGCCACCGGCGGTGGCTTTCGGCGGCGGCGCTGCTTTGTGCAGCGAAAAGACGGCGACGGCGAAGGCGTTTCAGGCGACGACGGCGAGCAGTGGCTCGGGCTGGGCTGCAACGGATGCACCCAGCCCGGACACAGCCACGTCAGGCTCGTCGTGAGCCGAAACGGTAGCCTCTGCACGTGCCGCGGCGGCGCGTGGCCGGTTTTTCGGACGAAGGGCTGTTCGTTTTTCCAACGTTCAGCCCATGACGTTGACGACGGCTAGGGTTTTCCGAAACCTTGGCATGATCATCGACGGCTAGGGTTTTCGTACCCTAATTCGTTCGAAATAAATCGCTTTCCGTTTTTGGTAATTAGGGTTTTCCGCACCCTAGTTATTTCGAGCAGTTGCTAATTTTGGAAGGTGGACTTGAAGACCGGGGTCGACTTCCAGTTGAAGATTAAAGACCGGAGCTTGTTCCGGGATTTTTTTTTAATTAAATGTAATAGATAGGGCTTTCTATTCCCGGTCGGCAGCCCATTTATTTGTTTTAATTATTTTGCATGCTATGGATGGATTTAAATTACGCGATGAGATGATCAGCATGTTTTGCATGTTATAGTTGCTTTTCATTATTTGTGTAATAGAAATAACATGCATAGGGGTCATAGCATGCCAGTTTTAATGATTTCAATGCGAGCATGTTTTATTACTTGCGCTTAGAAATCATGTGATAGGACTTAATTGTCTATGTGCTACGTTTATCACACAAACCCTTAAAAAGACTAAGCGGTATAGTTAATCGATTATTTGTTAATTGATTTAAAGGACCTCCATATTTGGTTTAAAAATGGAATAATTAGCATTCGCGTTGACGATGAGTCTTCCTCCCTATAGGAGATGCTAGTTATGGTTTTCATTGGTTTAGACTTCATAAAAGGATAATTTGATTTAAAATGAAATAATTAGTATTCGCGTTGACAATGAGTCTTCCTCCCTATAGGAGATACTAATTATGGAATTCATTGGTTAATTCAAATATTGAATAATATGGGAAAAATGATTTTATAAAGATAAATCCTCCTTTCGGTAGGGTTGCTCTTAATAGAATTAATTTTTCGGAATATTAAAATATGGTTGTAGCTTAGCTGCTTATTGATGAATCCTCCTATAGAGGTCACTTCTCGAATTAGCAGGGTCCTGAGGCACGGGTTATTATTTCTTTGTTTCACTAAGGTCCGTGTGATGGGATAAGAAGTAAAATAGACTGCGGTCATGGTCAATAATTTTATAGGTAGCATCCACCTATAGTGGACTATTTGTAAATAGTATCGGGCTACTCGTTTGTTGGTTCAATGTTATTTTAGGGTTTATAACATTGATAACATAAATTATTTTTGCTTACGAGTTTCGTTTACTTGTTATTTATTTCAGATATGTCTATTGTTTATATTCGCACGAAGATTTGTCGTTTTGCTTTTTCCGATGGTGTCTCGGATTCCTTTCGATTTCGACTACTCAGTTTCCTGGCACGGAAAGAGATTAGTTTCCTGAGGTTTGAGGATTTCCTCAACTTTAAGGAATTTATTATGAGGTTTAAGAACCTTGTATGCATGTACGTGTCATATGGTGGCGTTATGTCGGGAAAGTCTGTTTGCGAGGTTCTCCTTGCACATTTTCCGAGTTGGTTCCTGGCTCTTAGGGAAGCAGTCGTCCCGAACCACATCATTCATGAGGATCCAATTGCTCTTATAGGGGAGTTGCTCGTGGTTGACAGGGAGAGGATCGGTATTTTACAGACTGCCTATGAGGCGGAGAGAAACTTCTGGGATCGTCCTGTTGATAGAAACGTCAATGTGAATCAGCGATTCACGGCTCAGGATAACGAGACCATCATAGACGAGTACCTCCAATCACTGAGGATTGATGATCTTGAGTATGACGGACTCGTTCACGATGTGAATGAGCTGAACTCTGATCAATCCATTCAAGAAGTGGGTGATTTTGAGTATGACGGACTCGTTCACGATGTGAATGAGCTGAGCTCTGATCAACCTACTCAGGAGGTGAATGATGCCAGGAAGGAGAGACCTCCGATAATAAAGGTCTATCAGAGGAGGAACAAGAAGTTGAAGATAGATGGAGGTATGTCAGACTCTTGTGACATGAAAAACCAAATTATACTAGTTCAGTCTTCACGGGCGGATTTAACTGGTGGATATTAATTATGGTTTGTTGCAATCTTTGTAGGTTCAGCTACGAAGAATGAGTAGGACGACTTCAAGTTCTTGAGCTTGACAAGCGTCATTCCGATGATGCAGTTGTCCAGAAGACTTGAAGATTTCTTATCTTAGTTTTATCTTGGTTTTTGGATATTAGATTTGGTTTATTACTTGCTCACTACATAAGTTGCCTTATTTGGCGGATACTTATGTTTTTGGATATTGGTGGATGATAGTTTTCTTACATTGTATTAGAGATTTATTTCTTTAATACTGGTTGTTTTGATATATCATTTGTAGTGGGAGTAATAATTCTGAATCTTAAGAGATATTCCAAAATGTGTTATGATAAATGTTGCACTTCTTGTTCAAGATTGTCTTTCAATAAAGTACTACTTCACTATATCTAAATCTATGTCTTCTCCTTATTTGAAATGAAATGATTAAACATTCGTGTTGATCATGGATTTCATTGTGATTTAAAATGAAATTAATTAGCATTCGCGATGACTTCGGGTCTTCCTCCTTACGGAGAAGCTAATTATAGATTTCATTGGTTAAATCTGTTCGGAAATAAGGATAATTTGCACACGAAGTGTCGCAAGTTTAAATATTAGATTTAGTGATTAGTTGGATAAGTAGTCATCTTTCAAGAAAAGACAAGTATTTATTCTTGATTAACGTCCAAGAATAAAAGGAATTTATGGATTGGAACATCATAAGGCCGGAAGTACAAGACAGATAACCAAAAGGATCTGCACAAGATTATTTAAGGATCCTTGTCACAGTGGGAGTATTTTCGGGTGTGTCCCGAAAATTGTGAATTGTTCATCAAAAAATCTAATTTCTTGGACAATGAACAGACCAAGTTGACTGTTAAGGATAAGTTAGATGAAAGTGGTTGCATATCATTGATGAGTCTATGAGTTTAACACTCGGAAGACTTGTAAGTTGTATGCTCATATTAGTTGAGGACATACATAAGGGAAAATGGATGTAGTTTGAGAAAAGTGAGTCTTTTTATCAAAAATTCCATGTTTCGGGACAAAGACATTGAAATGTGTGGTTCAATGATATAAAGCATTCATTTGTCAAACAACACATATAGATTCGTTCATGAAATGTGTTGACAAATGGTATATCTTTCATCTACAAAAGACGTTGAATTGGTTGTCTTGTAAATTGTGCGATAATATTACTAGCACTTGGAGACAATGTGAAAGTAATATCTGACACAATAGGTGGTGATTATCCGAACAGTTTAGAATGAAGGTTAGGAGTAATGTTGGATATATCCTACTTAAACGGATAGTATAACATTATTCAAGTACTCTTCATAGACTACTGTTATGGCAAAGTTTGCAATACACTTGGATGTTGCAAAAGGAGCCAGATATATGTTAATGTTTAGTGCATGGTAACGGATATAGTCTATCATTCTTAATCGTTTGAGGACACGGATAATCGAATGGTAGCTAGAAAAACGACATCATCGACCTTTTACTATGGATTCACGTAGAAAGCAGAATTGCCTTGAGGATTCTCATGCAGTGAAATGCTGAGAGGGAGTTAGATAATTCAGGGCTTGGCTTCGTGAATTGGCAGTAATCTCAAATTTGCTAGAATTCTTACACCCCCTGGAAGGATTCTAAGTGCAGTGGCAAATTTTTGAGATTTGGAAATGCCGGTAACAACATAGTGAGTACCTAATATTAAGGCGATTTCGCGGGAAAGATAGAAACACTAGAGGAATGTACGATGACGGTTCCTTCACTAAGTGTAACATGTCAGGTATACCGTAGCACGTGGCTGACATGTCTTAGTGAGCCTCCCACGGCAAGGTAAAATCTTTGAGTATAAGTGGGAGAAAAAGTGTATGATGGTTGTTAACGAATGTGATTGTTAACATTGTACATGGATGAAGTCATATGGTTTCCTGTAGACGCGTTGGTATACTAAAAGGTTTTACTTTAGTATAAGTGGGAGATTGTTGGGGTTGTTGTATAACTAAGCAAAACCAGTTGTTTTAGTGGTTACGACACAGGTCCACTGTTAACAATCCATATCTGGAAGAATATGTATAAGCAAGAATAAAGCCCATTATCTCATGTTTTAGACCACGTGTCGATCTGAGTTCGGAGAGGATCAAGAAGGTCGTTAATAATGATGAGATATAAACAGTTCACAGTCGAGATAGCTTGGGCTGAGCTATCAGTCTAGACTGCAGCTTAATGGTAGTGATGAGTCCTAATCACTAATTATGCTGGTACGGTGGAACGTATTGAGGATCAACAGAGATAATGCTCTTCTAATACTGACCCTGTATCAAAGGTGATATAGGTGAAGAGCTATAGATCTCAGGCTCTAGCTCGATCTTAACCTTGGTAAACTATTAGATGTATATGTATTCTTCGATGTTACTTTGATTTACGATGATATGAACTTCTCGTTAGTTCATCTCAATCATGTCGTACTTTGGGTAACACGGAGATGCATAGTATGTCTAATATGTGTTATCAATAAGCCGTGTCCTACGTGAGTGTAGGTTGACGTTATCCCCTCAGGGAGTTCACAAGGATTATTATACCAAGTCATGCATGCTGATTAAGTTCAGGTATATAATAAGGTGTGAACGGGTACTACATGAGGAATAGATGTTAACAATTAGGAGCAGTCATGGTAGCTCTAATTGATTAACGGATATGGAAGGTCTTAAACACGGGGGTCGAACTAAACAAAATACCAGCCCCAATCTACATAATTGGGACAGAGCGGTGATTCAGCTATAACACTTTAGTGGAGTGCGTCATAGT
Organism: Thymus mandschuricus; assembly: GCA_029379335.1. Lineage (NCBI taxonomy): Eukaryota > Viridiplantae > Streptophyta > Magnoliopsida > Lamiales > Lamiaceae > Thymus > Thymus mandschuricus. The sequence goes on along the minus strand of CM057082.1, from coordinate 7,713,395 downwards.
TCTAATGAGATACATGTTCAGGGGTGGACATGAAAATATCGAATTAGATAAGGCCCAACTCTGTCTGGTATCCGATCCCTAGGATGGCCCAAACAGACCTCGGGAATCGATCTAAATAGTATTATTGAGTATGGACTCAATAATTGTACTCAGGCCCAGTATATGATATATGTTGGATTTATATCCGTTGGATGGATATTAAATATAATTAATTTAGATTTATATCCAGTGGGATAAGATTAAATCTAATTAGTTATAATTTAATCATTCAAGGATAAGATTAAATCTAATAGGATAAGATTTATTTAATTAAATCTTGTGGGGATAAATATCGTATAGATAAATATATATATATATATATATATATATATATATATATATATATATATATATATATATTTATTTATTTATTCTTCTACTGGAATTAGAATAAATTTTATTTGTTAGAATTAATTCCGGATATACAGTTGCATAACTGAACAGATTAATTCCTTATTAATTCCGTATTAATAAATGAATAAGATTTGTAAGTTATGGAAAAGGAATAAATATGGGATAGGCAAAGATATGGTTAGAGATAAATAAGGAATCATATCTCCTTATTTATGTACCATATAAATACTCTAAGTCTCTCATCAGAAACCCTAGTTCTCTAATCACACACGAGATTTGTGAGAAAGGAATTCACGCGAATCCCTAGGCGTGAGAGAGAGAGAGTCGGACGCTGAGTTTGAGTGAGGGAGATCGAGGTTCCAGTGATCTCGAGACGTCCACCAAGTCTCAGATCTTAAGGTGTGGGATCACATCCTAGAAGATCAGAACCGTAGATCGATCAGACACGACTCAGATTCTTTGTTATTCATAATCATAAGGTATGTACTCGAGCCCTTGCATGAACTTATGTGCACGATCGAATCAACACAACCGAACCAAGATCTGGGTCAAGGGCGGCTTTCAAGCAGCCGTTCCAACAGTACTTTCTTGTTTTCCTTGTTGTCTTTACAGCATAAGTATTGTATTTTTAAGTAAGATTTGATATATATGATAGCTTCCTTAATTAATAGAAGTCCTTTCTTCCTATATGCATGTATTGGCCTTATGAAATAAGAAAAAGAGAGTGACCTTTTCAAAAAGTTGTGACTTATATATGTACCTTAATTAATTATATTATGAAGTTTAAATTACCTTGATTTAAATTTACTTAATTTAAACAAACTAAAACAGCAACTAACATATAAAAGAATAGTTTTAAAACTAAACTAACACAAATCAATATATTTGAAATTGAGTAATAAAATGCAAAGGAACACAACCATAACAAAAACCATCCAAATATAAATTATATTCCTCTAATTGAGTATAACCAATTAGAGGAATATATATGTTGGAATTGGATAACCCCCTATATATATTTATATATACTCTAATCACATTGCAATAAAACAATTTCACACAATTCTAACCACAAATATATCATCATCCCTTCCTTCCTTTTCTAGCATAACCTACATGCTAATAAACCCTACTATGTTTTTCTTGCTCTAACCTCACAACCCTTCCAACTTTTCACTCCAAATCTCCAATCAAAACTTAAGCTCACTCACCTCAGAATCCGTAGTTCCTTCAGGAGGGCTGATGACAATCCACAGCAACGACACCGTGATCGAGATGAGGCCCGACCACACGTATATAATAGTAGGCAGCTTCCCTTTCCTCCCCATCAACCCCTTCATGAAAGGGTACATATGCGTCAGCACCCATAAGCTAAAGAACGTCCCTCCGAACAGCTTGTTCCACTGAGGAATCACGCTGTATATCGTCCGGGCGAACCCGATCACGAGCGCGATGAGGTTGATGATGATGATGATCAGCGGCACTATGAACAACCCCGTCCACTTCACCACATAGAGATCAGCGTATATGTCGTCATCGTCCTCCGCCGCGGATTTCGACGTCAAGGTGAAGGAGATCTCAATACCAGCGATGACCTTCAGCAGACCCTGCACCACCGCCACTAGGTGGGCGCTGCTGCCGCCGATCACCCAGAACTGCTCGTTCCTCCACCACTCCTCGAGAGCTATGCCTGACCATTTGACCTCGAGAAGAGAGATGAAGACGAGGCAGATGGTGATTGTGAGGAGGTAGGAGAGGAAGGTGACGTCGAGGGATTTGACGATGAACTGGCCGCTGAAGAGGCAGAGGGCGGGTAGGATGCAGTAGACGACGAGGAAGATGGAGGTGAAGGGGTAGATCCCGACGTTGAGGTAGGCGACACGCTGAAGGAACTTGAGGCGGGAGGTGGCGAGGATGGCGTTGTTCTTGGAGAAGAAGATCTCGACGGAGCCGGTGGCCCACCGGAGGACCTGGTGGAGGCGGTCGGTGAGGTTGATGGGGGCGGTGCCCCGGAAGGCATCGCGCTTCGTGATGCAGTAGACCGACCGCCACCCGCGGTTGTGCATCCGGTACCCGGTCACCACGTCCTCCGTCACCGATCCGTAGATCCACCCGATTCTGTCTCCCCACTCTGTGTGATCCTCGAACCTTTTTTTTGTTTTTTGTTTTTTTTAAATGAAGAAAAGATCGGCAAATTAGGGCAAATAACATGAAAGGTAGTGAAAAAAAATATAGGGTTTGGTCGTTACCAGCATGAAATGACGGCGATGGCCTCAGCGGCTGTGGGGGCGTCGATGGGCGGACGAGGGACGATGAGGGCGCCGGGGGGCCTTCCGTTCTTGATGGAGAAATGATCGGCGAGAGGCCGTCCTTGATACTCGGCAACTGCTATAGATTCATTGAACATGGTTGAGTTTCCGAACTTTTTGGGGAGGTTAAGATCGGGATGTTCTGCGAGCGGCTGCTCCTCGTCGGAGTGAGGGTGGGCTTCCTTAGCCAGGCTCTTCTTTCGACCAAAAACGCCTTTATACTCGATTGCTCGCGGCGGAGGAAAACCGTACAGAGCGTAGCGACGGAACATGCATCCAGTTCCGACGTAAACTGGACCTTGGAGTCCATCTAGGGCTCTCATATTTCCTTTTGTCGACAACAAATTAGTTCAGAAACAAGGAGCACTTGCAAATTAAACCCACGTAGGAATCAAGAAACGACATCGAATTACTAGCATGCAAGAAAGTAACACATAGTTTTTCATCTATACACAATCACTGTGAATTACCAAATTTTTGTAAACATTAATTAAGAGTGTTAATACACGACAATTATCCATTGATTTAATTTTAGCTTCGCACAACATATTCCTATTGCAAGGGATCATGCATTTCAAGGAAGCAGCAAGATTCGAACAAGTATGAAAAAGTTCTCACCGTCGAAGAAAACAGTGTTGTGATTGGCATATCTATCTGATGGATCGATTCCCTCGAATCTCTGAGGGAATTGTATGTAGCAAATACGATCACCACCTCTATCCATCATGTAGCACATGCCTTCTCTCAATGCCATGCAGTTGTACACATAATGGTCACAGTCCAAGTTGAGAATGAAGGGTCCATTCGACAATATTGCAGAAGCCCTAACAAGAGCATTCATGGCTCCAGCCTTCTTATTATGATCGTAAGATTTCCTCTTCTCACGCGAAACATAAGCAAACATCGGAAGCCTAGTGTCTATGCCGGTGAAGTCCAACGTCTTTTCATCCGCCTCCCCCATCACCGGATCGTTCTCAGGCACCTTGCTCATTATCTGCAACAAAAACAGCCCAAATATTTCTTTTTTTTATATGCCTTCTTCCATTGGATAAGTTCATCTTTTTAACATGTAAAAATATATAAAAGGATCATGTTAAAATGACAGATTCTGCCATTTTCGATTGAAGATAGCGCATAACGTAATAGAGAACCTGCAAGATTCCAGCATGGTCACCCTTGGCATGATCGGGTGCAGTCTTGTACCATGTACCTGGCCAGTGAGTTCCATCAGCCATCCATGTAGCTTGAGAAACTTCAAGCTTGTAGTCCGGGGGAATTATGCCGTTGTTCTTTTCTTTCACTTGATTCTTCTCTTTCGCTGTTTCGGTTTTGTTGTATGAATCACATCGTTTCTTTATTACATCCGGTAGCCCGTTGATCCTCACCTTGAACTCGTCGTATTCTCTCTTGATCCAGCGCCGGTCCTTGACGAAATCCGGCCGCTTCTTGCCTTTTGTGGGATCGGATTTCTGGTTGAAGTAGCTGTCTGGATTTCTTGGCTCAATGTTGTGTTTCCGACAGAATGGTACCCATAACTGTAGGATTCAAAATCACTAGGGTTTCTGTAAGGTTGGTTTGATAGAAATGTCTTTTTCTTTTTCTTTTTCTTTTACTTTATTTTATTTATACTTTTCTTAATTGTTTGATATACAACTAATAGTATGAAATACTACTATGCACTCAACAACAGTTGAATCCTATTTCTCAACATTTTCACTCTCACTTATGTCTTAGAATGAAATAATATATATATGATTTATTATTGAGATTCAACAAAATTTATTTATTTTTAGATATTGAATGTTATTATAATAATAAACCCTAACTAGCTAGCAATACGAACAATTTGAATCTTTAAAAATAATATCTATCATCTTTGTATGAGAATTGAGCATTACCTCTCCAAATTTGACAGCTTCAGCCATGGCCTCAAAAGTGAGAATAGCACCACCATCATCTGAGATGTAAATCGAGAGCTTCTCGATCGGATATTCGACAGCAAGAATCGATAAAATAGTGTTGGCAGTGACTAAAGGAGGTTCCTTCTCTGGATCGGCTGTTGATATGAAGACATCGAGGCCTGGAAGGTCCGATCGACCCTCGGGATTACCGGGAGAAGCAGTCTCAAATTTTTCTTTGAGGGCATTTAGATCTGCTGAGCGGTTTATTGGGTTGAATTTGGGAAGAATGTCGAGCAGCCATGAAAATGCAAACCATATCTCACATACAATAGACAATCCCCATAGCCACATCGCGTCGTAGTTAGGGTTTTCGATTCGCCATATCAGGAAAAGAAATAATATTATCATCCTTATCACGATCAGAACTCTGTATATCCAAAAACATACCTTGATTAGCAATTATATTGTTTCCTTTATGTTGGGAAAGTGTTGATAAGTTGATACGCATAAGCATGCAAAAATAGAATACATTCGTTTCATTCTACTTTTCACGTTTCCTCACGTGAGTATTAAATTTTAAAATAAGACAGATGGTGTATTTATTTGTCTAATCTCAGAATCACAATTGAAGGTTACGTTAATTAATTGTCCAGAAATGTTAACTTTAACCTAACCCTAATTATTACTTTTGCACAACTTTACAACCGGCAATTTAATCAATAGAAATTATTAAAAACACCAATGCTTTTGCTCGCAATTTGATTTTTAATAAAAGGAAAATAATCCCAGCAAAAATATTAAATAATTTTTATTTTTTTTCTGGCATTTGAAACAAGTCACCTGTAAGGGCTGATAACCTCCGGTGGCACATTAATCTTTCTAGTAAGAGGCTTCCATGGCTTATCCATGAAATCCTGCATGCTCATCCCCGTTTCATTGTCGAACGAATCGTCTTCTTCCCAGTAAGCATTTCCGATCCCGTACTTCCCCTTCGTCTCGAAAAGCCAGTGATTGTGATCGAAATCCTGCGTCTGGCTCCTCAGCAGCATCGATTTGTTGTTGTTGCTGTTATTCATCGCCGACGACATCCTCCGGTCCGTTTTCTTCCCGCCGTCCCCTTCGCCGCCCTGCCGGCCGCCACGGAACCTGGTGGGCCCGTCGGGCTTGTCAGCAGAAGCCGCAGCCGCGGCCGGGTCCCCGGGCATGTTGTCCGGGGTGGCCGGCATCATGACCGTGTACTTGTTGCTGTAGTCGTTCTGCGTGTCGGGGATGTCGAGGTCGTCATCCTGGGACATGCTCATGACGCGGCCACTGTTGGTGCGGCGCGCGAATTTCACGGCCGGAGACGGCCGGTCGGGATCTCCCGACATCGAGGATCGTAACTATTCGATGATGGCGTGCGGTGTTATTTTTGTTGAACTATGAATCTTTACATGTGTATTTCTTTTTTCTCTGTGTGTGTGTGTGTTAATTAGAAGAGATGCATTATTTGTGAAAAGGATGAGAGAAATGAGGAATTTGATGGGAAAATGGTAAACAAAATGGAAATGCTAAAAATAGGGAGAGACGAGTTGAGTCGATTTTGTAGAGATATGCATTAGGAGTTTGGATGGTTTGATGGCAAGGCCATGTAAATAAGTTGTCACCTCATTTTACGCCAAGCCCTTCATAGTGCAGAGTTATAAATAGGAGTATATTATATATGTTTTATTAGGACCGGTAGTTTCAAGATCATGGCTCAATAATTGAGAATTTGTTTAATGGATAATTGTTTTGTTTTTCTGTAATTATTCTCACTAATTTAATTGTCATTTTAATTCATCTTCATTGTTTTTGTTTATATATTGTGGTGGTGATGTTGAATTTTTGTTTATATCCATGTAGGGGGATAAATAAATAAAGGTGAAAATAGTCGGATTGAGATTCGACATTTGATTAGCTTTTACTTGTCTCCGATAGTAGATCTCTATCCTATTGCATTAACAGTACACATTTAGGTCAATCAAATTTGACGCTGTTGCGGGGACACTTTATATATATATACCTATATGTGAAATAAATATTGAAATCTACCCATTTAGAACAACACAACCCCAAAACTATCCATTTTTTTCCCCTCATTTAAATCTACCCATTTGATAATTTTTTTATAATTCGATCAAGTTGATGATTTGACATTTCACATGTCAAATCATTTTTTTCCGTGATTCATTTAACACAATTGTGAAATAATACAGTTCACTGTAGTGAAATAATAGAGTGTACTGTTATAGTGTACGATCCACTGATAAAAGAGTGTGCATTATTTTCAATTTGTCATAACCTCAAAATTTTCACAAGGCAAAAATTTGTATGTTATCAGCTCCGTGAGAGGATAATCGGCAAAGTATATCTTAAAAAGCTTTTTTGAAGACAGAAATACAGGTAATTACGTTTTATATGTTGTTTAAACGGTAAATATTGTCTAACAGGTCGATGAAAGGTTGAAACCGGTCGACCGGTTTCAACTTTTCCGACCGGTTCGTACGTAGTTCGACTTACAATGTGAGTTGTAGACTGAAAATGGTGAAACCGGTCGAGAGAGTCGCCGGAAAATGGTCAAACCGGTCGACAAAGTTGCCGGAATAGTTGTAACCGGTCGACCGGTTTCAACATTCCGGCGACTTTGTCGACCGGTTTGACCATTTTCCGGCTTAAATTGACGTTTTTAGTTTAAATACCTATTATATTGTGACTAGAATGTCAAAATTCAACTGTGGTCGAGAATTGGTCATCTTAATTGTTCTTAGGATTTATTCTAATTGAATTTCATACGGTTTGGAATGAAGCACTTGTATTGTTGAATTTGATTAATTTCTTGGATTGATTTCGTGTTTATAGTCGTAGAATTCGTATATATATCACATTAGCATTTTCCGGTTTATTGGTTTTGTTGAGCGGTTTATGTTTTTTAATTATATAATTATCTTTTGGTTAAATTTTTTAATTAATTTTGTGTAAAATTTTGTTGTGCGTAGATGTCGTTTGTGTACGTGAATCTACGTTACGGAGGCGATTGGGTTGATTGTGTCTACAATGGTGGCCAACAACATACTCTAGCTATTGAAGGATATGCATTGACGGTGTCCAATTTGAAATACAAAATAAGGGACGTCATTAGCTCTTGCGAACGAGATTTTGATGTTTTCTATTTGAAGACATCACGGAAAGGCCGAAGTATCAAGTATCTTTTGACAGAGAATGAGGATTTTGCCAAGTTGTGCAGAAAAGAACGTGAACCAACTGTTTATGTGTGTGGAAACAGTGAAGTATCCTCCTCGCATGGCGGCGCTAGAGAGGCTCCAGTACATTCATATGTCTCTACTTATGAGCAGCAAGTACCGTACGTACTTTCTTACGATTATTATGGGATGTCACCGTCCAATTCATACAACGCAAGTAGAAATTGGGATGCTGAGGTGGAGGTGGATGCGCTTGGGAGGACAACTGCTTCGTCAACTTGGTTCGAGGACTCTTTTCTTGGTTCATTTAATCGTGAGTCGACTGAACGAGGAAATACTATCCCAGACCTAAATCAGGAAACAGGTTCGCATGTAGAGCATGGACAACAACCATTGTATGAGGACGATGAAGATGCAAACGATAAAGAATATGAAGAAGAATCAGAAGAAGAATCGGTAGTAGACGAAGAAGAAGATGAAGAAGAAGAAGTAGAAGAAGTAGATAGAGAAGGAGAAGTTGAATTGGAGAGTGATGACGAACCTAGAGCCAAATCTAGGAGGAAGAATATGAATAGGGCGTTGTTTGCTGAATACACAACATGGATTCAAGAAGAAGGTGGGATGCAGAAACTGTTACAGTTGTTTTATCCTGATCCAAATGAAAATGAAGCTAACAATGCAGTCGACGAAGGCCCCATGGTGAATTGGATAGTGCCGATGGTCCCTATCCGCCCCAACATTTTCAGCTGTATGCATTGAAGAAAACCCGAATGTTGAGGGGTTGGTGGAAGGCGCGATGTATGATACCAAGGAGGAGGTCCACATTGCAGCCGGTTTATGGAATTTGGAAGCCGGTGCCGAATGTGTTACACGAAGATCGGAACCTGATAGACTGTACTTAAAATGCAAACATTCCAAGGAATGCCCCTTCCTTCTACGCGCCCAGGGCGATGAGACATCTTGGCATGTCCATAGGTTTAATGGGTGTCACACGTGCAAGAATGAACTAGAAAATGTTCATACTATAAATGTGCACTCCAATGTTATTGGAGCTTTCTTCGCGAAAAGAATTCAACGTGATTGCAAAATTATGACACCAAGAATGATCATGAACGAGCTGCGAGCTGAGTATGGCGTGCACGTCAAATACGATCTCGCTTTGAGGGGGCGAAACAAGGCTATCGAGGTGATATACGGAAAATTTGAGGTTTCCTTCAAGTTACTGCCCAGTTATCTACACATGTTGAAGCAAACCAATGAAGGTACTATCACTGATCTTGAGCTCGATCATAATGGGCGCTTCAAATATGTTTTTGTCGCTCTTGGAGCAACTCGAGTTGCTTACCCGCTTTGTATGAGGCCGGTGATAGTAGTCGATGGTACACACCTAAAGGGTAAAAATTGTGGTATATTATATGCTGCTGTGACGAAGGACGCAAACGAGCAAATATACCCTTTGGGTTACGGTGTAGGACCTGCTGAGAGCAATGAATCGTGGGTTTGGTTCTTGACAAGACTTCGAAGGTCATACGGATGTGCAGATTCGACGTTGATTGTCTCGGATCAACACCCATCAATTGCCCATGCTATGAGTGTTGTATTCCCCGACGCAACACATGGTCTTTGTTACTATCATCTTAGTAACCATATGAGAACGTATGGAAAGCTCATTGTTGGGTTGTACCAAAGAGCTGCATATACGTATGATAATGGGGAATACATGAGGAGGATGGCAATGATTGCGCGTAGAAGCCCCGCAGCATACGAACATTTGATGGATGTAGGACCTGCTAAGTGGGCTCGTTCGCAGTGCCCTGTTCGAAGATTCAGCTTCCTCACTTCTAATTCTATTGAGTCATTCAATCATTCATTGTTGTGGGCAAGACGTCTACCAATTACTGCATGTCTCGATGCAGTTAGGATTGTCATAGAAGAATGGTTCCAAGAAAAACGTCTTAAAGCCAAAAGTGACAATCATCCAGTGGCGGAAGAAGCTAGGAGAAAACTTGTTGCATCGTTGGCTAGAGCACGGACATACAGGGTGACTTGCGTTGATGAAGGCACATACTCAGTTGAAACAAAAGGGGGCACGGTGGATGTCAATTTAACGAATGGGACTTGCGGATGCATGCAATGGCAGTGTGACTTACTGCCTTGTGCACATGCGATTGCTGTCTTCAAGTAAGTATTACATTCTCAAATATTTATCAATTAGTATTTGTGCATAATTAATAGGTTTTTTGAATGATATAATTTTCAGCATGAGGGGAGAAGCAATGTTGAACTACGTATCCTCTTACTACTCGCGGGCCACGTATGTTGAAGCTTTCAGGCCGCGAATATATCAGGTTCCCAAAAAAAATTTATGGAGAGTACCGATTGCAATTGCAAACATGAACGTTTTGCCCAACTTGTGGGTTCGAATGCCCGGTAGACCAAAAGTTAGAAGACTGCGACGAAGTGGTGAGCCGAGTGATGGTAATAGGTCTCGAAAGTGTCCCCACTGTGGTCTGAATGGTCACACCGGCCCTCAATGCCCTGACTTTGATGAGGCATAAATTTTTCAAATGGTTAAAACATTTGAAATATAATATTAATATGTATGTTTTTATAAGTGTGCAACTACATCTATCTACTCAAATGTTTACTTACTACTCATATGGTTATGTGAAAGAAATAAAAATAATAGTATGATCTTGTGGAATAATTAAAAATAATAGTATGGTTTTGTGGAATAAATGAAAATAATAGTATTATCTTGTGGAATAATTAAAAACAATAGTATGGTTTTGTGAAAGAAATAAAAAAAAACTTACGAAATTAAGACGAAAAACGAAGAACTTGAATTAAACGAACTAAACGAGGAATCCGGATCCGAACAAAAGAATGCAATAAAAACTAAAGCTAAAGTAGTTAGAACTGAAAAACTAAGGTAAAGCTTGTTCTAATTCGTGCCCTAATGGCATATACATAATAAGATAGAAGTTCGATTCCAACAAGGAAACAATTAATAAAACACGTCAGACGTGGAGCGGGCGCTCCAAAGGAAGGGAGCGGGCGCTCCATAATAGCTGCGCAAATCCATCTTGAAATCTTGACCTGGAGCGGACGCTCCATCCACCTGGAGCGAGCGCTCCAAAGCTATGGAGCGAGTGCTCCATTCGCTCCGCGCAAATCATCCAGTTTTTCACTCTTTTTCCGTCCTTTTCTCGCTCTTTCTCATTCTCTCGGCTCCCATGATCCCTAACAATAAAAATACTCGAAACACCCAAATCATAGCTACAAAGACACAAAACATAACGAAAACGGACTCGAAAACATGACGAAAATCCTAACATCTAAACACCAATCAGTATGATCTTCTGGAATAATTAAAAATAATAGTATGGTTTTGTGAAAGAAATAAAAATAATAGTATTGTCTTGTGAAAGAAATAAAAATACAAACATTCGACGAAATTCATAAATTTAAAACACTTTAACGTACTGTCCTACTTATTTTGGATCTTACATCCTAAGCATATATATTCTCCCTGCACACAACTCTCGATACGTGGACACATTTTTTTTGTCGTTACCCCATGCAAGGTCCAGGCATCCACTGATAAGTTGCTCAACCGTCATCGCTGCGTACGTTCCACTGTTATTCTTAACCAACGGCTTGAAAAGGCTATCCTTTGGTTGTATGATGACTCTGAACTCCGGAAACGTGTTTACATCAAGACCAATTCTTGAATGTTTCCAGTAATAACTGAGTTTGAATAGAGTTGGCAGGAAATGTCGCAAGACCGTAACTGACCTCCTAATTAAACCCTTGCCATGATCATCGAGTGTATAGTAATGAGGGCAATGCAAATGAATAGTGCTCGTGAGCATTTCAATCCTCAAAACAAAAAACCGCTCTTGCACGCAATGAGGTAGTATGATCTGGGAAAATAGAAGTGAAATTTATGTATTATTGCGACAATGAAAAACTATGGTGTTAAGTAGTATTACTTACTGTTCTCGCGTTGAACCACGATTGAGTGATATACAAGGTGCCACTCCCTTGAACAGTTTTACACATCTCCGCTGTTGGAGTGAATTGGTCCCTGAGCATTGTGTGATATTCTTCTACATTTCCCATCACTAGCTCAGCATGCAATTGTCTAATGCGCTCGTGCTCTATATCTATTTCAGCCTAGTATTAAAAACACAAAACTGTGAATAATCATATACGATTAAGAACTTGGATACGGAATGAAAATAAATATTCTTACCATGAAATTGCAATTACATATCGCAGTGCGACCATTTGCTTGCTCGGGATAGACTTCTTCATTTTCCCATAGTCTTTGACGCATTGCAAGCATGTACAAATCCATCACCTTTATATAAAAAATTATATTAATAACAAATTTCAATAATATTAAATGACAAAACGACAATAACATTGTATTACTTACCTCTACTGACCAATCAGCCTTTCCCCCAATAAATTGACGAAACTCGGACACAGTTGTATCCTTAAAGGCCTCACGTATCCTTACTTTTTTTTTTTGGGACCCAATTTCATAAAATTTGAGAAGGCATTCAAGTCCCCGCCTTGAAGCGGAGTTGGCTCCGACTTGGGTATATATGTATTCTCAACTTGTTTATGGGGTATATTTGTTGCTAGTATATCCTCAGAGTCATCAGAACCATCAGCAAAAGGTAGAGAACCTACCGGCATTCTCGAAGAAGACTGTGCAGTAATTGATATAATAAATACACAATCAAAAAATAATCCAATATTAACTAAATAAATAAATAATTATAATAACATACCTCTCCCATGTTTGAGGTCGAAAAACGTTTCGGGTCCCGCTGTGTGACGAAGGGGGCTCTTGACATCCCTATTTCCGGCATCGAAAAACGTGGTTCAAGAAATGTACTGCTCGAGGGAGTCTGGAACTGTCCACTACTAAAACTCATTGTCTGCAATATCAAATGTTGAACATATTCACAACTTTCACAAAATACATAATATAAAAAATAAAATGATCAAATACATATGTATGTATGTATATTACCTGACCAAATATGTTGGCGGAAAGATTGTCGAATAGTTGAGATGTACTAACTCCAGTTGTCTACAGTATTATAACAACTCCATCAAACTTAATTCAACTAAGCAGAATTCCAATACGTTTAAGTCATCTAATAAATATACATTTTGTGAAAGAATGAAAAACAATAGTATGGAAACAATAATCATAGAAGTGCATTAATAAACTTATATTACCTGATCAAGTGTGCTGCTCGAAGGAGTGTGAAAATGACCAGTACTAAGGCCCATTGGCTGTAATATCAAATATAAAACTATTAGAAGTTGAAATTATCAAATAAAATAATACAAATTATACTAAATAGATAGGTAAAATATTACCTGACCAAAGATCTGTGTGTAAGCCTGAGATACTTGATTGTTTCCTTCGAATCCGGTAAAAGGAGTCGATGTGGACGCGGTATAAATTGGCAAGGTAATGTCCCGACGACCTCCTACCTCACCAACATATCCTCTTGATGGCTCTTGTGGGATGTCGTCATTGTGAACATGTGTAGCTCAAACATCGTATTCGCGAGCCGATGATGTGATCGGAGGACTTCGGCGGCGGGGTTCACTGACATCACGTGTACTTCGTGAACCCCCGCACTGCATGACTTCTACAGCATTCTGAATAAGCCTCTTCATACGAGTCTCAAACGCCGCAAGTTCAGCCCTAAAGCCTCTAACAATCCTCTTCTCGGCTTTAGCAATCTCCTTCCGAACAAAACTTGGTGTGACAACATCTTCACTGGCCCCCTGCGCTCCGCTACTGCTTGACGATGTCTGAATAGCTTGGCTTCTCGTACGCTTTCCCGTATCACGACTACGTCGGTGTGGCCTGGATGTCCCAGCCTCGTCTGGGGAACTCTCCAAACGCGCAGAAGCAGCTGCATCTCTCCTCTGTCCACCGATATCGGAAGATGTAGCTTGTGGTGGTCTCCTAATGCGACGCAATCGCTGCTCGGCTGGAAATTGCTCACCAACGGTTAGAGGATTAGTTGGGGTGACAAATTGGACCTCCATCGGCATGCCATAGTGGAGTGAAATCCAATATGGTTGATGATCCTCTCCTTCCTCAAGTTGGATATTCGCAATTTCATAGCCCTGCAAAAAAAATATTTGTAGTGATTCATTAGACACCAAACAATTATTCAATCAAAACAAATATTTCACAAGATGTCAAATATATATTAAAATAAATTCTAAATTTGTACCTCGCCCTCGAATAAGTCGATCAAACTTTCACCATCCTCGAGTCGCAGCTTCTTCCGGAATGCCCATCTCAAACACCTTGGATATAAATTCGGGACATATATCCCTGCTGCATTCCCTAACCCCTCTATAATTTCAAAGGCCCACATCACTAATGCCCATGCCGGACCATAGAAATGATACTTTGTTGCTTTGTCCTGGGCTTTCTGAACGTAGTATCGAAGGGTCTTGTGACTATATGCACCCCAGGGAAAATTCTGCCAAACATCATCAGTCTCGACCATCACCCACAACCACGGGAATGGAGGCCTTTGCGAATCGTGGCCGAGAATAAATATATCTGCAATCAACACTTGGGCCAGTTGCAAGTGCATATGCTCATCCACATCATCAATCATGTTCCTCAAGGAAGTAAACACATCAATCAATTGCGCAGATGTTGGTGGATGATTAACGTCATTGCATACTATCCTATAAAGCTGAGATGTAGTAGGATCGACAGGCATGGTGCAATCAAAATTCGAATTCCCAAATCTAAGTCCGGTCACCAATGCATGATCTCGAATAGTATATTCAATATCTTGTCCCCTAAAATGGAACCAAATGCCTCGTCTCGAAAATATTGCCCTCGACAAAATCCCATGAATAACCCCAGAATTAATGCAACCTGGTCTCCAATAAAGAAAGTGTCCAAATGGTCCACTGATAAATTTATGTAGCAAATTCTCACCCCCTACAGCATTTAGCACATCTTTAATCTCCGCTAGTAGGCCCACTCTGTAGTAAGTGTTCGGTTTTGCATTTGCTAGCCTATAATTGAGTCTACGATAACGTGGAGGAGGTAGTGCCTAAAAAAAACAAACATAAACAAACATATGAATTTAATAACCAATTCGAATTAGATATGAATTCATACTAACCAATTCGATAACATAACAATTCGATTACTATGAAATTAAAAAGTATTCAACAATATCATATGAAATTAGTCCAATTAGATTCAAATGCATTCAACAAATCAACTAAAATTAACAAATAAATTATGAAATCATACGTAATTCAACTAAAATCATACGTAAATCAACTAAAATCAACTACAATCAACAATTCAACAATATCATATGAAATTATACGTAATTCAACTAAAATCAACAAATTAGAACCGGAAACCTTGAAACCGGTCGACGTTGAAGCCGGAAAACTTGAAACCGGTCGACGTTGAAGCCGAAAACCTTGAAACCGGTCGACAAAGTCGCCGGAAAGTTGAAACCGGTCGACCGGTTTCAAATTTTCCGGCGACTTTGTCGACCGGTTCGTACGTATTTAGACTTGTGACAACAATTTAAGCCGGAAAATGTATAAACCGGTCGACAAAGTCGTCGGAAAGTTAAAATCGGTCGACCGGTTTCAACTTTCCGGCGACTTTGTCTACCGGTTTATACATTTCCGGCAACAACGTCAAATATTATTCACGAAAACAGACAGACCGGTCACAATTATGGCCGAAAAATTCAAACCGGTCGACGTGATTTCGAACGGTTAGAACGTACCATAATTTCATTAGGAATTTCTTCGTCCGAATCACCCATCTCTTCAGGCGACGACGGGGGAGGGCTGCACGGCGGCGGCGGCGACGGGGGAGGGCTGGGCTGCACGGCGGCGGCGGCGACGGGATTGTGGTGTGGGAAAATTTTCCGGTTTGTGGTGTCGGTGGGGGTTGTCCAATTGGGGAAAATGTTGTTTTTTATGTGGAAAATTTACTTCCTTTAATTTTTTGTCATAGGATGCTGATTCCAAAGAGAATCTCTGCAAAAGTTCCTCTGCAAAGTTACATTAAATTAATTGAATTGGTAGATTTATATGTAGGGAAAAAAAATGGGTAGTTTTGTCATTGGGTATTTCAAAATGGGTATTTTAAATTTTTACCCTATATATATAGGAGTTGGATCATATGAAAACCAAATATTTCGTGAAAATGTGAAAACCATGCACTTTCATTCATAACATGATGCACTTTCATGCATATCATGTTGCACCAAAAATATAAATATTATTTTATTAAAAAAAATGCATATATTTTTGGTGCAACATGATATGCATGAAAGTGCATCATGTTATGAATGAAAGTGCATGGTTTTCACGTTTTCACCAAAAGTAAGGTTTTCACCATATCACAACCCTATATATATATATATATATATATATATATATAGGGAGTGGTTCGTGTGCAAATAAATCCTTGCGTGCTAAAATGCGAAAGATGCTTAAAACTATACAAAATCATGCTTAAATCAGTATATATTTATGCTTACAACACCATTATGCTTTTTAATGTACAAATTCATGCTTAAACCTAGTCATGCTTATAATACCTTATAATCATGCTTAAATCAATTACAGTCACATATCAAATCAAGATCAATGGTCCAGATCTATTCCTATTTCTCACACCAGGACTTATTTCTATATGATCCATCCTCTATATATATATATATATATAGGGTTACACTATGGTGAAAACTAATGTTTTAGTGAAATCTAGAAACCACTAACAACCATTGATTAGTGGCTAATCTAGGGCTGAGATTAAAACTAGATTATGATTAAAATAATAGTAATTAATCGACATAGGGTCAAACTTGTCAATGAACTACCAAAAAATATTAATTAAATATGGAAATAAGATTTACTTCCCTGCAAAGTAGGAATTTCCCATAACTGCACAACCACCACCCTCACGTAATTAATTCCATATCTTCACAGAATCACAGTAGCAAGATTTTAGATAAACTAAACGCAGAGAAAACAAGCAAACTCGATAGATTGTGCGACGACTTCAAGGAGAACAACGCGAGAGAGAACACAAAATCGAGATAAATCACAGGACGATGCAGAGGAAAACACGAGCAAATGCAAAGCAAGGTTAGTTTCAGTTTATATACTGCAAATATTATTGTCGATTTTGCAGATTTAACAAATATAGAATTTAGGGTTCTTGACTAATTTATCTGGTTCATAAGTTTGATGCATATAATACATATTTTGAACGAATTGGAATGTTGTATCAACATTTTTGTTGCATTTAAACTAACAAACTGGTATATTATGTTGTATATCAAAATATTTTGATAGATTGGTTTAAAAGGTCGAATGAGTGGTATCTGTTCATGTTTATGCTCACAATATGTTTGTTGAAACGTCTGTTAGAGAAATTTGTATTTAAAACTAAAATAAATAGGAATTGTGTTCGTATATGCTAGTAGGATTTGAGATATTTAATGTTGCACTGTTTGTCAGTTTTGTTGCATGTTTCTATATTTACGTTGCATGTTTATAATAATGCAACAAATTCGAAGGATGGTAATATTAAAGGTATTCAAGTATGCAACAATTCATCTTTCTGATAATTGGCATGCAATATATATACAAAGTTTGGTGTCGTCTTGCTTTCGGTGGATGTTAATGTAGATGAATCTTTGATATTTATACTAATTTTTGATAATTTATTGGTTATAAATGGTTGTTATGCATTTATACGAGTTTTTGTAGCATATATAATGAAATCGATGCAAACAAGTTCAAATAGGAGACAATAATGGGGGTCTATTTACGTGTTTTTTTATAATTAGTAGTCCTTTTGTAGTGTGTGATCATTGCATATGTGAGAAATATTGTTGCATTTTTTAACACTTACATTGCATTTGCATATGTAAGCTAGATAGTTTGTATTTGTGCAGCAAAGACGGGGTCGGAGAGCAAAAAAAAGACACAAAAGCATCAGGTGTTCAAGATAAAGAATTATCCGACGATGATTTCATGGATGAACCTCTCAACATGTGTTATTTATGTAGAATTACGATGTGTATTTGACTTTTGAAGAATTTGGTGTGGTATCAAATATTCTGTGAGATGTTTTATGTTACGATCAACAATATTTTGAACTCAAATATGAATCTTATATTTGTCATGTATTTCATGAAAGTGGAGTTCATGTTGCATATAAACTGTGACTTGGATTATAATAGAAGTTAACGAAGAAAACAAAATTTTCTTTAACTGATTGCACAATTTTCAGAATATGTTGCACAATTTTGAGAAACGGTTGCAATCCGCTTATGAAATCAGAAATAAAGAAAAGTTAATTCATTGCACAACCTTTCTTAAATGATACAATATTCTTATAAAGAATTCTATAAAATAAGGTTTCTTATCATCATCACACAAAGGGACATGCTCGCCATCTAAGATATTCGATTATTGCTGAATAAATTTGTCTTTAAGACAATCATCATTAACATATGTACCACCTACAAAAATATAATGCATCAAAATATAATATAAAGGAAGTAAAATACGTTTACTATGCATTTAGAAACATATAAATAGAAAACATAATACATAATTTTTTTAATGTGTATCAATAATCGAAACTAAAACCCCTATACCCATTAGGGAAATTTAAACCCTAACTTGTATGGATATCCAAAACCTAAGTTGTACGAAAAGCTAAACCATAACTTGTAGGGGAAACTAAATCCTGACCCATATCAGAAGCATATTCTAAAATGCATCAGATTGATCTCTAAAATGCAACAAAATTGACATAATATGCATATCCTAGTCATTTTAATGCATTTTCGATTGCTGTTACGCATGCTTGCTAATTTTGAACTCAAATCTCAACCAAATCGGATTTAACCACCCAAAAACGTGTTCTACTCTTCAAGACGTTTCCAACGGTATGTTGCCCATCTAAATCCGAACGTCAATGAGGCCGAAATCGCATTTGGAAGTTTACGTCGGATCCGGCAGTCGCAATTTTGCTACTGGTTCGATTTCTTCGGCGAATATCTCCTTCGTTTCTCCACCAAAACGAGTGATCCACCCATCAATCTCTTCGTCTCCTTGAGTTGAATAAAACCCAATTGTCCATTTTTTTATTCTCGTTAGGATTTGGCCGGAAATCGACTTAATGTTAGAGCGTATTTCAGTTTTGGAAAATCCCTAAAATTAAGGAAAGAAAATAATTAAATATTACATATTTAATGAATATTCAATTACAAATAATTGAAAAAGTCAGAAATATCCTTATGACATCAGCAAAATATTAAAAAAATCGGAAAAATAGTTTTTAAATATTAAATGATATTAATTATCAACCGTTAGATCTCTGAAATCAACGGATATCATCGATTTCTATATTTCACTAGATATTTAGTTTCTACGGATATATATATATATATATATATGTATATATATATATATATATATAGGGGTGAGATCCTGTACAAAATAGGATTATCGTAAAAAATAAAAAATGATGCATTTTATGCATATAATTATAATGCATGATGCACATAATTATAATGCACAATGCATTATAATGCATTATCTATACAATCATAATGCATTTTAGTAAAATCACAATGCACCAGTTAATCTACACCGTAGATCACAAAGATCAATGGTCCAGATCATTTCTCATTTCTTACAGAACTTGTCTTTTGTATGTGATCTCTCCGATATATATATATATATATATATATATAGGGAGTGGTTTGTGTGCAAATAAATCCTTGCGTGAGAAAATGAGAAAGATGCTTTAAACTATACAAAATCATGCTTAAGTCAGTATATATGTATGCTTACAACACCATTATGCTTTTTAATGTACAAATTCATGCTTAAACCTAGTCATGCTTATGATACCTTATAATCATGCTTAAATCAATTACAACCACAGATCAAATCAACATCAATGGTCCAGATCTATTCCTATTTCTCACACCAGGACTTATATATATATATATATAAGTCCTTATATTACAAAATATAGATTACCTATTATATCCTTATATTATTAACTTGTGTAGTGTTAATATTGTAATGAAAAAGTTATATTTATGATAAATATAATATTTCTTTTCCACACAAAGAATACATAAAAATATACTCGCACCATTGTATGCTTAATAAGTTTTTATTTAATTTTTTCGTTTTCACAAAATTGATGACAATTTAAAAAATATTATCTATTTTTTTATATAGAATTTAAATTTATATTATATAGTATGACATGATATATAAAAATTTGAATATATAATATGAATCTTATCAATACAATTATGTCATTTTTTATATATTATGTATTTTTTTATGTCATTTCTTATCAATTCAATTATCTTGCCTTTTTTAGTCATTCTTTTACGCCTTTTCGTTGAGAAAATAAGACGGACATTATTTTAGATATTACTCTGAAAAGTACATAGATTTGAGTAATTCCCATGATAAATAATAAAATCTATACTTGTATAGAGAAGTATATTTAGAAAGTTAAAAATGAATAATGTAATGAAGGATAAACTTATACATATATAAAATAGAGAGATTCGGGTTCTTGGGTTCTTGTATCATATTTACTTTGTACCATAATAGATTTATTTAACTGTTGAGGGAGTATTATAACTATGTTGAAGTTGTTTGTTTCCTAAGGAAATGGATACAATATATTAAACGAAAGTGTCATCATAAATAGATGGAGAGAATATATAATAGTAGTAAATATTCATTTTTAAAAGTGGTAAAATGTGGTATAGGAATATTACACTATATATATACACTTATAATAACATTATATAGGAAAATTGGTTGTCAAAATCATTATACCCCTCACATAAAAAACTATACATCAAAGTAAATAAGAATGTAACGTGTTGTGAGATGAATTATGATGAACTTTCTACTATCTAGCGACAAGATTTGAAATGAACATAATTTTTTTTAAAGGTCTCGCTATGGAGGACTCGAACTCAGGACCTTTGGCTTTGAAACTTAATCCCCTACCGCTAAGCCAACACACGCACACTTAAAACGGATATTTCAATAAGAAAATGAGTCATGTCTCTAGAGTTGGTCAAATGCAAGAGTTCGGGTATGATTTTCTAACCATTGTATATACACAAATGGTTATGGCATTGGCACGAGGGGTGTGGGTACAATTAGAATCAACGTGTTCCGGCCGGTTTATAATTACTTTCTAATACTAAAAATGCATTTTAAACTTGATTAGTTGTAGTTTGAATCGTTTGCAATAGGGAAAAAAAATCTTATTGCAAAGATTCCAACAACCTAAATATAAACTAAACATATAAACTATCTGTCACGACCGAACTTTGCTAAGGATAGCTAAGCCGGGAAATCATGACTAGGGATGGGAATTAAGAATAGGGGAAAGAAATGGGGTATAAGATTGTATATAAATCATTAATCAAAGTTCGATTACTATCGAACTTATATTATTTGCAGTTATAATTAACCTTAGATTATTAATCCCCCGGGATTTTATTTAACAATTATACTTCAATTAAAAAATAATTAATTGAAGTATATACGAGAATAATTTACGGCTATCCTTAGCCGTATAAGTTATTAATTCCGATTAATAGGCTCATGACTTATAAACGGAACGTTAGTCGATCGAGGAAATAGGAACTTAAGAATAGGAATATTCTTAATAGGATTTATGTAGTTTATAAGAAGTCTTATAATTTATCTTCTAAATAGGCAGAGGTCGACCGGAAGGCGAACGACGCGAAATCCTTAATACCAATTCTTGTTTCGGTATTCGAGGTGGGCTTTCTTATACAAGTAAAGTTATAGAATGTATGATGAAAATGTTTATTTTCAAGTATTGTCATGCCATAAATGTTTTGATTTATGTATGACGCCTATCTGCATTGGCTACGCCAATTTAAGTTAATCGAATTCGGGTCCTCGTTAAGACTTGCTATCTTACTTGGACTAGTGTACACAGGACCGTGAGTCATCCTTAGAGTTGACCGGTCGGGTGTCGTGTGAGGTGGCCACCTCCTCGATGCCATAGTTTCAGATATGGTAGAGTACTAAAGAACTTAGCATGCATGCACTTTTAGATCACAAGAACTGTTTTAGTAAGCATAGGCTCTTTTCAATAAAACTCCTATGCCTTACTGTTGAATGGCTTGACAATTATTATGTATAGTTTCGGCACGTGTCCACTGAGTACTTTCGTACTCAGCCCTGCATGTATTTCTAAATGTGCAGGTTGTGCAAGATGATGTGAAGTGACGAGTGGAGCTTTTGTCGTTATAGATTAGGACTCTCGGTAATACGTGTCTTCATACATGTATTCAAGCAATCTTCCGCTGTGTATTCAAAGTATTCTTCCGCTGTGTAAACTCCTATGCTTTCAAGCATTGTTCAAGTCATGTAATAGATCAGGACAAGTATCCTTGTATTCTCATTTGATATTCCGAGTCAAGACGTATAATGATATAAAGCGTTATTCAAATAGCTATACGAGTCAGTTTACAGTTAATCGAATTAATCATATAATAATCGCTTTAACTTACCGTCTCTCGTTTCGTAAAAATTAATGAATAAACGAACGAATTATATAAATGCAGTTGGGCCGAATAATTAAAGGGTTAATTGCCCAGAAATACATGAACTTTCTATATTTTCTCATTTTTCCCATGAGTTTTAAAATTGGCCTAGAAATACATGACCTTTCTATTTTTCTGGTTTTTCCCCAAATTTTGAAATTGAAGTTGAGTTGGCGAACTTGAAACTGACATGGAAATTATATCTAATAAAATAAATATACAAATTTCACCTAATATCCACCTCATCTTCTCTTCAACTCTTTCGCTTTGGGGAATGACTCTTATTGAGTAGTGCTCACTGCTTAGGGGGCGTTTGATAGGGGTGTGAAGCCCATATAAGGTTTATTATCTAGGCTTCTTCAGTTGTTTGGTACGTATGTTAACTAAAGTGACGGCCCGTGTTAGTTATCCGGCCCACACGTAAATTCACTGTAGCCTTTGTTAATTTCTATCATGGCAATTTGGTGGTATAGTTATCATGGTAACCCTGTTAAGCGGTGAAATGACTAATATAACCTCCTCAACATCAATAATTAATAGTCGGCGGATTTGGTTTCTTTTTCTTTTCTTTTCTTTTTCTGGCTTCATTTTCTTATTTTTTTCTCGTTCAAAGCGGCGGTGCCCATATATATATATATATATATATATATATATATATATATATATATATTATTTTATTTTTATTTTTATTTTGAAGGGTTTTAGGCGTAAATATATTATGATTTAATTAAATTAAAATATTTCTAGCTTAAAAAAATAATAATTACCTGTATCATCTACTATTTGAACAATAAACTTATGCATTTCAAATAAACTTTAGGGTATGAAAAATCATAATTTTATTTTTTTTATTAGATATAACAATTTCAACTAAACATTAATTTTTGTTTTAGTTTTAGGGACATTTTTGTAAAAAGCTTCTATCATACTTCATCATGTATACACTACCAAACACCCAACTCAAGATAGGAGCTTATCTAAACTACTCTACCAAACCACCTCAATGAGAGAAGCTCACATACAAACCAAGTTAACTATCTTAATTCTTATCATACCTTCTCTTATCTAGTCTAGGCTATCAAACAAGCCCTTAGTGATTAGGCCGCCATCCTCCCCGACGCCTTTGACCAGCCCTCCATCGGTAAACAAGGAAATGGATAAAAACCAAACCAGGCAAAAGAAAGCTACCCATATGAGTCCCCTGCCCCATTTTTGGTGAGGTTACCTAATTGGATTGAGACATTTGACTTTGAATGAATAGATTCATGGAAATTACAAATCCTTTAAACAAAAGTCCAATCCATAACCTAAGATTCGACAAAATTGAGAACACATTACACAATGGATGATTTGGGAAAATCAATTGGTGGCCGCGGCCGGCATTTTAGGGTGGGAGCAGGGAAGTCGCGGAGGATGCCGGAGTTAGAGATGAGCAGATCTGAAGTGAGCTTGGGCCTGACTCTTTTAGGCGTCTTCTCCTTCGGCTTCTGTGCTAGGAGGGGGGCCTCGACCTTGATCAATTCAGATCGAGATTGGAATCTCGGTCACCATTGTCGTTGGTTTTGGATGTGTTGCGGTCAGAGAGATAATCGCGAGACCAATGGCCGAGTCTTCCGCATTGGTAGACCAATCGCCATTAGGGTTTGCACCGCCGCTATGAATGCCGCCGCCCTCATTCATTTTGCGTCGGTGATAGGGGAAAATAGGAGCCTTTAAATTGTTAGTTCTTGTTGTTTTGGCTGTAGGATCGGGTAAATACATCATAACTTTCTTTTGTTTTTCGGTTTCCAAACCCAGAACTCACGTGTGAATGGCCAGAGGCGCCGGAAGAATGGCAGTGATATTCACGGAGAGGAGAGCCGGAGAGAAGAAGTTCTTGTATGAGGTGGATATTAGGTGATATTTGTATATTTGTTCTTATTAGATGAAATTTCCATGTCAGCATCAATTTTGCCAACTCAGCTTCCATTTTAAGATTTTAGGATAAATCAGAAAAATAGAAAGGTCATGTATTTCTAGGCCAATTTTAAAGCTCATGGGAAAAATGAGAAAACGGAGAAAGTTCATGTATTTCTGGACAATTAACCCATAATTAAATAACCCGGCTCAAGAATATGGCCCAGGACCCCAGCCCAAACCTTGACCCAGAACCCCAGCCCAACCCAGACCCGGACCCAACCCAGAATCGACCCGACCCGCTACCCAGACCCAACCCAGCCCTGACCCGACCCAGACCCAATACCCCCAATAACAAAACCAAACCCCTAAACCCCCCCTCTTTCACACACCATGCGCGTACACCAACACACCACACTACCCTTCCCCTCTGCCCTTCCCATCGCCGGCGCCGCTTTCGCCGACGGCGAGGGTTTGCGTTGCCGGCGACGGCCGACTCTCTCTCTCACCCCCTTTCCTTTTCCTCTCTCTATGCTCTCTCTCTCTACCCCGGTATAGCGGCCTTCCGCCGTGACTCTCGTCGTCCGCCGCCGCCGCCGTTCGAACAGGTATGTACCCCCCTTTCTTGCTCTCTCTCTCTTTCCCTACCTCCTTTCTTTGACCTCTCTCTCTCTGATTTTCAGGTTCGGAGGTGACCGAGCCGACGCCGACGAAGTCCGCCGCTGCCGGAATCCCGGGGCCGCCTCTGCTGCCCCGTCGTCGGTGCTCCTGGACCGAGTCCAGCCCTTCTATCCCGTCGGGGCTTCGTGCCTCGACGGTGGTTCGTTCTATCCCTCCCTCTCTCGTTTATAGAAACGTTTGTTAGGTGTTTCTTTTAGGTTCAATTCTTATGGTTCATGAATTTCCAGATTTTAGATATTGAGGAAATTGTCATACATAGGATGGATGTATTGTCATTGTTTGACTCTTTTGTTTGTTTTGATTAACAAGAGGTTCGATTATTAACTATTATAGCTTAAGCACATGTTATGCAATGTTCTAGCTCATGCATTTTATCTAGACATGCTTGGCTTCTTAGAATTCATGCTTGATGGTTTAATACTCATATACATGT
The DNA here is from genome assembly GCA_029379335.1 of Thymus mandschuricus. Taxonomy (NCBI): domain Eukaryota; kingdom Viridiplantae; phylum Streptophyta; class Magnoliopsida; order Lamiales; family Lamiaceae; genus Thymus; species Thymus mandschuricus. The sequence continues at coordinate 7,687,859 of CM057082.1, read as the reverse complement.
TTAGATATATCTCCTATGGTTTCGTGCTTGTTCCATACTTGAGCTTATTCATTTATACATACTAGATCCTTTGAGAGGAGGGTGTTAGGGACTTACAAGTATTGTAGGGTTGTTGTGTGGCTAGCAAATACTCCTCCTCTTCCTTAGACTCCTTCTCCTTCACTAACTCTACCTCTCTTAAGTGTTTGTGAATTTATGTGTGTAAATGGCTTCTTGCATGAATGGTATGGGGTTTATATTCTACTTTGGGGGCTGATTTGTGATGGTATTGACAAGGAATAGGAATCGATGGGTGTGATGTTTTGGAGGCTCAAGAAATCATCCAAGATCATGTATTATTCTACACTCTATCCCATCCCTTTCTCCTTCACTTTTCAGCCTTTGTTTGCCCTTTTTAGGGGCTGATTTCTATTCCATTTATGTCCAATATAGTGGACTTGATGATACCTATTGGTGTGCTATCTTATGGTCCTTTGTGCATAAGCATGTATCAACTAAAGGACCATCTAATGGGCTGATTTTTGCAGGTTTTAGGGGCTGTTGGGAGCTGATTTTCGATGCTCACATATGCTTCTTGGAAGGCTGAAAATGGCCTTCTTTGATGGGGGTCATAAGGTGACTTGAAGTGAAGTGAAAAGCCCTTCTATCCTATGAAGCACGGGTACGCCAATTAGGGTGTCGTCCCCGTCCCGGGGACGAATACGCCCAAATACGTGGGAAATACGCCCCAAACGCGTATTTTTTTTATTTATTATTTTTAATTAAAAAATACGTCAAAATACGGGTCAAATACGTTCAATTAGAAGTCAAATACGTTAGATAGATATAACCTCAGTCGGGGGAAAATTCCAAGCAGAAACATCTTCTCTTCTCTTCTGAAAAGGCGCGAAGTTGAAGAAGGAGAGGAGACGCCACCAGCGAATCGCCGCTTTGCCGCCGCGCCGGCGCTGCTCCGGTACTTTGCCGCCGCTGCACTGTGTCGCCGTCACGCATCAAGGTTTCGCTGGAACCTTTTCTTTCTTCTCGCTTCTTCTTCTCTCTTCTTCTCGCTTCTTCTTCTCGCGGTTTCTTCTCTTTGTTACTCTTTGCGGTAGCAGGTAGTTGCAAAGAATTCAAGGGAATTAGGGTTGGGCTATTGGGCTATTGGGCTAGGGTTTAAAATTAAAATTCTACATTCCAAAAATTTATGCTTTGTGGAACTACTAATAGTAGTCACTAGTCAGTAGATATTTTGGGAATTATGTTTTGTTTTGCATGGTAGTTTGTCTTGTAGATATTAGAATACTACTAGTACATATTTTGGGAATTATGGTGTATTTTGTTTAGCCTAGTAGTCCAGGTAGATATTATAACGAACTGCTATTGTATATTTTGGGAATTTAGTAACCATAGTGCTAAATATTAAGGCTACTCTTTGAGTTTTTGTGAACTAATTTGGTATATTATTGATATGTGTTTAGTATTTACATTATATTAATAAATTAAAATATTATACGAAAACGTATTTTTAACGTATTCGTATCTACATTTTGGAAAAAATAACGTATTTTCGTATCGTATCGTATTCGTACTTCGTTCCCGTCCCCATTCCCGTGCTTCTTAGCTTCTATCCTTTGGGTTCTATCCTTTGGGGGTGTTTGGTATGTAAGATTAGACTAAATTAATCTCACCCTTGGATGTTTGGTATGTAAGATAAAAACCAAGATTTGCCCAAGATTTAGTCATAGATTATTGCCACATGGGATTAATCTTGCCACCTAGGATTAATCTTATCATTTTTTGTCTTGCCCCCTCCCCTAAGATTAAAATAATCTTGAATGATTGAATCTTAGGCAAATCAATATTTATCATATATTTAATCTAGTCTTACATACCAAACAATCCCTTTGTATTTTAGAGCATCTTTAGGTGGTTAAAAACCTTTGTATTTCTAGTTGATGGATACTCAAAGTGTAATGGTTTTATCCTTGTAAAAATGCATTATGTATGTACATAAATATTGCATTCTTAGGCTATGTATTCTATTATCCACATAAGACATGTTTTATGATACCATTTACGAACTTAGCATATGAATAACATTCTTATACTACGAAATATCTTCGCATTACTCTTCTAGGCGAGCGTAAGAGGCTCGACTTTCTTACGTATAAGTCGCAATTGGGCTCGGCCCAATTTACGGTAGAATAGCTCGACTCCTCGGCCTCATCTTTTAAACGTCTCATCACTCCGATTAGTAATCTAATAATTCGAACTAATTTTTATTCATCGAACTAAATGGAATTCAATTCTAAATCGAATTTTAATAATAAATCGAAATTCGATTATCAAACCTAATTTACTACAATTATTTGTAACGGGCTTGTCTCGTAATTATAATCGGGCTCGGCCCATATTGTAGGTAATGGGCTTGACCCAATAATACAACTACTTTAGTAACGATTTGCATCGTTAGTCAAAGTTATCAATTCGATAATTATTCGAATAGTTCGTAATAGATTCCGACCTAAACATTATTGCAGTCGGAATTAAATTGCAAAATCGAATTTAATTACTTCGATTGCGTGTATTAATACGAGTATTACTCGCAACTAATTAATGTATAATTAGCAATAATTAGTTTTTTTATACTAACGAAAATGCGGGCCATTACACTATCGAATGCGCAACTGACAATGATATTTTCGATCGTGGCATAAGAATAAATGATATCTATCACGTATCAAACATGCAGAAAATATTATGGGTAATTCTATACATAGCCAACAAATTACTCATCATAGCCCCTTCAAAAAAATAATAATAAAATATAATATGATTTTACATTCTTACCCCTTAGCCCCCAAATCTAGTCAAATGAAAACACAACATAGCCCCCGTATAATTTTTATGCAAAAAATCTATGGCCCCCAAATTATCTTTACAAAATAACTCAAACATGACCTATAAATCTATCAATATTGTAAATCATTATTTTCCTACCACTCAACAACTAAATATTCCTGCATCAAAGAGCATTTAAAAAGAAACAAATGACACTTTAATTAGTATGACTTCTGAAGGCATAATTAATCAATACAAAAGGACAATTTTTTCTGTTGTTTTTCACCTCCGAATTTAGGCCTTAATCTTGTTCAACTCTCTTCCCACAACAAGATAGTAGCCCATGTAGTTTTATATCATGGGCAAGAAACATATACTACCTCCGTCCACCATTTACTGACACAATTACTATATTGGGACGTCCATCATTTACTAACACTTTCCGTTTTAGGACGTAGACCCCACAATCACTTTAACACTTTAACACTTTATCCATCTACTTTTTATTACTTTAACATTTTAATACTCCCTCCGTCCCACTTCAGTAGTCCTCAATACTATTTTCGTCCGTCCCACTTCACTTGTCCTCTTTCCTTAAAAGGCAAAAATTAACCCTTACTTTTGATGTGGACCCCATACTTTTTCAAATTTAACACAACGCATAAAATCCCGTGCCGAAAAGAAAGAGGACTACTGAAGTGGGACGGAGGGAGTACTATTAAAAAATTCAAATGAGCCCACAATTATTCCACTTTAACACTTTAACACATTAATTTATTACTACACCATCAAAATGCAAAAAAAAAACTGTGCCCAAAAAAGTGTATCACTAAATCATGGACGGAGGGAGTATCTAAATTCACATAGATGATTCCTTGATCGATCGAGGCAGTTCCGTTACGTATCGTCTAGTGTAACTAGTGACCTGCAAATATACGTTCGATCAGGAACGCTTGCTGCTGCTCAAGCAAAATTACAAAGAAGGAATCTTCAGTCGTTGAAGCATTTTGTCGAGCCCTTTCCATACCTTCAGTTTTGGGCTCTCCTTCAGGTTTGTCGGTATTATATTGATTCCTTAACCAAATTCAACACGAATAGATGCATAATAATTCATAATATAATCTATAACAACCATATCATTATGGATTGAATAATACACTAGATATTTTAATCATCAACTGTAATAGAAATACACCCAAATCTTTTCATTATCAAATAGAGGCTCAAACATATAATTCTCTGAAAAATTACCACAAATAAATTAAACAATCTAACTCCAAGTTCCAACAATGGATCGTATCTTCTACAATTGAAACTAAGACCGATTCTCTTCGTACGATGAGCTTCGAATAAATCGATCTTCTTTCTCTTTTCTTCTCGCATAATTTTTACACGTTGCACCAATCTCTCTCTAATTTTTTTCTCGCAAGGCTTTTTGAGTTTTTTTCGATTGGTTATGTTTATAGTTCTTCAAATTAGTGGCTATGGGGGCTGCGTGTTCTCTCCGAAAAGCAAAAATGGAGGTTATACATTCTCTGAACCAAAAACGGGGGCTATGATGTGTTTTCATTTGACTAGATTTGGGGGCTAAGGGGTAAGAACGTAAAATCATATTATTTTTTATTAATTTTTTTTTGAAGGGGCTATGATGAGTAATTTGTTGGCTATGTATAGAATTACCCAAATATTATTGACAACATTATTTGATTATACAACCCAATTAGATCTTCCAGATATGAATGAAGGTAGTTGTATAAGATTTTAGGAGGACCTATACTTTTTTTGTATGCCTTCAATATTGTATTCATGAAAAATAGTGTATGACAATACATAACAAATTAATAAGTGGATTCTGAAGATCTCTATGTAAATAATGTATATTGTTCGTAGATGAGCTATGATGATTTGTTCACTCCACTTTCTATGTGAGCATGCTAATAGAAATGAATCACAAATCTATTCACACTGAAGAACTAAAGTATACATAATTTCAAAATTAATACGAGTAAAAAAAAGATATGCATATAATCTATTGAATATATAAATTGTCACGATACTTTAAACAAGTAATTTAAGTTAAATGATATGTGCATCATGTACCTTCGCTTTTGTGGGGTGAAATTATTTTGGACCCAACTCTCACTTTATAAAGTGTATTTTGTGGGTTAGTGAGATGTAAGAGGTCGGTCCATCAAAAATATATATATATATATATATATATATATATATATATATATATATATATATATATATGAATTTGCATTGAAACTATCGATAATTCACTTCTTATCAGTAAAAATTTAATTTCAAATTTATGATAATTTAAGACTACTTTTATAATGTGATGAAAATTTTTGATTAAAACGTAACTTTGACAATTGAGTTTGAACTTATTCATTAAATCGATATGTCTTATGTAATATGGAGTATTTACTTATTATTCTTCATTTTTGAAAAGAAAAATATATATGTTCTTATTTATATGAAAAAATTATTATGTCTTGTGAGCAGTAATCTTCAACCAGCCTATATTAGAAAATATTTTGATATGTATGTAATGTGATTTTGACCGAGATATAAAACGTACTTTCACGTTCGAGAGATTTTTGATATGTATCACATAGTAATACCTTAGAAAGAGTAAAAGAGGTGTTATTTTATGGTTCCTCTATCGTTAAAATTATTAGTCATAAAAATTTAGGAAAGTACACTCCTAACCCAAACCTTGCTATGATTAACTTTTATATAATTTAGAATCATATTTAGGGGAGTGTATTCAATAGGGATTTTATTAAAAAAAATTGGACTTTAGAAATCCGAAGGTATTCAATTCGGAATTCAAAAGGTTTTTTAAAATCCTAGAGTATTTAAGGCAGACTTTAAAAAGTCTTAAAATATATGTAGGTATTCAATTGGTTATAGATATTAATACTCTATGGAAAATATAAAGAGATTTTACCCTCAAAAATCTTTTAATAACTAGAGATTTCTACGGATTCCATTAAAGAACCCTAAAACGAAATGCTAGAAATTAGTAAAACTCAAAATCGTCATTTCCGCCACCCTCAACCACAACCCTCAACTATGTTCATATGTGCTCTTTATTTTTTCTGAACAATTATAGTATTACTTTTGAAAATCATTCTTTTCCCAAAAATCTTCAATGTTATAAATTTTGAACACATAACTTTTAAACCTCAACTTTATTTTTGTTTTTTATGGTTAAATTAATGTCACATCTTTTTAAGGCTTGAGGGATACTGACTAAATTTCAAATATAAAATTAGATTTACATTAATTGGACTTTAATGAAACTACAAATATATAGTTTAGGATGATGACATAATTTGATAGATTTTGGTACTGCCCTATAAGCATATCCAAACAATTTTGATTACCTTTTTTATAATGTTATTTGGTATTTTTTTGAAAAAAAATTAGATATTTTATTTATTTATTTACAAGTGTGTCCCGTATACATTTAAACAAATAGTTTCAATAGTTCAGAGTTGGAGTCTATAGAAATTCATGAAAATTAATAAATTATATATATATATATATATATATATATATATATATATATATATGTTTCACAGTACTGTTAATTCTATGAAATCCATCTGAATCAATAAATAGTGTCAGTCAAAATCTACATGGAGGCTATGAATTTTCAAGTCTAAAAATTCTTGTGGCATTAAAGATTTTACCAAATCAATACACAACTCTATAATCATATGTGGATTATATTTTGATGTATGTTATGTATTCTTCGTGAGAGAGAAATATTAAATATGTACCATATATATAACCTTTTTTTTTATCACAATATTAACTTTGCTTATAATTTAATAATAAGGATATAATAGAGAATCTATATTTCGTAACACAATGCTCTTTTTATATATTGTCAGTATAAATAAAGATCAGACCTGTATGGTTTTTCAAGTTAGACGTAGAACAACTTTTCAAGTTGGATGGTTCTTCACACATAGCAACCTTCAAAATCTGAAGAAAGTTAAAATAGAAAAGCAAAATGAGAATTCATGAATTATTTTTTGTAGTTCAACTGCTCGATTAGGGTTACTGCTTGCTCTAATGGCTTCTCCAAGTGCATTACCATATAAGTAACTTCATAGGGGAAAAGTATGTTTATATATATGTTATAGTTTTTGAAACCCAAATCTGGAGCAATCCTTTTCTGAACTCTGAACTTGAATTTAGATTGTTTGTTTTCTTTCTTTAATTTTCAAGGCTTCCTCCATTCTTATTTTGTTACTTTTCTCTACTGAGAACTTTGTTTTGCATAAAGGGGTATATATATTATTATTTTAGGTAGTGAAAATTTGGTAAGTAGATATTGAGTGACATAGTAGTAGCACACTATCTAAGTTGTCTTAATCAAAACATTAGGTTGCATGAGTATACATCTCCATCTTGGTTGGATTAAATTGGCTAAGTACATTAATTGGTTCTTTGTGTAAATTTGATTAGATATTACTATTAATGGTCTCTCTGCATACTCGGCCATAGCTTCCCTTACTTCTGGGGATCGGGTTTCATCATCTCATTCATCTAGTTCTGAAGATCCCGCTTCTGCCTTGGGTTTTTTCCTCTGATCATATTGCTCCTGATGGGATGTTTCAAAATAACTTATTTCTTTTTGTGTTTGTAGTGGGGTGCTTTTTTATGGCCCCTGAATTATGCCGATGGTGCAAAAACAAATTTGTTTTCTTTTGTCTGGGCCAGGTGCTTCTTGAGACCTTGCCCTTATCATGCTCTTGCTACTTCCAGCCACTTTGGCCTACTATCTTTCTGCTTTTATGTTTGTGTGCCTTTTCATTTTATTTCCGTCTACTACTATGTTTTTCCTGCTAAAACATTTTGAGATAATGGAATACGGATATTGGGATGTAGGGTATCCCCTACTCCCCCCCCCCCCCCCCCCCCAAGTGAGGTATAAGGGACCGAAGGAATTAATCCTCATTTCAGGGCTAACATTTTGCAAAATACAATTACCTTAAGGACCAGGAGGCATGATCTTGTGCTTTCCATATAGTGACTAATTATAAAATAAAAAGCTTTAAGATGGATAAAAGTTATGACCAACCGCACTCTCCTTCTTTTTAAGGACAACACTTAATTTTCCTTACATACTTTGAGGGTATTATCTTTTTCCTCGTTTGTTGTCTCTTCGACATTCTCTTGATCTGGCATTTTGATCGCATCCTTGACTTTTGCCCTGGCCTTGGCTATCAGAGTTTCCCAGTGCCCTTTCACAATTGGGGCATTGCATGTGCCTACTATTTTGGCTTCAAGTCCTTTGCTTTCGTCATTCTATTGGAGCGACCGTTTGTTTGAGTCTTTAGGTAGCGTGAGCTTTTCAGAGGAACTGGTGTTAGTAATCATCAAGTGTTCCATTGAAATGGAAAGATCATAGCCCTCTTCTGCAGTAGTTGTAGCTTTAAGTCTTTTTCCATCAGGCTTTACTTCAGCCTTATCATCGACGGGTTCTGCCATCGGCCTTTTTCTGGCTTCTCCTGCCTGTACTGATTGGATATAGCATTTTCGTGAGATCGCTTGGTCTCCAGATACTTGTCCCACCCGGCTTCCTACCGGGAATTTCATCATCAAATGGTAAGTAGAAACCACAGCTTAGAACGGGTTCAGGGCAGTTCTCCCCAAGATAATGTTGTAAGAAGATTGTTGTCGCACCACCAGAAAAGTGACTGGTTTCGATACCTGCATGGGTCCTTCACCTAGAGTGAGCGTTAGGTCAATTGATCCTAATGACATCACGGGATCTCCTAAGAATCCGTGCAAAGCCGTGGCTACCCCGTTTAGAGGCTTCTGAAGGCTCATTTGGTTGAAACAATTCTCGAATATGACATTAATCGCAACTCTTGTATCTACAAAGACCCTTTGGACTTGGTATCTTTCTACCTCCACCGTGATGACCAATGCGTCATCATGTGGGTGAATCACATTTTGATTGTCCTCTTGTCCAAACGAGATTTTTGGTGCAGGTAAGCCCCTTTCGACTTTCCAGACCCCGTGTCTTTCATGCATGTGCACTTCTCTAGCAGACGCCTTTCTGCTTCTGTTGGAGTCCCCTACAGTCGGTCCTTCATATATCATTTTAATGACGCCTTTAGGTTCTGACCCCTGGCTAGCATCGGGTGTTTTCTCATGAGCTTCTTTGCGCTTTTTATTTTGCTATGTCTCTCTCTTGACATATTCCAAGAGTTCCCCTTCTTGGATCAACTTCTCGATAGCAATTCTTAAATTTCTACAGTCGTTTGTCATGTGACCGAAGTCATTATGGAACTTGCAGAATTTTTCAGAGGGTGGGTTCCTAGGCGGTTGCCTGTGTCCTGCGGGGACCTGGACCCCTGGCTTTCTCATGACTACCTCCAGCAGATCAACAGACTGCTTGGTGAGTGGAGTAAAGGATCTCAAGAATCGTTCGTTTCTGTCAGCTTTCTTGGCATCTGGAGCCGGCCTTTTCCTTTCTTCTGGCTTCTTTTCCCTTTGAGAGGCCAGCTCGACCCTCTTGCTGCTTAGAGCCTCCTCCATATGGATGTATTTTGGACTCTTGTCAGCACTTCTTCGAAAGAAGTAGCTTCTTTCTTAATGAGAGAGGCAAAGAACTGCCTTGGCTTTAGGCCATCTACACAGGCATGCACCTTCAGCTTCGGCTCTACTCCTGGAATTTCCAGGACAACCTCATTGAAGCGCGTCATATAATCTCTCAAACTTTCATTGGCACCTTGCTTAATAGTTGTTAGGTGTAAGGAGTTTCTAGTAGTCCTTTTGGCACTGACGAACTGCTGTAGGAAAACTTCCCTCAGATCCACGAAGGAGTGAATAGAGGCTTTTGGTAGCTGCTTGAACCAATGTTGTGCAGTTCCAGACAGAGTTGTGAGGAATACTTTACACTTGACGCCTTCCGAATATTGGTGGAGGAGGCATAAGCTTTCAAATTTCATTAAATGTTCTTCAGGGTCCCCTTGCCCCTGATATTCACAGGAAATTGTTTTGAAGTTGCTAGGAACAGGGTCTGGTTGAATATCTACCGAGAATGAGCTGTTCTCGTCGATATATAAAGAGAAAAGTTCTGGCTTGTTTCCCCCACTCTTAATATTTGGAACATGCTTTAGGTTCCTTTCTTCATTTGAGTTGCGAATTTCTCTTTCACTTGCTTCCGTTTCCTTTGAGGTCCTTTCTGGGCCTGCTTCTGCTCTTTCAGCCTTTTCACTTCTTTCGTTAAGAGCCTCATCTGCTCTTGTTGCTGGGCATATTTCTTGGCCCATGCATTGTCAGTGTCCTCGTTGAGATTTCCTTCAGGTCCCTCAGGACCTTCTTCATCTGGGGATTCCCAATCAGTGGAGAATCCCTCCTCTTGTCCTGCCATTATTGGTGGTGGCTTTGAGACCAATTCTTGGGCTATGCCTGGGGTTACAGGCTTCTGCTTGTGCACCGCGGGGGTGTTCTTACTACCTCCACCTTCTTGGGTTTCGCCCGGGGGATTTGCATTTTGGGAGTCTATTCCCAAAATTTGAAGTCTTTTTTCGACAGCCCCCCCGACTACGCCCTCTACAAGCGCTTTCATCTGGAGGAGCATGGTTGGGGAATACTGAGCTTCCATGTTGACACTGGCCTCTGTTACCACAGTGCCTTTTCCTTTATTCCCGAGTAGAGAATTTTCTGGATTTCCAGTAGCTTGGCCAGCTTCTTTTGAAGCAGCATCTGAGCTAGTGTTCATCTTTGTGAAGTTCTGCAAATGTTTGAAGAATTTTAGAGAATTAGTTCCAGATGCTCTTGAAATGAGGCTTGAAATAGATATGATTTGCGTTTGACAAATCTTTTATGATTGAGGATCATCTGTACGAGTTTTCATAGATATTGCCTGTTTATGCAAGGCTTTAAAGGGTAGCATCTGCTTATAGAGGGCTGGAATAGGTGATGTCTGCTTTCACAGGGCTTAATGTTATGGTGCCTGCCTTAGACGGGTTTAAGGTATGATGCCTATTTTCATAGAGCTTGATGTATAGTGCCTATTTTCATAGGACTTAGTGCATGATGCCTAATCATGTAGGGCTTGATGTATAACGCCTATTTTCATAGGGCTTAATGTATGGTGCCTAACTATGTAGGGCTTTTGATATGGCTCTGCCTACGGTGTAGGGCTTTTTGAGGGTTCTGCCTACTGTGTAGGGCTTTCAAGGATTTTGCCTATTACATAGGGCTTACGAGAATGTTGCCTATTAGATAGGGCTTCTGGGAGGTTCTGCCTATTATATAGGCTTACAGAATGTTGCCTATTAGATAGGGCTTCTGGGGGTTCTGCCTATTATATAGGGCTTACAAGAGTGTTGCCTATTAGATAGGGCTTCTGGGAGGTTCTGCCTTCAAATGTGGGGCCCCTTCATCAAGGTGAATGGGGTGACCTCGTCATTTTTGGCCCTCTGGTTCAGTGTTTTCGCTCTGTGTGTTTTCGGTTCATGGCAATACAGGGGCCTACGACTGGATTTGAGTCGTAGTGCTTCCTCTGTAATTACCAATCCCTCATAACCCACGAGCTAACTTCATGTTTTGCAACATTTAACGGAATTTTAAACTCACCAATTATAAGAGATGAGTTGAACGCACTCTAAGATTGCTGCAATTTTGATTCGGCTTTCTCTCAAATTCTCCACAACCTTTGGACCAAACACAAAATATAACTCAGTTATCACAATTCATATGGGGAGAACATAATCTTAAGATCACCTCCGATTTTGCAACTCAACACCATGAAAGATTCAACTGAGCTTGATTTACAATATGCATACCCAGGTTTTCCTAAGAAAACTACTTAACTAACACAGAATATACATTCGTGCTAGGTTCCCTTTTCCGGGCGTCTTGTGCACGAGGAAATAACAGAGGAAATTCATAGCAATCTTATCACAACCAGCTAGAATTTCAGCGATGCCGAAGAGATTAACACCTCCGATTCAAAAAATTCAACAGTATTGCAAATAACATGCTAAAAATCCGCATATAAGAAAGGAAATCAACGTCTTAAACTCAAAATTTCCTACAGACGGCGCCAGTTGATAGATCCGGGTTGAAGATCAACAACTATGGTGTGATTATTCATCATATTTGTAAAGGGCATTCATATATAAGAGGTCATAATGGTAGCAAGTAAGAGATTCATGTGATTGGTTAGCCATAGCGGCTCATTTTTACAGAGCATCTTCCTTTAGATGTAAAAGAGAGAATCAAGATGAATATTAAGCAAGGAGTTTTTATAGCTAGAGAATCAACCAAATCCATGGAGCTTAGAGCTCATTCAAGCAGAAAATGAGGAGAGAAGGAGAGGGCGAAGTGGGGAGCGCAAGGCGCCTTTACGCTTCGTCCTCTCTTAACAACGAGGATTATACCTTTGGCTTGAATTGTGAAGAGTCTCCTTCTTTACCGAGGAGAATGCTGATGAAAGTGATGAGAGAAAGGAAATCCCTGAAGAAGGACTTCGGTAGCTCCAGCTCGCGGGGGTGCGGAGTAGAGTATGAATGGAATAGTGTGTGTGTGTATGAAGAGTTGAATTAAGTTAGATGAAGTGGTGTGATCACTCGATATTTATAAGTGTAGAGAAGGACGAAAAGGTGAAGGTACATACATGGAGAGGACAGGAAATGAATTTCTAAGGAGACAAGATTCCTTCCGTCATCAATTTTGTGGTCCTCACCCTAAGATATATAGAGTCATGCGGATTGAGTGTTCATCAGGTCCTTGTGCTCTAGCCGATATGGAAAGATCTGGGGCAGCTCCTGCGTAAGGATGGACCTGCGCAGGGTTCACAGCTTTTGCACTGGGTATGACATCTTTATCGAATAGGTCATCTAAGGCTTTCGGATGGATGGTCTAATCATCACTAAAAGATGCCACGTGGCAAGGCTGATATTCATCCCTATCAGATACGATACTCGTACTTATTTTATGCTAAACTATTTTTTGTGGTGAAAGTAGTACCATCAACAAGCAACTGTTGTTAGAGAAGAAAACCTAATTAAGGACAAATAACAATCCAAGCTCTTGAGCTTCAAGGAGGAGGATTTCACCATCAACTTAGAATATCATTAGTGTCCTCTATTTTATTAATTTTGTGTTTATGTATGGATATGAGTAGCTAAACTCATTGGTCATAGGGTTGTACAAATTATATAGATTGGGTATATGATTATATAAATTGAGTTTTTCCCTTCTTAATTTTGGTGTTGATGCATATTCATTTGTTTATGTTGCTGTCAGTTATAATATATTGGAGTCTCAATCATGTATGGAGCTTGTTTATATTCTTGTCGTTATAATATACTGGAGTCTCAATCATGGGCCACTTGACCACTGTCCATCTCCTCTACACAACTTTCTTGAGGCTTCATTGCTTTCAGCAATAACTAGATGATACTTGTATCCCTTTCACCATCATTGTTTCAGGAGGGAACTCTTTTCTCTGTTTAGTACCGGCCACTACTTTGTTGTTTCTCAAGCTTACTCTAATCTAGCAGGTCAAGACTATTGTCTTTGACAAAACCGGCACACTGACAATTGGAAAACCAACTGTAGTTAGTTTTCGGCTTTTCAAATATGTTTCTAAGAAAGATCTCTGTGAAATGATTATTGCTGTCGAGGTCAGTTTTCTATTCTTCTCTTATAACATTAAACTTTATTCTTTGCATACTATTAATTCTATATCCACCTAACTATAATACATACTGTATAGTCAGATTCAGATCGATACACATATATGATATTGTAACTTACTTGCTTCTGCTGCTAGAGTTTTGTCTTTTCTCTCCATCATCCCCCAACTACCTACCTAGCTACCTCACACTGCATATACGTGCATATATATAGTATTTAAACAAGCTCGTAATTGGGTTTTGTCTTCCTTACAAAACATCATGCTCAAAATGAGTATCTCACCCATCCATCCATTAAGTTAGTTGGAGTGCTATTTCTAGCTTCATTTGCCTTTTTCTTTTTTCCTGTGTCTTTTGTTGTTGTACACAGAATAATAAATTGTACTTCTTCAGCAAGATATATGCTGGGAATTGTTAAGGACAACTTGTTAGGGGGAACTCATATGGGACACATTGAAGTGAGTGAAATATTTGTTTTGATTTGATCCCAAAACCCCTAAGTATCCTATTCCCAAGCGACCCATTTTGACGTAGAATAGGTTAGAAAATTTTCTAAGCCTATACTGTTAGGATGACTTCATTCTTGCTTTAGTCACTTAGGTTTTTAGACTACAGAAAATTCAAGTGAAGGCCACTCGCTTGAGTGTGTTTTCCAATCGAAGCAAGTCTACCCAGCCAAAGTGAAGCGTACCGAAGAATGGCGAAGCGAAGCGAGCGCAACAGTAGATTCAAGCGAGTCTGCCAAAGCGAAGCGAAGCAAACGCTACAGTGAAAGATGAAGCGAGTCAACACGGAGTCAATAAATACTAAAAGCGGACACCCGCGAATTTATTCTCTAAAGTACCCGCTACAGTATGACTCTGAAGCGACTCACTTGAGGCGGATGCTACAAAACTAAAGCGAAGCGAGCCCCTACCTAACAGAAAGCGACAGCCCGATTCCCGCTCCTATTTTGAACTCCAGTCAACTGAAGATCGTCGCATTAATTACGAGATCTCCAAGTGTCGAATGCGGAGAGGAGCAGCGGAGTTGACTGCCAGGCCGACAGGGCGCCGCTACAGTACTGGCTCGCTCCAATTACTGTTAAGTTTGTAACTTAGCCATTTTAGGCAAAGTGGCAAAACTGGCGCACCTGAAAAAGCACTGCCTGCGCAAGTACTGTCGAGAGGAGGAGGGACAATGCCACCTACCAAGCAACGGGTATCAGACAACCCTCCGCCTATAAATAGTGAAGGATGAAGACGAAGAGAAGTAGAACACTCTTGAGCAATTGAGCGCCTACTGCAAACAAACACTCCTAGCTCTCTAGCATCTTTCGAGTCATTGTTTCCAAGTGTTCTCCAAGTTCCAGTCCCATCGGAACTTGTCTTCGCAACCTTCACACTTAGAATTCTAAGCCCATTCCAAATCCAAGCTTAGAGAACAGTTCTAACCATCTTTGCACTTTTTGTGAAGAACTCTTCATTAGTGTATCTCTGTCGAAACAGAAAACCCTAACCCTAAAGTTTCAGTTAGGTTTTGTGTTCGTCATTAGGTTGTGTTCGATCCAAGGCTCTACTTTCCTCGATCGTAGAAGCCTCGATCATAGAGTTTAGATCCAAGCTTACACTTTCATAGATTGTGAAGCTCGATCGAAGCTAGGTTGTAAGGAGAACCCGTAATCTCCCTGTCGTCGGACTGAAGCGAGTGAAGCTTCCAGTCTAGTTTTAGGTCTTGTGTGGTTAACCCGTAATCACCCAGTCTTCGTCAGATCCAAGCAATTGAAGCTCGATCTTGACATAGGTTTTTAAAGAGCCCGAAATCTTCAAGTTCTTAAGTAAAGAGAACGAGTTGCCTAGTGCAACAAGTGGACGTAGGAGTTTCATCTCTGAACCACTATAAATCTCTGTGTCGTATCTCTAAACCCTAATCTCTTTATTTCCGTACTGTTTGATTACTCATTGCACAAGCATTTAAACAACTTAAACTGAGATTTTCAATTACTTAGGAAAGTATAGCTCACCGAAATTCCGCATTTACGAGTAAAGACTCACTCTTGATCAAGTATATACTTAGGTCAAGTAGTTAAGCTACAAACTGTAGATCTAGCTTTTAGCTAGGTCTTAAGTGGTGAAGCGAGCTCTTTACTCGTCACTCTGAGTAAAAGGAAAAGAAGTTGAAAAACTTCAAAATACGTATTCACCCCCCCCCCCCCCCTCCCTCTACGTGTTTTCCCTCTTACAAACCGGGACCAACAAGTGGTATCAGAGCAGAGGTTCTTTCGAGCCACTGCTTTGCATATCTGAAGCGAGTCCCCTCTCGCTTCAGTTGTCTCACTGAACCGGATCCAGTTTTTCCTAAGTGCATAAAACCCTCACCCACGTATACTGCATTACTGCTGATAGTTTGCTATGTCTACATACAGTGCATCGAATCTTCCACAGTTCTTTATCGAAGGATACGAGACATGGAGCTTTCGAGTCGAGAGCTTCCTCAGTTCCATCCACGACAGAATGTGGGAGGTAATAGAGGAAGGACCGATCGAAATCAATAAAGCTATCTCTATGGATGTTCCAGCTGCAGAAGGTCGTCCTGCTCACGTCAGACAGACATATGTCGAGAAGGACAAGGACGAGAACAACTCCAATGACTTCAAAATCGCCAATCTCGACAAGATCGCACGCCACACGATGCAGAGCACTGTGTCGGATGCCTATCTACCAAGGATCAGGAAGTGTGCGACGGCGAAAGAAATGTGGGAAACCCTAGCCCTCATTTCACAAGGAACGGACAAGATCAAGGAGAACAAGCTCGTCGTACAAATGCGGGAGTTTGAAAACCTGATAATGAAGCCAGGAGAGTCCATCGATGCCTTCGAGCTGAGAGTCACCAACATCATTGCTACTCTCAACTCACTTGGGAAGGAACTCACAGACAAGGATGTGAATCTCAAGATCGTTCGAGCTCTCACAAGAAAGTGGCAAACCATGAAGGAGCTGTACCTAGCTACCAAGGACTTGTCAAAGCTCACACCAGAGATTTTGTTCTCCGAGCTCAAGGCTCACGAGTTCGATCTGAACAGAATGAGTCTCGATGATGAAGATGAAGTTCCTATGACATCAAAAGGAGTTGCCTTCAAGGCTGCTGAAGGGCCAAGCGACCAGAAGCTAGCCAAGATGTCAAGAGAAGAACTGGAAGAGCACGTTGCGTTCCTGTCTAAAAACTTCAACAAAATGAACTCTCGCGTGGGCAAGTACAAGAGATTTTACAAACAGTACAAGGGAAGGAGCTCTGAAGCTCGTGATGGAAAAGGGAAAAGAGAAGAGACAGTTAAGCCGATCTCAAGGGACATGATGGAAGTGGAGTGCTACCACTGCCACAAGATGGGCCATTACAAATCTGACTGCCCAAAATTGAGTGCAAAGGAGCGAGAAGAACTGAAGGCTAAAAGAGAAGCTCCCAGACGAGCGCTTGTAGCAAGTGAGCAGCCAGTCGCTTCAACTGAAGATGTCTCAAGCGACTCCGACGCATTCACTGATCCCTACTCTAGTGAGGGAGAGGATCTTGGACTCATGGCACTCACCGACGAGGAGACTGGAGAGGTATTTTTCTATCCTACATCTAGTTCAATTACACTCGCACACACTCACCAAGAGGAAGTTAACTCCTCAACATGGAGTGAGTTGCTTGACAAACACCTCAAACTGTCAAGTGACCACAAAGTGTTGAAACAAGCTATGTCTCGAAGCGAGAAGGAGAACCGAAAGCTAGCCACTGAGCTTGACCAAGTCAAACTTAACTTAAGGGCTATAACTAGTAAGTTCGAGGATCTCTTTGCTAGACACCAAAGCTTGGAAGGAAGGTATGAAACCCAATCCAATCGTATGCAAGGCAGGCACTAGAGAGCTCACTTCTACCTTTTGGTAGAAAGGAAGGACTCGGATATGAGGGTGGACCTTCCAAGCCCACAGTCTTTGTTGGTGTTTCAAACACGACACCATCAGTTCCTTTGGATGTGCCCACTGCCTCCAAAGTAACCACCAACAAGGACAAAGGCAAAATGGTTGAGAACCCTAATAAGAAGCCTATGAAGATGTCTATATCTTCAAGGGCAGAATCTAAGGGCAAGCAAAGTTCAACAATTCCTAGCACTCAAAATGCTAAAATTTACCAATCCAAGGGTAAAGGGAAACCTGTTGAAGCTTTTAAGTCTCAAACCAAGACACGAGAGACAAAGGATCTCCCTTTCAAGAAAAGGAGTAATGTCTATGTGTCACGTGAGCCGAATTGGAGATGGTCCAACCGTACTCATGTTGAGGGGGAAGTATTCGAAGCACCAAGGAGGTCGCTTCAAACTTCCAAGGTTACTCAAGTGAGTCAGGGTCAAAACCCTAGTTTGACCGCTTCGAGAAAACCAAGCGAGCCGCTTCGAAAGATTGTAAACCCTAAGTCAGTCTCTAAGCCTGTAGCTAATCCGAAGCGAGTCGCTTCAGGATATAAGCAAAAGGGTAAGAGCATAGGTATGTCTCAAGCGAGCCGCTACCCCTCTTGCACACACTGTTGCACTTGTGAAGCTGCCTCTAAGCAGAAGTCACGGTTTAAGAAGGTCGAGAAGCCCAAGACACAAGCTAACTTCCAAAAGAGAGTGAAGCAAGTGTGGGTACCTAAAGGGACTAACCTGCAAGGACCCAAACTGATTTGGGTACCAAAACTTGTCTAATTGCAGGTGAGGGCCATGGACCACATGCCAAGTGAATGTCAACAAATCTTGTACTTGGACAGTGGATGTTCAAGACATATGACTGACATGAGAGCTCTACTTCAAGAATATATTGAGAAGAAGGGTCCACATGTGACTTTTGGTGACAACTCTCGAGGAACCACTAAAGGTTACGGCGTACTAAAGATCGGGAAGATCAAGATTGAGGAAGTCTCCTATGTGGAAGGACTGAAGCACAACTTGTTATCCATCTCACAATTTTGTGATAAGGGATACAAGGTGGAGTTTATCTCCAACAATTGCATTGTGAAGAATAAACTCACTTCCCAGATTGTGCTCACTGGAATTAGACAAAGGAACGTCTACATAGCACAATGGGAAAGTTGCAAGGAGGATACGTGTTTAGTCGCTAGGAGTGCTACAGAATGGGATGGCTATGGCACCGACGCTTGAACCATCTCAACTTCAAAACGATCAACCGCATAGCTCGAAAAGGCTTGGTGCAAGGCATACCAAATGAAGTCTTTGTCAAAGATCATCCATGCTCACCATGCCAACGGGGGAAGCAGACGAAGAAGCACTTCGCCAGTCTTGAAGAAGCTTCATCCAAGCCAGTGCTCGAGCTGTTTCATATGGATCTGTATGGTCCAGTCACTCGAGTTAGTGTAAATGGAAGAAAATACACTCTAGTTGTAGTCGACGATTTCTCTCGCTACACTTGGGTCGTATTTCTCTTTAGCAAGAAGGAGACACTGGCCAAGCTGCCACAACTGCTCAAACGACTTGCTGTGGAAAAGAGTCAAGCGATTGCCACCATCCGCTCCGACAAAGGCACTGAGTTCTTGAACTCAACCATTGAAGCATACTGCACGGAGCATGGCATAGCACACCAGACATCCTCAGCACGCACACCTCAGCAAAATGGAGTTGCAGAAAGCAGAAATCGAATCATCAAAGAAGCTATTCGCACCATGATTGCTGACTCAAAGCTACCAATGAAATATTGGGCTGAAGCTGCCAATACAGCATGCTACACACATAATCGGACGCTTCTCAATAAACGACACGACAAAACACCATATGAAATATGGACAGGGAGAATTCCTAACATCTCTTATTTCCATATCTTTGGTTGTAGGGTCTTCATACATAATAATGGGAAGTCACAATTGAAAGCCTTTGAAAGCAAAGCAGATGAAGGAATATTCTTAGGGTATTCTACATCTAGCAAAGCTTACAGAGTGTTCAATTGTAAAACCATAATTGTGGAGGAATCACCCCATGTCGTATTTGATGAATCTTCTGTAAGTCTTCCACAGGAACAGGTTCAAACAAAGGAAGGAAAGTCAAGCGAGGAACCCATCAAGTCACTAACTTGGGACATGTTTGAAGATGATGAAGAAATCAAGGATTCAAGCGAGCAAATTGTCCAAGAAAAGGTTGAAGCTACCCCCAAGACTCCTAAAGCGAGTGCAAGCCAAGCACCCATTCCAGTCGCTTCAGATGGAGAAGCAAGCGACCCCCATGAAGATGAAGAAGAAGCTGGTGGATCCAAGCATGCGTGGCTCAAGGATAGGGATGTCAATTTCCCCGGCGGGGCCGGGGACCCGCGGGGACCCGCCCCTAATGGGGCGGATGAGGGGGGCAAAATCTGGTGTTGGGGCCGGGGCCGGGTATACAAACTTATACCCGATTCGGATTCGGGGCGGGGCCGGATTTAAAGATACCCGCCCCGGACCCACCCCGAATATACTTAGCATATAATATACTTTTATAAAAAATTATATTCAATTTTTAATATTTTGAAGAGTCCCCCCATCTTCTAAACTTCCACAAGTAATTAACTTTCCAATTAATCATAAATTATCATTATTCTTGCGTCTTCAATCTTAATCAACATCCAACAATCTTCTTCTTCTTTTTTTTTTTTCTTCCCCTAGTTGCGGCGCTACTGCAGTAAAAAGAACCATATTTTCTTGTACGAAGATTTGTGTTTTGGATTTCTAAATTAAAATTTGCATGCTTAATAACTTTTATATATGGTTTATTTGCTTATTTGAATGAATTTTACATTATTGGTAGTTATTATTCATTTTTTTCAATTTGTTTTCTAGATAGTATTCTTAATTTTTAAACGGGTACCCGATGGGTATCCTTCCTCCGGCGGATAATCCCCGCCTCTGTCCCTGCCCCGAATTAAACGGGTACGGGGCGGGCTTGGGGAATTTTTTTAGAACGGGTATGGGGGCGGGAAAGCAATACCCAGAACGATGTATGGTACCTCGTGGATCGTCCCAAATTTCAGCATGTGATTGGCACCGAGTGGGTGTTCAAAAACAAGACGGAGGACCACAACGTTGTGAGAAACAAGGCTCGACTCGTCGCCAAAGGCTACTGCCAAGAGGAAGGAATCGATTTCGATGAGACCTTCGCTCCTGTGGCACGGCTTGAAGCGATCAGATTATTTCTTGCATATGCAGCGGCTAAGAAGTTCAAGGTCTATCATATGGATGTCAAGAGCGCATTTCTCAATGGCGAACTGAAGGAAGAAGTGTATGTGGAGCAGCCACCGGGTTTTGAGCAAAGAGATAAGGTGTATCGATTGAAGAAGGCCCTGTATGGTTTGAAGCAGGCGCCTAAAGCATGGTATGATACCCTATCTCAATTCCTAGTGGACAATGGATTCCACAAAGGGAAGATAGATCGGACTCTCTTCACCATAAATCATGGAGAATACATGCTGTGAGTCCAGATCTATGTAGATGACATCATATTTGGGTCACCAAACCAGTCGCTTAGTGAGAAGTTTGGAGAGCTGATGAAGACCAAATATGAGATGTCCATGATTGGCTTGATGAGTTGCTTCCTAGGTCTTCAAGTAAAGCAACAGGATGATGGAATCTTCATCAATCAGGCCAAATACACTCGAGATATGCTTGCCAAGTTTGGTGTTCAGCATGCTAAAGCTGTGAAGATCCCTATGAACACCAACTGGAAGATGGAGCCAGACCTAGATGGGAAGTCTGTGGATGCTACAGAATAGCGAGCCTTGATCGGATGCCTTCTATATCTCACTGCAAGCAGGCCGGATATTGCCTTCGCAGTTGGAGTATGTGCTCGCTTCCAAAGCAACCCCAAGCACAGCCATCTTGAAGCTGCCAAGCGAATCCTTCGCTATCTCAAGGGCACTGTCAACATGGGGCTGTGGTATCCAGCTGAAGATAATCTGGAGCTCACTGGATATTCCGATGCTGACTATGGAGGATGTCGTGTTGATGGAAATCAACGTCGGGCACTTGTCAGTTCTTGGGAAGCAAGCTGATCTCATGGTTCTCGAAGAAGCAAACCAGTGTAGCTACTTCAATGACTGAAGCTGAATATATGGCCGCTGGAAGCTGCTGTTCTCAAATTCTATGGCTTCGTCAGCAGTTGAAGGACTACAGAGTTGAAGCGAATGAGATTCCAATCTTCTGCGACAATAACAGTGCTATATGTATCTCGCAAAATCCAGTGCTTCACACCAGATGCAAGCACGTAGAAATCCGACATCACTTCATTCGTGATCATGTCGAGAAGAAAGATATCAAGCTTGAGAAAATTCATACAAATCTCCAGTGAGCAGATATCCTCACCAAGCCTCTAGCTGAGTCTCGTTTCAATCAGCTATGTATGGAATTAGGGTTACTAGACCCTGGCGAAGAGTGCTAGATCCAGGATGCACGAAGGAGTGGTTGCTGTCCTTCAAGCGTCACTCGCTTCGGATCTTCACCAACTCAAGCGAGTCACTTCAAATTTCACTCGCTTGAAGAAGGAGAAATAATGTGGAGAAAGGTGGAGTGTTGGAAGACGTTCCCTACCTGCTTACAGGAATTGTTAAGCCATTGGTTAAGGGGAAACTATTGTTTGCTCTCGGAGCAAGCTACTTCCAAAGCGAGCAAGGAAAGCTGCTACCTAGCCTGGGATTCCTTGCGAGTGGGTATAAACACTCGCAAGTGCCGTTTCTAGTAACGGTTGTGGGATCTTGTATCGGGCCATCCCACGTAAAATGGTGAAAGCTTAGGCAGGGCTGGCACCTAGACCTTGCGTCCTCTTCCCATCTTTCCGCCGAAGAGGAGCAAGTCTTCTCATCTCCTTCATCATGGATAAATGTTCATTCTATACTCACTCTTCATTGACTTGAGCTGCCGAATGTCTATCCATTCCTCCCCCACTTTAGTTTGGGTCAAGGGAGTCGAATGCAAATTCATTCAGTAGAACGTAGGAGGAAGCTTGAAGGGTTACCTTTTTCTTCAAAAGGTTGCATGACTGGTGACATGTCTTTGCATAAAAACGAGATTGTCTTGTCAGAGCATTCTCATTGTCATCCTGTCCTATTATGCTCTGAGATAAGGACTTGTACTCATCTCCCATTCATCGTGAATAAGTACACTTACGTGAAGCTCCCCTCTGGGTTACAGTAAGCGTGTGTACATTTTTCATTCTTCCCCCCCCCCCCCCCCCCCCCCCCCTCTATTCCTTCGATGGAGGAGTCTCTTGTTCGAAGAGGAAGATGGAAGAGATGAATGCCTAGAAGACCAAGCTTCAAGCAAGGCTAAGACATAACAAGTGGACTCAACAAGTGGAGTCAGACTCTACAAGTTATTTCTATAAGTGGTATCAATCTCCTACAATGTGAGATTGACTGGTAAGTGTTTCAATTCGAGTACACTAAGTAATGTGAAGCGTGCTAGAAACCTTCACTTACTATGTGGAAAATTTGAAATGAATCTGACACAAATACAAAGAGGAAAACACTCTTGTTTATCCTCGAAGTATGTAAGTCAGAAACATTTTAAATAAAATCAAAGAAATTTAATTTCTTATTCCAGTCGCTTCAGATGGTCAAGTGAGTGCTTCGACACTCAAGCAAGCCATCGCAAGCGAGTGCAGAACAGTCACTCCAAGCGAGTACTTCGCAAGCGAGTAAAAGCCAAGCGGCTAAACTCGAAGCGAGCGGGTATGAAGGGAGTATGAGCTGTCTGCACTCGAGTGCAAATTTTACTTTTACTTCTGCATTAAATGCAGGTTCACGTACAAGCCGTAATAACGGGCGCGTGCGTTTCAGTTCAAATTAAAAGCGGGAATTCCGCACAAGATCCAGCCGTCGAATCTCAACAGTTCCTGATTTTCAGCCATTGGATCAACGCCGTATGGAGAGACGAATAACAGCAGGCCACGTGGAGTGCCAAGTCAACTTGACAGTTCACTTTTTACTGTGATGACGCCGGACACGTCAATCACTTCGCCGTTGGCCGCCGTATACAAACAGAATCCCCGGAGATTTTACTGTCTTGCCCCTGCCACGTCAGCCGAACCCTAAGTCTATATAAAGACGGCGAAGCAAACTGCAGAAACTTTCATCACTTCCCATATTTACCATTCTCGTGCAAGATTTTCTGCAATCTCTCTGCAGACTCACGAGTCTCAAACCCACCCATTTCTTTATATCTCCATTCATATCTCACCAGATAATCACCATGGGAAAGAAGCAAAAATCTCAAACTATGGAGCAATTTTTGGCCGGAATCAACAACCACATCAACGTCGAGCCTCATCTCGACCCGAAAGTTGTTGATGAACAAGGATTCTTCCGCAAGGCCGTGACCACGGCCGGCTTGTGGAAATTTGTTACTGCCGTGCCGACGACAATTCTGGGCAAAGCCGTAGCCGATATTTTATTGAATCTGAAGGGAGGAGAAAACTCATCAACTTTTACAGATCCGGAGAAGGGAACGCCGGTGGAAGTATTTTTGAGCGCGATAGCCGGAGCGTTTGACTTGCCGGAGGAAGGAGCAAACTTCTTGTTGGAGTTGGAGCTATCTATTGAGTAGAATATACGCGGTTTGCCGTCCAAGGAGCATAAGCAGACATAAAGCAAGCCAGCATAAGAACGGACTTGAAACCTCCATTCAGCCACATCTGCGAGCTCTTTTCCAAGTGCATCGCCTGCTACGTCGGAAACCTGGGCCAACTTTCCGACATCAAGTTATTCGCCACCACGGTCATCGTCGACAGTTTGACCGGAACGAAGTTCAACTAGCATGGCTGGTTCTTCAACCAGATCCACGAAGTTGCCCAGGACTTCAAGTTTGTGAATGGCAGCAATGATCAGATCCTTCGCAAAGGGAAGCTCAAGTTCTTCTCTAGGATTTCCTTCGCACTGGAGAAATTATTCCCTGACAAGAGATGGACAGACACCACCGACTACAAGAAGAACACCGTGTTCTTCGATATATGGAAGTCGGAGAAAATTCCAATTGATTTGGGACTTCATGATGTTGAAGTGCCCGTTGCAGCACCCGTCGCCGAAAGGCAAAGCGAGGAGAAGAGGTCCAAGCGAGTCGCTTCACCTGCGAAGCGAGCTGCGCCGAAGCGACCAAAGAAAGTGAAGTGAGTCGCTTCATTTTAAGTCAAGCGAGGCTGAGGAGTAGCCGCTTGAAGGTATCGAAGTGACCCAACCCCAGCCTTCACCCGCCAAAATTCAATCACCCCCCACTTCAAATCCAAAAATCCCCAATCCAAACCCAAACCCAGCCACCACCAGAACCCCAAGCCTCATCAACAGCTCAACCCCAAACCCAAAAATCTCCCCTCTCTCCCCACGACGAAGAATCTACTTCTTCTTTCCAACTACCAAAGATCCCAATACTCAGCACAGACCCAGTTGCTGCAGTTACCCTCTTCCAACCATCCCAGCAAATCCAGCAACAACCCACCCAAGCCACCCAAACAGAAACCACCCAAGCCTCAACATCAAACTCTCCCTCCGAATCGGCAACTACAGCCGATACCGCCTAAACTACTGATACAGATCTCGCCATCATCCCACCACCAATCCAACCCCCACCAACTACAGAAGAAATGGCTCTCACCCGGTACGTGAGGGACAGAGAGCAAGCTGCAGAGACGATTACCAACCGCTACCCCTCTGTGGAAATGACTGACGATTTCTTCACAAATGCCGTCGATTTCCTCACCTACATCGCCTATAGAGGAACTGAATACTACAAGATATTCAATCTTCGTAGGGCCTTTTCAGAGGAGGTACTCGAAGAGAGGGAGGCGAAGCTGCTCGACTTCATCGACGTGGATGGATTCCACGTCTTCATCAACAACATCAACTACTGGGAGAAGCTGGACGCTAAAGTTAAGAGGACTTATCCAGACGCTGTTATCCCAGAGCGAGTGCCAACTGTGCACGAGTAGAAGTTGATGAAGGCCCATGAAGCGGAGCTGATGGTGAAGGAGGATGAAATAGCCAGTCTTTAGAGTGAGATTACCAGGAAGAATGAGGAGTTGGAGAAAAAGACTGAGGAAGTCCAAAATCTGCGTGCAGACTTTGACAAAACAAAGGCAGAGTTGGAAGGGAAGGTAGAGGAGAAAGGGAAGCTACTGGAGGAGAAGGAGAAGGTGTTAGAGGAGAAGGTGAAGCTAGTGGGAGACCAGGAGAAAAACATCACAGAGCTCAAGCAGTCGCTTGAGGCTGAGAGGAGCAGGCTGAAGGGTGTGAATGCCAAGCTGGTGGCAGTGGAGAAGGAAAAGAAGGAGTTGACGGATAAGCTAGAGAAGGAGAGGAAGCTAGTAGAGAAGAAAGAGGAGGAAAAGGTCAAGCTCGGAAGCGAGTTGACCAGAACAAAGAAAGCCCTTGACACGCGAGAGAAGGAGATGCAAATCCTTAATTCAGAGCGTGAAGAGGAGAAGGGCGAGCTTGAGAGCAGACGGAAGAATGCTCGAGCTGTTGATCTAAAGCAAGCAGAGCTGGCCATCCAGATTGACCGTGCTCAGACACTGGCCAGTGATTTTGCTGTCAGGTTGGCCGAAGCTGCACGAGTTCGTGTAACACTGAATAGTCAAGAGAGGGCCATTGCCACTGCATTGGCAGAACTTGAAGCGGCCCAGAACCACTTCAACCTCATTCTGCAGGAGGAGAGCAAGCTAATCCGAGCAGACATTGAAGCGGAGCTGGACGCTCGCTTCAAAGAAGTGGAGCCCTTGGAGAGCCTGATGGTCTCTGTGAAAGAAAGGGAGAAGCAGTGTGAGTATTTGCTTGAAGAGATATCAGTAAAGACAGCCGAAATCGTGTTATCCAAAGAGCATGTCTTCGCAGAGCGAGCTGAGAGGATGCTCCATGCTGTCTTCAACAAATTTGATGAGCTCCACCAATCCATCAGAGGAAAGGTGATGACCACCACCCCTGGAAGTCTTGATGATGCCAAAAAGGGGAAAAACATTGAGGAAACAACCACTGAAGCTAGGAGGGATGAAAGAGTTGGAGAGGAGAGATTAATTGAAGGGGGAAGTGTGAGTGGAGTAGGAGAAGGGAGCGGAGGTCAAGGAGAGCAGGAGCAGATGGATGATGAAGTTAGGGCAGAGCTTGCACAGAAGAAGGGAAATGACAAGGTCCTTGAAGCTCACTTGCCGCTCATCCCGCCGTTGCTACACAAACCAAGGAACAAAGGGAGCAACAAATTGCGGTGGATGAAGCCCTGGCCCGTGCTTTAGAGGAAGAATTCGAACTTCCAAAGAAGGTGTTGACTGAAAGTTCCCAAGCAGGCGCTTCAGGTGCGCCCACTTCTACTGCTGCCCCCACTTCAACATTGGTTGTCGCTTCAGCCACTGTTCCATCCGCTTCAGCAAGCCAAGCAATCATCCCCCTAGTGGCACGGAGAAGAAGAAGGAGATGCCACCACCTCCAGCACCGAAGCAACCTTTGAAGCGGACTGCACCCAAAGCAAGAGAAGATGATCCCGCTTCCAAGCGGCAAAAGATCAAACAGTCAGTCGCTTCGAGGGCTGGACAGATGGAGAGGAGGAAGAGAGGAAAAGAGAGGAAAGATGAAATAAAGAAGGAGAAAAGCTCAAGCTCAAGCGACTCAAAATCATAGATGGCCGAATTGAGTCACACTGGAATGAAGTGAGGCTCATCCAGTCCGCCATGGCACGAAGCGCCTTCATTCCTTTCACGCCAGAGGAATCTGAAGCATGCTATACACAAGCTATGATTGATACATGCCATGTCACATTTAAAGAGATGTCCGAATCCGGTCGCTACAATGCTGAAGAATGTGACTACATCCGAAAGCGAGTCAATGAGAAGCTCCCACAGTGGAACACAGATTCGAGTGCCATATTCAACTCGATCATGAAGGAGTTGACAAGCAGGTCAGAGGAGGAGCTGGTTATGCGGAGAAGAGATCATCCTGACGCTCGAGAAATCGAGGACTTCATCACCCGGGATCTTCTTGATCAGTGGCTTTTTTGCAAAGAAAAGTTCATCAAAGCCTACTATTATTGGGAGGTAGTGCCACTGCAAGATGAATGCTCGAGGCTGAACGCACTCAAAAATTTTCTCTGTGTTTACAACAAGAAATTGAGGCGGAGAATCTTCACACTGGCGGAGGAAGCTGAGCCTAAACCTCTCATTATCAAAGTGCCCGCGGTGAAAGATTATCCCTTCCCGTTTCAAGTAAACACAAGTGTTCCTAACCGGAGGAACATTGATGCGGAAGTGGATGAAGCTCTAAGATTGGAGAGCAGATGGAGACCAAACCAGTATAACATCACATCGATGGAAGTGAAAGTCCTTTCTGCCTATTTCTTGGAGGAGGAGAAAGAGGAGAAAGAGGAGAAGGAGAAGGAAGAGAAGGACAAGACAGCTCAAGATCCTTAAATTCCATATCCACATATTTTGTGAACTGTCTTGCTCATATATCCAATTTATTTTTCTGTCAACATTATGTTGTTTACAAGCTTTGTGAATGACTTACCTTTTTGCTACAAAACTCAACGCTATAACCGAAAAAAAAAAAGGGGGAAAGGAACTTAAAAGAAAATTTTCAAACAAGCCTGCAGAGGAAGCAGTCGCTTGAAGTTCTTTCCACGGTTAGATAGGCTAGAGAATTCAGTCTCCAGTTTTTAAGTTGGGTTTTGGCATCATCAAAAAGGGGGAAATTGTTGGGAATTGTTAAGGACAACTTGTTAAGGGGGAACTCATATGGGACACTTTGAAGTGAGTGAAATATTTGTTTTGATTTGATCCCAAAAACCCCTCTAAGTATCCTATTCCCAAGCGACCCATTTTGACGTAGAATAGGTTAGAAAATTTTCTAAGCCTATACTATTAGAATGGCTTCATTCTTGCTTTAGTCACTTAGGTTTTTAGACTACAGAAAATTCAAGTGAAGGCAACTCGCTTGAGTGTGTTTTCCAATCGAAGCAAGTCTACCCAGCCAAAGTGAAGCGTACCGAAGAATGGCGAAGCGAAGCGATCGCAACAGTAGATTCAAGCGAGTCTGCCAAAGCGAAGCGAAGCAAGCGCTACAGTGAAAGATGAAGCGAGTCAACGCGGAGTCAATAAATACTAAAAGCGGATACCCAGGAATTTATTCTCTAAAGTACCCGCTACAGTATGACTCTGAAGCGACTCACTTGAGGCGGATGATTGGTGTTTAGTTGTTAGGTTTTTCGTTGTGTTTTCGTGTTCGTTTTCATTGTGTTTCGTGTCTTTTAGTGTGTCTTTTGGCTATGATTCGTTTGTTTGGAGTTTTTGGTACTTGTAGGATGAAAAGGGCGGAAACGAGAAGAAAACGAGAAGAATGGTTGTTGAGCAATCATTGACCTCGAGTTCTAACCTCTCATGATTTTATTGAAGATTCATTTTGGATGTAATGAAAGCATTATATCGAAGAGGGGTTCGATAGGAGCACATAGGCGAAAACGGAGGTCAATTTGGAGTTTGGATGAGGAAGATACGGCCGAAACAAGAGAGTCGCGCGCAATCGTCCAGTGCTTGATTTGGCCGATCGGCCAAGTCCTTCACAAATCTAGCCGATCGGCCAGATGTCCGCGTCCAGGATTTTGTTTCTTATATAATTAGGTTTTCTTCCTAATATATATACTAGTACCTTGGGACGAATTTGCATCATCTTGTATCATCTTTTATCATCTTTTAGCTTAGTTTTTCAGCACTCAAATACTTTAGTTTAGTTTAGTTTTGTTCGGATCCGAATTCTTCGTTTTAGCAATTTAATTGAAGACGCTTTATATAATTCAAGTTCTTCGTTCTTCGTCTTAATTCTCGTAAGTTCTTTATTGCTTTCGTTTATTTGCTTTAATTACTTGCTTTCGTTTTAGATTCGTTTTCTTAATTGCTTCGTTTAAATTCCTTAGTTTAATTTCGTTCTTCGATTTCAAGTTCTAGTTTAGGATTCGTTTTTCTTTGCTTTTAATTCTCTCGTTTTTCAAAGCTTTCATAGTTAGATTTATTTGCCTTTAATTTCCAGATTTAATTAAACATGTCTAGGATAGTTATTGTTTTCTTCGTTGCTTTCTTTATTGCTTTCTTTTCGATTCTTGCCTAGGTAGATTAATCGTTTTATTCTAGTTTAATTCTTAGATTTATTTCTTGTGCTCTAGATTAATTATTTACTTGCTTTTATTTATTGCTTTGATTTATTTTCGTGCCTAGGATTTAAAACAAAAACCCCAAAAATCTTATTTACTTGCTTTCCTAGATTTAGGCTAGATTAGGATTTTACTACATAATTAATTGCCCTGCAAAGTTTTCCTTTGAGATTCGACATTGGGTTTTGCTTGCTAGTGCTACGATAGGATTTCGTTCTATTGCGAACACTTTTTGGTGAAACAAATTTTTGGCGCCGTTGTCGGGGAAAACTTTAGGCGATTTATTGTGTAGTATTTTTATTTGTTTTATTTTTCTTTTTATTTGTGTTATTTCGATTTCTTATTTCTCCCACTCGGTGCGTTTAACCCTTTTGTTGAGTGTTGTTTATGCATGGTCGCCGAAGTCTTCAAAGGAATTTAGCGCCCTACTTCGACAACATTCATCAAAGGAAAGCGATTTTAACCGCGAAGGAGAAGGAAGAGATTGATTCCCAAGACTTCTCTTTGGTCTTGTTATTTGCAGAGCCCGAAGCCATGGCAGCTAGAGTCATGGGCGATTTTGCTCGCCCCACATTCACGGCCACCACTTCGGCGATTGTCCTGACGGAAGCGGTCAGGAATCATGAGCTTAAACCTCACCACATGACGTTGCTTCCATCCTACCATGGGCTGCCCAACGAGGATGCTTTGACGTTCATCCGAGAGTTTTGCACGGTGGTGCAAACTTTTCCACTCTCGGGACTCACGGAGGATAACTTGAAGATGAAGTGCTTCCCGTACACCCTCAAGGATCGAGCAAAGTCATGGTATTTGGCGCTCCCGGCCAACTCTCTCGCCACATGGAATGCAGTGTGCGAGAAGTTCATGCTCAAGTACTACCCGAACCGCAAGACTCAAGAGGTGCGGTCGAAGATTATGAATTTCTCCCAAGACAACGATGAGCCGTTTCACGAAGCATGGGAGAGGTTCCAAGAGCTACTTCAACAATGCCCTCATCATCAAATGGCATCGAAGTTGCTTTGGCAATATTTCTACGACGCCCTCAACCAAACTTGTCAGTTCATGGTGGACAGTTCGGCCGGAGGCAACATAGCGGTCAAGACAAACACCATGTTCTAGATCACACCTTATTCTCGTTCTTCGTGTTCGTCTCCTCGTTCTTCGTGTTCTTCGTCTCGTCCAGCAGGTACAAACGAAAAACAACAAAAAAATATCTATCTAATCATATTCTAGATCACACCTTATTATCTCGCGATCAAAAATTACATAGATTGCCAAATCGGCCCCGAAAAACGACAAACACCATGAAAAGCGACATCCTAATCGATCTAACATGCATAATAATCGATAATTACTCAGATAGAGCTGAAAATCTGAACCTGGCTCTGATACCAACTGAAGGAACCATATCTTATCGGTGAAGATCGGTTCGCCCGAGGATCTATTTCGGATATCTAACTATCGAATTAAACCTATCATGCTCCTATGAATTTAGTGCGGAATCATAGGGGGTTTATAGATCGATTACCTGAAGAAGTAGAGAACTCGCGAATAGATCTTTTGATCTGTATCCCTGCTCGATTCTGACGTTGGATGGACAACGAACCTCGGAATCAGCCACGGAAAACGGGATCCCCACCGAACTGCTCTGCCCGGCCGCGCGTCTCTCTCTCTCTAACCCTAGCCTCCCTTTCTTGTTCAGAATATTTAAGTGCACTCGATTATTCTGATCATTAGGTTTAAACAAGACCTTGAGGGGGTATATATAGAGGAGACCAAGTGAGACTTGGGCTTAAGTTGCAGGCCAGGCCTGCAACACATGGACTAGCCGTCCATAGCAGTATTGGCGCCCTCACTGGGCCCAATTAAGTGGTGGCCCACTTATTCCTTATACTGTGGCCTGTTGAGCTTTTTGGGCCAGATCAGGGATCTACTAGCTGGTAAAACCGAGGCCTCCCAATGGCTAAATTCTCCATACTCAGCCCAGAGTATAATTTAGTCCATAAGTACTAAAACATTCCACTAGAGTAATAGTACTGAATTACCTGTTTTACCCCTGTTGAGTTCAGGGCTAGTATTAGACTTAGCGACCCCCATATTTAAGATATCCCACATCCGTTGATTAACTTAGAGCTTCTGACTGCTCGTGTTATTCAACTTCTTTTATATTCCTGAGTAGTACCATTCATACCTTGCTCATCATACCGGAATTTAATCCACCTGCAGGGTTGGGTATGATAGTCGTTAATGAATTCCTCAGGGGATGTGATCAACCTGTTCTACCAGGATATGGTGCTCTGTTGCAGTTGCACTAAGAGTCGTACTAGTTATAGTTGCTTCCCAAGATACGGAGCATATTGAGTTACAGATACTCTGAACTCTCACCCATGGTAAATCAAAGAAGCAGACTATAACTATACACCCTTAGGACTCAACTAGAGTTAAGGTTCATCTTAAGTCACCGAGGTCTTGATTCTTTCTACATTCGGTCAGAATAGAAGAATACACCTCACCGTGATCCTATCAGTACACGCACGTACTAGTATAGACAAGTAGCCAAGACAAGCTACTTATGCAGCCTATACTACAGCCTAAACCGACAGTTATATCCAGAACTGTCTCGACTGTGATACCTTTTTATATCTCGTGAGGAACCGGCAACTATGGTCTTCTGTGATCTACAACACACCATAAAGCCTACAACTTTGAGATAATGGATAGATGTTTGATGCATAGATAACAATTCATACTTAATCAGATAGAAGATTGTTAGTGGCTATGGACAACACATGCATACAAGCTAAAAGGCCTGCTTTCTAGTATACAAATCCATCAATCTCCCACTTATACTAAAGCAAACTTTTAGTATATCATGTGACAAAAGGCAAAGTGTCTACAATCTAGCATCTATTACACATCTTCTCCCACTTATACTCAAAGTTTACTAGTGTGGGAGGCGCCCCAGTCCCATCCCTTCGACATGCTTGTCGAACACCTTGACTGGTAAGCTCTTTGTGAACGGATCCGCTAGATTATCCGCTGAAGGGATTTTCTTCACTTCTACTTCTCCTCTTTCGACGATTGCTCGTACGAGATGGTACTTTCTCTCTATGTGTTTGCTTGCCTTGTGAGCTCTAGGTTCCTTGCAGTTTGCAACTGCTCCAGCATTATCACAATATAATGTGATACCTCTGGGCAAACTGGGAACTATTTCTAGCTCATTAAGGAAGTTCAGGAGCCACACAGCCTCTTTAGCAGCCTCACAAGCAGCCACATATTCGGCCTCCATGGTCGAGTCTGCGATGCACTTCTGCTTCACACTCTTCCAAGTGACGGCTCCACCTCCCAAGGTAAACACATAGCCTGAGGTAGATTTCCTCTCATCTCGATCAGCCTGGAAGTCTGAGTCCGTATACCCTATCGGGATCATCTCATTGGACTGATAAACAAGCACATGATCTCTTGTCCTCTTGAGATACTTCAAAATGTGCTTAACAGCCGTCCAATGTCCCTGAGCAGGGTTAGACTGATATCTTGCCACCATGCCAACCGCATAGCAGATATCCGGTCTAGTACACAGCATTGCATACATGAGACTTCCAACCGCGGAAGCATACGGTATAGTCTTCATGCCCTCTATCTCCTCTTGTGTCTTCGGACACATGTCCTTAGATAGAGGTATGCCATGTCTGAAGGGAAGAAAACCCTTCTTGGCATTCTGCATGCTGAAACGGGCGATCACAGTATCTATATATGAAGCTTGGCTTAAGCCTAACATCCTCTTACGACGATCTCTGATCACCTTGATCCCTAGGATGTAACCTGCTTCTCTCAAGTCTTTCATCTGAAACTGTTCAGACAACCAATCCTTTATGCCTGATAACACGTTCACATTGTTGCCAATGAGAAGTATGTCATCTACGTACAGTACTAAGAATACCACGCTTCCGTCCGAACTGAGCCTGTAAACACAGCTTTCGTTTAAGCACTGGACAAATCCGTAGGATTTAATCACTCCATCAATACGAATGTTCCAGGACCTGGATGCTTGCTTAAGTCCGTATAAGGACTTCTTGAGCTTCCATACGAGATGCTCCTGGCCATCTTTCACATAACCTTCTGGTTGGCGCATATATATGTCCCTACCTTTTTCAAGGTACCCGTTCAAGAACGCAGTCTTGACGTCCATTTGCCAAACTTCTAGGTCTAAATGTGCCGCCATGGACAAGAGTATTCTGACGGACTTAAGCATGACAACCGGCAAAAATGTCTCATCGTAATCGATTCCCTCTTTCTGAGTGAATCCTTTCGCCACCAATCTAGCTTTGAAGGCTAAAACCTTCCCGTCAGGTCCTCTCTTTCTCTTGTACACCCACTTGCAACCGATGGGTTTTACCCCATCCGGCAGCTCCGCAAGGTCGTACACGTCCATGTTAACTATGGATTCTATCTCCGAATCCATAGAAACTCTCCAGGAATCTGCATCCTCGTCCTCCATCGCTTCCTTGTAAGTCCAGGGGTCGATCTCATCATGTTCGATACCCGAGAGTAGTTCAGTGGATTCTCCCACGAACATGAAACGGTCCGGTTGACGAACAACCCTCCCACTGCGACGAAGCGATGGTGGAGATACAGTATCGGATAAGGGTGCAGTTAGTGGTATAACCTCTTGTACACTCGGCTGTTCTGGAATACTGGCTACTGCTGATGCTCGCAACTCATCGAGCATTATTTCACTCCTTGTCCGATGGTTACTAATAAAGTCCTCCTCTAGGAATCGGGCATTAGTGCTCACAATGACCTTCTGATCCTGGGGACTATAGAAATAACCTCCTTTCGTTCCCTTTGGATATCCTACAAACAGCCTAACCTCAGTCTTAGACCTCAATTTGTCGGCCTCCTTCGTCAGCACGTGTGCTGGGCATCCCCAAACCCGAATATGACCCAAGCTGGGCTTACGCCCTGTCCATAATTCGGAAGGAGTTTTAACCGTCGACTTTGTAGGTACTAGATTGAGGAGATAACCTGCTATTTCCAAGGCATATCCCCAGAACGAAATTGGCAAGGATGCATAGCTCATCATCGATCTAACTGTGTCTAAAAGAGTACGATTCCGTCTCTCAGCTACACCGTTCTGTTGGGGAGTACCGGGCGTAGTTAACTGAGATGAAATTCCATTTTCTGACAAGAAAGTTCAAAACTCAGTTCCGAGGTACTCGCCACCTCTATCAGAGCGAAGTGACTTGATACTTCTACCCGTTCTCTTCTCCACTTCCGCTTTGAATTCCTTGAATTTATCAAAGCATTCGGACTTCCTGTGGAGCAGGTAGATATAACCGTATCTCGAGTAGTCATCAATAAACGTGACGAAATACTCGTAACCTCCTCGAGCTTGAACGGACATCGGTCCACACAAGTCAGAATGAACCAACTCCAAGAGCTCTTGGGCTCGATATCCTATGGACTTGAAAGGTCTGGTCACCATCTTACCTTCCAAACACGATTCACACGTTGATAAAGGTTCTATTTGGAAATCCAAAACACCTTCTTTTATCAACCTTTGAATCCTCTTTTGGTTGATGTGACCCAATCGTAAGTGCCATAATAGAGTTTGGTTCGTTTGAGACAGATTCTTCCTCTTTTAGTATTCAATGATGAGGAAGCATTATAAGAAGAAGAATCATTCATAGGACAAGTAATGGTATAGAGAGACCGGGACAATGTGCCAGAAACTATAACTTCATTGTCTTTCATGATAGAAACGCCTCTATCAAAAACAACTGAATATCCGTAAATAAATAGTTTCGAAACAGAAATCAAGTTTCGCCTAAAAGCAGGCACATACAAAACGTCTCTCAAAACCAAAACAGTACTATCAAACGATAAATGAATATCTCCAACTGCGACAGCTGCAACTCTCGATGCATCGCCCATGGAGATGGTAATCTCGTCATCACTCAGCTCCCCTGTCCGTAGAAACCCCTGCAAGGAGTAACATAAATGGTCAGTTGCTCCCGTATCTACTACCCAAGTCTGGGTAGAACTTGCAGCTAAGCATGTTTCAGTTACATATGTGAATGACGTACCAGAATTCTTCTTCTTTAGAGGGCAGTCAGCCTTCCAGTGTCCTGTCTCGCCACAAATGAAGCACTTGCCCTTGAACTTCGGTTTCCTTACAACACCGAGAGGCACCTTCGCAGCTCCCCTTGCATTCCGAACCTTCTTCTAACGTCTTCATGCGTCAGAGTAACTCCTGTTGCTTTATTCACAGCTTGAATAAACTCTGCAACTGGTTCGGCCTTCGGCACCACTTCATCAACCAAGAAGGACTCCAGAGTCTCTATCATGCTGTATGCAGTCACCATATACTTAATCATATACTGCATCCCATCTGACACAGACGACAAGACTATTTTCATAGCCTCGTCATTTTTCTTGTGCCAAATCTCATGAACCTCTCTCTCTTCTTGTGATGCCGAATCTGTAAGGATAGGAGAAGCTGGAGTCGCGAGCATATCAGTATACTCGCCTGCAGCTAGGACAGCATCGAGATTCTTCCTCCACTCCATGTAGTTGGAATCCGTGAGAGGACTCGAAATGAGAATGTTTATCAACGGGCCTAAAGTCATATCTGAAAAAGCAATAAACACGTAGACACAAGTAAGAAAAGATCATGCATCAATTCGTAACGAAAATTATTGTAACCTTTTGATAAACCAATAATTTCGAAACCTTCAACAGCCCAAACAATGCGGATCGCAAGCCACGTTCGTGTGGACGTTTACGCTCCCACTGTTCGACCAGATACTCGGATCTTTAACTCTACTTATCTTGCCAACCTATCCTTATGGCAAATAGAGCTAATAGTTGAACCTTACTAGACCATATTAGATTAGAAAAGGGACTCCATTGGGGAGTTGTATTCTAACTAATATCTAAGCTTTTAACCACAATCTTAGCCTAACTTGGAAAAAACACTATTTTCCTTAAGCTATCTTTGTTCAAAAACCAACTCCAGAGAAAACCGTAGTTACTATTCCGAGCAAGCCACGTTAGTGTGGACGTTTACTCAGAAAGGCTCCCACTTCTCATTTTGGTTAGAACATTTTTGTTAAGAAACCTTAAGTCTGGCGAACTCGTCCGTTACGATGTGCAAGCCACGTTCGTGTGGACGTTTACACACTCGCACCGAACTTCACCTTAAGGTCAGTTGTGGAGGTCTTAACATTTTCTATACCAAAAATGTTTTTATCTGCTTAGTATTTTTCTTTCAAAAGGTTGCCGACATGCTCGATCACGTTGCACATAATCCTAAGCATAATTTTCTAAACGCAGCAAATAAACCATGCTCGCAGAAAATTAAAACATGCTTATATTGACAATCCTAAAACATGCTCGACTAAGCGCAATTTAGTTCACCTTGACAGGCAAGACATGCTATAATAATTTAAAATTGCATCCATAGCATGCTTAAGAAAAACGAGATAAAAACAAAAATAAAACTCGTTTTTCGTGGTGTGACGACCGTCTAAACTATTACAAATAATAATAAAATCCGAAACACGCTTCGGTCTTGAATAAGTCCTCCGAGTTGATCTCCCGTTTCTCCCCGAAAATAAATAAATTAATTAAATAATTTATTCTCTAATTTTCGTTGCCATTGGGCTTCTCTAACCGAGATTGGGCCCACACCACGTGACCCAAAACTCTCGAAAAAACCCAAACCGCGCTCGTTTCACTCTCATGGGCCCACGAACCCGAAACCGAACCTAACACGGCCCGAATTCGTGACTGGGCCCGAGCCCGAACGCTGGAGGCAGCCCGTAAACGCGAACGGGCCGGGTTGGTAACCCTAGGCCCGTCCACGGGCTAGGGCACGGGCGCACAAGTTTGCCCGCGCCGCAGCCGACGGCGTGAGGCCCTGCCGCCGGCCGCCTCCGCCTCCTTGGCGCCGCTGCTGCTGCTGGCCGTCGATCCCTGCCGGTGACACGGTCGGCAGCCCTCTCCGGCGAAGCTCGCGGCGTGAATCCCTTGATAGGGTTCCGCCGCGGAAACCCCTCGCCTGCTGCCGCCGATTCTGCCGCCGGCGACGTCCGCCGCGGCTCCTGCTGCTGGTGTTGATGTCGCCGGTGTGCTCCGCCTCCCTGGACGCTGCCTCCGCCGCCCTCGCCGTCGCCTTCAGCCGCGTTAACCCGCGGCAGAAACCCTCGCGGGTTCTGCCGCCGCTGCTGCTCGCTCCGGCGCCGCCTGCTGCCACCATCAACGACGGCGACCACGTGGAGTCAATCACCGGACTCCGTGGTCGTCGTCTCCGGCAATCATGCAGCCTGGAGATGACTGCCACGGCGTCGAGCCCTAACTAGGGTTCCGCCGCGGCTCTCCTTTGCGCTGTCGCGCTTCTCGCCGCAGTTCCCGACCCGCTCCGCCCCTCCCCGACGACGTGCAGGCTCCAGCAGCGTGCTGGAGCTCCGTCGATCACCGGAAAAGAAGGGGACGCGCCGTTGGGCGACTGCACGAGCGCGTGTGCTGGCGCGTGGCTCTCACGCGCCGCCGCGTGCGGCGGTCGTCCTTTGGTGTTCGTCTCCTCGTTCTTCGTGTTCTTCGTCTCGTCCAGCAGGTACAAACGAAAAACAACAAAAAAATATCTATCTAATCATATTCTAGATCACACCTTATTATCTCGCGATCAAAAATTACATAGATTGCCAAATCGGCCCCGAAAAATGACAAACACCATGAAAAGCGACATCCTAATCGATCTAACATGCATAATAATCGATAATTACTCAGATAGAGCTGAAAATCTGAACCTGGCTCTGATACCAACTGAAGGAACCATATCTTATCGGTGAAGATCGGTTCGCCCGAGGATCTATTTCGGATATCTAACTATCGAATTAAACCTATCATGCTCCTATGAATTTAGTGCGGAATCATAGGGGGTTTATAGATCGATTACCTGAAGAAGTAGAGAACTCGCGAATAGATCTTTTGATCTGTATCCCTGCTCGATTCTGACGTTGGATGGACAACGAACCTCGGAATCAGCCACGGAAAACGGGATCCCCACCGAACTGCTCTGCCCGGCCGCGCGTCTCTCTCTCTCTAACCCTAGCCTCCCTTTCTTGTTCAGAATATTTAAGTGCACTCGATTATTCTGATCATTAGGTTTAAACAAGACCTTGAGGGGGTATATATAGAGGAGACCAAGTGAGACTTGGGCTTAAGTTGCAGGCCAGGCCTGCAACACATGGACTAGCCGTCCATAGCAGTATTGGCGCCCTCACTGGGCCCAATTAAGTGGTGGCCCACTTATTCCTTATACTGTGGCCTGTTGAGCTTTTTGGGCCAGATCAGGGATCTACTAGCTGGTAAAACCGAGGCCTCCCAATGGCTAAATTCTCCATACTCAGCCCAGAGTATAATTTAGTCCATAAGTACTAAAACATTCCACTAGAGTAATAGTACTGAATTACCTGTTTTACCCCTGTTGAGTTCAGGGCTAGTATTAGACTTAGCGACCCCCATATTTAAGATATCCCGCATCCGTTGATTAACTTAGAGCTTCTGACTGCTCGTGTTATTCAACTTCTTTTATATTCCTGAGTAGTACCATTCATACCTTACTCATCATACCGAAATTTAATCCACCTGCAGGGTTTGGTATGATAGTCCTTAATGAATTCCTCAGGGGATGTGATCAACCTGTTCTACCAGGATATGGTGCTCTGTTGCAGTTGCACTAAGAGTCGTACTAGTTATAGTTGCTTCCCAAGATACGGAGCATATTGAGTTACAGATACTCTGAACTCTCACCCATGGTAAATCAAAGAAGCAGACTATAACTATACACCCTTAGGACTCAACTAGAGTTAAGGTTCATCTTAAGTCACCGAGGTCTTGATTCTTTCTACATTCGGTCAGAATAGAAGAATACACCTCACCGTGATCCTATCAGTACACGCACGTACTAGTATAGACAAGTAGCCAAGACAAGCTACTTATGCAGCCTATACTACAGCCTAAACCGACAGTTATATCCAGAACTGTCTCGACTGTGATACCTTTTTATATCTCGTGAGGAACCGGCAACTATGGTCTTCTGTGATCTACAACACACCATAAAGCCTACAACTTTGAGATAATGGATAGATGTTTGATGCATAGATAACAATTCATACTTAATCAGATAGAAGATTGTTAGTGGCTATGGACAACACATGCATACAAGCTAAAAGGCCTGCTTTCTAGTATACAAATCCATCATGGACACATCAAGGAGGTGTGCCACAACATGGGGGAGTTTCCATACGAAGGAGGAGCCGAGGTCTACGCCGCTCAAGGATACCCGCCTCAAGTACCTCAAGGATATCAAGGGGGATACTATCAAAATTCGAGGCCGACACAAGGGCAAGGTAATCCTCCTACCTATCCTAATAGGCGTCCTCCACCATATAATAACCCCTACCCTCCTCCACCAAATCCCTACTACTCTCAACCTCCACCATATTATCCACCTCCTCAATACCCTCCAAATCCCTATTATCAACCACCTCCATACTACCCCCCTCAACCTACTCCTACACCACCACCACCATACCCAAATTCTCGCCCTCAAGGTCCTCCACAAAAGCCTCCCGTCGATGAGGGTCTCTCTACATTCCTACATGAGGCTAAATTGGCTCGAGAGGCTCAAGATGCTAACATAAAGAGGCTCGAGATGGCCATTGGCCAATTTTATGGTTCCATGCACCTGATGCAACAACCGGGGTGAATTCCGAGCCAAGGGATTCAACCACAACAAGCCAACGAGGTGCAAGCCCCATACCCTCCATATGTCCCTCCCGTTCCACCTCACCAAGCTCATGCAATCACGGTGTTACAACGCAATGGAGTTCCGATGCCTCCTCAAGGGCCCATGGGAGATAGACGGGGCCCGAGCCCTCGTCGGAACGGCTCGGGAACCCCGGCAACAACCTTCGGCCAAATCCGTCCAGGAGGTGATCTGGCCGGTC
The DNA here is from genome assembly GCA_029379335.1 of Thymus mandschuricus. NCBI lineage: Eukaryota > Viridiplantae > Streptophyta > Magnoliopsida > Lamiales > Lamiaceae > Thymus > Thymus mandschuricus. Next base: position 7,647,193 of record CM057082.1, on the reverse strand, counting down.
GGCCAGAATCTGGCCGCTCGGCCAAACCCTTCAACGTGAGCGAGAGCTCAGCGTCCAATCTGGACGATCGGCCAAGTCACCTTGACTTTGGCCGATCGGCCAAAACCAGCGAAAAGCACACGGGGTCCGAGGATGATAAGATGGATGCTCCCGTTCTCCACAAGACGCCCGATCCGTATGTCCCCCCTATTCCATTCCCGAGTAGAGTGAAGAACAAGAAGCAAATGCTCAACCCGTATGTTCCACCTATTCGGAGTATCGTGAAGAAGGAGACAAAGGACCCCAAGCCTATCAACTCATTTCCTAAACGAGGGGATCCGGGAGGTTTCGATTTGAGCATTATCTTGGATAGCGGAGAGACCGTCTCGGGATTGATGGATTTAGGAGCTGCGGTGAACCTAATGCCGTATTCTATTTTGGAGAAGATGAACTCAAGAGTCCTTCAAGCTACCGACATGCGCATTGAGCTAGCAGACGGCACCGTGAGTAGTCCATTGGGAGTTGTGGAAGATGTCCCTGTCCTCGTTGGTGGAATTCGAGTTGTTACCGACTTCGTCGTGCTTCATGAAGGCAAGGGAGCTAAGAGCGCAACCGGACATTTACTCTTGTTGGGACGACCATTTATGGCCACTACTCGAGCTCGGATTGATGTAGGTACCGGCACATTGAGCATGGCCGGTGAAGGAGGCCCGGTAACCTTTTCGGTTTTTGGAAATTCACCTTCTATTCCAACTTCTTCTCTTCATTCATGCTCTTTTGTTAAGCTTGCTAACCCTCTTGTTGAGGAAAATGTTTGCGAGGTTTCTGATAGGGTAGCAGCTTTTGAAGAACTCAATGACGAAGAAGAGTCCATTGAAGATGACGAATTCTTTAGTTGTGTGGATGAAGAAGAGGACATAATCGAAGAATTTCTACGGAATTTAGAGGAGGTTGAGGAAGTGGAAGAGGAAAGTTCGACATATGCATCGAATGAGGAAGTGATCATTAACTCTTTTCTTTCTAACCTCACCATTTGTGAAACATCTTTCTTTGCAGAGTTTAACTCAAAGATGTTGGAAAACGAGTTTGAACCAAGTGTGGGGGAGTCGAGAGTTGTTAATGACCACGTTTTGAATCTTCGAGATTGTTCGAGAAGGGGGTGTGAGTGTGTCGCAAGGAGCATCAAATCGTCGCTTGGTGCTACGGGCTTGGGTTGATCGTATCCTTCGTCAAGCTAATGACGATAAACGAGCGCTTGGTGGGAGGCAACCCACGTATAAAAAAAAAAAAAAAAAAAAAAAAAAAAAAAAAAAAAAAAAAAAAAAAAAAACTTATTTTTCATAGTATTTCTTGTTAATATTTGATTTTTCGTGTTAGTTAGTGTGTTTTTGCAGGAATTGGCATCGGGCACTTAGTCTCTGATCTGGCCGATCGGCCAGATTCCCTTAGGAATTTTGGACGATCGGCCAAACCTGTGCGAACAAATACTGGCCAGTAGCTATTCTGGCCGATCGGCCAGATTCCTTGAGGAATTCTGGACGATCGGCCAAAACATGTGGGCCAGGCAGTTTTCGATCTCTCGGTTGGATTCACTTCTACTCTGTCGCTTCGTGACCCAAATGATCCCCGCTATTGGTCTCCGCACGATTCCCAATGGAATGATCCACGATTCCGAGGTCCATTCGATTCATAGCTTATTTGTGTGTCTTTTTCTTGTTGTTTGAGTCTTTTATTGCTTTTTCTATATTTTGTTCGATTTTACGCTTGGGTATTTTCTTTTGTGTTTGTTTTGTAGGTGATACTTGGAGTCTCTCGAGGATTTGGGTATTTGGTCGTCTTATTGCGATAAGTTTTCTCTATCCCTTTCCTTTTTATTTTCTCGCAATGGGGACATTGCTAGATTTTAAGTGTGTGTGTGTGTGTGTGTGTGGGGGGGGGGGGGGGGGGGTTTGAAAACTTTTGGCATGAAGTGTTTGTGTTTGTCTTGTTGATAGAGTCTTATTTCGTTAGATTGAGTCTATTGTTTGTTTGGTTTGATCGAGTCTAGTTGATCGAGTCTTCATGTTTTATTGTGTTTTTCCCCAATTAGGAATTTGTTTGAATTTGAGCCATATAAGCATGTAACTTAGGATCAATGTGAATGATTCAACGATGGAATCTTTAGTTGTTGGAATTGATTTGAGCATAAATTAGGTTGGTTTAATCTTGAGTTGTTGTTGATTATGATTCGATGAGTTGTGGGGCACGAATTGATTTGAGTATTGAGGAAAATGATTTATGATTTTGGTTGAGTAATAAATCCAGATTGTTACGACTTGGATTGCTAGATTACTTCCCCCTTATGTTAGAAAAAAAAAAAAAAAGGTTGTGTTTATTTGTGAATAAAAGAGTTGATAGGATTCTGCTCCTCTTACTTGTAACGTATGAAAATACTAGAGTAATGAGCATGGGAAACCACATGAAAAGGCTTCGAGAGACCCTCGAATGATCACATTTCATGAACTTTGTCCTAGATGATACTCGTGTATATTAGAATAAGTGTTCGTAGGCATTCTACCCCTCTTGATAATGGGTATGGGAAACCGCACTAGGAGGCTCGATGTGACCCATCGATGATTAAACTAGTGAATTATGTTCCAAAAACGTTCACGTGTTAAAAAAAAAAAAAAAAAAAAAAAAAAAAAAAAAAAAAAAAGTTGTTTATGTGTTGAATAAAAAGGGGGAAGTAGGCTAGACGTCTAAAGTTGTGGTGATCTAGATATTTGTGAGATGTGTGTATCATTGCTTTTCCTCTTGCTTGGGTCGATTTATAAGCCACATAGTTCGTTGATGATGATTGATCGTAACTTGGGATTAAAGTGACCTCGTTTGAGTTTGTCGATTCCGATGATTAAATGCTCTATGATTTGAATTGTTTGGATTGAATCTAAGTTGTATGTTTATATTGCTTGAGGACAAGCAAAGGTCTAAGTGTGGGGGATTTTGATTGGTGTTTAGTTGTTAGGTTTTTCGTTGTGTTTTCGTGTTCGTTTTCATTGTGTTTCGTGTATTTTAGTGTGTCTTTTGGCTATGATTCGTTTGTTTGGAGTTTTTGGTACTTGTAGGATGAAAAGGGCGGAAACGAGAAGAAAACGAGAAGAATGTTGTTGAGCAATCATTGACCTCGAGTTCTAACCTCTCATGATTTTATTGAAGATTCATTTTGGATGTAATGAAAACATTATATCGAAGAGGGGTTCGATAGGAGCACATAGGCGAAAACGGAGGTCAATTTGGAGTTTGGATGAGGAAGATACGGCCGAAACAAGAGAGTCGCTCGCAATCGTCCAGTGCTTGATTTGGCCGATCGGCCAAGTCCTTCACAAATCTGGCCGATCGGCCAGATGTCCGCGTCCAGGATTTTGTTTCCTTATATAATTAGGTTTTCTTCCTAATATATATACTAGTACCTTGGGACAAATTTGCATCATCTTGTATCATCTTTTATCATCTTTTAGCTTAGTTTTTCAGCACTCAAATACTTTAGTTTAGTTTAGTTTTGTTCGGATCCGGATTCTTCGTTTTAGCAATTTAATTCAAGACGCTTTATTTAATTCAAGTTCTTCGTTCTTCGTCTTAATTCTCGTAAGTTCTTTATTGCTTTCGTTTATTTGCTTTAATTACTTGCTTTCGTTTTAGATTCGTTTTCTTAATTGCTTCGTTTAAATTCCTTAGTTTAATTTCGTTCTTCGATTTCAAGTTCTAGTTTAGGATTCATTTTTCTTTGCTTTTAATTCTCTCGTTTTTCAAAGCTTTCATAGTTAGATTTATTTGCCTTTAATTTCCAGATTTAATTAAACATGTCTAGGATAGTTATTGTTTTCTTCGTTGCATTCTTTATTGCTTTCTTTTCGATTCTTGCCTAGGTAGATTAATCGTTTTATTCTAGTTTAATTCTTAGATTTATTTCTTGTGCTCTAGATTAATTATTTACTTGCTTTTATTTATTGCTTTGATTTATTTTCTTGCCTAGGATTTAAAACAAAACCCCAAAAATTTATTTACTTGCTTTCCTAGATTTAGGCTAGATTAGGATTTTACTACATAATTAATTGCCCTGCAAAGTTTTCCTTTGAGATTCGACATTGGGTTTTGCTTGCTAGTGCTACGATAGGATTTCGTTCTATTGCGAACACTTTTTGGTGAAACAGCAGACGCTACAAAACTAAAGTGAAGCGAGCCCCTACCTAACAGAAAGCGACAGCCCGATTCCCGCTCCTATTTTGAACTCCAGTCAACTGAAGATCGTCGCATTAATTACGAGATCTCCACGTGTCGAATGCGGAGAGGAGCAGCGGAGTTGACTGCCAGGCCGACAGGGCGCCGCTACAGTATTGGCTCGCTCCAGTTACTGTTAAGTTTGTAACTTAGCCATTTTAGGCAAAGTGACAAAACTGGCGCACCTGAAAAAGCATTGCCTGCGCAAGTACTGTCGAGAGGAGGAGGGACAACGCCACCTACCAAGCAACGGGTATCGGACAACCCTCCACCTATAAATAGTGAAGGATGAAGACGAAGAGAAGTAGAACACTCTTGAGCAATTGAGCGCCTACTGCAAACAAACACTCCCAGCTCTCTAGCATCTTTCGAGTCTTTGTTTCCAAGTGTTCTCCAAGTTCCAGTCCCATCGGAACTAGTCTTCGCAACCTTCACACTTAGAATTCTAAGCCCATTCCAAATCCAAGCTTAGAGAAGAGTTCTAACCATCTTTGCACTTGTTGTGAAGAACTCTTCATTAGTGTGTCTCTGTCGAAACAGAAAACCCTAACCCTAAAGTTTCAGTTAGGTTTTGTGTTCGTCATTAGGTTGTGTTCGATCCAAGGCTCTACTTTCCTCGATCGTAGAAGCCTCGATCATAGATTTTAGATCCAAGCTTACACTTTCATAGATTGTGAAGCTCGATCGAAGCTAGGTTGTAAGGAGAACCCGTAATCTCCCTGTCGTCGGACTGAAGCGAGTGAAGCTTCCAGTCCAGTTTTAGGTCTTGTGTGGTGAACCCGTAATCACCCAGTCTTCATCAGATCCAAGCGAGTGAAGCTCGATCTTGACATAGGTTTTTGAAGAACCCGAAACCTTCAAGTTCTTAAGTAAAGAGAACGATTTGCCTAGTGCAACAAGTGGACGTAGGAGTTTCATCTCCGAACCACTATAAATCTCTGTGTCGTATCTCTAAGCCCTAATCTCTTTATTTCCTTACTGTTTGGTTACTCATTGCACAAGCATTTAAACAACTTAAACTGAGATTTTCAATTACTTAGGAAAGTATAGCTCACCGAAATTCCGCATTTACGAGTAACGACTCACTCTTGATCAAGTATATACTTAGGTCAAGTAGTTAAGCTACAAACTGTAGATCTAGCTTTTAGCTAGGTCTTAAGTGGTGAAGCGAGCTCTTTACTCGTCACTCTGAGTAAAAGGAAAATAAGTTGAAAAACTTCAAAACATGTTTTCACCCCCCCCCCCCCCCCCCCCCCCCCCCCCCTACGTGTTTTTCCTCTTACAAACCGGGACCAACAATATATATTCTTTAATTATGGATTATTTGTATATTGAATACTACTAATATTGAATGCTACAAATGTTCAAATATTACAGCTACCTAATTTAAGTATATTGAATACTACTAATAAGATTGTTTGTAGGAGGAGGTCGAGGGAATGATAGCACGGGCAAAAGAGCCACTATATTGGAGAACCGCTTTGATCGATTGGAGAAGTCGTTAGTGCCCCCAAATTAATTTGTTACAGTCCACACTTGAGGAGCATATGCAGAGATACCGAGACTCTTAGTTTATATTGTTGAAGACACTTATATCTTTTTTTTTTTTTTGCATTAGAATGTTTTCTTGGAGATACTTTCACTTATAACTTTTGTAGGATAATTGTAATGACTTTTGAAGTAGGTAATGACTTATGATTATATAGTAATCTAATGAAGTTTTAGTTGTCTTTATATATGTGTACAGATTCTGTGTAACTGGTTATTAGGAGGACGGATATAAATCCAAATCTGGAAACTGGCATTTAAGCATTTTCCCCCTACGGATTCGCTACGTGATAGGGTGCATTTTTACCCTATTTTCTAAGTGTTATATTATCGTTTTCTTGTCTTATTTTGATGGTTTAGCTCATATTTTGTATTGTTTATGTTATTTCGAGCTAGATTACGCTTTTGGGTTGTTTTGAGTGTTTTTAGGGCTTTTATGTCGAGAAAACCCAAGATAAGACAAGAGGCGATGAAACCAAGGAAGAGATGAAGTATTGATCCCAAGTTCTGACTTTTCACGATTTTGTAAAAGAGTTATTCTGGAAAAGTGAAAGCATAGCATTGAAGAGGGGTTCAATAGGAGCATGTAGGCGAAAACGGAGGTCAATTCGGAGTTCGGATGAGGAAGATATGACCGAAATAAGAAAGTTGCGCAGAACCCTCTCGACCCTCTCGACCACCCTCTCGATCGAGAGAGGTGTCGAGAGGTGCCTCCTGTTTTCCAGACGGGATTTTCTCTAAAAGGCTATTTTTGACTTTTTCTTGGTTTCCTTGTACAATTAGGTATTAGATGTAAACTTCTACCCTATAAATACCTCTAAACCTATCATTGTAAACAAGTTCCTCCACTCTCCTACATTCTTTAGATTAGTTTTTATTCTTTTCTCTATACTTTAGATCTAGATTTATTTTATGTATGAAGACAATTGAAGATTGAAGATTTATCAAGATTCAAGAGTTTTTCTATCCCTTTCTTTTTACTTTATGTTTTTAATTATGTTTATTCTTCCTTCTACCTTTCTTTTAATTATGTCTAGCTAAATCCTTTAGTTGATTTTAGGGATTGAATGCCTAATTGAATTTATGTAAGTGTTCTTGTTTACAATTAGCCTTCCCATCTAGATGCATGTTTCATGGTGCTTATTCTCATGCATAGTTAACTGGCCATTAATTGTGTATGCATAATTATGTGTTTATGCCTTGATAGGGTAATTGCATAATAGATCTCATGAATACATGATATGATAGTTTGATTTGTCTTAATTGATAATTGAATTATTATATGTTTATATATAATTGATTGGGTGTCATAATTGAACCTAGTTGATTATATCATTGATACTTGTTCTATTTTGCACTTAATTTGATATCTATGCGTCCGAAAGGATATTAGGATCTTATTAGGTGACGACTTGCATTGCTTTAATCGGGGTGTAGGTTATTTTTCATGTATCACATCTAGATTGGATTAAATTGGTTAATTGTACTCATTAATTGCTTGCATATATTTGATTAGGTAGGCTTCCCTAGAATCAACCTTGTTTCCTTATTTGATTTATTTATTTCCTTATTTGCTTATTTGCCTTATTTGTTTAATTGTTTATTTATTTGTTTTCTTATTTGTGTTCTCTTTTATTTATTTTATTTATTTGCCTAGGATTATAATACCACATTCTTATTTTCTTAATTGCCTAGACATCAGTTTAATTCTAGAGTAGAGGTATTGTGTGTGGTTTCGGTATATCAATCCCTGTGGATACGATACTCGTACTTCTTTATACTATACCTATTTTGTGTGGTAGAAAATAGTGCGATCACTACGCCATAGCTAGGGAAATACAAGCCAGCTGGACTAGGTTTACATACGAAACCTCTACAGGTCGCCTACGGGGTAGCTTCAGTTTCCCAACAAAATCCCTACGGAATTTCCCTACGGCGAAACATCATAGTTAAATCGTAGTTAAAATCATAGACAAACCGTAGGGACTCCGTAGACATAGTGTTGACATTCCGTTGACAACCCGAAGGTGAAAGTAAAATCTGATGACGTCACGAATTTCGGATTGCCTACGGTTATAGCTGTAGTGATTCTGTAGGCAAATTTACCTACGGAATAACAACGCCCGTGAATTTCCCGACGAGGCATTTTACTACGGATTGATTGCGTAGAGATTTCGTAGGCAATCGGATGTTTCGTAGGCAATGTCGTAGGGAATCTTAGGGTTTCTTGTAGTGTTGGTTATTTACATGTGTGAATAAATCAAGCTAGATTCGAAACCGTATGATTTATTGATCTATACCTATACTAAAAAGAGCCTTATGTTACAAAATAGTAGCTAGATTGCCTATTTTACCCTTAGGTAAATAATTCTTAGTAAATATTTTTATTAATTAATTACTTACTTTACCTAATATATATAAATTTTGTATATGGTATATACGGGAATTGATATGCTAGGCTATGTGTATGGGCGACTTTCGTAAGCGATTGCCACGTCAACCAATATTGCCTTTCCTTTTCCTTTGAAATATCACGCATTCAATTCTTGTTATTTTTTAGTATATTTTATTATTTTCTTTTACATCTCATATATATATATATATATATATATATATATATATATATATATATATATATATATAGAGAGAGAGAGAGAGAGAGGAGAGATCATATAAAAAATGGTATTTCCATAAGAAATAGGAAATCATCTAAACCCTTCATTTGACAAGATCAAGGGCTAATACTTCAGAGAAAATTTACGTCACTAACAAGGCAGTTTTACAAATGAGGGGTTAAAGATGTAATCTCATATTAGGGGCAAAAAATATGCTATCTAAGTAGCTTAAGAGAAACAAATACTTGTTGAAAACTTAACAAAACACAAAATGTGTCCAATTTTGATGTGAACTACCCAAATTGCCCCCCAACACCACCCCCCACCCCACCCCATGTGCACTTGTCCTTTCACTTTATTTTGAATTTTGAATTCAACTTTTCACATTCATTTATAAAAAAAAATAATAATAATAATAATTTAAAAAAAAAAAAAACAAACACTAAATTGACAAAAATATTTTTTTTAATTTTCCATTTTCATTTTATTCAACTTTTCACATTCATTTAAAAAAAAAAAAAAAAAACTAAATTGACAAAAATATTTTTTTTAATTTTCCATTTTCATTTTATTCTCTTAATTCGATTTTTTATTTTATTATTATTATTATTTTTGATACAACTTACAAAATATCATAGAATTTATTACTCATATTTGTTATATATACGAATTTAAGATATTCTAACCATCATCTTGTCGTTATAAGTAAGAATTCATAAATTCTAACCAGACATTAATTCCACCCGTTAGAAATACCAACTTTTCTACGTTATAATCGTATTTCCCGAGTTAGAATATTGTATATTCTAACCTGTGTCGTGGCATTCCCAACAGGTTCAGTCCACCCGTTTGAAATACCAACTTTCCTACGTTATAATCGCATATCGTGAGTTAGAATGTAGTATATTCTAACCTTAGTCGTGAAATTCCCAACAGGTCCAGTCCACCCGTTAGAAATACCAACTTTCTTACATTATAATCGCATATCAATGATTAGAATTTAGTATATTCTAACCTTAGTCGTGGCATTCCCAACACGTACAATCCACCCGTTAGAAATACAATATTTCTTACGTTATGATCGCATATCGTGAGTTAGAATGTAGTATATTTTAACCTGTGTCGTGGCATTCCCAACAGGTTCAGTCCACCCGTTAGAAATACCAACTTTCCTACGTTATAATCGCATATCACTGGTTAGAATTTAGTATATTCTAACCTTAATCGCATATCAATGGTTATAATCGCATATCAATTGCCCCCCAACACCACCCCCACCCCACCCCACGTGCACTTGTCCTTTCACTTTTTTTTTTTTTTTTTAACTTTATTTTGAATTCACCTTTTCACACACTTAAAAAAAATAAAAATAATAAAAATAAACTGACAAAATATTTTTTTTTTAAATTTTCCATTTTCATTTTATTCTCTTAATTCGAGTTTTTATTTTATTATTATTATTTTTGATACAACTTACTAAATATCATAGAATTTCTTACCTATATTTGTTATCTATACGAATTTAAGATATTCTAACCATTTTCCTGTCGTAATAAGTAAGAATTCATACATTCTAATCAGACATTAAGTCCACCCTTTAGAAATAGCAACTTTCCTACGTTATAATCGTATATCCTAAGTTAGAATATAGTATATTCTAACCTGTGTCGTGGCATTCCCAACAGGTTCAGTCCATCCGTTTGAAATACCAACTTTCCTACGTTATAATCGCATATCAGTGGTTAGAATTTAGTATATTCTAACCTTAGTCGTGACATTCCCAACACGTTCAATCCTCCCGTTAGATATATAAAATTTCTTACGGTATGATCGCATATCGCGAGTTAGAATTTAATATTTTCTAACCTGTGTCGTTGCATTCCCAACAAGTTCAGTCCACCCGTTAGAAATACCAACTTTCGTACGTTATAATCCCAACAGGTTCAATTCACCCGTTAGAAAATACCAAATTTCTTACGTTATGATCGCTTATCGCGAGTTAGAATTTTTTATTTTCTAACCTTTGATTGAGAAGAAACAAGAGCAACACAAGATTTCAATTATTCAATTTAACAATAAGATCTTCAAGCCAACCAAACCTAACACAAACAGAGGCAAAGACAAGATTATTTTTCACAAATTCAAGCTTTAACAAATTCGATAATTTATTGATAAAATGTCAAAAATAAAAATAAAAAATAAGTATCCAAAATCCAGAAGAACAAGAAGAAGAATAGATTTCTACAATATTCAAAAAAAACAATGATAAAATTCTCACGGCATAAGAAAAAAAATCCAGATCGGAGTTCGAAACGACTTAAAACAGCTAATTGATTAATCCCCAAATTGTTCGACCGTAAGGATCCATGATCGGAGTTCGACCATAAGGATCCATGGGAACGACTTCACCGGAATCGCCGGTAGAAATACCAACTTTCTTACAATATAATCGCATATCACTGGTTAGAATTTAGTATATTCTAACCTTAGTCGTGGCATTCTCAACAGGTTCAATCCACCCGTTAGAAATACTAACTTTCTTACGTTATGATCGCATATCGCGAGTTAGAGTTTATTATTTTCTAACCTGTGTCGTGGCATTCCCAACAGGTTCAGTCCACCCGTTAGAAATACCAACTTTCCTACGTTACAATCACATATCCCGAGTTAGAATTTAGTATATTCTAACCTTTTGTCGTGGCATTCCCAACAGGTTCACTCCACCCGTTAGAAAATACCAACTTTCTTACAATACTCTGTCTAGAGTTAGTAAGAGTTAACACATTATAATCAACCATTTCTGGTTGCGATGTACATGTTGCATATATATGAATTTAATAAGTAAGAATTCATAAATTCTACCAAACCAATGAATTTTGTATAACGCGATTAGTTAGAATTAGTGGATTTATTATTTTGGTGAGAATTTGTTATTTTGGCCAAATCACGAGAGTGTATTCAATTTCGGAATAAGAAAAGTATATATATACAATACAACCAGTTAGAATTATTGAAATAACAAAGAATGTGTATTCAATTATATATACAATCTGGCAAAATTACAAAAAATGAGTTAGTCGAACCCCGTCTCCTTTTTTCCATTTAATAAATTTTTTTAATTTCTAACAATTTCTAATTTGTATGGTAAGAATTTACTAAATTCCGATCATACATTTATGAAGAGTCCGACAAAGCCACCCCTTATTGTGTATGCCAATAGGCTCGGAGCCGTCACTACGAGCAAGATCAGCGATCCAAGCATTTCCAGCCAGTCTACACCAATCAGAGACAGAGAATAATGTTAACAATCAATTCCAGGTTTCGAGAATTGAACTGAGTTACTGAAATGTGAATGGTGATCATATCCATACCTGGGAAATGCTTGGGAAAGAAGAGGCGTAAGACGATAGCTACGAAAGCAATCCACTTTCCTATCTCACCACTGCATTGTAGAATACATATGAAATCATACATCAGTAACATGAAACAATTCACCACACAAATTACATACACACATTCAAAGAATAATTAAAGAAATCAAACTTTCCCCCAACCTAAAAAACCTTGCTGCAAATTAGTTGGTGGCTACTGGGTAGGTGCGCTCTCAAGTTTTTTCTACTCAAGTTCTAATCTTTCTGCAGAATCTCCAGTTTTTTTTCCACCAAACCCTTTTTGCAGAAAAATCTTTGGAAAAAAATGCTGTCTTTGAACCTTCTTCCACCTTCCAATCTCGCCTTCTCAAAACCCAGCACCAGGCACCGAATCAACGCTTTGCTTCTCAATCGGAGCCGGGCTCAATCGCTCGGAAATCCGGGTCATGGACCCGGGTCCGCCATTTGTCGGATCTTCGAATCAAGGTCGGATCTTGGTGGGTTTCTGCCGCACCCGTTTGAGAAAAAATTGCCATCTCAGACTGTCCGGGCGGCGGCCGGAGAAATGGAATGAGCAGCATCGGCAATAATCGCAGTGCTGCCGGATACGTACCCCGTGACGGCTTTTCCGGCGGCCAATCCGATATCCGCCGCCAGTCCTAGCCGGAATATCCTCTCCCCCTCTTTTCCGGACTGTGAATCCCGATCGTCGTGGTGGTGGTGCGAGTGGCCGCCATGGCTGCTGGCGTCGTTCCAGCTCTTCTGCGGCTCGGTTTGGATGATCATCTGCCACCGGAAGTCGGCGCCGCAGCGGAGGAGCTGGAGCGCCGCCATCGTCTTGCTCAGCTCGTCCACCATGTCCGCCATCTGCTCCACGCAGTCGTTCAGTCGTCCACCGTGTCCGCCGTCTTGATGGGTTTCTTCTTGCTGTTCTTGGGCAGCCATTGTTGTTGCTCCTCAATTGTGTGATTATGTCTCTGGTTGGAGAGGGGCAGAGAAAGAAAGAGAGAGAGAGGAGAGAATAGAAAGAGAGAGAGAAGAGAGAGAAGGGAGAGAGAGATGCATATGTCGAGGGAGAGGGAAGAAAGGTGAATAGTAGATAGGGGTATTTTTGTCTCAACACATGAAACTTGGATAGAATTTGTGTTTTATTAAGTTTTGAACAACTATTTGTTTCTCTTAAGCTACTTAGATAGGTGGGTATATTTTCTCCTCATATTAATCCTGAAAATTATGGCATTTATTTATTCCTCAAATTATGGGATTGCTTTAATTAGTTACCATATTATTTAAAGATATTTTATCAAGAGATAATAGTTAAAAATACTCACTTTTATAAAAACTAATACTTCTATACCCACATTATAAGAAGTATAACTTCTATACTCATTTTGGGTTGAAATGTCAAAAATACCCTCCAACTTTTTTAATAAAACAAAAGTGTTATACAAAAAAACAAAATAACAATTTATGACGTGGGACCCACCCCCTAATAACTCCAAAATTAAAGATTCTAACTACCCCACCCTCCCCTCTCCCTCACCCTCACGACTGAATCTGCACAATTCACCCCAATTCGAAATTTACCCCACACGACCGATTCGAATTTTACCCTCCCCCAAATCGGAATTTTTTTACCGTTCCCGTCGCCGGCGCCGTCACCGACATGAGTTCCGACCACGATGAACCCGAAACATCGAGGAGAGCCGCCCAACGCCGCCCACGGCCCGCCTCCCGTCGCCGGCAGCAGCAGCCGCCGGAGCAGCCCGTCGAGCCCCGCGTCTTCCACGATCCCCCACCTCCGGTATGTCCTTTTCTATATTTGTTTACGTTCAATGTAAAAAAGCATGAAGCATGTTATGGTTTCGAGCACTTTGTTTAATAAGCATGGAGCATGTTATGGTTTGAATCGAATTTTATTTGTGAAAAATTGAATATTTTACTGTTATTGTTCAGAGGTACACGACTGAAATTGTATTTCAGTCGTGTACTACACGACTGAAATTCAATTTCAGTCGTGTAAAGTCAATAATTTTGACTGAAATTGAATTTCAGTCGTGTAGTACACGACTGAAATACAATTTCAGTCGTGTAAAGTCAACGATTTTGACTTAAAAGTCAAAATCGTTGACCATACACGGTTGAACTTGAATTCCAACCGTGTAGGCGGCCCACGCTTGCTCGATAGATTTACGGAAGGCCCGTTCGGATACCTCCTCGAGATTCGGAGGAACGGGAGCGCGAACAACACCCTCCACGAGCTTCTAGCCCGAGAGCTCGAGGATGAGTCGATCCCCGAGATGGAGAGGTGGTTCCACGTAGGTGGGCAGGTGATACGGTTCCGTGCCCAAGAGTACTCCCTCGTGACGGGCCTGGCTTTCGGGGAGTCGCCTTTCAACCCTAAAGGCCGTCACGACCCTCCCCAAAGGAGCCTCCTCTACACGAAGTACGGGGGCAAATCCCCTAAGATAAATAAGTTGAAGGCGGACTTCAACGACGACACGAGTGTACTGGGAGACGCCGACCAGTATCTGAAGGCGGCCAACCTCCTCATGTACTACCTCATGCTCCTCGGCCACGACAACCCGACGATCGAGGACTGGGCATGGCACCTGGTGGAGTTCGAGGAGCAGTGGAGGGCATTTCCGTGGGGAGCGTGGTCGTTCCAGATCATGCTCTACCAGCTGCGCGTGATGAAGAGGGACCCCGCCCTCATAACGGGCTTGCGACCCGCCTATCACCTGTACGGGCCGGTCTGGGCCCTGAACATTTGGGCCTACGAGGCGATCCCCCGAATGGGGCAAGCATGCGGGGTTCGGGATCGTCCGACACTGACCCCCCGCCTCAGAAGATGGGCCACGTCCTCCTCTTCGTGCAACTTCAGGGGATTCTTCGATAATCCCGAGGTAATTGATTTAGTAGTTTTTTACCTTGTTTAATTTATTTCACGTTCGATTTCTGTAAATTTGCTTTAAAAGTCAAAGTCAACCTTTTTTAAAATCCAATTCAGTCGTGTAAGTCAACAATTTTGACTTTAAAGTCAAAATTGTTGACCTTACACGACTGAAATTGTAATTCAGCCGTGTAACACACGGTTGAAATTGCAATACAGTCGTGTAAGGTCAACAATTTTGACTTTAAAGTCAAAATCGTTGACCATACACGGTTGAAATGCAATTTCAACCGTGTAGTACACGGCCGAATTACAATTTCAGTCGCGTAAGGTCAACAATTTTGACTTTAAAGTCAAAATTGTTGACTTACACGACTGAATTGCAATTTCAACCGTGTCTTACACGACTGAATTGCAATTTCAGCCGTGTACTATGCCGTGTTTTGACTCCTAACATGGTCATGGCAAGATATCGAAAGAAGATGGCGAAGCGCATTTTCATGATTTCGAGGGGATGGAGGGATTGGTGAACAAATGTATTTTTTTTTTCGAATATTGATTGATATTGAATTCTGATTTAGATTTTGTAAATTGTTGAATTCGAATGACGTTTCTTGTTAATTAGATTTGTTTGAAATTGATTTTGTTCGAACGATGTTGATTTTGGTCGTTACAGGTGATGAATTGAAAAATATCAAATGGGGGAAAAATTGTTTTTTTTGGCCATTTTTTTCTAACCCTTCGGCTGGGTACACGGTTGAATGAGCAATTCAACCGTGTACTCAAGAACATCAGCCGTGTACCCTAAGTCGTGTACTTAAGAACCCCCTATTTTTTTATTATTTTTTTTTTTTTTTGATTTTTCAATTCGTGGGACTCAATTGAGTTGGAATCACTGTTACTTTCATACATTGTGCAATCTTATGATTCGATCACGTTACGTGAATTACAAGTTTGTAAGAACATTACGTTCGTAAGTTAGTTCTAGATCAAACGTAACCTTAGTAGTTAGACTATATAAGTGACACTCACTCTACACTTCATACTTACATAACATATCCTTCAATTCAATTGATTTTTGGCTTAATTATGACATAACTTACGTTATTACACGTTTACAAAACTTAATAGACTCGAGATACACGAGAAAATCAAATGAAACACGAGAATTTTAGGAATTTTGGCTTAATTTTGACTTTTTAGGCTTAATTTTGACTTCTCACGACAAGGGTACACGCTATTTTTCATTTTAAATCGTGTAGAGTCAACATTCGTGTAGAGGGCATTGACTTTTATTTAATTTTGACTTTGTTGACCTTACACGGTTGAATTAGATTTTCAACCGTGTATACACGATAAAAATTTACATTTGACCGTGTATGGTCATTTTAAATTTTGACTTTTTTTTGTTGACTTTACACGAGTAATAGGATAATTTGACCGTGTATACATGATTAAATCAAGTATATTGTCGTGTACTTGGCCGAAGGTATCCATTTTATAACACAAAAAAACACAAATTTTCACCAAATGATCAAATCAAACACAATCTGATAAGATTACATCCAATAACATTCTTAAACATCCAAAAACGTTCATTAAGATCCAAAAAACGTCAATTTGTACAAAATAGAAATAAAAATATAATCAAGCATCGGTATCGTACGGACATCGAGGCCTAGTATGCTCCTCGCTCTTGCAAATGCTACATTTTTTCTTACCTCTTGGACGTCGAGGGGGAGCGTTTAGATCAACTCCGCAAATGGGAAGCGAGGCTTGGCAACTCCGTCGCTTGTGCCCGTATTGTCCGCATCTTGAACACCTTTGCCGGTTCGTAGAGGATTCTCCTTCAACGGCTGATCGAGCTCTTGCCATCGATGGTCGCCCGGCTTGCCTAGGTACAAGAGGGGGTAGCACCCTCCATCGTGAAATGAATTCGGGAACACTCCACGTCTCGGGATGAGGAACCGGTTGAATTTGAGGAGAATACGTAGCAACTAACGTGGATTGCCTGAAATAATGGCTCACGTAGTCAGTTGCCCGCCCACCGGAGTGCCTGTAACAACATACAATACAAAAACGTTTAGAAATCCAATTGAAATACGACAAGCATGAAACTAAAATAAAACGAGAAGTAGCCGTACCTTATCGCCGCACAAGCGTGTCGACAAGGGATGCCGTCTAACTCAAACTCACGGCATTCGCAAGTCGAGTTTTGGAGATCGACCAGGTAAGTCTGCTTTTCACCTTCGACTCTCCAAAGGGTGGGCGTAGGCGTTCCTCTGACGGAATAGCGACGGCCCCATTCCGACGATGGCGACATCTTCGTATAGGCCTTCTCGGTGAGTTCATGTTGGCGAGCTAGGGCACTAGTCCGATGTTCGTCGAACCACTTCTCGACGACTATCCGATACACCTCGATCATGGCACAAATCGGGAGTCTCCGAGCCCACAACAACCGAGCATTCATGGTCTCGGCGGGATTCGAAGTCATGAAGCTCGTACGTCGGACGGGACACTTGCACCTCGCCCACCTCGGCAGGCCAATGTCGCTCAACCTCCTGTAGATCCCGCCTCCCTCCCTGCTTAGGTCCCTCAGATTCCCCCAATATTCATCGAATTGGGAATCTCGATAGGCATAGGCTGCAGACTCGAATATAGCCCCCGCATGCCTCCCGTACCTAATGAAATTTCTCTGGAGGTGAACGAAGCAGAGGCCGTGAGCAGCGTGCGGAAAGACGGAGTCGATCGCATTTGCGATGCTCACGTGCTGATCGGATACGATCAACAAGTCCGAGGGCGCCCCGAAACTCTCTCGGACTTTGGCCAAGAACCACGTCCAAGATTCGTCGTTCTCTATGGGACCGAATCCAATGGCAAGGGGGAACACTTGCTCGTTCCCGTCTTTCGTCACCGCCACAAAGAGCGTCCCCTTATTCTTCCCCTTCAAGTGCGCCCCGTCTACTACGATCACGGGGCGTAGCAAACCATTTCCCCACGCCTCGATGGACGGACCAAAGGCGAGGTAGAAGTAGGTCAGACGGTGGGTGACGTGGGAGGTGTGGATGTCGTACTGGGTGCCCGGATTCATCTCCTTCAAAAGGTAGAGGTAAGAAGGGAGCCTCTGATAAGACTCGTCGAAGGCACCGTACGTCATCTCTATAGCGACGTTCCTCACACGGAGAGCGAACGGGTAGTCAATCTGAATACCGTACTCACTCTGTAGCTCGTCCACCATCTCCTTTGGCTTCAACACTGCGCCCTCGGTGATCAATCGACGAGCGTAGAATGCTCCTAATACCATGGCCGGCACCTGTCGTTTGTTGTTCGAATTTAAATCAACTAGACACGTGTGATCGGCCACGTACTTGTTGATCTTCCAAATCCCGCCTTTCTGCGTTGCATTCAACTTGAACTCGCAATCCTTCCCCGAAGTGCACCTAAAACCCACACGGCCTTTGTCGGAACGAGGGATACAATACTCCTTCCGGAGATCCATGTGCAGCAATCCGACGGCTATATGCAAGTCATCCTTCTTCTTGAAGTATCCGTGCTTTCGCAACTGACCCAAGGCCGGTACCACGTCGGGATCGATCCATCCTAAAGGGAGCGCGGTGTCTAGATCGACATGCGGTATCAACCAATGTCGAACCGCCTCCTCGTTAGCGCGAGCACGAGCTTCGTCGTCACGGGGCTCTTGGTTTTGTGAGTGCATGCTACGAAGCCCGATAACCCTATCAATATGGCCGGGCTCGCGGATCCATGCTCCGAATTCAGCCGTTAGGCTCTCAAGTAATTGGGATCGTTCCTCCACATTCCTTGCTTCCTCGCCCTCGGACTCGAGAGACTCTTCTTCCGACTCCGGCTCTTCTTCGTCGCGTACTTCGGATTCAAATGCATTCGATCTCGGGATCGACTCCTCTTCGACGGTATAGTTCTAAAAAATCGTCGATCGTTGGGTAGTATGGGCTGCCCGATTTGCTCTACTAATGACGTAGATCGTCGACATCTCCCTTCTCGCGATGCACATTCTAAGCAAATCCCCGGTGCTCTTTAAAACGGCCTTCACCATCTCCCGCTCGTTGAGGTTCGTCAAGTGGAATAGCAAGTGCTCCGATTCATCACCCAAGTAAAGTTGAACGTCTCGCAATACGTTTTCATAGCTCAAACTCGCTATGGGATAAGTGACGAGAAAAGAGTCTCCTCCTACGTACGATATTCCCTCCCAACGACCGCTATGACGGATATGAATTCTCTGATCACCCATCTCCATCTGTACCAAAAAAAAAAAGAAAATTAATAATCTGAAAAATTTTTGTTCTTCAGTACACGGTTGAAAAGTTAATTCAACCGTGTATACACGGTTAAATTACACAATTTGTCGTGTAAAGTCAACAATTTTGACTTTCAATAGTTGACTTTGTTGACTTTACACGACAAAAACATACAATATACCGTGTATACACGGTTGTTTTGGACATAATATCGTGTACTTAAGAACAATACTTTTTTATAATTTTTTTGGAATATTACTAACAATAAATATACAAAATCATATATTACCTTGGTATTTTGTCTCGAATAAACCACTTGAATCTCTTCCGAAATTTCCAGAAATTCGAGAATGCGTACAAATCTACAAATTTTCACTCTCAATAATTAGGTAGTGTAATGTTGTGATACAATTACGTCTATGCTATTGTTTTGTTCACTTTTTCTGATTTTTAATCAATGCTAACCACCTACCATATTCTATTTTTACTGAATATGCAGATTTGGTTGTTGTAGTTAATTAATGCAATTTTTTTTTTTTTTTTATTTCCACGTTAAATTGAATTTTGTTTATGGAATTGGTTCACGACTACAATTGAATCGTGAGAGGGAGAGGGAGAAATCAATCGTGAGAGGGAGGGCCCCACAATCCAATTGATTTTAATTGATTTTTTGGTTTTATTAGACAAGTGGGACCCAATTACTAAGGGTATTTATGTCTTTTAACTACAAAATGGGTATAGAAGTTATACTTCTTATATGATGGGTATAGAAGTATTAGTTTTTATAAAAGTGGGTATTTTTAAAGTTGACCCTTTTATCAATAGTAATAATAAATCTTGCAACAAATATTATTCATATTTTAAAATAATGATATTTACTAAATCTAATATACGTCAAACTTACATGTTAAGTAGTGGTAGTATTTATCTATTTTAATTTGCATCGAAGCGATATATTGCATTATATTAGTATTTTACTAAGTACTTTTCGTAATGCAATATGTGAAATAAAATAATGCATATTATGCATTGTAGGTTAAAAAAAAAAAAAAAAAATAATAATAATAATAATAATAATAATAATAATAATAATAATATTATTATTATTATTATTATTATTATTATTATTATTATTATTATTATTATTATTATTATTATTATTATTATTCCGCCAAAACAAAAATCTGATGCATTACAATCTATTTGAATATGCATTATAATGTAATGGTGCATGCATTGTAAGAAGTTTCTTTGATTTCAAAAACATTGATTTTAATTTTCAATGCCAATCACGAGTTTTTGGCATAATTTTCTTTTATACTATTTCAATGTATTTTAGTAATGCATTTAGTCAGATAATAATGCATTGTACATTTGCAAAAAAAATAATGCAGAAATATACTAATGCATTATTCCGTCGAAAAAAAATCTAATGCATGATAATCTATGATTATATGCATTATAAGGTACTGGTACATGCATTATACAAAGTTTCCTTAATTTGAAATCTTTAAAAAATTTTAACACCAGTCACGAGTTTATTGCATAATTGTTTATTTATTTTTTTAAAGATTAATAAAAATAATTTTAGATTGCAAGAACTCTTATCAACATGTCACTCTTATCATCTAAAATCGCCACATTCCCACTAATTGCGCTTGTCATGTTTTACATAATTACCCCTCATTCGCTTTTGTTAATATATATACTGGTATAAGGAATGTGTATTAGTTGCAAAATTAGTGGAGGCTAAATCCAGTCCGTTTATTTTGTGATAATCAAAGGCTAGGATTATTTCTTATTTTATACTCTAAACTAGTTTTGTACATGATCTCATCCCTATATATATATATGTATATATATATATATATGTATATAATTCATTCAATTATCTTATCTTAATTGTAAGTATTTAAATCAGGGTTGATACATCATCAATTGGGGTTTATAATTTTTTAAATTGAGGTTAGAGCATCTCCAACCCATACTTTATAATGGAGTATTACTTCATTTTAAAGTACGGAGGGCATTCCAACCGTACTCTATTTTCCAGCAAGAGTATAGAGTATTGAACAGTAAAACTCTATATATGGAGTTTTACTGTTCAATACTTCATACTCTATTTTCACTATTTGAACAATATTAAACTATAAAAAAATTAATTTAACTACATTTCATTAATATAATTTGATTTATAATTTATTGTATTTTATATTTTATTTATAACTAAATTTTATAATTTTATTTAATTTAATATATTTAATTTAATATAAATAAAAAATTAGCAATCCACAATATACTTAATTTTGTTATTTAAGATACAATTTTATTAATTATTTAATATTTATGATACATTAGGAAATGTTAATTATGTAAAATTAATGGAAAAACTACGAATAGAGTATGTATATAAAGTACGTGGTTGGAATGAATTTCTAAAATAGAGTATGTCATACTTCATTTTGAAGTGTAGCATACTGCAAAATAGAGTATAGGGTTGGAGATGGTCTTCTCTATTGGGATTTATTTATAATTTCAGTTATAATTAAAAAAAACTATGACAAACATGCATCAATTTAATTTTCCTTCCACACTAATTCTTGATTTTACGTAAGTATCATTTGACTGAGAGAGGATTTGAGACGCACTAATAGAGAGAGAAAAATAAATTTGGACATATAGGAAATGTGATAAGAAAGAAAGGGGGAACATTGATTAAAATATAGATATTGATTACTTACGCGTGGAGCCTTTCCTCTTTGTTGGCCTACTACACTCAACGCCAATTTTGAGTTTTGACCCAACCATCGATCAATTTCCGGCATAACCTAATGTTGTGTTCAATGTTGGGTGCTTCCATGAGTGAGCTTTTTTATTTCTTATTTTTGTCTCTACCCATGAGATTTCTATTTCATTCTCGTGTAACAATTTTGTATCATATATGATTCTGTATTAATTTTATGCATTTTCTTTAAGAAAAAGTTAATTTAGAATAATTTTAGGACTCAATTAAGGTTCATAATTAATTTTTAACATTCATTTTTTATTTTATTGGATAAACATGGTAAAATTTTAATAGAAACTTTACAAGGTTTGGGAAATGGAAATTGCGGGAACATAGATATTTAGAATCACAGTGATAATTTGAAGTAATCCCAACATCCGACGTGATATATTTTAGTTTTAGTGAATCGAAACCAGAGACGGAACATTAATATACAAAAGGTTCAGTAAATCATGGACCGAGAGAGTAGCATATTGATAGTAATGTTAATGATGTTTGTAATCGATCCATTTGGAATACATATAACATTATATATATGGTTAAAAAGTTCAATTTATAAACATGAGAGAATTTTACCAAGAAAATTTATAATGTTAATATTTTACCTATGCAAAAAAACAACGAAGCCAATAACATACTTCATAGATCTTTGTCATTAATAAGTGTATCTAATTTATGTGTGCGTGTGTTGGCCTAGCGGTAGGGGTTATCCCGAGTTCAAATTCTTTGTGGTGCAACCTTTAAATTTATCTCGTGAAAGTTTAAAAAAAAAAAAAAAAAAAGTTTATCTAATTTCTTGTACTTTGGATTATAATCATTTTTTATAGTAGCATTTTTTTTAATTATGGTATTTGAAAAAAATCTCACCTTACATTATATAATTTTAGTTTGAGGGAGCATGATATTGATTTAATAATCACCAAGATAGAATATGATATATGCAATATAATGTTTACTACATTCATAATAACATAATGATGATTGATTTTAAATGAAAGATTCATGAAATATTTAATTTGATATAACAACCGTAAGAATTAAAGAACAAAATGAACAAGTTACGATGATTCAAAATCTTGTGATTCAAATTATACTAGAATATGTTCAGACATATGAATAGATGAGTAAATTAAATTAATTTACTTAGCCTAATTGAGCATAGTTATTTCCATATTGGGAGTTTGTTTATGATGAATTAGACGACCTAATATAGAACCCGACTCATTATAAATAGAAACGGAAGGAGTATAATGTAAGTTCCTATGATGTCCACCAATATGTATTATAAATATGGTATAAGTGGACATGTTCTTCTGTCCATCTAGAAGATGCACAATATATTCGAAAGGTGTGATTTTGCATTCATATTTCGAAAATTACTTTCAAATAAATTCTTCTGTAGTTAAAATTGACTAAAATCGTCGATGTCTTGTGCAATATTTACTTAGGCTTCTTCTTTCTTAAATGTTTTTATATGTTTGTGTTTTTACAAGAACAAATTATTCATGTTTTGTGAGCATTAATCTTTTATCTTATTAACCTCTCTTTGAGAATATTTTAATCTACATGCAATTTGGTTTTGATGGAAAGATAAAATATACTTTCAGGCTCAAGTGTTTTTTGATAGGGATTGCTAATAATAAGACCTTAGAGGGCGCTTAAATATTGGTTTTCTGTTGTTTACCCATTGTTAATTACAAGTTCATGAATTAATCTTAATGAATTTCTATAATTTTCAATTTCTATATTTTTTTGTTAAGGTTGGATTATAGGATTGTTCCGTAAGTTTCATGACCTAATAAATTATGATATTCATGATGTTCGATATATCTTTTGAATTGTAGTTTATACTATAATTTCATCTTAGTATCTTAGCCTTTATTTTATCCTAATTCATGTAGATATGATTTTAGTATTCCCTTTGTCTCCTTTATCTTTACTCATTTTATTATTACTCCCTCCGTCCCACTCTATTAGTCCCATTTGCTTTCGACACATGGACCAAGTGAGTGGAGAATATGTGGTTGTAATTAATCCTGAGGAAAGAGAGTGAATTGTGGTCAAGTATTCTTTGCTATTTTAGGGAATGAGACAAACTAAAATGGCAAATAAGACTAATAGAGTGGGACGGAGGGAGTATAATATACTCAGATTGAATAAAAACGGTCAAGATAAAAGAGATGAGGGAGTACTTGATTTGATGTCCCAAAGGAATGTATATACAATACAATTAATCTAAGGAACAGGTTTTAGAGTGCATAAGTGAGCAAATTCTTTTTTTAAGATTTAATTTTCCAACGATCATACAATTTCTTAATCTTTGTAATTATACATTCTAATGATTTCTCTAAAGTGAGATGAAATTACATTATAAAGAAACAAATAACGGGATTGTTGAATGAGTTTGAAATAAAAGGGAAAAAATTAACTGTTTACATTGAACTAAGTACATACAAACTGACGGAATACTGAAGCTAGATATGTGGAGTAATTTTAGAATTTCAGATTAATTAATGTTATAATATTTTTATATATTTTTATTTATTAAATAGTTTACTAAAGTATAAGGTAATGTCAAGTATTTAGTGGTTTGTCAGTCTTCCAAATATATGATTAATGAATATATGATGAATGAGAGATGTAAATATCTTTCATATTATATGATACTTATAGTAATTATAGCCATTATGATGATTAATGAATAATATAAAAATATACAGTATTGGATGAGAACTTTTTCACTTTGTAATTGAATAATTTTTTTTATAAGTTATATGAACAAAATTGTATATGTAGGATCGATATTAAGAACTTAATATATATCATTTTTATCTATTTTATGTATCAATTTATAAACATTAGAAATCAACAATTAATAGTATTAATAATTTCAAACATCTTTTTGTTAATTAAAAGGTTATACGTGCAACGCACGTTCTCTCTGCTAGTAAGATAAAATGAATGCATAAAATTGGTTCATATCAAAGCGAGAGGTTGGTAGGCGTTTGTGAGGACATATTAATCCGATGAACTTTCGAGTTAGTTGATTATTAGGAGACTAGAAGGGGTACGAATGTCATGTTTAACTTACTCGAGAGAGATGTTTGATAGAGTAGTGAATGCCCATACATTCATAAGAATTTAAGTGACTGGAAATAAATTGTGTTAGTTACCCATGATATAGAAGGATTGCATGCCGTAAAATTATGCGACACTATTTAGAAGTAATCTTTACTTGTTTTCGTTTATAGCTTCTAATCTTTGTTTAACCACATTCTATTTATATTTGGTTTACTTGTTAGTAAAACGTCACTTGTCTATCTTGGTTCCTTCTAGATAGATAATGTGATTGTATCGTAGAACTCACTTGTTCGATTACTTCAATCTTTGTACTGTTGATTGTTATCGTATACACATACACCTACACCGCAGTTTTGTAGTTAAAGCAAATAGCCAATATATACATAAACTTTGTTTTGTTTATTTTGTTAGTTGCTTTCCTTTCCGATGGACAAAAAAAAACATATACATAAACTAAATTTTTATAAAGACGTTATTTTTAAATATAATAACATAGCTATAAACATGGCATCTGATACTATTAACTTTTTAACATCCCGGTTCTTTTAAATGGTGTTAATTTTGCAAAAGGTAGATGGTAAATTAATTTTAGGTATAAATTTATCACACTCCACTATTACGAGGATAGAGAAGTCTTTTTACAATGAGATAAAATGTGGTATTAATTTTATACCATTAAATGATATAAGGGGTTGTTCGAATACTTATACAGGCCGTCTTTTGTATACATCAACTAAATAAGGTAAAAAGTTCTTGGTTCAGCAACACTTATGCAACTCTTTTTTATGCAATTTCAATGTTTATAATTGAGTATAATTAAGAAAGTGATGATTTCAGATCATTGAAATGCTATATTTAATTATTTGGCCTAGATGTATAAAATTACATTGATAATATTCAAAACTAACATTTTATAGATAAAATAGTGAGAAGACATTATATACTGAGTGAGAGATGACCCCAAATTTTGAACCCCGATCCAAAACCGTAAATCTAGGTTCATTATTTAGAATTCGGATCTTCACAATTTTGAAATCCAACTAATTTTATAGTTGGAGGTACACTAATATATATTCTCCGTCTCTTCCTAAGTGATCTCTTTTATACTACCCCCTTCCCATCATACTAGTCCCGTTTCCGTTTTGGGACGTCCCGCTATACTAGTCTCATTTCTATTTTTAGTAGTAAATTAGCCTTGTTTTCTGGGCCCAATTAACACTAACCAGCCCAACACCCTAAACCCAACCCAATTAACCCAAACCCACTTAGTTTAGGGTTTTCCCCCACCCCCTCAATTATTGTCACTCTCACTCTCTCATTTTCTCCGCCTCACTCTCTAACTCTCTCATTTTTCTCTTATTTCCTCCGCGAGCTCTCATTCTCTCCGCCTCCCTGCCTCACCATTTTCATCTCACTCTCTCATTCTCTCCGCCTCTCCGGTACTCTCCATCTCGCCGCCTCCGTCTCCCTCCGCCTCCCAGTTTCCCGATGTCTCGCCTGGCGGCGGCCGCCGCGGCGGAGGAAAACCCTAGATCTCCTTCTCCGACGGAGGAAAACCCTAGACTCCTTCTCTGCAGAGATCTGGTTCTCCACCGCCTCTTTCACCGCCGCCCCTTTCTCCCCTGCCTCTCGGCGTCCCGCGGGCGGCTTCTGTGGGCCGGGTGGAGGAAAACCCTAGATCTGGGCATTCCTCGGTCTCCCCGAGTCCAGATCTGACCCGATCTGTTTCGCCGCCACCTCCCGTCGTCTCACGGCCTCCTGCTCAGGCCCCAAGGCGGAGCCGCAACCGCTTTGTTTGGCGCCTTACCCCAAGGACACCCCAAAATCGGGTCCGGGGCGCCAAGCTCTCGTACGACCTTGTCTACTCCCCCCCCGAGGCGAAGCGATGCTCCTCCACCGCCCGAGCCGCCGCCGCCGCCGCAGCAGCTTTCGAGAGACTCTTCAACGCCGCCGCATGCCTACCGTCGAGCAGCTGAAGAGATGCCGGGAGCCCTCCGCCGCCTCCCCGGTTCCTTCCACCCCAATCCCCTTTAAAGATGAAGCTGACCGGCAGGCGTTTCCGATTCCTTCGACCTGAAAAGGGGATGAAGCTGGCCGGAGCAAATGAAGCCGGCCGGCTCTCTTTAAAGGGGAATCGGGCAGGAGGGAGGTTGAAGACGACTGAGGCGCGTGAAGATGGATGGAGAAGCCAAGGCCATGCGCTGGAGATTGGAGAGCTTACAACTCGGTGATTCCTGACCATTTTTGTGTGATCGACTGTGATCCTTTTTGATGCTCTCTGTAATTATGACTTCTGTGGATATGTTAATTATGTGAATTAATCAGTTTTCTGTGATGATCCTTTCTTGTGTGATCTGTTGTGATCGTTTATTGTTGTCATATCTGAGAATTATGCGATTAATCCTTCTGCATTGATGATACAGGTAATCTGTGGGAAGATGGGCTATTTGAGTAAGTGTTGGGAACCCCTTGCAGTTTGATTTTGATGATGTTTATCGAAACCACACTTAGGCATATTTTACTTGTTTAGGGTCAAGGCCGATAGATCGACCTGCTACCTGTTTGTGCAGGTCGATACTCTCTAAGTTCAAATGTAAGTTCGATCCACACTGTAAGAGAAAGGTCGATGTATCGACCTGCCTCATTCGGATCGAGCTGGCATATCTGCCTGTCTATCGACCTTCCTTATAAAGCTTCCAGCCTGCACTTCCTTAGAAGATTTCAAGTGCTGGATTCAATATCAAGGTCGATGCTCCGCCTTCATGGAGCTTCACGACCTGATCCTTGCCACGTGGTGTGCCAGCAAGGACGAACTTTCCCAACGGCTAGAAGTGAGTCAGCTTCCAACGGCTAGTGCCACGTCAGCCTGACTCCAACGGCTAGTTTTTCAAAACTGCCTATAAATACTTCAGCCATTATCGGATTCAAGCACGGGAAACTCAAGCTATCAACTCCAAATCTCTGCTCAAAACCTCTCTCAAGTTCATATCCATTCAAGTGTTCGAAATTCGATTAGTTTCCCAAACACTTGACGAAGAGAGGTTTCCGATTCCGATAAACACCACAACGACGAAGCGTTCACTGCTGCTTGTCGTTGATTCAACAACTTCTTCTCCGACCCGTTCGAAGTTAGAAAGTTTGTTTGTGTTTTCGCCATTACAGAGTTAGTCAAGCTCTGTAAAAGTGAAAGGTTGTTTGTACATTTTGTACGAAAGGTTGTAAGGGTCACGACCCAAAACTCGTGTCTAGATATTTTCAGGTTAGATTGTATCTAGAACTGATACTCAGTCAGTATAAATAAGAGAGAGGTGGATCCAAAAGAAAAGGGATTCTCAGGTCGAGTCGGCCTGACGTGGATGTAGGAGGGTTTCTCCGAACCACGCTAAATCGCGGTGTATCTCTCTCTCTCTCTCTCTCTCTTTATTTATCGCCCTTATATTTCATTATCAACCTGACGAGCATCAACCTGCATCTCACGCATCAACCTGCTATCTACTTTCAGCCTTAAGATTTTTCAAAGAGTAAATCAACCTCCACCAACTTCCGCATTAACAACAGTTTGATAAATCAAGCTTGATACCATACGAGCTTGATAGATCAAACTGCCTCTGATAGGTTCGACCTTGACAATCGACCTTTAGATCGACCTGATTTTATAAAAGTCAAAAACGGTTGGTTATTGGTGTATTCCCCCCCCCCCCCATACACCAATTACTCTTTCCCGGGACCAACAGTAAGCGATGATGAGTTCTTCTAAACACAATTTTCTGAAATCTTAAAAGTCTCTATGTGAAGTGGTTTCAACTGCATCAGTTTGTGTGTGTGAGCTTGGGTCTCGTCTAAACACTACAATGTGATCTTATAACATTGAAAAGTGGTTTCAACTGATGGCAAAATAGCCAAATGATGGTTAACATGGTTCAGTCCTTTACATTGCATCTGCATAATTCAAAAAAGATTTTAACACAAAAAATTCTGTTTTCTGCACAAAAAATTCAGTCTTCTTGTTCTGTTCTTTCAATCAAAAGTTCAGGTCCAACATTCCTTCTCCATTCTGAGGTGGGATGATTCCTACTTCAGCCATTAGTTCCTCAAGTCCTTCTGTTGCTTCTTCTCTGATAAGATCTTCTATGCTTTCCATAACTAGATGCCTAGGAATTTGAAGATTAGTAGGCAACATACCCTGCCTAATTACCTGTCCTTCCCCATATGCGGTGGATTGAAGTTGTTCTTTCCTTGATGTTCCAAAATCTTGATCATCACACACTGTAGGCTTAAGAAAACCTTGTTGAGAGTCATTGGTTCAACTGCATTGAAGCTGTCTTCAACTACCTTGATGAGTTCATCTGAATTCTTGCATTTCTTCCTTTGTTGAAGGCTTTGAATTGCATTGAAATAGCCTAAGTCTAGAGCATTGCACAGTGGTGAGTTGGGTGGTTGTTGTACCAACTTCATGTGAAATCCATCTGTATTTGCAGCTGCATTGAATTCTGCATCTGTCCCTTTTATGTGTGGCCTTGCATTGTCTTGTTGAATGGTGATATTCTTCCTAAGAAGGGTTGGCCATTTCTCTTTAATGGTTGGGACAATCTGTAAGTGCATTAATAACACAACAATTTACATGCATTAAATGTTATTTCTGGTAGCAATAAATGTAACAGTTTTTGAATGATTGGAGCTGAAACATGTTACCTGTTTGATTAGGCAGTCTCTGATCACATCCCTGTTGATTTTCTGTATTGGTTTCAATTCTTTGGTGCCTCTTTTCCTGTTAATACTGTCTCTCTTTGCTGTGATCTCTTCTGTGAATGGCCAGATGCCTAATTTTCCATCAAAAATTACACTGCCATCTTCTCCTAACACTGGCCTACTCACTGCACACATGAACATGACTTTGGGGATGAAATTCTTTGACTTGCATACTCTTAGAGGCTCTGGTTCTGTAGGAGTGAGGTAGTATATGCATGTATCTCTTGTTAACAGAAACCACTTCTCATCAATATGAATGGTGTTCTCCATTGGCTTGAATCTGAACTCATCCTTCATTGCATCATAGTGTATGGCTTGTAGACTAAAGCTCACTCTCTCTCGCATGTTAGAAGCTGTCAGTAGAGACTTCATATTGTTTGTGTGAACTCTGAGCTTCTGCCCCTCATTTGCCCATCTTCCCAGTGTGCTCTTTGAGATCTTCAACTTATCTGACAAGTTCTGCAGTGTACCTCTTTCTTCTACTGGAATGGCTTCAATCTCTTCATAGTTTGGTTCATGTTTTTTCTTCCTAATTCTGTTTGCTCTAATGGAAGAAACATCTACAAACTCACCTTTGCTCCTTTGTTCTTTTGCAGTATTCCAGAGTCGAGTTATTGTCTTCCTGCTCACTTTGAATGCTGTCACAGCCTCACCAATGGCTCCATGTGCAGGCTTTCCATTGGACTGCATCTTCGAGGCCAACAGAAACTGAATGATTTGCATCCTTGTGCGTTCCGGAACGTCCTTCGCCATCTTCAAAAGAGAAGAAGCAGACCAGAAAGTAGAAGAAGAAGCAGAGCAGAAAGTAGAAGAAGAAGCAGATGAGAGCAGAAGGTGGAAGAGAAGAAGAAGAAGTTGGTGGGATTCTGGCCTTATAGGCAGAAAAGTAGAAAATTTTTGGTGCCAAAATGAACTGAATTTTTTTGAAAATTTTCGATTATTTGTGAATTTTTTTGTACATGAACAGTTAAATGATGAATAGTAAAACACGCTACAGTGTCTTTTCTACAGTAATTTTTCAACCTAATTAACCTTAATTATTCTGATTAATTGTGGGTTTGACCAAATATTGGTTTGTGTGCAAGTCAAAATTGGTCAAGTATAATGGGAAGGAGGTAGTATTCATATGTGAGGTATATAATTATAAAAGGGGTCACTTAAAAAAAGACAGAGGGAGTATGTTAGAGGCAATCACAAAATTGACAAATTTTCTAGATTAAAGGTAAGTAAGTATTTGCATATTAATCGATCTTAAGGTGAGTACTTAGCTCCATAAGAGCAAATAGGTGACATACACTTCCCGTCTCCTTCTGGAGTTTTTCTTTTTTGGGACTTACCACTGATATAAGATATTTTTAATATATAAAATTTTAACTTAATAAAATTCAGATACACCACTTCAACTCACCATTATCACTTCCGTCTTAATCTTGCGCCGAAAAAAAAAATGTTTCTTTCCGAGTGAGAATGAGGGAGTAATACATACGATGATGTGATGTGGGGTTGTTTCACCTTGAATCCATCAATATACAAAAGCCAACGTATAGTGGGCCATTAATCTGTTTGGCATTTCGAAGAGAACTCAGATGTCAGATGGCCTTTTCCATTTATTAATCAGTAGTACAATGTTGTACTCCCTCCGATCTTTTAAAGTTGTTACACTTCTTTTCGGCACGGGAATTAAGGTAGGAGTTTTTAGTGTTTAAAGTGGTTTGATATTTCTAGAGTTTAATGAATTAGCATTAGTAATTAATTATTTTAATTTATTAACAATAAAAAAATTGAAATTTTAAATTATTTTTTTTCGATTTAAGATCTAGTTAAATTAATTATTTATTAATTTAATTATTTCAATGTTCTAAAAAACGCTAGGCGCTAGTCGGGCGGCGGAGGGCCGACTAGCGCCTAGCCGCCTAGGCGGCGCCTAGGCGCCGCCTAGGCGGATTCGTATTTTTTATTTTTATTTTATTTTTTTTACTAATATTCCTAAATAAAAATATTAAAATTTTCATTATCCAATATTCCAATTACATATTATCTAATTTCATCTCAATTATTAACAATGCAAATATACAATTGCAAACTAATATAGTTCAAAATTCATAAATCAATAGTCATTCAAATAAAATTCATAGTCGAAACATTACCACAAATTTAAACATAAAATCGAATGGGAAGGAGAAGAAGAGGAGAAGAATATTATTGTTCCCAGCCGCCCAGCCCGCCGCCTAGCCCGCCTAGCCCGCCGCCTAGCCCGCCTAGCCGCCTAGGCGGCGCCTAGTCTGCAGCCGCCTAGTCCGCCTAGCCCGCCGCCTAGCCCGCCTAGCCGCCTAGGCGGCGCCTAGTCTGCAGCCGCCTAGCCCGGGCCGCCTAGCCCAAAATCGGGACGGCACGGCGCCGCCTAGTGCCTAGGCGGCCGCCTAGGCCGTTTTTTAGAACACTGAATTATTTTTTTTTTTTGCAAATTAATGGATTCTTCATTTTCGAAATTCATTAATTAATTATTTTTCGATTTTAATATTTTTTTCCGATTTTAATATAATTTTTTTAAAATTATTTTTTTATTTTAATATTAGTTTAATATTTTTTTTTTTCGATTAAATTTTTTTTTTTTGCAAATTAATTAATTATTTATTAATTTAATATAAAATATTTTAATGGCCCAATTTAGTGGCCCTAATTTTTGTTAATACTTACTCCCTCCGTCCCAGTTCACTTGTCCTCTTTCTTTTCGGCACGAGATTTTATGCGTAGTGTTAAATTGAAAAAGTAAGGGGTCCACATAAAAAAGTAATGGTTAATTTTTGCCTTTTAAGGAAAGAGGACAAGTGAAGTGGGACGGACGAAAATAGTATTGAGGACAAGTGAAGTGGGACGGAGGGAGTACCATTTTAGGAAAGGTAACAACTTGAAAAGACCGGCCCAAAAAGAAAAGTGTAACAACTTGAAAAGACCGGAGGGAGTACTAAATTTTTTGAACAACTGTGTATGCCTACGAAAAACACGAACCTCGCAGCTCCACGTAGTGTTCATGTGTCCTAAACGTCGTACTATCTCGTCTCCACTCACATTCCACCACGTCCCATGTTATCATTTTATATTATTCTCTATGCATGACTTAAGAAAGTGTATAATTTTATCATATTAACTCATAATCATTATATTAGAAAACTGAAAAAGTAAAAAAGTGTAATAATAATAGGGGTAAATTGATAGTTTAGCCAAAATTTTATATTGAAATATTTCCTCCGTCTCTTCCTAAGCGACCCCTTTTATATTCATATGTGAGGTATATAATAATAAAATGGGTCATTTAGGAAGAGACAGAGGGAGTATGTGATAAAACACTTATTAGGGGACAAAAATTTTAGTACATTGGGACACTTATTAGGGAACAGAGGGAGTAAGTCTTCAGTGTTCATGTGTTTAGAACGATACGGTTCTATTGTGTTGTGTTAAAATGATTTCTTTTTTTCTTTTTCTTTTTTAAAGCATTAACAGAAAATTTAAAAATTGTTTTATGGAAAGCGCAAACTCGAAACTTTTAGTCTCAAAATTTATCCTTATATTGCCGGACCAACACTTCATTCAACTTGATATGATTGAATATTGAACTAAAATAAACATAAATTATAGTACTTCTTCCGTCTCATATTAATTGTCCATAAAGAAAACATCACAATAACCAATGTTAGAAGAGATAACATATTTTATACTCCTCCAGTCTCATTCATCTAGGGATAAATTCTATTTTCATGTGTCCTATAAATAATAAAATTTTAATCCACTAAAACTCATTCATACTACTTTATCTACCACTATTACTCACGTCTTAATTCTTGTGCCAAAAAAAATTTATTCTCATATGAGTGGTACAGAGAAAGTACTAGTTGTCAGAGTATTAACTTTTTCATTTTAAGCAAATGAACAATTAAATGAGACATTCCGTTAAGGAAACAACTACAATTAGCATGGGACTAATGCAATATTTGGTTGGCCTTTGAGCTGGACAAATTATTAATAAGCTTACATTTTCTTTCATGCGGAAAAAAAAAAAAAGTAGAGGAAAGTTAAACACCCTTTAAATCTTACCACCCCCTCCTTCGTATACCGACATATCCCATTTACATATTCATCTCCACCCTCTCACCGGTTTTCAAGAAACAATGGTCGCTCACCAAAGAGTGTATGCTTTGCTTTGGCTCTCAGAATGTAACAAGTGCATACACAGATGAAATTGTCTGATCTTTCATTATGGCAATCATTATTATTTTTTTCCATTTATTTAGGAATACGCATTCACTCATCAAATATTCATCCATTAGTCTCTTTCCAAACCCAGAAGCAAGCTGGGAGCTAGCCATATAGTGTTGTTCACAAATCAGAATCTTCCTACCTCCCATTTACTTGTTACATTCTGAGATAAAGAGCTAATCAAAGAATCACTCTTCATTTCCACTCCCCTCGACCGCAGGCGCCACGTTCAGATCGATCGCCGCCTTTCTCTTCCTCTTGCTCCCACCAATCTGCTAATTAGTGAGTTGAGTTTAACAAATTATTTAGTTTCTCGAATATTAACTGCAGTTCATTAATTATTTATATGTATGTATGTATGTAATTTTTTCCAGCAGTTGGATTGGATCAGAAGCACCTTCCCCTGCAGCGAAATCTTCTCTTCCTCCAGCATCTTTTCCTGTTCCAAAGTAGAGATGGATGAGATTTGACATCAGGTTCCCCATAAATGAGTTTATTGTTAGTTAATCACTGTGCAGTATTTGTTTATTTATTTCTGTAGTCTATATCCAATTGTCCTGGTATCTAATCATCGGATCTATATTTCCTTTCCTTTTTTTCTTTTTTTTTTTTTTTTTTTTTTTCAAATTCTTGCATTTACAGCACTCACAAAAAAGGCAGTTCCATTATTTATTAAAAAATGTAAGATTTGAAAAAATAAATAAAAATAAAAGAAATAAAAGAAAGAAGGAAAAAGATAAAGGAAGAAGTAGAAAGCCATACAGAGATGGGCTTGGATGAATTGCTGTAAGATAAAGGAAGAAGTAGATTGCTTACTACTTATATAGTAACTCAATAACATACATGTGCAAAAATGGGTGTAACAGAGATACGAATGCATACCTTCTCATGAAGGCTTGATATTGAATCCAGAAGCAATTTTGTCTGCTCAACGAAGAATATGTCAACCGCCAACTTTAACCATATAAAAGTCGAGGTGATCGATGATTTTACAGGTAAAAAAATAATAATGAGACAACCATGATCCTTTCTTTGTGGTAAATATTAATGGAGATCATAAGATATTATGCCTATTTTTGGTGCTGAACTGAGCAACCGCCTCTTAATTGAAACTGGATTATGATTTCAAACAGATATTAAGAAAATCAATCAAAAACCACTCAAACTGATTATTATTATTAACTCTTTCCTTGAATCTTATTAACAAATCCCTGCAATTGGGAATAACTTTTACACACAGATCTATTAAGGATTTGTTCTGTATTATTGATGTTTTCTTACTCATGTCTTCTATTATTTCAAAACGAATAGTATCATATCAATGCTGATAGCTTTCGGCGAAAGGAAATAGATTTTGCTACAATTTGATTATGAAATGAAGTGCACACATAGTTCAGATGATAACAGAATATGAGGTATGGAGTAGACTATTCACCTTAGTCTCTCTGGTTTGTATCAGTGCATCTTCAAATTGTTTCTCGAGATGTATTAAGTCTGTGGCACTGAGCTCGCCATTAAGCTCCCTTCAAAATAGGAAAACCAGTCAGTCCGACCACCTGGAGGAAATTTAAGACAGAAAAGTAGTAGAGGGATGAGATGAAGTGCATGCCTTCCCACAATTTGGAGGAGCTCCTTACATGGGATGAAACTCGAGTATTTGGAATTTTTAGCCTGACACAGAAACGGAAAAACTTCATAAGATAGGAATATTGTTGATATAATTTTAGGAATATATGTCTAACCTCCATCAATGTTTCATACAGTGTCTCTGGAGAGAAGTAAGGATAGAAAAGTGTAACACAATATAAGTATCCGAATAAGTTGAAGGGATTCTTACTAGGTGGTGGTCTGAAAAAGAATTAGTTACAGTGTAGGGCTAAAATTTCAGGTAAAGTAGAAATATTATTGAGAGTTGAGATGAAAGAAATTGATAATAAAGAAAAATTCTGCTGGGAACAAGCCCATTGTAATGTTATACTGTGGTTGTCCTAAGAAGTTAAAATTCTTCAGACATGCCCCGATACTTGAATAAATAGCATAGGTCATGTTTTGGCTAGCTCTTACTGAAAAATAAACCTCTCATTACCTGTGCCTCACAAACTTTAGAGGTATTCGACTCTGTCTCGATCCGAGTCTGATACCGTTGCAGGATTTCAGTCAAGCTAAGTGAGAAAAATGAGGTAGAAAGATGCAGTCACACATTAAAGAAAATACGAAAGACAGGAGTTTATGCGCATAGCATGTATAACAAAGGATAAAACTGCAAATGGGTAAAAAAAATTGTTAGGTGAATTTTGTGTGTATAGTCTCCACCTAAAGTATACAGATTCTTGCCTTACTCATATACAAAGCCTTCGTTATGTAACAAGTATGGATACTGTATAAATCATTAACAAAAGCATATAAATATCAAATACCCTCATTACATTAGCTCAATTTTTTTTAGAGATCCAAAATAAGGTGTGATGAAATTGTTTACCAAATTCCATTCTACAGCTCTTTAGAGTTTGTGGTACACTAATTCTAAGATTTGTTTAGCTGCCCAAGTGGAGAGAAAGAAGACAGAGGAAAGCTACCACACCTGGGTCTTGTCTTGCAACTTGCTCTTATTTTCTTACCTATTCACTAAATGCGGCATTCTGTAATCGAACATGCATGTGCAGTAGTGGAACTATACATTGGATGGGACCCGATTAAAACATGATAAGAGATTTGATCACCATGTTGAGATAACATCGAATCATTTACTATTTCAGATGACGATAGAACACCGAATTAGTACATAGCTTTGCTTTATGTGAGAACTAAGATAGATGTGCTAGCCAGTATATACTAAACAGTGAGTAAGTTACTATATAATAACCTCCAAGAATAGGACAGTGCCTGTTTTATATCAAAATTTAAAGAATGCATCATACTTTTTGTTTTTCTCTTCTGTCCTGCCATATTTGTAGAATAAAAGATCTTCAGTCCATTAAAAGGGTATTGGCTCAGCTATAGCCCAAATCGATAATACATACCAAACATCTAGATTGTAGAGCCCAAAAGAGAGTGAAAAGCCAGTAATTAACCCACAAGGAAATACAAAGACTTCGCAGTTCACAGTCAGTACAAAGCCATACTAACTTAAAGAAAGAAACTGTTTTTGCCGCTAGATTGATCTCCTGCTCAAGAAAGGTAGAAAAATGAGAGGTCAGGGCTTGTAGTTTGTTGAGGTTATACTAGTCAGATGGCTCTACCTAGTATAACTACATAGAAAAGGACTTCCACTGCTTCACTTCGATTGCTAATTGAGCAAGATTATTACAAATGTCTTGTTAGTAGTATTAAAGGTAGTTTCTTTGGTACAAGAAAATTTCCGTAAGGCTAGTTATCATGTATGGCAGTTGAGTGTCAAAGTACTCTAGGAAGGTAAATATTGCCACTTCCACAGTGTAATAGTTTAGGAATATCAAACACAAGGTCATTTGAAGATTCATACCTTGGTCATTTGGAGCTCTCTAGATTCTTTTCCTCAAAAAAAGGGGCGATATATTTACTTTCAAATATTGACTAGCAGATAAAATTTATAGTAATATGAATAATATTTTTTTTAATATATGAGGTACCTAAATTAAGGAGAAACTAGAATTGTACCCCCGCGATGCAGGGGTTTACTCGATCGAGAAAGAGTGTAGCAAATACTCCTATCAATTATTTAATCTATGTACTTTTTCTTGTTTTGGACAATTATTGGTCTCTGCATGTCTATTTTTATACACTACTTCACCATTATATTTTATAATTTGACATCACTACTATCATTTATTTATAAAAATACATCATTTATCGTAAAATAAATCTTTAACACTACCATATTTCGCATATTTTCAGTTGCCCTGTATAAATTAGTAGTAGTATGATTATAAATATAAGATGAAAATTAATTTTATAGTGGTATTAATGAAATACATTTGACTGAAATTAATAGGCTAAGTTGTTATATGACTTTGAAAAATATAAGCTAAATAATTAATTTGTAAAATAAAATTAATGAAGCACACATATCAAGAAATTTGGAGGGAAAACTTAGAATGAGTATTTTGTTTTAGTATATATATATATATAGATTTTTTGATGACTATGAATTGGATTGGATTAAGCATTTGGTTCATGGAGATTCAAGTTTCATTTTATAGAAAATCGGAAAGGTAAGATGGTAGGATTTGCTATATGAGATTCTTATATGCCCCTTCCTATGGTCGCTCTTCTCATGTCAAATTCTACCCTTTTTTCCCATTACAAATAGAATTTCAGGCTTAGTCCTAACTCCCTACACCGTCTCTTTTATTGAATCTAAAATAGTAATAACCGTGTTCACTGGGCTAAGG
The DNA here is from genome assembly GCA_029379335.1 of Thymus mandschuricus. Taxonomy (NCBI): domain Eukaryota; kingdom Viridiplantae; phylum Streptophyta; class Magnoliopsida; order Lamiales; family Lamiaceae; genus Thymus; species Thymus mandschuricus. The sequence goes on along the minus strand of CM057082.1, from coordinate 7,609,017 downwards.
TTTCTAACGGTACTTTAAATCTAGTCAAGTTGCCTTGCAACGTGAACATCCTACGCGGTGAACCAAAATTTGGCAATCATATGAACCAAGTGGTGTGAAATGTTAGTAGTACTGTCTATCCCTCTTCTTCTAGGACAATGTACTTGGACATTGGCATTGGTTATGAATGAGTTAGTCCCTTGAAAGATGTGATTGAAAAAAAGGCAACTTTTTTGCACGATAGGGAACTCTATAGAATTGAAAAACAAAGGCATAATATACCTTGTACCCATACACTAAACGATCCTCCGATGCAAAAACATATGCGACATTGAAGCTTAAGTAATAGCCTGATTTCACCTATTTGATATATTATGTGGTGTCGCTTTCAATTTCTTGGAGTACTTTATTGTCATTGGTCCTAGCAGCCCTCATGTCCAAAATATGATCTTTCAGGAAAATTCAAGTCATATTAGACGAAATTTTTAGATAGCTAATCTAGTTGTGTCAGAAGATCTAACCACGAAGCATTCTGAAAAATCAAGTGGTCTTTCATGTTGTTTTAAGGGTATAAATGATGTTCCAAAGTGATGATTAAAAGTTCACGAGCTTCGTTTTGGGAGGCAAAATCTTATGAAGACCTAACTTTCTTTTTTTATCGGCATATTTGTGTATTTTTTTCATCATTAAGAAGTCATTAAATAGTTGAAGAAACATATTTGTTAAATTTGGCATGCACAAGTTTCATGGTCACTTGCAATTAGTCGAAGGAATTCCTAATCGAACCATTTTTATTGAGAAATCCCTCAATTAATACATTGCTCAGCAACAGAAATTGTTGTTGCAACTCCACTTCAAGATTGTGCATTAGCTTTCGTGGAATTAGATACGAGGAGATAAAGTCATGTTAAGAAAAGTTATTATTTTTGTGGAGAATAGATTAGTTTATATGGAAATATCATATCTATACATGTACTCAAACTGATAGTGTTCATCAATACTTTCCACACAAAGTTGTGAGAATCAAAAGACACCTTACCAAGACACCTTACCATCAAGTATATGATTGAATATTTAGTAACTAGTGTACACGGGGTAGAAATAGAACTACTTTAGAGGCTTAAAAAGTTAATCAATTAGAACAAAAGGATTGGTCATTATGGGAAAGAATATCCAAAACAATATAGTTGGATATAATATGGTTATAGATATTGAAAATTTAAAAATTAAAATGATAATGGACATAGGTATGAGGATCAAAGAATGTCCAAAACAAAAGAAATACAGGGGGATTAGAGATGGTTATAGAAGTTGAAATTTTATAAAATTAAACATGATAATGGAGGCATGATGAATTGGATCTCTATAAGGAATACTTTACGAGCAAGCAAGTTCTCACAACTCCAAGCAAGAAGATGGACGACATTAGTGAAGATAAAATGTCTTCCAAATGAGGTGGAATCGCTTGCAAATGTATGTTCATGCGATCAAATAGCACTAGATATTCTCAAGTTAACAAAACTACAAAATCTTCATTTCATGCATGTTACATGGCAATGTTTTAAAAGGCAGTTTTCAGCCTCGAGGCGTTTTCCTGCAGCCTCACGAGGCGTAAGCCTCGAGGCGTTCCAAGGCGTAAGCCTCGATTATATCAAAAAAATAATAATAAATAAATTATACTATTTATATATATAAAAAAAAACACATAGAAAACATAATCATGTCACTAATAATCCATAAACTCACAACAGAGATAGTCTCATAATTGCTATCACACTTCAACATCCATGAATAAACTAAGGTCTTAGAAATCTCATGTCACAGTAAGCATAATTTTGATTGCATAAACTAGAGTGAGAGATGGAGTGAAATTGTAGAACCCTAATTCTAATTCAACATTGCCGAATCTAAGGTAATTAAATTAATTTTAAAAACTTTGATTCAATTTTCAAGTTTAGGGCTTAAAAGTTGAAAGCCCATAAAGAGTAGTCTGACTTCAGCCCAAAATTTTCTAAAAAAAATTAGAGTTTGTGAAAATTTTGAGGCTTACGCCTCTCAACAACGTCTCGCCTCATGCGCCTCAGACCGCCTCACCTCCGGCGAGGCATAAGCCTCTCCCACCACTACTGAGGCGTCGCCTCGAGGGCGTTTTCAGGCCGCCTGGCCCGAGGCGTGCCTCAAGGCGTAAGCCTTTAACGCCTTTTAAAATAGTGTTACATGGTAAAATCGACTGAGAATAATGTGATGGAGTACAATGTGATATTGTATAAGAAATTTTAATTTTTAACATGGCTAAGAGATTTTATACAACTTTGGTTTAAATCACTTCATAAATAAGTTTATATTTTATCTATATACATACGCCTAGTTCATATATACACCGAAAATCTATCCCCCAATATCTATAGCGTGATCTCATTCTAGAATTCGCCAAATCAAACTTTAATTATGATCAAGGAATACAGGAATCCTTAACTGGTCAAGGGAATAATGTGCTCATTTCAAATTGGAGCATCTCTTGAGGGTTCGAGGGGAAACATCGTAGATTAGTTAGCCAACCCGTAAAGTGCAGTTATCGAATTCCCATTATAAGCACAACCGTCTATCTACAAGTGAGAGCAAAGACATGTAGCTTAAATTGGTTCGTAAGCTAATCTCAAAGTCTACGAATCATTTGAACACATTTTGGGTTCAACATCGAAGTGGCATTGGAATATACTATGTCATGGGTTTGGTATTTCTTCCGAATTTATATTGTTATTTTGTTTATTTATTTTTTTGGTACCGTGTCTTCCAAAAAATTATTGTGTGAAATGATGCTCTTGACAACAAAAATATGAAACACAAACTTAATTATACAAGTTATTTGGAACAACTCTACACTACTTAAGTTTCATGTCAAGTGTTTCTATGGTAATGATATGACTACGATATGCCTTCAAGTGTTTCTTCACCAATGCAGTTATACACCAATGTAGTTATATTAACAATGAGTTGGTTGGAACAGATACTCGTTATGACACAAAGAAAACATTCGATGAGGCACCTCGATTCTCGATTGTAAGGATTAATGCCAAATGACATGATTGCATTTAATGAAGTTGTTCAAAAAATTTCACACGTTTTGTTGCCTATTGAGCTAAGATTAAGAGTCAATTTAATATTTATCATGTCATAAAAATCCTCAATAATAGCGTTTTCTTTTATAGTTTCCTTTATTGAGTTATCTATTTTCTCACGTGATAAGAATTTCAAGTTCCTACCAGTTTGGTCTTTTGAAACTATGGGAACATTATGGAACAATAATTATATTATCTTCTTACAAGCAATTCTTAGCAAAAAGTTAACTTACATATATTAGTAGACAAACACTAAAGCCATTACCAAAAAAGAAAGGTTACACATGGTAATTTTCATAAAGTATACCACTTTTTTGTGTATATGCACCAAATCACCCCCCAGAATATCATTCTAGATATCGCAAAAATTACACAACCACGTGATTATCTTGATATTGTCTTTCATCAACTACTAATTTTTAATGGACGTGCCGACGACTTAGTGTCCAATCTCATCTTCCTCTAGCTATCTGTAAAAATATTATCTCAACAGGGTGTAGGGTGATTAAATGAGCAAAATATATTTTTGAGTTTATTTTGGTTCCCGGCAATCGGGAAGTATACAATTATTTCAAAAGAATTAAAAGATATATAGTACAAAATGTGCATTAATACCTCCTATGAATTATACAGTTAAGATGTTTGTGGGTTTATCACAAAATTTCCTAGAGCATGTATCATTCGCCAGTGGTTGTAAGTCATTACGTTACCATGGTATAATTCATGCTGAAAAATAGAGTTGTAAATGGATGAAAAGCGACATAAGATTTATGTCTAAGACTCCATGCAATCTATATATGATTGGCGCTTTTGCCCCAAGGTAGATGTGTTTGTGCACCGAATTGGATCACCATATTGTTGATCCATTATATTACTATTTCGTTAAACTTGTTGATTGTTCATCCCCGTGTGAGTTTCGACACAAGTGCTTGTGGATTAGCGACATGAAAGATGTATTTTTGGTTTAAAATTCATGATATTTTTCTAATCTATAAATTCAATACAATAGTTGAGGGACGTGATGACACTGATTGATATCCGTCTTTATTGTTATATTTTTCAAAAAGGTAGGAGTTTTTAAGTATAACAAATACATGTTCACACATAAAAGAATTCATGATGACGCGAACTCCTGACACATTGGTTGGACGACAAGCATTTCATAGACTAAGTTGCGCTTCGTAGTCCAAAAATGTTATTAGTGTGGCTTCTTTGTACGTAATGTGATATCGATTTTTTCTTTCGGAAATTACTATATTTTATTCTAGGCTTTTCTAATTCTGTTAGAACATTAAATTGTTTATAGGGCTCAAGGCTGAGAAATGCTTATGTCACACATTTTTGTGCATATTTGCACCTTAGTATAATATGTCTACATATTCTAAATAAAACGCTAGTTACAATTTACTACTTACTAAACGAGAATAACATAATGGTTGAAGGTTATTTTGAGTCTGAAATCTGACTTATGCTAAAAAAGAGGTTGATTAGATGTGTGATACGTATTTTATGCTAGTGTTTCCGCCTTTACATTATTTTTTTTGATCGAATCCGACTTTACATTATATTTTTATCAGAGTGTTCTATAATAAATAGGGACTACGGGACCTTAAAATAGAGATAAAACTGCACTTAAATGATCACATACTTTAGGCTTATCTTATACTCCCTCCGTCTCACTTCAATTGACTTGTTTCTATTAAGTACCGGATTTTTGGATTTTAGGGGCAGTCTTAAAAGTGAAAAGTAAGGGGTTCACATTGAAGAGTATGAGTTAATTCTTTCTATTTTAATAAACAAGTCAATTGAATTGAAGTGGGACAGAGATAGTAGTACTACTTTAGATTACAATACTACTTTATATTACAAGTATGCTAGTTAGTATGATATTTGGATCACAATTTACTAAGACTAATACATCCTTATGTTTGTAATAAATTTAATACTCCTTCTGTCCCATTCAAGAATAATTTCTATTTTCGTCCTTCCCACTCACAAAAGGGATATTACCTTAAATAACAAAAATTAAACCCACAAAAACCCATTCACACTACTTTATATACCATTATCACTCTCGTCTTAATTCTCGTGCCGAAAAAAAGTTATTTCTTTATGAGTGAAACGGAGTGAGTACATAGCTAGCTAGCATGCTTAAGTGATATAAACACACCAATACATTATCATGATCTTATTCGGAGCAAGAATGTTGAAGCAAACAAAAATGTAAACAACAAAGCAAACAGCATGAATACATTAATATGAATTATGAAAGCAGCATTTCATTTCATTTCATTTATCTACCAATATTATATGAGTTATTAAATGGCATGCATGAAAAGTAAGTGTCTATAATACTACTCCCTCCGTCCCACCTGATTTGGCCCGTTTTCCAAATCGGGGTGTTCCGGCCGACTTGGCCTATTTCCTTTTTGGGACCAACATTACACTTTCACTTTTTTAGTTTAATACTTTTAAATTGTTAAGAATTAATTTGATTGGCTAGTTTTAATTTTCCTTTATTGGGAACACAAATTCAAGGTTATTAATTAATGTAATTTACTCCTCCTTAAAAAGTGTGCCCAAACGAAATGGGCCAAATCGGGCGGGACGGAGGGAGTAATAAATAACTGCCACACAAGATTCGAAAAAGGTTGTGCTTATTGAGGGACATCACATACCAACACGTGTATATATGTGGAACTTAGGTGGCACTCAACTATGTAAACTTGAAAAACTACATTAAGCACACCTTGAACTCGTGGCCTAATTTGTCATGAGCTACAGCGTGCTAGTATCTTAATCTGCATGCATCAATTTTCTTCAAAAAAAGAAAAGGTACAAATCATTTCTAAGAGGGAAATATATGAATCCGCTTGTTTCATTTTCATTTCAGCACCAAATTTTTGACACGGTGTTAAAGGTGAAAAGTAAGGGGTTCACATCAAAAAGCAAGGATTCCTTACATTTTAGAAAACAAGCAATTAAAGTAGGACGTCCCGATTAGGAAAGGAAGCCGAGTGAAATTTGATTTGGAGGGGTGGGGGGTTTAATCTATATTCCTAATACACATTAAAATGAAAAGTTGAATCATCTACACAAATGCCTAGTGTCAATTACAGTAGTCATGTCAATAATCACCTCATTTTCTCTTAAATTTTCTGGTATTATCGCATGTCACCTATCTCATTTTCCTAAAATTAGTAAGCTCAAACTAGCTAAAACTTCAAGGTTGGTGTGGCAAAATTTCGTGGCTTCTCTCTCTCACGGGAAACAGTTTATGCAATTTTCTTGCACAATCTAAGTATTTATGTGAGGGAATTATCAAAAGGTAAATCACCACTTTTGACTTATTTCGCGATTTCCGCAAAATATATCTCTTGATTAGTCGCAATCGCAGCGTTCCAAATTTTGGGCAATTAGGGCAATCCAAAAGCAAAATCACAACTCGACTCCGAAAACCTAGCAAAAGGATCTGATCTGATCTTTCGACATGGGAAAAGCTTAATTAAAGAAGAATTTAATCAAAATCAAAGCTAGTACGAGAGCGAAGGATCGATCGGAGCGGAAGCAGAAAGAATAATTTTAATTCTAACCTGCCTTTGCTGCAGTAGTGGTATAGTTTGCCTCGACAAGAGAAGACGACGACGCCGATTTCCAGATCGCACAGAACCGACAATTCCTTAGCTTTCTTGAGCAATCCACTCCTCCGCTTCGAGAATGTAACTTGGCGCGCGCTTTTACCTTCAATTGCCTTTATCTCCAGCTTCTTCCTCCCCATTTTTATATAGATTTCTCCCAATTAATTAGCAAATTCTGTGCTCTTAAAAAATCTGCCGTGATATCGGCAGATGTGTTTGCTTTAATGGCGGCCGAATCTATTTCCTTTTTCTTTTTAAATTTGTACTAAAATACGCCCAGGAGGAGGAGGAGGGGAGGGTAGAAACAAGAAGAATGTTACGAAGACTCCACTCCGCCCATGTCAATTCTTGTTGAAATTCGAAAAGGTTGAAACTTGTAAAGTCAGTGGGTCCTACCAGAGTTCTTACACGTGTCTGCCTTTGTGTGATTGGGTTGAGGGCTACACCTAGGTGGAGGAAGACAATTTGCTTGAGGTAGAATACGTGGAAAGTCCGACCCTACTTTCTCTGTTCTGTCTAAGACGATCTGGACATGGAAATTAAGAAGGAAAAGTTTAGAGATTAGGAATTTAGGCGGTTATGTTTCATATCTTCTTTAATTTATATTTAAATTCTCTATATATATTGATTTTGATCTTATATGAAATAATGTATCATATGTCCAATTTGATATAAACATAGTAAAAATCGAAGACAAACGAAAAAGATGATCCTACAAGAAATTTCGGCAATGGTTACGGAATTGGCGAGGGAAAATAAAGTTAGTATTTGAATTCTTTCTTAATTATGCCTAATTCTTGCCCTAGAAAAGAAGTGTCGTCTTTGTGTGGGACAACCTAAAAATGAGTTAGTATCGTCTTGTGTGGGAGGGAGGGTGGTGCGAAATTTTCCACCAAAAATAAAATTCGATGTATCAGTCGGCATGTCCACTCTACACTGATTGTAAGCAAGATTGTTTTCCAAAGGACCGGCGTATTTCTAACTGCAATTATGATTTGATTTCTATATATTGTATAAAAAAAGAAAATATAAAGGTATTTTAGTATTCACTTCTAATTATGGGGGACATTTTTGTCATTTCAATAATTAAAATTATTATTTTATTTTTCACATTGAGATAACTCCCTTATCTAAATTTTCTTCCCTAACCTAGCCATAATTAATTCCTTAGTCAAATCTTCCTATTATATAGGGTACTCTCTCCGTTCACTGGAAAAGAGAATTTTTTTTTTCGGTGCGGGAATTTAGACGGGAATTAAGAACATCACTTACATCACCTTTCCCTTGCTATGTGAACCTAGGATCAAATTGATCCTCTCCATCAATATCGGTTGGACTCCAGATCAACATGTCGTTGATATATGTGAAATTTACTTAGTTTTTATAGTCTAAAAGAGTCAATTTAGAGTCTCGTTAGTATGTTATTGTTCGTGATTTGTGTGATTTATCTTTAGTTGGACAATATTATGCTTGTGGGTGTTTCTTTGTGTTTTTAGGCTTATTTTGATGTTATAAACCCGAAACGAGACAAGGCGAGAAGAATCGAAGGAAGAGTCCAAGTTGGAGTCGAGATGAAGACCTCTCGACCAGCCTCTCGATCGAGAGGGCTGTAGAGAGGAAAGCTACTGGGTGATTCTTTCGATCGAGAGCAAAAGAGTACCTCTCGACCAAACCTCTCGATCGAGAGGCCTGACGATCGAGAGGGAAGGGCGATCGACAGACATGATTTCTAGCCGAGAATTAGAGTCCTTTTTAGACTATATTACCTTGTAAAATTTCACCTATATATATTCCTTAGCCTAGCATTGTAAACCCTAACCTACATTCATACTTTTACTTTCATAGCTTTTATTTTTCGTTTTCGTTCTTGTAATCGACTTTGGAGTTTATTCAAGTTTATTCAAGATTCAAGATTCAAGTTCTTCGTTTGTTCAAGATTAAATTCCAAGTTTTTCTTACTATTACTTTTAATTATTGACGCGACCGTCGTTTAGCCGCGATCAATAAATTTATAATGCATATGCCCAAGACTCTTATAACTAGTATAGTAGTGGTAAGCACAGGGTCGATCCCACGAGGAGTTGGCTAATAATCCTTTCAAGTCAAATTGTCACGTTTTTTGTGGGCGTTACCCAAGACAGAATATAAAAGAACAAAGGAAAGTAAAGGCAGCGTAATTAAAAAGACTTGTAAACAATAATTAAAGAAAGACTCATCCTGTGCAAGTACCCTTAATTATAACATAACTTCACTCGTTCATTGGTCTTAACATTTTCACACATGCATATGTCATCGGTTATAGGCAAGTCACTGGGCAGGACCCCTTACTGTCACGCGTCACGTGCCCCGCCAATGTGTGCCCAATCCACCGTTACAGTTTAGAAATATAAATCTCCCTAACTTGAACAATCTACATGCAAGGACTAGTTGTCACGCATCTTGCCCAAGCAGCATTACCGATCTGTGGCGGACCCGAATAGCCACGGAAGCAGGCCTAACGTCGACCTACGACTACACTCCGTTGCTAGTTCATACTATATGGCATGAGGACCTATCCTACACATTTTGCCCATGTACTATTTGTAATCATGCTTGACTCGATTTGATACCGGCTGCTTACCCGGCCAAGACTAACATGAATTGTAGAACATAACCTAGCAAACTCGGGAACACATGCATGCATTATTAAGCCCAGCATTCTAACCTCACAAGTATTAAGTTACATTATGATTAGGGCATCTTGCCCAAGACGGGTTTAAACAACTACTCTAGCATGCTGGAAAAGTAAATAACATAAATGTAAAAGAAAGACATAATTAAACTAAACGAAAATAACATTAACAGAAAATAAAAATGGTTCGCCCGTAGGGCTTGTTTCTTCCTCGAACTTTCAAGGCTACATTATGAATTCTCTCCAAAATTATCTCTAAGTGTGTGTTTGAATAATGAGAAGAGCTCCCCAAGATCTTCCCCCGCTGTTGTGGGCGAGCAGACCTATATATAGCAGTGTAAATGGGTTGTGGGCCTTGGCCCAGCAGCTGACTCAGCATCTAGGGTTGTTGCCTTGTTGGTAGAACTTTCATTTCTTGTTCCTCAAGCTAGAATCCGCCCATATCTTCAATATCTTCCAGCAAGGAACGAATCTTCATGGTTAAGGAAGGAAATAATTCCTTCCTTATCTGATTTCTCGGATAAGATTTGCCGCGTCTTGCCCAAGGTGCTTTCCTGTCTGCCCAAGGTGCTCGGCTGTTTTCTTCTCTTCGTTCTGCCTTGCATAGCAGGACTTGTAGAAGTATGTGGACCGTGGTCCAGGCCCATTCAGTGGCGGCTAGGGTTTCCTCGGCTTCAAGGTAGACTTGCCTTGTGCGCTGATTTGCTTTCATATTTGATCAAGCTGAATTAAGGAAAGAATCTCTAGGTAAATCTCTTTTCTTATTCGCTCCTTCTCACCCGATAGCCTCTTCCTTGCCCACGATGGTCGTCACTATGCCCACGATCACACCAGTGAATGCATTCCGCCTTGCCCTGTTCCTGCTTGTTCTCAACGTCTTGCCCAAGTGATCGCACTATTTTCTACCACACAAAATAGGTATAGTAAAAAAAAGTACGAGTATCGTATCCACATGGATTGATATACCGAAACCACACACAATAACTCTACTCTAGAACTAAACTGATGTCTAAGCAATTAAGAATTTGGATTGTGGTATTTATAAACTAGACAATTAAATAAACGACTCAATTAAACAAATAAGGAAATAAACAAATAATAAAGCAAATAGCAAATAAGGCAAATAAACAAATAAGGACAAAGTGTTGATTCTAGGGAAGCCTACCTAGCTAATCAAACCTATGCAAGTAATCAATGCATACAATTAACCAATTTAATCCAATCTAGATGTGATACACAAAAATAACCTAACACTCCGGCTAAGGCAATGTAGATCGTCACCTAATAAGATCCTAATCTCCTCTTGGTCTCATAGAAATCAAATCAAGTGCAAAATAGAACAAGTACCAATAATACAATCAACTAGGTTCAGCTACGACACCTATATCGACTATATGTAAACATATGATAATCTAACTTCGGCTAAGACAATTAAATCATCATACCATGTATTCATGAGATCTATTATGCAATTATCCGGCTAAGGCATAAAAACATAACTATGCATACATAATTAGTGATCAAGTAATCATGCATGAGAATAAGCACCATGAAACATGCACCTAGATTGGAAGGCTAATTGTAAACAAAAACACTTACATAAATTCAATTAGGCATACAATCCATAAAATCAACTAAGAAATTTAGCTAGACATAATTAAAAGAAAGGTAGAAGGAAGAATGAACATAATGAAAAACATAAATAAAAGAGAAAGATATAGAAAAACTCTTGAATCTTGATGAATCTTCAATCTTCAATTGTCTTCCAAGAAATACATGAATTAAATCTAAATCTAAAAATATAAAGTGTAAAGAAAAGAATAAAAACTAATCTAAAGAATGTAGGAGACTAGAGAACTCTAAGCTATCAAATCATGGGTACAATGATGAGTTTTGGGGTATTTATAAGGTAGGGGTTCTTAATTGTTACCTAAGTGTACAAGGATTAGGTTAAGGGAATAAAAAATATGAATTTAAGGATTCCCGTGTTTTGGCTCGACCGGTCGGCTCGGTCGCGCATGTCCATGCAGTTTGCGCGTCTTTCTTGTTTCGTCCGTATCTTTCTCGTCCGAGCTCCAAATTGACCTCCGTTTTCTCCTACACGCTCCTATCGAACTCCTCTTAGATATTCTGCATTCGTTATTCCAAAATAACTATGCAATAAAATCGTGAAAAGTCAGGACTCGGGATCATCTTCCTCGGTTTCGTCGTCTCTCATCTCATCTTGGGTTTTCTCAACTCAAAAGCCCTTAAAACACTCAAAACCACTCAAAAGCGTAATCTAGCTCGAAATAATATAAAAAATACAAACCATGAGCTAAACTATCAAAATAAGATAAGAAAACGATTATTAAACACTTAGATAATAAGGTAAAAATACACCCTATCAAAATCCCCCAAACTTAAACATTGTTCATCCCGAACAATAAACTAAATCTAAACTAAAGAATAGAAAAATCAAGCAAACACAACATACAAGCATAATGAACTCTAAGAGCCTCATTGATCTTCAAAGAAACATCAATCAATATCATATAAGCAACCTCAAAGTTTTTACTCTACGAAAGTACAATAAAATCAAATCATGCTTCAAAAGGGAAACTCACTCAAGACATGTGAAGATATAAGTGTATAAGTGAACTCTCAACTCAAAATGAAAGAATTTAAGTGTATAGGCTCACTCAAAATCAAAACAATGCAAAGACGTACCATAAGCTTGTCCTTTATCTCAACATCTCCACCACTTAATTGTATTTAGGAACTAAGATCAATTAGGTCTTTTTCAAGGTTGTAATGTAGGCACATTGGTTTAGGGTAGGGAAAATATAGGCTAAGTGACTTAGACGTCTCCAAGTACCAACCTTTTAGCAACTCCAATCTAGTACGGATTTTACTCCATCTTCTACTCATCAACTCAAACTCAAATATCAACCTTATCTCTTCTTAACCTTCTTCTATTCAACTCCCAAAATTTAAAAATTCTATCCATCCCTTTATGCTTTTTATTTTTTTTTTCTTTCTTTTCTTTCGAACTAGGACTCATTATATTTTTTTTCTTTTCAAAAACATTTTTCTAAGTCCTTTATTCCCACTTTTTTTTTTATTATTATAAATTTCTAGAGCTTATAGGGATCTAAAATTCCTTTCTTTCAAAGGAGCTTACTAAAAAGACAACTCTCCAATCATAATCTCAAACAAAATAACTCCCAAGATACCCATAATTCCTCCTTTACCTCCTTTCATCCGGCTAAAAGAACAAACGGCTATAAAGGCTCAAAAGTGGCTAGCAAAGGAATATATGTAAAGGATAGTGTTTAGGAAAGATGTGGCTAAACAAAGGATGGCCTAAAATCACTTCTAAATTCCCACACACATACGTAGTCTCGAAGGAGAACAAAGGCAAGTTCTAGAGGTACAAATACATGTATGATACTCTCACAAAAGAAAATAGGCATAAATATGCACCAAAGGCTCAAATCCTCACGGGTTATAACAAAACGTTTCCCAAAATCAAAGCATAATCGAATTTTATCACACACATGCATAATCTCCACCAAGGTTCCAAACAAAATATCAACCTCTATTTCAAAGAAAATCATGCTATCATTGGCCAATTCATATACTCATAAATCATGCTTGACTCAATCATCTATACTCCTAAGACTCTATTAACTACAACTAATATCCAAAATTAATCTACTATCCAAGATATAAACACAAAGAAGCACATACGAATGAGTTAACGAAACCACGCTTCCCCCTCCCCCAAACTTATTTCGAATCATGATGAAGAAATAAGTTTCAAGAAGAAGAAGTGGATAAGTTAACGAGTGTACCTTTCACCGAAGCTAGCTTACTATCGATCTTCTCCTCTTAGTCGAAACCTCGTCGAGAAAACCTACAACTCACAAGCTTCGAGAATTCTTGGATAAAAAGCTTAATAAAAGATAAGACTCGAAGAAAAACAAAAACCAAAACTGAAAAAAAAAAAAACAAAAATTGAATATAAAGATAGAGTTGGGTTACCTCCCAACAAGTGCTACGTTTAACGTCTTTAGCCCGACGTTACCTCTTATCAAGGTGGATCAAAATAGAGACTCGTCTTTCCCCCATCATCGAGTTTCCTCATGTCTCCATCAATTGAGATCTTGAATTTGGCTAACTTCGATGGTGGAATGACTTCCAAATGCTTTAAGTACCTGAGGATCTCTTCGCAAACTCCGGACATCTCCAAGTAATGGTGCAAGAAATTGGTGATGATCTTGTCGAGAACTTCATCCGGTGCCGGTGGTATAGAAGGTTCCAAGACTTGGACGGCAAAAACATCCTCTCGATTATCATCGGGCCTCTTCATTGCTTCATAAATGGAAATCTTTAATTCTTCACCATTAACTCTAAATGTCAAATCTCCATCTTGAATATCGATCAAAGCTCTCCTGGTAGCTAAGAATGGTCGTCCTAAGATCAATGGTTGATTTGCATCCTCGGGCATATCCAAAACAACAAAATCCGCCGGGAAGACGAGGTTGTGCACTTGAACAAGAACGTCCTCGACTATTCCTCGTGGATAAGAAACCGAACGATCTGCCATGAGTAGAGAGATGGTGGTTGGCTTCATCTTCCCGATCTTGAGCCGGTTGAAAATAGAGAGGGGCATCAAATTGATGCTAGCACCAAGATCACATAGGACGTTTTGGAAAACTTGATCTCCATTCTTGCATGCTAGTGTGAACCTCCCGGGATCCTTTTGCTTCAAAGGTAGTTTCTTTTGGATCACCGCGCTCACTCCTCCGTGAGGTTGATCGTCTCGAACTTTCCCCACTTCTTCTTTCCCGATACCGCATCCTTGATAAACTTCATGTGGTTGGGCATGTCTCGTAGAGCATCGAGAAGCGGGATGTTGATGTTGACCTTTTGTAGTAACTCCATGAACCTCTGATACTTCTCGTCTTGCTTGGTGTTCGTCAATCGTTGCGGAAACGGAGCTTTGGGGGTCGAATCCTTCGTCGGGGCTGGAGCAGGATCGGTGCGACCGGAGGCTCGATCGCGCGCTGGGTCGCGCGCTTCGGGACGAGGATTACGGACAATGGCTCGACCAGCGGCTCGGCCGCGCGCCTGGTCGAGCGAACCTACTGTTAGAGCTGCGCGACCGGTGGCGCGGTCGAGCCCTAGGTCGAGCGTGAACTGGGCTGATTTTCCTCCTTCGGCTCGACCGGTGGCGCGGTCGAGCCCCTCTCCTTCCGTGCCTTCGTCCTTCATCATCGTCCGTTTCCAACTCCGAATTGTTTCCATCTTCCAAATCTTCGACTTTACCTTCAACTTCATCTTCCAAGGATGGATTTGTGTAACGAGTGCCGCTCCTAAGCTCAATAGCATGAACTTGGTGATTCTTCGGGTTTTGCTCGGTATTGCTTGGGAATTGGCCGGGCTTATGGACTCCTCCTTGAGCATTGGCTATTTGACTCACTTGCATCTCCAACATTTGCATCTGCTTGGTCAAGGCATTGAAACTACTCCCCAAGTTGTTGCTCAATGTAGTTTGAGTAACTTCCAACATCCTCAACTTTGCATCTTGTTGCGCCATCCTTGCCTCCGATTGAGCCATATATTGACGAATCAAGTCGTCGGTTGACATCTCCTTCTTTGGCTCTTGGATGAGTCCGTTCTCAACATGGAAGCCGGGAGGTGGTTGCAAGGCATTGTTCGGATTGGCATAAGAGAAGTTGGGATGGTTACGGTTGTTGGGCACATAAGGCTTCTTGTAGCCTCCTTGATAATTCGACCCTCCTTGTCCTCCTTGCCAATTGTTTCCTTGTTGCCACTTGCCACCTTGTTGCATGAAATTGGCATCTTCTCCTTCGGGGTGGGGTGCTTGTTCATCAACTATAGCATCGCACCGAAGCACTCCTTTCTTGATGGTATCCAACTCCTTCGCCGCCTTCGTGTACTTCTCCATCAAGTCATCGTAAGCGTCGATCCCAATAGTTGCAACTCTCCTCCTTCCTACGCGTCGGTCAGTAGCCTCTTCATAACTCGAGTTGACAGTAAGCTCAATAATCTCCATAGCCACATCGTACTCGTTGTTCAAAAATCCTCCTTTAGAAGCATAGTCGAGCTCCTTCCTACACATCTTGTTCAAACCACGATAGAAGCACGTGATTTGATCCTCCTTGCTAATTCCATGATTTGGGCATGCTCTCAAAAGCTTCTTGAATCTTCCCCACGCCTCGTAGAAGTACTCATCCTCATATTGTTGAAATTGGTTGATCTCATTGATAAGCTTTTGAGCCCTCGAAGGTGGGAAGAATTTGTTGAGAAACTTCGTGCACATATCACTCCATGTTGTGATCTCCTTCTTGTCCAATCCATCTAGCTACTCTCTCGCATCGTCCTTGAGAGACCACACAAATAAGCTAAGCTTGAGATAATCCGAAGAAACTCCATTAGCCTTGTAAGTTGCACAAATATCCAAAAATTGCTTCAAGTGGGCATTTGGATCCTCCATGGGTGTGCCTCCATATTGGTTGGATTGCACCATGTTGATGAGGGACGTCTTGATCTCGTAGTTGTTGGCGTCCGTGGTCCCCCATCCTCCTTGCTGGAATTGGTCAACGACCGGCTTGAACCGATCGTTTAAAGTCCTCCTCGCCGCTTGATCCCCCATTGAAGTTGACTCCTTGGTGAATCGGGTGGTGAAGAGTGTGGTGTATCGATCTCGCTTGCTTCCTTCTCTCGCCTCCTTGCCCTAAGTGAGCGCTCGATCTCCAAATCTGTCGGAATAGGATCTATCCCTTTAGACCTTGTGGTCATGCACTACCTAAAATCAAAGATAAGATAAAGAAGAAATTAGATCAATAAACCAAAAACAGAAAAATAAAGCGCCTAAATTACCTATTAATTCTATTTCAAAATATGCGTATGAAATCTAATCAATCCTCGGCAACGGCGCCAAAATTTGATCGCACTATTTTCTACCACACAAAATAGGTATAGTATAAAGAAGTACGAGTATCGTATCCACAGGGATTGATATACCGAAACCACACACAATACCTCTACTCTAGTACTAAACTGATGTCTAAGCAATTAAGAATTTGGATTGTGGTATTTATAAACTAGACAATTAAATAAACGACTCAATTAAACAAATAAGGAAATAAACAAATAATAAAGCAAATAGCAAATAAGGCAAATGAACAAATAAGGACAAAGTGTTGATTCTAGGGAAGCCTACCTAGCTAATCAAACCTATGCAAGTAATCAATGCATACAATTAACCAATTTAATCCAATCTAGATGTGATACACAAAAATAACCTAACACTCCGGCTAAGGTGATTGGTGTTTAAATGTTAGGATTTTCGTAGTGTTTTCGAGTCCGTTTTCGTTATATTTTGTGTCTCTTTCGTTTGTCTTTTGCTATGATTTGGTTGTTTTGGAGTCTTTGGTATTGTAGGATAAAAAGGACGGAAATGAGAAGAAAATGAGAAGAAAGAAGCATTATATCGAAGAGGGGTTCGATAGGAGCATGTAGGCGAAAACGGAGGTCAATTTGGAGTTCGGACGAGGAAGATACGATCGAAACAAGAAAGGCGTGCAACACCAATGCGAGTGCTACATTGGACGAGCGTCCAACGTACGTTGGACGACCGTCCAACGTTCCGGCCAGCTTTCCTTTCCTTCTATAACTAGGTTTTCATACCTATTATAAATACTACCCCTTGTACACGAATTCTACAACCTTTTACAACCTTTTACCTTAGTTTTAGCTCTAGTTTTCAGCACATTACATTCTAGTTTAGTTTTCCTTTGTTCGATCCGGATCGTTGTTCGTTTTTAATTCAAGATTACTACTTTAGTTCGTGTTCTTCGTTCTTCGTTTAATTTCGTAAGTTCTTTATTGCTTTCTTTTATTTGATTTAATTGCTTTCCTTAGTTCTAGTTTTAATTTCGTAATTGCTTCGTTTAGTTTCATTCGTTTAATTTAGTTTGTTCGATTTCAAGTTCTTAGATTAGATTCGTTTTTCTTAGTTTTCAATTCTTTCGATTTCAAGTTTTCGTAGTTAGATTTATTCGCTTAATTTTCAGATTTAATTATTATGTCTAGATTCGTTTTCTTCGTTGCTTTCGTTATTGCTTTCTTTTCAATTCCATGCCTAGGTAGTTTATTCGCTTTTATTTAATTCCTTAGATTAATTAGTTTAGATTTATTCTTTGCTTTCTAGATTAGATTTATTTACTTTCTTTGATTTAATTGCTTATTTACTTTCTTGCCTAGGATTAAAACAAAACCAAACCAAATTCTTTGTACTTGCTTTCTTAGTTTTAGGCTAGTTTAGGATTTACTACATAATTAATTGCCCTGCAAAGTTTTCCTTCGAGATTCGACATTGGGTTTTACTTACTAAGTGCTAGGATAGATTTCGTTCTATTGCGAACACTTTTTAGTGAAACAAATTTTGGCGCCGTTGCCGGGGAAAACTTTAGGCGATTTATTGTGTAGTATTTTTATTTGCTTTATTTTTATTTTTATTTGTGTTTTTATCGATTTTCTTGTTTCTCCCACTCGGTGCGTTTAACCCTTTTGTTGAGTGTTGTTTATGCATGGTCGCCGAAGTCTTCAAAGGAATTTAGCGCCCTACTTCGACAACATCCATCAAAGGAAAGCGATTTTAGCCGCGAAGGAGAAGGAGGAGATCGTTTCTCAAGACTTTGGTTTAGTCTTGTTATTTGCAGAGCCCGAAGCCATGGCAGCTAGAGTCATGGGCGATTTTGCTCGCCCCACATTCACAGCCACCACTTCGGCGATTGTCCTGACGGAAGCGGTCAGGAATCATGAGCTTAAACCTCATCACATGGCGTTGCTCCCATCCTACCTAGGGCTGCCCAACGAGGATGCTTTGACGTTCATCCGAGAGTTTTGCACGGTGGTTCAGACTTTCCCACTCTCGGGACTCACGGAAGACAATTTGAAGATGAAGTGCTTTCCGTACACCTTGAAGGATAGAGCAAAGTCGTGGTATTTGGCGCTCCCGGCCAACTCTCTCACCACATGGAATGCGGTGTGTGAGAAGTTCATGCTCAAGTACTACCCGAACCGCAAGACTCAAGAGGTGCGGTCGAAGATTATGAATTTCTCCCAAGACAACGATGAGCCGTTTCGAAACATGGGAGAGGTTCCAAGAGCTACTTCAACAATGCCCCCATCATCAAATGGCATCGGAGTTGCTTTGGCAATATTTCTACGACGCCCTCAACCAAACTTGTCAGTTCATGGTGGATAGTTCGGCCGGAGGCAACATAGCGGTCAACACAGCTGATGAGTTGAAGGATATTTTCGAGACGCTCGCTGCGAGTTCTCAACAAAAATCAGCTAGACCGAGGAAAGTGGAGGCGAGTGCGATTTCGATGAGTCCCGATTTGAAGAAGCAAATGGCCGACATGTTAAGGGATCTCGAAAACTTGAAGATGAAGCAAAGTGCACCGGCCCCGAAGGAGAAGGAAAGGAAGCCGGACCAATGCGAAATTTGTGGAGAGTTGGGACACATCAAGGAGGTTTGCCACAACATGGGAGCATTCACTCATGAAGGAGGAGCCGATGTCTTTGCTGCCCAAGGTTACATGCCACAAGGACCACCACCTCAAGGGCAAGGTACGAACCTGAATTTTCAATATCGTCGCCCTCCACCATATAACAACCCATATCCTCCTCCACCAAATCCCTACTACCCTTCTCCACCATATTATCCACCTCCTCAATACCCTCCACATCCCTATTATCCAACACCTCCATATTACCCACCTCAACCTACTCCTACACCACCACCATCATACCCAAATTCTCGTCCTCAAGGATCTCCACAAAAGCCTCCCGTCGATGAGGATCGTCTCCATGCACTTGATGCGAACATAAAGAGGCTCGAGTTGGCCATTGGCCAAATTTCTAGTTCCATGCACCTGATGCAACAACCGGGGCGAATTCCGAGCCAAGGGATTCAACCACAACAAGCCAACGAGGTGCAAGCCCCATACCCTCCATATGTTCCTCCCGTTCCACCTCACCAAGCTCATGCAATCACGGTGTTACAATGCAATGGTGGCTCGTTGTCGACTCAAAGCCATTCTAGCCAAAGGAGGAGCCCGAATTCGCGTTGGGAATCGAGCCAAAACCGTACAGCACATCACGTTGGACGGGCGTCCAACGTCTCTGGACGACCGTCCAACGTTGGACGGCCGCCCACCTTCACTCCAGCCCTTGGACGAGCTCCACCTCCTTCTCCAGCGAAGCCCGCGCTGGACGGGCGTCCAACGTACATTGGACGACCGTCCAACGCTGAAGATGAGCCTACTGCGAAGCCACCCTTGGACAAGCGTCCAGCCTACATTGGACGAGTGTCCAACGCCCAGAACGCACGCACAGAGTTCGAGGAAGCCGAGAAGGAGGCCAAACCTCTTCACAAGACGCCCGATCCGTACGTCCCCCCTATTCCATTCCCGAGTAGAGTGAAGAACAAGAAACAGACGCTCAATCCTTATGTTCCACCTATTCGGAGTGTTGCTAGGAAGGAGAGAAAGGATCTCGAGCCTATCAACTCGTTTCCTAAGAGAGGAGATCCGGGAGGTTTCGACTTGAGCATTGTTTTGGATAGTGGAGAGACCGTCTCGGGATTGATGGATCTAGGAGCTGCGGTGAATTTAATGCCGTATTCTATTTTCGAGAAGATGAACTCAAGAGTCCTTCAATCTACCGACATGTGCATTGAGCTAGCAGACGGCACCGTGAGCAGGCCTTTGGGAGTTGTGGAAGATGTTACTGTCCTCGTTGGTGGAATTCGAGTTGTTACCGACTTTGTCGTGCTTCATGAAGGCAAGGGAGCTAAGAGCGCAACCGGTCATCTACTCTTGTTGGGACGACCGTTTATGGCCACTACCCGAGCCCGGATTGATGTAGGTACCGGCACATTGAGCATGGCCGGCGAGGGAGGTTCGGTAACGTTTTTGGTTTTTGGAAATTCACCTTCTATTCCAACTTCTTCTCTTCATTTATGCTCTTATGTTAAGCTTGCTAACCCTTGTGTTGAGGAAAACATTTGTGAGATTTTTAACAAGGGAGCGGCTCTAGAAGAATTCTTTGAAGATGAGGAGTCCATTGAAGATGACGAGTTCTTTAGTTGTGTGGATGAGGGAGAGGATACAATCGAGCAATATCTTGGGAATTTGGAGGAGGTTGATGAAGTGGAAGACGAAAACTCGAAACATGCATCGAAAGTGGAAGTTGTCGTTAATTCTTTTCTTTCTAACCTCACCAATTATGTAACATCTTTTCTTGCAGAGTTTAACTCGAAGATGTTTGAGGAGGAGTACGAGCTAAGTGTGGGGGAGTCGAGAGTTGATGAGGCCCACGTCCTTGATCTTCGAGATTGTTTGAGAAGGGAGAGTGAGTGTGTCGCAAGGAGCATCCAAATGTCGCTTGGTGCTACGGGTTTCGGTTGATCGTATCCTTCGTCGAGCTAACGACGTTAAACAAGCGCTTGGTGGGAGGCAACCCACTTTCTCGATTTTATTTTTTGTAGAGTAGGAATTATTTTCTTTTTATTTTTGTTATTTTTCGTTTGTTTTTCTTTTTGATATTTGTGCAGGGAATAGTTCCTAAGGATGGCAATGGCACGGAAGGCCTCGAGAGGGAGAAAATGGGAGAATTCGAGCAAAATTTCGCGAGGGTCGCGTTGGACGGGCGTCCAACGCACGTTGGACGAGCGTCCAACGTAAAGCAGCCCCAATTGTTTTTTCCAGTGAACGTTGCTCTGGACGAGCGTCCAACGCATTACGGGCCCCCAACTCAGCCGCATCCGGATCCCAATGATCCCCGTTGGAAAGATCCACGGTTCCAAGGTTTCTTCAACCCATAGCATTGTTGTGTCTTTTAATTTTTGTTTTGAGTCTTTTATTTCTTTTTCTTTATTTTGTGCAATTTTACGCTTTGGTATTGTGTTTTGTGTTTGTTTTGTAGGTACTACTTGGAATTTCTCGGGATTTCAAGTGTGTGGGTCGTCATCTTGCGATAAGTTTCTTCTATCCCTTCTCTATTTTATTTTCTTGCAATGAGGTCATTGCTTGATTCTAAGTGTGGGGGGGTCTTTGAAAATTTGGCATGATGTGTTTAATTTTGTTGAGTCTTAGGAGTTAATTGAGTCAAATGAGCATATGATGATATTATTGTGGATTTGGCCGATGATAGAAAATTTTGGTTGATTTTTGGAGAAAAATTCATGATCTTTCTTATGCATGGAACCTTGGCGAAGCGACGCATTTTATTCATTGAATTTGAAGTATGCTATGATGTCGGGAACTAGTTAGTTTGAACCAGTGAGAGTTGAGCCATTTGTGCATATTTATGCCTATTCTTTGATTGAGTGATCATGCATGCTTCATTGTTTCTAGAACTTCTAGTTAGTTTGAACCAGTGAGAGTTGAGTCATTTGTGCATATTTATGCCTATTCTTTGATTGAGTGATCATGCATGCTTCATTGTTTCTAGAACTTGCCTTGTTTCTCCATCAAGACCTTAATATATTTACGAACTAGGAGATGATCTTAGGCCATCTTTCTTTAGCCACATGATCCCTATACACTAACCTTGTTCATAAACCTTTGTTTACCCCTTTTGAACCTTTGTTAGCCGTTCTTTGTAAAACCGGATGATAGGAGGTTTGGATGGTTATGGGTATCCTTAGTATTTGTGGTTGGTGATATGGAAGGAGTTGAATAGAAAAATTTGGTTGTGGTGAAGAAGGAGGAGAAAGGAGTTTTAGATGCTTGATTTATGTAGTTAGCTATCCCTATGAGCTTAGGAAAAAAAAAAGGAAAAAAAAAAGATGAGAAAAAAAAAAATAGAGCCTTTGTTCAACATTAGAAAGAACGTTTATTAGTGGAGCTCTAGAAAAAAAAAAAGAGAGAGAGAATAAGAATATAAGCATAAGGGGATAGTTAGCTTTGATTTATATAGTTGATATTTTAGCATCTTTGAGTTTGTATTTGGTGTGTTGGATGGTAGAAGATGGAGTAAAAATCCATACTTTGGTTGGAGTTGAAAAAGAGGTTGATGATTTAGAGCATTGTGAGTCACTTAGCCTATATATTCCCTACCTTAACCAATGTCCCTACATTACAAGCTTATATAAAGACCTTTTTGATCCTAGTTTGTAAGTATTACATTAGGTGGAGATGTTGAGATTGAAGGCAAGCCTATGGTAAACATGTTGCATTGCATTGATATTGAGTGAACCCTATGATGTGCATTATCTATACATCTTTTCTTTGAGAGAGTTGAGTGTTCACTTTCATATATGAAATTTCACATGTTGGAGAGTGTTCTTTGATGGATTAGCATATTTTGAACTAGTTGAATAGATTGTGTTGATTGATGCTAAGGTTGTGTGCATAGTTTTGATCATGATCATGAGAGTTTGTTTTCGAAAAGTTTTGAGGCCTATATAGTTCACAATGCTTGAGTCTATTGCTTATTTCGTTTTTGTTATTGTTCGGGATGAACAAAGGTCTAAGTGTGGGGGAGTTTGATTGGTGTTTAAATGTTAGGATTTTCGTAGTGTTTTCGAGTCCGTTTTCGTTATATTTTGTGTCTCTTTCGTTTGTCTTTTGCTATGATTTGGTTGTTTTGGAGTCTTTGGTATTGTAGGATAAAAAGGACGGAAATGAGAAGAAAATGAGAAGAAAGAAGCATTATATCGAAGAGGGGTTCGATAGGAGCATGTAGGCGAAAACGGAGGTCAATTTGGAGTTCGGACGAGGAAGATACGATCGAAACAAGAAAGGCGCGCAACACCAATGCGAGTGCTACATTGGACGAGCGTCCAACGTACGTTGATCGACCGTCCAACGTTCCGGCCAGCTTTCCTTTCCTTCTATAACTAGGTTTTCATACCTATTATAAATACTACCCCTTGTACACGAATTCTACAACCTTTTACAACCTTTTACCTTAGTTTTAGCTCTAGTTTTCAGCACATTACATTCTAGTTTAGTTTTCCTTTGTTCGATCCGGATCGTTGTTCGTTTTTAATTCAAGATTACTACTTTAGTTCGTGTTCTTCGTTCTTCGTTTAATTTCGTAAGTTCTTTATTGCTTTCTTTTATTTGATTTAATTGCTTTCCTTAGTTCTAGATTTAATTTCGTAATTGCTTCGTTTAGTTTCATTCGTTTAATTTAGTTTGTTCGATTTCAAGTTCTTAGATTAGATTCGTTTTTCTTAGTTTTCAATTCTTTCGATTTCAAGTTTTCGTAGTTAGATTTATTCGCTTAATTTTCAGATTTAATTATTATGTCTAGATTCGTTTTCTTCGTTGCTTTCGTTATTGCTTTCTTTTCAATTCCATGCCTAGGTAGTTTATTCGCTTTTATTTAATTCCTTAGATTAATTAGTTTAGATTTATTCTTTGCTTTCTAGATTAGATTTATTTACTTGCTTTGATTTAATTGCTTATTTACTTTCTTGCCTAGGATTAAAACAAAACCAAACCAAATTCTTTGTACTTGCTTTCTTAGTTTTAGGCTAGTTTAGGATTTACTACATAATTAATTGCCCTGCAAAGTTTTCCTTCGAGATTCGACATTGGGTTTTACTTACTAAGTGCTAGGATAGATTTCGTTCTATTGCGAACACTTTTTAGTGAAACATAAGGCAATGTAGATCGTCACCTAATAAAATCCTAATCTCCTCTCGGTCTCATAGAAATCAAATCAAGTGCAAAATAGAACAAGTACCAATAATACAATCAACTAGGTTCAGCTACGACACCTATATAGACTATATGTAAACATATGATAATCTAACTTCGGCTAAGACAATTAAATCATCATACCATGTATTCATGAGATCTATTATGCAATTATCCGGCTAAGGCATAAAAACATAACTATGCATACATAATTAGTGATCAAGTAATCATGCATGAGAATAAGCACCATGAAACATGCACCTAGATTGGAAGGCTAATTGTAAACAAAAACACTTACATAAATTCAATTAGGCATACAATCCCTAAAATCAACTAAGAAATTTAACTAGACATAATTAAAAGAAAGGTAGAAGGAAGAATGAACATAATGAAAAACATTAAAAAAAAAAAAAAAAAAAAAAAAAAAAGAAAAAAAAAAAAGAGAAAGATATAGAAAAACTCTTGAATCTTGATGAATCTTCAATCTTCAATTGTCTTCCAAGAAATACATGAATTAAATCTAAATCTAAAAATATAAAAGTGTAAAGAAAAGAATAAAAACTAATCTAAAGAATGTAGGAGACTAGAGAACTCTAAGCTATCAAATCTTGGGTACAATGATGAGTTTTGGGGTATTTATAAGGCAGGGGTTCGTAATTGTTACCTAAGTGTACAAGGATTAGGTTAAGGGAATAAAAAATATGAATTTTAAGGATTCCCGTGTTTTGGCTCGACCGGTCGGCCCGGTCGCGCATGTCCATGCAGTTTGCGCGTCTTTCTTGTTTCGTCCGTATCTTTCTCGTCCGAGTTCCGAATTGACCTCCGTTTTCGCCTTCATGCTCCAATCGAACTCCTATTCGATATTCTGCATTCATTACTCCAAAATAACTATGCACTAAAATCTTGAAAAGTCAGAACTCGGGATCATCTTCCTTAGTTTCGTCGTCTCTCATCTCATCTTGGGTTTTCTCAACTCAAAAGCCCTAAAAACACTCAAAACAACCCAAAAGCGTAATCTAGCTTGAGATAACATAAACAATACAAACCATGAGCTAAACTTTCAAAATAAGATAAGAAAACGATTATTAAACACTTAGATAATAAGGTAAAAATACACCCTATCACCAAGCAGTCCAGAATTGACTGGTTTTGCTATGCCTTGCCCTGTGCAACCTGAATCTCAAATCGTGCCCTCCCAAACACTTAACTTGATACAAAATGATTCTAAACATGACTCAAATCTTAACAAAAATAGAGCGCAATATGGGCTCGTCAATTATGTTCTTTCAATTTATTTTGTTCATGTTTGCTTTAATTATGTCTAGTTAAATTATTTAGTTGATTTTAGAGTTTGCATGTCTAATTGAATTTATGTGAGTATTTTTAATTACAATTAGCCTGTCAATCTAGATGTATGTTTCATGGTGTTTATTCTCATGCATGATTATTTGATCACTAATTATGTATGCATAGTTATGTTTTTATGCACTTGCCAGATAATTGCATAATGGATCTCATGAATACATGGTATGATGATTTAATTGTCTTAGCCGAAGTTAGATTATCATAGGTCAAACATATAGTTGATATAGGTGTCGTAGCTGAACCTTGTTGATTATATCTATCGATACCTGTTCTGTTTTGCACTTGATTCAATTTCTATGAGACCGAGAGGAGATTAGGATTTTATCGAGTGACGATCTATATATACTACCTTAGCCGGAGTGTTAGGTTACTTTCGTGTATCACATTTAGATTGGATTAAATTGGTTAATTGGGTTAAATGTTACTTGCATAGATTTGATTAGATAGACTTCCCTAGAATCAACGTTTGTTTCCTATTTGATTTTTCTTAGTTGATTTATTTGCTTATGTGCTTATTTATTTGTTTCCTTATTTGTGTTCTTTTTATTTTTTTAATTTATTTGCCTAGGATTATAAAAACCACATTCTAAATTCTTTATTGCCTAGATATCAGTTTAATTCTAGAGTAAAGGTATTGTGTGTGATTTCGACTTGTCAATCCATGTGGAGACGATACTTGTACTTCTCTTTACTATACCTATTTTTGTGTGGTAGAAATAGTGCGATCAATCGTCAACGAGGTTATTCTTTGATCCGGTATGTACAACCTGATCTTCTTCACCTATACTTATATCTCAGCTTGCATTGCATCACATATATTATCTTTGCCAAAAACTTGATCTGGCAGGTCATGCACCAACTTGTTGCATGCCAGCTTTTTGATGGCTTAATCTCTTGTGCCACTACCAACTTGTCTTGGAGTTGGCCTTGATGACCAAGCAGGGTTCCTTTACATCAGTCCATTGGGCTATATAGAGGTTGTCCTGGACGGTATTTTTTTTTTCTCCTTCCTCATTCACGAGACACTTGTTAGTAGTAAATTCAACTCGTTTATCACTCAAGGAGAATTGGGACGCAGAAAAGAGATTATGATTAAGACCTTTAGCATAAGAGACATCATGTATGCTTTTTTACCAACACATAGATCGCCCTGACGTTGAGTGCGTAGGTCTGTCTTGCTCTGTATAGTTTGATAGCAGCATCTTGTACACGCCATGTGTTTTGAGCATCCGCTATCAATGATCTATATTGCTCCACGAGCAGCTTGACTCCTTCATTGAGCCTTTCTAACATGCAACTAAACAAACTTAGCAACCCACTTGAGATTGGGTGCTACGTCAACGGCCTTCCGGACCCACACATTCATAGGCATTGATAGTTAATGTAGAAATAGACATTTAATGTAGGAGCTTGAAGCAATAGTAAACATTTCAAGTTGGTTGGTTCTTCAATGGAGAAATTCTAGCTTCAACACCTTGAAAATATCTATTTAGTGTCATTTTGTTAGGTTTTAGTCGTTATTTGTTATTCGTATTTGTGTCGTTTTCGTATCGTTTTCGTATCGTTTTGTGTTTGTGTAGCTATGTTATGGGTATTTTTAGTCTTTTGATTGTTAGGAGTCGAGGGAGAAGAAGAAGGAAGAAGAGTGAAGAAAAAAGCTAGAAAAGGAGCATATCGCAGTAGATTCGCGAGGAGGGATGCGAGCGCTCGCTCGCGGTTGCAAAATCATATCAAGAGGCAAGTGAGCGCACGCTCACAACAACCAAGCACTTGCTTGGAGTTTTTTTGAAAAGCAAGCGTCCGCTTGCAGTAATTAGGAGCGCCGTTCGCTGTGTTTTCCTTATACAATTCGTTTCCTTATTTAATTCGGATTCGGTTTTCTCTTGTATATATAGGCTTAAGTCACGAGTTAAACAGGCGTTCTTTCGATCTCTTTAGTTTTTAGTTCCGAATATTTTTAGTTTTTAGATTTTATTTGCTTTCAATTTGTTCCGGATCAAATACATTAAGTTTTAATTCAAGTTTCATTCGTTCCTATTCCTTCGTTTCCGCTTTTAATTCGTAAGTTCTTTATTGTTTTCCTTTCGTTTAATTAATTGCGTTCTTGTTTCTTAGATTTAATTCTTAGATTCTTCGTTTAAATTCCTTTGTTCGCTCTTGAGTTCGTAGATTAGATTCGTTTTTCAAAGTTTATGTTCTTTTGTTTTTCAAAGTTTCTTTTCTTTCGTTTTTCAAGTTTTCAAAGTTAGATTTATTTTCTTAGATTTTTCATATTTTATTATTTATGTCTAGATTCGTTTTCTTCGTTGCTTTCGTTATTGCTTTCTCTACAATTCGTGCCTAGGTAGTTTAATTGTTCTTGTTTAATTTCTCTAGATTAATTAGTTTAGATTTATTCTTTGCTTCTACATTAGATTTATTTATTTACTTTTAATTTATTGCTTATTTATTTTATTGCCTAGGATTTAAAAACAAAACCAAACAAATTTTTTTTACTTGCTTTCTTAGATTTAGGCTATAGTTTAGGACTGTTTTACTACACAGTTATTTGCCCTGCAAAGTTTTTCTTGAGATTCGACATTGGATTTTTACTTACTAAGTACTAGGATAGATTTCGTTCTATTGTGAACACTTTTTGGTGAAACAATATCTAGGAGTTTCGAGTGTTGAATTGATTTGGCCAAAGAGAGAATTTTTGTAGTGATTTGGCTTTGAACAATGAATTTTCCATACTGTTCCATTGAAGTGGGAAGAGTATTCATAGTAATTGTTTTTTAAAACTAGCCGTTGAAGTCTTGCTGATGTGGCAAAAGAGTTGTTGGAGCTAGCTCAATTCTTCCCATTGGGATTTGTCTTAGCTGACATCTGACGTGACCGCTTAGGTGATAGTTTGATCAATGGAGGTAGAATAATAGCCTGATAGAACGATCATCCACCAGCTAGATGTCAACTGAGAACATGCTGGATATCCAAAGAGCAAGTTGATATTAGGTTGATTTTTCTCTACATGCAAGGTCCTTACAACACCCTTAGCCTTTACAAGATAGAACAACATTATAAGACTTATCAAATCATTGGACTGTGATATACACGGCCAGTCGGAGTCTATTTACTTTAAATATTGAAAATGTGCCTAAGTGTGATTTTTGAGAACCATCATCAAAATTATCTGCAGAAGGTTTCCAATAAACTCTTACTTTTTAGAAGTTTTTTGTTTGCCTTAAACATGTTGATCTTCTATCTCTTAATAATGTACTACGCAACTGCTACATAGGGAGGAGAGGTTGGCGAGTTTTTCTTGGCTAGGCATCATTTTCATTCTTTTGTGAAATATTTTAAATTCATAAAGTTATTATATATGTAAGTAAAGTTGTCACGGGCTGCTTAATATTCTTAAATATATATTTTGGGCTATGGGTGATAGGTGTCAACTTGTACATTATTTTGTAAGTGTTTAGGAGTCGATTTCTCATCTACTTTAGGTAGTTTAGCTCGTCTTTTGCATAATTTATTATTATTTTGAGCTATATTATGCTTATGGGTGTATTTTATGTTTCTAGGTATTTTTGAATCAAGAAAGCCCATGATAAAACAAGAGATGAAGGAACAAGGGAAGACGATAACAAAATATCAAGATTTGGGCAAGATAGAGGCCCTTGACCTGCTTCTCGCCCGAGAGATAGGCAGGCCGAGTGGACCTCTCTGCAGTGGCGGAGCCATGACTTTGAATTCGGGGGTGCGAAAAATTCAATTATGAATAAAAAGAAAGTCATTTATATTAAAATATCATAATGTCAAATACATTTCAAAATACAAGGAAAAAAAATACATAGTTATCTAATCTAACTCGTGACGAGTCTTTATTTTTCTTGAAAGCGATTGATAATCTCGTCTTCGGAAACTTGAAGAAATACGTCATTTTCAATGTAAGTGACCAAACAATCATTCATATTGTTGGGCTCAAATAATTATCAATGCCTCAATGGGCTTATTAGTGGATTTTTTTTTAAAACAAATTGGGCCTGAAATAATAGTCTTCATACATACATATATATATATACATATATATATATATACATATATATATATATATATATATATATATATATATATAGTGAAAAAAATTATTTTTTTATAGAGGTGAAATATATATATACATATATAGTAAAAAAAAATTGGGGGTGCAACTGCACCCCCTTGCACCATGGAGCATCCGCCCTTGCCTCTCTGCATCAACCTCTCGAGTAACCCTCTCGACAGAGCCATTCCTAGCCATCTCGAGAAGCCTCTCGGCCAATACCCTGGCTGAGAGGGGGTTGAGTGCTGCATACGAGATTCTTTGAAAGGAAGCTTTTAGGACATTTATTTGTTTCCTTGTAGACTTATAATTTTAGTGTAAATTAAATTTTCACCACATAAATACTCTAGACTTAACATTGTTTAGAAAAAAATCATTATTCTAGGTTTACTTTTATCTCAAGTTTTATGCTAGTACTTTGTGGATTGAAGATTGAACACTTATTTCAAGATTAATTCAAAAATTTTCTTACTCTTAATCTTATGCTTTTAAACATGTCTTCTCTTTCTTCTACCTTTCTTTTTATTTTAATATATGTCTAGAGTTTGTATGTGTAATTGAATTTACATGAATTCCTTCTAATCCTATTAAACCTTCAAACATGGATTTATGGTTCATAGTGTTAAATCTCATGCATGAATATTTGATCACTATTTGTGTATGCATAGTTGTGTGATTTTTGCCTTAATCGCATTAATTGCATGATTGGCTACTTGAAACATAATGTGGTTTAACTTATTTGTCTTAATCGGAATTTAGGTTAATCGTAGGATTTGAATTTGATTTATCTAGTTGTCGTAATTGAATCTAAATTAATCATACAATTTGTACTTGAGCTTTCGGTAACTAGTTTGCTTCTTATGGGACTTAACAATGATTAAGTTTAGACTAGCCCACTATCTAGGTTATTTTAACCAAAACCTTAGGTTGCATGTGTGAGGACGTTGTTATCTAAGTTGGATTAAATTGGTTAAATAGATTAATTGGTTATTAGTGTGAAATGAATTAGATTACCCTAGGATCAACTCTTTGTCATATTTGATTTTATATCTCTTAGTTTGTTATGTAGACTTGTGTTTATTTAATTACTTGTTATTTACTTGATTTTATTTAATTGTTAATTCTACTCGAATTTACTTTATTTGCCTATGATTTAAAAAATTCCTAAATATTGTTTGCCTACACATTAGTGATAATCATTAATAGAGGTATTTCGCACAAGTTAATCTCCACAATCCATCACTGAAGAGACTTGTATGTAAAGCATCTAGAGGCAAGATGTAATGGATAAGAAAACAAGTTTCAAGCAAGTATTCTCTCTCAAATTTTAAATTCCTTCCTTAGTTTATCTTACGTAATTTTTGGGTTCGGTCAAGTTTTAGTCAGTACTTCATTCTAAGGAACTTTGTAATTGGTTAGTTGTTTTTGTATTTTTTCAATTCGGACTCCTTCCTATTGATAGTGAGAAAATAAAATCCAACTTTGAAATTGTGAATGTATGTTACTAGTTGAATGATTAATAACATTTTTTGAGGTTGAAGGCAATTTAAAGGATTTCGTTTTCAAAGCCGGAGTGGAAGCCATCATCTATCTTCCCCGAATGGAGAACGAAGTCCTTGTGAGGATGCATTTTGAGGTGATGGCTAAAGTCGATAGGAATAGGATTGTTTCAATTGGTAACAAGCTATAAAACCTTGTTCTTTAAATTTTTTTAATAGACGTTATATTTACATAATTTCCATTTATATTTCAAGTGTACAATTTATGAAATCAGTGTGTTG
Organism: Thymus mandschuricus; assembly: GCA_029379335.1. Taxonomy (NCBI): domain Eukaryota; kingdom Viridiplantae; phylum Streptophyta; class Magnoliopsida; order Lamiales; family Lamiaceae; genus Thymus; species Thymus mandschuricus. Next base: position 7,577,651 of record CM057082.1, on the reverse strand, counting down.
TGTTGTTGCTCATAGAACTTATATTAAATTCTGGATGAGGATGAAACTCTGCACTTACAACTGTTCAGTAGTATAACAACAAACCTTATTTTTTTACAAACATAAAACACAACCTTCCTTGTAAACAGAGGCATTGAAATATTCAAAGGTTTCACTTTTTGATGAAGGAGACTCCCTTCTGAATGCTTCCTGCCAGTTCCTTCTTTGCTTTCTCCAATCCAACCCTGCTCAAAAGTTCGTCGTCAATTACTAAATTCTAAAATTTTGCCGATGCAGTAAATCCCCATGTTGCATAAGATTGTACCTTTCATACTCATTGAGAGGCCCCAGTTGGTAAACCTCTTCAGCTCCTCCACGTCCAAGCCTTACCTTCGTTGCAAAAAACGGGAGATCTGTGACCTGCAATCGGTCATTGAGATGCGAGTGAGCAAAACACTACTAGAACAACACGAGGTCTGATAATAGGAGTCGTGTGACGTTTCGTGGATGTACCTGTGAAGCTACAAAAGCACATTCAACAACGTCAGCATCTCCTCTTAAGCCACGAAGGCATGCATCTGCGAATTTGACTGCTGCATATGCCTACAAATTTTCAACTTATATGTTGGCATTAGTTCTCACTTAATCATTCTCTATTCTGGATTATGACTTGGAACCATAAACAGGATCTCAAAATTGTTACCATAGACAGAGTTGCTGAGCCTGCACCGGCCTTTGCCTGCAACGATGGAAGCAAGTTTAATTATCATTGTAGCTTGCTTTCTTTCACTCAATCAAGATATACGATAACATAATTTTTACCTGAACTACTTCAGTCCCACCATCTTGAATGCGCTTTGTTAAGTACTCAGTCTCCTCCGGTGTAAAAGAGCAAGGAGGTTTTACCTACATATCAACATATCAAGATAACTTCTTCAAGTAAACCCATCTATCCCAAAAAATGAAAATGAAAAACATAGAAACATGAGATAGGAAGAGCAGAAATTTTACTACCTGTGAGAGGAGAGGCAGAATTGTGACTCCAGCATGGCCACCAACAACAGGAACATTCACTTCTCTAGGATCAAGTCCCAATACCTCAGCCTATACACAATTTATCAGATCAAAATGAGTGAAAATGATTAAGGTAACTGCCTTAAGGAAGAGGAAAGCACGATTCATCAATAACGAGAGATCATTCAAATGTTTATTCTCAACATAAATGGCAAAATCTCTATGCCATAGTAACACTTCTAAGTGAGTCTCATCAAGCCAACTATATATCAACTCCGAATCTCAATTCTTCTAAATCTAAAGCTAAGAGAATGCCAATGATTCAAGAAACAACAAATCGAAAAGGTATGTACCACGAAGGTGTTGGCACGGACAACATCGAGCATGGTGACTCCCAAGAGCTTCTTGGGATCGTAGGTGCCAGCATTCTTGAAAACCTCAGCAGCAATCGGAACCGTGGAGTTGACCGGATTACTGATCAAGTTAACAACGGCGTTAGGACAGCTCTTGACAATCCCTTGGCAGAGTGTCCTAACAATCCCAGCATTGATATTGAACAGATCGTCTCTAGTCATCCCTGGCTTCCTCGGAACACCGGCCGGGATGATCACGAGATCCATTCCAGTGAGCGCGCTCTCGAGCTGCTGCTGCCCTAGAAACCCTCTCACCTGAAAAATCACAAACACAAATTGCAAGAGGGAAAAAAAAAAAAATCCCCAATCCAATTCATTTTCTTGAAGAAAAAGGAAAGAAGAAGGTGTGATTGGTGAATCGAGCTAATACTTACTACTGCACCGGTGTCCATGTGGCTGATATCAGCGGTGACGCCGGGGGCATTAACGACGTCGTATAGGTGGAGAACTGAGACAAGCGGATTCATCTTCATCAGCATGGAGAGGGGCTGCCCGATGCCTCCGGCGGCGCCTAATATCGCCACCTTGAAGCCGGGGGCGCCGCCTTTCGCCCTGCAGCCCGCCGCCCTTACCACCGGATGGTGCTCCGTAGCCATCTGCGTGTGAACACAAAAGAAGCGAACTAATACCAATTTAAGCGGGAAATTAACTGTTTTGAAGTGATTGTGAAGTTTCAGTTTTGGATTGAAAAAAGAAAAGTATTTACCGGTGGATTAGAAGGATGAAGGTGAGCAGAAATCTGGGCAATGCGGTGGCGAGCTTCCATGGCTTCTCTGGTGAAGGAAATGAAAAGAGAGATAATGGAAAAGGGAGTGTGTTAGAAAGAGTGTGGAAAGGAAGGTTATAAAATGACGATCGAATTTTTGTGAGCCTTTTATCTGTAAATCCAGTCTTTGTGGTTCTGAAAAACCTTTTTTATTTTAATTTTGGGAAAAAAAAATCGGTGGTTTGGTTGGTTGTTTTTCTTCTGCGTTTAGCTTCGATCCAACAAGATCTAGCCGTCCATGTGGAGATTCTCTCTATTTTCGATTTATTTTGTGCAGAAATGCTCACCTTGTGTATCTCTGGCATGTTAGAGTATACTCCCTCCGTCCCGCCCGATTTGGCCCATTTCGTTTGGGCACACTTTTTAAGGAAGAGTAAATTACATTAATTAATAACCTTGAATTTGTGTTCCCAATAAAGGAAAATTAAAACTAGCCAATCAAATTAATTCTTAACAATTTAAAAGTATTAAACTAAAAAAGTGAAAGTGTAATGTTGGTCCCAAAAAGGAAATAGGCCAAGTCGGCCGGAACACCCCGATTTGGAAAACGGGCCAAATCGGGCGGGACGGAGAGAGTATATATTTAAAAAAATAAAAAAATTATTAATAATATATCAGGTCATCCGTGCTTATATTAAATATGTCTCTGTTGGTTATAAAAACATTATTCTTATTCTGTGATGTTCCCTACGTTTATACATTTATCCTATTTTCATTAATGTTTATTTTCACTCCCTCTATTTCATGAAATGTGTTTTTCATTACATTTTCCCACAAGTTAAGAAATTTCAAAAATTTTACATTTGAGAAATACAATATGTATATACATACAACCACAAAGTTAGAAGAGTTCGATTCACTGTTCAGAGAAGATGAGAGAACCATTGTTGATTCCCCTTATTTTAATAAGGGGAATGTACCATAAGTATTTTATATTCCACTTGTTTACTACTTCATCCGTCTCGTCAAATTCTACAAGACGAGTTTTCACAGTGGGCCGTATTAACCCATACGCCTCGGTTTTCATGGGCCAAACTGAAATGGCTCGCCAGCCCATTGGGCTAGGCTAATTAGACCCTTTCTTTGCCTCTAATTCTAGAGCCAAGTCCAACCGAGACCTTGGGTAGGTCGGGTGGCCCCTTTGGGCCAAACAAAGTTTTGATTGCTCTACTCATACGGCCCTAGGCTAGGAGGGAAAAAAAATGCTTCTTAACAAAGGAGATAAAAACGACAATACAAAAGTAAGAGGACATGTAATAAAAATTAGTTTTAAAAAAATGATATGAAATATATATTAATTTTACTCATAACAAAAATTTTCAAATATTCAAGAACATACGATCTACTTTTATTTTTGTTCAGTTTTAACACAAACTAGAAAGTTTATCCACGCGGTGCGTGGCATTGAATTTCTTAAAAAAAATATTATGTCATATATTGATAATTAAAATTAAGATAATTTATCGATTAATTGACATTCAATATTAATTAAACATTGCACTCAACTTAAATGGAAAAACACTTTGGATCTTGATGTATCAATCTAGCATATATGCTTTACCATGCATGAACTTATTCGTTAAATTAAATTAAGGTTTCTTAGCATCAAAACTATATCATTTTGATGAAAAAAAAATGTGCTGCTATTTTGTGCACCTTTTGTCTTCAATTCTAAACATAACTACATAAATTTATCGTTTTATATGTGAAATTTACTAAAATGCATAGAAAATGTATTTACATTCATCATGATCTCCAACAATCGAGCAATAACAATATGCACTATTATTCTATTCTTTTTACTATTATTCGTTGTAGGCAGTGGTGACTCCAGAAATTATAATTCGGGGTGCGAAAAAAATTATCTAGAATCAGGTCATTTTGAAAAACTCTCTCTCGACACTTGCAGTAGCAACCGAAAGAATCAATATCAACTTAATGAGCAAAAATTAATATATATGTCTTTCGTACTACAAAATAGTGAGCATTTCTCAAATATATGTGAGACATAAAATATAAAAACGAACACTATTCGATGGAACGGGGGAGAAAATACTAGTAATAATTTTTTTTTGGGGGTACATCTGTACCCCATTGCCCCACTCTCGCGTCGCCACTGGTTGTAGGTAAGAAATCCGTGGTCCAACTGTACTTAGGGTTAATAGGTAGTGAAAGATATGGCGTTAATTACAATATTGAACTGTTATAAATAATTAATAAACAAATAATATTACCAAAAAAAACAATATTATCTCAACTCTAACTTTTTCACCATAATTATTAATGCTAAAAAAATACAGAACATATTTTGGGATCCACTGACGTGATTCATTAGAAAAGAAAGAATAGAAAAATAGTAAAATTACTTCATATCGGAGATAATGCTTACATTGCTTATCATCATTTTCTAAACGCTCCTCTCTTAAAAAACATGCTATATAGAAAATAAAAGAAGACATATAAAAACTTAGGAACATAAATTCTTCTTTTACATTACCTCTATAGTCTATACCCCTATCATCGGCACACATCTCATCGTCAACTAAAATGAATGTAAAAAATTATATTGTATTAAAATAACTATGAAAGTATATTAATGAGATAAATTGGATCACGTGAAACCAACCACAATTATTCATAAAGCCCAGATTAGAGGATAGCCTACCCAATTAAAAAAAGAATTGTTCTTTCTTTCTCCTCGTTGAAAAGTCTGTGTTCTTCATCCCATTTCCTTTCTTCTTTCTTATGCACGAAACTTCAAACGGGATTCGGCGGTTTTGTGCAGTGTGAACACGCATATGAATTTGGAAGACCCTACAAAAAACCATGTCTTAATAAAATTAGAGAAGGGCATGTCTATTCATAAATATGACACAGTGCAAGTAATTAATCCACAAATTGCTAATGATATTAGTGGATTTGGAACTGTTGAAATATTTACATGTCTTTCATAACAAATGGCGTTAGTTGATTTTCAAACGTAGGTGTATTTTCATAGAGTAATGTGTCCATTCAAAGAATTGTGTCTTTTCACAGTTACGGTTATTGGAGGAAATAAGTTTTAGATTTTAATATGAAATTGAAAATAATAATTTAAAGATTTGAAAATGACAAGATTATCCTCTATTTTTAGAAGTGAAAATACAAAAGTACCCCTTGTACTTTGTTTTTATATATATGATATGTCTCTTAATTACAATTTACGTGGAACACATGACATGACGTGGCATTGAAAGTTCCACCATTCTACGTGTGCATAAATATACTTGAAAACAATATCATTCGACTAAACAACGTATACATCTATGTCCATTTACATGCTTGAGATGGTACGTGATGATGTTTTAGATACATTATGAAATGGTGTCATTTAAATCTACAAATGAGAATTGCGGATGGAACTTAAAACGGCGTGTGGGCCACATTAGTATTGGGTACAAACAATAAGTTTCATATTGAAAATAGGTAATTATATCCACAGCCCCCATATATCTCCCCACAACCCCCAATTTAATTTATCAAAATATAAATATTGTGGAATATACAAATTTATCCTTGAACTGCAACCCCTAAACCACCACCTGCATCTCCCATTTCTTCTCCACAGCCACCGTCCCTTTTCTCTCTCACCTTCATTTTGCCGGTGGCTGTACACGACAACCACCACCTGCATCGCCATGAAGCTAATAAATAGATGAAAATTATTTCAAACTCCAAATTGTGAATTCTCTCAATTTTCAATATTTGTTTTCACTATTTTCTTCTTGAAATTTTCAATTTATCGCGGCCTCACTACCGTTTGTTTGCAGACGTTGCCGAATTGCTTCAATATATTCTTTCAATAGCAAAACATTTTTACCTTTAAGGAGTTTAATCCCTGCCACCGCTGGTGATCGCTTCGCATCTATACGTATATTTCTCGATGAGAGATAAATTGAAACAAAACGATTTTTTTTGGAAACCACACATGAGAATATTCAATCTAAGAAATAATTGTTGTTGTAATTGGGAGCAAAGCTTTGAGAGGGATTAGAAAGAGGTGAGGGAGATGACCAAAGGGGTTGTAATGCCAACGGCGGAGAGAACATGAGAGGACTTGGAGGCTGCAGGGGTATTATTGTACATTTAGCATTAATTTTATTATTAAAATAATTGGGGGCTTTATGGAGTAAATTGGGGGTTGTGTATATAATTACCCATTGAAAATATATGGAAGATACCACTTGTATATTCCAAGTTACCGTTGGATACAAACAATAAATCTGACTCGGTCGAACTATCGACTCAGATACCACTTATTGGGACTGTCGCATGCACTATTATTTCACATTAGTATGATATCGTCCGCTTAGGGCCAAGCCCGCATGACTTTATTCTTGGCCTCAAGCTAGTGTAGTTGTGTTCCTCTTATATACAAGTTTGTATCTTTCGTATTGTAGGAAATAAATTCAATTTTTTTTTTTATATATAGTCCAGGAATCATAAATTATATAAGTACAATCCTAGATTCATGTATCTCTATGACGATAATTCGAGAAACTATAGCGGTAGCACTAACCTGAAGTAGCCATCATAAAACTTGAAGATTGAAGACTTTGGTTATGGTCTTCCAAAAATACGCTTCTCTATTCTTTTATGTTTCCATATTCTTTTGACGGGGAAGAAGAACAAGCAGAGAATAATCGTTTCTTGTGGACCAGACCGTTTAAATTAAAATTAAGATTTGATATTTATTTGGCCCCTCATCAAATAATAAATAACAGTTGTGGCATATAATAATAATAATAATAATAATAATAATAATAATAATAATATAGGGAATGGTTCGTGTGCAAATAAATCTTGGCGTACTAAAATGCGAAAAATGCTTAAAACTATACAAAGTCATGCTTAAATCTATACAAAAATCATGCTTAAATATGTAATTATGCTTATTTCATATAATTTTATGCTTAAAGTGTTTTCATGCTTATAATATACTACTGTCATGCTTAAATCAATATCAGTCATAGATTTTGTTAAGATCAATGGCCAAGATTTATTCCTATTTCTCACACCAGAACTTATTTCTATATGATCCATCATATATATATATATATATATATATATATATATATATATATATAAATCTAACAATCTAACAATCTCCCACTTGGGCAATATATATTTCCTGATAAATGTAGAACTTAATGAGCTCAGAACTTGACATTATATAATATGTATATCTGAAAAATCGCGTCCATGAACTACATCTGTATAGTATCAGAGCAACTTTTGTCATATTAATCATGACTAAACTCATCAATGGTTACATACACAAATATAATCAAATGACATAGATCAATGGTCGTACGAAATCAGATACGTTATCTATTTTCGACCGGTCCTCTTTAAACTGAACTGAGGTCACAAAATAGAGTACATAGTAAATTCTTTATTTCTGATCAGAAAATAATCAAATAGATACGTGTCTGAAATATCCATAAGATAATAAATGCAAACTCCCACTAAATCATGATATCATCAAGTGATACAACCACCAAGCCAACGAGCAACATATATACTCATGAAAGACCTTGGGTGGTAAACTTGTTGTGAATGAATCCGCAATCATGGAGTTTGCCCCAATGTGCTCTATAGATATTTGCTTATTTTGCACTCTTTCTTTTACAGAAATGAACTTTATATCTATGTACTTCTACTTAGACGAGCTCCTATTGTTATTGGAATATAGTAATGTCAACTTATTGTCAAAAAATATTTTGAGCGGTCTTTCTACATTCTGCAAAATCCGCAGCTCCGTCACAAAATTCCGCAACCATATTCCGTGGTTTGATGTCTCATAGCATGCTACAAACTCTGTTGCCATAGTTGAAGTAGCTACAAATGTTTGTTTGACACTTTTCCAACATATAGCTCCTCCAGCTAATAGATAAACATAACCAGATGTAGACTTTCTATTATCTTGACACTCAGCATAATCAGAATCCGAATATCCAACGACCTCCAAATGATCTGATTTCCGGTAACCCGGTCCGGACCCGCTTGTAAATTAACTTACGGGTCCGGGTCCGGGACCAACCCAGTCAGACCCGCAACAGCAGCAGACCCGACCCGATATTTCCGGGTCCGGGTCCGACCCGGCCGATTTTTTTTATTATTTTTTTTAATCAACCATTTGGTATTTTCAACTTATCAATTATGTATATTTTTACATATTAAGGTAGATTAAAGTTTCGATTTGCACGTCACTAGGTATGGCAACGGATCCAGGACCCGATCCAGATCCGGTGGATCCGATTCGAAAAATTGGATATGGATCTTGCAAAGTTTTTATTGTAATTTTTTTTTCAAAATTTTAATTTAGGAATGAATGCTATGGATCCGGGTCCAGATCCGTAGACCCGTGGATCCGTCGGATCTGGATTTGGATCTTAATTTTTTGGACCCGACAAACCTGGACCCAATCTTTCACTATTTTTAAGAATATAATTATTACATTATAATATGGTTATTTATCAACATTATGATTTCTTAAGCATACAAAAAAAAAAAAAAATAATAAAAAAAAAAATTAAACACCAACATAAAAATTAAATTGGCCACACTAAATAGCATATTTTGATCCAATAGCAACACCCAACCAAGATAAGAATAATCCAATACAACTCATTCAAAGAATACAATAAAAAAAAATATGTAGATAATATGTTGAACTCTACGTCATATTCTTCTTAGGCCTCCTCAACTGCAAAAAAGAAAGTATAAACATGTCAATTACACTTATGCAAAAAAAAAAAAAAATGAGAATATAATGTTAATTACCATGTCACACTTCATTTTCATCTCCTTCACTAATGGTGCCCAAAACTTCATCACGAGGGAGTGAAGATAATCTTCGATGAACTACAAATACATAAAACAACGCGTATAAGAACAAACCATAATAAAAATGCAAGATCATATATTTTTAAATAAGTACGTACCATTCTCTTTAAGCGACGAAATCCAATCATTGGCAACAACCAATGCTTCAACAGAATCCGAGCTCAACTTAGAACGGGTCTCATCTATGATACGCCCACAAACACTAAATACTGACTCTGAAGCAACAGTAGTAGCTGGAACGTACGGCTAGTATGTCACGTGCTATTTTTTGCAAAACAGGCAATCGTGTATCATTAATACTCCAACAGTTCAAAACATTGAACTTATCATCTTGAGGGAGTTTAGGTTCATTCAGGTATGTTTCTAACTCTGACTGCTGAAGGGATGAAGAATTAGATTCGTCATACCATGTATTAAAACCACGCAAAAACCCACTTTGAACCCCAGCCAAACTACGAGATGCAACCCCAGCACATGATGAAGCACTAGCTGCACTACCACCATAAGAAGTATACAGTTGCTCTAGCATATTCTGAACCCTATCTATGTGTGAAACTGCACCATCCACACCATAGATCAGATTGTAAAATACTTCACAACGTGCATCTTGAATATAGGATCAAAAACTACACCAATGGCCAATACCAAACTGCACTCATCCCAATATTTATCGAACTTTTCCTTCATGGGAGCACACATTGCTCTAAGACACTCATGCTCACTCTTTTCCCATTCAAGTAACTTCAAATGTATAGTACAAACTGTTGGGAAAAACACATTGCAAGTCGGATACTTACTACCACTAATCAAGTTGGTAGCTTCATAAAACGTCCTAAGGCACTCAACAACGATAACTGCAGTATCCCATTCTTCAACAGGAGGATTGTAAACATAATGACGATCAATAAGTGCTAGTCGAGCAAATGCTTCCCTCAAGGGTAATGCTGTATCAAGTAACTCAAAGGTTGAGTTCCATCTTGTTGGCACATCATCAGCCACTGCTCTTTTATCTTGAAGTTTACACTGCTGCTTTACTTTCTCAAATTTCTGCATTGCAGATGGAGTTCTTCCCAAATATTTAACAGTATTTCGAATATCATCCAACAATTGTCTAATTTGGCGAAGCCCATCTTGTACAATCAAATTCAAAATATGAGCACTACAACGCACATGTAGCAAAGCTCCAGAAAAAGGAATCAAATCATCAGATACAAGCCAACTCTTAAGCTTATCAATCATCGATGTATTAGCAGCAGTGTTGTAAAAGGCGGTTGAGGTGTCCGCCTCAAGGCGAGGCGGCCGGCGAGCGCCTAAAGGCTCACGCCTTAATCTTTTGATTTGATACTCACGCCTTTTCAATTGAGGCGAGCGCCTCGGCTTATTTCGCCTCAAGGCCATTTGTGGCTTACGCCTCAAATTCCATATTTTTAGGTTAAATTAGACATAAACTATGGACTATTTTGTTCAATTGTGAATATATTTAAGCAGTCTATCTTAATTAAATAAGAGCCCAACCAACAATAGTATCCAATTCCTTCCCATTAACCTTAAATTAAAGAAGAAAAAAAATTAAAAATTGACTAAGAACGAAAACGGCAAAACAGTTCAATGAGAAACCCTCAAATCAGTTCAACAAGAAACCCTTCTGCCCTCCTCCAATCCTGCTCTCAAAGCCAAGAGCATTGGTTGATGAGGAAGAGGGGTTCGAGTGGGATGCAGATGAGGAACCTTTTAGTACTCTTATGCTTTTGAATTTATTTGATGCTTTGAACTTTGAACTTCTAAACTAATTCATTTGATGTTTGAACTTTATATTGGTTTCTAGAATATTATATTTCATGTTTTGTTAGTTATTTGATGTTTTATTAGTTATTTCTTATTTTATAAGTATTTTGTTTATTTTTTTAACCATTTTTGTTCAAAGTTTGAGGCTTACGCCTCGCCTCAACTAGGGAAAACGCCTCAAGTACACCTAAAGTACTTTACAACATTGATTAGCAGTGGCATTATCTACAACAATTGAGCTCAACTTTCGATCTAAATTCCACTCTAAGATCCTATCTTTCATAAAATGAAACAGTTTCTCCCCATCATGTGGATACTCAAGCAACTTAAATGCCAAAATTTTTTTTTGCAATTCCCAAGAATCATCAATGTAGTGAGCAGTCAAAGAGCAATAAGCTTTGTTAGAGTGATTTGAAGTCCACATGTCTGTAGTCAAAGACAATTTACATTTGAGATTATCTAACAAGCTGTAGATTCTTATCTTTTCTTCTTCAAATATTTCAATCACATCAGCCCTAATGGTATTTCTAGAGGGCAACCTAAAGTCAGGGTTCAAACCATTCAAGAACTTCTCAAAATAATCATGATTAGCAATATTGAATGGATAATTGTGTTTGATGCATGCCATAGCCAAATCTCTTCTACTTTTCCCCGGATCAAACTTATACTCACTCCTAGGGCTTTGATAAGTACTTGAAGAAGAATCATTGAGACAAAAGTTTGGACAAGGACCATTAAGATGCTTGTTTAAGTGAGAGGTCCCCAAATTGTTATCCCAACTCAGTTGCACGGCATCCTCCGGTGACCGTGATTACGAAGGAGGAAAGGCGGATGCAGGTGGAGAAGGATGCTGCCTTGGCGTGGGAGATGGAGCAGCTGTTTAATCTAACCAAAAATTCTATTGCTGCAGGTGCTTCATCTAGTTCCCAAGCGGCCGCTTTACCCAAAGCCCCCGCTTCAGCCATCACGCCAGCTTCGACAGCCGCACTCACTTCGACTACTGCTGCGCTCACTTCGTCAGCAGTCGTCCCCTCAAGTGCTGCTAAGAAGGATATGCCACCTCCCCCACCACCAAAACTTCCATTGAAGCGAACTGCACAGGAGATAAAAGGTGATGACCCCGCGGCCAAGCGCCAAAAGGTCAAGCAAGCAGTTGCTTCAAAAGCTGGAAGGGAGGAGAGAAAGAGGAAGGAAAGAGAGGAAGGGAGGAGCGTAGGCGAAAGGAAGAGGAGGTCAAATGACAGGCGACTCCAAGTGATTGACGCACGGATTGAGGAGCAATTCAGTGAAGTGATACTTATCCAGTCATCACTAGTGCGCAGTGCATTTATTCTGTTTATGCCAGATGAGTCCGAAGCATGCGAAGCACAAGCCATATCTGATGCATGCGACGTGATGACAAAAGAGATGGTTGAGTCTGGTCGCTACCCCCGCATGGACGAACAAAACTACATTCGGAAGCGTTTAAATGAAAAGCGTCCATTGTGGAGTGGCGAAACAGGAAAGAAGTTCAAAGCGACCATGGCTGAACTGTCAAAGAGGTCAGAAGAGGAGTTGGCCAAGCGAAGGGACGAGCACCCTGATGCAAGGGAAATTGAGGCTTTTATTCCGAGAGATCTGTTTGATCTGTGGTTATACTACAAGGACTTATTCATCAAGGCCTATTATTACTGGGAAGTAGTGCCGCTGCAGGATCAATGCTCTAGGATAAGTGCCCTCAACAATTTTCTCGCCGCCTATGATGACAAACTGCGACGAAAAATCTTCACCTTGGCTGAACAAACTCAACCCATGCCAATTGTTGTCAAGGTTCCTGCTCTAAAGGAATTCCCCATGCCGTATCATCGAGGCACGGACATTCCAGACAGAGGGATAATAGATGAGGAGGTGACTGAAGCTTTCAGGCTAGAGAGTGCATGGAGAAGACCTAGTATTCACACGGTAGACTCTATGGAATCGAGAGTTCTATCAGCTTACGTGGATACTGCTGCTATTGAAGAAGAAAAGAAGGAGGAGGAAGAAGGAAAGGAGAAGGAGAAGGAGGATGAAGCTGCAGAAAACCTTTGAGTTTCAAGCTTCTTAACATATCTCTTTTTGTGAACTGCTTGTTCATCTATCTCATTTCAATTTCTGTCTCCTCTGTGTCATTTACTCGCTTTGTGAATGACTTTACAGTTTTGCTACCCCAAAGCGTTCTGTTCCCAAGCGACCCATTTGATGTAGATGATAGGTTAGAATTTTTCTAAGCCTAAACTGTTAGGATGGCTTTATTTTGCTTAGCTTTAGACTGCAGGAATTCCAAGTGAAGGCCACTCGCTTGAGTGTGTTTTCCGAAGCGAAGCGAGTCTAGCAAGCCAAAGTGAAGCGTGCCGAAACTAGCGAAGCGAAGCGATCGCTACAGCTCAAAGCCAAAGCGAAGCGAAGCGAACGCTACAGTTCAAAGCTAAAGCGAAGCGAAGCGAGCGCTACAGTGGAATCAAGTGAACCCACTAAAGCGAAGCAAAGCATGCGCTACAAAGAAAAGCCGAAGCGAGTCAACGCGAGTCAACACTTAATTAAGTAGTGTCTCGGGAAATTTATTTCTCAAGTAACTCACTACAAATATGACCGTGAAGCGACTCACTTCAGAGCGGCCGCTACAACTTCAAAGCGAAGCAAGCCACTACCTACCAGAAAGCGACAGCGCGACTCCCGCCCATATTTTGAACTCCAGTCAACAGGAGATCGTAGCATTAATTACAAGATCTCCACGTGTCGAAAGCGGAGTGGAGTGGAAGAGTTGACTGCCAGGCCGACAGGGCGCAGCTACAGTACTGGCTCGCTCCAGTTACTGTTGAAGTTGGAATTTAGCCAGATTTGGCAAACGGACAAACTGCGCATCTGCAAAAGCATACTGGCTGCACAAAGTACTGTCGAGTGGAGGAGAGACAAGGCCACCAACCAAGCAACGGATCTCGGCCATCTCTCCGCCTATAAATAGTGAAGGATGAAGACGTGAAGATAGAGAACACTACTTGAGCATTCGAGCGCATACAGCAAACAAACACTCCCAAGCCTTCGAGCAAATCTTCGAGTCTTTGTTTTAAGTGTTCTCCGAGTTTCCAGTTCATCGGAACTCGTCTTCACAACCTTCACACATAGAGTCTAAGCCCACTTCAAATATCCAAGCTTAGAAGAAGAGCTCTAGCCTACTTTGCATCTACTGTAAAGAGCTCTTCATAGTGTGTTCGTCAACCAAAAACCCTAAACTCTGTCTGTTAGGTTTTGAGTGTTGTCGTTAGGTTGTCCAGATCCAAGGCTCTTCTTTCATCGATTGAAGAAGCCTCGATCATAGAGTCTAGATCCAAGCTTGCACTTACATCGTTCGTGTGAAGCTCGATCGAAGCTAGGCTGTAAGGAGAGCCCGTAACTCCCTGTCTGTGTCTGACTGAAGCGAGTGAAGCTTCCAGTCTTTTTTAGGTTTGTGTAGTGAACCCGCAATCACTACGTCAGTCGTTTGATCCAGGCGAGTGAAGCCCGATCTCGACCAGGTTTTTGAAGGACCCGTAACCTTCAAGTTCTTGAGTGAAAAGAACAGTTGCCGTCGTGCAACAAAGTGGACGTAGGAGCGTTATCTCCGAACCACTATAATTCCTGGTGTCGTATCTCTCTTACCCTAAACTATCTCTTGTTTGATTATTCATTGCATACTGCATCTTAAACAAACTTAATCTGGAAATTTCAATTACTTAGGAAAGATTTAGCTCACCAAATTCCGCACACGAGTAAAGACTCCCTCTTGATCAAGTACTCACTTCGGTCAAGCAGGCAAGCTACATACTGTAGATCTAGCTTCAGCTAGGTCTTAAGTTTCAAGTGAGCTCTTTACTTGTCACTCTGAGTTAAGGGATTTGAAGTTAAAAAAACTTCAAAATACGTATTCACCCCCCCCCCCCTCTACGTATTTTTCCTATTAACAAACCGGGACCAACAAGTGGTATCAGAGCCAGGTTCAAGATTGGAAGCAACAAGTGGTATTTAATAAGAGAGATGAATCTGGAGAAGTTGTCAGAAACAAAGCTCGTTTAGTTGCTAAAGGCTACTGTCAACAAGAAGGAATTGATTTTGATGAAACATTTGCCCCAGTCGCAAGATTGGAAGCAATAAGATTGTTTCTAGCCTATATAGCCCACCAACAATTCAAGGTTTACTAGATGGATGTAAAGAGCGCATTCTTAAATGGAATTCTAGAAGAAGAAGTCTATGTCGAGTAACCGCCTGGATTTGAAGAAGCTGATTCCAGCAAGGTCTATCGCCTACACAAGGTCGTGTATGGACTCAAACAAACTCCACGAGCTTGGTATGAGACGCTGTCCACCTTTCTCATAGAATCTGGATTCAAACGTGGCTCGGTCGACAAGACTCTCTTCACTATCAAAGTGAATGATAATATCCTTCTAGTTCAAATTTATGTTGATGACATTATTTTTGGATCTAAATCTCCCAAGCTTTGTGAAAAATTTGGTAACCTCATGAAGGACAAATATAAAATGTCCATGATGGGGAAAATGAATTTCTTTCTAGGATTGCAGGTGAAGCAGTCAGATGAAGGGATTTTCATCAGTCAAACCAAATACACTCACGACCTGATCGCAAAATTTGGAATTCAAGATAGCAAGGCTGTCAAGGTTCCAATGCTAGCTAATGGGAAGATTGATCAAGATCTCGAAGGAAAACCTGCCAACATAACACAATACAGGGGTATTATTGGCTCTTTATTATATCTAACTGCTAGTAGGCCTAACATTACTTTTGCAGTTGGTGTTTGTGCTCGCTATCAAGCTAATCCAAAGGAATCTCACATGGAAGCAGCCAAAAAGATTCTTCGTTATGTCAAAGGAACTGCCAATCTTGGATTATGGTATCTTAGAGATGACAACTTAGAACTAACTGGCTACTCAGATTCTGATTATGCTGTATGCAAGCTAGATCGGAAGTCAACATCAGGTACTTGTCAATTTCTAGGGAACAAGCTGATATCTTGGTTCTCAAAGAAATAGACATCCGTAGCAACATCAACAACCGAGGCCGAATATATGGCAGCTGGTAGTTGCTGTGCTCAAATTCTCTGGCTGAAGCAACAGCTCAAGGACTATGAGATCATTGTCAAAGAAGTTCCTATCTTTTGTGACAGCTCAAGTGCTATTGCTATCACCCAGAATCCAATTCTTCACCCTCGTTGCAAGCATGTTGAAGTGAGACATCACTTCATACGTGATCATGTTGAAAAGAAGAATGTTATCCTGGAAAAGATCCACACAGATATTCAACGAGCTGACATTTTGACAAAGCCCTTACAAGAAGAGCGCTTCAAAATGCTATGTGTCAAGCTCGGTATGTTGAACTGCAGCCAGTCTGGAGACTTGGCTCCCTCAACTACCTGATCAAAACAACGATCTGCCATTACAACGAGCTGATCTACATAAAACCGGCAGAAGGCTGTTGTAAGAAATTACAACTACCTAGCTCACTCAAGGGGGAAGTAAAGACAGTGAGTTGTATCACTCACTGTCTGTTCATTAAATTTAAATTCTGTCTCTTCATCAATTTAAATTTCCCTTGGAGCATTTATTTTCAATTATTGGTATTTAATAAGTTTGGTATTTAATATGTTTTGCATGTCTGCTCTTATTTCTATTATATCCAATCACTACATTGGAGAAGATATTGTCAGAAGCAATGATTACCCTTTTTGTGTAACAAAACTTCCTTTTTGGGGTTTTATGCTTCGATAATCGAGATGCATTAATGTGAGGACTGGACGTGAGACACGAAAAGTCGCGAGTGGGCATTAACTGTCGTGCCCTTCTGCACACGCGCGACTCTTCGCCTCCCACGCGCCTTGAAAAGGTGCATGTTGTCAAATCGCCACTTTTTAAAGTGGATGACGGCACATCTTCTTCATCCTGGTCGTTCGATCAAAACGATCGAGGCCGTTCCTCACTCTCTATAAATAGGGACTCCTCCGTCCCTTTCATCACTTAATCCCTTCATTTGCCATTTTCTTGTCAAAAACTCTCTCTGTGTTATCACTATTCACCAAACCCTAATTTCATTTTCTCTACATTCTACAGAAAAATGGCCTCCGACGAACAAACCTCCACCTCCACCCAAGAGATTTCTTTCAAATGGCAAGACGCCAACAAGCACTACAAATCTCTCATAGTGCAGGAGCCGTTCTTCACCTACAACAACATGGGCCACTCCGGCCTCGATGATATTTTTGCAAGGATGCAAAGATGCACCCCTTTTCACCGCATCATCACCAGGGTTCCGGCGAAGATCCTGCCGCTGCAAACCCTAGCTTTCTACGCCTTCTGGCGTGAGGACGTGAAGGACTCTCTCGACGACATCTTCGTTCGAGCCTCCGACAACGTCATTGTCGATGACTCCTTCAACCTGCTCGAGGCGGTGTTGAAGACGTACGATCTGGAGGATACTGGCAAGGACATATTTCCAGACATGTCCTCCTAGTTTACTGA
Source organism: Thymus mandschuricus (assembly GCA_029379335.1). NCBI lineage: Eukaryota > Viridiplantae > Streptophyta > Magnoliopsida > Lamiales > Lamiaceae > Thymus > Thymus mandschuricus. The sequence continues at coordinate 7,560,285 of CM057082.1, read as the reverse complement.
GGAGTCATTCCAAGCTATAACTCTTTCGGCGATTGAAAACCAGGCCGTGTCTTACGACATGAAGGGGATGCAACGAACTCGGCTAAAACCTGAGTTTCGTTTGCTATTTAATTAACGTTATCCACAAGATCTTGCTTTCTCAGAAGGGGACAAATGACTGGCTGACCCACGACAAATTCAAGATCTTCATTGCTGTTTACCACAACCTCCCAGTGAATTGGGCGAGGCTGTTGGTCCTTGGAATGAAAGGAGAAGCATCAAAGGTCAAGACCTCAGTGGGTAAGGATGGTGACACCCTGCTAACCATCAAGCAAAAGTTCAACTTTTGCCTGAAGATCTCGCTGATCTTCCAGTCCGTTGTAGAACGAGCTGAGTGGGAAGACGCTGTCCCATTCAACGAATCCATCAAGCTCCCGTCGAATCAGCGACAGTTCAACATGTCGCTAGGTATTAATGAAGCATCCCTTATAGCCTCTGATCATGCGATCAGACCGTTCCTCGAGGACACGGCGAAGTCAAACCCGGAATGGGAGGACTCTCGTTTCCTAGCCAAGGGGGAACATGCTGTCCCTCCCCAGGCCAAGAAAGCTTCAGGATCTTCTTCCACCCAGGGCAAGGAGAAGCTGGTGGAGAAAAGCATGAAGCGGGGAAGGACGACCGCCGAGGAAAGGCCTTCGAAGAAACTACAGCCCGTTGCTGCTGTGGTAAGCTCGACTCCCCCAGCCAGAGCAATGTGCTCATCTGCTACTGCTGGAGCTGAGCAACAGCCTTCCTCCACAGAACAACAACCTCTCTCCTTAGAACAACAACCTGTTTCCCCGGGGCATCAGCTTATCAACCCGGAGCATCAGCTTGTCTACCCTGGAGAGGAGACCATTCCCACCGAGGCAGATCTTGATGCGCCTCAAAGTGGATTGTTCCACTTCAACCCTCTCATCACTTTTGACAACACTTCCATCCAGGTCGTTGTCAGTGATGATGATGATGATGATTCTGCCAGCCTTTATCTGAAAAAGGTTGAGGAAGATTCCCGTAGACTGGTGAAGGAGCAAGCTCTCCAGCTCTACGACGACGACATGGAGTTCGCGGCAAAGAAGGCCGTTGATGAATTGCTGCCCGGGGCCAGATTGACTCCCTTGGCGTTTCGAATGGCCTCTCGCCTTCGCCTGTTCTTGGATATCAAGGATGCTGACTATCATGTGATGCAGTCCTTGTTCGTGCTGAAGGATCTTGATCAGCTCAAGGCGGAGGAGGCCCTTCTCAAAGATGAGTATCATTACTCACCTATCTCGGAAGCTCGTGCAAACTTCCGCCAGCTCGTCCACACCTCCATGAAGGTAGAAGCCAAGTGCCTTGGTGTGGACTTGAAGCCGCTCTACCTAGAAGAAGCTGAGTTTTACAATTCAGCTATTCCAGAAAATGAGAATGGACTGAGTCCGATCAGGCAAGAGGTCGTGACCCCAGCCCGTTCTGCCATCAACGTGGATGATCTGTTCCGCGATGATGATGAAGAAAAGGAGGAGGACAAGGAGGAAAATTTGCAGACTTTCCTTTCCACTCACCAGCTGAGATATCTGATCACAAAGAGGATATGCACTGAGCCGTTGGTGTCAACACTCGCTTATCCGATCTCGAGAAGCGGCTGGATTTGAGAATTGGCCAGTTGGAGGACAAACTGACCAAGTCCGTGGATGATGTTCTTTCCACCCTCAAAACCACGGACGAAAGGCTGTTAAAGGAAGTGAGCGAGGTCACTCCCAAGGTCGTTGATGCAGCTAAGGAACTTGTAGATGCTGCCGTCTCCAAGGAGATTGGGAATTTTGCCCAGGTCCATCTTAAAGATCATGTTAAGCCTTTTCTTGGCACGTTGCTCAAGGATGAAGATGTGGCCACCAACACCGATCTCCGTTTCTCTAACCGGCTGATAAAAGAGGTGGAAGACAAGCTGTTAAACCTCCAATCTCACATATCCACCTCGGCATCTGCAGCAAATCAAAGAGAAACAGCTGTTAATGGAGACATCTCAGCTCTTTACTCTTCTCGAGAAACCCTCACTTCCCAGGTTGAAGCCCTCCAGGCTGAAATGAAGAACCTGACTGGTGTCATCACAGCCCTTTCTGAAGATGTCAAAAGGGGAGAAGGTGAGAAGGAGAAGAAAGCTGAGAAGAAGCAGAAGAAGAAGGAAAAGAAGAAGTCCAGGGAAGGTTCTTCTACCGAAAGGCCGTCTCAATCTCCCTCACTTGTCGGTCAAACTGATATAGGAGTGTCTGATCAGCAAGGTGGTTCCTCAACAGGCACAGCAGATGAAGCTTGCCTTATTACAGAGGTTGTGCTAATGAGCGCAAACGCAGATTAGGCCATTGATCCAAATGTTCAGAGAAGGATTCAAGCTGAAAAGAAGGCTGAACGTTTGAGGCTTGATGCTGACAAGGCCGATGCCCTGAGGAAGATGAAGGAAGATGAGAATCGGGCTTCTCTAGCCCAGGCAGAAGTAGACAGAGTCATGAGGCAAAAGCAGGCCATCCTCTCCCAGCTCAACAAGAAATATTTGAAGAGGAAGGCACAGACTGCTATTGAAGGAAGAGACTGGCTCGGCCCAGACCTTCAGCCTCAATGGGAAGAGCTCACCAGTTCATTCATACTACTGCACTACTGGATCAAGTTTCCTCCATACGATCAAGAGAATCATGGCGAGGCCTTCAATCTCATTGTAAGGCACTTTTGGGATCGTACTCTTGTCAAGAGAGTTGTGAAGCTGGCAAGTGAAGCAGGCATTGGTCTTCCCGTCCCTGCAAAAGAAACCTTCTTCTGCCCGCGTCTGTCTGATGGAAAAATAGTGGATTACACTGCCATCAATGAGGGAGTTCGTTCATCTGCTCTGAACTTCGATATTCCTCACTCAGACCCTCGCTTCAAACAGATAGAAGATGGGATCTACACCAGTATGGGACTGACGCCCAGAAGAGAAGAAGCTCTATCAGCTGCTGGATCATCGAAGTAGCTGATTATTAATTTTTATTATATGACCAAGCTTGTAATTGTACATCTCCATCATCCAGCTAGTCATAAATACAAGTTAATATTTTCTGTGCCCAATATGACAAACTCTCTTTGTCTAGGCTTTATAAACTGCTTTACAGTTAACTCATTAATCTTACGAGCCAAATTGCTGCAAGAAAATTCTCTCAAGTTCACATCCATTCAACACTCGAAAATCCTAGAGCTTTCCCAAGTGTTGAAGATAGAGAATTTCACCATTGTTATTCCTCAAGCTTGTTGCGTTTACTACTGCATCAAGCTCCCTGTACTCTCTCTCACAAAATTAGTGTTAAGCTAGTATAGTTGAGATTGTACGTTGTTCATTCGATTGTAAATCAAAAGATTGTTGTTGTATGAAACTGATACTCAGTCAGTATAAACAAGAGAGAAGTAGAATCCAAAAGTAAAGGGATTCGTAGATCGAGCTTGATCTACCGTGGAAGTAGGATAGTTACATCCGAACCACGTAAAAATACCTTGTGTTATTTACTGTATTAATTCACTCTCTCTGTAAACTGTTCATACATAAACTGCATACAACAGCCTTCCTTTAAAGGCTATAAAAGATTTTTACATCAAGAGTTATCTAGCTCAACCTCGCCACCACATTCCGCACTTTGACAGTTTGATAGATCAAGCTTGTTTATCATCACAAGCTTGATAGATCAACCTGTCTCACTCTGTATAGGACTGCTTGACCAGCTAGTTCCTCAAAAGACAGACTGCTGTATTTTAAATTCAAAAACGGTTGGCTATTGGTGTATTCCCCCCCCCCCCCCCATACACCAATTAACTCTCTCTGGGACCAACAAATACAGCATGTACTTTGGCCTGGTTAACTTCAATCCCTCTGGGGGTGGCCATATAGCCCAAGAATTTCCCGGCTTGGACACCGAATGAGCACTTGGCCGGGCTTAGTTTAAGGTGATACAGTCTGGCTACAGCAAACACCTCTTCCAGGTCTCGTATATGATCCTGAGCATGCACACTCTTGGCTAGTATATCATCAACATATACCTCCATATTTCTGCCGATTTGGCACTTATCCATCATCCTTTGATAGGTAGCGCCTGCGTTCTTCAAGCCAAAAGGCATGCTTTGGAAACCAAACGTCCCAGCGCAGACCCCAAACGCGGCTTTTGGGATATCTGACGGATTCATCTTGACCTGATGGTAGCCTTGATATGCATCCATCATAGATAGCAATTCACACCCTGATGTAGAATCCACCAATTGATCAATTCTAGGTAGAGGGTAATGATCTTTTGGACAGGCTTTGTTTAAATATCTGAAGTCAATACACATCCTCTAGGTGTCTGTGTTTCCCTTGGCTACAATCACTGCATTTGATAGCCATTCTGGGAATTGTATTTCCCTAATATGTTTAGCTTCTAATAGTTTTGCGACTTCCTCTCTAATGATTTATCTTTCTCAGGGCCAAATTGCCTTAGCTTTTGCTTTATTGGCTTTGCCGAGGGATCCACATTTAGACAGTGTAACGCCACAGCTGCGTCCACCCCCACTAGGTCAGATGACCCGAAAGCGAAAACATCTGCAATCTTTTGCAGACATCTTACTAGTTGCGATGATATATCTTGAGGCATCTGAGTGCCAATTTTGGTGGTAAACCCCTTTCGGTCTGGGATCAACTCTACTTCTATCAATTGTTCTGCAGGGACCATTAAACTTTGTCCTTCTTTGATAGTTTCAGCCTCTTTGTTCTTGCCCTCCTCTTTTTCTGGTTTGTGTCGGGGAGCGACGGGTTCTGGGACAGCCCATTTTTTGGCCTCCCCTGTTTTGACGGATTGGATATAGCATTTTCATGAGATCATTTGATTTCCCGATATCCGTCCTATTTGATTTCACACAGGGAATTTCATCATTAAGTGATATGTCGATACTATTGCTTGGAAAGAGTTCAGAGCAGCTCTTCCTAGGATAACGTTATAGGATGACTCTTGATCAACTACCCAGAAGGTGGTCAGCTTTGATGCTTTAACATGTCCCTCACCTAAGGTGAGTGTAAGATCTACTGATCCTACTGTCATAATAGGCTTCTGCGAGAAACCCTGAAGAGCTACTTGGTTTCAGAGGCTTTCCTTGGGACATCTGATTGAAACAATCCATGAGGATCATATTAACAGGGGTCCCAGTATTAATGAATATTCTCCATACTTGATACCCCTCTATTTCCGTTGCTACTACAAGGACATCATTGTGTTGGTGTGTAATGGCCTTGTTGTCTCTGGGTCCGAAGGATATCTTTGGAATGATATGGTCAGGCCCCTGCCCCTCAGAAGCGCAGGTGACTCTGTCAAATTCTTTTTCCAGATGATCATTTGGGTTAGCAGTCATCTTTGCGAAGCTCTGCAAATGCTTGTAGATTTTTAGAGAATTAGTTCCAGATGCTCTTGGGACGAGGCTTGAAATAGATATGGTTTGCTTTTGACAAGTCTTTTATGATTGGAGATCATCAGTATGAGTTTTCATAGATATTGCCTGTTTATGTAAGGCTTTAAAGGGTAGCTTCTGCCTGTATAAGGCAGGAATGAGTGATGCCTGCTTTCGCAGGGCTTAATGTTATGGCGTATGCTTTAGACGAGTTTAAGGTATGATACCTATTTTCATAGAGCTTAACGTATAGTGCCTATTTTCATAGAGCTTACTGTATAATGCCCGTTTTCATAGGACTCAATGCATGGTGCCTACTTTCATAGGGCTTAATGCATGATGCCTAATCATGCAGGGCTTTATGTATGGTGCCTAACTATGCAGGGCTTTTGTATGATGCCTAACTATGTAGGGCTTTTTGAAGGGTGCCTAACTATGTAGGGCTTCTGACATGGTTTTGCCTACGGTGTGGGGCTTTTGAGGGTTCTGCCTACTGTGTAGGGCTTACGAGAATGTTGCCTATTAGATAGGGCTTCTGGGGGTTCTGCCTATTATATAGGGCTTACGAGAATGTTGCCTATTAGATAGGGCTTCTGGGGGTTCTGCCTATTATATAGGGCTTACGAGAATGTTGCCTATTTTAGATAGGGCTTATGGGAGTTCTGCCTACTGTGTAGGGCTTTTGAAGATTTTGCCTATTATATAGGGCTTACAAGAGTGTTGCCTATTAGATAGGGCTTCTGGGAGGTTCTGCCTTCAAATGTGGGGCCCCTTCATCAAGGTGAATGGGGTGACCTCGTCATTTTCGGCCCTCTGTTTTCAGTGTCTTCACTCTGTGCGTTTTCGGTATGACGATACAGGGGCCTACGACTGGATTTGAGTAGTAGTGTTTCCTCTGTAACTACCAATCCCTCATAACCCACGAGCTAACTTTATGTTTTGCAACATTTAACGAAATTTTAAACTCACCAATTACTAAAGATGAGCTGAATGCGTTCTGAGATTACTGCAATTTTGATTCAACTTTCCTTCAAATTCTTCACAACCTTCAAACTCAACACATAAAACTGTTCAGTTATCATCATTTATATTATGAGGAAAACATGATCTCAAGATTGCTTTGAATTCCCCGACTCAATACCATGAACAATCCAGCTGAAGTCAATTCACAGTATACATATCCACGTTTTCTAAGAAAATCATTGAACTAACACTGAATATATGTTTATGCTAACAGCCATTTCCCAGGCGTCTCGTGCACGAGAAAGTAACAGAGAGAATTCATAATAATCTTATCACAACCAGCTAGAATTTCAATAATGCCGAAGAGATTAACACTTCAGATTCAAAGGTTTCAACAGTATTGCAAATAATCAAGCTACGAATCTGCACATAAGAAAGGAAATCAACGTCTTAAACTCGAAATTTCCCACAGACGGCGCCAGTTGATAGATCCGGGTTAAAGATATACAACAATTATGTGATTATTCATCATATTTGCAAAGAGTATTCATAGGTAAAGGATTACAACGGTACAGAGTAAGAGATTCATGCGATTTATTAGCCATAAGCACTCATTTTATACAGAGCATCTTCCATATGTGTATAAAATAGAGAATCGAGTTGAATATTGAACAAAGGATGTTTATAACTACAATCCAGTCAAATCCATGGAGCTCAGAGCTCATTCAAGCAGAAAAACAAAGAGGGAAGAAGAGGGCGAAGTGGGGAGCGCAAAGCGTCTCTATACTTCGTCCTCTCTTAGCAACAAGGATTATACCTTTGGCTTGAGTTGTGAAGAATCTCCTTCTTTCCCAAGGAGAATGTAGATGAAAATGAGGCAAGAGAGGAAATCCTTGAAGAAGTATTTCGGTGGCTCTAGTTCGCGGAGGTACGAAGCAGAGTATGAATGGAATAGTGTGTGTATTGTGTAGAGTTGAGTTGGAGTGGCTTCATCACTCGATATTTATAGGTGTAGAAAGGATGAAAAAGGTGGGTGCATATACGCATGAGGGATAAAAAGGGAATTCTTAGGGAGACCATATTCTGTTTGTCATTAATTTAGTGGTCCTCACCCTAGAGGGTGTAGAGTCATGCGGACAGCGTGCCGGGCAAATCCTTGGACCTCGGAAGATGCTTAGGGATCTGGTATAATCTCTTCTGCTCGGGAGTCAGTTCTGAGCAGATCCCAGCATTCTCTATCTTGCGTGGAGCGTCAGTTCCCCTCATGGCATCTGTTGTCTTCAGAACTTATTTTTAACTTTAATGGAAGATGCCATACAATAAAGCTGATATTTAGTCCCTATCAGTGATACTTCAACCGAATGTGTTTGGTCCTCTTATGAAATGCTGAGTTATTTGCCAAGAAGATGGCACTATGATTTTCGGATACAGAATTCAATGAGAAGACGGCTATTTATAAGAGACGCCGAAACCCTAAACCTAACAGGCTACGAATTGGGCCAAAACGCGTGGCCCAAAAAACGTCCCAAAAAAATCGGCGGTGTAGGATTTGGATTTACAATCTCTACACCTAACAGTTGTGGGCGTGAAAACACCAATCAATTTCATACATTTTTATAAACATTAATAAATTTAATAGTATTACACATCTTTCTATCACAATAACAAATTTCTATCACAATAACAAAAGTAATGATACATGGCATTTTGGTAACAAGATAACCCATTTAAATGCTATACCTAATTCGGTTTATTAGTTTAGTTTCACACACATATTCCAAACACACACTAAAAAACTATACACCATAATTTTTTGGCACAAGTAGAAGAGCATTCCTCTTATGCACTGCGAGTCCAGGCTTACAATCAGTATCCACATCTTCTGCACAAACACCCTCAGGTAATTCCCAATCAAAACTATAAAGCAAATTTGCAATCGTAAGCTCCATATTTGCAAGTCCCATAAACATCCCCGGGCATACTCTCCTCCCTGATCCAAACGGAATCACACTGAAATCTGTCCCTTTTATATCAATATTATTGTTCAAGAATCTCTCGGGCACGAACTCATCTGCATTTTCCCACGACTCGGGATCCCTTCCGATAGCATAGGCGTTTACATAAACCAATGTTTGGGGCTGGATTTCGTAGCCGTCCAGAGTGCAAGTTCTTATTGTTTCTCTAGGTAAAAGCAGTGGACCTGGAGGGTACAATCTCAAACTCTCGTTCATTACTGCTTTTAGGTATGGGAGTTTGGGCAAATCATCTTCGTCTACTTTGCCTTTATTGCGGATCAAGTTTCTGATTTCATGTTGTGCTTTCTCCATAACTTTGGGTGTTTTGATTAGGGCTGTCATTGTCCAAACAACTACAATTGCACTTGTATCTGCCGCTGCGATAAATAAATTCTACAAACAAATAACTATAATAGATAAGCCAATAAATTCACATGCAGTATTTAGATGTTAAATTAGGTTTTCGAAAATATTTGCGTAGAAGATCTAATTATTTCTGTAACAAGACTTCACATTTAGATCTTCATTAGTATGGAAGTATGAAGAAATAATTGAACCCACCCTTACATAGCTAGCTCTGTGATGATAAATAAATGATCAGAGACGCTCTCTCTGTCCACAGTAGACACACTTAATGTGTACATCACTGATGTGACAGTGTCACATTTGGAAAAAAAATTTATTATCCCGGGTTTAATTTTTTTTGATAGCCTAGAATATTTAAATCATATTACTCCCTCGGTCCTGTATTTATTGAACCTAAATCTTAGAACATACTAGTATGTTTTTTTACATTTTGATGATATATTAATAAATTAATGTATTAAGGGATTAAGGTGTTAAAGTAGAATATTAGTAGTCAATCTAATGTTTTTAATGGTATTAAAGTGTTAAAATTTAAAAAAGTAGAATGATAAAGTGTTAAAATTAAGACGATCTACGTCCCAAAACTGAATCATTTCAAGTTTCAATAATAATAGTAATTAATTAATTAATTTTATGATAATTACCCTTTAAAAAAAATTATCGAAATCATTTTCATCATCATCGAAATAGTACTAAAATAGGAAGTAATTTCAGATAAAGGTGGTTCACAAGTAGTTTTACCTTCAACACTTAAAAGTCGTATCAAGCTGCAAATTCTGGTTTAGGTTGTGTTAAAACAATAATAAATTAAGTAAATTTCAGAATAAAAACTAACCATTAGAAGGGCTTTGATGTTTTCCCAGGTGATATCAATGGGAGAAGACTTATCTTCTTTAAGCTTGATCAAAATATCAAGTATGTCCTCCTCCTCTTCCTTCTTCTTCGCCATCCTCGATTCGAGATGCTCGTCGATGAGCTCTTGATACAACGAATCCATCTTACCACACATAATGTCCGCTCTTTTTATGGATCCGGTGAGTCTATCCACCCAACCGAACGCGGGAAAATAATCAGAAACGAAAAACGAAGTCGTGAGCGTCTGAAATCCTTTCAAGAGCTCGAAGAATCTTCTCTTCTCAGCTCCATGCTCATCATAGTTCTTGCCAGCAGTAATCCTGCATATCAAACTACTGCCGAGAACCATAGCCCTCTCGCTCATATCCACGACTCGATTATCATCAGAATAGGCTCGAATCTTCGCGATCATATGAGAGACCTCCTCTTCACGGATGTAACCGAAAGACTTGACCTTTGTCTGGCTCAAGAGATGAAGGCGTATGATCTTCCTCATCTCCCTCCATTGTTCGTCGCATGGCGAGAAGACGATGTCGGAGCTGTTGTAGGATAGTTTCTGAAACCCTAGACTTTTAGGTCTGCTGCTGAAGTTTAGGTCTTGAATTTTCATCACTTCTTTGGCTAGTTTGGAGGAAGAGATTACTAGTAGAGGAACAGAACCTAATTTCATGTTTATGATTGGACCGTATTTTTTCGAGAGCTGGTGGAGACAGACATGTAGGTTACCCTCGGCGCTGACTTGGTGGAGGTTCCCGATCAGCGGCAGCGGCGGCGGACCTGGCGGCAGAGTGGTTTTTATTTGATTTTTGGTTTTATGGAGGATATAGAAAATCATGATTATTGGTAGAGCTATTGATAATAGAAGTATCATTGTGTTGATATTTGTTGAAGGTCTAGATGATGAGTAAAGAATGAAAACTCTGAATGGCTTCTCTTTGAGAGAGATGATGGATTATTGATCAGTGTTTTATTCTCTAAGCCCGACATTTTAAAGGCATTTTTTTTATGCATGTTAGGTTGTTAAGTATGTCTATACTGGCCGGTATGGCAACATCCTGACTACTCAATCTCATGATATTACAAGTCGGCATCATTTTCTGATTTATTTTAATTAATTAAAATATTTTAGTATCTATATTAGAAACATTAGTATACTTACTAACATAATATTAGTAGTAGTTTTCACAAAGAAATATTTCAAAACATTGGTATAAGAACTACTACCTTCGTCCTCCATGTTCGTTGAAGGGGGGAGTGGCACATTTTTTAAGAAAAAGGAGGTGAAAAGTAGGAAAATGTGTAGATAGTAAGATAGGGCGCATATATATATATATATATATGTATATGTCATTTAAATATTCTACCGTCCAATTTAATTGACTCGTTTTATTTTGATACGAGATTTTAGGCACCATTTAAAAAGTGAAAAGTAAGGGGTCCTTAATTGAAAAGTAGGGGTTATTTTTTTCCATTAAAAAAAATAAATCAATTAAAGTGGAACGACCCAATAGAAAGGAAACCAAGTGAAGTGGGACGGAGGGAGTAGAATAATCATTTTGTTTTAGGTGAATAAAATAACATGTGGGACGTCCTAAATGTTTAGGGTGATACTCACATGGATATGGGAGACTAGGGGAGTACTTCTTAAAATTTTATGTTTCGCTTTAGTTTTGGGCTTTTTGGAATCAATTACTTCCTATAAGGGGTAATTCTATGCATAGTCAACAAATTATTCTTCTTAGCATTCAAAAAAATTTAAACATAGTATAATATGAATTTACAATACTACCCCTTAGCCCCCAAATTTTATTTATGAAAAATGTAACAGAGCCCCGTATCTTTTTATTCAAAAAATCTATAGCCCCCAAATTATAGATACAAAAATAACTAAAACATACCCTATAAATCTATTTATATATTATAGGCCCAAGGGACTCGTATCCACTTATCATCAACCACATTAATTTACAATTTTACATGAAAGAACAAGATCAACTTGAAGAACAAAGTCCGACTTCACGCTACATAGATGTAACAATTTATGTTTATAATTTTCAATACTTACTATGATAAATCTATGTTTACAAATTATTCACTATTTCGTTATTCCATTGGTTGTTTCGTACAAATAAATTAAACAATCTAACCCCCAATAATGAATCATTTCTATTACAATTGAAACTAAGACCAATTCTCTTCATATGTAAAGCTTGAATAAATCGATCCATTTTCTCTTTTTAGCGCACCTGGCCACCGGGCTCCTCCTTTGAAGGAGTGACCCGGGTTCGATTCCTTGTGGGAGCGAATTTGGGAGATATAAGGTGGACTTAGAGAAATTCTAGGAGTTATTGGGTACTTGGCGTACTAACATCTAATCTAACAACTAACATTTGCCCGATCAAAAAAAAAAAAAAAAATATTCATGTCGCTGAAAGCATCTATCTCTCTTTATTTTATTTTTTCTCGCAAAGCTTTTTGATATTTTTTTCATTGGGTTATGTTTATAGTTCTTCAAATTGTTGGCTATGGGGCTATATGCTCTCTCAAAAAAGACAAAAATGGGGGTTATACATTCTTTGAACAAAGAAAAACGGTGGCTACATGTGGTTTTTATTTAACTAAAATCTGGGGGATAAGGGGTAAGATCATAAAATCATATTATATTTTATTATTTGTTTTAAGAAGGGGCTATGAAGAGTAATTTGTTGGTTGGGTATAGAATTACCCTCCTATTAGGGATGTTAAACGGGCCTACCCACCAGCCCTATTGTGTTGTAGGCCATTCGGATCGGGTTAATAGGGCGCATTTTTTTTCGGGCTAATATTTTTTTGACATCGTATAAATATAAAAATAATTATTATTTTAGCATATATTTGTATAAAATAAATAAATAAATTATTAAATATTGTGAGTTTAGCAAAAACATTTTTAAAATGTCGGTCTTTATTTTACTTTTCACCAAGTGTCGAAGTAAAAAACGCATAGAATTTAAAATGAAGATTATATTTTTATTAAAAAAATTTAAAATACTCGATAATAATTAAAAACTCAACCTAATTATCAAACTTATATATAAATAGAGTAATGAAATATGTCATGAATTCATAATTTATGGTAACTTACCTGGCCAACCCACCGGGCTTTCGGGCCAATCCTATCGGGCTTTTTCGGGTCCAGTCTTATCGGGCTATTTAACTTTCGGGTTATTATTTTCTGACCCTAACCCACTATCTTCTTCGGGCTATTCGGATCGGCCCGTCGGATTCGCGCTTTTTTGACATCCCTACTTCGTATCTAATTTATGTGACACGCTTTTCTTTTTTGAGTTATTTCATCCGACATGAAACGTTTTTTTTTTTTTTTGAATAATTATATTCATAAACAACTCTCTCATTTATTAACAACCACACATTTCAAAATCATAGACAAATAGCTGGACATGAATTTCAAACTTCTAGACTAACAACCACACATATCAATCTATAAACACTCCCTCCTTAATTTACGTGTCAAAAGCAAAATGAATCATCTAGCCTGAGACAAAGTATAAGTTTCAGATGGAGTATAAATTTCAGAGAAATGACTAGCTAGAGACTACAGTTGATGATAAAACATATCGAAGATAAAAAATTGATTATGAGATACGTTTGTTGAAATTTTAGTTGAAATCCAATAATTGTAACTTTTACCCCCTTTCCGCAATAAAAAAGATATGGTAGTATAATGAGTAACTTGCTACATAATTAAGTACGAGATCTTGATGCAAGATCTTCACTTTACTTGCTATTATACATTATCAATGATTTGCACACAATTATGACATTTATTAGTTAATTAAACAAAATATGAAGTCACTTGGCGATTAACAGTACGAGTTGATGATAATAATAGTAATAACCAGTGTTCTAAAAAACGGCCTAGGTGGCGCCTAGGCGCTAGTCGGCGCCGGGCCGTCCCGTTTTTTGGCTAGGCGGAAGGGCTAGGCGGCTGCAAGCTAGGCGCCGCCTAGGCGGCCAAGTCGGGCTAGGCGGGTTGGGTTGTCTAGGCGGGCTGGGGAAAAAGTTAGGGTGTATTACAAATTTACAATTACATTTAAAAATTAAAAATCAACTCTCATTCATCCATCTTGTGTATTACTACAAATTATAAGAATGACGAAATTGAAGATTAGATTACATGTAATAGACTAATTTATCGATTTTATGTTTAAATTTGTGGTAAAGTTTCGACTATACATTTTAATTGAATGACTATTGATTTATGAATTTTGAACCATATTAATTTGCAATTATATATTTGCATTGTTGAGATGAAATTAGATAATATGTACTTTGGATAGTGAAAATTTTAATATTTTTATTTGGGAATATTAGGAAAATAGTAATAAATAAGTATAAAATACGAATCCGCCTAGGCGGCGCCTAGGCGCTGCCTAGGTGGCTAGGCGCTAGTCGGCCCCTTCGCCGCCCGACTAGCGCCTAGCGTTTTTTAGAACACTGGTAATAACATTTTACGATGGTCGTGTCGAGGGAGGGTCATTAATTCACTCCACTGTTGCTTCTATTGGACTGGTAAAGGGAATTGAAGGAATATATAGAAATAATTGTGAGTGTTTTTGGGTGCGAAATTCTAAAATTAATTGGCAAAATAAATTTAAAGGTAGTAAATAAAGTAATCAATTATCGAATATTGTTTATACGATTTATTAAAATCATCAATACACAATTTGAAATTCCCTTATACCTATATTGATTTCCGATAAAGATACTGATGAATCCTAAATTCGTTACTCGGTTTAAGTGAAAGTGTTTGTGAGATTGAAGTGCAGAAAAGTAAGGGACACAGGAAGTTAACGTGGTTCGATCGGAAGATCTACGTCCACGGGAGAATCGAGAGGGAGAGCTTGTATTCAATGTAACATGAGTGTGTTACAATACATCGGATTCAATATTTATAGCTAATTCTATCATCCATCATGGGAGTGATGGACGTGGGATCATGGAGATCGTGGGTGGTGGCCGTTTCTGCCTCCATCACTCCACGTTCTGTTAGTTAGGGCTCAACTCCCTGGGCCTGCAATTGGGCTAGTTGGTGTTGGGCTGGGCCGAGGTGCCTTTGTTGGGCCTATGCCGAGGTGGTGCTTGGGCCTTTGCCGAGGTGGTGGTATTGGGCCAAGGGAGATGGGCCATTTCCTATCACATCCCCCCCGCCCCCCCCTCCAAAAGACGTGGGGTGATGGAGGTGATGTTGTAATTGTGGTCGGTGTCGACTTGCCGTGGTGAAGTTATCCAAGCTCGGCATGTCGCTAGTTATTGAGGTGTGGCTATGGTGCTGCTGACCGAAGTGTCATTTGTTGTGTTGGCCGAGGTCGTGTTGCCGAGGTGCGAAGACGAGGTGCTCACGTCCGAAGTCGTCAGTCGCATTAAATGCGGACGTTTGGTGTCCCGATGAAGCAGGAATGGGATGGGCCGTTACTTGAAACCGCCGTCGCATTGAAGAAGCGTATTGAATACGCTTTTACTCCCTCCCTCTACATGTGCAATGATTTGAGAAAAGCAATCATTCACTCATTTATGCAAATTCAAAAACCCTAAAACTCTTGCTTTGCTCTGCACTGTTCATTGTCTTCTTCAACTCTCTTTCTGCAAACCTTCTACACTTCACAAGTAAGTATGGATTCTCCTTCTTGTTCTTCATCTTCATCCCACCCTATGTTTGTGTTGGATAATACCCTACAATGTTTGACCTCTGATTCACCCACACCTTTTCCCAAAACTATAGAGTTTCCTGAAAACCGCCGGGCCATCGGAAAGTAGGTGGCCTGGATTCTACCCTTTCCACATCGTCTCTGTACGATTTGAGCCTTAAATATAATTTCCCTCCCTCTGTTCTTCTTGCTCAACCTCGAGAGGGTGATAAGGCTTGTTTCCCCCCTCGGGGTTTTGTGACGGTCTACTCGGACCATCTC
This sequence comes from Thymus mandschuricus, assembly GCA_029379335.1. Taxonomy (NCBI): domain Eukaryota; kingdom Viridiplantae; phylum Streptophyta; class Magnoliopsida; order Lamiales; family Lamiaceae; genus Thymus; species Thymus mandschuricus. Next base: position 7,544,687 of record CM057082.1, on the reverse strand, counting down.
GTCGCCGGTCTCCGTATTTCTTTTCCAGCTATCTAAGCCGAGATTCTTGATGTTTTTGGCATCTCCCCCGCCCAACTCTTCCCTAACGGAATACTGCAAATCACTGGTTTGGGGGCGGGTGTACTCGGTTGGGCCTCCCCTTCTCAGCCGAGACATTCGGTGCCATGTATAGTTATAGGACGGGGGGAGGGATGGTACTTTATTTCTTCCCGTAATCGTTTTAAGGTTAAGCCCCCTTCTAAAATACCGGACTGGTATAAGCGGTTCTTCTTCTGTCGGTTTGAGGGGGCCACCGAGGTGGTTGGCGAGGAGGGTGCTATAAACCCTTAAAGAAGAAGCATTTTGCCAATCTAGCAAGTGCTCTCAATGGTCTCGGTGAAATGCCGATTACGCTTGCCGAGATCGAATCGATCGAGGGCAGCGCCGAGCCCTAATGACCCTTCCACCGCGGTTGAGCCGGGGAGGGGTGAGGTTTCCTTCCCTGTCTTTTATTGTGTTATCTTTGCGCACCTCGGTAGTAACCCCCCCCCCCCCCCCCCCCCCCCCTGATGCAGCCCGTGGAACGAGAATTTCAGTTCGTGGGCCCAGAATTGAAGATGATATGGGATGAAGAATGAAGACTTTATTTTAATTTTATTTTCGTCAGTTTTGGTTCAGGCCGTGTTTTGGGCATTAAAAGACTTGTTTTTGGGTTTTTATTATGTTGGTTAATGGGTTGGGCCATACCTTTGACTTTAGGTCAGTTATTTCCTAGTTAGATTAGGTTTAGATTGTTTTATTTGCCTTTCTATATAAGGGGGTCTTTGTGGACGAAAATTAGATCAGATTATTCATTAATATATTTTCTTGAGTTTTTACTCTCTCTCTTTTATGAGAATTTTCGAATTCTTCTTGTGTGCAAGTCGAATTCTTTATCCGGCGAATCATTTGAGTTCATCACCCTCGATTGTGTGTCAATCATCGTCCCCGAGTTGCCTAGACAACACTTTTGTGTTCGATTTAGGAGGTTTTGGGATTTCCATCGGTATCTTGAGTCTTCCGCGTGCGTTTTCTTCAATTCGGTCGGTCAAGGATCGTATCATTTGGCACCAGAGCCAGGCTTACGTCATCCAAGTTCTATCATCCTTTTCGTCTTGAATTTCGTATCTTGTGTTGCTTTCTGTTCGTGTCTTCGTATCGTTCTCTTCGTGTCTTGTTTTGTTCGTGTCGGTTCGTTGAGTCTTCGTCGTTAGTGTCATTCCTTTGTTCTCCGTTCCGTTCGTCAGATTCGTTTCCGTGTCAAAAAAAAAAAAAAAAAAAAGAGGTGTCAGATTCGTTTTTTTTTTTTCATAATTCCTAGATTTGTTTTGTTACCATAAGTTCTAGATTTGTTTCTATAATTCAGATCTTATTTCCTTCATTAATTGATTTTGGTTTCCATAGAGTCCAGATCTGATTTGGTTTCCATATAGTTCAGATTTTATTTCCTTAGTAGAGTTTGATTCAGTTTTCATATACTCCATATTTATCCATAAGTGTCCATATTTATCTTCTACCTTCCATACTTATCCATAAGTTTCCATAAGTATGGTTGAAGAAGCTTTGATTACAAATTTTATGGAAGAGATGCGGAGTATGGTAAAGGATGCATTTAAGCCTATCCATGAGAGGTTAGATCGACTCAAGCATTCTCGGATAAGAGAAAGTCAGAATTTGCTTCATCCAATCACATATCCTCAAAAGCGATTGATGAGAGAAGAGACATCTTATGAGGAGAACTTCGAGCAAACTTCTCGACACAATGGCAGCAAATTAAGGCGGGATGGAGCAAGGGATCGAGAGGCTATCAAGTTGCAAAGTACTCCATCAATCCAGAAGAAACACGATCATAAATCGTCACTTGGAGAGAAGTCGGATCATTGGATTAATAAGGAGAATCAACCGCTGCCACAACAACAATTGAGTGAGATCATGGCTGCATTTAAAGCCGTATTTGATGTCAAAGATGCGGAAGCTCCGAATCAGCAAGAGGAGATCGTTGAACTTGAAACCGTGGTTGATTCCAAGGATGAGGATTGTCTAAGGGAGTTGGTGCTCGAAATTGATGTAGCTGATTCGAGAGATGAGAAATGTCCAAGGGAGATGGTGATCAGAGTTGATGAAGAAGTTGATGTTAAAGATGATGGAGATGATCACACGATGCTGAATTCGGAGGAGTCATGTGAATATGTGCTTGAAGTATCTAATGCACGTACTTTGGGTGCGGAGGCTAAAAGCATTGAAGAAGAACAGCAAAATAATATCTTTCCCACAAGATGTGACGTTGTGGATAAGTTAGGATTGACCTTGTTGAAGCACCCCAAGCTGCAATGGATGAATGAAACTGGAGTTGATGAGACGGACAAGGAAGTAAAGGTTCCGTTTCAAATCAGCAAGTATGAAGGTGAAGTGTTTATTGAGGAGGCATCTATGTTGGAGCCATCTTGGCTGTTTCGTAGACAAATGAAGCACGATGATATATTCAGCAAGCACTACATCGTGTTCAATATTCAAGAGAATAATACGAAGTATAAGAAGGATGCACAAGGGAGCAAACATTTGGTTCAACACTTGTTTCTTGCAAGGAGAGAAAATCTGATTTTTGATCCGGGCATTTGGAGTGACGACGTGGATTTGAGGACAAATCCCTTTCAAGAGGAGGGGAATGATGCAGCCCGTGGAACGAGAATTTCAGTTCGTGGGCCCAGAATTGAAGATGATATGGGATGAAGAATGAAGACTTTATTTTAATTTTATTTTCGTCAGTTTTGGTTCAGGCCATGTTTTTGGGCATTAAAAGACTTGTTTTTGGGTTTTTATTATGTTGGTTAATGGGTTGGGCCATACCTTTGACTTTAGGTCAGTTATTTCCTAGTTAGATTAGGTTTAGATTGTTTTATTTGCCTTTCTATATAAGGGGGTCTTTGTGGACGAAAATTAGATCAGATTATTCATTAATATATTTTCTTGAGTTTTTAGTCTCTCTCTTTTATGAGAATTTTCGAATTCTTCTTGTGTGCAAGTTGAATTCTTTATCCGGCGAATCATTCGAGTTCATCACCCTCGATTGTGTTTCAATCATCGTCCCCGAGTTGCCTAGACAACACTTTTGTGTTCGATTTAGGAGGTTTTGGGATTTCCATCGGTATCTTGAGTCTTCCGCGTGCGTTTTCTTCAATTCGGTCGTCAAGGATCGTATCATTATAGGAAGACTCAAGATACCGATGGAAATCCCAAAACCTCCTAAATCCAACACAAAAGTGTTGTCTAGGCAACTCGGGGACGATGATTGACACACAATCGAGGGTGATGAACTCGAATGATTCGCCGGATAAAGAATTCGACTTGCACACAAGAAGAATTCGAAAATTCTCATAAAAGAGAGAGAGTAAAAACTCAAGAAAATATATTAATGAATGATCTGATGTAATTTTCGTCCACAAAGACCCCCTTATATAGAAAGGCAAATAAAACAATCTAAACCTAATCTAACTAGGAAATAACTGACCTAAAGTCAAAGGTATGGCCCAACCCATTAACCAACATAATAAAAACCCAAAAACAAGTCTTTTAATGCCCAAAAACATGGCCTGAACCAAAACTGACGAAAATAAAATTAAAATAAAGTCTTCATTCTTCATCCCATATCATCTTCAATTCTGGGCCCACGAACTGAAATTCTCGTTCCACGGGCTGCATCATTCCCCTCCTCTTGAAAGGGATTTGTCCTCAAATCCACGTCGTCACTCCAAATGCCCGGATCAAAAATCAGATTTTCTCTCCTTGCAAGAAACAAGTGTTGAACCAAATGTTTGCTCCCTTGTGCATCCTTCTTATACTTCGTATTATTCTCTTGAATATTGAACACGATGTAGTGCTTGCTGAATATATCATCGTGCTTCATTTGTCTACGAAACAGCCAAGATGGCTCCAACATAGATGCCTCCTCAATAAACACTTCACCTTCATACTTGCTGATTTGAAACGGAACCTTTACTTCCTTGTCCGTCTCATCAACTCCAGTTTCATTCATCCATTGCAGCTTGGGGTGCTTCAACAAGGTCAATCCTAACTTATCCACAACGTCACATCTTGTGGGAAAGATATTATTTTGCTGTTCTTCTTCAATGCTTTTAGCTTCCGCACCCAAAGTACGTGCATTAGATACTTCAAGCACATATTCACATGACTCCTCCGAATTCAGCATCGTGTGATCATCTCCATCATCTTTAACATCAACTTCTTCATCAACTCTGATCACCATCTCCCTTGGACATTTCTCATCTCTCGAATCAGCTACATCAATTTCGAGCACCAACTCCCTTAGACAATCCTCATCCTTGGAATCAACCACGGTTTCAAGTTCAACGATCTCCTCTTGCTGATTCGGAGCTTCCGCATCTTTGACATCAAATACGGCTTTAAATGCAGCCATGATCTCACTCAATTGTTGTTGTGGCAGCGGTTGATTCTCCTTATTAATCCAATGATCCGACTTCTCTCCAAGTGACGATTTATGATCGTGTTTCTTCTGGATTGATGGAGTACTTTGCAACTTGATAGCCTCTCGATCCCTTGCTCCATCCCGCCTTAATTTGCTGCCATTGTGTTGAGAAGCTTGCTCGAAGTTCTCCTCATAAGATGTCTCTTCTCTCATCAATCGCTTTTGAGGATATGTGATTGGATGAAGCAAATTCTGACTTTCTCTTATCCGAGAATGCTTGAGTCGATCTAACCTCTCATGGATAGGCTTAAATGCATCCTTTACCATACTCCGCATCTCTTCCATAAAATTTGTAATCAAAGCTTCTTCAACCATACTTATGGAAACTTATGGATAAGTATGGAAGGTAGAAGATAAATATGGACACTTATGGATAAATATGGAGTATATGAAAACTGAATCAAACTCTACTAAGGAAATAAAATCTGAACTATATGGAAACCAAATCAGATCTGGACTCTATGGAAACCAAATCAATTAATGAAGGAAATAAGATCTGAATTATAGAAACAAATCTAGAACTTATGGTAACAAAACAAATCTAGGAATTATGAAAAAAAAAAAAAAAAAAAACGAATCTGACACCTTTTTTTTTTTTTTTGACACGGAAACGAATCTGACGAACGGAACGGAGAACAAAGGAATGACACTAACGACGAAGACTCAACGAACGACACGAACAAAACAAGACACGAAGAGAACGATACGAAGACACGAAAAGAAAGCAACACAAGATACGAAATTCAAGACGAAAAGGATGATAGAACCTGGATGACGTAAGCCTGGCTCTGGTGCCAAATGATACGAACCTTGGTAGGTCCGAACCTCGCTCTGATACCAAATGATACGATCCTTGACGACCGAATTGAAGAAAACGCACGCGGAAGACTCAAGATACCGATGGAAATCCCAAAACCTCCTAAATCGAACACAAAAGTGTTGTCTAGGCAACTCGGGGACGATGATTGACACACAATCGAGGGTGATGAACTCGAATGATTCGCCGGATAAAGAATTCGACTTGCACACAAGAAGAATTCGAAAATTCTCATAAAAGAGAGAGAGTAAAAACTCAAGAAAATATATTAATGAATAATCTGATCTAATTTTCGTCCACAAAGACCCCCTTATATAGAAAGGCAAATAAAACAATCTAAACCTAATCTAACTAGGAAATAACTGACCTAAAGTCAAAGGTATGGCCCAACCCATTAACCAACATAATAAAAACCCAAAAACAAGTCTTTTAATGCCCAAAAACATGGCCTGAACCAAAACTGACGAAAATAAAATTAAAATAAAGTCTTCATTCTTCATCCCATATCATCTTCAATTCTGGGCCCACGAACTGAAATTCTCGTTCCACGGGCTGCATCACCCCCCCCCCCCCCCCCCCCCCCTTTTTTTTTCTTTTGCAGTGAATATGGTGAAGAAAACTAAGGGCCCGGCCTCCAAGAAAAGGAAGGGAGAGGAGTCCGGCTCCCGTGAGGGTGCAAAAAAGGGTACCGGAGTCCTCATCCGAGAGGACTCGCTCCGAGCTTCCACAGAACCCTCTCTCTCACCTCGGGTGGCCGAGAAGCTCGAGGTCGCGGAACTTCGCGCATTTACAGCTACCTCGACATCTTCAGAGCCCGAGGTGGCTGTTACCGGTTTCCGACCCCCACTCCCGGTCTTCCCCGCGGTATGTATAATATTTGGTGTAGGTCAACAGTTATCTAACTTCTGCTGGATATTTAATCATTTGATCATGTGCAGAGTGTGGATTCAACCGTGGAGGAGTTTACCCGTGTGTCTAACATTATGGTGAAACTTCTCCAAGGCTCAGTGACAAAATACTCCCGAGCCACCGGGAAGGTGAGAGATTTGGCCGAGGACAGGGCTCGGCTGTCTTCGGAGGTGGCCGCCGCCACAGTGCGGGAGAAGAAACTCAAGGACCAACTTGGTGTTGCCAAAACCGATCTCGCCACCGCCAAGGAGAAAGTGGCGGAGCTCAAGAAGATGGTGGAGGCGGTCCGCGCCCACGAGGAAGAGGTTGCCGAGGTGTAGGGCAACGTGCTCCGTGCTCTTGCTGAGAGTATTTTCCTCAGCAAGAGGTTCAGTTCGCTCGTCGCTGCGCTGACCGAGCCGGCGAGTACACGGGTCGTGGCCGTGGTTTTAGACCTTGTGGCCGAGGACTTCCCCGAGCTGGACAAGGGGAAGTATGGCTACAAGGTCATCGAGGATGAGGATATGCTTCGGACCTACGACCGAATCCTCATGAGAAAGACCTCCGCCTTCCCGGTGGTGGAGGAGCTCGCTGGTCGGCGCACTCTCCTTTCTGCCGAGGAGGTGCGCAAATGCAACGTCGACCAAGACGTCAAGTTTGAGGCCCTCCTTGGCCCGATGCGCGAGGAGCTGAAGACCCATCCCCTATCCCCGGACGTTTCCGAGGACGAGGAGGAAGAAAAGGAGGAGGAGGTGGAGACTGCCACCCCAGGGCAGAAAGATGCTGATGCCGAGGCGGAGAAGACTGACGAGGTGCAACAGCCGAGTTCCATTGTGAACGAGGCTGACCTCTCTGGCGGGGTCAGTTGATCCCCCCTCTCCTTTGTATTTTGTTTTTTGTTATTTCCAACTGTAATCATCCATGTACTTGAAACTTCCATCAATGAAAAGAAACTTTATTTACACAACTCTGAATGTCTCTTTCTTTTATGTTGTTTGTAGAAAAAAACACAAATCGACTTAACTCCATATCTTGATGAGATAAAGCGGCTAAATAGGTTGTTGGATGCTAAAGATGGTGAGATTATGCGTCTTGACAAACGTGCCGAACACCTCCGCAATGAGTTTGATGCGAAGTACAATGCTTTGCAAATCAAGGGTGACGGCTATGAAGCTCGGTATCTTCAAATGAAGGAGGACTTTACGGAGTCCGAGGTAAAGGTTGTTGAGCACGCCGAGTACGAAAGGGTGATACATGAGCTCGGGGGCAAGACGATCTCCGAGGTGGAGGCCGAAGCTCTCGAGGCTGTCCGGGATGCAGCACGTGAACAAAAATACCGTGGTCCGGACTCATGGGAAGTTGCAGAACATGTTGCGGAGCTGCGGTACCTGACCAATCTGTTTTCTATAATCATCACCCGGCAGCCCATAATGAAGGAGTGGCTGGATGCATATCCGCAGGTGCAGCCTGCAAAGAAGAATGTCTCCCGGTTCTGTGCGTTGAGCCCTACCGTGCCCTCTCGCTTACTCCATGACATAATCGATATGTTTTTACCCGCTCAGATCCGTCGGCCTCTGGTAATTCCTAACCGCAGTGATGGTAATTACACGGCACCTCGGTCAATCTCATGAGGTCGGAGCAATCGAGATGTCTCTAGTAGTAGCCGGGGTCAAGGTCGCGGTCGAAGCACGAAGAAAGACAACATAAACATAGATGACGTGTTGAACCCTAGGGCCGGTGCGCTGGCAAAATATTTTAATTGTAGTCGTAGACCTGATGGGAGTGGTCCCTCGTCTTGACCTGTAAAAATTCTTTAATCTGTATGGATGAATGAAGTAACATTTACAGACTTAACTATGTTTAACGTTACAATGGATTCCGTTGTTCCAATCCCTTTGAGTAACAAGGTGACCTGGTTTTTCCGAAGTGGCACGTGGGCCTAACATTGATTTCCGAAGTGGCTCATGGGCCGAGCATCGGGTGTCCGAAGTGGCACGTGGGCCTAGCATCGGCTTCCTAAGTGGCACATGGGCCGAGCATCGGGTATCCGAAGTGGCACTAGGTCCGAGCATTGGCTTCCGAAGTGGCACGTGGGCCGAGCATCGGGTTCTGTTTTGCCGACTCTGTCGGGAGGGGTGGTCCCCTAGTTTTGTACGAGATGTGGTCTCGAGTGTAGCACATATCCTCGCCAGGATAGTGTGAGAAAGTATATAGAGGTATTGCACATATAGGTAGAGTAATGCAGAACAATATAAACACACAATTAAAATAAAAGAACTGCGAATTTTCATTAAAACTTTAGAAAGCTTTTAGAAAATAGACTCAAAATGACAAAGATAAACGTACTACGACAGGAGGTAAACAAGACTAGACTCTATCCTATATGATACTTGATAGGGTGCATATTTTACCATATTATCTAAGTGTTTTATAATCGTTTTCTTGTCTTATTTTGATAGTTTAGCTCATATTTTATATTTTTTACGTTATTTTGAGCTAGATTACGCTTTTGGGTTGTTTGAGTGTTTTTAGGGCTTTTGAGTCGAGAAAACCCAAGATGAGATGAGAGACGACGAAACCAAGGAAGATGATCCGGAGTTCTGACTTTTCACGATTTTATTGCATACTTATTTTGGAGTAATGAATGCAGAATATCAAAGAGGAGTTCGATACGAGCACGTAGGCAAAAACGGAGGTCAATTTGGAGTTCGGACGAGGAAGATACGGCCGAAACAAGAAAGACGCGCAAGGCCTCTCAACCCTCTCGACCCGCCTCTCGATCGAGAGCTTGGTCGAGAGGACACCCGAATTTTCCAGCCGGGATTTCTTTTAGGTTGCGTTCTCTTTGATGCGAAAGAAAAGAAGAGAAAAGAGAAAATTACTCTATAAATTCCACTCATTTTCTCACCTTTTCTCATCTTTTATAAATGAGGGGGGATTTTACTCCTTAAATTGGAGATAATATTTACAACACCAAATTGGAGAGATAATATTTTCTCTCCATTGTAGTGCAAATGAAGGGGAAATAATAGACTAGGTGAGAAAAGGGGAGAAAAGGGGTTAAATTTATAGCGTGATTTTCTCTTTTCTCTCATTTTCTTTCGCATAAAAGAGAACGCAACCTTAAAAGGCAATTTTTAATTCCTTTTTGGTTTCCTTGTACAGTTAGGTATTAGATGTAAACTTTTACCCTATAAATACATCTAAACTTATCATTGTAGAGGAGCTCTCTAGTCTGCAACATACTTTAGATTAGTTTTTATTCTTTTCTATACACTTTTATATTTTAGATCTAGATTTAATTCATGTATTTCTTGGAAGACAATTGAAGATTGAAGATTCATCAAGATTCAAGAGTTTTTCTAGCTCTTTCTCTTTTATTTATACTTTAATTATGTTTATTCTTCCTTCTACCTTTCTTTTAATTATGTCTAGCTAATTTCCTTTAGTTGATTTTAGGGTTTGTATGTCTAATTGAATCTATGTGAGTTCTTTTAATTACAATTAGCCTTCCAATCTAGGTGTATGTTTCATGCATAATTAACTGCCCATTAATTGTGTATGCTTAGTTACGTTTTTATGCCCTAGCCGGATAATTGCATAATTGATCTCATGAATACATGGTATGATGATTTAATTGTCTTAGCCGAAGTTAGATTGTCGTAGGTCTATATATAGTCGATATAGGTGTCGTAGCCGAATCTTATTGATTGTATTTATCGATACATGTTCTATTTTGCATTCGATTTAATTTTTATGAGACTGAGAGGAGATTAGGATTTTATCGAGTGACGATCTATACTGCCTTAGCCGGAGTGTTAGGTTATTTTCGTGTATCGCATCTAGGTTGAATTAAATTGGTTAATTGGGTTAATTGTTACTTGCATAGATTTGATAAGATAGACTTCCCTAGAATCAACTTTGTTTTCTATTTGAGTTATTTGCTTTATTATTTGCTTATTTATTTGTTTCCTTATTTGCGTTTTCTTATTTGTTTATATTCGTTGCCTAGGATTTTAGAAAACCACATCTTAATTCTTAATTGCCTAGACATCAGTTTAATTCTAGAGTAAAGGTACTTTGTGTGATTTCGATATATATCAGTCCATGTGGATACGATACTCGTACTTATTCTTTACTATACCTATTTTTTGTGTGGTAGAAATAGTGCTTCAAATTTTGGCACCGTTGCCGGGGATTGATTAGATTTCATATAGATATTTTGAAATCGGATTAATAGGTGATTTAGGCGTTTTTTTTCTTCTGTTTTTGTGTATTGATCTAATCGTCTTTGATTGGTGTTTAGTTGTTAGGTTTTTCATTGTGTTTTCGTGTTCGTTTTCGTTGTGTTTTTGTGTCTTTTCGTGTGTCTTTGGCTATGAATTGGTTGTTTGGAGTTTTTGGTACTTGTAGAATGAAAAGGGCGGAAACGAGAAGAAAACGAGAAGAAAGGTTGTTGAGCAATCATTGACCTCGAGTTCTAACCTCTCATGATTTTATTGAAGATTCATTTTGGATGTAATGAAAGCATTATATCGAAGAGGGGTTCGATAGGAGCACATAGGCGAAAACGGAGGTCTTTGGAGTTCGAATGAGGAAGATACGGCCGAAACAAGAGAGTCGCGCGCGAACGTGCCAGTACCTGATCTGGCCGATCGGCCAGATTTCCTTAGGAATCTGGCCGACCGGCCAAGTACTTATGTGCGTGTTTAGCAGTTTCTGATCTGGCCGACCGGCCAGAATTCCTTCAGCATCTGGCCGATCGGCCAAAAGTCGGCGTCCAGCTGTGTTTCCTTATTTAATTAGGTTTTCTTCCTAATATATATACTAGTGCCTTGGACGAATTTTGTATCATCCTTTATCATCTTTTACCAGTTTTTAGCATACTTTAGCTTTAGTTTTCAGCACTTAAACATTTTAGATTTGTTTTACTTTGTTCGGATCCGGATTCGTAGTTCGTTTAATTCAAGACTTCTTTATTTAATTCAAGTTCTTCGTTCTTCGTTTAATTCGCGTAAGTTCTTTATTGTTTTCGTTTAATTGCTTTAATTGCTTTGCTTTCGTTTTAGATTCGTTTTCTTAATTGCTTGGTTTAATTTCCTTAGTTTAATTTCGTTCTTTCGATTTCTAGTTTAAAGTTTAGATTCGTTTTTCTTGCTTTCAATTCTCTCGTTTTTAAAGTTGTCAAAGTTAGATTTATTTGCCTTTAAATTTCCAGATTTCATTCATCATGTCTAGAGTAGTTTATGCTTCCTTCTTTGCTTTCTTTATTGCTTTCTTTTCGGGGCCGGTGCACTTTGCTTAATCTTCAAGTTCTCGAGATCCCTATACATGTCGGCAATTTGCTTCTTCAAATCGGGGCTCATCGAGATTGCACTCGCCTCCACTTTCCTTGGCCTAGCTGATTTTTGTTGAGAACTCGCAGCGAGCGTCTCGAATATCGTCTGCAACTCGTCAGCTGTCTTGACCGCTATGTTGCCTCCGGCCGAACTATCCACCATGAACTGACAAGTCTGGTTGAGGGCGTCGTAGAAATACTGCCAAAGCAACTCCGGTGCCATTTGATGATGAGGGCACTGTTGAAGTAGCTCTTGGAACCTCTCCCATGCTTCGTGAAATGGCTCATCGTTGTCTTGGGAGAAATTCATAATCTTTGACCGCACCTCTTGAGTCTTGCGGTTCGGGTAGTACTTGAGCATGAACTTCTCGCACACCGCATTCCATGTGGTGAGAGAGTTGGCCGGGAGCGCCAAATACCACGACTTTGCTCTATCCTTCAAGGTGTACGGGAAGCACTTCATCTTCAGATTGTCCTCCGTGAGTCCCGAAAGTGGGAAAGTCTGAACCACAGTGCAAAACTCTCGGATGAACGTCAAGGCATCTTCGTTGGGCAGCCCGTGGTAGGATGGGAGCAACGCCATGTGGTGAGGTTTAAGCTCATGATTCCTGACCGCTTCCGTCAGGACAATCGCCGAAGTGGTGGCTGTGAATGTGGGGCGAGCAAAATCGCCCATGACTCTAGCTGCCATGGCTTCGGGCTCTGCAAATAACAAGACTAAGGAAAAGTCTTGAGAGTCGATCTCCTCCTTCTCCTTCGCGGCTAAAATCGCTTTCCTTTGATGGATGTTGTCGAAGTAGGGCGCTAAATTCCTTTGAAGACTTCGGCGACCATGCATAAACAACACTCAACAAAAGGGTTAAACGCACCGAGTGGGAGAAACACGAAATCGAAATACGCAAATAAAAATAAAACAAATAAAAATACTACACAATTAAAAGCCTAAAGTTTTCCCCGGCAACGGCGCCAAAATTTGTTTCACCAAAAAGTGTTCGCAATAGACGAAATCTATCGTAGCACTAGCAAGTAAAACCTAAGTATCGAATCTCAAGGAAAACTTAGCAGGGCAATCAATTATGTAGTAAAACCTAATCTAGCCTAAATCTAGGAAAGCAAGTAAATAAGATTTTTGGGTTTTTGTTTTTAAATCCTAGGCAATAAAATAAATCAAAGCAATTAAAATCAAAGCAAATAAATCTAATCTAAATGTTGGAAATAAATTAGAAAATTAAACTAGATGAAAGCAATAAATCTACCTAGGCAAAAATCGAAAAGAAAGCAATAAAGAAAGCAAAGAAGGAAGCATAAACTACTCTAGACATGATGAATGAAATCTGGAAATTTAAAGGCAAATAAATCTAACTTTGACAACTTTAAAAACGAGAGAATTGAAAGCAAGAAAAACGAATCTAAACTTTAAACTAGAAATCGAAAGAACGAAATCAAACTAAGGAAATTAAACCAAGCAATTAAGAAAACGAATCTAAAACGAAAGCAAAGCAATTAAAGCAATTAAACGAAAACAATAAAGAACTTACGCGAATTAAACGAAGAACGAAGAACTTGAATTAAATAAAGAAGTCTTGAATTAAACGAACTACGAATCCGGATCCGAACAAAGTAAAACTAGTGCAATCTCGATGAGCCCCGATTTGAAGAAGCAAATTGCCGACATGTATAGGGATCTCGAGAACTTGAAGATTAAGCAAAGTGCACCGGCCCCGAAGGAGGAAGAGAGGAAGCCGGACAAATGCGAGATTTGTGGAGAGTTGGGACACATCAAGGAGGTTTGCCAAAACATGGGAGCACCCACTTATGAAGGAGGAGCCGATGTATATGCTGCCCAAGGGTACATGCCACCACCCCAAGGGCAAGGTACGAACCCGAATTTTCAATATCGTCGCCCCTCTCCATATAATAACCCTTACCCTCCTCAAAATCCCTACTACTCTCAACCTCCACCATATTATCCTCCTCATCAATATCCTCCAAATCCCTACTATCCACCACCTCCATACTACCCCCCTCAACCTACTCCTACACCACCACCATCATACCCAAATTCTCGTCCTCAAGGACCTCCAAAAAAGCCTCCCGTCGATGAGGATCGTCTCCATGCGCTTGATGCGAACATAAAGAGGCTCGAGTTGGCCATTGGCCAAATTTCTAGTTCCATGCACCTGATGCAACTACCGGGGCGAATTCCGAGCCAAGGGATTCAACCACAACAAGCCAACGAGGTGCAAGCCCCATATCCTCCATATGTTCCTCCCGTTCCACCTCACCAAGCTCATGCAATCACGGTGTTACAACGCAATGGAGTTCCGATGCCTCCTCAAGGGCCCATGGGAGATAGACGGGGCCCGAGCCATTGATGGAACGGCCCGGGAACCCCGGCAATACCCTTCGGCCAACCTCGTCTAGTAGCCGATCTGGCCGGTCGGCCAGAATCTGGCCGCTCGGCCAAACCCTTCAACATGCGCGAGAGCACAGCGTCCAATCTGGACGATCGGCCAAGTCACCTTGACTTTGGCCGATCGGCCAAAACCGACGAACAACACACGGAGTCCGAGGATGATAAGAAGGATGTTCCCGTTCTCCACAAGACGCCCGATCCGTACGTTCCCCCTATTCCATTCCCGAGTAGAGTGAAGAACAAGAAGCAAATGCTCAACCCGTACGTTCCACCTATTCGGAGTATCGTGAAGAAGGAGACAAAGGACCCCAAGCCTATCAACTCATTTCCTAAACGAGGGGATCCGGGAGGTTTCGACTTGAGTATTATTTTGGACAGCGGAGAGACCGTTTCGGGATTGATGGATTTAGGAGCTGCGGTGAACCTAATGCCGTATTCTATTTTCGAGAAGATGAACTCAAGAGTCCTTCAAGCTACCGACATGCGCATTGAGTTAGCAGACGGCACCGTGAGCAGTCCTTTGGGAGTTGTGGAAGATGTCACTGTCTTAGTTGGTGGAATTCGAGTCGTCACCGACTTTGTTATGCTTCATGAAGGCAAGGGAGCTAAGAGCGCAACCGATCATCTACTTTTATTGGGACGACCATTCATGGCCACTACTCGAGCTCGGATTGACGTAGGTACCGGCACATTGAGCATGGCCGGTGAGGGAGGTTCGGTAACATTTTCGGTATTTGAGAACTCACCTTCTATTCCTACTTCATCTTTTCATTTATGCTCTTATGTTAAGCTTGCTAACCCTTGTGTTGAGGAAAATATTTGTGAGATTTTTAACAAGGAAGCAGCCTTTGAAGAATTCATTGAAGATGAAGAGTCCATTGAAGATGACGAATTCTTTAGTTGTGTGGATGAGGAAGAGGATATAATCGAGCAATATCTAGGGAATTTGAAGGAGGTTGATGAAGTAGAAGAGGAAAACTTGAACCATGTATCGAAAGAGGAAGTTGTCGTTAACTCTTTTCTTTCTAACCTCACCAATTGTGTAACATCTTTTCTTGCAGAGTTTAGCTCGAAGATGTTTGAGGAGGAGTTCGAAATAAGTGTGGGGGAGTCGAGAGTTGATGATGACCACGTCCTTGACCTTCGAGATGGTTCGAGAAGGGAGTGTGAGTGTGTCGCAAGGAGCATCAAAACGTCGCTCGGTGCTACGGGCTTAGGTTGATTGTATCCTTCGTCTAGCTAATGACGTTAAACAAGCGCTTGGTGGGAGGCAACCCACGTATTTAAAAAAAAAATTATTAATTCTATTTTTCGTAGTATTTATTTTTAATATTTGATTTTTCGTATAGTTTGTGTGTTTTTGCAGGAATAGGCGTCGGACACCTAGTGGCTGATCTGGCCGATCGGCCAGATTTCCTTAGGGATTCTGGACGATCGGCCAAAACTGTGCAAACGTTTCTTGGCCAGTATCTATTCTGGCCGATCGGCCAGATTCCTTAATGAATTCTGGACGATCGGCCAAACTTATGGGAGCCCTCTTCAATTCTAGTCAAACTCGCTTTTGGCCTTCATGATCCTCGTTGGGATGATCCCCGGTTCCGAAGTCCTTTCAATTAATCGTAGCCTTAAATTGTGTCTTTTTCGTTTTGTTTTGAGTCTTTTATTTTGATTTCTTTATTTTACTCGATTTTCCGCTTTGGTATTGTGTTTTGTGTTTGTTTTGTAGGTACTACTTGGAATTTCTCGGGATTTCAAGTGTGTGGGTCGACATCTTGCGATAAGTTCCTTCTATCCCTTCCTTTTTATTTTCTCGCAATGAGGTCATTGATTGATTTTAAGTGTGTGTGTGTGTGTGTGTGGGGGGGGGGGGGGGGGGGGGGGGGGGTCTTTGAAACTTTGGCATGATGTGTTTAATTTTGTTGAGTCTTAGGAGTTAATTGAGTCAAATGAGCATGTGATGATAGTATTGTGGATTTGGCCGATGATAGAATTTTTTTTTTGATTTTTGGAGAAAAATTCATGATCTTTATTATGCATGGAACCTTGGCGAAGCGACACATTTTATTCATTGAATTTGAAGTATGCTATGATGTCGGGAACTAGTTAGTTTGAACCCGTGAGAATTGAGCTATTTGTGCATATTTATGCCTATTCTTTGATTGAGTGATCATGCATGCTTTGTTGTTTCTAGAACTTGCCTTGTTTCTCCATCAAGACCTTAGTATATTTACGAACTAGGAGATGATCTTAGGCCATCTTTCTTTAGCCACATGATCCCTATACACTAACCTTGTTCATAAACCTTTGTTTACCCCTTTTGAGCCTTTGTTAGCCGTTCTTTGTAAAACCGGATGATAGGAGGTTTGGATGGTTATGGGTATCCTTAGTATTTATTGTTGGTGATATGGAAGGAGTTGAATAGAAAAATTTGGTTGTGGTGAAGAAGGAGGAGAAAGGAGTCTTAGATGCTTGATTTATGTAGTTAGCTATCCCTA
The DNA here is from genome assembly GCA_029379335.1 of Thymus mandschuricus. NCBI lineage: Eukaryota > Viridiplantae > Streptophyta > Magnoliopsida > Lamiales > Lamiaceae > Thymus > Thymus mandschuricus. The sequence goes on along the minus strand of CM057082.1, from coordinate 7,528,211 downwards.
TGAGCTTAGAAAAAAAAAAGATAAGAAAAAAAAAAAAGATGAGAAAAAAAAATAGAGCCTTTGTTCAACATTAGAAAGAACGTTTATTAGTGGAGCTCTAGAGAAAAAAAAAAAAAAAAAAAAGAGAGAGAAAAGAAAGAGAGAATAAGAATATAAGCATAAGGGGATAGTTAGCTTTGATTTATATAGTTGATATTTTAGCATCTTTGAGTTTGTATTTGGTGTGTTGGATGGTAGAAGATGGAGTAAAAATCCATACTTTGGTTGGAGTTGAAAAGAGGTTGATGATTTAGATTTATTTGAGTCACTTAGCCTATACTTTCCCTACCTTAACCAATGTCCCTACATTACAAGCTTATATAAAGACCTTTTTGATTCTAATTTGTAAGTATTACATTAGGTGGAGATGTTGAGATTGAAGGCAAGCCTATGGTAAACATGTTGCATTGCATTGATATTGAGTGAACCCTATGATGTGCATTATCTTATACATCTTTTCTTTGAGAGAGTTGAGTGTTCACTTTCATATATAAAATTTCACATGGTGGGGAGTGTTCTTTGATGGATTAGCATATTTTGAATTAGTTGAGTAGATTGTGTTGATTGATGTTAAGGTTGTGTGCATAGTTTTGATCATGATCATGAGAGTTTGTTTTCGAAAAGTTTTGAGGCTTATATAGTTCACAATACTTGAGTCTATTGTTTATTTCGTTTTTATATTGCTTGAGGACAAGCAAAGGTCTAAGTGTGGGGGATTTTGATTGGTGTTTAGTTGTTAGGTTTTTCATTGTGTTTTCATGTTCGTTTTCGTTGTGTTTTTGCGTCTTTTCGTGTGTCTTTGGCTATGAATTGGTTGTTTGGAGTTTTTGGTACTTGTAGGATGAAAAGGGCGGAAACGAGAAGAAAACGAGAAGAAAGGTTGTTGAGCAATCATTGACCTCGAGTTCTAACCTCTCATGATTTTATTGAAGATTCATTTTGGATGTAATGAAAGCATTATATCGAAGAGGGGTTCGATAGGAGCACATAGGCGAAAACGGAGGTCAATTTGGAGTTCGAATGAGGAAGATACGGCCGAAACAAGAGAGTCGCGCGCGAACGTGCCAGTACCTGATCTGGCCGATCGGCCAGATTTCCTTAGGAATCTGGCCGACCGGCCAAGTACTTATGTGCGTGTTTAGCAGTTTCTGATCTGGCCGACCGGCCAGAATTCCTTCAGCATCTGGCCGATCGGCCAAAAGTCGGCGTCCAGCTGTGTTTCCTTATTTAATTAGGTTTTCTTCCTAATATATATACTAGTGCCTTGGACGAATTTTGTATCATCCTTTATCAACTTTGTTCGGATCCGGATTCGTAGTTCGTTTAATTCAAGACTTCTTTATTTAATTCAAGTTCTTCGTTCTTCGTTTAATTCGCGTAAGTTCTTTATTGTTTTCGTTTAATTGCTTTAATTGCTTTGCTTTCGTTTTAGATTCGTTTTCTTAATTGCTTGGTTTAATTTCCTTAGTTTAATTTCGTTCTTTCGATTTCTAGTTTAAAGTTTAGATTCGTTTTTCTTGCTTTCAATTCTCTCGTTTTTAAAGTTGTCAAAGTTAGATTTATTTGCCTTTAAATTTCCAGATTTCATTCATCATGTCTAGAGTAGTTTATGCTTCCTTCTTTGCTTTCTTTATTGCTTTCTTTTCGATTTTTGCCTAGGTAGATTTATTGCTTTCATCTAGTTTAATTTTCTAATTTATTTCCAGCTTTTTGATTAGATTTATTTGCTTTGATTTTAATTGCTTTGATTTATTTTATTGCCTAGGATTTAAAAACAAAAACCCAAAAATCTTATTTACTTGCTTTCCTAGATTTAGGCTAGATTAGGTTTTACTACATAATTGATTGCCCTGCTAAGTTTTCCTTGAGATTCGATACTTAGGTTTTACTTGCTAGTGCTACGATAGATTTCGTCTATTGCGAACACTTTTTGGTGAAACAGTCTTCTTTCTTTAGTTCAATTGATTGATACACCACCCTCGTCTCCACTACCTTCACCAAAGAATCAAGATTCAATGGCGGATCAAGGAGTGAGGAGGACTCTCAATGATCGGTTCAAGCCGGTTGTTGATCAATTCCAGAATGGAGGATGTGGGACTGTTGAGGCAACCAACTATGAGATCAAGACTTCACTCATCAACATGGTGCAAGAAAATCAATATGGAGGCACACCGATGGAGGATCCTAATGCTCACCTGAAGCAATTTCTCAACATCTGTGCCGCCTACAAGGCAAATGGAGTGCCTTCAGACTACATCAAGCTCAGTCTTTTCGCGTGGTCTCTCAAGATGATGCTAGAGAGTGGCTTGAGGATATAGAGAATCGAGCTGAGATAAAGACTTGGAGCGAGCTGTGCACACTGTTCTTAAATAAGTTCTTCCCACCTTCAAGGGCTCAGAGGCTTTTAAACGAGATCAACAAATTCCAACAATTTGAAGATGAGTACCTATACGAAGCATGCGGGAGATTTAGAAATATGCTTCGTGTCTACCCCAATCATGGTCTGGACAAGGGGGAACAAATCTTCTGCTTCCATCGAGGATTGAACAAGCAATGCAAGAAGGAGCTCGATTATGCATCTAAAGGAGGATTCTTAAATAAAGATGCAGAGACAACTTGAGAGATCATCGAGCTCAATGTCAACACAAGTTATGAGGAGGTTATCGACAGAAGAGTTGGGAGAAGGAAGGTTGCCGCCATTGGATCTAAAGCTTATGATGATTTGATGTAGAAATACACCAAGACGGCAACGGAGTTGGATGCTTTCAAGAAGACTTATTATCCCAACAATCGAAGCCATCCAAACATATCCCCTGGCTTCCATGTGGAGAATGGAGTTGTCCAAGAGCCTAAGAAGGAACCTTCATTTGAGGAGTTGATAAAGAATCTCATATCAATGATGACAAATAAAATCGGAGCTTTAGAGTTTAGTGTTTCTAATATCGAGAATGCAGTCACAAATTTGACCAAGCACATGAATATGTTGGATACTCGAGTTGGTCAAGTAGCCAATGCTCAAGGAGGAGTCCATAAGCCCGGCCAATTCCCAAGCACGACCGAGCAAAACCCGAAGAACCATCAAGTTCAAGCTATCGAGCTTCGAAGCGGCACTCGGTACACTAATCCATCATTGGAAGCTGAAGATACTAGAGAAAGAAGCCACAAGGATTCGGAGTTCGAGGAGACAAGAAGACAAAGTCCGATGTCCGGGCCTCTCGACACCCCTCTCGATCGAGAGGCCGATTGAGAGGTCAATACTGGATTCCAGAAGATCCCTCTCGATACCCCTATCGATCGAGAAGGGGATCGAGATCTGTTCGACGAGGAGCTTAAACGTACCCCTCTCGACACCTCTCTCGATCGAGAGGTCGTTCGAGATGATTCCCAGAAAATTCAAAGGAAACCTCTCGACACCCCTATCGATCGAGATGGGGGTCGAGAGGTCAAAACTCGAGGTCAGAAGGTACCTCTCGACACCTCTCTCGATCGAGAGGCTGGTCGAGAGGGTGCAACTCCGTCCCAACATCCCACTTATGTTCCGAAGGCCCCCTTCCCTCAACGATTGGCCAAGACAAAGCAAGACGAGAAGTATCAACGTTTATTGGAGATGCTTCAAAAGGTCAACATCAACATCCCGCTTCTCGGTGCGCTTCGAGACATGCCCAGTCACATGAAGTTCATCAAGGATGCGGTCTCGGGAAAGAAGAAGTGGGGCAAGTTTGAGACGATCAACCTAACGGAGAAGTGTAGCGCGGTGATTCAAAAGAAGCTCCCATTGAAGCAAAAGGATCCCGGGAGGTTCACACTAGCGTGCAAGATCGGAGATCAAGTGTTCAAGAACGTGTTATGTGATCTTGGTGCTAGCATCAATTTGATGCCACTCTCCATCTTCAAGAGGCTCAAAATAGAAGAGATGAAGCCGACTACTATTTCCCTACTTATGGCAGATCGATCAGTTTCTTATCCAAGGGGGATAGTTGAGGATGTACTCGTGCAAGTTCAGAATCTTGTGTTCCCAGCTGATTTTGTAGTGTTGGACATGCCCAAGGATGATAATCAATCATTGATCTTAGGACGGTCATTCCTAGCTACGGGGAGAGCTTTGATCGATATTTAAGATGGATATTTGACATTTAGAGTCAATGGAGAGGAATTAAAGATTTCCATCTACGAAGCAATGAAGAGGCCCGATGATCATCGAGAAGATGTTTTTGCTATTCAAGTCTTGAAACCACCTATACCACCGGCACCGGATGAAGTTTTCGACAATAACATCACCAAGTTTTTACACCATTACTTGGAGATTGCCGGAGTTTGCGAGGAGATTCTTGAGTGCTTAAATCAGTTGGAAGCCATTCCACCATTGAAGTTAGCCGAATTCAAGAGATCAATCGATGCCATGAGGAAACTTGATGATGGGGGAGAGATGAGCTTTTATTTTGATCCACCTTGATAAGAGGTATCGTCGGGCTAAAGACGTTAAACGTAACACTTGTTGGGAGGTAACCCAACTCTATCTTTATTTTTTGTTTTCATTTTTCAGTTTTTCATTTTTTGTTTTTATTTGAGTCTTATCTTTTATTAAGATTTTTATCCAAGAATTTTCTAAGCTTGTGACCTGTAGGTTTTCTCAATGAGGTTTCAACCAGGAGGAGAAGATCGATAGTAAGTTAGCTTCGGTGAAAAGTACACTCGTTAACTTAACCACTCCTTCGTCTTAAACTTTTCCTTCATCATGATTCGAAATAAGTTTGGGAAGGGGGAAGTGTGGCTTTGTTAACTCGGTTACATGAGTTTTTGGATTGTTGCTTAATTTTTGGATATTTTAGTAGTAGTTTTTATTTTTGTTGGTCTTTATTTTTGAGTCTTAGGTTTAAATTGAGTCAAGTAAGCATGTGATGATAGTGTTGTGAATTTGGCCGATGATAGTATTTTTTATCGATTTTTGATGAAAAGCATGATCTTTATTATGCATGGAACCTTGGGCGAAGCGACACAATTTATTTGGTGAATTTGAATTGTGCTATGATATCGGGAACTAGTTAGTTTGAACCCGTGAGATTTGAGCTTTTTGTGCATGTTTATGCCTATTCTTTGATTGAGCGATCATGCATTCTTCATTGTTTCTAGAACTTGCCTTATTTCTCCATGAAGACCTTAGTATATTTATGAATTAAGAGATGATCTTAGGTCATCTTTCTTTAGCCACATGATTCCTATACACTAACCTTGTTCATAATCCTTTGTTAACCCCTTTTGAGCCTTTATTAGCCGTTCTTTGTAAAACCGGATGATAGGAGGTTTGGATGATTATGGGTATCGTTTGGTAATTAGTAGTATGGAAGGAGTTGAAAAGAATATTTAGTTGTGGTGAAGAGGGAGAAGAAAAGAATTTTAGATGCTTGATTTAAGTAGTTAGCTACCTGATAGGTTAGAAATTTACATGTTTTTATAAGTGTTTAGGAGTCGTTTCTAGGTCTCGTTTAGTGATTTAGTTCGTATTTTGTATGGTTTTATGACTTTTCGAACTATATTACGCTTTGGGTATTTTGTTGTATTTTTAGGCATTTTTCGAGTGGAAATAACCCAAGTTGAAACGAGGATCGAGAAAGCCAACTGAAGAAGTGTCGAGAGGCGAAGAAAAGAGTTCGAGTGAGTTGACTCGACCAGGCGCGCGACCGCGCCATGGGTCGAACCAACCACACTGGCAGCCATGCTCGATCGAGCCTGATTTTCAAGTGGCGCGACCGAGTGCGCGACCGCGCAGTCGGTCGAGCGCGTGGGCGAGCCACCGGTCGAGCCGAAACACGGGATTCGTCAAATTCGCGGGCTTTTCGACTTTTTATCGAGTCCTATTACACTTATGTTTCCTTTGTGAATTTCTACTCTATAAATACCTTAGATTTAGCATTGTGAACCCTAGTTCTCCTTAGTTTTTCATAGTTTTTCTCATAGTTTTCATAGTTCTCTTTAGAATTTTTTTTTAGTTTCTAGTTCGTTTGTTTCCAGCTTTCGTTATTGTTCGACATTGGAGTTTTATTCAAGTCTTATTCAAGACTCAAGATTCAAGTTCTTCGCGTGTTCAAGATTCAATTCCAAGTTTTTCTTACTCTACTTTTTAATTATGTTCTTTCAATATATTTTATTTGTGTTTGCTTTAATTATGTCTAGCTAATTTTCTTAGTCGATTTTAGGGATTGAATGCCTAATTGAATTGATGTGAGTACTTTTAATTGTAATTAGCCTTCCAATCTAGATTCATGTTTCATGGTGCTTATTCTCATGCATGATTAACTGGCCATTAATTGTGTATGCATAGTTATGTTTTTATGCTTAATTGGATAATTGCATAATTGATCTCATGAATACATGGTATGATGATTTAATTGTCTTAGCCGAAATTAGGTTATCATATATCTTGCATATAGTCGATATAGGTGTCGTAGCTGAACCTTGTTGATTGTATTTATCGATACTTATTCTATTTTGCATTCGATTTAACTTCTATGATTCCGAGAGGAGGTTAGGATTTGATCGAGTGACGATCTATACTGCCTTAGCCGGAGTGTTAGGTTATTTTTGTGTATCGCGTCTAGATTTGGATTAAATTGGTTAATTGGATTAATTGTTACTTGCATATATCGATTTGATTAGGTAGGCTTCCCTAGAATCAACACTTTGTCTTTATTTGATTTTCCCTTTTTGAGTTATTTGCTTATTTGTTATTTGCCTTATTTGATTATTTGTTTACTTATTTGTTTATTTTCTTGTTTATTTAATTGAGTCTTTTATTTATTTGCCTAGATTATAAATACCACATTCCTAAATTCCTAATTTCTTAAACATCAGTTTAATTCTAAAGTAGAGGTACTGTGTGTGGTTTCGATTTGTCAGTCCCTGTGGATACGATACTCGTGCTTGCTTTATACTATACCTATTTTGTGAGGTAGAAAATAGTGCGATCAAATTTTGGCGCCGTTGTCGGGGATTGATTAGATTTCATACACATATTTTGAAATAGAATTAATAGGTGATTTAGGCGCTTTTATTTTGTGTTTTTGGTTTATTAATCTAACTTTTTCTTTCTCTTCTCTTTGATTTTAGGTAGTGCATGACCACAAGATCTAAAGGAATAGACCTTATTCCGATAGATTTGGAAATCGAGCGCTCACTAAAGGCGAAGAGGCGAGAGAAGGAGGCAAGCAAGATTGATACACCACCCTCATCACCACCCGATTCACCAAGGAGCCAAGAATCAATGGGGGATCGCGAAGTGAGGAGGACTCTTAATGATTGGTTCAAACCGATCGTTGACCAATTTCAGCAAGGAGGATGGGGGACTACGGACGCCAACAACTACGAGATCAAGACGTCCCTCATCAACATGGTGCAAGCTAATCAATATGGAGGCTCACCAACGGAGGATCCAAATGCTCACTTGAAGCAGTTTTTGGACATATGTGCTACATAAAAGGCCAATGGAGTTTCATCGGACTACCTCAAGCTTAGCTTATTCGTGTGGTCTCTCAAGGATGATGCAAGGGAGTGGCTTGATGGATTGGACAAGACAAAGATTAGGACTTGGACAGAGATGTGCACGAGGTTTCTCAACAATTTTTTCCCACCTTCGAAGGCTCAGAAACTTATCAACGAGATCAATCAATTTCAAAAATTTGAGGATAAGTACTTTTATGAGGTGTGGGGAAGATTCAAGAAGCTATTAAGAGCATGCCCGAATCATGGAATTAGCAAGGAAGATCAAATCACGTGCTTCTATTGTGGTTTGAACAAGATGTGTAGGAAGGAGCTCGACTATGCTTCTAAATTAGGATTTTTGAACGAGTATGATGTGGCCATGGAGATAATTGAGCTTACCGTCAATTCGAGTTACGAAGAGGCTACTAACCGACGCGTTGGAAGGAGGAGAGTTGCCAACATTGGGATCGAGGCTTACGAAGACTTGATGAAGAAGTACACAAAAATAGCGAATGAGTTGGATACCATCAAGAAAGGAGTGCTTCGATGCGATGCTATAGTTGATGAACAAGCACCCCAACCCGAAGGAGAAGATGCCAATTTTGTGCAACAAGGTGGCAAGTGGCAACCAAATTAAGGAAACAAGTGGCAAGGAGGACAAGGAGGTTCGAACTACCAAGGAGGCTACAAGAAGCCTTATGTTACAAACAACCGCAACCACCCGAACTTCTCCTATGCCAATCCAAACAACGCCTTGCAACCACCTCCCGGCTTCCATGTTTAAAACGGAGTCATCCAAGAGCCAAAGAAGGAGATGTCTACCGATGATTTGATTCGACAATATATGGCTCAATCGGAGATGAGGATGACACAACAAGACGCGAAGTTGAGGACATTGGAGCTTACTCAAACTACTTTGAGCAACAATTTGGGGAGTAACATCAATGCCTTGACCAAGCAAATGCAAATGTTGGAGACGCAAGTAAGTCAACTAGCCAACGCTCAAGGAGGATTCCATAAGCCCGGCCAATTCCCAAGCACAATCGAGCAAAACCAGAAGAACCACCAAGTTCATGCTATCGAGCTTAGGAGTGGCACTAGTTACACAAATCCATCCTTGGAAGGTGAAGTTGAAGATTTGGGAGATGGAAACAACTCGGAGTCGGAAATGGACGAAACGAAGGACGAAAGCACGGAAGGAGAAGGGCTCGACCGCGCATCCGGTTGAGCCGAGGATGAAAATTCTTCCCAGGACGGGCGCGACCGTGCCACCGGTCGAGCCACCAACTCAGAAGGTGTGCTCGACCCGGTACGCGACCGAGCCGCCGGTCGAGCTGATGTATGAGACGTTCGCCCAGATCCGCGCGACCGGGCATGCGGCCGAGCCGCCGGTCGCGCCATCCCTGTTTCGGCCCTGACGAAGGAATCGACCCCTAAAGCTCCGTTTCCGCAATGATTGACGAATACCAAGAAAGACGAGAAGTATCAGAGGTTCTTGGAGATCTTTCAGAAGGTCAATATCAACATACCACTTCTCGACGCACTCAGAGATATGCCCAATCATATGAAGTTCATCAAGGATGCGGTTTCGGAAAAGAAGATATGGGCTAAGTTCGAGACGATCAACTTAACAGAGGAGTGCAGCGAGGTGATTCAAAAGAAACTCCCGTTGAAGCAAAAGGATCCCGGAGGTTCACATTGACATGCAAGATCGGTGATCACGTCTTCAAGAACGTACTTCGTGATCTTGGCGCTTGCATCAATTTGATGCCACTATCTATCTTCAACCGGCTCGAGATTGGAAATATGAAGCCGACTACTATCTCTCTACTCATGGCGGACCGTTCAGTTTCTTATCCAAGGGGGATAGTCAAAGATGTGCTCGTACAAGTCCATAACCTTGTATTCCCAGCGGATTTCGTAGTCTTGGATATGCCGGAGGATGCTAATCAACCATTGATCTTGGGCCAGCCATTTCTAGCTACGGGGAGAGAATTGATTGATGTTCAAGATGGAGACCTCACTTTTCGAGTCAATGGAGAGGAGCTGAAAATTTTGATATATGACGCGATGAAGAGGCCCGATGATCAACGTGAGGATATCTTCTCCATCGAGACATTGACACCACCTACTTCGGAGGAGGCCCTCAACTATTGCATCTCCAACTCGGTATATTCATACTCGGAGATCGATGACGCTTGTGACGAGATTTTGGAGTATCTAAATCAATTGGAGGTAAATCGACCATCACCGAAACAAAAAGAGGCCTTCTACCTCGACATCAACAAGAATGTGGATGATGGAGTCATCGAAGAGGAAGTGAAGAAGGATTCCGCCCCAAAAGTGGAGTTGAAGCCACTACCAGAGCATCTCGAGTACCAATTCTTGGGAGAGGAGGACACATACCCGGTGATCGTTTCTTCTTACTAGACGGAGACGAACAAGGACAAGCTTTTGAGGGTGCTAAGGATGCATAAATCAGCGATTGGATGGACGATTGCCGACATCAAGGGCATTAGTCCCTCGATTTGCATGCATAGGATACTCCTTGAAGATGAGCATCGACCGAGAGTCCAACCTCAAAGAAGATTGAATCCAGCCATGCAAGAGGTCGTGAGGAAGGAAGTTATAAAGTTGCTCGATGCCGGCATGATCTATGCTATCTCGGACAGCGAGTGGGTGAGTCCTACGCCAGTGGTGTCGAAGAAGGGAGGCATGACGGTGATCAACGATGAGAAAGGTGAGCTGATCGCGACAAGGCTCGTCACGGGATGGCGAGTATGCATCGATTTTCGACTTCTCAACACAGCAACTAGGAAGGATCACTTTCCCCTTCCTTTCGTGGATCAAATGCTCGATCGATTGGCCGAACATGAGTACTATTGCTTCCTCGATGGATATTCCGGCTACAATCAAATTGCCATCGCTCCAGAGGACCAACACAAGATGGCATTCACATGCCCTTATGGAGTCTTTGCTTATCGAAGGATGCCGTTCGGGTTATGCAACGCTCCGGCCACTTTCCAAAGGTGTATGATGGCCATCTTCCATGGATTGATCGAGAACATCATGGAGGTATTCATGGATGATTTTTCAGTTTTTGGTTCTTCGTTTGATCAATGCTTTGAGAATCTAGCCACGGTGTTTCAAAGGTGCGAGGAGACAAATCTAGTTCTCAAATGGGAGAAGTGCCACTTCATGGTGCAAGAAGGGATCATGCTAGGCCACAAGGTGTCGTCTCAAGGATTGGAGGTGGATCGAGCCAAAGTCATAGCTATCAAAAAGTTACCACCACCAACCAATGTCAAATCGGTGAGGAGTTTCTTGGGACATGCCGGCTTCTATAGAAGATTCATCAAGGATTTCTCAATGATTACGAAGACGTTATGTGGATTGCTCAAGAAGGACGTCAAGTTCGTGTTCGATGGAGATTGCTTGGAAGCCTTCGAGACGTTGAAGAAAGCGCTTATCTCTACTCCCGTCTTGGTGTCACCGGATTGGAGTTCCCCGCTCGAGCTTATGTGCGATGCAAGCGATTGGGCGATAGGAGCGGTTTTGGGGCAGAAAAGGGAGAAGCTCTTTCGAGTTATCTATTATGCTAGCAAGACGTTGGACTCGGCTCAAAGGAACTACACCACCACGGAGAAGGAGTTACTTGCGGTAGTCTATGCTTTCGACAAGTTTAGACCTTATTTGGTGGGATCTCACACAATTGTGCACACCGATCATGCTGCCATTCGCTACCTATTCACTAAGAAGGACTCGAAGCCGAGGTTAGTTCGATGGATTCTACTTCTTCAAGAGTTTGATATGGAGATCAAGGATAGGAAGGGGTGTGAGAATGTGGTGGCCGAACATCTTTCGAGACTTGAGCAGCCCGTGGAAGGAGAAGATTCAAGAATTGTCATCAAAGAGAGCTTCCCCGACGAGCAGATTTTTGAGATCGACGAGTACACCCCTTGGTTCACCGACATTGTCAACTATTTGGTGATCCAACATGTTCCTACAGGCCTCTCGTCTCACCAAAAGAAGAGTTTCTCCACGATTGCAAGTTCTACTATTGGGAGGATCCCTATTTGTACCGGAGGTGCGCAGACGGAATTATTCGAAAGTGTGTTCGTCAAACGGAGTGGAAGAAGATCATCGAAGATTGTAATAGCGCTCCGAATGGGAGACACTTCGCAGCAAATCGCACCGCCCTCAAGATTTTTCATAGTGGATTTTATTGGCCATCGATCTACAAGGATTGCTATGCTTACATCAAGACATGCGATCGATGCCAAAGGATGAGGAACATATCGAAGAGAGACGAGATGCCACAGCGCACTATCATGGAGGTGGAGTTGTTCGATGTATGGGGAATCGACTTCATGGGTCCCTTTCCCAAGTCTCAAGGTTTCTGCTACATTCTTCTTGCGGTGGAGTACGTCTCTAGGTGGGTCGAGGCCATTCCACAACCACCCACGATTCGAAAGTGGTGATCAAATTCCTCCAACGGAATATCTTGTCTCGGTGTGGAACTCCGAGAGCTTTGCTTAGTGATGGGGGGAGCCACTTCAACAATCGTTGGTTAGGATCGTTTTTTGCTAAGTATGGAGTCAAGCACAAGCTGACAACGCCCTACCATTCTCAAGCCAACGGTCAAGCCGAGCTAGCTAATCGAGAGATAAAGTAAATTTTGGAGAAGACCGTCACCAACAAGAAGAAATGGGCGAAGTACTTGGACGACGTACTTTGGGCCTATAGAACGGCCTTCAAGACGCCAATTGAAAGGTCTCCATATCAATTGCTCTTAGGCAAGTCATGTCATTTACCAATGGAGTTGGAGCACAAGGCCTATTGGGCGACGAGGAGGATTCATTTCGAGTTCAAAGAAGCTATAGGCCAAAGATGTGACGATTTACTAGAGCTTGACGAATGGAGAAACGAAGCGTTCGAGAACTCAAGGATCTACAAAGAACGAGCTGCAAAATTTCACGACTTGAGCATTTGAAAGTTTAAGTTTGAAATCGGTGATGATGTTCTTGGTAGTCCCATGGCAAGTCCGGAAACTGTGGCAATGACCCCATCATATTGGTAGTCTCCATCTTCGTCCGCATCGTCCTCATATTTGGTTTTCTTCTCGGCTTCGGTGCTGCAGCCTGCACCTCTGTACTGCCCTTTCTTCCTTTGACCTTATGGGGCATCAAACTGGTTGATGCCTGCACCTCAGTCCTGGTATTTCTTCAACGGGCCACTGCGGACCAGACCTTCGATGTCATATGCTAGAATTCTGCAACTCTCGATCTCGTGCCCGAAGTCCTCATGGAAATGGCAGAACTTGTCCTTTGATCTCAGCTTGCCATTGTCTCTCATTGGCCGAGGTCGCTCGTACAAGTTTGCGTGCAACTCAAGGATCTCGGTCCTCGATCTCGTCAGTGGGGTGAACTGCGGTGCAGATCGCTGGGCCGGCTGGGTAGCGAACTGATTTCGCAGGGGCACCGCTGGGTTCTGCCGAGGTCCGAGGCAGGACTCTAGCGGGCCACGCTGAATGCGCTCCATCACGTTTTTCCGAGGTGCATCATCCTTCTTTTTCTTATCTGAGGTCTCTCCTCGGTCTCCTTCTCTCCTTCGCTTAGTTGCCTAGTCAATCTTCGCGAATTTATCCGCGATTGCCCACAACTCTGTAGTAGTTTGGGGATCCTTCGCTAATATTTCCTTGTACAAAAGATCCGAGGTGATGGCATTCTGGAACGCCGAGATGACAAGGAGGTCATTGGTACCTCGGGTTTGCAGGCACTCCCTGTCAACTCGGGTCATGAAGTCTTAGAGGGGTTCACCTCGGTTCTGCTTTATAGTAAGTCGATGCGCCGGGGTGTGCCTCACCTCGGCACGCTGGGAGAAACTCCGCGAGAAAGCATCCATTAGCTCGTTGTATGACCTAATGGACCCGGCTGGTAAGCTGTCAAACCATTCCCGAGCGTTGTCGATCAACAGCTCGGGAAATAATTTGCACATGTAGATGCTTCCCAAATTCTGGTTCAACATGTTGTATTTGAACTGACTCAGGAAGTTACTGGGATTGCCTATCCCATTGTAAGGCTTGATGTTTGGCACCTTGTACCCATACGACATGGGAGTATTGAGTATGTCCTCTGAGAGCGGGCTGACAACTCTGCCAAATGCATCAAAAATTTGTGCAACCCCTACGAGGTGCTGTTGAGGCGGGGCCATGTAGGGCGGCGGCGGTGCCGCAACATAGGGTGGTGGTGGTGGAGGGAGTGCTCCGTGGGGATGACCTCGGAGCTGCTGGAGGTAATGCCGCAGATCCTGTCCTCCAGGTACTCCGTGTGGTCCAACTCAGTTTCTGGCGCCGAGTTGGGGAGCTCTCTGCTCTTCTTCGTACTGATTCAGGAACTCTCTACCTCGGGTCGTGGTGAGGTAGTTCCTTAGCAATTCCTCGATCCCGGCAGGGGGAGAAGGTGGCGGAGCTGCAAGGTTGGGTCGGATGACCGGGGATGGGCGTTGCACAACCTCTGATTGTCGATGGGAACGTCGAAGTGCGGCTGTTCTTCAAGGGCCGCTGCCGCGGCCGATTCGTCGTGCTGTCTCCTTTGGCTTCGCCGGCGTCGTGGGACACTACCAGAACTTCGGGAAGAAGTTCCCTGCAACAATCGCCTTCCAGGAGCCACAACGGTGGTTTGAAGCAACGAAAATGAGAATCAAATCACGAATTTATCATTCCCACAGACGGCGCCAGTGATGAATCCTAAATTCGTTACTCGGTTTAAGATTGAAAGTGTTTGTGAGATTGAAGTGCAGAAAAGTAAGGGACATAGGAAGTTAACGTGGTTCGATCGGAAGATCTACGTCCACGGGGGAATCGAGAGGGAGAGCTTGTATTCAAAGTAGCATGAGTGTGTTACAATACATCGGATTCAATATTTATAGTTAATTCTATCGTCCATCATGGGAGTGATGGGCGTGGGATCTTGGAGATCGTGGGTGGTGGTCGTTTCTGCCTCCATCACTCCACGTTCTGTTAGTTAGGGCTCAACTCCCTGGGCCTGCAATTGGGCTAGTTGGTGTTGTGCTGGCCGAGCTGCCATTGGGCCGAGGTGCCTTTGTTGGGCCTATGCCGAAGTGGTGCTTGGGCCTTTGCCGAGGTGGTGGTATTGGGCCTAGGGAGATGAGCCATTTCCTATCAGATACAACAAACAAAATTAAAATTGACAATTACAACAAAACCTATATGCAGTATATTGTGGGGACTAGAGAAATTTATTATTGTAGGGAGGTTATTCTTCATAGACTTTTATATTTAAAAATTATTATTTTAAATATAATATTCGATAAAATATCATGTTAAATTACATGTACATAATCAATATGAATTTGACTAAATAATATACGTACATTTCGAAAATACATAAATATATATATATATATATATATATATATATATATATATATATATATATATATATATATATATATGTATGAATTTAATACTTCATGGGCGTATAAATGATAAATGTAATGAAATATATTGTTCATCAATTACATGAGTATCTTAATATATCTTAAAGTTTAAGTGCAATTATATATGTTTTCTATATATGTTGTTATTTATTTTTATATGGAAGTATAAAATTTTAAGATGAGACCGCAAAAAAATATTATTTATTACAGAAGGTTATTCCAATATATAATTAGGTCTGAATCAAGACCATGAATTTTTATTACTATAGAAACGTTATTCCTATTTAAAGTATTCTTGTAAGGAGCTTTTACTATAGGATGAGATTTGCTTGCGGGAATGGGGGAATCAAACTATCAATAATAAGAACGATAAATATGTTATTATAGGATCCTTACATAACAAGTATTTTCACATAATTAGTGATTTTCAAATAATTAACAATATAATGAAATCCACATTATTCTTCCCAATATTTTTCATAACTACTTATAGGATTTGCAAGCATACATTAATACTATTTATGTCCCGTTTAATATGTTTAACTTTTGTTTTCAGGTTGTTCTACTTGAATTTGGTCATTTACCCCACCTCAACTACTTTATCTTTATAATCAATCATCTTAATTTATTTACTACTACCTCCATCTCACAAAAGTAGTCCTAATTCTAAATGGTACAAGAATTAAGGAAAAGTAAAATTTGTGGTTGTAATTAATTTTGAGGAGAGAGAGTTAATTGTAACTTATTATTTATCATTTATAGAAAGTGGATTAATGTATGAGATGGACAAAAAGGGAAAATGGACTACTTTTGGGAGATGGGAGGTAGTATAGTATCACACCATCTAATACTTTATTAAAATTCGTGCCAAGAGCATATTAATATTATACTCCTAGTCTAGTAGGACAAAGAGAGTATATAATAATAAATATAATTAATAAATTGAATTATTCAGTGAAGTATATTTTATGTAGTTACAATTGAAATATAATATTATAACAAATTTATGATTTAAATAGGTAAATATTTTAATTTCTAAAATTATAATGTTGTCCTTTAGACTATGATTATCAACAACCCCAACCATCCAACCTTCACATTATTATATTAATTTCTCTCTCTTATATTAATTCACTATTCATCCAACCTCAACCACTCCTGTTTTTATATGTTTATCCATGACCATACAAAATTACCCAACCCCAACATTATATATAATTTTTTAATATAATTTTAATAATAATTTAATTATATTCAATTAATAATTAAAAATAAAATAAATGAGAGAATAAGTATTTTACAAAATATAGAGAGAATTGGTGTAATTTTGGTAATCAGATAAAAAATTTCTATTAGGATCCATCAAAACTAATATAGAGAAGGGAAGAGATTTTCATTTCACAAATTATAATATATTTATATCTTTTAAAAAAATATATTGTATAAAAAATTATTTATTTATTATATTATATAAATAAAATAAAATTTTTATATTTATATAAAATATAATATTAAGCAACCACCGAACCTTGAGAGGTCGGTGGTTGCATGGAAATCGACCACCAAATTAATACATTCCTTTATTTTGATTTTTTTTTTTTTTAAAATGGTTGGGGTCGGGTGGCTTTTGTCGCCGATAATGTCAGTCTTATCAATAGCATAGTTGGTCAACTAACTTGCATGTTATGACAATAATTCACAAGCTGAAGACTAAAACTGCAAATCAGACTATTAAGTAAATAAGCACACCATCAATTGAACCCCACAATTGATTATGCCAATGGTCTAACATCAGTTGATAAACTCAACATAATTACATGTACCGAAGTGCATCGGTTTGACAATGAATCTGAACACTGCATCACAGTTAAGAAAGATATTGTTGGCACCTTACCTAAATCACCATTAGGCTCAAAGTCACTTAAAATGTCTCTTGCGTGATACTAAAGCGCCTTAATCCAACCAGTCAAAATGACGATTCATCTAACCAATCGAGTCAATCGAGCGAAGATAGTGAGTCTATAAACAAGGAATATACTATTGAGTTAAGTTTTGGGAGCACTTCATCAAGATCAAGCTAAGTTCATTTCAATATGTTAGGGAGAATTGTTGACGATGCGACACTTAAGTGTAAGACAATGTGTTACTGTCAATGAGGCAATGTCCAAATTATTACTTCGGCAAAATTGCTTTAGTGGAAGGCAGCCATTCTCGATCTTTTCAAGGAAGAGGTAACTGTTAATAAATGTTCCATGTGGAGGTCTACAAAGCTATCTCTACAAAGAATAGTTTATTATGATTCTGCTGTAAATACAAAACAATTTCGTCTATGAAGTACGTGTATGTTCAAATACCATACCGATTCCGCAAAAGAGAAAGATCATTGATTCCCCGTAGCTTAAAATTCATCTATCTTCTAAAGGGATTTATGTCCTATCATCTCCAAGAACCTTGCCTTCTAAATTATAGATCATTTCTTCCTTTCTTCCCTTTTTCCCTTTAGTATTGATCTTTTGTCCAAAGGGTTACTCAAAACATGTATATTCTTAGTCATCACAATATAAACCCAAGTATTGCTTATGCCGAATACTTATGGTGATCAATAGGTGTTCGAATACTGTTGAAAATTTTGCCAGGATGTCCACTGAAACTCAAGGATGGCGTTCCGGAGCTTGTTGTAATCTCATGCATCTAAATCTCTAGTACGAATATATAAACTTTCTCTATGTAAAAAGTATCCATATAATTTCTTACAGATCGAACCACAATAAAGTTGTGTGTCAATGTGTTTTCAATTTATTTACTTACTATCTTCATACAAACTGCATGTTGATAAATCCATGATTTATCAAGTATTTTTTGAGGTGGTATTTTTTGAGGTGGTGTTTTTTGAGGTGCTGACTGTTGAGAGTTGAGAGTTGAGAGTTGAGAGTTTTTTCATGCAGTCGTACTTTTACTTTTTCTTTTATTCTCTATTTTATAGCCGTTGGATATTTTCTGTTTTGGATAGAGGGCTAGGATTGAATGTGGCTTTACAGCTCATTAAGTTGCTATTTTTGGTTCTTCACGTTTTTAGCTAGGAGAGAGAGAAGTGAGTATAAATCCCTTGTACTGAGATATTTTGGCAAGAAGCTTGAGAATGAAGAAAACTTTTTCTACTGTTTTATCCAAAATCCACTCTCTCAACATGGTATCAAAAAGCCAGGTTTCCTAATCCTTTTAATCCATGGTTAAAGTAGTGAATCAATCGTCGTACGTTATGGCGAATGAAGAAGAAGATCAGCGTGAGGGAGAGGAGAGCAAGCTAAAGCCGAAGAAGGAAGAAAAACCAGATCCAAAATCAAATGGCGATTCTGAGCTCACAGAATCACAGATCGAAGAAATACTCAATCTACCTGTTACAGATCATTCAGGGATGCAGATCATCTCAGGGCAGCTCACAGGGAAGAATTTTCTCAACTCTCAACAAAACTCTCAACTCTCAACACTGACACCAAGCCAACAGACTCACGCATCAAATAAACGAGTAGAATAGGGCACACATAATCCCGCACCCACTTGACAAGTTGTCTTCGATTCATTTAGCTGACAACATGAAGACATATGAAGTGACAACAATTCGCTAGTCATGGTAAGTATCATCCGACATAAGGGATGTCAAAAAAGCCCGAACTCGACGGCCGATTCGAATAGTCTGAAGAAAATAGTGGGTTAGGGCCAAAACATATATAATAGCCCCGAAAGAAAAAAAAAAGCCCGGGTGGGTTCACATAAATTATGAATTCATGACATATTTCATTACTCTACTTATAAATTTGATAATTAGGTTGTGTTTATAATTATTATTGAGTATTTTAATTTTTTTTTTAATGGAAATATAATCTTCATTTTGAATTTATACATTTTTGACTTCGACACTTAGTGGAAAGTAAAATAAAGATTAACATTTCGAAAATATTTTGCTAAATTAACAATATTTAATAATTTATTTATTTTGTTTATACAAATATGTGCTAAATTAATAATAATTAATTTTTATATTTATACGATGTACTCCCTCTGTCCCATTGCAATTGTCCACAAGGGAAATGACACAATAACCAAGGCCTTAAGATAGTGGAGTTAATATTATATTAGTTGTGAGAGTAAAATTTTTCCACTTTAAGTAAGTGGACAATTAAATGGGACATCCCAATAAGAAAACATTGACAATTGCCATGGGATGGAGGGAGTAATTTTTATTTTTTTTAATAAACTTAATGGCTGGGGGCTAGCTCGAAACCGAGAGGGTTAGGGTTAGGGCCAAAAAATATTGGCTCGGAAAAAAAATATGTCTGATTAACTCGAATCAATTAGCCCACAACCTGATAGGTCTAACCCAAAATTGGGTGGATTGACCCGTTTGACATCCCTAATTAGTCTGACATATTTTACTTCATCAAACTGTAGTGACTATTCATGCACGAAATGAAAATGTTGGTACAAATCAGCGCACGTGTACGTATTCACCTCCTCTATATATGTTCACTCGCGTTTTGAGACCAATATGCTTTCACAAAACACCCTGATTGTTTAGTGAAGGAAATTGGTCTTAGTTAAGGTACAATCAATGTAGATTAGTTGATTGAATCGGTCAATTATGTGTTTTCCGTTTATTTACTCATTTAGTATCTTCATGCAAACTTTATAACTGACAAACTCATGATATCTCAAATGTTCTTTTAGGATTAGAGACCAAGTCGGGAACTTATGTCCTAGTGCACAAACATACTCAATATCCATTAACTATGAAAATATTTTTTAAATAACGATGAGTAAAAGATGACGTATGTTTGGTATTTAAATGTTAGGATTTTTATCGTATTTTCGTATTCGTTTTTGTGTAGTTGTGTCTTTTCGTTAAAATATGGCTATGATGGGTGTTTTTGGAGTTTTGGTGTTTGTAGGTTCGGAAAGATACGAATGGAATGAAACGAGTCGAAAAAGGCGAAAAGAGGGAGAAGAATTGAATGTGGTCAGTTCGAGGAGTTGGACGACTGTCCAACTCATCTGGACGGCCGTCCAAGGTATTCCGGCCGAGCTCGTCCAAGGCTGGTGAGCGTCCAAAATTTGAGAAGCTGATGCAGTATGTGGAGTTGGACGGCCAGCCTTTTCTTTCCTTGTACAACTAGGTTTTATACCTAGTATAAATACTACTCCTTAGGACGAATTTGAGACACTTTTACCTTTGTTTAGCTTTTATTTTCAGCACTAAATACTCTAGTTTAAATTTTCCTTTGTTCGATCTGGATCGTTGTTTCGTTCGTTTTAATTCAAGACTACTTCTTTTAATTTGTGTTCTTCGTTCTTCGTTTAAATTCGTAAGTTCTTTATTGTTTTCTTTTATTTGATTTTATTGCTTTCCTTAGTTCTATATTTGTTTTCGTATTTGCTTTGTTTAACTTCGTTCGTTCATTTTCAAGTTCTTAGTTTAGATTCGTTTTCTTAGTTTTCAATTACTTCATTTTTCAAGCTTTCGTAGTTAGATTTATTTGCTTTGTTTTTCAGATTTACTTTACAAGTCTTAGATTCGTTGTTTTTTAATTGCTTTTGTTCTTGTTTATTTGCTCTAGTTTAATTTGTTCGCTTTATTCTTTTGCTTTCTAGATTAATTTATTTACTTGCTTTTATTTACTTGCTTTGATTTAATTGCTTATTTACTTTCTTGCCTAGGATTTAAAACAAAAACTCAAAACAAATTCTTTTACTCGCTTTATTAGATTTTAGGCTAGTTTAGGTTGTTTTTACTACACAGTTATTTGCCCTGCAAAGTTTTCCTTCGAGATTCGACATAGGGTTTTTACTTAATTACTAAGTGTTAGGATAGATTTCGTTCTATTTCGAACACTTTTTGGAAAAACAAATTTTGGCGCCGTCCAACCCGCTCATCAAAAAACTGCGAACCCTGAATTGGACGAGCGTTCAACCCGAGTTGGACGACCGTCCAACCCTCGACGGGCCCCAATTCGATTCTAAATCGAAAATTCTCTTCCTATCTTCCTTATTACCCTAATCTCTTCTCTCTCTTCTCACTTTTCTCTTTACACAGCCGCACGAACGAGTCACCACATTCATCACCACCGCCGCCAATTTCGCCGTTCGTCGCTGCCGTAATCACAGTCGTTCGCCGCCGCCGCCGCCGTTAGTCGTCGCCTCATGTCGTTAGTCCGCCGCCGTCCGTGGTTCAAACTGCTGCCGCCCAGCCGCCAGCCCAGTTGCCTTCCGCCTGCTGTCAATCCGCAGCCACCGCCGTCAGTTCGCCGCCAACGTCGCCGCACCCAGAATTCAGTTGTACGACCGTCCAAACTGTGGTGGACGAGCGTCAAGAACCTAGTTCTGCCCAGGCGCGCACTTCTCACCCCGACACTCCGTTTGAATTCCCGACTCCACCCTCGCACTCATTTTTCACCACAATGGCCAGAGGACGACTAGGAGAGCTGCAACCCCTCACCGATGCTCGAATTCCGTTGAACCGTCGTCCCAATTATCACCCTTCCGGTGTATCCGATGCCGACTACGGGCGTAGACAACGCGTTCCGTTTCCCACATAGAGGTATGAGACTACCAACTTCTATTTATGTCTTCGTAATTTAGATATTCGACCTCCTAGGCACTATAGTGTTGATTTTCTACATAGATTGCCTATTTGGAACACTCTTAGGGGCTATATCAATTGTTTGGGTCTTATGAACTTGATTACACATCAATGGGAAGGTCACAATAGCTTATGTATTGAGATGTGTTCGAGTTTTCGTTTAGAGCACAATGAGGCGGGGGAACTTTTCATGTATAGTACGTTTAATGGGGAGTTATGGGAGGTAACGAGACAAGTTATGCATGCTACTTTTGGTTTCCATTATGGTGATGATGATTTGTCTAAGTTTGTTCCATCTGAGTTTGATGTTGGTGTTGCTTGGTATTCTCTTTCTGGGGTTAGCAACTATAGGACTTCTGGGGTGCCTAGTTTGTTCATTCGTGATATGCTTTGTTGATTTTACACCGCTTTTTATCTTGTATGATTAGTGGAAAGAAAGAAATCAATAAAGTTAATTCTATGGAAATTTATCTCTTGATTTGTGCTCGCAACAATGTGAGGGTGTGTCTGGCTCCATTTATATGGTCCCAGCTTTCTAACATGCAAAACAAGAGGGGAGCACACCCTACTTTAAGCTATGTTGCTACAGGTCTAGCCAGGCATTTCGGAGTCGATGTTACACAATGTGCAGGACGAATCCGTAGTCAAGAGATCACACCGGCCGAGATTGCCAATGCTCATCTTATGCGAGGCCCAACCAAGTTTGTCCCAGTGCGAGACAGAGGCTCTGTTATAGCCTATTACGCAGCTCTACGACGAGGACAGAGGAACGACGAGCCAGAGGATGAAGAGGAAGAGTACGAGGCCAGAGGAGATGAGGAAGAAGAAGGTCAAGAGGACCGAGATGGAGGAGAAGAAGAAGAAGAAGAAGAAGAGAGAGAGGTTTCGGCCGATAATGAGTTGCTCGTTCGGCATTATCAGCGACGCGATCGAGTTCGAGCCCGTCAAGCTTATGAGCAGGAGGTGCCTTCCTATTTTACCGACTTTAGGTCGGATTTTGCCGAGTTCAGGGAGGGCATGTTCAGTCGCTTCGATACCTTGTCTACTCAAGTGTTGAACCTTGGTGGTCGAGTGTACAACATCGAGCGCCGTCTCTCTCAGTAAACCGGTTTTACATATGGATCGACTTCTACTCAGCTGCCGCCTTGGGATCCCAATGATCCTCGTTTTCAGGACCCAAACTACCGAGGTCCATTCCATCCTTAGCCATATTTTGTGTCTTTTTAGTTTTAGTTTTGAGTCTTTTTGTTTCGTTTATTGTTTGTGCAGTTTTTTGCTTTGGTATTTGGTTCTTATGTCTGTTTTGTAGGTACTAACTTGGAGTCTCTCGAGATTTCGAGTTTGTTCGCCGTCGTCATGCGATAAGTTCTCTTTTCCTTTTCCTTTTTATTTTCTTGCAATGAGGACATTGCTTGATTTTAAGTGTGTGTGTGTGGGGAGGAGGAGGGGGGGGGGGGGGGGGGGGGTCTTTGAAATTATTGGCATGATTTGTTCATCTTTTTTATGTCTTTTATGTATTTTTGGTATGATCGAGTCATTGTGATTGAGTCTAGTCCTGTGATCGAGTTTGTTATCCCCACTTTAGGAAGTTGCTTGTAATTGAGAAAACATGTTTAATGTGGTCCCTTTGAGTTCGAATGACATGATGACGTGATATTGGAGTTGTCGAACTTAGATTGTCGAAACTAGGATAGCTCTGAAGTTGACTTGCGATAACATGATCGTTTGTGAATAGTCGTGGGGCATGTTCTTGTTTTGTGATATGAGGTGAAAAGTTTTTTATTCGGATTATGAGTGAATTGCATTGAATGGTTGACGTATATTTGATCTTAGCTCGCTTCCCTACTTGTATTACAAAAAATAAAAATACATGTGCTTTGTTGTAAAAAGAGTTAGTAGGATTATGCTCCTCTTACTTGTAACGTATGAGAATACTAGAGTAATGAGCATGGGAAACCACATGAAAAGGCTTCGAGAGACCCTCGAATGATTAAATTTCATGAACTATATCCTAGATGATACTCATATATGTGTGACAAATGTAGTGTTCGTAGGTACTCTACTCCTCTTGACAATGAGTACAGGAAACCGCACTAGGATGCTCGATGAGACCCATCGATGATTAAACCTAGTGAACTATGTATGTACCAAAACGTTCACATTCGTAATAAAAAAAGAAAAAAAGAAAAAGGAGATATATTTGTGCTTGAGTTGAATAAAAAGGGAAGTAGGCTAAGGGATTAATATGTTGACAATTCGATGCTTGTGAGATGTGTGATATGTTGAAAATCAGATCCTCATATTTGAATCGAGTTAACGGGCCACATGATTGTTTGTATTTGATTGTGCATTTGCTCATTGATATTTGAGTAGTCTAGGTTTTGAGTTGATGAGTTTGACGATACCTACTTCATGTTGTTGAGTTGATTGAACTTGGGTTGATTGTGTTGAATGTGTTTGCTTGAGGACAAGCAAAGTTCTAAGTGTGGGGGGTTTGTTTGGTGTTTAGATGTTAGGATTCTCATCGTATTTTTTCGTATTCGTTTTTGTGTAGTTGTCGTGTCTTTTCGTTAAAATATGGTTATGATGGGTGTTTTTGGATTTTTGGTGTTTGTAGGTTCGGAAGGATACGAATGAGTGAAACAAGTCAAAAAAGGCAAAAAGAGGGAGAAGAATTGAATGTGGTCAGTTCGAGGAGTTGGACGACCGTCCAACTCATCTGGACGGCTGTCCAAGGTATTCCGACCAAGCTCGCCCAAGGCTGGACGAGCGTCCAAATTCGAGAAGCTGATGCAGTATGTGGAGTTGGACGATCGTCAAGAGTTGGGCGGCCAGCCTTTTCTTTCGTTGTACAACTAGGTTTTTATACCTAGTATAAATACTACTCCTTAGGACGAATTTGAGACACCGTTTACATTTGTTTAGCTTTTATTTTCAACACTAAATACTCTAGTTTAGATTTTCCTTTGTTCGATCTGGATCGTTGTTTCGTTCGTTTTGATTCAAGACTACTTCTTTTAATTTGTGTTCTTCGTTCTTCGTTTAAATTCGTAAGTTCTTTATTGCTTTCTTTTATTTGATTTTATTGCTTTCCTTAGTTCTAGATTTATTTTCGTATTTGTTTTGTTTAACTTCGTTCGTTCGTTTTCAAGTTCTTAGTTTAGATTCGTTTTTCTTAGTTTTCAATTCCTTCGTTTTTCAAGCTTTTGTAGTTAGATTTATTTGCTTCGTTTTTCAGATTTACTTTACAAGTCTTAGATTCGTTTCTTAATTGCTTTTGTTCTTGTTTATTTTCTCTAGTTTAATTTGTTCGCTTTATTTTTTTGCTTTTTAGATTAGTTTATTTACTTGCTTTTATTTACTTGCTTTGATTTACTTGCTTTGATTTAATTGCTTATTTACTTTCTTGTCTAGAATTTAAAACAAAAGCCCAAAACAAATTCTTTTACTTGATTTCTTAGATTTTAGGCTAGTTTAGGTTGTTTTTACTACACAGTTATTTGCCCTACAAAGTTTTCCTTCGAGATTCGACATAGGTTTTTTACTTAATTACTAAGTGCTAGGATAGATTTCGTTCTATCGCGAACATTTTTTGGTGAAACAACGTACACACTTCTGTACCCACTTGATGAGTTTTCTCTATACAAATAACTGCCAACAATTCGTTAGTCGAGTCAGTATAATCGTAAACTTCAACAAGAGTAATGATTTTATTTTATTTTTAAATAATTAACAAGAAATTTAAAGGCGGCGCCACGGAGTGACCTTTGCCCAATATCTTAACCCCTACCGCTTGGCCACACACGCACACAAATTCGCTTCCAATGGGAATCGACCCCGGATCACTCATTAAAAAGAGGAGTTTGGTGGTCAGGTGCGCTAAGTCACCTTATTGAAATGAAATTTTTTGTATAGATTAAGACACACACCCCTACTTTGTATGTATTTACTCGTTCCGGGACTTAGCTCATTCCTTTTATACAACATATAGATTATAGATTATCCAAGACTTGCACATAATTAATTACTTCAGTAAATAATTAATAAGTTAGACAAATTATAAAGTCACTTGCGATCAATAGTACAAGTAAGAATAATATTAAGAGGCAAAAAATATAGTAGCTATATAGGATAAGGAAAATCAAATAGTGTTTGAAACATTATAAAATACAAATAATAGACAAATTTGATGTAAACTACCCAAATTGCCCCCAACACCCCCCAACCCCACCCCACCCCCATGTGCATTTGTCCTTTTCACTTTTTACCTTTTCACTTTTGTTTTTTTTTTAATCTTGTCAGAATTTTTGTTTTTTTCATTTTTCATTTTTTTTCCCCCGATTCGAGTTTAGTTTAGTTTTTTTTTTTTTTTTTTTTTTTTTTTTTTTTTTTTTTTTTTAATTTTGAATTTTGAATTTTGAATTTGAATCTTTGATACATCTTACTAAAAATATCATAGTAAGAAATTGTCAATTTCTAAACCTTTCTCAATTCATATTTGTTATATATACGAATTTAAGATATTCTAACCATTCTTCCATCATAATAAGTAAGAATTCATAAATTCTAATTAGACATTAACGAACACTCTGTGATCATTAGTAAGAATTAAAACAATCTAACCAACATCATTCACGCATTTGCGTTTAACATGTGTCATACGTAAGAATTTACTAAATTCTGACCATACATTTATGAAGAATTCATAAAATTTATCCATTCTTATCATAGTAAGAAATTGTCAATTTCTAATATTTCTCAATTCATATTTATTATATATACGAATTTAAGATATTCTAACCATTCTTCCGTCATAATAAGTAAGAATTCATAAATTCTAATTAGATATTAACGAACACTCTGTGATCATTAGTAAGAATTATAACAATCTAACCAACATCATTCATGCATTTGCGTTTAACATGTGTCATACTTAAGAATTTACTAAATTCTGACCATACATTTATGAAGAATTCATAAAATTTAACCATTCTTCCGTATGTCACAATCTAACCAACATCATTCTCGCAATTGCATTGAGCATGTGACATACGTAATAATATACTAAATTCTAACCATACATTCAAAAACAATTAATAAAATTCTAACCATTCTACCGCCGTAATAACTAAGATTCATAAATTATCACTAGACATTCTGGAAGAATTCATAAAATTCTAACCATTCTTCCGTATGTCACAATCTAACCAAACATCATTCTTGCATTTGCATGTGACTTACGTAATAATATATTAAATTCTAACCATATATTCTGAAAAAATTAAGTAAGATTCATAAATTCTCACTAGACATTCACTAAGAATTCTTAAAATTCTAACCATTCTTCCGTATGTCACAATCTAACTAACATCATTCTCGCATTTGCATTGAGCATGTGACATATGTAATAATATGCTAAAATCTAATCATACATTCATGAAGAATTAATAAATTCTAACCATTCTTCCACCGTATAAATTAATAAATTCTTAAATTCTAACCATTGGTTAGAATTAATAATATCTTAAATTCTAACCATTCTTTCAGAAGAATTAATAAATTATAACCATTTAAACTTTGCTTGTATTAATTAAAGAGATAAATGTGCAAGAAATGATATAGTAGAAGAGTGGATATTGGGTATGAATCATGATCAACATAATCGAGAAAAGAAAAAAAGAAAAAAGGAAAAAAAAAAAAAAAAAAAAAAAAAAACTTGATTTTCACGAGAGGAGCAGCCCCAATTCAAAATAGGAGGGAAAAGAAAAGAAAATGAAAAAGGAAAAGAAAAGAAAAAAGAAAAGAAAAGAAAAGAAAAGAAAAGAAAAAAATATGGATAAGAAAAGAAAAGGGGATCCGTCGCCCAGTTGATAGATCCGGGTTGAAGATTTACAACAATTGTGTGATGATTCATAGTATTTGCAAGGAGCATTCATAGATAAAGGGTTGCGATGATAATGAGCAAGAGATTTGTATGGATTTAGTAGCCATTGCAAGGCATTTCACAGCGATTTTATATACGACATTGTTCACATAAGAGCAGCAAGCAATAATCGAGCTATATGCTTAAGTAAGGGGCATTTTTTTGCCATAAACCAGTTGTATTCATGTGAGATTAGGACTCATTCAAGTAGAGAGCGAAGAGAGGAGGTGGAGAGATGAAGAAACGGGAGCATAAAGCTCCGTTTAGGCCTCTTCTCCCATAGCAGCGAAGGTTATACCTTAGGCTTGAGACGGAATGCGAGAGGGAGAGATCTTTCCCGACGATGACGAGAAGGAGAAGGTGGCGATGACTGCCGGTGAAGCTCCAAGGGAAATGGCCTTAGAGAGCTTCGACTGCCCGAGCTCGAGGGAGCTTTAGGCGGAGTGTAGAGGATGAATGGAATAGTACGCAGAGTGCGTGTGTTGTATGGAGAGTTGTATTGTTATGATGATGATAGATGGATCATGAAGTGTTGCGATAGTCGAGTATTTATAGGCGCAGGAAGGGTGAAAGAGCAAACATTCGTGTGGAGGAAGGACAGGAAAGGAATTCCCATAGAGGTAAGATTCCTTTCGTCATGAATGTAGTGGTCCTCACTCTAGAGTACGTAGAGTCATGCGGATGGTGTGCTACACAGAACCTGGGGTTCTGCCAGATGCCTGGGGGCCTTGATCAGACCCTTCAACCTTGACAGATGCCAATGAATCCTGTACAGCTTCTGGGAGGAAACGAGACCTCCATCTTCTGCACGGATCGTGCCTTACGGCTGTAGTGGGTATCTGAAACCTATGAAAGCCCTTTGATAATATGCTATTATGTAGGACCGCTTCTGTCGATTTGAGTCATTTGTACTAATAGGGCCGATACTGATCCCTATCAATATTATTCTTTCGTCTTGAATTACTTGCGTAGTAAAGCTGATATTTAGTCCCTAGCAGCTACTCCTCCCCCAGGTCCAGAAGTTCTTTTGTGAGGGCTTCTGACGAGTGTTTTTGGCGGGAAAATTATTTTTGCTTGAACCATTGCATCTTATTCTTCTTATCTTTTATGCAGATGCTATATTACGTAAGAAACCGAAACGACGGCTACTTTCCCAAGAATAGAGTTGGACCTATTGCCGTGGCTTATCATTATCCTGCCTCTAGGGCAAGAGTGTATGAGAATATTATTAAAATGTGTCTTGGGAGGAGCATTATTACTATTACTGCCTTTTTCTTATTTGCAGGTGAAAAGGCACTCTCCTTTTCGTGAAGTGACGTGGGGCGATAAAGGGGGAAACTACTTCATCCTTCCCTTCCTTCTAACTTTTCCCTTTTTCTCTCTCTATATCGAGTTTCAAAAAGAAAGAAGGGGAGCACCGCGAATCATTCGCCATTCCCAGCGATTACTCTGGTGGTTGTTCCACTTCCATTCTCTTCCAGGTATTTTCTTACCATCTTGCTTTCCCGAGCATATATGTAAACTTCTTTTTGAATTTTTTGAAGTTAGGGCAATCCCTATCGTTCCCCCGCCTCCTTTCCTGTTTTTTGGGGGGACCTCGCCGGTTCCCAGATTGTTGGACTATGAAATCGGTTAAGAGGCAAATGTAGTTGAGGCTTTACCTTTTTAAGACCAACAATCAATTTTTAAGACTTTGGGGATTAGGTTTATTTATGTTATCCATGATTCTATTCTTTTGCCTTCCTTTACAGGTGATTATTTTTATTTGCAGCCATAGATACTACAAAGTTAAATATGAAGCAGAAAATTCGTGAGAAATTGCTATAGAGGATTGAACAGGAAGGAGGAAACATCGATCCCAATCCTGCTCTATCGACAAGTGAGACGCCTATTCCAGTACTTACAGAACCCGAGAGCCATACCGCTTCTCCAGGAATTCTCCCGGAGGCAAAAGTTGCGAAGCCCCGGTTGAAACCTTACTCTCCGCACTTAGTTGCCCCAACCGGTCAACTTCATCTTCTCCTATTCTTATTGACGTGGAGGCTGGTATCTCCACTCCGGCTGTCCTAGAACCTCATTCCTTTTCTCCAAAAAGGAGAAGTGATTCTCCTTCCTCCCCGGTCAGGAAGAAAAGTAGGATGCTGGAAAATCCCCCTTCTGCTCAGGCGCTAAACCTAGAATAGCTGATAGAGCATCTCTCCCAGTCTGAGAAAGGCAGAGAGCAACTCCTAGTTGAGGTCCATCAACTTCGAGGCTTCTTGCAGGATAAAGAGGAGCATTGTTCTACCATCAGGCAGAGTACGCTCTCCCTCTCTGAACGAATAAGGGAGCTTGAGGAAGCTTTGAAGGCTTCATCAGATAGAGTGGGGCTGCTACGAGAAATCCACGCAGCGAAAGTGGAACAGTTAACGCTTACTCACGAGCGGTAGCTAGTACGAGCCCAAGCCTCCTCATTTACTGAAGGGAGGAGGGTAGGGATAAGTCAGGGCATTTCCTCTGGGGTTAAGGATTGTAGATCCAACCTATTGATGACCCCTCACGGTCAAGCTTTCTTATATTTTTTGATGAAGCGCCTGCCAGAAGCTTATCTCCGATCTCAAGATTTCTGGCTTTGAATGTTCGACCCCCTTACCGAATGGACAGTCTCTGCCATTCATGAATGTTGTCATCAGTTAGGTGTTCCTGATCGTGCGGCCACCATCAATGCAGGGCCCATAGTGAGAATGTTTGACACAGAGCCTGAATCTCTTCGGAGGAACCGCCTTGCTTCCCCTAAGGAGCCTTGGTTTATGTCTACGTTGAGGGAAGCGTCTCAGATCCTCAGCCAACCTGCTGGGGTTTTGAAAGACCTATCTCTCTGGGATGCTCCCTTATTTCCTCTTTCTCCTCATAACACTATGGTTATGAGGTCTATAAGGAGAGCTTTCGACCAAGTACCTTCTTTTTCTCTTTTATTTTTGTTGTCTCTTTTTCTTTTTTTATCAACCTTTTTTCCTCCTATCAGGAATTGAGGGAAAGGGACGATTTCGGCCCATCTGTACGCAGGGAAGGTAATTCCCCACTGCTTATTCCAGGAGAGGTGAAGGATGGCTCTGAAGAGGAGAACGTTTCCAAGATTCCAACGAACTCACCTAAGAGTGGTCTCTCTGCTTCCTCAGCTTTGGCTGCTATCGAGGAGTGGTCTTCCTCTTCTCATTCATCAAGCTCTGAGGATCTAGCCTCTGTTCCTGATTCCTCTCTTTGATCCTGTTATTTTTGATAAGATGTTTTTAAAATAGTCTATTTGTTTGTGGTGGGGTGCTTTTTTTGACCCTGAAATCGTGCTAGCCGGGCACAAACAATATCACTTCTTTCTGGTATCTGCCAGATACCTTTTAAAGTCTAGCTTTTGACATGTTTCTGTTGCTTTCTATCAGTTTAGAATATTATCCTTTTATTTATGCGTTCTCTCGTTTTGTTTTTGTTTGCCATGTTCCCCTTGCTAGAGCATTTTGAGGTAATAGAATGCAGGTTAGAAGCATTTTAAAATAATGGGGTATGAGTATGGGAATGTGCTTAAAAGCATTTTAAGATAATGAAGTATGAGTGTTGGGATGCAGGGTATCCCCTACTCCCCCCCCCCCCCCCCCAAGTGAGGCGTAAGGAAATGAAGGAATTACTCCTCATTTTTAAAACCAACAACTTTTGGAGTACGATTTTAAGAACAAGTAGGCATAATCTTGTGTCCTTTCGCGTACTGGTTAATTTAAAAGATAAGAAAACTTCAAAATAGATAAGGAGGGGTTATAACCAGGTGACTTAGCGCACCTGGCCACCGGGCTCCCCTCTTGAATGAGTGGACCTGGGTTCGATTCCTCATGGGAGCGAATTGGGAGATATAAGGTGGACTTGGAGATTTTTTAGGAGTTTGGGAGCTTGGCGGTACTAACATCTAATCTAACAACTAACTTTGCCCGATCAAAAAAAAAAAAAAAAGATAAGGAGGGGTTATGATCAGTCATACTCCCATTTCTCTTAGGAATTGTTACCCTTTTCCTCGTGTACTGTTCCTCCAGTCTTCTCTTGATCTGACATTTCGATCTCACCTTTGATTTTTGCCCTTGCCTCAGCCATCAAATTTTCCCACTGCCCCTTCTTTACCGGGGCGTGGTTTGTGCTCGTAGTTTTAGTTCCCAACCCTTTACTTACGTTGGAATCGGCACTGGCGATCAGCAAGTGTTCCATTGGCATAGAGAGGTTCTGGCCTTCTTCTGCCAGAGTCAGGGCCTTCAGCCTCTTCTCTTCAGGTTCAGTTTCAGCTTTGTCACTGGCAGGTTCTGCATCGGTCTTTTCCTGGCTTCTCCCGCCTGCACCGATTGGATATAGCATTTCGCGAGACCCCTTGGTCTCCCGACACCTGTCCCACCTGAGTTCCCACGGGGAATTTCATCATCAGATAGTAAGTGGAAACCACTGCTTGGAATGGATTTAGGGCAGTTCTCCCTAGGATAATATTATAAGAGGACGGCTGCCGCACCACCAGGAAGGTGACTGGCTTTGACACCTGTGTAGGTCCTTCACCCAGGGTGAGCATCAAGTCGATTGATCCCAGTGACATCACAGGATCTCCCGAGAAACCGTGCAGAGCCGTGGCTACCCCATTCAGAGGCTTCTGGAGGCTCATTTGATTGAAACAATTTTCGAAGATGATGTTAACTGCGGCCCCTGTATCCACAAAGACCCTTCGAATTTGATACCTTTCTAGTTCCACTGTGATGACTAAAGCGTCATCATGCGGGTGGATCACCCTTTGATTGTCTTCAGGTCCAAATGAGATTTCAGGCCCGCTAGAGTCCCGCCTCAGGTCCAAATAAATTTCTCTAGTCCCCACAATATACTGCATATAGGTTTTGTTGTAATTGTCAATTTTAATTTTGTTTGTTGTATCTGATAGGAAATGACTCATCTCCCTAGGCCCAATACCACCACCTCGGCAAAGGCCCAAGCACCACCTCGGCATAAGCCCAACAAAGGCAGCTCGGCCCAATGGCAGCTTGGCCCAGCCCAACACCAACTAGCCCAATTGCAGGCCCAGGGAGTTGAGCCCTAACTAACAGAACGTGGAGTGATGGAGGCAGAAACGATCACCACCCACGATCTCCACGATCCCACGTCCATCACTCCCATGATGGACGATAGAATTAGCTATAAATATTGAATCTGATGTATTGTAACACACTCATGCTACTTTGAATTCAAGCTCTCCCTCTCGATTCCCCCGTGGACGTAGATATTCTGATCGAACCATGTTAACTTCCTGTGTCCCTTACTTTCCTGCACTTCAATCTTACAAACACTTTCAATCTTAAACCGAGTAACGAAAGTAGGATTCATCACTGGCGCTGCCTGTGGGAACAATAAATTCGTGATTTAATTCTCATTTTCGTTGCTTCAAACCACCCTCATGGCTCCTGGAAGGCGATTGTTGCGGGGAACTTCTTCCCAAAGTTCCGGTAGTGTCCCCCGACGCCGGCGAAGCCAAAGGAGACAGCACGACGAATCGGCTGCGGCGGCGGCCTTTGAAGAACAGCCGCACTTCGACGTTCCCATTGACAATCAGGGGTTGTGCAACGCCCATCCCCGGTCATCCGACCCAACCCTGCAGCTCCGCCACCTCCTCCCCTTGTCGGGATCGAGGAATTGCTAAGGAACTACCTCACCACGACCCGAGGTAGAGAGTTCCTGAATCAGTACGAAGAATAGCAGAGATCTCCCCAACTCGGCGCCGGAAACTAAGTTGGACCACACGGAGTACCTGGAGGACAGCGTCTGCGGCACCACCTCCAGCAGCTCCGAGGTCATCCCCACGGAGCACCCCCTCCACCACCACCGCCTTATGTTGCGGCACCGCCGCCGCCCTACATGGCCCCGCCTCAACAGCACCTCGTAGGGGTTGCAAAAATTTTTGATGCATTTGGCAGAGTTGTCAGCCCGCTCTCAGAGGACATACTCAATACTCCCATGCCGTATGGGTACAAGGTGCCAAACATCAAGCCTTACAATGGGATAGGCAATCACAGTAACTTCCTGAGTCAGTTCAAATACAGCATGTTGAACCAGAATTTGGGAAGCATCTACATGTGCAAATTATTCCCCGAGCTGTTGATCGACAACGCTCGGGAATGGTTTGACAGCTTACCAGCCGGGTCCATTAGGTCATACAACGAGCTAATGGTCCAGCGTGCCGAGGCGAGGCGCACCCCAGCGCATCTACTTACTATAAAGCAGAACCGAGGTGAACCCCTCCAAGACTTCATGACCCGATTTGACAGGGAGTGCCTGCAAACCCGAGGTACCAATGACCTCCTTGTCATCTCGGCATTCCAGAACGCCATCACCTCGGATCTTTTGTACAGGGAAATATTGGCGAAGGACTCCCAAACTACTACAGAGTTGTGGGCAATCACGGATAAATTCGCGAAGATTGACGAGGCAACTAAGCGAAGGAGAGAAGGAGACCGAGGAGAGACCTCATATAAGAAAAAGAAGGATGTTGCACCTCGGAAAAACGTGATGGAGCGTATTCATCTGGGGACTCCCAATCAGTGGAAAATCCCTCCTCTGTTTCAACCACCGTCGAAGGCAGCTTTGAGACCAATCCTTGGGTCCCGCCTGGGTTCACAGGCTTCTGTTTGTGTGTCTCAGAAGTGTTCTTGCTTCCTCCACCCTCTTGGGTTTCACCCTGGGGGTCTACGTTTTGGGACTTGATTCCCAAAAATGAAGTCTTTTATCGACAGCCCCCTCGACCGCACCTTCTACGAGTGTTTTCATTTGGAGGAACATGGTTGGGGAGAACTGGGTTTCCATATTGACGCTGGCTTCAGTTACCATGGTGCCTTTCCCTTTATTCCCAAATAGAGAATTTTCGGGGTTTCCAGTGGCCTGGCCAGCTTCTTTTGAAGCAGCATCTGAGGCAGTATTCATCCTTGCAGAAATCTGCAGATGTTTGAGAAAATTAATTTTAGATGCTCTTTGGAAGAGGCTTTAAAGAATGCGAGTATTTTTATTTATAACAGATCTCTAAACTATTTGTGGTAGTTTTAAGGAATATCGTCTGTCTATTGCAGGACTTCTCGAAGGATGGCTTCTGCCAGCGTGAAATAGGGGTGTATAGCTCTTGCTTGTGCAAGGCTTGGCATTGTGATGTCCATTTTCGTATGGCTACCTAGATGACGCTTTGTATAAGGATTCGGTTGTAGTGCGAGCTTGTTAAGGCTCATGCAGCTTCTTGTTTTACAAAGCTCACTGCGAAGTGCCTGGCTGTGCAGGTCCTTATATGTAATGCCTAGCTGCGCAAGGCTTTTCGAGATGATGTCTACTACGTAGGGCTTTTTGAAGGTATTGCCCGCTAAACGGGACTTTGGAGAAGTTCGCCCCTTACATGGAATTTACAGGAACACTGCCCATTGGACAAGGCTTGTGAGAGTGTTGCCTATTTTAAATAGGGCTTGTAAAAAGGGTTCTGCCCATTGTATGGGGCTTACGAGGGAGTTGCCTATTACATAGGTCTTAATAATGATATTCGCCTATGATATAGGGCTTGTGTTACCTATTAGATAGGGCTTATGCGAGTGTTGCCTGTTGGACAGGGCTTATGAGGGGTTTTGCCCATTATATGGGGCTTATGATGGTGTTGCCTATAAGATAGGGCTTATGCAGATGCTGCCTGTTGAACAGGGCTTATGAGGGGTTTTGCCCATTATATGGGGCTTATGATGGTGCTGCCTATAAGATAGGGCTTATGCAGATGCTGCCTGTTGAACAGGGCTTCTGGAGTTGTTGCCTGTTAGACAGGGCTTTTGAGGGTGTTGCCTGTTAGACAGGGCTTCTGAGGGTTTATGGGAGGTTCTGCTCTCAGATGCAGGGCCCCTTCATCAGGGTGAATGGGGTGACCTTGTCATCTTCAGCTCTCCGCCTTTTGATGTTTTCAGTTGGTGGGTTCTTGGTTCATGGTAATATAGGGGTATATAACTGACTTAAGAGATGATGCCTCTTTTCTAATTACCAATTCCTCATGACCCTCGACTTAATTTTCCATTTTGAAATGATGAACAGAGTCGCAAACTCACCACTTTCAAGAGGCGAGTTGAATGCGTTCTGGATTTGCTGGGATTTTTGGGATTCAGCTTCCCTTCAAATTCTTCACAACCTTCAAGTTTTAACAAATAAAACGGTTTAGTTATCACAATTTGTACTATAAGGGAAATATGATCTCGAAATCTCCTCCGATTCCTTTAACCTGGTGCCGTAAATAATGCAGCTAAAATGGATCCAGCATATTCATGCTCAGATTTTCTAAGGATAACATCAAATTGATATTCCACATTTACCCATTATACTTCCCCTATCTTGAGCATCTCTTACAACAGGGGAAGAACAGAGCAAATTCATAAGCATATCACAACAGTCAGCTAAAACTTTACAGTTAACTCGGAGGAAGATGCTCCGGATTCAACAATTCCAACGGCATTTACACATAGCAGATTTGCACTCACATTTAGGGAGAAAGAAACAGATATCTCGAACTTGAGTTGCCCCCTAGCAGGGTATCTATTGCAATTTTTGTTACACAGAGAGCACAATCTAAGAATTATACCATATTCAACAGCTCACAATCGTGAGGGGCTTAATAAAGGTCAGACAATAATGTTCACACTCATATTTCTGCAGATTAAACAGCAAATAAGGCACACCCATTCATTCTAATGCCCAGTTTTTCTCATATTCTTCGCATAAGGAAAAGATAAGGAAAAAGCATTAACGGGATTACAACAACGAGCAAGGAGTTTGCATAAAAACAGGGGAAATCAACATCTTAAAC
Source organism: Thymus mandschuricus (assembly GCA_029379335.1). Classification (NCBI taxonomy): domain Eukaryota; kingdom Viridiplantae; phylum Streptophyta; class Magnoliopsida; order Lamiales; family Lamiaceae; genus Thymus; species Thymus mandschuricus. Next base: position 7,491,818 of record CM057082.1, on the reverse strand, counting down.
TCAGAATTTCCCACAGACGGCGCCAGTTGATAGATCCGGGTTGAAGATCTACAACAATTGTGTGATGATTCATAGTATTTGCAATGAGCATTCATAGATAAAGGGTTGCGATGATAATGAGCAAGAGATTTGTATGGATTTAGTAGCCATAGCAAGGCATTTCACAGCGATTTTATATACGACATTGTTGATCACATAAGAGCAACAAGCAATAATTGAGCTATATGCTTAAGTAAGGGGCATTTTTAGCCATAAACCATTTGTATTCATGTGAGATTAGGACTAATTCAAGTAGAGAGCGAAGAGAGGAGGTGGAGAGAGGAAGAAACGGGAGCATAGAGCTCCGTTTAGGCCTCTTCTCCCATAGCAGTGAAGGTTATACCTTAGGCTTGAGACGGAATGCGAGAGGGAGAGATCTTTCCCGACGATGACGAGAAGGAGAAGGTGGCGATGACTGCCGGTGAAGCTCCAAGGGAAATGGCCTTAGAGAGCTTCGACTGCCCGAGCTCGAGGGAGCTTTAGGCGGAGTGTAGAGGATGAATGGAATAGTATGCAGAGTGCGTGTGTTGTATGGAGAGTTGTATTGTTATGATGATGATAGATGGATCATGAAGTGTTGCGATAGTCGAGTATTTATAGGCGCAGGAAGGGTGAAAGAGCGAACATTTGTGTGGAGGAAGGACAGGAAAGGAATTCCCATAGAGGTAAGATTTTTTTCGTCATGAATGTAGTGGTCCTCACTCTAGAGTACGTAGAGTCATGCGGATGGCGTGCTACACAGAACCTGGGGTTCTGCCAGATGCCTGGGGGCCTTGATCAGACCCTTCAACCTTGACAGATGCCAATGAATCTTGTACGGCTTCTGGGAGGAAACGAGACCTCCATCTTCTGCACAGATCGTGCCTTACGGCTGTAGTGGGTATCTGAAACCTATGAAAGCCCTTTGATAATATGCTATTATGTAGGACCGCTTCTGTCGATTTGAGTCGTTTGTACTAATAGGGCTGATACTGATCCCTATCAATATTATTCTTTCGTCTTGAATTACTTGCGTAGTAAAGCTGATATTTAGTCCCTATCACCAGTGCCGCTGCTCATCCACCTCCGGCCAGCGCCGCCGCTGCAGTCCGCCCAGCGGCGCCGTCGTCGTCATCTTGTCGCCACCATAAACCTCCTCACCGTCCAGCGGCTTTCCTCAGCCACCCGTCTCCGCCGCCGCCGTCTCCACCGCCACCGCCGTCGCCGCCTCAACGACTCCGCCGAGACCAACCCTCAAGAGATTGACAGCTCCTCCTCCTCCATGTCGCGCCTCATCCACCAGCCGCCGCCGCCGCCTGCGCCTCCGACTGAAACCGTCTCCATGGATATAGAGAGAGAAGAGAGAAGTTGCAGAGAGAGGGAGAGAGAAGAGGTAATTTTGGAGATAGAGAGAGAAGAGAGAAGTTGCAGAGAGAGAGAGAGAAGAGCTAATTTTGTTTGTAGAAGTGAGATAGAGAGAAGAGAGAGAGAAGAAAGAGAGAGAGAGAGTGGGGGGAAATAGAATGCTCGTGGGTGGGGGAGAAAGTGAAAAGGAGGTGGGGGTAATTTTGTCTCTTTACTTGAAACTTGTCTACTTTTTGTGTTTTATTATGTTTCTAACATATATTAGTTTCTCCTAAGCTATATGACAAACATGGTTTTCTTAGAGTTTATGGGGTGATATTGTGTCGTTTTATAGTTACCTCGTGCTTGTTTTTAGCGATTATCGTCGTTTTAATATCGAATTGTCGAGTCTTTCTTCTCGAGCTTAGTTTTGCTTATTTTACAGGAAACGAGAGAATATTGGACAAGGCAAGTGAGTCCACGACGTAGCTCGGTTCGAGAGGAGCGCGTAGGCGAAAATGGCAATCGAATCGGAGTTCGTATGAGGGAGAACGAGGCGAAACGGCGAGACAGCGCACGGCCGGGCGACGAAGCGCCCGGGCCGCGCGCCGAGGCAGCACCGCAAGGCAGCGGCGAGCACCCGCTCACCAGCCCACTCGCGTGCCCGGGGTCAGGGCGGGGTCTGCCCTAGCGTGCCCAAAGGGCCGTTGGCCTGCACCGCGAGGGTAGCCCGAGTGGGTGCTCCTTGTCGTCCAATTCTTCTACTCCTTCGTTTTCTTCCCCGATACTTCTCCTATTCTCATTTTCGACCCCATTTTCTATTATTTTCCTCCCCAAACTTAATTGCTACTTAGTCCCTCTCCCCTAGAACATATACGTACCCATTTCAAACCTCATTTCTAGGTAAGCCTCATTATTTCACACACCAACACACTTTTTCACACACTAATCTCTACACCATCTCTACACCCATCATCATCATTCCATTTTTGGGGCTTCACTTGGGATTGAAGAATTGTTGAAGGAGAGAGTCTAAGGAGCAAGAATAGAAGATCAAGAGCTTGGATTTGATTCTAAACCCATTTTTCCTTAGTCTTTTATTCATGTTCATCTTGGATTTGAAGTTTGTGCTCATCATGTGTTTGATTAGCTAAATTCCTTTATTCTAGGGAGAAGGATAGTTGGATTTGTAATGGATTGATCTTATTTCCTATTAATGCATGATTAATTAGATTTATCTCCTTGTGATTTTATTTTGTATGGATGTTTTAATGCTTGATCACCATTGATGCATGCTTTAGACATTGAATTGAGTATCGAGAGATGAGATTCGATGTTGGAAACCGATCACAAGGCATAATTGCTTGATAAACCGAGAGGGTGAGAGTAATTGTGAGGGCAATTGATCCTAGGATCTTTTAGGAGTTATAGGCTAGAGGTTGATAGGAGACTATGACCATGGCTTGTAATCTACGGTAGTTGTCGTCCGAGAGGAGGCAAATACGACTTCGAGATTGCCTTAGATAGAGATAATTGGTTCATGTATTGATAGATTTAGGCTATATCCATAGCAATCCACCAATTCCGGACCCCTAGAATAACTCTACTTCATCGTTTCTTCATTAGTTCACTTTCGTTTACTTGTTTTCGTTTATGTGCTTTGTTTACTTGCATTAGTAGCTTAGAAAATCACCCAAAAATCTCGTTAGCTTAGATAGATCCAAAGAACTTAGTAATAGTATTCACTATCATTTCTTTGTATTGATCCTCGTGGAATACGACCTTACTTGCTCTATATTAGGATTAACCGTACTCTTGCGGGAGTTAATATTTAGCTCGTCAAGATTTTGGCGCCGTTGCCGGGGATCAATTGTGATTTGAATAGTGATATTGTGAAAAGTTTGAAAGATCTACTTTAAGCTTTTATCTTATGCACTTTTATCTTTGTATTTTCTTTTTCATTAAGCTTGCAAAGAGGAAGACAAGAGCTAGCGATGATGTATGAAGACGAGTCTATTTTGTAGCTTCAAATAGAAATGGCGGTGCTCAAAGCTAAGTTGCAAATCCTTGAAGCAAGAAGAAACTTTCCCGAAGAGTCTACAAGTGATGTGTTTCAACCGATGTCTATTTATGATGGTTTATATCATTCATGGATAATAGCGTCGGAGAATCAACTATCTTTGGAGGACATAGGCAATGGTCATCATGGAAACTCCTACTCCAATCAAGAGAGCTATGAAGGAGGCAATGAAGTTCATGAAGAGCCTCAAGTAGCTGACATGGAGCAAAAAAATGAAACGTTGGAGGAGGAAATTCTCAAGTGCCTTGAAAATGTGAAAGAAAAAGTTTCAATCTACGCATCCTTACAATTCCATGAACATGAAGATGTTGAGAGTGGTAAAGAATGCAAGATCATAAATGTGGTCGATCCTTGTATCGACGTGGATAATTCTCTAAAGTCTTGCTTCTTTCATTTCTATTTATCTTCATCGTTTAACTTTTATTTTGGATTTTCTAATGAGGAATTGTTTGAGTGTTGTAGTAATTTAGACTATGCAATGGATTACCATTACCCTAAAGATGCTTCAAGGAAGGTCAAACCTTATGGTCATTGGGATGCAACGGATGAAATACTCAAATTTGATGAAAAATGGCCGCCACCTAAGCCTCCACAACCACTGTGAGCTCTCGATAAGTAAACCAAGCTTTCATGCAAACTTATTCCTCACTATGTAGGGAATAAGTTTGAGGGGTTGGAAGTTGGTTTGCTTATCCGGTCGTCCTACTTTTCTTCCTATCTTTCTTTCTCGTTGGATGTTTATGATAGATTATGGTATTTGGGATATTTAGATTTTATTTTATTTTCATTTGGATTATGGTATGTAATAAGGGATTTTAGAGTTTGTCTTGGATCTTGAACTTGATTTGTGTTTGCTTTGAGTCTACATGATGAATGTGAGAAGTACTATGAACTAGTGTTGGGAGAATGTTGATACAAGCTCATGATGAATTCTTTTGAAAATCTAAAATTGTTCATGCTTGTGATGATTCCTTGTGATTAGTGAGACTTGTATCAATGGAACTTGAACACTTGGCTTCTTGTGGAATATGAACGAATATATATATATATATATATATATATATATATATATATATATTGTACCCGTGAGAGGATTTGAGCCGAGACTATTGCATATTTATAGTCTAATTCCTTTCTTGTGTGATTTTTATCCTAACAAGTATGACTTTCTCTAGAACTTGTCTTGAGTCTTCTTTGAGGTTGCATTATTGTGTTTGAAATGTAGAGATGATATGTGGCATTTTTCTTTGCTAGCCATTTTATCCATACACTTGTCCATTTACTCTATAAAATCCTAGTTAACCCTTTTTGAGCCTTAGCCTTTTCTTTGATCTAGCCAAGGGGATAATTGGGTATTGGAGGTGGATATGTGGAAAAAGTGTAAAGAGGTATGGTTATGGTTTGAATAGGTGCGATACTTGAGTATACTTCTATATGAGCTCCCGAGTTATTAATCTCATAAACAAATGAAAAAAAAAAAAAGAAAAAAAAAAAGAGAGAAAAAATTGATGATAAGAGCCAATAATAATGCTCTTAGAAAAAAAAAAAAAAAAAAAAAAAAAAAAAAAAAAAGAGAGAAGAGAAAGAGAAAGGGGGGGGGGGGGGGGGGGGGGCGGGGGGGGGGGGGGGGGGGGGGGGGAAGGAGTTATTACATGAAGGAGCATTTATGGGGTAGTACTTGAGAAACTTTCAAGAGAGTATGGAAGAATAAGAGTGATGGATTGAAATTTTGTTTTGGAGGAAGGTTATCTTTGGATGATTGATGTTTTGATTATATATTTAGTCTCATATGATTGGAGTCTGGGGCTTAGTGGGTTTTCTTGGTACATAGTTTGTGTTGTGGGATAACTAGTCACTAAGCCTAAAAATTTCATACCTAACCAAAGAGCCTACATTACAACCCTTAAAAGACCACATTGATCTTTATTTCAAGTGCATGTTTAGCAATGGAGAAGTTAGACTAATTTCAAGCTTATGGTAGATTGCATATCTTGTTTTGGATTGAGTGTGCCATTATTGCCATACACTTGAGAGTTGAGAGCTCACTTGATTATTTCCACATGCCGTAAGGTTCATTTTTTCCTATTGAAGCATTATGTACATGTTCCATTGATTTGAGTTGAGCTTTGATTAGGGGATTTCACTTGCATGAGTGGTTTTAATTCTGAAGCTTAGTATATCAACATCACCCTTCCATGTTTGTAATTCTTCTTATTTTTATCTTTGTTGCTTGAGGACAAACAACGATTCACGTTTGAGGGGTTGACAAACATGGTTTTCTTAGAGTTTATGGGGTGATATTGTGTCGTTTTATAGTTCCCTCGTGCTTGTTTTTAGCGATTATCGTCGTTTTAATATCGAATTGTCGAGTCTTTCTTCTCGAGCTTAGTTTTGCTTATTTTTACAGGAAACGAGAGAATATTGGACAAGGCAAGTGAGTCCACGACGTAGCTCGGTTCGAGAGGAGCGCGTAGGCGAAAATGGCAATCGAATCGGAGTTCGTATGAGGGAGAACGAGGCGAAACGGCGAGACAGCGCACGGCCGGGCGACGAAGCGCCCGGGCCGCGCGCCGAGGCAGCACCGCAAGGCAGCGGCGAGCACCCGCTCACCAGCCCACTCGCGTGCCCGGGGTCAGGGCGGGGTCTGCCCTAGCGTGCCCAAAGGGCCGTTGGCCTGCACCGCGAGGGTAGCCCGAGTGGGTGCTCCTTGTCGTCCAATTCTTCTACTCCTTCGTTTTCTTCCCCGATACTTCTCCTATTCTCATTTTCGACCCCATTTTCTATTATTTTCCTCCCCAAACTTAATTGCTACTTAGTCCCTCTCCCCTAGAACATATACGTACCCATTTCAAACCTCATTTCTAGGTAAGCCTCATTATTTCACACACCAACACACTTTTTCACACACTAATCTCTACACCATCTCTACACCCATCATCATCATTCCATTTTTGGGGCTTCACTTGGGATTGAAGAATTGTTGAAGGAGAGAGTCTAAGGAGCAAGAATAGAAGATCAAGAGCTTGGATTTGATTCTAAACCCATTTTTCCTTAGTCTTTTATTCATGTTCATCTTGGATTTGGAGTTTGTGCTCATCATGTGTTTGATTAGCTAAATTCATTTATTCTAGGGAGAATGATAGTTGGATTTGTAATGGATTGATCTTATTTCCTATTAATGCATGATTAATTAGATTTATCTCCTTGTGATCTTATTTTGTATGGATGTTTTAATGCTTGATCACCATTGATGCATGCTTTAGACATTGAATTGAGTATCGAGAGATGAGATTCGATGTTGGAAACCGATCACAAGGCATAATTGCTTGATAAACCGAGAGGGTGAGAGTAATTGTGAGGGCAATTGATCCTAGGAGCTTTTAGGAGTTATAGGCTAGAGGTTGATAGGAGACTATGACCATGGCTTGTAATCTACGGTAGTTGTCGTCCGAGAGGAGGCAAATACGACTTCGAGATCGCCTTAGATAGAGATAATTGGTTCATGTATTGATAGATTTAGGCTATATCCATAGCAATCCACCAATTCCGGACCCCTAGAATAACTCTACTTCATCGTTTCTTCATTAGTTCACTTTCGTTTACTTGTTTTCGTTTATGTGCTTTGTTTACTTGCATTAGTAGCTTAGAAAATCACCCAAAAATCTCGTTAGCTTAGATAGATCCAAAGAACTTAGTAATAGTATTCACTATCGTTTCTTTGTATTGATCCTCGTGGAATACGACCTTACTTGCTCTATATTAGGATTACCCGTACTCTTGCGGGAGTTAATATTTAGCTCGTCACTATATTGTTATATCACTATAATATCTCTAATATTAATATAATATGTTTTTAGGGGTGATCCAATGGTATATCTATATTTTGTTTACACCCTCCATTCATGATTTTTAAAATATTTCGGAATGACACGAAGTTCAATATTTATATTGTCGGTTAAAATGTTATTTATGATAATGTGTTAAAGTATTATTTGAAATGTATGGTTGTAATTTTGTATATGGTATCCATATCCTAAAAGGAGAGATTCAACATATGGTAGACAATGGAAGGAAAAAATATTGTCTAATCACCGTGAACAGATTGAGTACGTTACTTAATTTTACAATGAATTGGCAAATTATTACCCCCTCAATTATATAGACTATCCATAATTGTTTTAGAACAAATTTCAAGAAATGTTGGGTGTACGTGTGTAATATTAGTGGAGCGACGGGTCTACTTAAACTGTAGAAAGAAATTTACTTTAAGATTGCGTTCTCTTTGACGCGAAAGAAAATGAGAGAAAAGAGAAAATTACACTATAAATTCCACTCATTTTCTCCCCTTTTCTCACCTTTTATCAATGAGGGGGGATTTTACTCCTTAAATTGGAGAAAATATTTACAACACCAAATTGGAGAGATAATATTAATACTCCATTGTAGTGCAAATGAAGGGGGAAATATAGAAAAGGTGAGAAAAAGGGTGAAATTTATAGTGTAATATTTTTTTTCTCTCATTTTCTTTCGCATCAAAGAGAACACAACCTAATAATAAAGATGAGTTAAATAAGATATTTTTGTATATAAATGAAAATAACAGTGTCAAAACATATACAAATAGTTGTAGCGTAATGTACAAGGGAAACATTCCCCTGTTTATCGTGGGACGATACTCTTAAAATTCTTATAGCTAATGTAACAGTGATAAAATTTACTTTTTTTAATAGGTTAAGGTATATATTTAAATCTATTACCCATCGATAGTTTAACACATACTTTATGGAACACATTAAAAATGTCCACGGTAGGTAGGGAGAGTCCCTCACTTACAAAAATAAACAGTGCATACATTTTATTACAACTGCCACCGATAGCAATGGGTGATCCCTATTTCATGCGTTAGTGTTTGGAAATGAATTTCGTCACGCCACAAACGATTCTGGTTAATCTTAATTTAGTTATTCTATCAATTCAGCATAATAATTGGCAAGATCGATCGTTAATCAGTAGAGCCAATTTTGTAGAATACGTTATTTATATGATGTAAAAAGTAATTGTACAAGACCATCTCCAATCCAATACTTTATTAGTATGCTATATTTATCTCGTACTCTATTTTAAAATTTTATTCCAACCACGTACTCTATATATTTAATTTATTATTTATTTATATTTAATTTTAATAACTTAACAATATTGACAAAAATTAAATGAATAATACTATGATTTATTAACATATATTGAAAATTAAATAATAACTAAATAAAAGAATTATGGCTTCTTGAACTATTAAATTGTAAATTCATCCCTTTAAGCAAAACATTAATTATATTAATCATCATAACATACATTATATGGCTAGTGCAATTTATGTAATGTTAACTTTTTGTAAAAATACTTTAAATGTGATTTTTATAAATAGGAGTAAATGAAATAAAATGAAATAATATGATATACGAATTAGTATAATTATTTACAACGAAAAATATAATTAAATAATTCAATATCTACAATTAATTTTTTTTAATAGTGAAAATAGAGTATGAAGTATTGAACAGTAAAACTTCATGTATAGAGTTTTACTGTTCAATACTCCATACTCTAACTCCAAAATAGAGTACGGTTGGAATGGACTCCGTACTCCAAAATGAAGTAATACTTCAAAATGAAGTGTGGGTTGGAGATGCTCTAAAGCTAATGGGGTTTTCTTTTATTAACCAAAAAACATGGATGGATAAGAAAAAAGTAAATGTTGTGAACTAATCCCTTCGTTTCACTTTAATTGACTTGTTTCAATTTGGTACCGGATTTCAGGGACAATGTTAAAAGTGAAAGTAAGGGTTTACATTGAAAAGTAAATGTTAATTATTTCCACATTAGAAAACAAACCAATTGGAATTGAACGTTTTGTATAGGAAAGGAAGCTAAGTGAAGTAGAACATAGAGAGTACAAATCATTAATATACAAAGTCGACAATAATATAAGAAGAAAAGGATAAACATGGAGTCATAGAGAGAAACGGCCGCGGCTCTCTCATATATAAATGTGTTGCGTACATTACAAATAAAACTAGTGTTTTACCCGTGCGATGCACCAGAAAGATTTTGTTTAAAAATAATATGATATAATTACTTAATAATTCTACTACTATATGCTAATACAACGTAGTTTCAAGTCAAGAATAAAATGTCATTTTATTACAAATTCTGGAACACCTCCTTGTATACAACATTTATAGTAGATGTGCAATCTACATCATCATCGTTGCATATTAAAATCTTCAGACCTTTACGGTTTATAACTCTAGAAAAGCTACATAGAGTTGACCATGACTAAAAACAGGTCTTTTCAATAACAATCCCACATGAGATAATCGACTTTGACTTTTGTTTATAGTCATTGCATAAGAGACAATTAGAGGAAATTGTCGTCTTTGAAATTTGAAAGGTAGTTTTTGATCGACTGGTGTTAACGACATCCTCGGTATTAAGACTTTATTCCCACATTATGACCTGTGAGAATCTTTCCTTCCAATACATGATTACCGAGCCTTGTAATGACCAATCTCGTTCCATTGCACAATCCGTTGAAATGATCCATGTTTCTCAATAACATAACTGGAGTGCCAACCTTCAAAATCAATTCATGATTCGGAACACCAGAACACTTCAAAGTGTTCAAGAACTCGGTAGTGTGGATATCTCGTAAAAGATCGACATTGGAGTCCAATTCGCATATGCTATCCGAACTTAGATATATCCGCTCCTCCGAAGTATTAAGGGACACCATGTATTGATTGATGAGCTCAACTACGTCCAAAGTCGGAGCAAGAATTGCTCGCTCTTTGAAATAAGAAATGTCAGCAAAGTTATTTGAGTAAGAAGGATACGTACTTGAAATGATGTCCTTTATTAGATCTCCAGATGATTTAAGCAATACGTCCTTAGGAAGATCAATTGATGCATGTCCATCATTTGGGCCACCAATTGTTCCATCTCCAACACTTGCAGTCCATTCTGAAAATTCTTTTAACTCAACGGAGTCTTTGTTGCACGCATTTTGAAGTCTCATATTCTTAGTCAACCGTAACACCGTGCAATTTCTCCATAGATACGACGAATCAATAGTGGCTTGCACTACATCTTGTCGGCTACCTTTAGAGATAACAGGTAATATCTGCCGAAAATCTCCACCAAAGACAACAATTTTACCCCCAAATGGCAACTCTAAACTCGATGGATTGGAAAATCGCATAATATCACGCATGCTCTAATCCAAAGCTTCAAAGAAATTTTTATGCATCATTGGAGCTTCATCCCAAATAATGAGTTTAGATCTTACAATAAGTTCGGCAAGTGGAGTTCCTTGCTTGATGTTGCAGGTTGAATTTTCATTTGGATTGAGAGGAATTTTAAATCTTGAGTGAGCAGTTCTTCCACCGGGCAACAGAAGTGATGCAATGCCACTTGAAGCCACATTCAACACAATTTGACCTTTTGAACGAAAAGCAACCGACAACGTCTTCCATATAAATGTTTTACATGTTCCTCCATAACCATACACAAAGAACATGCCACCATTGTTTGATACTGATGCATTCATGATTGTATCATAAACACGCCGTTGCTCATTAGTAAGTTTCAAGAGGCATTCTTTGTGTTCTTGCTCCAAAAGTTTTTTATCATACCGAAGCTCATCACTAATCAATCTATTATATGAAAAGATTGATAATGATCACGAATAGGAGATAACATGCCCTTAAACTCACTTGAACTTCTCCCTAGCCCTTGTCAGAATTTTTCAATTTCAAGCAATGCTAAATTCTTCATTTCTTCTTCATTTAATATCAAGCCTGAAATATTTATAGAATTATAAACCAATTAAACACAATTTAATAAATAATAAAAATAATGATATAATTAATATCATTGAAATAAAATTATGTACCTGGATGTTGTAAGAAAATTCTTTGATTATGTTGTATATCATCTGCCATGTAAGTCAAACATTTTTCCCAAACAACTTCAAGTAGTGACAATGAGTCAGACGACAGCAAGTGTGCAAATAGAGCTAGCTCTTAAGGATTTTGCAGAAGCCCAATAACTTGCCTCGATGATTCCATCTATGTATTCTCTATCATCATCCAATAGTCCCAAAGCACAGCTAGCATCTCGAAATGAAGAATAGCGAATACCATTAATGCAAAGTATATCTTCAAAACATGTGGCACCACGAATCACATTGAGAAGAAGTCTATTATAATACAATTTACCCGAACCTGGAGGTACGTAAAATATCCTTCCAATAGAGAAAACCCCTTCTTTCTTGGTCTCCATTCCCTGTTGCGTCTATCCCAAACGAATTTGGTTGGAAATTCAGCATATGTTAATTTCTCTCGCTTCAGGATATTTTTTATTGCTTCGAGCCATGCTAAAAACATGCTTTGATAAACTGTAGGGCGATCAAGCACATCTTCAATTTGATCCGAGTCAGAGAATATAACATTTTGCTCATTCGGGAGATGAAAACTTAAACGTTCAACAGGAGGATATTTGTATTGAATTTCAATGCCTGAAATTCGCCATGCTGCTTCACATGGTGAGATGTATCTACAATCATAATACATCTTTATTTCATCCACATTCCCTCCATGTCGTTACTCGATCATGACCTTTATTTATGTATTTGAACAAATACTTAATAGATCGAGATTGGTTGCACCATTCCACATTTATATGAGCTCCATATTTCAAAAGCAAATAGCGATTGTGGGGAACCACATACCTGTTGTCCAAATCAACACCATTTTTCATAACTATAGATAAAACTATTAATATGCATAAAAATATTAAAGGTTGAAATGTGACAAACTGAAATATGAGTGAAAATAGATGGTGTGTGGTGTTAATTTGATTTGATTTTATTAATTTAAAATTTTCTTATTACCATTATCATAAAATTTAATTACTAATCACCAAAGAACTTATTCATGAATTTTCACTTTTTCTCATACAATTATATCTATATAAATGCGTAATGAGGTTCAAGTGGTGAAGAAAAGATGAATAGAAGATGTAAATTACTATTACTAACAAACTAATATAAAATTGAGTCTCGCAAATTGAAATATTAAAAATATAATTGTCATGCATCACATGGGAACCACATACCTGTTGTCCAAAGCAACGCCATATTTCATAACTATGTTGCCATTATCTCGCCGCCTATAAACGGAATAACCATCTTCATCAACTATCGTAGCTTATACAAATCACTTGGGGAAATATTTGGTGCATCGACCGTCATCATCCATATATGGAGATGACGGTCTTGCAGCACCACATGGTCCGTGAATCATATATTCTTGAACAGCTGCATAATACAGTGGATCTGCTTTCTCATCTGGAATTTCTACCGAAATAATCTTTATGACATACAGAACGCTTGAAATAAAAACTGTTGATAAAAGTTATTTTTAATTTTTTAATAAAAGCTATTAATTGATTATCCCCCACTTTCATAGATTTGAAACAATCTATCTTCCAACTTTATAGTAGTAATATGTACAGTAATAGGTAATATACAAAATGTAATTATATTAAAAAGTCTGCACAAGGCTATAGGCCAATTTCAAATGGAAAATGTAATTATATTAAAAAGTAAAAGGTACCAATTAAGTGAATCTAAAAAGTAATTATTAATTATTAATTATTCAAATAATATGAAAAATATGGGTGCAGTTTTGGCGGGAAAACAATTGTGAGGAAAGATTTTGTTATTATATACTATAATAATAGATAGATGTAAACACATATGGATACAACTAATAAATAAGGTCCATAAATACCCTAAATAATATGAGAAGGGTTCATGGACAAATAAATCACGGTGTGCTAATTTCTATAAAATGCGTATTACACAAAATCAATGCTTAAATTAATATGTACTTATAAAGTGATAATGTATAATATGTCCATTTAAGTTAGTGAATATCAAATTATGTTCACCAAAATAATTTACACAAATAATGTTCATTTTTTACCTTTCGAGACCAGATTTGTATTTTTAATATAGTTGGAACTGCTTTCACCTTATATTTTTTATTTCTCAAATCTCTCTGCTCATTTTGCCTCATTTTTATTGAATATTTTTTAAATTCAAATCTTGATTTCGAATTTTGTTTTACCGGTTGTACATGGCTCTCAAACAAGTTTTCTTCAAATAATTAATAACGAGACACAAATGATTGGATGTAGTTGTGGGTACACCAACCGAATTAGTGTACTAATCAACAAAGTTTGTTCATATAAGCATATTTTCTAACTTCATAAATTCATAACTATTTTTATCAACAATAATAAAGCATAATATTACACATCTTTTTATCACACAGTAACAAAAGTACAAAATGCATGGCATTTGGTAATAGAAGAATCCAAACAACGAAAATACCATGCTATACCGTATTCGGTTTATTAGATTTAATTCATAAACAAAATACTTAAATACACGCAAAAGACACTAAACACCGTATGTTTTTGGCACCAGTAGAAGAGCATTCTTCTTATGCACTGCGAGTCCATGTATAGAATCAGTATCCACGTCTTCTGCACGAACCCCTTCGGGTAATTCCCAATTGAAACTATAGAGCAAATTCGCAATCGTAAGCTCCATATTTGCAAGTCCCATAAACATCCCGGGGCATACTCTTCTCCCCGACCCAAAAGGAATCATTCTGAAATTTGTCCCTTTTATATCAACATTATTGTTTAAGAATCTCTCAGGATCGAACTCGTCTGCATTTTCCCAGTTTTCGGGATCCCTTCCTATAGCGTAGGCATTCACGTAAACCAAGGTCTTGGGCTGGATTTCGTAGCCATCTATAGTGCATGTTGCTATTGTTTCTCTTGGTAAAAGCAGTGGACCGGGAGGGTACAATCTCAAACTCTCGTTTACGATTGCTTTTAGGTATGTAAGCTTGGGCAAATCATCTTCGTCTACGATGCCTTTGTTGCCGATCACAGTTCTGATTTCATGCTGTGCCTTCTCCATAACTTTGGGTGCTTTGATTAGGGCTGTCATCGTCCAAACAACCACCGACGCACTTGTATCAGCCGCAGCAATAAATAAATTCTACAAACAAATAACCAGATTGGATTACTTCATAAATTCACAAGTTTTGTCTTATTATATTAGTCTTATTGGAATATTTTATACCTCGCGTATGTATATCCAATAGAACTAATATAATAAGAGAGAGAATAGTACTCATTAAAAACTATGCTAAAAAAATATAGTATTTTAAAATTTGTCATTATGAAGCTTCAAAACAATCTAAAAAGTCAACAAAGTCTAAAGATTATGGACTGAAAAAGTATATTTTATACAGTCAATGGTAAAGATGCTCTCTGGACTCATCACAAAATGGAGAATAAATAATCAAAATTTATATAAATAACCATAATATTGAATCATTGTAATAACAAGTTCATAAAAATTGAATATATCAATTATCATATAAATACATTGTCACTTTTATTCGGAACAAATGTTACTTTTTATTCATAAGAATCCACATTTCTCTTGAAGTAATTTTTTTTTTTTTTTAATTAAGGTGCAGATCAAATTTGGCCAAACAACACCAAAGTTTTCATCAAAGTTAAAATTTTGTACTTGCTAGCAACAAGAAGTGCAAATTATTGTAAAGGTTGTGCTATCTACACCATAGCTAGCAACAATTAACACAATAATAAATTAAATGTGTTGAAAAACACTAACCATTAGAAGGGCTTTGATGTTATCCCAGGTGATATCAATGGAAGAAGACTTGTCTTCTTTAAGCCTGATCAAAATATCAAGGATGTCCTCCTCCTCCTCCGTCTTCTTCCTCACTCTCATCGATTCGAGGTGCTCGTCGATGAGCTCTTGATACATCGAATCCATCTTACGGCACATAATGTCAGCTTTGTTTATGGAACCAATGAGTCTATCCAACCAACCGAACGCAGGAAAATAGTCAGAAAAGTAAAACGACGTCGTGAGCATCTGAAACCCTTCCGCGAGCTCGTAGAACCTTTTCTTCTCAGCTCCATGTTCATCGTAATCCTTTCCAGCAGTAACCCTGCATATCAAACTACTGGCGAGAACCATAGCCATGTCGCTTAAATCCACGACTCCGTTACGATCAGAAGAAGCTCGAATCTTCGCCATCATACGAGAGACCTCGTCTTCACGGATGTAACGGAAAGACTTGACCTTTTTCGGGCTCAGTAGATGAAGTCGTGTCATCTTCCTCATCTCCCTCAACTGATCGCTGTACGGTGTGAAGACGATGTCGGAGCTCTTGTAGGATAGTTTCTGTAACCCTAGAAATTTAGGTCTGTTGCAGAAGGCTAGGTCTTGAATTTTCATCACTTGTTCGGCTAGTTTTGATGAAGAGATCACTACTAGAGGAACATAACCTAATTTCATGTGAATGATGGGACCGTATTCTTTTGAAAGCTCTTGGAGATAGACATGTAGCTGTCCGGCGGCGCTGATTTGGTGGAGGTTACCGATCAGCGGCAGCGGCGGCGGACCTGGCGGCAGAATGGTTTTTCTTTTATTTTTGGCTTTTTGGAGGATGTAGAAAATCAAGATTATGGGTAGAGCTATTGATATTAGAAGCATCATTGTGGTTGAGATTTGTTGAAAGTCCAGATGAGAAGAGAAAGGAACTTTGAATGGATTGTTTTGAGGAAGATACTGAATTTATAAGCGTTGTTCTCTAAGCCCGACATTTTATATGCGTTCCGTAGAGATACGTCCATTCACACGTAAGTACTAGTACGGCTGTCTAACCTCGATAATTTCTACTAGTGCATATAAAATATCGATGTTTTGATGCGAAAGAAAAGGAGACAAAAGTCAAGTATATTCTTTTTTTAAAACTCGTGCTTATGATGAAACGGTACCAAAATTTAGGCGACGGATGGAGTATAATCAGATCGTTTAATAAGTTTAACATTACCAAAACATTATGCATTAGCTATTCAATATTAACAACGGGCACCATTTTTTAATTTAATTAAACTTGAAATGTTTTAGTGTTTATATTAAAAACGATTAGTATACTCAGTAACATGCCTTGGTTTATAACCTAGTAATACTGTATTTCAATTTTAGGTAGTCATGGATTTCTAAAGGAATGATTCAATGTCCACCGTAGACATACTATTAATATGTACAGGGATGACATAATAATAGTATCAATGAGTAAAATGATTTAAATGTACACCCTAACTTATCTAAATAAGGCAAACCATAATATAAAAGTTGCAAACATGACACTACCACAAAAATATGGTGGCATGCATGGACATATTAAGAGTACATACGGTGGGCCGGAGAGCGTTTTATGGATTAATTTCAAATGGTTTATTTTAGTTTTGGGCTTGGATTGAAGTATAGGTTATTATAAGTTAATCATTATACTTTCATGTTTTTTTTTTTTTTTTTTTTAATTGTAGGAGACGACAATTTATTATAAAACATCTAAGTAAAACATCAAGAACATAAATAATTCAGTAGGTGTACGTTTGTTGAAAACTTAGTAGGAATCCAATAATTGCAACTGCTGTCCATTTTTGCAATTTAAAAAACATGCATTGATTAACTTATAACACAATTAAGTACGAGATCTTGATGCAAGATCTCCACTTCACTTGCTATTATACATTACCAGTCATTTGCACATAATTAACTAATTAATTAATTAAAAAATTATTAAGTCATTTGGCCATCAATAGAACGAATAAGGAGAACATTTTGTTATGGTCGTAATATTATTAAACAAACATGAACCTCTGCCCCGGTTATAATGTGTATAAATCATGTACAAATAATTTTTTCTCGATTTTTCAAGTTGATATCCAACATAAATGTAATAATGTTTAGTTTAATTACTCAATTATGTTTTGTATTAAATAATAAAATATAATGTGAAACCTAGCTAGCTAGTCAATTAACTGTAAATTAATATGGGTCTATATGATTAGTATTTTTCACATGGAGAGAAAGAACGGGTAGCTCAGTGTTGGCCCAGTCAGGGGCGCCATTTGGAGGCCTGGTCACCCATTAGGGCTTGCTGGTAAGACGTAATCGATTTAAAAACCCCTATGAGATGTATTTATTTTTATAGCAGCATGATAGGAGTTTATCGAGTTAAACATCCAAAAACGATCACAGGGAAGTTGAGTCGATCTCGGCCAATTGGTTCCTACAACGGCAATGTCATGCGGAGAGAAAAGGGACGGACTTAAATAATAATATAAGATAAAAGAGATAAAACGTGTATTGTGAGGTAAAAAGATTAATTATTATCTTATTGCTACATTTTTTTTCCGAAGAGTTCGAACTCGAGGCTTTTGGTCTCAAAATTTAACTCTAAATCTACAGCTAGTTAGGCCAACACACATATTCTTCGCTACATCTTTTTATCAACTAAAGAACCACGGTAAGCTTTTATGCAATTACTTTCCTAATCTAGTTATAGAAAATCAATTTTTAGGAAGTCACGAATAACATATTCATACAAATTGGCTCTTTTGATTGTTGCATATCTTACCAATTTTTTTGCTGAAATTGATGGAAGTATTAAACTAAGATTAACCAAAATGGTTAGTGGCGTGATGAAATTTATTTAGAAATAGTAGTCATCACGCATGAAAAAGGGTTAACCCGTTACTATCGGTAGGAGTTGCAATTAAATAGTATTAATAATATGTCGATTCGTGCAACTACAAAATAATATGCTTGCATATATTGACATCCACTTAAATAAGGTTTCACGCACTTTATACACAAACTGAAAAATTGACATTAATGTAAAACATAATCACATGACACTCGTGAAATTATTATGATGCCATTATAAAATAAATTATTTTATACATCCTTCATATATATTATAAAAATGTTTATTTAATTTTTACTACGATTGAAGGAATAACTTTTAAGAAAATAGATAAAATTAAGAGAGCACGTTTACTAAAGACACACACCGCACGTCAACAGTGATTAATGTTCATAATGTCTAGAAGGAAAAAGTAAGATTATCGAAGATTAAGAGATGAATCTTGCAAATTAGCTTTATCTTTTTTCATGTAAAGATTTCATTGAATTATCCATACACTATATATGTTTAGTTACTATAGTTTAGCACGTGAGTGATCCTCTAATAGCATGTGTTAAGATAAAGAAAGAACTATTATTGAGCGAGTTCGAACTCCAAGAAGAAGAGAGAAGTGCAAGCAAGGTAGAAAGATAAAACTGGTCCTTTCCATATTCTCCAAATATCGAAATTACAACACTACTTCTGGCCAAACGGCCTTCTCGGAATTATATGAAAAGAGCAGTACAAGGATTTGGGTACATTTTAAGACAATTTGAGACCACTTAACAACCACTCTTGAGCCTAGTACAAAATACTAGAATTTGTCGGGCTGCCTAATCTCTTGTTTGGGCCTCCCTACTAGCCCAATAATGGCTTCCTTTGCAACTTGGCTGGCCGTATAACAACATGTTAAAATTGGGCCTCCGAATATCAGAATGGGTAATTCTATCCGCAGCCCCATATTTCTCCCCACAGCCCCCTATTTTTTTATTTAAAAATAATTACTAGAGAATTTACAGAATTCTCCTCACAGCCCCCATTCCAGTAAATATTCACACAGCCACCGTACCGTCGTGTTTTTCTTCTCCATTTCATTCTTCTTCCACTTCTCCGGCCGCCTTTCACGACATCCACCGCCATTACCATGAAGCCGTCAAAACACATAAAAATTATTTCAAACCCTACATTTGAAATCTTTAAATCCCCAATTTATTTTTTCACATTTGAAATATTTGAATCTCTAGCAGAAGAGATGAGGGATATGTTCGAGGAGTAGAATGAGCTCAGAACACGAAGGAATTTATTTCCGGCAGCAACGATGGAAACCGATAGCAGGCCGGAGCAAATTTTAGATTCAAGTTCTCCAAAAGAAAGTTATACATGCAATTAATAGAAATTCGGACGGATTTGACGAGAGCAAAAACTACTATAATTGGGTTGTTGTTGTTGGTATTGAAAATAGCTATGGCGGAGAGAGAGCGGGAGAGAGAGAGTAGTTGAAGGTGGTTGTACAACATTCGGGCAGATGAGATGTGAGAAGAGGAGGAGGCGAGATGAATTGGAAGATATAATTATGTAGGGGTATAAGTGTATATTCACTATTAATTTTATTATTAAATTAAATAGGGGGCTGTGGAAAGTAAAGTGGGGGCTGTGTATAGAATTACCCTATCAGAATTCTACATACTTAGTCCAAAGTATAATTCGGCCCATAAGTGCTAAAATAATTCATTAGAGTAGTAGTACTGAATTATCCGTTATATCCCTATTGAGCTCGGGGAAAGTATTAGACTTAAATCCCCTTTATATTTAAGATATCACACGTCTATTAATTGGGTTAAAATTTTTGACTGCTTATAATAATTAACTTCTTCATTATATGACTCATTCCACATATCCTTATTTTTTATACCAAAACATAATCCACTGTGCGGGATTTGGTATGAAAATTCCTTTATGGGCTTCGTAGGGGACATGATAAACCCGTTCTAGTAGGATACTTATGCTATGTTACAGTTACACAAAAAATCGTATTAGTCATGGTTGTTACCTGAAATATGGAGCATATTGAGTTTAACTTCTAAACTTTCACCCATAGTAAAGAGTTAAGGTGCAACTTAATTCGTTGTTGTCTCGATTTTTTACTTGGGTAAGAGTGAAAGAATATACGTACCTCATTGTGATCATATCAGTACGTGCAAGTACTAACATAAACAAGTAACCAAGACAAGCTACATCTCCTTTTATGCTACAACCTCAACGGATATTTTTATTCTAAACTATGTCGACTCTGACTTCTATTTATATCTCTAGAGTAACCAATTATTATTGTCTTTCGTGATCTACGACACACTACATAGCTTATAACTTTGTAATAATGGATATATAGATGTCAATGCTTAAACAAACAATACATTCTTAGTTAGATCATAGGAAATTGTTAGTGATTATGGACTATTGGGGTTATTGTATATCTAAAGCAAAACTGTTGTTTTAGTACTGGTATACGACACTTGTCCACTGTTAACAATCTTGATCTGAAAGAATATATATAAGCACGAATAAAGCCCATTATCTCATGTTTTAGATCATGTGTTGATCTGAGTTCATTGGAGATCACGAAGATCGTTTGACAATTATGAGATATAAAATATCACAGTCGAGATAGTTCGGGCTAAGCTATCGATTTAGACTGCATCCTAATGGTAGTGATGGATATCAATCACTAATTATGTTGATAGGGTGGAACGCTTCGAGGATCAAGGGAGATAATGCTCTTCTGATACTGACCCTATATTGGAAGGAATATAAGTGAAGAGATAGAGATCTCAGGTTTCAGTAGCTCGATCCTAATCTTAGTAAACTATTAGATGTGTATATGTTCTTCAATGTTACTTTGATTTACAAAGATACCGACTTATCAGTAGTTCCTTACGCTCTTGTATCTTGGGTAACATTAACACATATATATATTATATCTAATAAGGTTGTGTTCTCTTTGATGCGAAAGAAAAGGAGAGAAAAGAGAAAATCACCCTATAAACTCCACCCCTCTTCTCACCTTTTCTCACCTTTTCTCACATTTCCTATTTTTTCTCCTTCATTTGCACTAAAATGGAGAGAAAATATTATCTCTCCAATTTGGTGTTGTAAATATTATTTCCAATTTAAGGAGTAAAATCCTCCCTCATTGATAAAAGGTGAGAAAGGAGAGAAAAGGGGTAGAATTTATAGTATAATTTTCTCTTTTCTCTCCTTTTCTTTCGCATCAAAGAGAACGCAACCTAAGTGTTATCAATAGGTCGTGTCCTATATAATATAGGTTGACGTATTCTTCAGGGAGTTTATTATACCAAGTCATGCATGCTGATTAAGTTCAGGTATAATAAGAAGGTGTGAATGGATACTACTTGAGGATTATGATGTTAATTAATTATGAGCAGTCATGATAGCTCTAATTAATTAATGGATAGGGGAAGTCTTAAACACAAGGGTCGAACTAAACAAAATATCAGCTCCAATCTACATAATTGGGACAAAATGGTGAATCGGTCATGATCCTTTAATGGAATGCATCATAGCTCTAATTGAGATAAATGTTCTGGGGTGAACATGGTAATTATCTCATTAAAACTCTGTTTGCTATCCGATCTCTATGATGGCTCAAATAGGCCTCGAAAACCGATCCAATGGTATTATTGAGTTTTGGGCTCAATAATTGTACCCAGGCCCAATATATGATATATTAGATTTATATCATTTAAATGGATATTTGAATAATTAATTTATATTTATATCTTTGAGGATAAGATTAAATCTAATAAATTATTTAATTATTCAAGGATAAGATTAAATCCAATAACATAAGATTTATTTAATCTTAAGGGATAGGTATTTGAGTATATCTATAATAAATATATATAAATATAAATTTAATATAGTATATATTTATGTCTTCTACTTGTATTATGATTAATTCTATTTAATAGATTTTGTTCCGATAATACAGTTGCATAACTGAACAAATTAATTCATAATTAATTGTCTATTAATTAAGGAATTTCGATTGTTGAATTTGATATGGCTAGTGAGAGAATTTTTGCAGCAATTACGCATTTGATAATGAATTTTCCGTAACTGTTCCATTGAATGAGAAGAGGTATTTATTGGCAAATT
This sequence comes from Thymus mandschuricus, assembly GCA_029379335.1. Classification (NCBI taxonomy): domain Eukaryota; kingdom Viridiplantae; phylum Streptophyta; class Magnoliopsida; order Lamiales; family Lamiaceae; genus Thymus; species Thymus mandschuricus. The sequence continues at coordinate 7,469,543 of CM057082.1, read as the reverse complement.
TTAAAAACTAGCTGTTGGAGCTGACTCATTTCTTTCCGTTGGGATTTGTCTTAGCTGGCATCTGACGTGACAACATAGATGGCAGGTTAATCTATGGAGGTATCTTCCAGCTTGATTTCTTGAACTTGAGAACATGCTGGAGTGCCTAAGAACAGTTTGACTATGAAATATCGTTCTTCTATAGGCAAGGCTATTAGAATAACAACCTCGACCTTTAGGTCCTTTACATGGCAGAACAATGTACCTTTCGAGGCTAAAGAGCTTGTTGTTCTATGCTATACATTTAAAACAACTTTGTGAAAACATACTATAACTCTAGAAAATAATAAATAATATTTAAGTATAGTTTTAAGAAACATCATCAAAATTATCTGCAAGGGTTCCCAATAATTTATTCATTTTTAATGGTGTCAAAATCAAATACTTTACATTTGAGATTCTTAAATAATTAAGATAAAGAAGTTAAGAGTTTAGTCTAACTAAATAGTTAAAACATTTTATAAGGAATTAAAGTAAGGACAACATATAAGGAAAGCAGTAGCTCAGTTGGTATGACGCTTCCCCTCCAACCAATAGGTCGGGGTTCGAGTCACACTAAGGGGGGAAATGGGGAACCATTATTAATCCTCTAAAAAAAAAAAAAAAAAAAAAAAAAAAGAGGAGATTGTGCCTAGACAATGAAAGGTTATCAATTTTTTTTTTTTTTTTTTTTGAGAAAATGGATCTTTCACTTATTAATCTATTATATATATAATAAAAGAATCATTTTTCACAAAAGTTTTCCCGCCTAAATTCACCCCTCACAATAATTTTATATTCATAAAAATTGTGATCGTAGAAATCGATAATTAATAATTAGTTCTTCTCATTTCCTTTTTCTTTTTCGTTTTTTGCAAAACTTCTACCTATTAATTGCATAAAAAATTGTGCATGCTTCTTTCATAATGACTTCAAAATTTAAATACCTCGTTTTTCATTTCATTTACTTCAATATCGAGTTTAGTATTGTAATTCAAATACAAATTTTAAATTAGTATATTATAGGGACTTCAAAATTTAAATACCCGACCATCATGATTTTTTCCCCTCTAAGTATATGTTCCTCTACATTTTCTATCATATTTATTTATTTATTTATAGTTTGGAAATCGTCCACCTTTTCTTTAAAAGGGATTAAAGTGTCTACTTTTTATTATTGGCAAGCTAAGTATGATTGAAATGAAGAGCTGCAACGAGTGAATGATGTTTGTGATATAAAATATAAATATCATAAATATAAATTTATATCTAATATCTTTAATTTAATGAAAAATATAAAATATTACTTTGTCCGTGTTACATCATTAATCCTTTTTATTTTTGCAAACTAACCAAGAGAAATAGAGATAGATGATTTTTTAAATGAATTATTGTGTGTTAATTTATTTCTTTTGCAACAGAACTAATAGATTCTACAAACATAAAGAAAAATGATAAAATAATTTTCCGTGCATAGCACGAGTGCTATACTAGTAGAGCATAACAAAGAAAAGCTATAACCAAATGAGTGAGATTAAATAGTCGCCTTGACATGAATTAGATTAAATGTTAGTGTTGAATAACTAAAAGTGAACGTTGTGTCTCTTTTTAAAAAAAAAAAAAAAATTAAATATAGCCGATGAGGCCTAGCTCAAATGGCTAAGCTGAGGCACCCAGAGACTCTCTTCTGTGAGGTCCTGGGTTCAAATCCCACCGTTGTGTGTGGGTAGTTTTCTCACCTTTGTGTGAGTAGTTGTTGAAATTGTATAATCCCTACTTTGGTAGGTATATGTAACTCAACACGTAACACAGAAAGTAACACAGTTGAGAACACAAGTTGGTAACACAGTTCGGTGACAAATACACCTACGTCTGGGGGAAGCTATTCCAAGAAATAATTCACTATGACGAGTATAAGGGATACAAGATATATGAACGTCAGCCACACTGAACGTTCTCTCCTCACCCGACTCTACCCCTCACCAATGAATCCTCACGGTAAACTCTCTCTAGTCTACCCGAAGCACTTTTCACAAATTGAAAAGATTAAACCCGATCTTGAACAAGGAATTGTTCAAGATATTACAATCACTCACCAATAAACAAACTACCCCGATTGATGAATGAACAGAATAAACTCAACTCTCAAAAATCACATGAAGAAGACGAACTCTCAATAATGTATATGAAAACGCGCAGCCGCTCCAATTGAGATCTTCATGCTTATACTCTTCACGAATAACCCTAAGAGATAATTAAGGCATATCTTAAAAGATATCCTTAATAGGGTAAACATAATCTTCATGCAAATCTTCTAATTAATGCGGGAATATAATATGCGAACGAATCCTTGATCCACAAGAATTCCAAATCTACGAACCACTCCGCGCAATAAACAACTCCACGCATACATAAAACTTGCGATAAAACCATGCCATGCAATCCATGCAGCAACAATCTCCCCCTTGGCATTTTATGTATGCAGTCACACCAACAAATGCAACTCACACAACTCCTCCAAGATACAAAGCACCCAATGCAAAATCAAGTAGGCAAGTAGCGCACCCACATAACCATACTCGAATGCATAGTGCAGAAAACTCCCCCTTGCTACAAACACTCTCTAAAATGAAGTACTAGCCGAGCGCACCCGAACTAGAATACTACACATAGAGAGAAAATAAACCACTGCATAACACAACTCAGAATACCACAGACAACACCAACTGATCAAAATATGCTTCACCAGAAATACCAAGCATCAAGCAACAGTATAATGTGGCCTATTTACTATTACAGACCAGATACTGAATATCTCCAATCCACACTCCATCAGCAAAAGAAATAACCAAACTGTCTGTCCATCCAACCAGAAAAGCATAGCAAAATAACACCCATATCGAATCATCAGAGCAAAAATAAAAAAATACCAACCTATCTCCCCCTTGAATGCAGACATGAAATGCCAAGCTAAGGCAGTTCTGCTTCAATCTCCTCATCCACGGCCTCATCATCAGCACCAACCGCAGCATCAGGAGCAGGAGCAGCAGCAGCAACTCCCCCCTGCGGTGTACCACCAGCCAAGGAGATTGCTTGGAACATGAGCTTAGATACAACCGAATCTGCTCACAAGTCATTTCATATTCCAAGGAGATTGCTTGGAACATGAGCTTAGATACAACCGGCTCATAATGGGGAGGAGCAGGGCCAAACGGCAGCTGAATATCCTCAATATTATCCTCATGAGGCATCGATGAAGATGATGCCTTCTCTGATTTCCTGCTGAACGGAGGAGACTCAACTTCAACACCAGTCTGAGCCTTAGTGAACCTCATATACGGAGCAGCTGGAGCCTTGGCACTTTCAGGAATGTCAAACTCCACAAACTTGCAGAAATAGGCATACAAGACCCGAGGGAAGCAAATTGCTTTATTTGCTGAGACCACCTTCTCAGCATGCTCTGCGAGGGCATCAAAAACCAACCTTCCAAAAGACACTGGAAGTCCTTGCCCAACCTTAAACAGCAAAGTTGCCAGTGAAAGGTTAACATAGGTCTTGTGGGTCGTAGGCACCCAATTTCTGTTGGCAATGTAGTACAGGGCCTTGTACTTTGGAGCAAGAGAGGAGGCTCTAAGCCTTTTGGCCTTCACTGGCCACTTAGCATCTTCATCATCCAGCAGAGTAGCAGCAATCAGATTTGCATCAATAGGCTCGAAGCTTTCTATCACAACTTCACCACATATGAAAGCATCCATCAATGACGGAGAGAAATTTAAGAACATCCCTCGAACGAAGCCACGATGATAATCAGGAGAAGTAATGTCAAACATCGACAAACTTAAGTTGGAGTAGAACTCCAAAATAACATCCTCTACCCAACAAAACTCCTCGGCCAAAGTTGTCAACAATTTGGCATCAAAAACGCACTCAAAGACCCCTGCCCTTCGCAAATCGAATTCCCTAGCAGGTCTATCCACGATAATGATCTTCTCCCGATTTATATCCCAAAACTTAGCAAACGAAGTAGAGCGGAAAATAGGCATGAAAGAATAACCAGCAGGTAGAGATGGAGCCTCTGTACCTCTCGAAGATGATGGAGGAACAGCATCTTCTTCATCAGAATCACTGGGGATGGGAACCTCGGCATCAGACGCCGAGTCCAAATCGATCACTGGCTTCTTACCCTTTCCTTTCACTGACTTCTTCTTCCCCGAACCAGAAGCAGGAGAGGTGGCCTTCCTTTTCCGGGTAGAGGCCGAACCAGAAACATTGATAGCCACACGAGCTTGAGACCTCGTCCGACGAGCGACGCCAACAGGGGGCGGCGGAGGAGGTGGGGACTTGTTCTTTCGAGCAACCTGCTTGATTTTCTTCTTCCGCTGAGGGGGCTCCACCGATGAAGCAGAGACAGAAACCCTAGGGGAGGGTTCTGACGGCGGCGGCGGAGGGATAGAATCATCCCCGAATAATGGAAGAAGGGGCTCCTGGGAGATCTCGTCCCTGGGCGGAGAAGGAGGAATGGAATCATGAAGAGGAGATGGCTGAGTAACCTCCTTGACAAGCCCAGCGCCGTACCACGGCAACAGAGGAGTTCTGGGTGCAGGCTGAGCAGCCGCAAACAACAACTCAAGATCGATCCCCTCTGAAAGCGCGAATGAAACCATGGTTGCAGCACAAAGAAAATCCAAACAATCTGGCAAAGAAACGAGAGCTAATCGGAGAGAGATGAACGATTCTGACGGAGGAAATTAGGAATAAGAAACCCTAGCACAATTAGAGATAGAGCGATGATATACTCTGCAATAAGCAAGAGGCGGTTCGAATTCCAAAGAGCAACAGTAATAGCAAAAGGGCGCGCAGAAAAAAAAAAAAACCCCTTTTCAACTGACAAAAATACCACGTCAGATAATAACCCAAAGGATAACACCAAAGATAACACCACCCATCACACCAAGAAAGCAAATAATAGATGAAATCAAATTATCATAATCTGAGGAGCTCAGATTATACACATCCCGAGTGACTTTCGTAAAGCCTCAAACCTTTCTCCATCTAAAGGTTTGGTGAAAATATCCGCAACTTGCACACGAGTAGAGACATGCTGAAGAGATAAAGTCTTGTTTTCAACAAGATCTCTAATAAAGTGGTGTCTGATCTCAATGTGTTTGGCCTTCGAATGACTGACTGGATTTTTGGATAGATTGATAGCTCCAATATTGTCACAGAACAAGACATACTCTTTCTCATCGATCCCATAATCATACAGCATCTTGGTCATCCAGATTAACTGAGTGCATGCACTCACAGCTGCTATATACTCTGCTTCTGTAGAGGATAGAGAGACACAATTCTGCTTCTTGCTATGCCATGAGATTAGATTATCTCCCAAGAAAAAGCATCCTCCAGTGGTACTCTTACGATCATTTGGATTTCCAGCCCAATCAGCATCACTGTATCCGGTAAGCTTCAGAGAACTTCCTTTCCCAAACCATAGGCCAATCTTGCACGTTCCCTTGACATACTTTATAATGTTTTTCACAGCCTTGTGATGACTCTCCTTCGGATTTGATTGGAATCGCGAGCAGACCCCAACGCTGTAAGCAATATCCGGTCGACTGGCTGTTAGGTACAATAGGCTACCAATCATGCTTCTGTACACTGTTTGTTCCACAGGTTTGCCTTCTCCTTCTTGGGTTAATTTAACCGATGTACCCATTGGTGTCCTCTTTGACTTAGAACTTTCCATGCCAAACTTTTTCACCAAATTTTCAGCATACTTCTCCTGACTCACAAAGATGCCATCTTCGCACTGCTTGACTTGAAGCCCCAAAAAGAACTTCAATTCCCCGAACATACTCATTTTGAATTCAGAGGTCATCAATTTCACAAATTCATTCACAAGAGCCTCTGATTTAGAACCAAAAACCAGATCATCAACATATACTTGGACAATAAATATGTGACCTCCATGTTGCTTAACAAACAAGGTCTTGTCAGCACTTCCTCGAACATATCCCTTCTTCAGAAGAAACTCTGCCAGCGTGTTGTACCAAGCTCTGGGAGCTTGCTTCAGTCCATATAGAGCCTTGTTCAGCCTGTAAACATACTCTGGGTGCTCGGGATCTTCAAAGCCCTTCGGTTGCTTAACATATACCTCATCTTCTAAATTCCCATTCAGAAAAGCACTTTTGACGTCCATTTGGTATAGCTTGAAATCTAAGCTGCTAGCCATACCCATCAGAAATCTCACAGATTCCAATCTGGTAACTGGAGCAAAAGTCTCCCCGTAATCAATACCTTCCTCCTGTGAGTATCCTTGAGCAACCAATCTGGCCTTGTTACGAGTGATGTTCCCTTGCTCATCTGTCTTATTCTTGAATATCCACTTTGTTCCGATCACATTAGCACCTTTGCGGAGAGAGGTGAGATACCATACATTGCAGCGCTAAAATTCCAAGAGTTCTTCCTGCATGGCAGCTATCCAGTTTTCATCCTGAAATGCATCAGTGACATTCTTGGGCTCGATTTTTGAGACAAAGCAAACCGTAGCAATGTGAGAAACTAACTTCTTGAAGTCTATCTCTCTCTTCCTAGTCTGTATCCCATCATTAATATGCCCAATCACATCTGAAGCTGAGTGATTCTTATGGACTCTTGTTTCGGCAGTGTCCGAAGTACCAGTTGAAGTACCATCTTGAGTACCGTCCAGTGTCATCTCCTCAACTTTGGCATCATTCTTCTTACTAGGATTCTGAGAACTCTCTGTAGGACTGGTGATCAGGACCTCTTCTTCAATAGTTACATCGCCTTCCACTGAGTCATCAAAAGTAACATTAATTGACTCAATGACAGTGCTTTGATTTTTCAGGTACACTCTGTAAGCACGACTGTTTCTGGAGTAGCCTACAAAGATTCCTTCAATTCCCTTGTCATCAAGCTTCTTCCTTTGCACTCTATCATTTACCACAAAGCATCGTGAGCCAAAAATGTGAAGATGTTTCACATTTGGCTTCCTTCCTCGCCAGATCTCATAAGCAGTAACCTCTGTCTGCGGTCTGAGGTACACTCTATTGCAAATGTAACATGCCGTATCAAATGCTTCTGCCCAAAGTCTAAGGGCAATATCTTTCGCCTTCATCATGGTTCCGGCAGTGCTTTGCAAGGTCCTGTTTTTCCTTTCAACTACACCATTCTGTGTAGGTGTGATAGGTGCTGAGAATTCATGTCTTATCCCTTTGGATTGGCAGAACTCCATGAACTCTTGGTTTTCAAACTCACGCCCATGATCACTCCTGATGGCCTTGAGTTTGCTCTCCTTCTCTACTTCCAATCTCAGGCACAGAACTCTGAATGCCTCGAACGTGTCTGATTTTTCTCGTAAGAATTCAACCCACGTGTATCTGGAGAAGTCATCCACGCAAACAAGAATGTATTTCTTTCCTCCTAAGCTTTCAACTTGCATCGGTCCCATCAAGTCCATGTGCATGAGATCAAGGACTTTAGCTGTTGTGATCCGGAGTACTCTCTTGTGTACCTCCTGAGTCTGTTTCCCTTGTTGACACGGTCCACAAAACTCCACATCTCCAAATCTGATCTTAGGAATTCCTTCAATGGCATTCAGTTGAATAAGCCTCTGAATGTTCCTGTAGTGTGTGTGCCCAAGCTTCTGATGCCATATTTCACTCATCTTAGAGACGACCCTGTAGCTTGTGATTTTTGGAGTGAAGACGTAGCAATTATCAGCCGATCTGGTTGCCTCCTGAAACTTATCTGTTCCTTTGTTGATGATGCAGCTATTTTTCCCAAAACTTACGCTCATTCCATCATCACACAACTGGCTGATACTGACCAGATTTGCTCTCAAGCCTTCAACATATAGGACCCCTTCCAGGACTGGCATCCCAGGTACATTCAGTGTACCAATTCCTCGAATTCTACCTTTTCCACCATCACCAAACACAACTGACTCATTTGAGCAACTTTGCACATTAATAAGGAGATCCATGTTGCCTGTCATGTGCTGCGAGCAACCACTGTCAATATACCAGGAGTTCCCCACTCTGGAGCTATTACTGGTGTGAACAACATAAGCCCTATAGCCCTGGCCTTGATTCCTTCTATTTTGATATTTGATCATCTCATGCCTCTTATCACCAAGGTAGAACCGACATCTTGGTCTGATATGGCCAAGTCTATGACAGTAATGACAGAGAGGAATGAATACTTCGGAATCCGGATTATGCTCGGGTACCTTGTGGTGTTCTTGTTTGGGTACCTCCTCTGCAGCTCCTTGTTCTTCAGATTTCTGTTCAACAGCGACTGAAGTTTCGGTTAGTTTAGACCTCCATTCCTCACGCCTAACTGTTTTCCCACTAGATTGAGTTCCAACAAAGTCATTGGATTGTCTCCATCCTTCGACTCCTCTCTCTGGCTTGCTCCAGTCTTGTCTTTGAGCTCTTTGTTTGATATTGGTATCCAACTTGTTGATAGTTGTTTCGGTTGAATCCAAGACCCTCCTTATCTGCAGCTCTCTTTCCAAGTCTGAATATTTCTTCAAGCTTCTCGGTGCTGGAATTCATCATCCTTATCAACTTCTGAATATGACTCAGTTCTTCATCAGTCTCCTTTCTTCCGTCCTCGCAGCTTCTGAGCTTTTCTTGAAGAGATTCAATCTCGGATCTTAAAGTGTCTCTTTCCCTTTCAAGATTCTTCACCTGCTCCGTAAGGCTCTGGTTCAAAATTAGAGCCTTCTTACATGCATCCATCAACTCATCATAGTCCTCCTGATCATCTTCTTCTTCCTCCACATTTCCAACTTTGAACGGATCTTGATCAGCGACAACAGATTGAATCCTTGGACCATTCACGGTAGCAACATGAGCAGTATAAGAAGCATCCTGTCCTTCTTCAAATTCAGTATCGGTGACCTCCTCATCGCTGTGAGTGGCTTGAAATGCCTTTTTGCTGATTTTTTGATATTTGAAGGTATTCGCACATTCGCTCTTGATGTGCCCAAAGCCATCACACTCATGGCACTGTGGTCCCCTATCTCCATTTTCTTTCTTCTCTGAACCATTAGGACCTCTGTTCTGAGAACTATTTTGATTCTCAGTCCGGCGAAATCTGGAGTTACCTTCACCATTTCCTTTCCTGAAAAATTTCTTCCCAAATCTCTTTGAGATGTACGCAATGCACTCCGCCATGTCTTCAGCAGTCAACTCCTCTTCAGACTGGCTTGTAGATGAAGCCTTGAATGCTACGGACTTCTTCTTTTCACTAGGATTCACACGCATACCCATCTCAAACGTCCTCAAGGAACCAATAAGTTCGTTTGGAGATAGTTCATCAACATCCTTAGCTTCCTCGATAGCAGTAACTTTGTAATCAAATCTCTCGGGAAGAGATCTCAAGATTTTCCTCACTATCTTAGCTTCCGTGAGCTTTTCTCCCAACGAAAAGAACTCATTCGATAGACTCAGCAGCTTAGCATAGAATTCTGAGATGCTTTCATTCTCGTCCATTCTGAGTGACTCAAACTGTGAAGTGAGTTGTTGCAGCCTCTGATTCTTCACCCGTTTATTTCCTTCATAAGTAATCTCCAAGATATCCCATGCTTCCTTGGCAGATCTGCACGTGGAGATAATAGCAAAAACTTCAACACTCACACCCGTGTGAATAGCGTTGATAGATTTCTGATTCATTCCAGACGACTTTAGCTCCTCTTCCGTCCATTTAGTTCTCGGTTTCTCTGAGCCGTCTTCATCTTTTGGGGCACTCCAACCAACCTCCACTGCGGTCCATGCAGCCTCGTCAATGGATCTGATGAACGAAGCCATTCTGATCATCCAATACCCATAACTTGTGCCATCAAATAACGGTGGTCTAACTGTAGAACCACCTTCCCTGATAATACTCATTGCAAGCACCACCAAACTACCAACGGGTTATACAGATATCCCAGGATCTAACACCGCACCTCGATGACCTGCTCTGGTGCCAATTGAAATTGTATAATCCCTACTTTGGTAGGTATATGTAACTCAACACGTAACACAGAAAGTAACACAGTTGAGAACACAAGTTGGTAACCCAGTTCGGTGACAAATACACCTACGTCTGGGGGAAGCTATTCCAAGAAATAATTCACTATGACGAGTATAAGGGATACAAGATATATGAACGTCAGCCACACTGAACGTTCTCTCCTCACCCGACTCTACCCCTCACCAATGAATCCTCACGGTAAACTCTCTCTAGTCTACCCGAAGCACTTTTCACAAATTGAAAAGATTAAACCCGATCTTGAACAAGGAATTGTTCAAGATATTACAATCACTCACCAATAAACAAACTACCCCGATTGATGAATGAACAGAATAAACTCAACTCTCAAAAATCACATGAAGAAGACGAACTCTCAATAATGTATATGAAAACGCGCAGCCGCTCCAATTGAGATCTTCATGCTTATATACTTCACGAATAACCCTAAGAGATAATTAAGGCATATCTTAAAAGATATCCTTAATAGGGTAAACATAATCTTCATGCAAATCTTCTAATTAATGCGGGAATATAATATGCGAACGAATCCTTGATCCACAAGAATTCCAAATCTACGAACCACTCCGCGCAATAAACAACTCCACGCATACATAAAACTTGCCATAAAACCATGCCATGCAATCCATGCAGCAACAGTTGTCACTCCTTTGTGGGTGTAGTTGTGGGTGTAGTTGTCCCGCCTGCGTGCGGATTGTTGTCCCGTCTTTGTGCGGTGTAGTGGTCCCGTCTGCGTGCGATGTTGAGCTTTAAATTGTTATGATATATGAATGTAACCACTTCAAAAAAAAATATATATAATTTTTTTTTTCTATATATCTTAAAGAAGAACTCATAAATTTCTTTTGTTATATATTTATAGTTTAGAAGTAATTGATAATCATCTCAATCCTCAAATGATTTAGACCCAACCCCTAGCTTGATTTTACTATTGTGCAATATTTAATCTTTGTCGGTAGATTTGAATCTTGTACTGTACTTAATTTTAAGCAAAATTCTATCATATCAGAAAGTTTTGACTAGAAAAAACAATTCAATTCAAGGGTACGTGAATTATATTGCAAGTAAATAAGACCAATCAACGTGTTATGTAGTAAAGCAAATTAATTTGATGGGTTGTGAACAAACAATTAAAATGGTCAAGGATTATAGTTGTTTTTTTTTTTTTTTTTTTTTTTTTTTTTTTTTTTTTTTTTTCCTTTTTATCTTTATCTTTGCGAGTAGAAATGGAAGAACGAAACACATAAGTTTGATAATTTAAAATTAATTTTATGATTCAAATTGTATTGGGATACATGTAAAGATGTAAGTAGATGGAATAGTTGGTATATTTAATTAATAAATTAGTATAATTAAGATAACATGTCTATAATTTTTGCCGTTTTTGAAAATTGATCGTTATATATCACTGGGACAGTCCCAAAGTGCAAATTGATCATTTTATCCCATTCATTTAATTTTTTATCCCAAAGTACCAAAATGATAACATTGAAGATTTCGAGCATTACGAATCTCGATACTTTTGCCTATGATTGACATTTTTGTTGATTTTTTTTTTTTTAAATTCAGAACCGGATTTCGAAAGGTCTCCTCTTGCAAGGAACGGATGGAGTAGCAATATACAAAAAGATGCAACAATATACGAACTAATCAATTGAGTTTGGTCATATAAGTATGTTCTCAAACATAATAAATTCGTACACATTTTTATAAACAATAAAAAAATATAATATTACACATCTTTTTATCACACAGTACGTAGCAAAACTAAAAAAAAAAAAAATGCACGGCATTTGGCAAACAAATACTTAGATACACACAAAGACACTAAATATTGAATCTTTTAGGCACAAGCAGAAGAGCATTCTTCTTATGCACTGCGAGTCCAGGTACGGTGTCCATATCCACATCTTCTGCACGAACCCCATTAGGTAACTCCCAGTTGAAACTGTAGAGCAAATTCGCAATCGTAAGCTCCATATTTGCAAGTCCCATAGACATCCCGGGGCATATTCTTCTCCCCGATCCAAACGGAATCACACTGAAATTTGTCCCTTTTATATCAATATTGTTTTTCAAGAATCTCTCAGGCACGAACTCTTCTGCATTTTCCCATGATTCGGGATCCCTTGCTATAGCGTAGGCACTCACATAAACCAAGGTGTGGGGCTGGATATTGTAGCCATCTATAACGCAATCTTCAATGGTTTGTCTTGGTACAAGCAATGGACCTGGAGGGTATAATCTCAAACTCTCGTTCACGAGTGCTTTTAGGTATGGGAGTTTGGACAAATCATCTTCATCTACGATGCCTTTGTTGCCGATCTGATTTCTGATTTCATGTTGTGCTTTCTCCATAACTTTGGGTGCTTTGATTAGGGCTGTCATCGCCCAAACAACCACCGCCGTACTTGTTTCTGCCGCAGCCATAAATAAATTCTACAAACAAATAACCAGATTGAATTACTTCATAAATTCACAATGTTTGTACTTAAACTAGGTTTTTAGAAGGGAAAATAACAAAAAATTTAAAAATCACGCTACGAAGATGTGAACTTAAGACTTTTGATCCCGAAATATAATCCCAATAAGCCAACAGACAAACAAGTATAGATTTTTTTTTTAAAACATTAATAAGAAATTTAAAGAATTTAAGAAATTTTGACCCAAACTTAACCCCTATCGTTAAGCAAATATACTCAAGCAATTTTTGAAATTTTTGGGTAGAAGACCTTATTATAGTACTATGCCAAAATCCCTAATTCATTAAAACTTTTCTTTTCTAATATGCGCGATGAGTTTGAAGGGGGTAGCCGAGTGCGTACGCCGAGTCTGATCACTGCCACCGTTGCCGTCGCCGAGTCTCCTCGTCGCTGCTCTCATGGTCGTCGTCGCCAGTAAGTTAACACGATAATAATTTTAAGTAAACTTCGAAAAACACTAATGACTAACCATTAGAAGGGCTTTGATGTTATCAAAGGTGATATCAATGGGAGAAGACTTGTCTTCTTTAAGCCTGATCAAAATATCAAGTATGTCCTCCTCCTCCTCTGCCTTCGTTCTCACCCTCCTCGATTCGACATGCTCGTCGATGAGCTCTTGATACAACGAATCCATCCTATGGAACATAATGTCAGCTTTCTTTATGGATCCAGTGAGCTTATCCAACCAACCGAACGCAGGAAAATAATCCGAAAGTAAAACGACGTCGCGAGCATCTGAAACCCTGCGGAGAGCTCATCAAACCTTTTCTTCCAAGCTCCATCCTCATCATAATCCTTGCTGGCAGTAACCCTGCATATCAAACTATTGCCGAACCATAGACATCGCGCACAAATCCACGACTCGGTTGTTGTCAGAAGAAGCTCGGATCTTCTCCATCATGCAGGAGACCTCTTCTTCACGGATCATGTAACGGAAAGACTTGACCTTTTTCTGGCTCAAGAGATGAAGTCCTGTCATCTTCCTCTTCTCCCTCCATTGATCGTTGTACTGTGAGAAGACGATGTCGGAGCTCTCGTAGGATAGTTTATGAAACCCTAGAAATTTAGGTCTGCTGCAGAAGGCTAGGTCTTGGATTTTCATCACTTGTTCGGCTAGCTTTGGTGAAGAGATTACTAGTAGAGGAACAGAACCTAATTTCATGTGCATGATGGGACCGTATTTTTTCGAGAGCTGGTGGAAATAGACATGTAGCTGTCCGGTGGCGCTGATTTGGTGGAGGTTACCGATCAGCGGCAGGGACGGCGGACCTGGCGGCAGGGTGGTTTTTCTTTTATTTTTGGCTTTTTGGAGGATGTAGAAAATCAAGATTATTGGTAGAGCTATTGATATTAGAAGTATCATTGCGGTTGAGATTTGTTGAAAGTCCAGATGAGAAGAGAATGAAACAGTGAACGGATTGTTTTGAGGAAGATGATGAATTTATAAGCGTCTGTTCTCTAAACCAGACATTTATATGCACTAGCAGAGATTACGTGCATTCGCACGTAAATACACGATTGAACTATTAATTAACTCATTTCATCATTTGGTTGCAATATCCTTATCCAAAATTTCTTTTGCTATCAATCCTTTCATAATTTTCATAAATTCATATATCTATCAATAAATTTAGAAGTATCAATAAGAAAAACAAAAAATTTATTTGTATATAAATATGTGATATTGCTCCAATTGTTTGAATGAATAAGAGTTAATATTAATTGTTAAATTAAAAAATATGTCAAAACTTCAAAATTTTATTTGTATCCTTTTTGTTTAAGCATGATTTATTTCTCTTTTTATGAAAATAATATTAGTTGTATTATATGAATGTTAGATGTGTGTGATATTTTTTTAGTTTAAGGGTGTGCTCTCTTTGATGAAAAAGAAAAGAGACAATCACCAGTTAAATCTTTCCTTATCTTTCACATTTTTTCACATTTTTTCATTTCTCCCCTTCATTTTCAGTTAAATGGGGAGAAAATATTATCTCATCAATATGGTGTTGTAAATATTTCATTCAATTTAAGAAGTAAAATTCTTCATCATTGATAAAATGTGAGAAAAATGCAAGAAAAAAAGTGAGATTCAAAGGGTGATCGTCTATTAACTTATTCACATCAAAGAGAACGCACCCTAAGAAGAAAAAATGAAAGGAAGCTAAGTATAAGAGTAATATATACAATACTTTATAGTATGTAGTAATATTTTTAGAAATAAATTTTCTTTAAATTTGATTATTAGAAGTTTTCTTATTGATGTTTTACTAATTAGAATAATTAATGACATGTTATGTAGCAAAAATTAATTAAAAAAAGAAGACAAAGAAGAAAAGAAAACTATGTGTTCTAGAGAATTTGTATAAATAAAAAGCTGTAAATCTTAATATACAAATTCTTTTTCTAAATAAATCCTAAAGAATTACTATCTTTTCAAAATTACCATTATGCCCTTAAATTTATGTTTATAATAAGGATATAATAGGTAACTCAAATTTTGTCACACAAGGTACTTTTATAATAGATATAGACTAGAAAAGATTTGAGTGCACTCGCATGTATTACGATGAACTATTGATTAACTCGTCTCTTCATTTCGTTCCAATATCCTCATTCAAACTTTCTTTTGATTTTATGATTTAGAATTATCATAAATTTTATTAATAAGTGTAGTAGATCAATAAGAAAAACCAAAATTATTTGTATATAGCTCTATTTCTTTTCATTATCTTCAAAAATATATGTTAAATGTAATTATAAAATATTATATGTCCGTATCAATTACATTATTTAAATTTCATTCCGATCAATCTTTGTCATGTTGTAGTAGTATTATATATAGTGTATATGTAGTTCAAGCTTCCATAAAATAATACAATTTATTATTGTATTTTAAAACTCAAAATTTTCGATAGCACCAAATTGTGAATTTGTAGGCATCGAAAATTTGAGAAAATAAATAAAATATTTTATTAATTTTTATATATTAATTTGATTTGGATTATTATGAAATCTAAATTAAATAATGTATTTAATTAATGAAGATATTGAAGATATATATCAATTTCTTTGTCAGCAAGTTAAATCTTTTATTGATATACATCAATAATTGATAACCAATCAGATTGTGACACCTCGTCATGGAGGAGGCCCAATATGGAGCCCAAAAGCCATCAAGTCTGTTACCTCTACACCTATAAATAGGGGTCAAATGAGAGCTCAAAAATCACACCAGAATTCATGAAGTTCTAACTCAAAAATTAATAGTTGAATTTCTTACGAATATTTGAATATTTGAGGTATTCTTCGTAGAACCAATATCGTTCTTCATGGAAATCACCAATAATATTCAAGTTGTCCTTCGTAGAACCAATATCGTTCTTTGTGGAAATCACCAATAATATTCAAGGTGTCCTTCGTAGAACCAATATCGTTCTTCGTACAAATTCTCATAATCAACGTTTTATTCGGAAATAAGGCAAATGACATCCGAATAAACGTTATAAAGTCCCACAATAGCGTTTGATTCGAAAATAGGGCAAATGTCCTTCGAATAAACGTTATAAAAATTCAAGTATCAAAGCCGAGGAGATCAAGGAGAGCCAAATTCTCCATAAATCTCGGAAGCTGTTCAAACATCGTTCAAATATCAAGTTGAAGAGAAGAATTAGAGGAATCATAGAGATCGCAGCTCGCAATTTACTCAAATCTTCATATATTTTATTTGTACACATCTTTTATATTTATTTTATTGAATTAATAAAATTTGTGTTTACAAATTTTGGCACGCCCAGTGGGACCATCTCTACTTCTCATCTCTACTCTTCACTCAATCAACCAAACATCAAGATGTCTTCAACGTTGGAAGAACAAATCGCAAATTTGACAAAGCTTGTTGAAGGGCTCGCCAAACAAGTTCACGAGCAAGATGTTAAAATTCCAAAAGTTGCAGAAAAAAAGAATCGTTGATGCAAACAACGAAGAAGAAGAGGATGACTATGAAGATGAAACTTTCGAAAATCCGCAAACGGAGAAAAGTGGAAAACCTCCAGCTACAAAGCTCGAAATCCGTTCTAATGGTTCAGTTCATGTTGATCAAGTCAAATAATTCATCGTGGGAACGATCAAAGAAAAACTTGATGTAAACTCCAAATCATCCTGGACTTATATCAAACCATATACTCCAAGAATTGATCGCTTGAAGATGTCATTCGGCTACCAACCTCCGAAGATTCTACAATTCGATGGTCAAGGCAATCCAAAACAACATGTGGCCCATTTGTTGAGACTTGCAATAATGTCGGCACATATGGAGATCACATGGTGAAACAATTCGTATGCTCCTTAAAAGAAAATGCATTTGATTGGTATGCCAACTTAGAGCCGAACTCAATTGACACTTGGGGGCAATTGGAAAAAGAATTCCTTAAATCGCTTCTATAGCACTCGAAGAACGGTGAGCATGGTCGAGCTTACAAAGTCACGTCAACTCAAAGACGAGTCTATCATCGACTACATCAATCGTTGGAGGAGCTTGAGTTTAAATTGCAAAGATCGGCTATCTGAAACTTCTGCAATTGAGATGTGCATCCAAGGCATGCACTAGAGTCTGCAATACATCTTAAAAGGAATCCAACCAAAAACTTTTGAGGAATTGGCTACTAGAGCTCACGACATGGAGATGAGCATGTATCTAAATGAAGTTGAAGAGACCTAGGCACAAAAGTCGCCCAGCTTTCAAGAAAGCGAAGAAATAAGGCATGGGGGCATCTCTTTTGAAGAAACTCCAAGCGATGAAGACGAAGAAGATGCTACAAATTCGAGCATAAGTCAGAATCCATGAAAAAAAAGAAAGAAAAACAAAACTCCTCGATACGAGTCTAAACTGTCAATAAAGCTCCTAGACAAGAGCCAAAACTATCTAATCAAACTCTTCTAAGAAGTAGTGAACACTCCTTGACACGAGTATAAAATGTCTATAAATTCAAATCAAGTGAAGACTCCTTGACACGAGTATAAAATGTCTACACATTCAAATCAAGTGAAGACTCCTTGACACGAGTATAAAATGTCTACAAATTCAAATCAAGTGAACACTCCTTGACACGAGTATAAAATGTCTACAAATTCAAATCAAGTGAAGACTCCTTGACACGAGTATAAAATGTCTACATATTCAAATCAAGTGAACACTCCTTGACATGAGTATAAATCGTCTACAAATTCAAATCAAGTGAGAACTCCTAAATACGATCGAGTATAAACTATTTACAAATTCAATTTCAAGTTCAAAATGAAGAACTCCTAAATACGAGTATAACCTATTTACAAATTCAAGTTCAAGTTCAAAATGAAGAACTCCTAAATACGAGTATAAACTATTTATAAAGTCAAATCCAAATTTGAAAACAAGAACTCCTTGATACGAGTATAAACTATATCTAAATTCAAATCAACTTCATCAAAGCTCCTTGATATGAGTGATAGATCCGGGTCAAAGATCCACAACAATTTAAGAGATTATTCATCATGTTTTGCAAATAGCATTCATGGGTAAAGCGTTAAAACAGTGAAGAGCAAGAGATTCATGCGTATAAAAAAGCCATAGCCGAGTATTTTGTATAGGGCAAGAGGCGCACAACAACGACGAGTAATAGTTGAGCTATAGGTAAAGGATAAAAGGCGTATTAGGCCATGAACTAGCAAGATTCATGGGGTTTTGCACTCATACAAACTGATAACGCAGAACAGAGACAAGGGAGAGAGGGAGGCTAGGAATGTGGAACTCCGTCAAACCTCATTCCTTCTCAAATGATGAGGGTTTTACCTTAAGTTCAAGGAAATATACGTAGGAAAGAGACTCTTCCCGGTGTTGAGAAGAGTAGGTGGATGTAAAAACGGACTACGGCTTCCCGGAAGAAGGTCTTGTCCGCCTCGACTGGCCTGAGCTCGGAGGAGCCCGTGAGAGAGAGAGTATGGAATTGAATGGAACAGTACGCTAAGGAGCGTGTTTGTTCGTAAGAAAGTGAGTGATTGTGTGATAGATGAGTTCGTTTAGTATTTATAGGTATGTTGAGGGTGAAGAGTGAGCATTCGTGTGAAGGAGGGACAGAAAAGGAATTCCCTTGAAGGTGAAGTATCCTCCGTCATGAATGTAGTGGTCCTCACTCTATAGTACATAGAGTCACGCGGACCGTATGTTACGCAGAACCTCGGGCTTCTACTAGACAGCCATAGGATCTGGTCAGATCTTCCTATTTTTGCAGATGCCCGCAGATCCCACGCAGCTTATGGAAAAAGTTAGAGCCTCACAGCTTCTTGCAGGGCATACGATTCTTGATTGTCTTGAGCATCTGGTGCCCACGAAATCCCTTTGATACTATGCTACTTACATAGAATAGCCTCTATCGATTATTAGAGAAAAGTAACACTTATCTCCATTAAGGGTGTTGTTGAAGCTAATCCCGTCTAGGATCTATTATTCCTTTTAGAGAGGTGAGGTTCCCACCTCTATTGTGACATCTACCATACCAGCTTTCTTAAGAACCGTAATCTAAGGTTAAGGAAAGTGTATTCCTCATTCACTTGGGTTATTTAGGGAGTATAGCCACTACAAAAATCCGCCCATTTTACGACGGAAAAATCAGTCGGTAAATGCCTAAAATCCGTCGCTATATTCAATCCCCGACGGATCCGCGACGGAATAGATACGTCGTTAAAGTCAGCGTCGCCAAAGATTTAACGACGGAATAAAGTCCGTTGCGCAGGATCCGCGACGGAAAGACGACGGAAAAGACGTCGTAGATAACGCCGGCAAAGCTCCGGCACCGGAAAAATTAACGACGGAATGCCGACGTCTATTTCCGTCGCCCCGTTCATTTCCGTCGTCCTTCCGTCGTCTTTTGTATTTTGTTGACCATTGTTGACTTTTTTTTTTCCGTCGCGGATCCGTCGCGATTTTACAGAATACAGCCTAGTGCTTTCTGTTTTCTTTTTCCCCCAGCCTTATATAATCATTACAATCCAACTAAGCAATTTAATGTTACGCTTATACATAGACATACATTACAAAAGTAGATAAAAGTAAAACAATTTCAATTCAAATATCCATAGACTTCAATAGTAGTAAAACAAAAGTAAAACGTTCTCAAGTTATTGAATTTGTTAAAAGTAACATAAGTATAGTGTTAGACAGTTTCAATAGAAGCTCAATAGTTATCATGGGGGAGGTGGAAGGTCTGAATCGTTCCTTGACGACTGTGTAATGATGAGATCAATTTTTTCTTCAAGTTTCTTTATGTGCTCTTCCTGCTTCTTTGCGTGCTCAGCTAGCCTCTGACGCTCCTGTCGCGCCTCCTCGAGCTCTTGCTCCATTTGCGAGAAACGATCATCGATCACAACCTCCGAGTGGAAACGTGATTCATGTCTGAGTAATGAACGCAAATATATAGATCAACATAGAGAGCAGTTGGAAAATTAATTAAGATGAGGTGTTAGCTTTTTGCAATTAACTGAAGCTCTGGACTAAGTGTTAATAAGAATTGCCATTTTTGGAAATTACACATATATATTTTCCATATTCTTGGACTAAGTGTTAATAAGATTTTCTAGCCATGCTCATATATACATCTTTACTGGAATCAAGAAAGAAAACATATATAATTAATCACTTTATTCACTTTATCTTTTTTCCTTTAATAATCACAAAATTAAAGCTTGTATTACAAGATTCATTAAAAAGGCTTAATTAAATAAAGATCACAGCACACTTTATTCACTTTATCTTTTTTGGCACGATGCAGTTGATGTCTTAAATTAAAGTGAGTGAGAAAGCAAATAGTAATTCCCCCATGTTATAAAATTTCTACCCTACTCCTACAACATACCAACTGTACAATGAGCAAGTTAAAAAGGATATGTATGCTCTAAAGGGTTAATCTGTCCTACAACAACCAGCTGCATATAACAAGAAATTACCAGTCTAGCTGTTATATGTGGATTCAGCTTTTGTATTGTTCTACAGTCTTGCATCAAAAGAATTGTCACCAATATACTCCATGGTAACACAAACAACATAGTTAAGATCATAGTTGAGAAGAAAATCAAACAAGTCGAGCATCAGAGCTAAGATAATTCCATGCATACCATTTTGATGACTGGCTGATTCCAAGACCATTACAGGCGAGTATCATGCCTTTGAATCTCGATAAATATTCATGGAAAGGGTAAGGTTGATTAAAACGCAAAAAGCACACATCAGAGACGATGACATGACAACAAGGTTGATGAACAACAAGGTTGATGAGATACAAAATACTAACCCGCAGGGTATACTTGTCGATCTCATAATTTCCATTCAAATCATACTCAAGTCTCTTATCTGGATCACTTAACACTGCAAGGAAGTTTTGACAACATATGAGGAAGGATGAAGATTTGTGTATCAGGGACCAAATGTTGTTGTTTTGTTTGCCAGCAACAATGATCTAAGATCTAATATACTACAACCTTGTCCTTGGTCATGAATCAAAATTGCAGATAAAATCCCAGAATGCAAACTACAATAATCCCATCCCATCCCACTAACAAGTATGGGTTGGAGTAATTAAATAAAGGAAAATGAAAAGAAAAGAAATAATACCAGAATAAGCTTCATTAATTTCTTGAAATTTCTCTGTAGCAGCTGGTTCACCCTTATGTTTGTCGGGATGCCACTTCTGCAAATTAATGGCATGTTTGATAGGGGTGTTAGGATAAAAAGCCCGAAATTCTTCTTCTTCTTCTTCTTCTTCTTCTTCTTCTTCTTCTTCTTCTTCTTCTTCTTCTTCTTCTTCTCCTCCTCCTCCTCCTCCTCTTTTGGCCTTCCACAAATCCATTCGCCATTTACTACTTACTTACTACTTACTGGACAGGTTGTTGAATCTTCGGCTAAATTTGATATGCTTCTCAAACTCAAGAGAGGAGATAAAGAAGAGAAGTTCAAGGTTGAGGTGCATAGAAACAGTGATGGTGGCTTCCAATTGAACAAGATGGATGCTATGGTGAAACAATACCATGAGCAGTAATGGTACAAACCTACAACCATTTTCCGGGAAAATCAAGGGATAGAAACAGCAAACGCCAAGCAACAAAAGTAGATATGAATTGAAGCAAAAAAAAAAAAAAAAAAAAGCAGCAGCAGGAGAATATCTCAAAACTCAACCACAAACAATCTACTTTAACATATAATGTAAGATTAGAGCAAAACAGTAAAGAGACTGGACAGCAAATACTAACCTTCTCATCTTGTCTGAATAAGCAATCTATGAGAAGGGTTCGATCATCAGCATGCAGTGCTTGCTTAACTAAGACATTAACAGAGTCTGCACTAGGTGGCTTTGCCGGAAGAGAAGAGTCTACAATTTCATGGTTCGGATCTATTGGATCTACATCTTTTCCTTCCAACTTGAGGATTGCAAGCTTGTCGCCCAAGGTTGGTTCACTTGGGTCATCAACAAAATCAAGTCCTTCTTCGTCTCCCTTACCTTAAATCCACAAGGAAGCTAGATGATAATTTAAATTAACAGAAAAGTATATTACAACCATATCTGTTCGTATTTTTTACAACCGTTTCTAAACAAATATTTGAACTATGATAGATAAAAGTGGGGAAGTTCTGATAAATTATTAAGTCTTAACATATAACAGTCCCCATCCTGGAGTAAAAAATAAGACTAAACTTACTAACGATCCAATACCCATCAAATGCCCAGTACAGGTACTTCAGGGACATATACCCGTCCCCATTCAAAATTAAGATATATGAGAAAATAGGCTACATGAGCAACAAACTAATCATAGGAGAATGATCAGAAGCCTAAGAATGAAAAAACAATTCTTCTTCCATGCAAATTCACGTCACAAACACCAAAAATTCAGACAGATTTAGAGTAATTGCATTAGAAACTGACTTCTTGCAGGTGATTACAGCAGCCATAAACTCGGAATTCAGCATCATTAATACATGATTTAAGCTAAGTTGAGGATATTAGCATCAATAACACATTCAAAATAAATAATCATATCTAAACTTACTCTTGGGCAACAAAACTTCACCGTCTACTTCCGCCTCTCGGTTTTTCCTTTTCGAGGACTTTGTCTTCTTCCCCATGATTTCTGCATTCACAGCCAAAGTAATCCCAGATTATTTTTTCCAGCAACTTGTTTAAAAAGAATTACGAGCAGAATAATTTCAAAACTAGATTAAAGTAGGATAGAAAGCATACTTCGACTGAGCTACTCGTGAGTCGAGACGGGGAGTGAGGGCGATGAGAGGAGCACTGGGGTAGGACACGGCCGCGGACACTCGAGACCGTGAAACGTGGTGCGACGGTTTTCTAATTTAGTTGAAATCTCCAGATATTTGCCGACGAACAGGGACCGCCGCGCGGCGGAACAGGACGGCGGAGGGAGGTGTGGAATGGATACAGGGAGGGAGGGAGGGAGAGATAGCAAGAGGGAGAGTGTATCGGAGGGTAGCGAGGCAGCCACGGCGGCAGACGGCGCTGAATTTGCGAGTGAAGTTAATGGATGGAGGGGAGTGTGGGCTTCGAGCAGAGGAAGTAATTAAAATCTAGGGCTCATGAAAGTAAATTCAAAACCCACGACGGACAATACACCGTCGTCTTTCCGTCGCCAAATAAAAAAATATATATAAAAAAATAAAATAAAATAAGTCACCGTCGTCTTTCCGTCGCCAAAGACGTCGGCAATAATTGGCCCGGCTTAACTCCGGCATGAACGTCGTTGGTCCGTCGTCCGGTACGTCGTCTACATGCTATACGACTAATCCGTCGTCTTTCCGTCGTTAAAAATAACAACGGTTTATAATTCCGTCGCCTTTCCGTCGTAATTTTTACTGTTTTTTTGTAGTGAGCCGATATTAGCCCCTATCAATGAGTATAAACTTTCTAAATGCAAATCCAAAGCTCCTTGATAATAGCATAAACTATCCAAATCCAAATTCAAATCGAAGAACTCCTTGAAACGAGTATAAACTTTCTAACGAATCTCAAGCCCAAGAACCCTTGAATATGAGTATAAACTATTCACAAATTGAAAATCAAGAACTCCTTGATAAGAGTATAAACTATCTAAATGTTTCGAGACTCATCCATTTCTACGATAAGTCGTTCATGAACAAGTCTCGAGGGGGCAATTTGTAGGCATCGAAAATTTGAGAAATAAATAAAATATTTTATTAATTTTTATACATTAATTTGATTTGGATTATTATGAAATCTAAATTAAATAATGTATTTAATTAATGAAGATATTGAAGATATATATTAATTTTTTTGCCAGCAAGTTAAATCTTTTATTGATATACATCAATAATTGATAACTAATCAGATTGTGACACCTCATCATGGAGGAGGCCCAATATAGAGCCCAAAAGTCCATCAAGTCTGCTACCTCTACACCTATAAATAGGGGTCAAATGAGAGCTCAAAAATCACACCAGAATTCATGAAGTTCTAACTCAAAAATTAATAGTTGAATTTCTTACGAATTCTTTTGAATATTTGAGGTATTCTTCGTAGAACCAATATCGTTCTTCGTGGAAATCACCAATAATATTCAAGGTGTCCTTCGTAGAACCAAATATCGTTCTTCATGGAAATCACCAATAATATTCAAGGTGTCCTTCGTAGAACCAATATCGTTCTTCGTACAAATTCTCATAATCAACGTTTGATTCGGAAATAAGGCAAATGCCATCCGCATAAACGTTATAAAGTCCCATAATAGCGTTTGATTCGGAAATTGGGCAAATGTCCTTCGAATAAACGTTATAAAAATTCAAGTATCGAAGCCGAGGAGATCAAGGAGAGCCAAATTCTCCATAAATCTCGGAAGTTGTTCCAACATCGTTCAAGCATCAAGGTTAAGAGAAGAATCAAAGGAATATAGAGATCGCAGCTCGCAATTTACTCAAATCTTCATATATTGTATTTGTACACATCTTTTATATTTATTTTATTGGATAAATAAAATTTGTGTTTACAGTGATCAATCTCTGTTTAAAGGCCTTTGATATAGATTAAGGAGGCGGCAATCCTAATTTAAACTGACCTATTCAAGCCCGAGTCTATGACAAACTATAAGCCGCAATAAAACTGATTACATATTAGATGTGTTAAAAAAACCCAAATCCCTCTTATTAATTAGAATTATTAATCTCATGTTCAATAAAAAAATAAATAAATAAATAAATAAAAAATAAAAAAAATAAAAATAAAACAACAACGTGTTATGTCGGAGATGTATTTTGGAAAAAAAGAATAAATAATTGTATTTATTCTTTTATATATATTTTCCATTATTTTAGGTTAATATTGTTAGGGTTTAGATGTAGGGTTGTTTATTTTGATCTAAGATTTTAGGATCTTCTTGATTGGCATACTTTGTATATATGTTTGATGAATGAATCGAAAGCTTTTACGGCGAAAACTATTTCTTTTCTTTCTTCTTTACATGGTATCAGCTTAACTCACCATAAAGTCTAAATTTTCTTTTCCGCCATGGCTGCCGTCGTCACAAACCTGCCGTCCGACTCTCTCCCCATCGCCACGATGATTCACATGATCTCTATCAAGTTAACATCTGGAAATTATAAATCTTCTCTGGAACGCCAAATAATGCCCATGCTTAAAAGCTTTGAAATGCTAGGGTTTATTGACAGTTCGAAATCGGCCGCCGGCCACCTCGGTTTCTGCCACCGGTGAACACGTGGGAAATCCGGCCTACACCAAGTGGCTCACAACAGACCATCGCCTCCTACCTGTTCTCTTCTCTTCTCTCTTCGAATAGGCAATGGCGGAGGTCGTCAAGTGTACTACATCTCGCGATGCTTGGATCGCGCTTGAAGCTGCATCCTCTCACTCTTCCACCTCTCGTGTGAATCAGCTCCGTGAGGAGCTTCTCTCCATTCGACGTGGATCTCTCTCTGTCAAGGACTACAATGGACTTTGTGATCAGCTTTCCGCCATGGAAAACCGGTGGAATAGTCCGACAAAAGCAACTAGTTTTTGCACGGTCTCGGGGCTACGTTGGCGAATTTCGCTGATGCTCGGATGTGTATGCAACCTATCCCTTCTTTCTCCACTCTTCTCCACAAAGCGGTCAGTTCGATCTCATGTCCCGAGCCATGGATCCGTCAGATTCATCGTTGTCCTCTCCCGTTGCTTTCACGGTCTCGTCCGGCCAAAATTCTTCAGCCGGTGCATAGCCCTCACAACCATCACACTTCTCCGCCGGTAATGGTGGTCGCGGTGGAGGCCGTTTCGGTGGAGGGGGTCGCAATGGTGGTCCACCTCGTAAGCCCTGGTGCCAGATTTGTCATGGAGAGCACTTTGCAGATAAGTGCCCTCTATATCTCTCTCGTACAACCCCCTCTACAGCAAACCTAGCCGAAGCATTCACCTCTACTTGCAACATCTCCAATCCCTCTCCGGACTGGTGTGTAGACTCGGGCGCCTCGGCTCATATGACGGTAAATCCAACTTCTCTCGATGATCTTCAGTCATACTCTGGAAATGGTAGTTTCGTTGTGGGTAACGGAACTACTTTATCAATCTCTCATACTATAAATACTCTGATTAATAAAGATATTCGTCTTTTTGATGTCTTGGTGGTTCCTCATATAACTAAGAACTTACTCTCTATACTCAGATTATCTTGTTGATGTTGTATTCTCTAATCGTATGTTTGTTGTTCAGAATCGAACCACAAGGCAGGCTATTGCTCATGGACATCTTGATCGTGGTTTTTATGTTTTAGATCGGGGTTCTCTTGCTCTTCTTGCTTCGGTCACCTCTAGCAAGTCGAAGGCTAGTTATGAGTTGTGGCATCTTCGTCTAGGCCATGTTCCGTTATCCACTATTTCATTACTCAATAAGTTAGGCATTTGTCCATTACATCCGTGTTACCGAGTCCTACTTTGTGTTCTCCCTGTCAGTTAGCTAAGAGTAAAAGACTTGTTTTTTCTATGAATGATAAACGTGCTTCAGCTGTTTTGGATTTAATTCATTGTGACTTATGGGGGCCGGCACCTATTTCTAGCATGGAAGGATATCGATATTATGTTGTGTTCATTGATGACTACTCTCGCTTCTCCCGGCTTTATCCTCTCAAAGCAAAGTCTGAATTTTATGATAGCTTATAAAATTTCACACTTTCGTTTGCACTCAATTTTCTGCTAAAGTTAAACAGTTTTAGAGTGACGGTGGTTCGGAGTTTGTCAATACTCTCACCTTCGATCGTTCTTTGACTCGCACGGATTCATCATCTAATTTCTTGTCCTTACACGCCTCAACAAAATGGGTGTGCCGGACACAAGCAACATCACATCACTGAAATGGGCTTATCTATGTTATTTCAAGCCCATGCTCCAGCAACCTTCTGGTTTGATGCTTTTCGCTGCTGCCACTTATACTATTAATCGCTTGCCATCCTCAATCTTGCATAATAAATCTCCTTATGAGGTGTTGTTCTGGTGTGCTCCGTATTATTTGAACTTCAAGCCTTTTGGATGTCGCGTTTCGCCCTATTTATGTGATTATTCTCATCATAAGATTGCTTCGCGTAGCTCCCCGTGTATCTTTCTTGGATACAGTGCTTCTCACAAGGGTTTTCGGTGTTACGATCCTGCTCTCTCTCGTATTTTTATCTCTCGAAATGCTCAATTTGGCAAGAAGGTTTTCCCGTTTCCCGTACAGGCTCGCCTACATCTAGTCATGATTTGGATATATTACCTCTTTTTTGGATCATCCCCGTCTGCATGCCTTTTCTACCACTTCGGCACCACAGCAGCCATGCACTTCATGCACCGCCTCCCCTCCATTGAATATCCACACAGACTCACCCACACCAACGGCTGATCCTCCATCACCGGAGTCAACATCGCCTCAGCCTCCGTCGCCTCCTCCGCACACGGTGTCTTCGTCGCCACCTCCAGCTTCGACGTCGTCTCGGTTACCTCTCCCAACTCACACCATGATTACTCGCTCGAAGGATGGCATTTTTAAGCCTCGCTATCCTCTCAATGTTGCAACTACCCCTCTCATATCCGCCTTGATTTCCGCGACTCCGTCCGAGCCTCGGGGTCTCAAATCCCCCCTCAAACATCCTCATTGGGTGGCAACCATGGAAGATGAAATGAAGGCTTTGTATACTAACAAAACTTGGGATCTTGTTCAGCCTCCTTCCGGCGTTAATATTGTGGGTCCGAAATGGGTCTATCGCATCAAATATAAAGTTGATGGTTCTATCGATCATTACAAGGCGCATCTTATTGCTCAAGGCTTCACTCAGATATACTCGGATAAGATTTTTCATTACACTTTTAGTCCCGTCGTAAAGGCCTCTACGGTTCTAGTTATTCTTGCTCTCTCGGTGCACTTTAATTGGCCTCTCCATCAGTTGGATGTAAAAAACGCCTTCTTGAATGGCTTTCTCTCGAAACCAGTCTTTATGGCTCAACCTCTGAGCTTTGTCGATCCGAAGTTTCCCAATTACATTTGTCGTCTTAAGAAGGCTTTGTATGGTGTTTCACTAAAAAGTGTTCGCAATAGAACGAAATCTATCCTAGCACTAGTAAGCAAAACCCAAAGTCAATTCTCAAGGAAAACTTAGCAGGACAGACAATCGTGTAGTAAAAACAATCCTAAACTA
Organism: Thymus mandschuricus; assembly: GCA_029379335.1. Taxonomy (NCBI): domain Eukaryota; kingdom Viridiplantae; phylum Streptophyta; class Magnoliopsida; order Lamiales; family Lamiaceae; genus Thymus; species Thymus mandschuricus. Next base: position 7,441,266 of record CM057082.1, on the reverse strand, counting down.
GCCTAAATCTAAGAAAGCAAGTAAAAAGAATTTGTTTTGGTTTTGATTTTAATCCTAGGCAAAGAAATAAATAAGCAAGAAATAAAGAACAAGCAAATAAATCTAATCTTTAAATGAGAATTAAAAATCTAACTATCGAAACTACTTAAATCAAGCAAAAACAATAAATCTACCTAGGCATGAAATCAAAGATAAAGCAATAACAAAATAAACGAAGAAAACGAATCTAGACATGGAAGAAAATTGAATCTAAAAGTCTATGAAAATAAATCTTAAATCTAAACTTTAAAAACTAAGAAAACGATTTTACGAATACAAATCTAAACTACGAAATAAGAATGAACAATTAATCTAAGAATTAAAGAACTAAGAATGCAAGAACAAAATAAAAACAGCGATGAAAGCAATAAAGAACTTACGAAGAACTTGAATAAAAGAAACTTGAATTAACTTGAATGCAAAGTCTCGATCCGGATTGAACAAAGGAAAATAAATCTAGAGTGTTGAATGCGGAAAACTAAAGCTAAACAATGATAAAGATGATGTCAAATTCGACCTAAAACAATTGTATTTATACTAGGTATAAAAACCTAGTAGAATCACTACAAAAAACTTTGATTTTGCCCGCACATGCATGTGTGACTAATAGTATGCTTACGCGTGTGAATGATTATCACCCACACATAATGGAAGAGTCACCATGTGTCACTATTTTAATGTAGAAAAAGAATTTTGCCTACACATACAGGTATGTGTGCAGAATTCTGGACGGTCTTCCAACTCCAACTTCTGGAAAACCAACTTGAAATGGCTTGGACATGCGTCCAGCCTTGGACGAGCGCGCGAGCACATCAATCTGGACGGTCGTCCAACTCCCAGTTATGAGCTCCTTTGTTCTTCTTCATCCTTTAACCCTTTTTTATCCCTTTTTCTCCTCGTTTTCACCCCTTTTGATCCTACAATACCAAAGACTTCAAAGCAACCCAATCATAGCCACAAATAACGAAAACACACAAAAACCATAAGAAAACAAACACGAAAAGACAACTAAAAACCTAACAACTAGACACCAATCATATGGCCTTCACCAACCCCCTTTAGCCTGGTTTCAATGATTTAGCACATTTCTCTTCAGTCTCAAGTTCAAGCAAAGCAAGTGTGACACATCTCGCTTTTATTATCATGAAGGAGCTTCGGTTATTTTCCTTTTACTGTATGCGGACTACATTGTGTTGACCGGAAATAACACTACATTGCTTCGTCATTTTATTCTTCGTGCTAGCCGTGAGTTTGATCTAAAGGACTTGGGTTCTCTTACATACTTCCTCAGCCTTGAAATCACCTCCAAATCCGATGGTGTTTTTATTGGTCAGGCTAAATATGCTCATGACATCATTTCTCGGGCTAAACTTGTTGAGTTGAAGCCTGTTGCTACTCCATTGTAGGTTGGTGTCTCGCTCCAGCAAGACGGCACACCATTTGTTATCCTACCCTCTATCGTTCTCTAGTCGGAGCCTTGCAATATCTTACGATCACTCGTCCTGATTTGTCTTACACCGTAAATCATGTCAGTCAGTTCCTATATTCTCCGACTATAGACCACTTTGAGGCCGTTAAACGTATTCTTCGATATGTCAAGGATACAATTCATCTCGGTCTCTCTTTCACTCGTCGTTCGGATATCTCCATCGTAGGGTATTCGGATGCGGATTGGGCTAAATGTGTGGATACTCGTCGTTCTACGTATGGATACTCGATCTTTCTTGGTAGGAATCTCGTCTCATGGAATACAAAAAAGCACCCTATTGTTTCTCGGTCCAGCTGCGAATCGGAGTATCGTGCTCTTGCTAACACGGCTGCGGAAATGATACGGCTCATGAATCTTCTTCGTGAGATCAACGTTCTCATTTCCTCTGCTCCTACTCTCTTATGCGACAATAGCAGTGCCGTATTCCTAAGCCAAAACCATATCTCTCACAAACGAGTTAAACACATTGACATTGATTATCACTTTATATTTGTGATTTAGTTTCGTCTCGGAAAATCTCCACTCAATTCATTCCCTCAAATCTGCAATTGGCCGATATCTTCACAAAGAGCTTGCCACGGCCATCCTTTGAGTTGATTCGATCCAAGCTCTGTGTCTCCTTGCATCCGATGCAAAGCTTGAAGGGGGGTATTACAAAAGAAAAGAATGAATAATTGTATTTATTCTTTTGTATATATATTTCCAATATTTTAGGTTAATCTTATTAGGGTTTAGATGTACAACTAGGGTTGTTTATTTTGATCCAAGATTTTAGGATCTTCTAGATTGGCATAGTTTGTATATATATTTAATGAATGAATAGAAAGCTTTTTACGGCAAAAACTATTTCTCTTCTTTCTTGTTTACAAGATGATGCAACAAAAACTAAAAATAATACGTGTTCAAGAGCAATTGTTAAAAAGAAAAATAAAAATAATAAAGAGAGAGAGCGTTACGTAAATCTTAATATACATATCTCCATTTGTTAAAAAAATAAATGCTAAAGAGTTAGTACTGTTTTTTCAAAATTACCCATATGTCCTATACAATTTAAGTTTATAATAATGATATACTAATAGATAACTTAAATTTTGTCACAACATACTTTTATACTAGGTTAGATTATTTCTCTATTTAAATATTACAAGTAGAAATTCACCAATTATATTAACTAAAGTAGAAATGCTCCTCTACGGTACTTGGGCATACTTAATGTGCATGTCTACAACTGATGTGACGGTATCAAATTAATAATATTTCTTCTAGTACAATTACTTACTTTTTTGTAAGGTTTATAGGTTTATACTTATGGTTTATTTTTATGAAAATTTTTATTTAATTAATTATATCACTGTCACGTTAACCGTAAACATATTTTGTATGCATACGGTGGGTATAGAAATATTTTTCTAACTAAAAGTTTTAAATTATATAGTACCTTTGACACACAACTCCTTGCTCTAATTTTCATTTAGCGTCGTCCTACAAATCCTTGCATCTCTCATACTTCCTCTGTCCCAGGATTCGTGACGCGTTTCTTTTCGGCACGGGATTTAAGACGGAAGTAATTAGTGTTTTAAGTGTGTGACTTAGGGATGGAGTGTTGTTTAATGTATTTATGTTTATTTATATATTCCAATATTTAATTAGTAAATAAATTTTTTTTCCCACTAATTATTTTTAAATTACTTACTGCTGCATATAATTAATTAATTAATTATTTTCTTTTTTCTTTTTTCTCGAATCAGTTAGACAAATTACATGAATGGGAAAATAAATTGGGCCAAACTACATAATCAAATTAGAATTGGACTTTTATTTATAAAAATATCAACAAATTGTGCACATGGTGATGAACTCACCTATCAAATCATCCAAAAATTAAGAGGGAAATTAAGAGGATTACGAATGGGCGCCACTTTTCAAATCTGAAAAGTACACCCTACATACAACTCTATAAATCAAACAATCTCTCTTCATCCTACACTCTTTCCATTCTCATACTAACACAAAGGAAAAAAAAAAAAAAAAACAGAGAGAGAGAGAGAGAGGGAGAGAGATTTCTGGCAGACACAAGCAAGCAGCAAACAGAGAAGCAGCAACACAGAGAGATAGAGGGTCGTCTTCATGGTGAGAAGGCCGAAGGATCTCACAAATGAGGAGAGGAACTTGTGCGTGCAGTTCATCTTGCAATCCTCTTCGAATGGAAAGCCTGAGAGAGGAAAACTAAATGAAGCAACAACCATCTTTGGCATCTCAAGATCAACAGTCAGCAGGCTATGGAGAGCTGCAAAAGAGCAACAAACACAAGGGTTACCAGTTTGCATAGTTTCCAAAAAATTAGGAAGAAAACGAGATCAAGTTTTGAAGCCTAATTATACAGTTTTAAAAGGATTAGATGTATGTGAGAGAGGCTGTTACAGATCAATGATAAAGAAGATGGGAGTGAGCAAATCAACCTTATAGAGATGGGGAAAGGCAGGTTTGTTTAGAGTCTTTGCAAGTTATATCAAGCACTCACTCACACAAGACAACAAATTCTTGAGGATTAGGTTCAGTTTAGAAGCCCTTGAGCTAGACATGGTAATGAACACACTAAGGTATTCAACTATGCACAATATAGTGCATATAGATGAGAAATGGTTCTTCATAACCAAAGGGAAATACAGGTAGTGTATATCAGTTTCAATTTACTTTCTTTGGACCCCAGCTCATATATGTGATTGCATCATTGGTCACAATATAAATAAACTTACCAGCAACTTGCATATCACAGGTATTACCTTGCACCAGATGAAGAAGAGCCATATAGAGCATGTAAATCAAAAAGATTCATAGGGAAGCTCATGTTCATGTGTGCAGTAAGTAGGCCATTGCTAAGAGATGATGGAAGTGTCCTATTTGATGGCAAGATAGGTTGTTTCCCTTTAACCTGTCAAAAACAAGCATTAAGAAAGAGCAAACACAGAGACAGGGGCACATAGTATACAATAGTAGTGGAATCAATTACAAGAGATGTCATAAAATCCACTCTTCTTGAAAATGTATGAGCAAGTTCATGTTATACCTTTTGGAATGCCACAACAGTTCATCAACATTTCAAATACAGATTACTAAGCATACCTTAATATGTCCATAAACATACCACATCAGGTAATCCAAGCCATAAGAAGCAAATGGCCAGCACAGTTAACAAAGGATATCATTATCCAGTAAGATAATGCAAAGCCACACATCACAGATTCTGATCCAGAATTCAGAGAAGTAGCAACACAACAAGGATTCAACATTAGGCTTATTCAACAACCACCAAACTCTCCAGACACTAACATCAATGACCTAGGATTCTTCAATGCCATTCAATCTCTACAACATAGAAGAGTATGCAGGACTGTTGATGATTTGGTGAATGCAGTGAAAGAAGCATTTTATGAGCTACCACCAATGACATTAAACAAGGTTTTTCTCACATTGCAAGGCTGCCTAACAGAGATAATGAAGGTACAAGGCCACAACAAGTACAAAGTACCTCACATGGGCAAGGACAGATTACTTAGAGAAGGGAGATTACCAATTAGTCTCACAATTCCCGTGGAATTGGCAAGGGCAAGGATAAATTATCTTGTTGAGCATGGGCAGATTAGAGGAATAGAGAATTTGGTTGCAAGATTAGGTTTAGAATAGTTAACAAGCCTAGAAGCAGCCTTCTCAACATTTGGGATGCAACAGATTGAATGAAACAAGCAGGCAGATAAGACACAGTCCAAGTTCAAGGATTTTTTGTTTTTTGGTGGATGCATATGCAATAGTATGACCCTAGTCTGTTTTGTATGCATTTTTTTGCTTTTAAAAGATGTGTACTAACCATCTTTTGAATAAGAAAATGCATTTTTTTGTTATATCTCTGGTGTATGTATGAAATGGCACAACATTCCCTCATTTTGTCTAACATGAATGTATAAATTCATCAATTAAGTAGTGCAAGTAGTTGTAAATGCCACAGATAGATCCATCAAGTAAATAAGGCCACAACAGAGCTTAAATGCCACAATATTATACATGTGCCATCAACAATTCATCCAACAGAGAGAGGAACAGATCACCCAACAGTATATACACCAATACATAGTTCCATCAAGTAAATAAGGCAACAACAAAGATTAAATGCCACATCAATTCATCAACAGAGAGAGAAGAACCCCCAATACATCAGAACATCAATTCATCATTTGCCATCATCATCAACAGAGAGAGAAGAACCCCAATACAGCAGAACATCAATTCATCAGAACAAAGATTGAATGAAACAACAATTCATGCAAATCCATAACATCACTATGTAAAAGAAGACAGATCTCACCCATCAGCAACATCATCACAAGCACGTTCGGCAGCAGCATCACAAGCATCCCATTCCTCAGTCGTAGGATGGAAGGGAAAATACACAGGATGGCCATCGCGATAGTAGTACACTGGCCAATTGGCCATGGTATCGCTGGCCACAGAGCCTTCCTCATCAATGGCGGTCTGCGGCGGCGGCTGCGGCTGAAAATTGGGCACTGGTTGATCGGGATCTGCACTTGGGACGTCAAGAAGCTCCCACGGCCACGCCGGCCTCTCCGCCGGCCGTTGAAGGGTTTCTTCCCGAGAGATAAGGCCGCTGTCACCATCGCCGTGAGGCGGAGACGACGTAAGCTCCAAGATAGCCCTCTGAGCGAAGGCGTGCCCAGAAAGGGGCTGTGGCGGCGTCCACGGATTTTTCTAGTTTGGAGGCAGTGGCGATCGGAGTTCGCCATAGCGGCCGGGTGAGATAAGAAGTTTGATACGAGGAGGCGTGGGGGGCTTGGGCTGTAGTCAGTAGGGGATAGAGGAAAGGAAGCAAATTTGCGCCGATAAGGACCACGGCGGCGGCCTCGCCGTGAAATCTCGACGGGAGGAACCTCGCCTCCAGCGACCCCGCCGCGACGCCGTTTCACCGCGACAGGGGGGTTGCGGGTCGTTCTCCATGCCGGGGAAGGCGAGGGAGGAACAAATATTGAAGGATCTGAGCCATCCATGGCAGATCGCAGAGGAGAGGGGAGGATAGAAATTAGGGTTTTTTGTGGAGAATACGAAGAACACAAAGAATGCAGTGAAGATACAGGGACGTTTTTTCCCCCAAATAGAGAGTGTATTTTCCACAACAAAATTAGGTGAATTAAATGGTGTAGGTGGAATAAATGTGTGTTGGTGGGGTTGTTTTATTTGTTGTATTTATTTGTTGTTATTATTTTTTTTTAATGAAATTGGATTGTGAGATGTTAATTGTAATAATGGAAGTAACTAATTGCACAATTAAAACCCTAATAATTTCCTAAAAAGGAACGTGTCACGAATCTTGGGACGTCCCAAAATAGAAAGCGTGTCACGAATCCTGGGACAGAGGAAGTATTTAAAAGTGAACTCATACACTACAATAATATTCTTTAATCTATACTCTGACCATACTATATTATGTGTATTCCTAGATATTATCGCTCACAAGAATCAACTCGAACTCATAATTTGTGGGACTCAAATTTAAATTTTACTTAAAATAGAACAACAAAATTCGATTACATTCTTTTTTAAAACTTGTACTTATGATCAAACGGTGCCAAATTTAGACGACAGATGGAGTATAATCAGATCGTTTAATAAGGTTAACATTACCAAAACATTACGCATTAGCTATTCAATATTACAAACCAGCAACGTTTTTTAATTTACTTACACTTGAAATATTTGTGTTTGTATATTAAAAACCATTAGTATACTCAGTAACGTGTATTGGTTTAAAAATTGTAATATTTTCAAATTTTAGGCAATCATGAATTTCTAAAGGAATGATCCAATACCCACCGTGGACTAACTATTAATACGTACAAGAATGACGTAGCAATACTATCAATGAGTAAAATGATTTAAATGTACACCCTAACTTATTCAAATAAGACAAATTATAATATCGAAGTTGCAAACGTGACACTGCCACAAAAACAGTGACATGCATGCATGGACATATTAAGAGTACATACGGTGGGCCGTAGAGCGTTTTGTGGATTAATTTCTAATGGTTCATTTTAGTTTTGGGCTTGGATTGTTAGATCCGTCTTCGAATTACCCGGTTGAAGACATTGGAGGAATATCTCCCCCTTTTGAATACCATCAGAAAAACTTCCTTGACCTATTGGGTAGATCAAGAAAACAGCTCTTGGGAGTCATCAGCCTGTTATCCCCGGCGTACCAGTCATGAAGAAGCGATTTCGAGACATTGGCTACGAACTTTCTGCAATCACGCTTGTTGAAGCCTCACATACAATATGTAGCTATTGGGCAAAAAGCATCTTCTGTAGCTCAGGTAGTAACTACTTTATAGGAAAGGGGGGCGATGGAATACACTATTGTGGTAGCCGAAACGGCAGACTTCTTACGGCTAGATCCAATCTCCTGGTCCCTGCGGAAAGGAAAAAGAATTTCACGCTCTTCATTAAGGGTATTAATGTATTTTTGTTGAAAAGTGGGTAGTTTTTATCTTTTTAATCCAAGTGACTAGATTCTTATTTCACTATATGAAAGTGATTTTCCTACTTGCCCCCTTGAAAATAGATTACAAATTCATTATAAATTTGATATAAATTGAAATATGTCTGAAACTAATATTCTAATTATAATATTGAGAATATATATGTTTCTACTTACTTCAAAGTTACAAAATCAATATTAGTTTTGGAAGTTAAAAAACATAAAAAATACTCACTTTTTGGTTTGGTGGACGAGAATGCCCTTACTTTTTAGGTTATGAGTAGTTTTTTACCTTCTTCTCTCCCCCCCCCCCCCCCCCCCCCCCTCTTCTTCATTCATACGCACTCTCTATTTTCTTTCTCTATTTTCCTTTTTCATAGCTCCTCTCTCTCTGTGTGTCTCTCTCTACCCCCTCCATCCTTCGCCCGATGAGCAACGGAGATGAATCCGGAGGTGGTGAAGAGCATGATTGGTAATGGCGGCCTGGGTACGAGCAGATCGGCTGTTCCGCTTCCCCTTCTCCTTCCGGAAATCGCTCTCAATTGTCAGTTTCCAATCCCAAACTTAGGTAGATGCAAGATTATGTTCTTCCTCCTTCTTCGATTCCCTGTGGAGGCGATGAGAACGGTGAAAGCAGAGCTCCGATGACGATTTTCAACAACGGATCGGTTTCCGTATTCGATGTTTCTCCACATAACGTTCGTGCTTCATTTTTTCCCCTTCTTCTCGTGAATTAAACTGTAAATATGGTGAATTATTTATTGATTTGCATTAAATCGGAAGAGGCGCAAGATATTCTGAAAGTTGTTGTGAATATGCTTCCTAAATCTGCAGAAAACTCGGAATCTAACACAAATAGTGAGAAGAATTTCCTGGAAACTCTTAATGGAGAACCCATATATTTTTATGAGTTCAACATTCAATCACTCCCTCCCTCTCTCTCTCTCTCTCTCTCTCTCTCACACACACACACACACACACATGAATTCGGAATATATTATGAAAATCTTACTTGATTTTTTCGGTACGTTTTTAATATTTTTCGTACATCTTTGTTTTAGTTCTTCTTTATCTAAAGTTGTTAAATGTTACTTTTGATCCATGTACTTAAGGACACAACACGATTTTAACACTTTCGTACTTATTGGTATGGAGGCGTGCATTAGTCTAGAAGAAAAGCAAGCTCAAAAATTGTTGTTTAAACTGGCTGAATTTTTATTACTTTCGATTCATGTACTTATGTAGAAACCCAAAATTTCCGCTATTAGTATTTACAAGATAATAATCTAGAACGATATAGACCAACTTCCCATAATATATCTTTTATTAAAATAATTATTGGGAACATGAGTTGCTAATGCATAATTTATTTGATGTGACTATTACTTGTTGATTGCATAAATTATTTAATTATCTTCCACAAGTGTGTATATACATATATATTATTTGTTCATGCATGCATGACAATATGATGCAAACAATATTTATTTTAATAGATATATTTATTTCTATGAATTATGTGGTGAATGTGTGCATGTGTGCCAAGTGACATTGTGTTCTTGAGGGACATTAGGAATAAAATCCTAACTAACTAGCCTAGGTTTATACTATCAAATCAATTGGGTGGTCTATAAATGGAGAAGAGATTGAGAGTAATATTGTTGCAGAGATTTTCTTGTAGACACACTTGCCAAGTGGCAAAATGAATTGAAGAGACACCTTTCTCCATAATATTCCTCCACTTTACCATGAAACCTATTAATCCCTATTAACCACTCCATCAAGGCACCCCTTCACTTCCCTAGATAAAGTTAATTCCCCCTTTTCACTTTATCACCATTTACGCCAACTTTCACTAGAGAGAGAGAGCAAGTCACAATCTTCTCCAAGCAAGGTTGAAAGGTGATGGAAAATCCATGAATACTCCTTTCTTTTCTCTTTTTTCTCTCTTCTCTCTTCCTCCCTCCTTTCTTGCACTTTAACCCCTAATTAGTAGACTGATTTTTAAAACATTTTTCAGCCTCCATCTCATCTAGGTCGAATCCAAGAAGTGTGTACCGTTTTAGATTCGATCTTCTCAAAGGTAGCCCGATTGAACCCCTATTTTTGATAGTTCTAGGGCAAGGGTTTCTTGTATGGTTCTCCCTTTTTGAATATCCTTGTTTTTGACATATATCGTGCTCTAAATGCTATTATATGTGTGTAATATTCGTGCATGAAGTGTGTAGATGGATCCTTGAAGAATTACTTGATTTTTGGTATATATGTAAATCTGTGTAAATCTGCAAGTCATGAGCACTTCGAGATTTATTTGAGGACCTTCGTTTGCTATTTTTGAAAACCCTTTATATGACAGTATCTACATGATGTTGGGATTATGTGTGATTTAATTCGATATTTTTGGATGAGTTTATGTTGGTGAACATGACCTCTCTTTACGATGTGTCAAGCTGTCACAGAATCTATATATGAACTTCCATGATTTTTAGTTATTTTTATACTCAACAGTTTTCAGAAATTCTTTTTTTGTAAATCAACTAAATTGAGTCATCTATGTTGTGTAAAAATTTAGGACACTTTTCATGAACCTTTTGTTCACAATAATTTTTTAAACTTACTTGTGCAGTAAATATTTTCTCGGAACAGCACACTTGCACCGTTTTCAAAAATACGTTTTGAGTAGATATATTTCTTCAAAAAATCTAAATATTTCCATAATAGTCATTTTACATATCTTTAATATCTCTGTAAAATTTCAGAAATTTATAAGTAGTATAAATTTCAGTTTTTGATGAAAGACTCTTTTCTTCTTTTAAAAATACTCAACCTCTTGGAAAACGTGTAAATGGAATGAAATAAGTCAATTTGGGCAGAATGACACCTCCCATAATGTTGGATTGCTACTTATTTGTACTTGTGTAATTGTTTTCGTAACTTTTCTTTTGTTGAAAGTGGAAGTGTGTTATACAAATGGAACTCTTTCCTTTAAAATGTGTTTTGTTATTCTCTAAAGAAATTGCATGTGCTTGTTGAAATGAGAGTTACTTGAAAATATATATATTTATGTTACTTGTGTGTATATTCGATTTGTTAACGGCCTATGCAAAGTATGAACATGTTAGCTTCACTTGAGTAAACATATATGTGGCAATCAAATGTGCTAGCTTTGGTTTCTATGTGAATCTCTTTAAACTTGGTTTGGATATTGGTAACATGAGTATATATTGAGAAGCATGATGTTAAGTGTAAGCTTCGAAAATGCTCAATGTGTGCTACATACATACATGCTAGTTGTGTATATGTTTGAATTCTTGGTGAAAATATATGTGTTCTTTTTTTTTTGTTTTTTTAAATGGGGGAGTAGGGAATTATAGAATATAGGAACGTAGATATCGTTGAATGTCTATATGGGAGCTTAGCCCTAGATTATTCTTGTAGGGCCACTAAAGGAAGGTTGTGAACCAACCACCGAGACGCGTTCTCTTTGAATCGAAATAGTAAGAAAAGGTGGGTTTCTATTTTCAGTACGGTATTTTCGAGCTAATGAGCTCCAAAGGTATATATATATGAATGTATGATTATGCATGTCAAAGGTTTTCTTTTGTCTTTTGCTCATACGAGGCGACGTAATGTCGAGTTAACAATTGGGCCTTGGGCTAGATTAGACCAAGGTTAGTGCACTTAAGTCCATGTTGGGTGTACTCGGCCGGGTCCCCAACTATGGCTGAATGGCGTATGAGCGAGACGAGCTCGAGCATAAGTTTAACAGGGTAACAAAATGTTTTGCATATGCGTAGGGTGAGGCTTTCCGTTTTTAAAACTCCTGCGTTATATGATGGACATGCATAATTCTCTAGTAATGTTTTATGTTTTTCACTGATAAAGGGGTAAGCGAGACCCACTGAGTACACTAGTACTCAGCCCAAAATTGTTTTTCAAATGATTTCAGGTTATGGACTCGGAGGCGGAGCGAGCTTGCAAGTGGGGTGGCTAGCGCAAGGATTGTTTCTCCTTGAATAAATTATGTTTGCAAACTTTTGATAATAATCCCCTTACCCACTTACTCAAACTTCCGCTCAAAAACTTATTATGTTTATTTGAATATTGACTATTTCCCTTATATCTCGAATGAATAATTCATATGTACTAAACTCCTATCATGTTTAAATTTTAAACCTATGTTAAGCGTCTCAATGTCTTCATACATTGGAAACGCGTGGTACTCATTGTGTCCAAGGTCCTTATTAAATGATTAAATATGTTATTGTTGAGTAGCGTACCTAAACCCCTTTTATAAACTCGTAAATCTTGCATAGCCCTGGGTTCGAGTCGTTACAACTTAAGAACACAGTATGAATTTTAAAAAAATTTACTATAAAAGTCTAAAATTTACTTTCAAAATCTTACTTAAGAACACAGTACGAAACTTACAAAATATTACTAGAAAACTGAAGAATTTTACTTCACTTTATGCACTTAAGAACATAGTACTAAACTTACAAAATCTTACTACAAACGTTCAGAATTTGTATTACGCCATACATGCATTTAAGAACACAGTACGAAACTTACCAAATCTTACTAGAAAGTGCAGAATTTTTATCAATTCTCTATATGCACTTAAGAATACAGTACGGAACTACAAAATCTTATAACCACCTTGGATTGATGGAGGAAGCCATGGTTCTCCTCCAAATTGTCTCAGATTGAAAATATATAAGTTTGAATTTTTATTATTATTTTCTTTCCAGATTCATATATTCTACATTTTTTTTGCAGGTTCATCGCTTGTGGTGGTGGATCGGAGGTGCGAGGAGAACCCATATATTTTCAAGAGTTCAACATTCATTTTCTCTCTCTATATATCTCTCTCACACACACATGAATTCAGAATGTATTATGAAAATCTTACTAGATTTTTTTATACGATTTTAATATTTTTCATTTTAACACTTTCATACTTATTTGTATTGAACACAATACAAAATATAAAAAATGTTACTAGAGAAGTGCATAATTTTTTATCATTTCGCTCTATGTAATTAGGAACACGGTACGAAACGTACAAATCTTACTACAAACGTTTGTAATTTTTATTACGTCATACATGCATTTAAGAACACAGTACGAAACTTATTAAATCTTACTAGAAAATGCAGAATTTTTATCAATTCTCTCCACTTAAGAACATAGTACGAAACTTACAAAATCTTACTACAAACTTCCAACGTCCAGTATGAAACATACATAAATCGTATTGTGTTATAAGTTCAGACTGTGTTATAAAAATAAAAACGAAAAAAAAATCTAAAAAAAATCTATCAAAAAAAGCAAAAGGAGAAAAAAGGGAGAGAGGGTGTGTATGTCAGTGAAAAAGAGAAAAGTGAAAATAAAGTATGAAAAATTAAGGGAGAGTAACGAAGAGAGAGAAAGAGAAAAAGAGAAAAATGTATCATAAAGAGGAGGAGAAAGAAAGAGAGGAGAAAGAGGGAAGATGGGTTAGAGAAAAGAAAGTGGGGGAGGATAGACGTGTGAGAGAAGAGAGGAGGGAATTATGTTATTAATGTAGAAAGGTAAGGGGGCTCTAATCCTAAATTTGAAAATATGGGTATTTTTTGTGGATTTTAAGTTTCAAACCTAAGTTTGATTTTTTAACTTGAATATGATTATTTTATTTTTTGCCTCTTTTAATTTTGTAATTCTCATGTGCAAAATAAAATAGACGTTATCTATGTCTAATGTAGGGTTGGACAAAAATACCGAAATACCGACGATATCGTGCTGAAAAAAATACCGAAAATACCGAATTTTGCGGTATACCGCATTTACGGTACGGTATTTATGCCGTCCCGCACAAGTTCAATACGGCACCGGTATCCAAAAGTGAAATACCGCGATATTACCGAAAAATACCGGTACCGATATAATACCGATACCGCAATAATACCGTAGATATTGACATTTTGCCGATATTTTATATATTTTTATTTGTAATATTTCTTATATTTTAATAAATTTGAATTAGATACAACCTTCATAATTTGTATAATTGTATATATAACTTTATAAGTCAAATTCGATACAGTGAAAACTAATAAACTATTGATTATGAAACTAAAATTTGTAAAACTAATGAACTATTGAATTTTAGATACAACCTTAACTATTTTGTAAAACTAATGATTCTCGATTACGCTTAATGCTAATTGTAGAGGGTAAATCTACAATTGAGTTGGATCCGACTGATTCGACCCGGCTGATCAGATCCGACTGAAGAAGAGGCACTAGCAACCTGTCAAACAGAACAAACGTAAGAGCCCTTCGATGGACACGGGTGGGGGTGTCAGCCGAAGGACCTCCGACGCTCAAGTCAGTAATCGGAAAGTAAAATAGTCGGAAAACAATAACAAAGTAACGTAAAACGAATAAGTAAAGAATTGTGTAAATTCCGATGGGGATGAAGATGAGAGTGAGCAATGTGGAGGTGATGGTAGGCGGCACCGTCTGACTGAAGTTCAATCCACGCCGACTGATGGAGCGTGGAGGGTTTCAGAGGAGGAGTCAGTTGGCGAATGGAATGCGTGAATGCTTGAGTGTGCGAATGCGTGTGAGATTGTGTCTGCTTGACCTAGCAGTCGGGGTATTTATATGCGACGACAGTCTGACTAGGGTTCTTCGTTCAAACCCTAATCCGCCTCTAGTCGTTGAGAACGTGGGGAGGTCTCTTCCGGCTGACTCGCTCCGTTCGTTTGATGGCTTGTTGAGATTGAGATTAACTCAAATCCTTTGGCTGACTGATTGGACCCCTAATCGGTTGTGGGCTCAGTCGGCCCAATAGAAAAATACTTTGTTGGGCTAACTAAACTATCCCGCCTGATTAACTTGCAGGTAGCCAGAGTTGGGCCAATCAGGCGTGGATAATTTGGTTTGGGCCAGTCAGGCGGATTTTGTCCACTACACTAATGTTTGTAAGATTAAAAATTATAAATAATTTGGTAAATATCTTAAGAATAAAAACTTTATTAATTTGTAGCAAAGCATTTATATATGAATAAACATGATAATTGTATCTAACTATGTGTTCTCAAAGATTTAGCATAACTACGTTAATCTCGATTCTCGACATATTGAGAATTAATGAACTATGTATGACTCTATGAAAATAAAAATAATTTACGGTCACGCTTAATGCTAATATTTGTAAAATAAAATTATAAATAATTTAGTATAATTTGGTAAATATTTTAATAATAAACTCTTTATTTCTAACAAAGCATATATGAACAAACATGATACACAATTGTATCTAAATAAGTGTTCTCAAAGATTTGGCATAACTACGTTAATCTCGATTCTCGACGCATTGAGAATTAATGAACTATGACTCTATGAAATTCAAAATGATTTACGGTCACGCTTAATGCTAATGTTTATAAATTTAAAAATTATAAATTATTTAGTATAATTTGGTAAATATCTTAAGAATAATTTCTTTATTTATAAGTTCTAACAAAGTATACATGAACAAACATGATAATTGTTTCTAAATAAGTGTTCTCAAAGATTTGACATCACAACGCTAATCTCGATTCTCGACATATTGAGTAACAACTAAGTTTTTGATGCACTTTCACGTTAATAGCTGTATTTTTTTATTTTTCTTAGGGGTTGAAAAATCAAGCGAGGGGCTGCGAGAAACAAAACTTTGCAAGTCTTAATTGCAAAAATTCCAAACTAAAGCAAAGAGTGTGACTTCATTATTCAAGATCAAGACTTTCTCTAGCTAATTATTCAAATATTTTCTTAGACATGCATTGAGTTTCTCTAGCTAATTGTTCGATTTTTTTTTTTGTTATTTTGTGTTTGGACTTTGGGCAAGTTGCTTCCGTGTTTATTTATTTTTGTTGGATTAATTATTTATGTTGTTTGTTTCTGCCTTTTATGTTGTTTGTTTGTGTCTTTAAGTTCTTCACTTTGTGTTAGGGGTTTTTAGTTTTGCATTTTATTAGTATTTTTTAAAATATTTATTAGAAATTTTGGAATTTTTTATCAATACCGCGGTATTATCGATACTGCGGTATTACCGCGGCGTCGGCATGACATCGGGTATCCTTCTTCGTCGATACCGAGTTTTCGGTATACCGGTATGCGGTATACCGGTACTTACGGTATCGGTATCGGTATCGAAAATGCGATACCGATCAATATCAATATCAATATCAATATCAATATCAATATCAATATCGGCGAAAAATCACGGTATCCCGTACCGGTCCACCCCTCTAATGTATAACAGAGTTGGAATATTATTTTTATCAAGGGCAGGGTAAAGAGAATGAGGCCGTGTGCAAAAGTTAAAAAAATTAGGCCTTTTATCAGCTGAAATATTTTTTTTAATATTCTAATAATATATATTTTATAATTTAAATGTTTTAATTTTAATAATTTATTTACTTGTAAAAGCATGATAAATATTTTTTCTTCGTCAAATGACATGCTAACATCCTTTTATTTACTTGTAAAAGCATGACAAAATTAGGCCGTGACGCTTCCTATGCTCTCCGTTCCTATTTATCTAAAAATTCTATTTTTATATATATATATAGGGAGTGGTTCGTGTGCAAATAAATCCTTGCGTGAGAAAATGAGAAAGATGCTTAAAATTAACTATACAAAATCATGCTTAAATCAGTATATATTTATGCTTACAACACCATTATGCTTTTTAATGTACAAATTCATGCTTAAACCTAATCATGCTTATAATACCTTATAATCATGCTTAAATCAATTACAGCCATAGATCAAATTAAGATCAACGGTTCAGATCTATTCCTATTTCTCACACCGGGACTTATTTCAATGTGATACATCCTCTATATATATATATATATATATATATATATATATATATATATATTTCATACAAAAGAATCATGTATATCCCATCCCATGTATATGTACATATAATATATATAATAATTTTTATAAAATTCAATGTGGATGATATTATAAATGTCTGATTAGCCAAGATGGACGAGATGATTAATTAATTAAATTAAACCACCCATTCAAATCAAAAGGGTTGAGTTTTATAATAAACCCTAATTAATCATAGAAACTAATCTAAGTATATGATTAATACACAGATTTTCTCATTCTTCTTTTACAAAAATCAGACAAGAATAGAATGAAACTTGGAATTTCATTAAATAAATATTCACTTGATTGATCGAATCAAAGAAAGAACACAAAAGAAAACCCTAATTTCGGGGGGGGGGATTTCGGGGGGGGGGGGGGGGGGGGGGGGGGGGGGGGGAATCCTACATATTTTACTTTAGCAATATAAAGTAGGAAATATAAAATAATTCATATCGAATATACTATTCCATTCATATATTATTTATTAAATTGATTATAACTATGTGAGACACTTTTTGACATATTTTTTTTATTAAAATAAACAACAGGCGGCTTGACTTATTTTGACGTAACAAAATTTTATTTTTATTACGTGGCGCTTCCTATGCTCTCCTTTCCTATTTATCTAAAAATTCAATTTATTTACAATTTATCTAAAATTCATTTTATTTATTATTAAAAAATGTCATCTAATTATTCTATAGTTATCATTATTATTATTAATAATATTATATCTTAAATAGTCATCTTTAATACTATTCCATTCATATATTATTTATTATTTATTTTTTTATTTTATTAATAATAAAATAACAATAACAATTATAATTCTATATAATAGAAAAATAAAATTAAACAATAGACGTTTTCTTTTTATAATATTAAACAACGGAAGAGTTGACTATTTTAATATGTGTTCATGTGTCTTCGACATTATTCTTTTATTAGAATAAACAACGGGCAGTTTGAATTATTTTAATATTTTTCTCTTGTATTTGCTTTGAAATAACACTAAACAATTATTTATTCATGTCGAATAATTCTATATAATAGAAAAATAAAATTAAACAATGGACGATTTGACTTATTTTAATATTTATTCATGTGTCTTCGGCATTATTCTTTTATTAGAATAAACAACGGGCGGATTGAATCATTTTAATATTTTTCGCTTATGTTTGTTTAAAAATAACACTAAACAATTAATTATTCATGTCGAATTTTAACGGGATACAATATACCTATTACGAAAATATTACTCTCATAAACCTACTATTTATTATCACAATTAGTTAGCTGCTTGAAATAATGATACTTTATTTTAATATTTTTCTATGTCTCTTCGACATTAATCTTTAATTAAAATAAACAACTGACGACTTGAATTATTTTAATATTTTAATCTTGTGTTTGCTTTAAAATAACACTAAACAATTAATTTTTCATGTCGAATTTTGACGAGATACATCTCCGTTCCTATTTATCTAAAAATTCAATTTATTTAAAAGAAAATATAATTATTTATCTAAAAAATTACATATATCTGTAAATATTAAAATTATACTGTAGTATTTTAATGTCAATATTATAGAAAGCAAATAAAATAATTTTTTATATGAAATATTAATTATGAACATAATGTCATCTTAACAGTTAAGATATTACCATTAACAATTAATTATTCATGTCGAATTTTAACGGGATACACTATACCTATTACCGAAATATTACTCTTATAAACCTACTATTTATTATCACAATTAGTTGGCAGCTTGAAATAATGATACCTTATTTTTATATTTTTCTATGTCTCTTCGACATTAATCTTTTATTAAAATAAACAACTGGCGGTTTGAATTATTTTAATATTTTTATCTTATGTTTGCTTTAAAATAACACTAAACAATTAATTTTTCATGTCGAATTTTGACGAGATACACTATACTTATTATCAAAATATTACTCTAATAAGTAATAAACCTACTTTTATTATCACAATTAACTGACGGCTTGAAATAACGACACGGTGAGATGAAATCAATATAACTATTGGAGACCCCTCTTTGACATTTTCTTTTTATTAAAATAAACAGCGGGTGACTTGATTTATTTAATATTTATTTATGTGTCTTCGATATTATTCTTTTATCAAAATAAACGCCCGCGCGGCTTGAATTATTTTAATATTTTTTCTCTTATGCTAGCTTAAAAATAACACTAAACAATTAATTATTCATGTCAAATTTTAACGGGATACACTATACCTATTACCGAAAACAATAATTTGGCGGCTTGAAATAATTATACCTTATTTTAATATTTTTCTATATCTCTTCGACATTAATATTTTATTGGAATATACAACGGGTGGCTTGGATTATTTTAATATTTTTATCTTATGTTTGCTTTAATTAAAATAACACTAAACAATTAATTTTTAATGTTCAATTTTGACGGTATACACTATACTTATTATCAAAATATATGGGCGGCTTGACTTATTTTGATGTAACGACATTTTATTTTTATTATAATAAACAACGGGCTACCTAAAAATAGCAATATAAAGTGATTCATATCGAATATTGACGTTAAGATTTATTATAACTATATGAGACTCTATTTGACATATATTTTTTTTTTTATTAAAATAAACAACGGGCGGCTTGAATTATTTTGATGTAACGACATTTTATTTTTATTATAATAAACAACATGCTACCTAAAAGTAGCAATATAAAGTAATTAATGTCGAATATTGACGTTAAAATTCTCTCTTTGAAATATATATTTTTTTTATCAAAATAAACAACGGGCGCTTAACTTATTTTGACGTAACGACATTTTATTTTTATTACAATAAACAACGGGCTACCTAAACGTAGCAATGTAAATTAAGTGATTTATTTTGAATATTGACGTTAAAATTCTTATAAACACGAGTAACAGGAGACTTTATATTGACATTTTGTTTTATTACAATACACAATGTGCTACTCAAGATTGATTATAAATGTGTTAGACTCTCTTTGACATATTTTTCTTTATTAAAATAAACAACGGGCGGCTTGACTTATTTTGATGTAACGACATTTTATTTTTATTATAATAAAAAACGGACTATTTAAAAGTAGCAATATAAAGTGATTAATGTCGAAATTGACATTAAAATTGATTATAACTATGCGAGACTCTCTTTGAAATATATATATTTTTTATCAAAATAAACAGCGGGCGCTTAACTTATTTTGACGTAACGACATTTTATTTTTATTACAATAAACAACAGGCTACCTAAAAGTAGCAATGTAAATTAAGTGATTTATTTCGAATATTGACGTTAAAATTCTTATAAACACGAGTAACATGAGACTTTATATTGACATTTTGTTTTATTACAATAAACAATGTGCTACTTAAGATTGATTATAAATGTGTTAGACTCTCTTTGACATATTTTTCTTTATTAAAATAAACAACGGGCAGCTTGACTTATTTTGATGTAACGACATTTTAATTTTATTATAATAAAAAACAGGCTGTTTAAAAGTAGCAATATAAAGTGATTAATGTCGAATATTGACGTTAAAATTGATTATAACTATGCGAGACTCTCTTTGAAATATTTTTTTTTTTTTATCAAAATAAACAACGGGCGCTAAACTTATTTTGACGTAACGACATTTTATTTTTATTACAATAAACAACGGTCTACCTAAAAGTAGCAAAATAAAATAATTTATATCGAATATTGACGTTAAAATTCTTATAAACACGAGTAACGGGAGACTTTATATTGACATTTTGTTTTATTACAATAAATAACGGGCTGTGTGATACTCTCTTTCAGGAAAAAATGCTGGTAAGAAGTTTCCAATTGCAAGAATGACGATAATTGCATCAAATCAAATTAAGTTACCGATTACATTGCAAAAGATGCATTTTCCACTGTGTGTTTGGTTTGCTATGATAATAAATAAGAGTTAAGGACAATCCCTCTCTAACGTAGGGTTATACCATACCAAAATCGGTCTTCAGTCATGGACGGTTTTATGTCGCAATATTGAGAATCACTAGGAAAAAAAGTCTCAAAAAAGGTGGTTTGGTCGTTGTTTTAGGAGGTGATTTCAGACAGATACTACCAGTCATCCCTAATGGACCTTGACATGACATTGTGCATGCTTCGATGTGTAATCTTTTTTTTTATATTTCACGAGGAACTTGACTTTGTTGTTTTCGGTACCAAATTGAGTTATATGTCTTTATACGTCGAAGATTTAAATATAATATGAATCGGAATTAGATTGGTTCTTCATTATTCTTAATTTTTTTATTGTTTGTAAGTAAATAGAAATCGAGGATGATAGTATAAAATATTTTTAAATAATTAACTGGCGGCTTGAAATTATAATGACACACAACGAGATGAAATTAATATAACTATTTAAATAGCGGACTACTTGACTTATTTTAATATTTTTCTTTTATATTTGATTACAATAAATAACGGACAACTTGACATTCTAATAATTTTTATTTATATTTTACTTTAAAAATAACGTTATAAAGTGATTCGTATCGAATTCTGATAGAATTTAAATGCACCTACCATCAACATATTCAATTTTAAACCTATTTTTTTATAAACACGAGTAACGGGTGACTTTATATAATTATGTATTTTTCTACTATGTTTTTATTAAAAATTCACTAGGAAAAAATGCTGGTAAGAAGTTTCCAATTACAAGAATGACGATAACTACATCAGATCAAATTAAGTTACTGGTTAGATTGCAAAAGAGGCAGAATTCGATTAATGTAAACTATTTTCGACGAGTAGTAAACTATTATGTATTCTTTGTATTACTTTAATTTTTTTAATTTTTTTATTCACGAGAAACTTGGCTTTGTCGATTTCGGCGTCAATTTCATTTATAAGTCTTTAAACATCGAAGATTTAAATGTAATATGAATCAACGTTGGATTGGGTCTTCGCATTTATTATTCTTAACTTCCCCTTATTATTTGTAGGTACATACAAATCGAGAATCATAGTACGAACTATTTTTAAATAAATTTCACGGATAAAATATCTAAATGTTAAAATAAATTCTTTTTATTGTTTGTAAATACTAAAAATCGAGGATCATAGTATAAAATATTTTAAAATAAATGATAAAATATCTATGTGTTGAAAATAATTAGCACCCGTCAATTTTCGACGGGTAGTAAACTAGTATAACAAAAATCCAATACTCTCAACTAAGAAAAGTTATTTTGCTAACATGCGATAGGAGGGAAAAAATTTGTCTCAAGAGAGAAGTTCATTGATACTGTCTATAGAGTACAAGAATCCGTAAAATAAGGAAAGACGATATCTATAATAATAAATATACAAAGATATGGAAATCACTAATTATTTTTAAAACCCCCATCCGCCCGCAAACTGCTCACGAAGGCTTCTTCTTTTTCTTTGGCTTGGTGCACTGGCTTGCCATGTGGCCCGACTCGCCACAATTGTAGCAATCGCCGTCAAACTCCCGCTTGCGTTTTTCCTTGGCATCGATTGTCACCGGAGGTCTGTGACAATTCTTCCTAATCTCCGTCTCGATCCTTAGCTTCAGAATTAGATATTCAAGAGACATCTCCCTTCGTTTACGCTTAAGGTAGTACTTGAAGTCATTCCAAGACGGAGGAAGCTTCTCGATAATAGCGTCAACAACGAAAGCTTCCGGTAGGACCATCCCTGCTTCATGGACCTCGTGCACAATGAGTTCGAGCTCCTGAACCTGGTCCATAACCGGTCGAGAATCATCCATCTCGTAGTCTAGAAACCTACCCACAACAAATTTCTTGGAGCACAATAACTCCACTACTCTATACCTCCTATCTAGAGCATCCCACAACATTTTGGATGTCTTTACATTAACATACATAGAATAAAGACTATCCTCTAGTCCATTTAGGATATAATTTTTACATAAATAATCTCCATGGCACCAATTGTCATGAGCAGCTCGCACACAAAGGTCCGTCGTCTCTTCCTCTTCCACGACCGGCTCGTCTTCTTTTACGAAGTCGGCAACCCCCAACAATGTTAGGTAAAACAACATCTTCTGTTGCCACCATTTGAAGCCAAGACCTGAAAACTTTTCCGGTCTTTCAGCTTCGGGGAGCAGCATCGATGAATGGACCACGGCTGTTGCAGACGTAGTTTTAGCAACAGCCGCTACAGCATTTCCAGCAGTTGACATATTTTGTGTTTCTAGAAGTCCTGCCATAGCTATGCAATGTGAGCACCTTTATATAATAGGAGAAAAATATAAAGGCTCATTCAACTTGTGACATGTAACGTATGGTAACCCCCGACCGTTTATTACATATGAATATGTAACCTCCAAATAAGCATTGATTTGAAGGTTTAGTAATTAACCACCCAATCATTCATAGATTCTATGTCCCCAAATTTGTGTTCCAATCGTGTACCCAATTCAAAACTACGTAGTTTTGTTAGTTTAAAAATTATTGAATTTGCATCGCAATTAAAAACATAAGAACAAAACTACGTAGTTTTGACTTAGATACACAATTGGAACACAAATTTGGGGATAGAGGTTCCCATCTCATCATTGAGATCAAGAGCTAGAAATGTTTTCCATGTAAGAAATGAAGCTTAGGACCTGCATAACAAAACGTAGAAATAAGAACAAAACGAAGAAACACGAGCAAAATTACGTTATCGTTGTGCCGTGGAGATCCACAACGATTTCTACAGAATCACTCTTGAATACAGCACTCGGTAAATGCGTGCACTCGCAAAATTGAGTTGGAGAGGAGAGGGAATGTATGGAAGATGCTCCTTTTTCTTTTCCGTATCTCTGCAAAAAGAATAGAAGGAATGTATATAGGCCTCAAGCAATAGGCACGGTTAGAATCGTGGAGGAATAATAGGGGTTGATCTTGATAGTTATAAACTTAGTCAACAAGTAATCAATACGAGTGAGCAAATAAGATTAGATTAATAATTCTAATTCATTCCATTTCCAACAATCCTTGGAAGCGATAAACTAGGGTTTTGTCTGTTCACCGAGTACTAGTGCTTGTTTCAGGGCGAAGTAGGTATTTTAAGATGTGTGATCACCTCACGAATTTTGGGATCATTTTGTATTCCACTTGAGCTTTAATTTTTTATAATATAAGTCTACGAATTTTTAAATTGTTGCAAAAAAAAATTAAAAAG
This sequence comes from Thymus mandschuricus, assembly GCA_029379335.1. NCBI lineage: Eukaryota > Viridiplantae > Streptophyta > Magnoliopsida > Lamiales > Lamiaceae > Thymus > Thymus mandschuricus. The sequence goes on along the minus strand of CM057082.1, from coordinate 7,417,033 downwards.
CTAAAATTTCACCAGGATAGAATTTAACATGGCAAAATTGATTTCAACTTGATAGTACCGTGGCGTTCTTTTAAACACGGGATCGCATCAAGCAAAATACTAGTCCCGACTACGTCGTAATCGGCAATAGTTCAATAATAATAATTCTCTAATAGAATGAATCATAACTTAGTTTAGATTAATGTACGTTTTAGACCGAATGCCGGTCCCGGTTATCAAGCTACATCTACATGAGGTCCAAACTCAAGCTGATATATGATCCATGTACTTGCCCAATATTCTCTTGAACAGGTCACAATATTATTGGACACCAATATAGGTCCATTGGGCCCGAGGCCATAACTGGACTACACTAACAGGCCATAGGCCTATGTTGTCGTCCCATCCCCCATAGGACCATCTAAGGCTTAAAGTTGATCTATATGTAGCTACATAACCATATGCTCCTTTCGTATTGTGTTTAATATTTTAAGTTAAATTTTACTTTTTTTTTTAGTAAAGCATCGTATATTTGTAAAAACATATCAATGTTTGATCTTAAATGAAAGATCGTATCAAAACCTTTAATTTGATATATAAGTCATAAAAATTGAATAGCAACCAAACAAGTTATGATCATTTTAAAATTTGTAATTCAAACTATATTGGATAATTGACTAATATTTTGAGAATGTGTATGAGACGTCCCGAAATGGATTATTAGATTCAAAGATTACATATAATCTTTGAATAAGTGGTGGACGGTTTATGACTGTATAAGACATGGTTTTATCTCGGCAAATGTTGATTCAATTTCAGATTAGTTTCAGATGCCCACAAAGTCTTCGAATTCGAGATCGATATATAGTTCAAAAGACTAGTCTTGTTGTTTTTCTCGTAATCACAAATAAGATATAATTTCTGGATTCTTTTGCCAATTTAATTAATTGAAAATATATTGTCATATTTTTATTCGGAATTAGGGAAAATCGCATCGCTTTCAATTAGCGATCCCATCAAATCTAGAATAAATTTCTACCATTAAGAAAAATTTCTTACAACGATTGCTTATGAGCTACAATATGGATGACACCCTACGAGGCTCTATATAAAAGAAAATATCGATTTCCATTTTATTGGCCGATGAAGTAGGAAAATTATATAAAAATTATTGGGACCTGACTTAGTTCAAGAGGTTATGTCGATCATCGACACAATTAGTTAGCGAATTAAGAATGCTGCAGATCAACAACACCACTAAATTAAGGAGCAATCTCGAGTAGGAAGTAGTAGACAAAGTATTTCTTAAATTTAGCCCGACCCTTGCAATCATCTGTTTCTAGTAACAAGGGAAATTGCATCCACGCGCGAGACATAGAACGTAACTAACCAAATTATATACCCTTACCTCCGAACTTATCCGTTGTTCAGGATGTATTCCACATTTTTATGCTCCGAAAATGCATGTTCTTCGACCCGAAGCATGTGATTCGACAAAGTAGTTCTCAGCCAAACCTGCATAATGACAACAAAAAAAAAAAAAAAAAAAAAAAGACTATTAGAGTGCAGGAAAAATGGAAATAAAATTCATAATCTTAGATCAAAAGCCAATGCAGCGGCTATGTCGAGTTTACACTTATATAGTACTGTAGCAAACTAAGTCGTGTTTCTAATAAACAGCGACTAACTAACAGACATCAAACCCCAATAACGTAGTGACCGTTGGATCATTACATAAGATCCAACGGTCAAGATTAAAACGGAAATATCCAACCTAACACCAAGTTCAGAGTTCGAGACTCATTAACAACAAAAATATTACAAATAAATGCATGAACTTCATCTTCTTCCATCCACGCACTACTGCACTTCCATCTTCTCCATTTAATTCTTCATCTTCAGCTTCATCACCCCCCCTCAAGATGGAGCTGATGAAGATCAATCACGCCCATCTTGCCTAAAAGAGTACGAAACCTTGGACTAGGTAAAGCTTTTGTTAAAAAATCTGCAAGTTGTTGAGTAGAAGAGACTGCCTTTGGTTCAATGAAACCTGCTGCATATTTCTCACGAACCACGTGACAGTCAATGTCCAAATGTTTAGTGCGTTCATGGAACACAACATTCTGAGTTATCTGAATCGTAGCAAGATTATCACAATGCAAGGGTATAGGGAGATCTGCAGTAACATGAAATTCCTTCAAGAGATTAAAGAGCCAAGTGAGTTCCCTGGTAGTGGAATCCAAACATAGATGAAGATGAGACAGTAGATTGCTTCTTACACTTCCAAGAGATCAAACTAGACCCTAAGAATATGCAATATCCAGTGAGAGACTTGCGAGTATCTGTGCAAGTCCCCCAGTTTGCATCTAAAAAACCCTCAAGCTTGAAGGACTGAGAAGCTGGGTAGAATACCCCAAGAGATGGACATCCTTTCAAGTATTTGAGGACATGAATTGCAGCATGCCAATGTGGTAGAGCAGGTTCAACAACAAATTGACTTAGCTGTTGTGTAGCATGAGAAATATCAGGCCTAGTTAAATTTAGATATAGGAGCTGTCCTACAAGCCGTCTATACTCTTCTGGGTTCTTGAGTAAAGAATCATCTTCCTTCTTGAGAGTAAGACCAGAGGGTAAAGGAGTAGAGGCTGGTTTGCAGCAAAGCATACCATGAGCAGATAGTATATCCAAGACATATTTCCTTTGACTAAGAGAAGTCCCTACATCTCCTCTTAATATCTCCATTCCAAGAAAGAATTTTGCTGGACCAAGGTCTTTAATTGTGAAAGCAGTGTGGAGAGAGACTTTCACTTCATTAATTATGGACAAGGAAGGACTAGTGACAATAACATCATCAATATAGACTAGCAGGGCTATGAAAGAATCCTTCTGACCTTTGGTGAACAAGCATGGGTCATGTATAGATGCAGTGAAGCCTTGAGACACCAAGATCCTTGAAAATTCAGCATTCCACTCGCGGGAAGCTTGTTTCAAACCATATAAGCTTTTCACAAGCTTGCAAACCTGTCCTTTACTGACTCCAGAAAGACCAGGTGGAGGCAACATGTAAATTTCATCCCTAAGTTATCCATGCAGAAAATCATTATTTACATCAAGTTGATGTAAAGGCCAAGCATGAGCTGTGGCAATAGCAATAAGCATTCTGACTGTAACAAGGTTAGCAACAGGAGAAAACACTTCTTGATAATCAACACCTGATTCTTGAGTGTACCCTTTTGCCACCAGTCTGGCTTTGTGTCTTTCTATGGAGCCATCTGCATTTAGTTTTGTCTTGAATATCCATTTACATCCAATAGGTCTTTTACCAGTGGGTAAGTCAGTGAGAATCCATGTCTCATTTTGTGTAAGAGCAAACAGCTCTGCATCAATGGCTTTTACCCAAACAGAATGTTGACAGGCCTCTTTAAAACTTTTAGGCTTTGAGTTCATAGTTAGATTGAAAAGGTATTCAATGTATGGCTTGGTAAAAGCAGCATTGATAGTGTAGGGGAATGTGGGTGGTGTGTTACCTGTTGGGAATTGTTAAGAACAACATGTTAAGGGGGAACCTATAAGGGACACTTCATTGTTTTGATTTGATCCCAAAACCCCAAAGCGTTCTGTTCCCAAGTGACCCACTTTTTCGATATAGATAATAGGTTAGAATTTTTTTAAGCCTACTCTGTTAGGATGGCTCTTTATTTTGCTTAAAAATAGACTTCAAAAGTTCAAGTGAAGGCCACTCGCTTGAGTGTGTTTTCCGAAGCGAAGCGAGTCTAGCGAGCTGAAGTAAAGCGTGCCAAAGAATAGTGTAGCGAAGCGAGCGCTACAGTAGATTCAAAGCGAATCTGCCAAAGCGAAGCGAAGCGAGCGCTACAGTATAAAGTCAAAGCGAGTCAACTCTGGTCCAAGGTAGTCACTAGGGAACTTTACTTCCCAAGCGACTCACTACAGAATGACTACGAAGTGACTCAATTCAAAGCGGACGCTACTACTTCAAAGCGAAGCGAGCCACTACCAACCAGAAAGCGACAGCACAATTCCCGGTCCGAATTTGAACTCCAGTCAACTGGAGATCTCCGCATTTATTACGAGATCTCCACGTGTCGATCGCGGAGAGGAGCAGAGGAGTTGACTGCCAGGCCGACAGGGCGCCGCTACAGTACTGGCTCGCTCCAGTTACTGTTAGTTTTGTAACTTAGCCGTTTTCGGCAAAGAGACAAACTGCGCTCCTGCAAAAGCAACTGCATGCGCAAAGTACTGTCAAGAGGAGGAGGGACAAAGCCACCAACCAAGCAACGGATCTCGGCATCCCTCCGCCTATAAATAGTGAAATGAAGACGAAGAGAAGTAGAACACTTCCTGAGCATTCGAGCCTACTGCAAACAAACACTCCCAGCCTTAGAGCAAATTCCGAGTCTTTGTTTCCAAGTGTTCTCCGAGTTCCAGTCTCATCGGAACCCGTCTTCACAACCTTCACACTTAGAGTCTAAGCCCATTCCATATCCAAGCTTAGAAGAAGAGCTCTAGCCATCTTTGCACTTATTGTAAAGAGCTCTTCATAGTGTGTCATCATAAACCAAAAACCCTAAATCCGTTGTTAGGTTTTTGTGTTCGTCGTCGTTAGGTTGTTTCGATCCAAGGCCCTTCTTTCATCGATTGAAGAAGCCTCGATCATAGAGTTTAGATCCAAGCTTGCACCTACATTGTTTGTGTGAAGCTCAATCAAAGCTAGGCTGTAAGGAGAGCCCGGAATCTCCCTGTCGTTCGGACTGAAGCGAGTGAAGCTTCCTGTCCAGTTTAGGTCTTTGTAGTGAACCCGTAATCACTGCGTCGTTCGTCAGATCCAAGCAAGTGAAGCTCGATCTCGACTAGGCTTTTGAAGAGCCCGTAATCTTCAAGTTCTTGAGTGAAGAGAACTGTTGCCGAGTGCAACAAGTGGACGTAGGAGCGTTATCTCCGAACCACTATAAATCTTTGTGTCGTATCTCTCTAACCCTAAACTCTTTACTTGTTTGATTATTCATTGCATATTGCATCTAAACAAACATAATCTGGAATTATAATTACTTAGGAAAAACATTAGCTCACCAAATTCTGCACAAAGAGTAAAGTCTCACTCTTGATCAGGCTTGAAGCTTAGGTCAAGAGAATCTTGATTGCTTTAGATCTAGCTCTCAGCTAGGTCTTAGTATTTCTACGAGCACTTTACTTCATACTCTGAGTTAAGGAATTTGAAGTTGAAAAACTTCAAAATACGTATTCACCCCCCCTCCCCCCCTCTACGTATTTTTCCTATAACAAACCGGGACCAACAAGTGGTATCAGAGCAGCGGTTCTTTCGAGCCTCTGCTTTACATATCCGAAGCGAGTCCCCACTCGCTTCACATTGTCTCACTGAACCGGATCCTATTTCCTAAGTGCATCAAAAACCTCACCCACGCATATTGCATTTACTGCTGATAGTTTGCTATGTCTACATATAGTGCATCAAGTCTTCCACAGTTCTCTATCGAAGGATACGAGACATGGAGTTTCCAAGTCGAGAGCTTCCTATGCTCCATCCACAACCGGATGTGGGAAGTTATAGAGGACGGACCAATCGAGATCAAGAAAGCCATATCTGTGAACGTCCCAGCTGCTGAAGGATGCGAAGCTCATGTCAGATAAGAGTACGTCGAGAAGGACAAAGATGAATACAATGCCAACGACTTCAAGATCGCCAATCTTGATAAAATCGCACGTCACACGATGCAAAGCACCGTGTCGGATGCTTACCTTCCTAGGATCAGGAAGTGTGCGACGGCGAAGGAAATGTGGGAAACCCTAGCCCTCATTTCACAAGGAACGGACAAGATCAAAGAGAACAAGCTCGTCGTACAAATGCGAGAGTTTGAAAGCTTGATAATGAAGCCAGGAGAGTCCATCGACGCCTTCGAGCTGAGAGTCACCAACATCATTGCAACTCTCAACTCACTTGGGAAGGAACTCACAGATAAGGAAGTCAACCTGAAGATTGTATGAGCTCTCACGAGGAAGTGGCAGACAATGAAGGAGCTGTACCAAGCTACCAAGGATCTTTCAAAGCTCACACCGGAGATTCTGTTCTCCGAACTCAAAGCTCATGAATTCGATCTAAATTGGATGAACCTCGACGAAGAGGATGAAGCCCCCACGACATCAAAAGGCGTAGCTTTCAAAGCTGCTGAAGGGCCAAGCGACCAGTCGCTAGCCAAAATGACGAGGGAAGAGCTCGAAGAACATGTTGCGTTCTTATCCAAGAACTTCAACAAAATGAACTCTCGAGTGGGCAAGTACAAAAGATTCTACAAGCAGTACAAAGGGAGGAGCACTGATGCTCGAAAAGGAAAAGGGAAGAGAGAAGAGACGACCAAGCCGATCTCAAGGGACATGATGGAAGTGGAATGCTACCATTGCCACAAAATGGGCCACTACAAATCCGATTGCCCGAAGCTGAGTGCGAAGGAGCGAGAGGAACTGAGAGCAAAGAGGGATGCTCCGAGGAGAGCGCTCGTAGCGAGTGAAATGCCGGTCGCTTCAACTGAAGAAGTCTCAAGCGACTCAGATGCATTCACAGATCCCAACTCCAGTGAAGGAGAGGATCTTGGGCTCATGGCGCTCACCGACGAAGAAACTTGAGAGGTATTCATCTATCCCTCACCTAGCTCAATTACACTCGCACACACTCACCAAGAGGAAGCAAATTCCTCGACATGGAGTGAGTTGCTTGACAAGCACATTAAACTGTCAAGCGACCACGAAGTGTTGAAACAAGCTTTGTCTCAAAGCGAGAAGGAGAACCGAAAGCTAGCCACTGAGCTTGACCAAGTCAAACTTAACTTAAGGGCTATGACTAGTAAGTTCGAGGATCTCTTCGCGAGACATCAAAGCTTGGAAGGAAGGTATGAAACCCAGTCCGCTCTAGTTGCCAACTTGAACAAAGCTTCATATGCTAGGCAGGCACTAGAGAGCTCACTTCTACCTTTTTGTAGAAAGGGAGGACTCGGATATGAGGGTGGACCTTCCAAGCCGACTGTCTTTGTTGGTGCTTCTCACACGACACCATCAGTCACTTTGGAAATGCCCACTGCATCCAAAGCGACCACCAACAAAGATAAGGCCAAATGGCTGAGAACCCTAAGAAGAAGCCAATGAAGATGTCTATATCTTCAAGGGCGGAAACTATGGGCAAGCAAAGACCAACTGTCCCTAGCACTTACAATGCTAAAGCTTACCAATCCAAAGATAGAGGGAAACCAGTTGTAGCTTCTAAGTCTCAGGCCAAGACACCAGAGACAAAGGATCTCCCTTTCAAGAAAAGGAGTAATGTCTATGTGTCACGTTATCCGGACTGGAGATGGTCCAACCGGACTAACGATGAGGGGGGAGAATTCGAAGCACCAAAGAGGCCGCTTCGAACTCCCAAGGTTACTCAAGCGAGTCGGGGTCAAAATCCTAGTTGGACCGCTTCGAGAAAACCTAGCGAGCCGCTTCGACAGACTGTAAAACCTAAGTCAGTCTCTAAGCCCGTAGCTAATCCGAAACGAGTCGCTTCAGGATACAAGCCAAAGGGTAAGAGCATGGGTATGCCTCAAGCGAGCCGCTACCCCTCTTGCACACACTGCTGCACGTGTGAAGCTGCTTTAAGGCAGAAATCACAGTTTTCAAAGGTCGAGAAACCCAAAGCACAAGCTACCTTTCAAAAGAAAGTGAAGCAAGTGTGGGTACCTAAGGGAACTAACCTGCAAGGACCCAAACTGATTTGGGTACAAAAATCTGTCTAAATGCAGGTGAGCGCCGTGGATCCCATGCCAAGTGAGGGTCAACAAATCTGGTACTTGGACAGTGGATGTTCAAGACACATGACCGGCATGAGAGCTCTACTTCATGACTACATAGAGAAGAAGGGTCCACACGTCCTTTTGGTGATAACTCTCGAGGAAGCACCAAAGGGTACGGCGCACTGAAAGTCGGAAAGCTCACGATTGAAGAAGTCTCCTACGTGGAAGGACTCAAGCACAACTTGATATCCATTTCACAATTCTGTGACAAGGGATACAAGGTGGAATTTATTTCCAATAAGTGCATTGTAAAGAGCAAGCTCACTGCCCAGATTGTGCTAACTGGAATTAGACAAAGGAACGTCTATATAGCACAATGGGACAGCTGCAAAGAGGAGACGTGCTTAGTAGCAAGGAGTGCTACAGAAATAGGATGGCTATGGCATAGACGCTTGAACCATCTCAACATCAAAGCCATAAACCGCTTAGCTCGAAAGGGTTTGGTGCAAGGCATACCAAATGAAGTCTTCATCAATGACCATCCATGCTCACCATGCCAACGAGGGAAGCAGATGAAGAAGCACTTCGCAAGTCTCGAAGAAGCTTCATCAAAGCAAGTGCTCGAGCTGCTTCATATGGATCTATTTGGTCCAGTCACTCCAGTTAGTGTAAATGGAAGAAAGTACACTCTAGTTGTAGTCGACGACTTCTCTCGCTACACTTGGGTTGTATTTCTCTTCAGCAAGAAGGAGACACTGACCAAGCTACCACAACTGCTCAAGCGATTGGCTGTGGAAAAGAATCAAGCGATTGTGACCATCCGCTCCGACAAAGGCACAGAGTTCCTGAACTCTACCATTGAAGCTTACTGCATGGAGCATGGTATAGCACATTAGACTTCCTCAGCACGCACACCTCAGCAGAATGGAGTTGCTGAAAGAAGGAATCGAATCATCAAAGAAGCCGTTCGAACCATGATTGCAGACTCGAAGCTTCCAATGAAGTATTGGGCTGAAGCTGCCAATACAGCATGCTACACGCAGAATCGAACGCTTCTCTGCAAACGGCACGACAAAACACCATATGAAATATGGACAGGGAGAATTCCAAACATATCTTATTTCCATATCTTTGGTTGTAGGGTCTTCATCCATGACAATGGGAAGTCGCAGTTGAAAGCCTTTGAAAGCAAAGCTGATGAAGGAATATTCTTAGGATATTCTACATCAAGCAAAGCTTATAGGGTGTTCAACTGTAAAACCCTAATCGTGGAGGAATCACCCCATGTCGTATTTGATGAGTCTTCTTTGAGTCTTCCACAGGAACAGGTTCAATCCAAGGAAGGAAAGACAAGTGAGGAACCCATCAATTCATTAACTTGGGACATGCTTGAGGATGATGAAGAAATCAAGGGCTCAAGCGAGCAGAATGTACAAGGAAAAGATGAAGCTGCCCCCAAGACTCCTGAAGCGAGTGCAGGCCAAGCATCCAATCCAGTCGCTACAGAAGGTGAAGCGAGCGACCAAGAAGAAGATGATGATGAAGCTGGCGGATCCAAGCGTGAATGGCTCAAGAATCACTCACCAAGTCAAATCATTGGAGATCCATCCAAGGGTGTAGTGACCAGAAGTCAAGTGTTTGGAGAAAGTGCCATGTTCAGTTGCTTTCTCTCAAACATTGAGCCGTCATGCGTGGGGAAGCCCTAGCCGATTCAAATTGGGTGATCGCCATGCAAGAAGAGCTGAATCAGTTCACCAGAAACGACGTATGGTACCTCGTGGATCATCCCAAATTCAGCATGTGATTGGCACCAAGTGGGTGTTCAAGAACAAGACAGACGAGGACCACAACGTTGTAATGAACAAGGCGCGTATCGTCGCTAAAGGCTACTGCCAAGAGGAAGGAATCAATTTTGATGAGACCTTCGCTCCAGTGGCACGGCTTGAAGCGATCAGACTATTTCTAGCCTATGCAGCGGCCAAGAAATTCAAAGTATATCAGATGGATGTGAAGAGCGCGTTCCTCAACGGTGAATTGAAGGAAGAAGTCTATGTGGAGCAGCCACCGGGTTTCGAGCAAGGAGATAAGGTGTATCGATTGAAGAAAGCCCTATATGGATTGAAGCAAGCTCCCAGAGCTTGGTATGATACCCTTTCTCAATTTATAGTGGATAATGGATTCCACAAAGGAAAGATAGATTGAACCCTATTCACCATCAATCATGGAGATGATATGCTATGGGTTCAGATCTACGTGGACGACATCATATTTGGGTCACCAAACCAGTCGCTTAGCGAGAAGTTTGGAGAGCTTTTGAAGACCAAATTTGATGAGCTGCTTTCTAGGTCTTCAAGTGAAGCAGCAGGATGATGGCATCTTCATCAATCAAGCTAAGTATACAAGAGATATGCTTGCCAAGTTCGGTGTTCAGCATGCCAAAGCTGTGAAGATTCCAATGAACACGAACTGGAAGATGGAGCCAGACATAGATGGGAAGTCTGTGGATGCTACAGACTACCGAGCTTTGATCGGATCCCTTCTATATCTCACTGCAAGTAGGCCGGATATAGCTTTTGCACTTGGAGTCTGTGCTCGCTTCCAAAGCAATCCCAAGCACAGCCATCTTGAAGCTGCCAAGAGAATTCTTCGATATTTGAAGGGCACTGTCAATATGGGGCTGTGGTATCCAACGGAGGATAATTTGGAGCTCACTGGATATTCAGATGCTGACTATGGAGGGTTCCGAATTGATAGGAAATCAACTTCGGGCACTTATCAGTTCTTGGGAAGAAAGTTAATCTCATGGTTTTCAAAGAAGCAGACAAGTGTAGCAACCTCAACGACTGAAGCTGAATATATGGCCGCTGGAAGCTGCTGTTCTCAAATTCTATGGCTTCGTCAGCAGTTGAAGGACTACAATGTTGAAGCAAATGAAATTCCTATTTTCTGCGACAACAACAGCGCGATCTGCATCTCTCAAAATCCAGTGCTTCACACCAGATGCAAGCACGTGGAAATCCGACATCACTTCATTCGTGATCATGTCGAGAAGAAGGATATCAAGCTCGAGAAAATTCATACCGATCTCCAGCGAGCAGATATCCTCACCAAGCCTCTAGCTGAGTCCCGTTTCAATCAGCTATGCATGGAATTAGGGTTGCTAGACCCTGGTGAAAAATACTAGATTAAGGATGCACGAAAGAGTGGTCGCTAGTTTTTCGTAGCGTCACTCGCTTCGGATCTTCACCAACTCAAGCGAGTCACTTCAAAATTCCACTCGCTTGAAGAATGAGAAATAAGGTGGAGTAAGGTGGAGTGTTGGAAGATGTTCCCTACCCGCTTACAGGAATTGTTAAGCCATTGGTTAAGGGGGAACTATTGTTTGCTCTCGGAGCAAGCTACTTCCAAAGCGAGCAAGGAAAGATGCTACCTAGCCTAGGATTCCTAGCGAGTGGGTATAATCACTCGCAAGTGCCGTTTCTAGTAACGGTTGTGGGGTCTTGTATCGGGCCTTCCCACGTAAAAACGGTGAAAGCTTAGGCAGGGCTGGCACCTAGACCTTGTGTCCTCTTCCCATCTTTCCGCCGAAGAGGATCAAGTCTTCTCATCTCCTTCATCGTGGATAAACATCAAATCCTTACTCACTCTTCATTGAGTCGAGCTACCGGATGTCTATTCATTCCTCCCCCTCTTTGAATTTTTGCATCGCTTCAATTTGCCCTAGCTTGGGTCAAAGCGAGTCGATTGCAAGTTCATTCTGTAGCTTATAGGAGGAAGCTTGAAGGTTTACCTTTTTCTACAAAAGGTTGCAGGGCTGGTGACATGCTTCTGCGTAAAATACAAGATTGTCTTGTCAGAGCATTCTCATTGTCATCCTGTCCATTTCTGCTCTGAGATAAGGACTTGTACTCATCCCCCATTCGTCGTGAATATGTACACTTACGTGAAGCTCCCCTCTGGGTTGTAGTAAGCTTGTGTACTATATTCATTTTCTCCCCCATTCACTTCGATGGAGGACTCTCTAATTCGTAGAGGAAGATGAATGCCATGAAGATGAATGCCATGAAGAAGAATGCTAGGAAGATAAAGCTTCCAACAAACGTCAACAGGTGGTATCTTCAAGCTTGAAGCCACCACTTGCAGGACCAACAAATGCATTCATCAACAAGTGGTTTCAACAAATGAAGTCCAAATCAAATGATGTCTTCAATAAGTGGTATCAATCTCCTACGAAGTGAGATTGACTGGTAAGTGTTTCAATTTTTAAGTACACTAAGTGAGCTGAAGTGTGCTAGAAACCTTCACTCACTATGTGGAAAATATGAAATGAATCTGACACAAATACAAAGAGGAAAACATTTTTGTTTATCCTCGAAGTATGTAAGTCAGAAACATTTTAAATTAAGCAAAGAAATTTCATTTCTTATTCCAGTCACTACACATGACGAAGCGAGTGCCACGTCACTCAAGCAAGTCATCGCAAGCGAGTGCGGAGCAGTCACGCCAAGCGAGTACTTCGCAAGCGAGTAGAATCCAAACGGTTACTCTCGTAGCGAGCGAGTACGAAGCGAAGCGTATGAGCTGTCAGCACTCGAGTGCAAAATTTCACTTTTTACTTTAGCATTTAATGCAGCGGCGCGTAGAAAGAGGAATGACAGGCGCGTGCACGTCAAGCTGAGAAAAGCGGGAAAATCGCCCTCAATCCAGTCGTCGTATCTGAAAAGTTTTTAAATCTCATCCGCTGGATTGACGCCTATTGGAGAGACGAATCAAAAGCTGTCGCGTGGCAACGCCAAGTCAAGTTGGCGGTTCACTTTTCCTGTGATGACGCCGGACACATCAGATCCATCACCGAGGGTCCGCCGCCCCCGCACAGGATCTTCGAAGATATTACTGTCTTGCCCCTGCCTCGTCAGCCGAACCCTAGTTCTATATATATGAAACGCCGAAGACCTGCAGAAAAATTCACAACTCTCCAAAATTGCCATTTTCGTGAAATCTCTGCACCTCTGCAAATTCACAAGTCTAAAACCCCTCAAAATCTCAAACTTTTCTCAAATGTTTCTTCAAATAAATCATGGGCAAGAAGGAGAAAATCGAAACAATGGAGGACTTCCTGAAAACCCTCAACGACAACGTCTTTATTGAACCGCATCTTGATGAAGATGTGGTAATGGAGAACGGTTTCTTCCGTAGGGCTGTGACCACGGCCGGCCTGTGGAAGTTCGTAACGGCAAAGCCACAACGGATTCTGGCCAAGGTCGTCGCCGAGATTCTCTTGAATCTCAAAGAAGGAGAAGAAACGTCAACCTTCACCGATCCGCAGGAGGGAAAGCCTGTGACGATTGAGTTGGGCCATCTAGCCCGTGTGTTCGATCTGTCGATGGTCGGACCAGTGTCACTGTCAGAATTGGGTATGTCAACCCAAGTGGAGTATGCTCGGTTTGCCAAACGAAGAGGCGTGAAGTTTGACAACCCGAAGCAGAGCAACATCAGAAATGACTTGGTGGCTCCGTTCAACTTGATCTGCGAGTTGTTCACGAAGTCTGTACTGTGTGGAGTTGGTTCGCTGAGCCAACTGTCAGACACCAAGATCTACGCCACCTCTGTCATTCTTGACAGCTTAACAGGAACAAGCTTCAACTGGCACCGCTGGTTCATCAACCAGATACATGAAGTTGCGGCGGATTTCAAGTACGAACAGGGAAGTACCAGTGAGATCGTTCGCAAGGGAAAGTTAAAGTTTTTCTCCAGAATCTCCTACACTCTGGAGACACTATTCGAGAACATGCGGTGGACAGGCAAGAGGGATACGGCACCATACAAGAAGAACACCATCTATTTTGATTCATGGAAAACTGAGAAGCTTCCAATGGATCGGGACTGCATCAACGTGATAGTCCTCCCTTCCGCTCCAGTCGCTGAATCCTGTAGCGAGGCGGAAGAAGAAGTTCAAGCTCCTTCACCATCGAAGCGAGTGTCGAGGAAAGCAAGGTCGAGGCGACCACAGAGACTGAGAAGCGTCACCACTATAATCGGAGCGAGCGAGGCTAAGGAGCAGCCGCTCGAGAAGATAGCAGAGGAAGAAAATCCCCAACCCTCACCAGAAAAAGAGCTACCCCAGCCTTCACCCCCCAAAGACCAAACATCCCACACCCCACAAACTCAAACCCATCAACCACCCGAACCTCAAACCTCCACCACAGCTCAACCCCATCCCTAGAAATCACCCTACTCCACACAGGAAGAAGAATCCACTTCTTCTCTCCCAGCCCTCAATCTTCCCTTCTGCAGCACCAATATTGAAGGAATGTACTCCTTCTTCGTCCCAACCACTCAACCCCAATCTACCCAACCCGAAGCTACTGAAGCTTCCAATCCCAGCTCTCCATCCTCATCAGCTGAAACTGCTGATACCGCCCAAACAGCCAAAACATTCGACTCCAACCCCATCACCATCCCTGGAACTCCCCAATCTCCGACAGAGGAAGAGAAGATCCGAGAACGGTGTTGGTCCCGGGAAAGAGTAATTGGTGTATGGGGGGGGGGGGGGGGGGGGGGGGAATACACCAATAACCAACCGTTTTTGACTTTTATAAAATCAGGTAGATCTAAAAGTCGATTGTCAAGGTCGATCCTATCAGAGGCAGTTTGATATATCAAGCTCGTATGGTATCAAGCTTGATTTATCAAACTGTTGTTAATGCGGAAGTTGGTGGAGGTTGATTTACTCTTTGAAAAATCTTAAGGCTTAAAGTAGATAGCAGGTTGATGCGTGAAATGCAGGTTGATGCTCGTCAGTTTGATAAGAAAATATAAGGGCGATAAATAAAGAGAGAGAGAGAGAGAGAGATAGACACCGCGATATAGCGTGGTTCGGAGAAACCCTCCTACATCCACGTCAGGCCGACTCGACCTGAGAATCCCTTTTCTTTTGGATCCACCTCTCTCTTATTTATACTGACTGAGTATCAGTTCTAGATACAATCTAACCTGAAAATATCTAGACACGAGTTTTGGGTTGTGACCCTTACAACCTTTCGTACTGAAACGTACAAACAACCTTTCACTTTTACAGAGCTTGACTAACTCTATAATGGCGAAAACACAAACAAACTTTCTAACTTCAAACGGGTCGAAGAAGAAGTTGTTGAATCAAGGACAAGCAGCAGTGAACGCTTCGTCGTTGTGGTGTTTATCGGAATCGGAAACCTCTCTTTGTCAAGTGTTTGGGAAACTAATCGGATTTCGAACACTTGAATGGATATGAACTTAAGAGAGGTTTTGGGCAGAGATTTGGCGTTGATAGCTTAAGTTTCCCGTGCTTGAATCCGATATGGCTTGAAGTATTTATAGGCAGTTTTGAAAAACTAGCGTTGGAGTCAGGCTGACGTGGCACTAGCCGTTGGAAGCTGACTCACTTCTAGCCATTGGGAAGATTCGTCCTTGCTGGCACATGACGAGGCAAGGATCAGGTCGTGAAGCTCCATGAAGGCGGAGCATCGACCTTGATATGATAATCCAGCACTTGAAATCTTCTAAGGCAATGCAGGCTGGAAGCTTGATAAGGAAGGTCGATAGACAGCTTGATGATCCAGCTCGATCCGAATGAGGCAGGTCGATACATCGACCTTTCCCTTACAGGGTGGATCGAACTTGATTCTAAACTTTATAGGGCATCGACCTGCACTAACAGGTAGCAGGTCGATCTATCGGCCTTGACCCTAAACAAGTAAAATATGCCTAAGTGTGGTTTCGATAAACATCATCAAAATCAAACTGCAAGGGGTTCCCAACAATTTCCCCCTTTTTGATGATGTCGAAACCAAACACTTTACAAATAATCCCTAAGATTTAAAACAATGAAAGATCGATAACCATGGAGGTTGATAAGGAATTATAAGAGGCAGATAATAAAGCAAAGTAAATAAAGCAGTAAAGGCAGATGCCTGGACAAAGAGATATTGTCGTCAGGTCGAAAGATGATTTTTGTTTCATTCAGCTCGTTAGCGTATTTTACATTTGGAAATTACAAACTGTCCTACGAACTTAAATGAATACAGAAAATATACAAAATCATCTATCTATCTACCTCTGCTGGGCACGGGCTGCAATTCTCTCCTCCTGGACCTGCTCCCTCGACTTCGACTTCATGCTTGCGTAAATTCCATCCCTGATTCGGCGAAAGTCGGGATCGGAATTCGACACATTGACGTTCAGTCCGATGGCGGTCTGTGCGATGTATTGGTCGACCCGGGAGTAATCCAAGTACCCCGAATCACCAAGAAGTAAGGGCGAAAAATATTGCTTTGCTGGGGCCCTTATCATCACACCGGCCTCTGCAGCTTTCTTCCGAAGCTCACCAATGAAGTCTTGGTAAGGGAATTTGAGCATGTAAGCTGCATAGGCGTCATCGGCGTCGGCAGGAAGGGAGGGGTCCTGGATCCAGTAGTGGAGAAGGATGAAGCAGCTGTTGAGCTCCCGCAGCAGGTTGTTCTGCTTTTCGTCGAGCCACTCGACGGCCTGCTGCTGGACTCCAGCATTCAAAACGAGGGAGGACTGGCTGATCCAATCCTTCTCCCTCTTCTTCCTTTCTTCCTCAGCCCAGCGCTTGGCAATGAAGCGCCGCTGCTCTTCAGGATCCACGGCCTGCTCTGGCGTCGCACCAGCTAGATGCATGGCAGTTATTAGCTCGGCCTGCTTTGCCAATCGAGCTTTGGCAGCGGCGGCCTCGGCAGCGGCGGCAGCAACAATGGGATCGGCCTGGGAGGCAACGTCCTTGGAGGAGGCGGCCTGGGAAGCAGGCTTCTTTTGAGGAGGCGGAGGAGGAGCCACGGAAGTTGAAGGAATTTTGGATTTGGGGGTCTTCTTCTTCCTGGCGGCGGCGGCGGCTCTTTCTTCTTCCCCCTTTTCGACATCATCAGAAAGGGCTTTGATAAGGGAAAGAAGAGTCGCGTCCTCCTCCTGCAGCTTGGTCACGGCATCCCTCAACTCCTGTTGACCATTGAGAAGGGAAGAGATAGTGCCGTGAATGGCGTTGATTTGCGTGTTGGAGGTCGATGCCGAGTTAGAGATTGAAGAAGTCAGGTTGGTTACTCGCTCATCGACCTTGGCCAGGTCCTCCAACACTTCCCCGATCTGGTCGCGGGATGCCATGTTTAGTTCCTTGAGCTGGCCTGGCAGGAGCTTGTCAGTATATTCCTTTAAAAGCTTCACGGCAAAGTCCGTGACACGCTCCCTTGCAGCTTCATCGGCCTGGATCTTGGCATCTTTCACAATATCGACCCGGGCCTCTGCTACGGCCTGCTTGATTTGCTCGGGAAGGCTGGTGATGATGGACTCGAGCTTGGCAGAAATGGAATCGAGCACGACCTCCACATCAACCTTTGAAATTTTGGGAGACGGAGCAGCAGCCTCAAGAAGCTGATCACCACCCTCATTCCTGGGTGGCGATTGCTCCGGAGTTTGAATCACTTCAAACTCGTCTCCAACATCGGCGGCGGAGTTGTATAGGGCGCGAGAGGCGCGAGAGAGAGTGTAGAGAGGGCGAAGGTCGATACCCAGAACCTTGGCCTCGACCTTCATGCGGCGCAGCACTAAAGATTGGAAATTTGAAGCCGCATCCTCCACACTGTAGAAGCCAAACTCCGCTTCCAGCGCCAACTCCTCGACCTTCAGGTCGTTGAGGGTAACGACCTGTAGCAAGGCCTCAAAAACGAAATAATAACTCGACTTACAAACCAGATAGAACTGGAGGCGAGTAGGGAGGTCGAGGGCTTGGGGAGTTGAGCTATCCCCGGCATCAGGTCGATGACCTTCAGCCTGGCCTCGGCCTTCATGGCGGCGACCTGGGAGTGAGCAGCAGACATCGGCTGCTCAATGAATGGCTGGATCGGCAGCACGACGTCTTCCTCCACGGGCACATCCCGAAGGGGGGAAGACTGAGAATCTTCAGCGGTGAGATCCTGGATCTCTACGGATCCAGCTCGCTGGACTGGGGGGGATCTCACTGGAGAGGGAACAACGACCTGCGGAGAGGATGCAGGGCGTTGCTTCGAGGCGGACGGCTCGGCGGCGGAACGGACTGGAGATGGAGTCCGTTCGGCTGATGAGGAGGGCGATGGAGAGGGTGAGGGCTCCCTGTGAGGTGCAGATTCCTCGAACTGCACGGGGAGAATCCTGTGAAGCGGCCTGGGCGGATCACCGGAGGCCGACTGCGTCCTCCGTGGAGGAGTCTTCTTCACAGGTGGTGCCTTCTTGGCAGGGCGAGAGGGAACCAGGTCGACATCGGCCTTCCTCTTCTTTTGAGCGGGTCGAGTTGGGATCCTCCAACCGACCTTGGATTCGCCGGTCTTGGCGAGGTGCGCCCTGACATTGTCTGGGGAGTTGTAGAAAATCTGCGGCGCCACTCCTATCGCCATCTCCAGTTGGTGGAGATCTTTTGGAATGAATAGAGGGGGGAAGGCCGGCTCATTGGACCATTTCCTATTTTTGAAGTAGGAAATGATAATGCAGGTGGCCTTCGTCCCAAGGCGAATCGGCCTTTTCTCGTTGTGGAGAGACACTTTCACTACGGCCTCTCCCTCTGACTCGCAGACGATCTGCCTGGCCTCTTCCCAGAGCAGGGAGACCATCAATTTGGCCCAACTAATGGGCAGGTCGAGAATTACGACCGCCAATATCTGAAACTTGAATGGGGTGACCTGGTCGTAATTCCCGATGTGCCCTAGAAAGCACTTCTGCACGAAGTCCATCAAGAGTCGGTATTTGGGACGCAGCTCGTTCCTCTTGAAGGATATCGGCACGTACTGCCTTTGCTCAATCAGTACTCGGTCTGCAACCTGCTGCAGTTGGTCTCGAGAAATTTCCGAGAGCTGCATCGTCCCTCCATTCCCAATACCGAAAGCTGCCTTCACGGCGTCAAGAATGTTGATGGTGATCATGGCCTTCTGGGTTCCGAGGGAGACGGTGTGGGTAGATACGGACTCGCCTTCATTCCAATTATAGAAGAAAGCACCCACAAGCTTGGGAAGATTCTTCGCCGGCCGGGTGGAGATAATCTGATGGAATGGAAAACAAGTCTCCACCAGGGCGAACATGGAATCGAGATTGCGAAAACCGAATTTTTCGCGCACCATATAGGGCTCGAACTTGATACGGGCCGTCAAGTAGTCCTCGATTTCGGACCACTGCAATTCCTTTCGACCGGAGGTTGAAACTTTTTCTGCCATTGTTGTTTTTCCTGCAATTTTTCGAGAAAGATTAGAAAAACAATGAAGAACTTGACAGAAAATCAAAACTAAATCGGTGAAAAGAACACAAACCACGGCGAGTGATTTGATGCAGAGAGTGAGAATGTAGAAAACAAAGAACACGACGGCGGCAGTTTTTTTTGCAGAGAATGAAAACTAGGTTTTGATGAAGAAGATGATGAAAGTAAGTAATAATTTTTGAGAGATAACTGCATGCCATATATAGATATTTCGAACGGTTGAGATCGTTCGAATTTGAAAAGGTGAAAGTTTTCAAATTACACCACGTCCGCACGATTAAAGCGCGTGAAATGTGAAACGGTTCACATCCGCGCGTGAGGTAAGGAAACGTGCGAAATGTGGCGCTTTTTCAGAAAAGTGGCAAGGAATTAAATGCAATCTCGGTCAATGTGTCAATATTTGACACTTGACTGGATGTTTTACAAAAATGGTAATCATTACTCCCTTTTTCCTTATTTTCTGCAAATCAACAGACCCTTAAATAATGTAAAGCATTGAGAAATAAATATCAATAATAAATGAAGAATTCAATGCGTATTAAAGAAGTTACAAGACAAAAGGGTGATACTGCCCTTTTGATTCTCCCTTCATAAATGCAGTTGCATTCAGGTTGATATCGGCCTGATGATATCGGCCTTGTGGCAGTGAACGGCCTGTTGAAATTAACGGCCTGAGGGAAGACATCGGCCTGGCGAAATAAATGCCCTGGAGGCTGACATCGGCCTGGCGAAATAAACGCCCTGGAGGCTGACATTGGCCTTTGTTCCCCCTCAAATGATGGATCATTTTGGGCAAGTGTTCCCCCTTATTTGAGGAACACAGGTCGATCTGTTGAATAGTCGACGGCCTGTTGATGGACACGGCCTGTTGACGGACACGGCCTGTTGATCGACACGGCCTGTTGATCGAGAACGGTCTGTCATTTGAATCGGCCTGTAGGAAGGGATACGAGGCGACGGCTGACTTATCGATCTTGAAAAAGACTGTTACACTTTGCCATCTCTACATCACGAACGGCAACTCTACAAAGCTGCATCGGAACATGGCAAGTCGTCGTCGCGTTCGGCCTGTTTGAAAGTAACGGCCTGACAAACGACCTGTTCAAATAGTAACTCCCTGTTCAAATGGTAAACGGCCTGTTGAGTAGTTGACGGCCTGTTCCCCCTTAATATCGGCCTGTTCGTCCCGATTGTTGATCCCGAACAAACTTTTGAAGGAGGTGGCAGGCTGTTGAGGAAATGACGGCCTGTAGGCTTACGATCGGCCTGATGACTCAACATTCAATAACCCTAGCTTTCCACATAGCATTTTGAATCTTTCTTCGGCTAGGGGTTTGGTTAGAATATCAGCTCGTTGAATGTCAGTGTGTATCTTCTCAATAACCACGTTCTTCTTTTCCATGTGATCACGAATAAAGTGATGTCGAATATCCATGTGTTTGCATCTTGAATGAAGAACTGGATTCTGAGTAATGGCGATGGCACTCGAGCTGTCGCAGAATATAGGCACTTCACTGACTTCAACTTCATAATCCTTAAGTTGTTGTTTGATCCACAAGATTTGTGCACAACAACTCCCTGCGGTCATGTACTCGGCCTCTGTGGTGGAGGTGGCTACTGAAGTTTGTTTCTTTGAAAACCACAAAATCAGCTTGTTTCCGAGAAAATGGCAAGTACCCGAGGTAGATTTCCTATCGAGCTTGCACCCTGCATGATCAGAATCTGAATAACCTGTAAGCTGCAAATTATCATCACAAGGATACCAAAGACCTAAATTTGTGGTTCCTTTGATGTAACGAAGAATTTTCTTTGCTGCTTCCAAGTGGGATTCCTTCGAATTAGCTTGAAATCGAGCACACACTCCAACTGCAAAAGTGATGTCAGGTCGACAAGTAGTTAGATAAAGTAATGAACCAATTATACCCCTGTACTGTGTTATGTTGGCAGGTTTTCCTTCGGGATCCGGGTCGATCTTCCCACCAGAGAGCATCGGTATTTTGACAGGCTTGCTGTCTTTGACACCAAACTTGTCAACCAGCTCGTGTGCGTACTTTGTTTGGCTAATGCAGATTCCTTCATCAGACTGCTTGACCTGCAACCCTAGAAAGAAATTCATTTCCCCCATCATAGACATTTTATATTTTTCAGTCATGAGGTTACCAAATTTTTCGCACAAAATGGGAGATTTAGATCCAAAAATGATATCATCAACATAAATTTGTACTAAAAGGATATGTTCATTCACTTTGATAGTGAATAGCGTCTTGTCGACTGAACCACGTTTGAATCCTGATTCGATGAGGAAGGATGATAGCGTCTCATACCAAGCTCGAGGAGCTTGCTTAAGACCGTAGACGGCCTTGTGCAGTTTGTAGACTTTGCTTGAATCACCCTCCTCGAATCCAGGAGGCTGTTCCACATAGACTTCCTCTTCGAGAATGCCATTGAGGAATGCGCTTTTAACATCCATCTGGTAGACTTTGAATCGTTGATGAGCGGCATAAGCTAGAAACAACCTTATAGCTTCTAATCTTGCAACAGGGGCAAACGTCTCATCATAGTCGATTCCTTCTTGTTGACAGTAACCCTTTGCTACCAATCGGGCTTTATTTCTGACAACTTCTCCAGATTCATCTCTCTTGTTCTTGTAAACCCATTTGACTCCAATGACGCCCTGATGGTAAGGACGATCAACTAGAGACCATACTTCATTTCTCTTGAATTCATTGAGTTCTTCTTGCATGGCTTGAATCCAATCAGCATCACGAAGAGCTTCAATTGCATATTTGGGTTATATTCGAGAGAGATAGCAACTTAGCAGTGCGCTTTCACCAATCGTCCTTCTTGTTCGCACTCCCTGGTTTGGGTTCCCAACAATGAGTTCTTTTGGATGAGCATCGATCCAACGTCTGTGTCGAGCTCTTTCTTCATTTGAAATGATTGGCTCGGGCTCATTAATGGGTTTATCAAACTCCGGGTGAGTTGAAGGTTGATCAGTGGGCACATGCTGTTGCTCGGGCTGTTGATCAGGCTGCTGTTCGGCCTGGATGTTGAGCTGCTCCATAGTGCTATAGAGCTGCTCGATTTGGGATGTAAGGTCGTGAACAGCATCTATCTGGGGGACTGAGGGAGGGGGATCAGCCTGGTTAAGTCCGGCTGATGTATTACAGCTCGTAGTATCATTTGCATCACTTCCCCCTTGCTGTGTGACCTTTGGATCAGATTGATCCTCTTCCTCCAAATCATTCGGAGTCCACACTAGCAGGTCGTCAATGAGGGAGTTAGACGGCCTGTTAGCAACGGACTGATCTGAACCTGTACTTAACTCTCTGTACAGACAAGTAGATTCATCAAACACAACATGAGGTGTTACCTCCACAACTAGGGTTTTCTTATTAAAAACTCTATAAGCTTTGCTAACCTCCGAGTATCCTAAAAATACTCCTGGATCGGCCTTGCTATTAAAAGTTTTAAATTGTGATTTCCCATTGTTGTGAATGTAACACAAGCACCCAAAAGCTTTAAAATACTTTAACCAGGGGAGCTTGTTGTTCCACAGCTCGTATGGAGTCTTTCCATGTCGGGTAGTGATGATCGACCTGTTTTGGGTATAGCAGGCTGTGTTAACGGCCTCTGCCCAAAACTTCGTTGGAAGGTTGGTTTCATCCAACATGGTACGAGCTGCTTCCTTCAGCGACCTGTTACGGCGTTCCACTACGCCGTTTTGTTGAGGTGTGCGTGCAGCTGAAGTTTGATGATGAATTCCACTCTTTGTACAATATTCTTCGATCATTGCATTGATAAATTCGGTGCCTCGATCTGATCGAATGGAGATGATGGATTTCTCCTTTTGATTGCACAGTTTGCTCAGCAACGCAGGTAGCTTCTCCAAAGTCTCCTTCTTTTTGTACATGAAAATAACCCACGTAAATCTAGAATAATCATCTATAATAACGAGAGCGTATTTTCTACCGTTTATACTCAAGGGAGTGACTGGACCAAAGAGGTCGAGATGGAGAAGCTCAAGTTTTCGATTTGAGGCTTGTGCTGTCACGCTTGGAAAGGATGATTTTGTTTGCTTTCCAGCTTGACAGGCTTTGCAGATGTGATCACGATCGAAGACTTGATCTGGCAGGTCGTTAACCAGCTTGTTGCGTGCGAGCTTGTTGATGGCCTTGAAGTTCAAGTGACTCAATCTCTTGTGCCATAGCCAGCTTGTCTCGGAATCAGCTTTTGTGACCAGGCAGGTCTCTATCCAATCTGTCCATTGAACAATGTAGAGTCTATCCTGCAAGATTCCGGTAAGAAGTATTTCTCCTTCCTCATTTTTCACGAGACATTTGTTAGCAGTGAATTCTACTCGTTTACCACTCGAGCAGAATTGCGACACAGAGAATAAGTTATGATTTAGACCTTCAACATATGAGACATTAGAAATAGTTGTTTTACCAACACTTAGATCGCCCTGGCCTCTCGTTAGTCCCTTAGAATTTCCTCCAAAGGTTACAAGTGGCCCGTCTCGTTCTTGATAGTTTGATAGTAGCGTTTTGTCACACGTCATGTGCTTTGAGCATCCACTATCAATGATCCATACAGCTCCACGAGCTGCTTGGCTCCTTCTTTGAGCCTTCCTGACCTGCAATTAGTTAAACTTAGCAACCCATTTGAGATTGGGTGCTACATCGGTTGCAGGAACGGC
Organism: Thymus mandschuricus; assembly: GCA_029379335.1. NCBI lineage: Eukaryota > Viridiplantae > Streptophyta > Magnoliopsida > Lamiales > Lamiaceae > Thymus > Thymus mandschuricus. The sequence goes on along the minus strand of CM057082.1, from coordinate 7,393,284 downwards.
TTTTGGGACCCAGATTTGTTTTGCCGGTCTGCTTCTATCCGAGGCTGAGGACGAGGCAGTGGCGGTCTTGGGCTTGGGAGCCTTGGGTTTCTTTGAGCGAGGGCGACGAGGTTGATAATACTGCTCTTTATGAAAGCCAGGTTGATACTGCCAGTCTTGGAAGTTCGACTGTTGAGAATAGTGGCAGTGACAACCTTGATGAGCAGGAAAGAAGAACTGAGGGTGATACAGCCTTTGATAGTATTGGCCTTGGTATCGCCCTGGATGAACAGCCTGATTTTGATGATAGGGGGCAGGTCGACGTTGCTGGGCAGGTCGACTCTCTTTCTTTTGAGGAACAGGCTGTTCCTTCTTGTGTTGCTTTACAAGGATGGCTTGGGGCTGTCGAACTGGATTCTTCAGCTTGATCATCTTATCTGGAAGAGCTTGATGAGCTTTCCGAACACTTTTTGACTTCGACTGCGCCTTCACGAACGTGATCTTGCAGTCTTTATCCTTGCTTTCCTTGGATTTTCCATTAAATCCAATGCCAGAGTGATCACGCGGATTGCGTTGCATGGATTGTACTTCTTCCAGCTTCTTTCCACTTTTCTTCAACTGACTCAATGTGAGTTGAAGTTTTTCTTCCTTTTTCACGAGGAGTTCGTGTCGAATTACCAAGTCAGCCAATTTTGAGGTAAGGCTGTGTATTTTGGCATCTTTGGTCTTGAGGGACTCGTCCTTCTCGAGCGCCCTGGTATCGAACTCCTTAACCCGCAAAGTCAATTCATCAACCTTTGACTTTAGGGCTTCGATCTCCCTTTCCTTTTCTTCATCGTAGGGAGAGAATCTTTCTTCTAATGCTAGCTTGTATTTTTCATTTTTGTCCATAAGCTCAGCATTATCTTCAACGACCTCTTTGAGTGTTTCCACAAGGTCGGCATAGTCATCGAGCTGTTTCTTGATTTCTTCCCAAGACACAGCCTCGGATAGTTCTTCACTTTCATCTGCACATTCATCGTCAGGGAAAGAAAGTGAAATGGGTTGAGGGTCTACCTTTGAAGATCCCTCGTTTTGTTGGTGCTCTCCAACGAAACATTCTTCATCATCACTTTCGTCGAAAGCGATGTATCCCTCGTCATCACTCGACGAGCTGTCTGAGAGATGAGCCTCCTTTGATTCTTCAGCAAGCATGGCAGCTCGTTGTTCCTTGAGCTTTTTATCGCGCTTTGCACGGAGCTCATCTCTCTCGGCCTTGGTCAAATCTGGACAATCGGTCTTGTAGTGACCTGGCCTGCCACAACCAAAGCAACCACCCTCGGGTGTGTTAGAAGAATTGAAGGTTGAGGGTTTACCTTCTCCCTTTTTGTTAGGGTGGTCGTGGTTGTGGTTTGAGAAGTTTCGCTTGTTGTCACGGTAGAACTTCTTGTATGTGACAACCTTTCCTAGGAGCTTCTCATTTCTCCTAGCAGCGAGAGCATAGTCGAGAGTCATCTTCTCGAACTTTTTGACGATGGATTCGTCAATCGTGCTTGGGGTAGCAGCAGAGGCTGAGTCGGCCTTGAAAGCTACCTCCTTGTCGTTCTTTTCATCAACCTTCTTGCTGGTGGAAGGCTGTGTTGATCCATGGATGCGGATCATCTCATATTCATTTCCGACAAGAATGTCGAAAAGATCTTCAGTGGTGAGGGAGTTGAAATCCGATCGGGCTGGATGCATGGCGGCGTATACGTGCCAATTTGCAGGAAGGGCACGTATCACTTTGAGATTCTTCTCGCGCTGCGTATATTTGTAGGAGTTGATTGCAGCGGCTTCGAGAATAATCTCGGTGAAGCGAATTTTCATCGCTTCTATGGTTTCACCCGAAACCATCTTGAAGTCATCGAACTTGCTGCATGCCATAGACAGCTTGTTCTCCTTCATTTCCTCTGAGCCAAGGCTGATGGACCGGAGGGTGTCCCACATCTCTTTGGCGGTTTCAAGATTTCGGATCTTGGCCAGGTAGACGCCCTTCACGGTGCTGGAGATGAGTCCCTTTGCATAATCATCGAGCCTGGCCTCCTTCCTTTCCTCGGTTGTGTAATCGCGAGGATTTTTGAGGACTTTCTCGTATGTAGCCTCCCCGGGGGCTGTTCCGTCCACAATAATCTTCGCAGCATAAATGGGGGAGGGGCCATTTTCGATAATATCCCACATAAGGACGTGATGTGCCTTGAGACACATCTTGATACGGAAACTCCAGTCTTCATAGCCTTGAATGGAGAAGTCTTCACATACCCTGAGAAGAGAAGCCTCCATAGCAAATAATATGATATGCGTGAATGAAAAAGATTTTTCTAAAGGATCGGTTCAAAATGACCAAAAGTTTGATAAAGAACTTTTAGTATGCAAAGCAGCGGTCAAAAGAACCACTGCTCTGATACCACTTGTTGGTCCCGGGAAAGAGTAATTGGTGTATGGGGGGGGAATACACCAATAACCAACCGTTTTTGACTTTTGTAAAATCAGGTCGATCAAAGGTCGATTGTCAAGGTCGATCCTATCAGAGGCAGTTTGATATATCAAGCTCGTATGGTATCAAGCTTGATTTATCAAACTGTTGTTAATGCGGAAGTTGGTGGAGGTTGATTTACTCTTTGAAAAATCTTAAGGCTGAAAGTAGATAGCAGGTTGATGCGTGAAATGCAGGTTGATGCTCGTCAGTTTGATAAGAAAATATAAGGGCGGTAAATAAAGAGAGAGAGAGAGAGAGAGAGAGAGAGAGAGACACCGCGATATAGCGTGGTTCGGAGAAACCCTCCTACATCCACGTCAGGCCGACTCGACCTGAGAATCCCTTTTCTTTTGGATCCACCTCTCTCTTATTTATACTGACTGAGTATCAGTTCTAGATACAATCTAACCTGAAAATATCTAGACACGAGTTTTGGGTCGTGACCCTTACAACCTTTCGTACTGAAACGTACAAACAACCTTTCACTTTTACAGAGCTTCACTAACTCTATAATGGCGAAAACACAAACAAACATTCTAACTTCAAACGGGTCGAAGAAGAAGTTGTTGAATCAAGGACAAGCAGCAGTGAACGCTTCGTCGTTGTGGTGTTTATCGGAATCGGAAACCTCTCTTTGTCAAGTGTTTGGGAAACTAATCGGATTTCGAACACTTGAATGGATATGAACTTGAGAGAGGTTTTGGGCAGAGATTTGGCGTTGATAGCTTAAGTTTCCCGTGCTTGAATCCGATATGGCTTGAAGTATTTATAGGCAGTTTTGAAAAACTAGCCGTTGGAATCAGGCTGACGTGGCACTAGCCGTTGGAAGCTGACTCACTTCTAGCCGTTGGGAAGATTCGTCCTTGCTGGCACACGACGAGGCAAGGATCAGGTCGTGAAGCTCCATGAAGGTGGAGCATCAACCTTGATATGATAATCCAGCACTTGAAATCTTCTAAGGCAATGCAGGCTGGAAGCTTGATAAGGAAGGTCGATAGACAGCTTGATGATCCAGCTCGATCCGAATGAGGCAGGTCGATACATCGACCTTTCCCTTACAGGGTGGATCGAACTTGATTCTAAACTTTATAGGGCATCGACCTGCACTAACAGGTAGCAGGTCGATCTATCGGCCTTGACCCTAAACAAGTAAAATATGCCTAAGTGTGGTTTCGATAAACATCATCAAAATCAAACTGCAAGGGGTTCCCAACAAACGGTATGTTAAGGATCGAGAGCAAGCGGCCGAACTCATCCGCGACCGCTACCCCTCCATGGAGATGTCAGAGGACTTCTTCACCAGCGCTGTAGATTTCCTCACGTACATCACGTACAGAGGAACAGAGTACTACAAAATCTTCAACCTGCGCAGAGCAATGGAGGAGGAGGTGATCGAGGCAAAGGAAATAGAGGCTCTCACATTTTTCGGAGTTGATGTTTTTCACACCTTCATCAATGAGGTCAACTACTGGGATGTGCTCGATGCAAGGGTGAAGAAGGAGTACCCTGATGCACCCATCCCAGAACGCGTGCCCTCACAGTTTGAACTCCAATTGATGAAGGAAAATGAAGCGGAGGTGGAAGTGAATGAGGTGGTGATCTCTAATCTGCAGAGTGAGATCACCAAGAAGGATGCTGAACTGACTACGAAGGTGTTGGAGGTCAATAATCTGCGAGCAGATTTTGACAAAAAGAAGGGTGAGCTAGAGAAGATGGTTGAGGAGAAGGAGAGATTGCTAGAGGAGAAGGAAAACTTGCTGAAAGAAAAGGGGAAGCAAGCAGAAGAGTCAGCAAAGGACGCTTAGAAGTCCAAGCAACTGCTTGAGGCTGAGCGTAGCAGGTTGAGGGAAGTGAATGCCAAGTTTGTGGCATTGGAGGGTGAGAAGAAGGAACTGAGGAGGAAGTTGGAGAGAGAGAGGAAAGAGTTGGAGAAGAAGAAGGGAGAGGAAATCAAGCTCGGTAGTGAGCTGACAAGAGAAAAACTGAAAATTCACGGCCTTGAGAAGGAGGTACAGGTGCTTAATAGTAAGCTTGATGAAGCAAATGCTGAGCTAACGAGCAGGAGGAAAGCAGGCCTTGATGTTGCTCTCAAGCAAGCTCAGCTTGCTAACGATATTGAAAAGGCAGAGAAGAAGGCCGGAGAATTTGCTATTCGAATGGCTGGAGCTGCTCAAGTCTACGTGACTTTAAAGCAAAAGCAGAATGTTGTTGCTACTGCTCAAGCGGTGTTGGAAGCATCACAGAAATTCTTCAACCTCAAACTGCAGGAAGAGCGCAAGCTAATCCGTGCAGATATAGAAGCTGAGCTGGATGCTCGTTTCAGAAATGTTGAGTCGTTGGAGAACTTGATGCGGTCAGTAAGGGAAAGGGAGAAGCAATGCAACTACTTACTCGACGAGATCTCTGTAAAGACAGCAGAGCTTGTCCTTTCCCAGGAGAATATATTTGCAGCACGAGCTGAAACGATGCTTCACGATGTGCTGAGCAAACTGACGGTCATCCACCAATCCATCAACGGAACGATGATATCAACCACCCCCGGCAGTCTTGATGATGCCAAAAAGGGGGAAAAGATGCAGAAATTACCTATTGAATCTGGAGAAGTTGGAGGGTCGAGTAGTAGAAGGATTGAAGCGAGAGGCTTGATCGAAGGGGGAACTGGAGGTGTAGGAAGTAGTGCAGTGGAGGAAGTGGTCGATGAAGCTAGAGCCGAGCTAGGTAGGATAAAGGGCAAAGAAAAGGTAACGGAGGAGCCCCGCTTACCGTTGACCGGAAAACTTCTAGGCTCCTCAATCGCCACTCATCCCGTTGTTCCTTTAACCAAGGAACAGAAGGAGCGACAGATTGCAGAAGATGAGGCCCTGGCCAGCTCTTTGGAGATAGAATTCGAGCTTAAAAGAGCTGCCACTCAAGCAGGTGCATCCTCGCAAGCGCCCGCTTCGGCATCTGCCCCTGCTTTAACACAGGCACTCACTTCAGCTCCTGCCGGAACTGTTCCAGCCAGTGAAGCTGCCACTCAAATTCCACCACCACCTCCAGCTCCGAAACCGTCTTTGAAGCGATCAACGCCTGAAACAAGGGAAGATGACCCTGCTGCCAAACGTCAAAAGATGCAGCAAGTGGTCAAAGAGAAGGCCAGTCGCTTCGAGAAGAGGCAGAAGAAGAAGGAAGAAAAGATGAGGAGGAAGGAGAAGGATGAGGAAATAAAGGCGAGGAGGCTGAGAAAGTTGGATGAACGGATCGAGTCTCTCTGGAATGAAGAAAGGCTCATCCAATCCACCATCACGCGCAGTGCCTTAATTCCTCGTACGCCTGAAGAATCTGAAGCCGTCCAACTCCAAGCCTGGATGGAAACTGGCAAAGTCACACTGAAAGAAATGATAGATTCCGGTCGCTACCCACCAGAAGAGCACGACTTTATCCGGAAGCGAGTGACTGATATGAGTCCCAAGTGGAGCAGTGACGCCAGTGCTCAATTCAACTCCATCATGAAAGAATTGAAGAGTAGGACGGAGGAGGAGCTGGCAACTCGAAGAGATCATCATCCTGATTCGAGACAGATCGAGGACTTCATTCGAGATACCTTCTCGACACTTGGTTGTATCTGAAGGAAAAATTCATTAAGGCGTACTACTGGTGGCAAGTAGTGCCTTACCAAGACAAGTGCTCGCGGATGGAAGCTCTCAACAACTTCCTGCGTCATTACAACGAAAGATTGCGGCGGAAGATTTTTACTCTGGCAGAGGAAGCAAAGCCCCTACCTCTCATTGTCAAAGTGCCAGCAGTAAAGGAATTTCCCATGCCCCTTCTATACGATATTCCTAACAGGAGGGTAATTGACGCAGAAGTGGATGAAGCTCTTAGATTGGAGCGAAAGTGGAGAGAAAACCAGTTCAACATCAGGACGATGGAGCCAAATGTCATGTCGGCTTACTTCATGAAAGAGGAGAAGAAAGATGAAAAGGAGGAGGAGGAGAGAGAGAAGATGGAAAAACAGGAAGAGGCTGCAGGAAACCGTTGAGTTTCAAGTCTCTTATTTTGTGAACTGATGTTCAATCTATCCAATTTTATTTTCTGTCTCTCATGTGTCATTTACTTGTTTTGTGAATGACTTTATTCTTTTTGCTACAAAACTCAATCAATTTAACCGAAAAAAAGGGAAAAGGAACTTAAAAGAAAAAATTCAAACGAAGCCTGCAAAGGAAGCAGTCGCTTGAAGTTCCTTCCACGGTTAGATAGGTTAGATTGTCTTAATCTAAGTCATTGGGTTTTGGCATCATCAAAAAGGGGGAAATTGTTGGGAATTGTTAAGAACAACATGTTAAGGGGGAACCTATAAGGGACACTTCATTGTTTTTATTTGATCCCAAAACCCCAAAGCGTTCTGTTCCCAAGCGACCCACTTTTTCGATATAGATAATAGGTTAGAATTTTTTTAAGCCTACTCTGTTAGGATGGCTCTTTATTTTGCTTAAAAATAGATTTCAAAAGTTCAAGTGAAGGCCACTCGCTTGAGTGTGTTTTCCGAAGCGAAGCGAGTCTAGCGAGCTGAAGTAAAGCGTGCCAAAGAATAGTGTAGCGAAGCGAGCGCTACAGTAGATTCAAAGCGAATCTGCCAAAGCGAAGCGAAGCGAGCGCTACAGTATAAAGTCAAAGCGAGTCAACTCTGGTCAACATTTTTCAAGGCAGTCACTAGGGAACTTTACTTCCCAAGTGACTCACTACAGAATGACTACGAAGTGACTCAATTCAAAGCGGACGCTACTACTTCAAAGCAAAGCGAGCCACTACCTACCAGAAAGCGACAGCACAATTCCCGCTCCGAATTTGAACTCCAGTCAACTGGAGATCTCCGCATTTATTACGAGATCTCCACGTGTCGATCGCGGAGAGGAGCAGAGGAGTTGACTGCCAGGCCGACAGGGCGCCGCTACAGTACTGGCTCGCTCCAGTTACTGTTAGTTTTGTAACTTAGCCGTTTTTGGCAAAGCGACAAACTGCGCTCCTGCAAAAGCAACTGCCTGCGCAAAGTACTGTCGAGAGGAGGAGGGACAAAGCCACCAACCAAGCAACGGATCTCGGCATCCCTCCGCCTATAAATAGTGAAGGATGAAGACGAAGAGAAGTAGAACACTTCCTGAGCATTTGAGCCTACTGCAAACAAACACTCCCAGCCTTAGAGCAAATTCCGAGTCTTTGTTTCCAAGTGTTCTCCGAGTTCCAGTCTCATCGGAACCCGTCTTCACAACCTTCACACTTAGAGTCTAAGCCCATTCCATATCCAAGCTTAGAAGAAGAGCTCTAGCCATCTTTGCACTTATTTTAAAGAGCTCTTCATAGTGTGTCGTCATAAACCAAAAACCCTAAATCTGTTGTTAGGTTTTTGTGTTCGTCGTCGTTAGGTTGTTTCGATCCAAGGCCCTTCTTTCATTGATTGAAGAAGCCTCGATCATAGAGTTTAGATCCAAGCTTGCACCTACATTGTTTGTGTGAAGCTCGATTGAAGCTAGGCTGTAAGGAGAGCCCGGAATCTCCCTGTCGTTCGGACTGAAGTGAGTGAAGCTTCCTGTCCAGTTTAGGTCTTTGTAGTGAACCCGTAATCACTGCGTCGTTCGTCAGATCCAAGCAAGTGAAGCTCGATCTCGACTAGGCTTTTGAAAAGCCCGTAATCTTCAAGTTCTTGAGTGAAGAGAACTGTTGCCGAGTGCAACAAGTGGACGTAGGAGCGTTATCTCCGAACCACTATAAATCTCTGTGTCGTATCTCTCTAACCCTAAACTCTTTACTTGTTTGATTATTCATTGCATATTGCATCTAAACAAACATGATCTGGAATTTTAATTACTTAGGAAAAACATTAGCTCACCAAATTCCGCACAAAGAGTAAAGTCTCACTCTTGATCAGGCTTGAAGCTTAGGTCAAGAGAATCTTGATTGCTTTAGATCTAGCTCTCGGCTAGGTCTTAGTATTTCTACGAGCACTTTACTTCATACTCTGAGTTAAGGAATATGAAGTTGAAAAACTTCAAAATACGTATTCACCCCCCCTTCTACGTATTTTTCCTATAACAAACTGGGACCAACATTACCAGTAGTTATTGAAGTAGGTGTAGATGTATCAACATTTCCCACATAATCATGCATCCACACAGGTGGTTTTGTGGTTCTAGAACTCCCTCTCAACACCTGCACTTCATCATCTTGCGGAGTTGGAGAAGGGATAATATCATGGATAGGATCAGGTTGTGAGCATGAAGCTGAAGATGAAGCTTGTTCATCAGATACCCATATCATACAACAAATACCCTTTATGAGCAGAGTCATATCCAATGAAAACACATTTGAAGCATCTAGATGTGAACTTACTCTTATGAGGAATCAAGTTTGCTGCATATGTAAGACAACCAAAAGGTTTTGCCACTGCATAATTTGGTGGAGAGTTAAATAAGATTTCATGAGGTGTTTTCCAATCAAGAACTTGGCTAGGAACCCTGTTGAGCACCCATGTAGCTGTAAGAATGGAGTATGGCCAAAATATGAGTGGTAATCCACTCTGAAACATCATAGCACGTGCAGAGTTTAACAAAGTTCTGTGTCTCCTCTCTACTATTCCATTTTGTTGAGGAGTGTAGACACAGGATTTCCGATGTATAATTCCCGAGAAAGAAAGCAAACTGCTCACTGCAGGATTTACAAATTCAGTGCCATGATCAGATCGAAACACCTTCACCTTTCTATTAAACTGAGTATTCACCATAGCAAAGAAAGACTTCAACACAGAACACACTTACGTACATACTTGCCATGAGAGATATTCTCTTCACCATATGGGCCCCAAACATCCCCATGTACCATTTCAAATAATGTGTTAGATCTTCTGTGCAAAAGTGGGAAAGGGTCTCTTGTCTGTTTAGCTCTTTGGCAAACTTCACAGTTCTTAAGAACTTGCAAAGCATCTCTATGGAATTGAGTGTCTGCAATCTTCATATGTTGCATGGTGGAGATGGAGGGATGGCCCAGAAACACATGTCAATCCTCAACAGTTATATCCTTGGGATTATAGAAACTGAAATAGAACTTCTCTGTTACAGTCTCCATAATATAGAGAGATCCTTTCATCTTTGCAATCCCAATAACCTGTTCATTATCAGATCTTTGAAAAATTCAGTGGGAAGGATGAAATAAACACCTGATATCAGAATTTTGTACCAGTTGTGATACAGATAAGAGATTGTGTGTAAATCTGGTACATATAGAACATTATCAAAGACTATATCCTTTGCGATTCTAACCTTCCCTGCATAAGCAACACTCTTAGAAGAACCATCTGGCAAATATATTAGAGTGGGAGCATCCATTTGATATGTAGTGTAAAGAAGCTCTGGGTTTGAGCATATATGCCTGCTGGCACCTGAATCTATCACCCATTCTGTCTCAAGCATGCTTGGCAGCACTGAGAAAGCAAAATGACCATCAAATGGAGTTGCCTTCTTAGTTGTTTGATGAACTAAGTTGGCATCAGTCTTATTATTGTTTCCCCCAGTATTTTGCTGCTGGAAAAACTGTCCCATGCATTTCATAAGCTCTGCCTGTATCATCTTGCTCATGTCCTGTGTCCCTTCCTTTTGATTCATGGCTCCTCCACTTGTATCAATCTCTATCGATTCCTCTGCATAATTAGCTCTGTATGGACCTTTAGACTCCTTAAGCTTCTTGTACCAGTCTGGGACTCCATGCAGTTTGAAGCACTCATCCATACCATGTCCCACCTCTTGACAATGAGCACACTTCTGCTTCCTCTTTTCCTCCTTGCTAGCTTATTCTTTTCTTGAATGGCCCTGCAAACTGCTTTTGATATTGAGGTTTTTGTCCTCCATTTTGTGTAGGTGGTGTAGGTGGCTGTCTGTTCACATTCAGAGTCATCAGGTGCTTAGTGTCTGTGCCTCTATCATGTAGTTGTTTCTGATCTTCCACCTGTACCACCATTGCATAGGCCTGATCTAGGGATGGCCATGGCTTCTGCAGCAATATCTGAGTTTTGGTGGTTTCATACATATCATTAAGACCAGCCAAGAAAGCAACCAGCCTCATTTGCTCCTGTCTTTGCATGTTCTTAGACTTAGCCACACACACACATTCAAGAGGTGGCAGAAGCATGTCCATTTCCTCCCACAATGCATTAAGTTGATTAAAGTACATGAAGACACTTAAGTTTCCTTGTCTGAATGAGTAAATATCCATGTGTAGCTTCAATATTTTTGGCCCATTGCTAGTACCAAATCTATGATTCAAAGCAGTCCATAATTTTTGAGTATTTTCTATACTAGAAAATGTATCAACAAACTCTTTTGAAATGGAGTTAACAACCCAAGAAGATACCATGTAATCAACTTTAAGCCATGGTTTATAATAGATAGATTCAGGATTCGGCTCTGGAAAAGTACCATCGAGCAGTTCCATCTTGCTCCTAGCTGCAAGAGCCCTCTTGATCGACTTGCTCCAGTTGAGGAAGTTGGTTCCAGTAAGTTGAGCAGCTACAAGTTGCATTCCCGAGTGATCCGTAACTGGTAGAAACAAGATCTCCTCTATTTGTCTGATCTTGAGACCAGAATCAGCATATACTTTGTTACCAACTTCCTCTTTAGATCTCTCTTCCTCATTCTTTTTTTCTGGCTTAAGAACACCATCATCTTGTTCCTCTTTCGCCATAGATGAATGTAGAACAAGAAAGATGAAGACTTGGTTGATAAAACATGATCAAACCTTTGCTCTTGATACCATATTAGAGTGCAGGAAAATGGAAATAAAATTCATAATCTTAGATCAAAAGCCATGCAGCGGCTATGTCGAGTTTACACTTATATAGTACTGTACGTAGCAAACTAAGTCGTGTTTCTAATAAACAGCGACTAACTAACAGACATCAAACCCTAATAACGTAGTGACCGTTGGATCATTACATAAGATCCAACGGTCAATATTAAAACGGAAATATCCAACCTAACACCAAGTTCAGAGTTCGAGACTCATTAACAACAAAAATATTAAAAATAAATGCATGAACTTCATCTTCTTCCTTCCACGCACTGCACTTCCATCTTCTCCATTTAATTCTTCATCTTCATCTTCATCAAACACAAAAAATGTTAAGAACACTCATAGGAAGATCAAAGTCCATTAGGAATAAGGATATCACTTGCATTAAAATCTTATAAAATTACTAGGCCTTAGAAGAAGTGATATAGGTGAAATTTACCTTATTTTTATAACCAAAAAGAGTCGTTTTTGAGTCTCGGTTGTGTAGTATTGTCTATGTTTTATATGGTTTTTATTATATTGGACAATATTATGCTTGTGGGTGTTTTCGGTGTTTTTAGGCATATTTTGATGATAAAACCCCGAGACGAGACAAGGCGTGAAGATCGAAGTTCGAAATTCAAGTTTTGAAGTCGAGTGAGTACCTCTTGATACCCCTCTCGATCGAGAGGTCTATCGAGAGGAGACCTTCTGGAGCAGCTTTTGATCAAGAGCAATTTTGGCACCTCTCGATACCTCTCTCGATCGAGAGGTCTATCGAGACGTGGTGTGTCGAGAGGGGGGTGCCAGCCGAGAATTTCCATCTTAATTAATTAGATTCCTTTTTGGTTTATAATTCCTTATGTAAATTTCCCCTATATATATTCCTTAGTTTAGCATTGTAAACCTAATCTAGCATCCTTAATATTTTCTAGCACTTTTATATTTTTACTTTAGAGCTTTTATTTTCTTGTATTCGACATTGGAGATTATTCAAGTTTATGCAAGATTCAAGATTCGAAGTTCTTCGTTTGTGTTCGAGTTTTTCTTACTCTTACTTTTTAATTATGTTCTTTCAATTCTTTGTGTTTATGTTTGCTTTAATTATGTCTAGCTAAATTCCTTAGTTGATTTTAGGGATTGAATGCCTAATTGAATCTATGTGAGTGTTTTTGTTTACATTAGCCTTCCAATCTAGATGCATGTTTCATGGTGCTTATTCTCATGCATGATTACTTGATCACTAATTGTGTATGCATAATTATGTGTTTATGCCTTAATAGAATAATTGCATAATAGATCTCATGAATACATGGTATGATGATTTGATTGTCTTAATTGAAGTTGAATTATCATATGTTTATATATAGTCGATTTAAGTGTCATAGTTGAACCTAGTTGATTATATCATTGATACTTGTTCTATTTTGCACTTGATTTGATATCTATGCATCCGAGAGGATATTAGGATCTTATTAGGTGACGACTTGCATTGCTTTAATCGGGGTGTAGGTTATTTTTCATGTATCACATTTAGATTAGATTAAAGTGGTTAATTGTATGCATTAATTACTTACATGTTTTTGATTAAGTAGGCTTCCCTAGAATCAACATTTTTCCTTAATTGAGTTTTTACCTTATTTGTTTATTTGCTTGCTTGCTAAGTCATTTTATTTGATTAAGTTATTTGCCTTGTTTATTTATTTCCTTATTTGATTAATTGAGTTCTTTTTATTTGTTTGCCTAGTTTATAAATACCACATTCCTAAACTCTTATTTGCTTAGACATCAGTTTAGTTCTAGAGTAAAGGTATTGTGTGTGGTTTCGATTTGTCAATCCCTGTGGATACGATAATCGTTATACTATACCTATTTTGTGTGGTAGAAAATAGTGCGATCAATAAGCTATACGAGAACGGGAGGAAATGATGAAAGTGCAATAAGCCAATGGTGCGTCGTTTTACACCAAAATTAATTCCGACTTTTCAGTCGGTATGCCCACACTACCCAGACAGTGGTAAGCAAGATCGTCTCCCAAAGGACTGGCGAGTTTCTCCTCTAAATTTCCACCTGCAAAATAGAGATTTTTTTATTAAACTACTAACGAAAATAAATTAGAGAAATAGTTGAACAAAGAACTAAGAAAGCAGCTTGCAATTTGGTTCCACAAAATAAAAACGATTCCGGCAGCGAACAATTCCACTCTAGCTTAATTATTTTGATCCTCGATGAAAAATTAACTCTAATTACATGCAAACAAATCAGTTATGATTACCAAAGATGCTTCTAACGTAATCTCATTTCTCCATAAATTATCGATAATCAGGAAGACGCTACACCAATTATTTCCCTAATCGGCTAACAACCATAAGAGACGCTCTATAGATTTAATGAGTCGACAACATTAAAAACTAGAGAAACCCAATTCAAAACCGACAAACTCTGACGCATGATTGTCGAATTAAGACTATTATTCCCTTGACTTTAACAAGTCAATTTACCACTAATTAAACCTAATCCCGATTACGTATGACCGATTCAATTGGTTACAAATTAACTTTAATCAACTAAGCATTGTACACTACCTAGATGAAAAAAACAATTAATAAAGAATCAACACAGAAAATAATAGATGCTTGCAAAGAATTAAATTGGGTGCGCAGATGAGAGAGTGAATAAATAAGGTGAGAGGGGAGTGAGGAGTAAGGAGGGTATTTTGGGGAGGAATTTGAAAGTTTAGGTATATTTTATGTTTTGTTATGTTTGGAGTAGAAATTGATTTCTCTTAAGGATCTTAGGTAGAAACATATATTACCACAACATATATTACCACAAGAATTAAAGTATGAATACAAATTAGATCTAACAGATTAATTTTACTAGAGCTTCCTTGTTCTCACCGGAATAAGAAAATTAGCTAGAACTCATAATTGAATTGCAACCAAAATAAATAATAAAATGGTGAAAAATGAAACGTGATGATGAAATAAAATAAGAACTTCAATTGCTTCTCCAAAATAGCTGTTGAATCTTGCGTCCAAAAAAAGTTGTCATTTTCCAAGAGATAAAATTCATATATATCTTACTAAGGAGTTCCTTTACAATAAAGGAATATATCTTAACATCCTCCTCAATCAAGGAAAGTAATAATAGATATTTAAAAGTCTAGTAACTAAATAAAATACTAGAAAGTAAATTGCACTAATTAATCCTGTAATCCCGTAATTGCCTTCAAAATCTGAGATCTCTCCTTTCTTTCTCGCCAGCAACATGGCTCTCTAGTCGATATGGGCATACCGCCGAATTTCCAACAAATTAAATACCTCACTTAGCTCCAGCTTCGAACACCTCTTCCAAAATATCTCCAAAATCATCAAAAATCATATTTCTCCTACAAAAACACATTATTTCACAAATAATCCAAATCAAGGTGATTTTAGTCAAAATAACACCTAAAATTTCCAATATATCCAAGAAATATTGAGACAAATAATGCCCAATCAAACTCCCCCACATTTGAGCAATGCTCGTCCTCGAGCATAAACTAAAACTATAAACTATAAAAATAAATTAAAATCCGACTCAAATACGACACAACTTGAGCTTGGCAATTCTTTTCAACAAACAAGAGTCATAATCAAGACTAGGATGCAACCATTCAAACAACTAACCCCTCTTTCAATCAAATCGACATGTACATGCCCATCATCCAAGTTAAAACATCTTGCAAAGTTAATCCAGGCATCACCAAGTTCACTCCATGTCTCTCAAAAAGAAATAGGATCAAATTCAAAACTCTCAATTATAGTTCAAAAACTTTCCATTTCGGTTTGCCCATATCCCAAGATCTCCACCACAAGAAATGAAATTAATGCACAAATCAATAGGTCTTTGAATATGGTTGTAATGGGGCTAGGGTGATAGGTAGGATGGGAGAAAAATAATGGAAAAGAAAAGGCTTATAAACTGAAAGTATGCAAGTTATATAAGCATAAGCCATCAATCCAAAATCTCCAAAACTCCATAGTTCATTCCTCTGATTCCCCATTTTCTTTCTTTCTTTTCTTTTGTTTCTCAAAACCCCCCCCGTTTTTATACTTTGACCAGTCCTCCATTCCTTCCTTTTCAATTTTCATGACTAATCTTTTCCCTTTTTCATGCATTTTTTCTCTTTATTTTTTTACATTGTTTTTTCTTATAAATCTTTCTTCCTTTTCCTTTCTGTCTACCTCCATTCTCACCGCTGCAACCCCGTCGATCAAGAGCGCAACCACACGTTGCCTACTCCACAATGGGAACGAAGTAGGTGGCGAGGAAGAACCCTACGCTTTTGCGGAGGGAGCTCAAGTCTTCAACCACAGCGAGTGAATCACCGGTGGGTGCACAACCACGGAGAAGAGGGAGGCCATGGACTCCAGCAATAACCACCACTACAGTGCCGAAAATTGAGCCACTACCTACTGCTGCAGCACGTGAATCCGTAAGAGCTCAGAGGCGGAAGCGAGACCGTCCTCCTCCATCTTGTCGCAGCTCTTGTACGGGCGCTCCGGAACTGATAACCACATATTTGGCATGCTTTTGAGTGCGTCTTGATGCGTGTTTTGGTTCGGATTTGTGCTTAAATGAATAGGGAATGATAGGTTTTTACAATTTATACATTTTCTATATGCTTTGCATTTTCTCTCGGTTTCCGTGCTGATTTCAGGGGTTTCGGCAATTTTCTGGGAAAGTTTGACTTATCCTATGTCGAAGAGGATCGAAAGAGGAAGCCGTAGCACTTTGCGGATTAATTTTCCGATGCCGGACGAGAGAGAACGAGCCAAAACCGTGAGAGCGCGCGAACTGTCAAATGTGGGCGGAAAGTACACGAGTCAACCGAAAATGAAATAGTCAACCATTCATTTAACTTTCCAGAAATTACATATTTTACCCCACCTTCTCAACTTAAGTTTCTAGTATTTGTAATTTAGCCCAAATGTGTGGGAAGACTATATATAGCTAGATATTTCCTTATTTGCCATCTAATAACACTTGTAATTCATTGTGACACTTTCTCTTAGAACCCTAGCTATTTTTCCTCTTTCTACTTTGGTATTTTTCAAATATTTGTGGATGATCAAGCTTGGAGATTGAAGTTTATTGAAGAATTTCTATTCCTTTTACTTTCCTTGTCATTTCTATTATGAATTCTCTTATTTTCCATGGTTTGATTGTTAGATCTATGAGTGGCTAGATCTCATAGAGGTTTCAAATGATGGATGGTGTGAATTAGGCTAGGATTTAATGGTTTTTGATGGGGATTTATCTTTCCTTTGAGTTGCCCTTGGATTTGATTGGATTTAATTGCATGAATGATTGACGACCATGAGTGCATATAAGGTGTTTGATGGAATGCCTAGGAAGCTTCCATTCATAGCACTTGGCATGAATCCTTGCTCATACTATCTAGTATTGATTTGCATTGCTCCTAGAAAGAATTATGTGAATTGATGTTAGATTAGTAGGCATTGTGCTTTTAGGAGTTGGTAATATGTTTAGAATGGTAAGCATGTTATTCAATCCACTAGTTATCAAGTCTTAAGAGGATGAGATAGCTTGATTTATGTAATAATGCTACTCAAGGGAATTAAAATGGTTTGATACATCACTTGCCTAGTCTTTAGCCTAATCACACCGGAAATCATTTGAATCCTTGCTTGCTTTTATCGATTTCTCTACTTGTTCCTTCATTTGTTCTTTACATTGCTTGCCTTTATATCTTGCTTGTTATTTCATTTACTCATTATTTGCTTAGTGTAGAAAACAAACCAAATCATGATTAATTATGTGCTTAGATAGTATGATAGGGACTACGTGAACTACTTGATCTTCTATTGCCATATTCACTCCTTGAGGTTCGACCCGGACTATTAGCTAGTTCGGTTATTGTATTATTGATAGGCTAGAAATAGCTTAGTCAATTTTTGGCGCCGTTGCCGGGGAGTGAATAGATTGATGATCAATAGTTTGTTTAGTTTCTTGTTGCTAATTTGAGCTTGTTTTTTTTTTTTTTTTTTTATAGATAGGATGGTATTGTGCTTGTTGATTCAAGCATTTTATTGGACTATTTTTTATTTCTTTATTGGTGTGCTTGATAGGTACACACTTCATAGATCCAAGGTTAAACATGTGGAATCTTTCGTTTTGGACTATGAGAAGAGAGAAAGAACTTCCAAAGAGTAAGATGTGGAAATCAATCGGGAAGTGGAAGTTCTTAGGAAGCAATTGGAGGTTATGGAAGCAAGAATGGATGAGCAAAGGAGGAGAACTCAAGAGGTTCGATTAACTCCTATAATTGAGATATTCCAACCTCTAAAAGCTAGTTATCAAGGAAGAGAATGGGGCACGGTTGATGCACCTTGCTTTGAGCTTAAACCGGGTTTGATTCGTTTGGTTCAAGCAAATCAATTTGGAGGAGAAGTCACCGATGACCCAAATGATCATCTATACTCATTCCTTGAAATTTGTGATACCCTCAAGCTCGAAGGAGTACCAAATGACACAATCCGGATGAGACTCTTCGGATTTTCACTTCGTGACCGGGTTAAAGAGTGGTTCAAAGGTCTCAATGGGAAGTCAATCAAATCATGGGAAGACCTATGCAAAGCTTTTCTCTTGAGATATTTTCCACCTTCTAAGGTACAACGCCTAATCTCGGAGATTTATCAATTTGCCCAACATGAGGATGAGACGATATTCAATGCTTGGGGGAGATTCCGTGAACTCTTAAGGAAATGCCCTCCACATGGCCTAGATGAGAGTCGACAACTCTTCTTCTTCTATGGTGGTTTGAGTTCACAAACAAGAACTATGGTAGATGCTACCTCCGGAGGTTGCTTGCTAAATCGAGATGTGAAGGAAGCCATGAGGATTGTTGAAGATATGGTTTCTAATTCTTTTCAATGGCCTATGGAAAGGGTAAATTTGAAGAAAGATACCTCCATGTCGGATGATAAATATGAAGAGCTTGCTTCCCAAATTACCAACCTCAAGAAGAAGCATGAAGAGATTAAAAAAGTGTTGATAGAAGCACGAGCTTGGCAAAGACCTAAGAATGGAGGAATTCTTGGCCAAGAAGAGGTGATTCACATCAATCAACAACCTCTCTCGGTTTTTCAACAACTTGTAGAAGATGATCCACTCCAACCTTGGAGCTATGAAGCTCCATCGATGCCTCTATTTTCAATGCCTTTCCATGAGATTCAACAAGAGGAAAAACCATGTGTAAAAAAAGATGAAGGTATTTCTCTTACTCATCTTCCCCAAACTTCTATAGAGAATGATGATGTGAGTGAGTTGAATGATGGTATCATGAATGATATATCATTTCCTTTTGAGTTTGGATACGAGAATCATGCTAAGTTTGTGGGAGAGAAGAGGGAAGATCTTGTGGAGAGTACTCTTCATGAAGAAGTTGTAGAGATGAGCATTGATAGGTTGGAAGAGTTCAAGAAGTTGGATGTCAATTCTCATTTGGTTGGTTTGTTGAGTAGTATGTCAAATCATGAGAAGTTCTTGGAGGATGTAGACAAGAGAAAGGTTAAAATGGATGATGATATGACCATTGAGTTATCGGAGGGATGTAGTGCTAGACTACAAAGAAAATTCCCCAACAAGGAAAGCGATCTTGGAGATTTCACAATTCCTTGTGAAATTGGTGATCAAGTGCTAGAGAAGGTCTTGTGTGACATGGGTTCAAGAGTGAACGTGATGCCTCTTCCTATCTTTGAACGTTTGAAGATTGGAACCCTTATGCCCACAATGACTATATTTCGAATGGCGGATCGTTCAATCACAATTCCTTGGGGAAAGATCGACAATGTGCTTATCAAGGTTGGAAAGTTCATCTTTCCGGTGGACTTCTTCGTTCTTGACATTGATGAGGAGCATAACTTTCCTTTGATACTTGGTATGCCTTTCTTGTCCACAAGCCGAGCTATCTTGGATGTTTGTGATAAAAGTCTCACTTTCCGAGTTGATGAAGAAGAGATGACGTTCTATGAACCGGAAGTTGAGAATGGATTGAAAATTCCAACCAAGGATGAGGACCTTGAGCTTGAAGATTTACCTCATTCAATGTTTGTTGATGCATTCCCATATCGAGGAGGAGGTTTCAAAAATCTAGGAGGTGTGAAGTTCCAAGAAAAGGTTGCCCATCCTCTACGTGAGAAGTTTACAAGTTTTGGAGGTCAAGAGAGGACCTCATTTGATGTGCCTTGATTCACCTTTTGAGGTATCGTCGAGCTAATGACGTTAAACAAGCGCTCGTTGGGAGGCACCCCAACACGTATCCTTTATTTTCTCGTTTTCTTCAAGTTTAGTCATTTTAGTTGAATAAGAGTGAGAGTGGGTTAAAATGTTGTGGAAAGGAATTTCTAAGTGTTGGATGCTTTCCTATGCCTTAGAAAATTTTTGAGATTTTTCAAGTTGGCAATTTCATGCCTTAGAAAATTTTTGAGAATTTTCAAGTTTTGTATTCCAACACTTAGAAAAATTTTGAGGGTCTAAGTTTTCCTTTTGCGCAGTCCGGCGGTAAAATCGAAAAAAAATAGCAAAACTTGTCGGAATTCAATTCCGTCGATTGCGTTGAGTTCCTAAGACTCGGGAGTAGGGGGAGGACCAACTTCCGTCCCGGTCCGGCCCGGAAACGCCCGGGCCAAGCCCGGAGACCAGACTTAAACGCGACCCAGCGCGCGACCCAGCTGTGGGTCGCAGTCCAGCCTGCCGGCGGTCCAGCTTGGGTCGCAGTCCACTCGCCGTCGGATGCCTTCTCAACGGCGGTCAACGCTGCATTGACCGCATCTCCTCCTCCCCTATGCGCACTCTCGCCGTTTCGCCTCGTTCTCCCTCATACGAACTCCGAATTGCATTTCGTTTTTTGCTATGGATTCCTCTTTCAACCCTCTACAACATAGAATCATTTTGAGTAATTGTGTTGTTTGTTTTTTTGTGTAAATAAGTGGTCAAATTAGGGCTGGAACATGAGGAGGAAGGTATCTCAAATCATTCCCTTCCATGAGCTTATTCTTCACCCCTTGAGCTATGCTTTGATATGTGATTACTAATATGTGTATTGAGATTGAATGTTGTTAGGGGGTGTCAAAGAGATGCAATGCATGAAGAAAGGGAGGTCATTCAACTTAATCGAGCATGTACCGGAGTGAGCAACATCGAACGTGATATAAATCGCAAGCTTGGACCTTTGTGAGTGTAGTTTAAATTCCTTATTATTCTTCCCTCCAAACTCATTTTAGACTTTGTTTCTAAAATAAGTTTGGGGGAGGGGGGGTAGGATAAGGTCTTTAAACTTCTATTCTCTCTTCGGTTTTTCATTAAAGTTGCGATTTTTAAGCTTGTATTTGCTTGATGAAGTTGATTGTGCTTAATTGGATGCTTGAAAAGGATGAATTCGTTTGAGTGAGTTTGGTATATGATGAGAGTGTATAAGTTGGAATGTGATTCAAGTGATTCATATGTGTGTAAATGTATGCTTACTTGCAAATTTTGCAAAATTTTTAAAACTTCTTTCGAATGAATCACTTGAAGTCTTGGTATGATATTGTGGTTATCGCTCCTTTGCTTTCAAGAGAGATGTCGGTGACGATTTGAGCGGAAATTGCACCATATTTTTTTTTGGGATTTCTCATGTGTGTATTGAGCATGAAATGGTTGCATAGCATGATTAACTAGGAATGATTGATCTTAGGCACATGGACTCTAAACAAAAGCTTGTGAGATTTGTGCCAAAACGTTGAATTAATAACGTTACTTTTTCTTTCTTGTGAGTTTGCCATGTATTGCATTGTTATCTTCTAGAACTTGCCTTCAATCTCGATCGAGGTTGCTATATGTGCTACGAGAACTTAGAAATGATTTTAGGCCCTCACTTGTTAGCCTCATTATTCCCTAAACACTAACCAAATGAAACGTTAATTTTGTGGTCCCCCTTGAGCCTTTGAAGCCTTTGTTGCTAAACCGGATGAAAGGGGGTGAAGGTTGGTTAAGGGAATCCATTGAAAGGTTGTGAAGTAAGTGGGAAAATGAGGTTTGAGTGGTTTGATTGAAGAGGTCGTTTTGAGATGGATATACTCCTATGAGCTCTAAAAAAAAGAGAAAAATGAAAGAGATGAGAATGGTATTCTCATAGAAGAAAGAAGTGAAAAAAAAAAAGTGATGAAAAAAAAAAGAAAGAAAAAGAAAGAAAAAGTTTGAATAAAGTTAGTCGTGTATATGAGAGCATAAAGGAGTTACTCATGAATATTTAAGAAGCTTCAATCAAACTTGTGTATTAAAGAGTGTAAAGAGGAGAAATGGTGAAGGTAGAAGGTGGAGAAATTCACACTTAGAGTGGAAAAGAGAAGGTGGAAGTACTTAGGAGATTTCTTAGTCACTTAGCCTAAAAATCCCTACCTAAACCAATGTCCCCACATACAAGCCTAAATAAAAGACCTAATTGATCTTAGTTCGAGTGCACAACCAAGCGATGGAGATCTTGAGGTTTAGGGCAAGCTTATGGTAAGAGCAATGCATGCATGAGTTTGATGAGTGTAAACTTCTTACCATACACTTGAGAGAAAGAGCGATACACTTGCATCTTGAGAGGTTTGGAGTTTCATAATGCTTGAGAGATTGATTTCTTGGTTGAGAGTGTTGTGTGGTTGTGGATTGTTTAATGCACCTTGGGAATTCCATGTTTGAAAATGCTTTATTGAGTGAGCTTAGAGGCATCGATGATCTTGATTAGCATACCCATATGTGCTTATGTTCTTTGATTGTTCGTTCCATTGTCGGGACGAGCAATGGCTTAAGTTTGGGGGAGTTTGATAACCACATATTTAGCATGCTTTTGAGTGCGTCTTGATGTGTGTTTTGGTTCGGATTTGTGCTTAAATGAATAGGGAATGATAGGTTTTACAATTTATACATTTTCTATATGCTTTGCATTTTCTCTCGGTTTCCGTGCTGATTTCAGGGGTTGTGGAAATTTTCTGGGCAATTTTGACTTATCATATGTCGAAGAGGATCGAAAGAGGAAGCCGTAGCACTTTGCGGATTAATTTTCCGATGCCGGACGAGAGAGAACGAGCCAAAACCGTGAGAGCGCGCGAACTGTCAAATGTGGGCGGAAAGTACACGAGTCAACCGAAAATGAAATAGTCAACCCTTCATTTAACTTTCCAGAAATTACATATTTTACCCCACCTTCTCAACTTAAGTTTCTAGTATTTGTAATTTAGCCCAAATGTGTGGGAAGACTATATATAGCTAGATATTTTCCTTATTTGTCATCTAATAACACTTGTAATTCATTGTGACACTTTCTCTTAGAACCCTAGCTATTTTCCCTCTTTCTATTTTGGTATTTTTCAAATATTTGTGGATGATCAAGCTTGGAGATTGAAGTTTATTGAAGAATTTCTATTCCTTTTACTTTCCTTGTCATTTCTATTATGAATTCTCTTATTTTCCATGGTTTGATTGTTAGATCTATGAGTGGCTAGATCTCATAGAGGTTTCAAATGATGGATGGTGTGAATTAGGCTAGGATTTAATGGTTTTTGATGTGGATTTACCTTTCCTTTGAGTTGCCCTTGGATTTGATTGGATTTAATTGCATGAATGATTGACGACCATGAGTGCATATAAGGTGTTTGATGGAATGCCTAGGAAGCTTCCATTCATAGCACTTGGCATGAATCCTTGCTCATACTATCTAGTATTGATTTGCATTGCTCCTAGAAAGAATTATGTGAATTGATGTTAGATTAGTAGGCATTGTGCTTTTAGGAGTTGGTAATATGTTTAGAATGGTAAGCATGTTATTCAATCCACTAGTTATCAAGTCTTAGGAGGATGAGATAGCTTGATTTATGTAATAATGCTACTCAAGGGAATTAAAATGGTTTGATACATCACTTGCCTAGTCTTTAGCCTAATCACACCGGAAATCATTTGAATCCTTGCTTGCTTTTATCGATTTCTCTACTTGTTCCTTCATTTGTTCTTTACATTGCTTGCCTTTATATCTTGCTTGTTATTTCATTTACTCATTATTTGCTTAGTGTAGAAAACAAACCAAATCATGATTATGTGCTTAGATAGTATGATAGGGACTACGTGAACTACTTGATCTTCTATTGCCATATTCACTCCTTGAGGTTCGACCCGGACTACTAGCTAGTTCGGTTATTGTATTATTGATAGGCTAGAAATAGCTTAGTCAGGAACCATCGACATACAACCAAGAAGAGAATGCAGAGCAAGCTACTGTCGAACCTGAAGCTCATATTTCAGATGAAGAAGAATTATCTCCGGAAGCTCCCAAATTCTTCTCTGATTACGAGGTGATGGTGAGAACAGGTAAGAACTCTCTTCGAACTTTAATACCGGCTCGGTTGTTTGATTGGGATGCTATTGAGGTGTTAGGCGTAAATTCTATAATTAGAACCTTATTTTCGAATATTGGTTGGGAGACTTTTCTAGAAATAAATCAGCATGTTCATCATGATTTAGTTGTGGAATTTATGTCTTCGGTACAGTTTCTACCCCGCTTGGTTTTGAAACTGATGAATCTCTACTAAGTGAAGCATACTTTTCTGCAATGTGTGACATTTCCGATAAAATGAAGAGTACACTTATTGAGCAATGGAAGAAGATGTCAGTTGAGTGTTTTTATGCTAAAGGGTGTGCTAAAAGTGCCAACATTGTAGATGATGGTTTGCGATTTTGTCATAGATTGCTTGCTCATAATTTTTTCGGTCGTATTGATTCTATGAATGTTGTCATTCAACAAGAAGTGAGTGTTCCTGATAATATGCTTAACTGTGTCAAGATGAATTTTGGTTATTGGATTGCAAATCAGTGGAGGTTAAACTCTACTCTTTTTCGTGGAAAATTTTATCTTGGTTCTCTTGTTACTCTTTTGGCTAAGAAATTAGGAGTCGAGTTTGATGAATCTCAGCTTCTTCCCTCTTCTACTTTGGTGTTGTGGATTTTCTAAACATGGGGCTGGTTTTGTGAATGAAGTGGAGCTTACCAGTTATTGAAGTCGGGTGTAAAAGGCCCGAGCAGATCTTCTTTTGCAGGTAATTCTGGAGCACATTCCTCTACTGCCCCAGCCACAGATACTACACCTCCATGGGCATTGCAGCTGATAAAGGAGGTAAAAGTATTGAGAGAGCGCATAACCACTTTAGAGGACTTTGTTCGCTCTCTTATTCCCCCATCGAACCCATCTCAATAGCTGGCCTCTTCAATTAAACAATGAGGGCATTGTATTGCCTAAGTGTGGGGGAGGGGTTGTTTAGTTTAAGCTTTTGTGTTTACTGCAGTTATTTGAAAAAAAAAAAAAAAAAAAAAAAAAAAAAAAAGTTCTTTTTGATTTTGAGTTTTGGCAGTTTATGACAACAAATAAGTTGAATAAGAGAGACTAGGATTGAATGTGGTTGCTTGGTTGAACTCTTCCATGAAAAATGATATGCTATTGGCCTAGATGAATTCTTGGATGAGAAAAATTCTTTCAAAGTTGATCACCATATTTAGCCTACTTAAATTGTGAGTATTGAGCCTTATGAGCAAATCATTATGCTAGCTCTTTGTTTCTTTGTTTGGAGAGTTTCGTAATCTTGATTACTCGATATTTGGTTTTGCCCCGTTTGCCATAATTGAAGTTGCTGATGCTATTTTTATTTTATTTTTGCACAAAAGTGATTTAGGCACTTAGGATTTACCCCACTTGACCTAAAAGATGTCATACCTTATTAATATTCCCCTTAGTCATCCCCTTTGAGCTAAAATTTTTATTTTCCTTTGATTATAACCAAATAAATGGAAGCCTTAAAAGCCTTGTTAGCCTTGTTTTTGTCCAACTGAAAAGTGCAAGTTATGAAGTATGTGAAACGATAAGAACAAGGTGGGAGTGCTTAACTGTTGTTTATCCATTTAAGAGGTGAAGAGGGGATTTTGGAATCCATTTTTGTGGTAAATCAGGGATCTTTAAAAGGGGGGGGGAGGGGGGGGGCGAGGGGGGGCGAAGGAAAAAAAAAGAGAAAAAACGCATGGAAAAGGAAAAATATCAGTCATGAAAATTGAAAAGGAAGGAATGGAGGACTGATCAAGTATTGTTGAGGGGGGGGGGGGGGGGGGAGGGGGGGGCGGGGGGGGGGGGGTGAGAGTTTTGAGAAAGAAAAGAAAGAAAATGGGGAATTAGAGATTGACTATGGAGTTTTGGAGATTTTGGATTGATGGCCTATGCCTTTTATAACTTGCCATGCTTTCAGTTTATAAGCCTTTTCTTTTCCATTATTTTTTTCTCATCGTACCTATCACCGTAGCCCCATACAACCATATTCAAAGACCTATTAATTTGTTCATTAATTTAATTTCTTGTGGTGGAGGCATATGGGGCAAACTGAAATGGGAAAGTTTTTGAGCTATGATTGAGAGTTATGAATTTGATCCTATTCTTTTTTGAGAGACATGGAGTGAACATGGTGATGCCTGGATTAACTTTGCAAGATGTTTTAACTTGGATGATGAGCATGTACATGTCGATTGATTGGAAGAGGGGTTAGTGGTTTGAATGGTTGCAATCCTAGTCTTGACTATGATTCTTGTTTTGTTGAAAACTATTGCCAAGCTCAAGTTGTGTCGTATTTGAGTCAAATTTAGTTTATTTTTATAGTTTTTAGTTTTAGTTTATGCTTGAGGATGAGCATTGCTCAAGTGTGGGGGAGTTTGATTGGGCATATATTTGTCTCATTATTCCTTGGATATATTGACAAATTTAGGTGTTATTTTGACTAAATCACCTTGATTTGGATTATTTGTGAAATAATGTGTTTTTTATAGGAGAAATATGATTTTTGATGATTTTGGAGATATTTTGGAAGAGGTGTTCGAAGCTGGAGCTGAATGAGGAATTTAATCTGCAAGAAATTCAGGCGGTATGTCCATACCGACTGGAGAGCCCTGTTGCTAGCGAGAAAGAAAGTAGAGATCTCAGATTTTGAAGGCAATTACGGGATTACAGGATTATTTAGTGCA
Source organism: Thymus mandschuricus (assembly GCA_029379335.1). NCBI lineage: Eukaryota > Viridiplantae > Streptophyta > Magnoliopsida > Lamiales > Lamiaceae > Thymus > Thymus mandschuricus. The sequence goes on along the minus strand of CM057082.1, from coordinate 7,366,931 downwards.
ATTTACTTTTCTAGTATTTTATTCAGTTACTAGAGTTTTTAATATTTATTATTACTTTCCGTGATTGAGGGAGGATTTTAAGATATATTCCTTTATTGTAAAGGAATCTCCTTAGTATGCTATATAGGAATTTTATCTCTTTGAAAAGGACAACTTTTTTAGACGCGAGATTCAGCAGCTATTCTGGAGAGGTAATTGAAATTCTTATTTTATTTCATCATTCACGTTTCATTCTCACCATTTTATTATTTATTTTGGTTGCAATCCAATAACCAAAATTCATCTTGGCACAGTTAAGCATATTATCAAAAAATACTCCCTTCTTGTTGAGTGATGACACTCATTGAATCAATGTGCCTGAAAAAATTATGAGCAAGAAATCTATGACACAATCGCAAACTATCATCTACTATGTTGGCACTTTTAGCACACCCTTTAGCATAAAAACTCTCAACTGACACATCTTCTTCCATTGCTCAATAAGCGTACTCTTCATTTCATCAGAAATGTCAAACATTGCAGAAAAAGTATGCTTCACTTAGTAGAGATTCATCAGTTTCAAAACCAAGCAAAACATTCAATGTGTTCACATATAAATTAAATTTCTCCCCTTTCAAGTGAATAAAATGGCATTCGAACCAGAGAGCTATAAACGGGGTAGAAACTGAACCGAAGACATAAATTCTACAACTAAATCATAGATGAACATGCTGATCTATTTCTAGAAAAAGTCTCCCAACCAATTATTCGAAAATAAGGTTCTAATTCTAGAATTTACGCCTAACACCTCAATAGCATCCCAATCAAACAACTCAATAGCATCCCAATCAAACAACCAAGCAGGTATTAAGGTTCGAAGAGAGTTCTTACCTGTTCTCGCCATCACCTCGTAATCAGAGAAGAATTTGGGAGCTTCCGGAGATAATTCTTCTTCATCTGAAATATGAGCTTCAGGTTCGACAGTAGCCATGCTCTGCTATTCTCTTGCATTCTATTCTTGCTGTATGTCGATGGTTCCGGAGCGCCCGTGCGAGAGCTGCGATGAGATGGAGGAGGGCGGCCTCGCTTCCGCGTCTTAGCTCTTACGGATTCAGGTGCTGCAGCAGTAGGCAGTCGATCAATTTCCGGCGTTGAGGTGGTGGTTATTGCTGGAGTCGATGGCCTTCCTCTTCTCCATGGTTGTGCGCCCACCGGTGATTCGCTCGCTGTGGATGAAGACTCGAGCTCCCTCCACGAAGGCATAGGGTTCTTCCTCGTCACCTGCTTCGTTCCCATTGTGGAGTAGGCAACGTGTGGTTGTGCTCTTGATCGACGCGGTTGCAGCGGTGTGAATGGAGGTAGACTACGGAGGAGGGGCGACAATTTGGGGAATAGGGTGAAAATCCTTGGGCATTTGGGGAGATATTTACTAGAAAGTCAAACCTCTCCTTGGTGGCGTCATTTTGTAACACCCTTGGTTCCTATTTTTCTTTATTTCTTTTTTTTTTTTTTTTTCATTTCTACTTTTTTTTTTTATACTCTAGTACATGAATGTAGAAGGGGGAAAAAAAGAAAAGAAAAATGTTTAAAAATTCTTGGGTTACCTCCCAGTAGCGCATTTATGTAACGTCCTCGGCCGGACACTATGAGAGCTCGAATTATTCATGAATGGTGGGTGGAGCCAACTGCATCTCCTCAAATGTTTCCACATCCATCGTTCCATAATATGGCTTCAACAACTACCGGTTCACCTTAACACGTTTTTGAGTGCTCAAACTTTGAATCTCTATGGAACCATTTGGACTAACACTCAAAACCTCATACGGGCTCGTCCATCGCGACTTCAATTTGCCCAGCATGATTCGAAGTCTAGCATTAAACATGAGCACTTTCTGGCCAACATCAAAGGACTTCCTTCGAATGTACTTGTCGTGAAGAAATTTTGTAAGCTCCTCGTATATGCTTGCATGATCATAAGCCTCCAATCGTATCTCTTCTAACTCTTGTAGTTGAAAATTTCTCTCTTGACCAACGACCTCTCGATCCATGCAAATCTGCTTCACTGCCCAAAAAGCTATGTGCTATAGCTCCACAGGTAGATGGCATTGCTTCCCAAAAAGCAAACGATATGGAGACATGCCGATCAGAGATTTGTATGCCGTGCGGTATGCCCATACAACATCATCCAGACGAAGACTCCAGTCTTAACGACTTGGATTAACCGTTTTCTCCAAAACGCTCTTGATCACTCTATTCGAAACCTCGGCCTGACCATTTGATTGGGGTGATGAGCTATAGCTACCCTATGGTGGACTCCGTATTTCTTGAAAAGGACTTCTAATGTCTGATTGCAGAAATGGGTTCCTTAGTCACTAATGATAGCCCGCGGTATGCCAAACCTATTGAAAAATGTTAGCCTTGAGGAATCCTCCAACCACTTTAGAGTCATTAGTTCGGGTAGCTTTTGCTTCTACCCACTTCGAGACATAGTCAACATCCAATAAAATATAAGAATTAACGAACGAGCTTTGAAACGGGCCCATGAAATTCATTCCCCACACATAAAAAATCTCGCAAACTAGAATAGGAACTTGAGGCATTTCATTACGAGAAGAAATGTTACATGTTCGTTGGCACCTATAGCAATTCTTACAGAACTGATAAGCATACTTGAAAATGGTTTCCCAATAAAAACCACAATTAAGGATTTTCTGGGCTGTTCTTCTTGATCCAAATTGTCCTCCACACGCATGAGAATGGCAGAAACAAAGGATGGATGGAATTTCATCGTCGGGGATGCATCGCCGTATGACTTGGTCAGCACCGGTCTTCCATAAATAGGGGTCATCCCATATAAATTATCTCACTTGACTCTTCAATTTGTTCTTCAGAGCAGTGGACATCCCCTTCGGAAACTTCTTTGTCGTTAGGTAGTTAACCAATCTGCATACCATGGTGTGGGATTCACAGTGAGCAGCAACTGACCATCACGGAAGTCATCCGGTATGGGCATACCATCCGATTCTGTCAGGAGTCGACTCAAATGATCTGCAACATTATTTTCAGCCCCCCTTTTATCTTTAATCTCCAAATCAAATTCCTTTAATCTCCAAATCAAATTCCGGCAATAAAAGAATCCAATGAATCAGTCTCGGTTTAGATTCTTTTTTGGAGAGTAAATACTTAAGAGCTGCATGGTCATAGTACACAATGACTTTAGAGCCAACAAGATATGAACGAATTTTTTCGCATGCAAAAACAATGGCTAAAAGCTCATTCTCTGTTGTAGTGTAATTGCATTGGGCTGAGTTGAGAGTTTTAGATGCATAATAAATGACATGACTCTCTTTCCCATTCTTTTGCCCTAGCACAGCTCCCACAGCAAAGTCGCTCGCATCGCACATGATCTCAAAGGGCTTTCCCCACCTCGGGGGCTGAATAATAGGGACCGAGGTTAGCTTCTTCTTCAAGAGATCGAAGGCTTCTTTCCATTTTTCATCCACTTCAAAAGGAACATCTTGGTGTAACAACCTTGTTAGAGGTTGAGCAATTTTTTAAAAGTCCTTTATGAAGCATCTGTAAAAAACTGCATGTCCTAGAAAACCACGAATCTCTTTCACTTTAGTAGGATAAGGTAATTTAACAATCAAGTCAATGTTTGCCTTATCAACCTTTATTCCCTTCTCAGAAATAACGTGACCAAGTACTATACCCTCCTTGACCATAAAATGGCACTTTTCGAAATTAAGTACCAAATTAGAGTCAACACATCTCTGAAACTTTCTCAAGGTTAGCCAAACAATGATCAAAAGAATCTCCATGAACTGTAAAGTCATCCATGAAGATCTCAATACAATTTTCAATCATATCAGAAAAGATGATCATCGCACACATTTGGAAAGTATCAGGAGCATTACATAATCCAAAAGGCATACGACGATATGCAAAAGTACCGAATGGACAAGTATATGTGGTTTTTTCCTGATCTTCTTGGGGGGCAACAAATATTTGAAAATATCCAGAGTAACTATCAAGAAAACAAAAAAAAGATTTACCTGCCAACCTTTCAAGCATCTCATCAATGAATGGTAGAGGAAAATAGTCTTTCTTAGTGGCATCATTAAGTTTTCTATAGTCTATCTATGCACATACGCCAACCAGTTTGAAGCCTCATAGGAATCAATTCATTTTTCTCATTTTTAACCAACTGAATTCCAGACTTCTTAGGAAACACATGAACAGGACTAACCCACATACTATCAGATCTCGAATAAATAATCCCTAATTTTAACAATTTAAGGATTTCTTTATGCACAACTTCTTTCATGACACGGTTAAGTTTTCTTTGTGGTTCCCTAGAGGTTTTACAGTTAGGCTCTAACAAGATCCTATGCATGCAAATAGAGGGACTTATACCTAAATATATCACCTAAAGTCCATACTATGACAGTTTTATTAATCTTTAAAAGCTTTAACAACCTTACCTCTTGAGCTTCTGTCAAATCCTTGCTTATGATGACAATGAGTGTTTCATCCTCTCCCAAAAATGCATATTTTAAATGTTGAGTGTCTTCAATTCCAACTTCGGGGCTTGCTCAATGGATGGTTTCAGTTTTTCTGGACTGGGAAGTATGGGCATACTGCCCGAAATATTCCGAGCGGGAACTTCACCAGCCGAGTTCAACTGCATGAAAATCTCCCCAATTGCACTGTCACAGTTCACTGTACCGCACTGATTCACCAGACCTCCGAAAAGAACTTGCTCCAGCTTATCTTCCCTGAAATTATTTTCAACAAAATTGTCAATAAACGGGTCGATACAATCAATAGCAAACATAGACTCAGGATCTTCCCCATGTTTCATAGCCTCAAAGATGTTAAAATTAACAACTTCTCTATCAAATTCATGACTAAGCATACCTTTATCAACATCAATTTTTGTTCTTACAGTTTTCATGAATGGTCTTCCTAAGAGGATTAAACACTTACTTGTTGACACAGCCTCGCCCATATCAACAATGTAAAAATCCACAGGAAAGATCAATTCATTTACCTTTAAAGAACATCTTCCACCACACCTTTAGGATAAATGTTAGACATGTCAGCTAACTGAATAATAACTCGAGTTTTCTTTTAAAGGTCCTAATTGCAAATCCTTGTACATAGAGTATGACATGACATTTATAGAAGCTCCTAAATCAAGTATATCTTTTTCCACTCGTGTATTACCAATAATGCAAGGAATAGTAAATATACCAGGGTCCCTACACTTTTGTGGCAACTTCTATTGAATAACAGCATAAACATTCTCACTAACTCTAATTCTTGCATCTTTCCCGTGTCGCATCTTATTAGTGCACAATTTATTCAAAAATTTTGCGTACCTGGGAACTTGCTTAATTGCATCAATTAGAGGCAAGTTAATCTCTACCTTTTTGAAAACTTCCAAAATTTCCATGACATCCTCTCTTTCTTGTTTCGTGCCAAACTGGAAGGAAAAAGAGCTTCAATTAGTGTTTTAGGATTTGAATCTTTCAGCTCTTCACTTACCTTGGGAGAATTAAAATTTTCCTCTTTCTGTGTTCCTCCTCCAGATTCATTTCCCCTTAAATTTGTTTCCTTAAGCACCTTCCCACTCCTTAGAGTCACGACATTTACGTTTTCTTTGGGATTGACCTCCATTTGAGATGAGAGTTTACCTGGGTTTGGCTGCAATTTATTTAATTGGGTGGCCAACTGTGTGATTTGCATACCCAAATTTCCCAATGCAGCGTGGGTTTCTTGCTGGAACGATTGTTGGCTGAGGGCGAGACTCTTAACTATCTCGCCTAGACTCTGCTCAGGCTGGTCGGTGTGGGCATGCTGTCTGGTTGGCTGTTGGTTTTGCGTATACACATCATGTCCGTTTTGCTTCCAGCTAAAATTGGGGTGATTTCTCCAACCGGGACTGTAGGAGTTCGAAAACACGGATCATTCCGTTTCCAATATTGTGCATCTCCGGAACCAAAACAAACTTGTTCAGTAGGGTTTCCCCTGCAAGGATGGACAAGTATCAGTAAAATGGTCATTCTCAAAGTAAATTCCACATTGAATATTTTGAGTTTGACCTACAGCAAGTGTTTGGTGTCATTTTGTTAGAATTTAGTCGTTATTTGTTATTCGTGTGTCGTTTTGAAGTCGTTTTGTGTTTTTGTTGATATGATTTGGGTATTGTGAGTATTTTGATTGTTAGGGATCATGGGAGTCGAGAGAAGGAGAAAGAACGAGGAAATGATGAAAAAGGAGCATAAAATTTGATGGAATTTCGAGTCCTATTTGGAGCACTCGCTTTAAGCTTCTGGAGCGCTCGCTCCTGCCATCAAGTTTAAGAGGGAAAGGCGTAGCAGCTTTGGAGCGCCCGCTCCCACTTGTTGGAGCGCTCGCTCTTAGTCGCGAGTTTTATTTTAGTTTCCTTGTTGGGATCAAACTCTTACTTTGTTTTATATATATGCCATTACGGCACGAATTAAAGACACCTTTATCTTCCGTTTTCAGTTCCGAATATTCTACTCTATGTTTTTATTGCTTTCGATTTGTTCCAGATCAGATTCTTCAGTTTTAATTCAAGATCTTTTCATTCGTTCTTGTTCTTCGTTCTCGTTGTAATTCGTAAGTTATTTATTGCTTTCCTTTCATTTAATTAATTGCGTTCTTAGTTGCTTCGATTTAATTTCTTAGTTCTTCGTTTAATTCTTTTGTTCGTTTTTGAGTTCGTAGTTTATATTCGTTTTCCCAAAGTTTATGTTCTCTCGTTTTCAAAGTTTCTGTTTCTTCGTTTTTAAATTCTTAGAGTTAGATTTAATTTTCTAGATTTTAGATTTAATTATTCATGTCTAGATTCGTTTTCGTTTCTTTCGTTGTTTCCGTTCTTGTTTTCTCTACGATTTTTGCCTAGGTAGTTTAATTGCTTTTGTTTAATTCCTTATATTGATTTGTTTAGATTGTTTCTTTGCTTTCTAGATTAGATTATTTATTTGCTTTAATTTACTTGCTTTAATTTATTTTATTGCCTAGGATTAAAAAAAAAAGAAAAAAAAAAAAAAAAAAAAAAAAAAAAAAAAAAAAAAAAACCAAAAATTCTCTTTATTTGCTTTCTTAGATTTAGGCTAGATTATAATTTTTGCTACATGATTATTTGCCCTGTTAAGTTTTCCTTGAGATTCGACTTAGGTTTTTACTTGCTAGTGCTACGATAGATTTTGTTCTATTGCAAACACTTTTTAGTGAAACAAATTTTGGCGTCGTTGCCGGGGAGAGCTTTAGGCTACTTAATTGTGTAGTATTTATTTTGTTTGGTTCGATTTCTTTTTCTTTCCATCGGTGCGTTTAATCTGTTTGTTGAGTGTTGTGCATGCTAAGTTGCCGAAGTCTACAAAGGAAACTAGCACCGCATATTGAAACATCAATCGGAGGAAGGCGATTTTAGCCGCGAAGAAGGAGGAAGAAGTTGATCTCAAGGACTACGGACTAGTCCTATTATTTGCTGAGACCGAAGCGATGGCACGATATATGGGAGATTTTGCTCGCCCTACCTTCACTGCCACTACTTCGGCGATTGTTCTGACGGAAGTGGTCAGAAATCACGAGCTGAAACCTCACCACCTGGCGTTGCTCCCATCCTATCACGGGCTGGCCAACGAGGATGCATTGACGTTCATTCGAGAGTACTGCACCGTGGTGCAGTCTTTTCCACTATCAGGCCTCACGGAGGACAACCTGAAGATGAAGCGCTTCCCCTACACTCTGAAGGATCGGGCAAAGTCAGGTATCTGTCGCTCCCGGCCGAATCTCTCAACACTTGGAATGAGGTGTGCGAGAAGTTTATGTTGAAGTACTATCCCAGCCACAAGATTCAGGAGGTGCGGTCGCAAATTATGAATTTCTCTCAGGACCACGACGAGCCTTTTCATGAGGCTTGGGAGAGATTCCAGGACCTACTTCAACAATGTCCTCACCATCAGATGGCTCCTGAGCTTATTTGGCAGTACTTCTACGATGCATTGAATCAGACCTGCCAATTTATGGGGTGGACAGCTCTGCCGGAGGCAACATTGCGGTCAAGACAGTCGATGAAATGAAGAAGATCTTTGAGACACTTGCCGCTAGTTCTCAATAGAAGTCATCTAGGCCAAGTAAAATGGAGGCGAAAGCAATCACCATGAGCCCTGACATGATGAAGCAGATGGCCGATATGTTGAGAGATCTCGAGAATTTAAAGATGAAGCAGAATGCACCGTCACCTCAAGTGGAAAATAGAAAGCCGGACCAATGCGACATTTGTGGAGAGCTAGGTCATATTAAGGAGGTTTGCCACAACATGTGAGCATTCACTTACGAAGGAGGAGCCGACGTCTATGCCGCCCAAGGGTACATGCCCCCACCTCAAGGTTATCAAGGAGGATGGAATGCAAGGAATCAAAATTCTAGTGTGAGGCCACCTCAAGGGCAAGGTACGAACCCGAATTTCCAAAATCGTCGCCCCCCACCATATAATAATCCCTACCCTCCTCAAAATTCATACTACTCCTCTCTACCACCATATTATCCACCTCCACAATATCCACCAAACCCCATACTACCCACCACCTCCTCCATATTACCTTACATCACCATATCCTCCACCTCCTCCCCAAAATCCTCGTCCCCAAGGCCCTCCACAAAAGCCTCCAGTTGATGAAAACCTTGCAACCTTCCTTCAAGAAGCCAAGTTGGCCCGAGAAGCTCAGGATGCCACTATCAAGAGGCTCGAGACGGCAGTGGGGCAAATTTCTGGAACAATGAACCTGATTCAACATCAGACGGGGAGGATTCTGAGCCATGGAATTCAACCTCAACAAGCCAACGAGGTTCAACAACCTTATTCACCTTTTCTGCCTCAATATCCGCCGCCTCATCAAGCTCAATCAATTTCGGTGTTGAGGAATGAAAAAAGGGTGGATAATGGTGTCGTCATGCCAAATACACGAGGAACGGGCCCGACTAATGGACGTTGGGGTCCGAGCAATCACTGGACCCCGTCAAGGAGCACTTTGGACGCAGGTGCAATGGAGCGCCCGCTCCCTAGCCAACAGTTCCAGAGCGAGCAACAAATGGAGCGCCCGCTCCCCTCTACAGAGCCCTCGCTCCCCAGCCAGCAGTTCCAGAGTGAGCCACACATGGAGCGCTCGCTCCCCTCTCCGGAGCGCTCGCTCCCTCACCAGCAGAATCAATTGTCGAGCGAGCCTAGGATGGAGCGCCCGCTCGCCCAGAAGGAGCGCCCGCTCCCGTCCCCTATTGCGCCACTAGCACCCGAAACAGAGAAGAAAAAGAAGGAGGAGGCCAATCTTCATAAGGTGCCCAATCCTTACGTCCCTCATATCCCGTACCCGAGCAGATTGAAGAACAAGAAGCAAGATCAGCAATTCACATACCTCTACAAGGCTCTTTCAAAGGTGGATGTCAATCTTCCCTTGCTCGATGTAATTCGGAACGTGCCGGCTTTCGTCTGATTCTTCAAAGAGCTGACATCCAAGAAGCGGTCTTATGACGAGAAGGAGACCGTCACAGTTTCAGAAGTTGCTTCTTCCATCATGCAACACCCTCTGCCACCGAAACAGCGCGATCCAGGTTCTTTCATTATTAGCATTTCTCTTGGCAATGGTAAAGAAGCATGTGGCATGTTAGATTTAGGAGCTGGGATTAATCTTATGCCTTATTCTATTTTTAAACAATTGGAATTAGGGGAACTTAATCCAACTCGCATGAGCCTTCAATTGGCAGATAGGTCTATTAGGTATCCTAGAGGTATCGTTGAGGATATTTTGGTTCGTGTGAGGGGGTTAATTGTTCCTGTTGATTTTGTTGTTTTGGAAATATGAGGAGTGCATGAGAATGGTTCTGAGCATACTTTGTTAATAGTTCGACCTTTCATGGCTACTACTAACACCTTGATTGATGTTAAAAATGGGATAATTAAAATGTCTGTGTTAGGTGAAGATGTGTCTTTTTCGGTGCATAAGAATCGTGTTATATCTTCGGCCAATTTTGTAGATAATTGTTCTTTTGTTGACTCGATTGATACCTTGGCCGAGATATCGTTTGTGCAGGATGTTGACATATCGTTTGTGCAGGATTTTGACACACAAGAGGTGTTCTGGGGATCTCAAGATCAATTGGAGTGAGAGCAGATAGGGAGGGATATTGGAATTAAGCTTACATATCCACCTCAAGATCCGGAACCAAGCACTAAAATTCCAGAACCTTTAGAATGAAAGGAGCTCCCATCTCATTTAAAATATGTTTATTTGGAGGGAGGAGCACAAAAGCCTGTTATAATTTCATCTTCTTTATCTTTTATAGAGGAACATGCACTTATTGGAGTCTTGAAGAGGAACAAACTTGCATTTGGGTGGAGTCTAGCTGACATTCGGGGAATTAGCCCAACCACCTGTATGCATAGAATCAATCTCGAGGAAGGAGCTCGTCCAAAGAGAGATGGCCAACGGAGACTTAACCCCGTGCTTATGGAGGTAGTGCGCAAGGAGATCTACAAATTATTGGCGGGCTGATGACGTTAAACAAGCGCTTGGTGGGAGGCAACCCACGTTTAAAATATATATATATCTATATATATATATATATATATATATATATATATATATATATATATATATATGCAGATTTTTCGAGAGTGATTCGGAGCGCTCGCTCCTAGAGGCGAGCGATCGCGCGCGCAATGAAGCCAAAATTCAAATTTCAGCGAAGCTGCTTTGGAGCGCTCGCTCCTTCGGTTACGAGCGCTCGCTCCCCCTTGCCGAATCAGGTATATTTTCTTTTCTATTTTTTCCTTCTAATTTTTTTCTCTCTTGTGAAGAAACCCTATCCCCCTATTTCTCTCTACCCTTCGCCATCTTCACCACCACCGACGCCGATAGCTTGCCACCGCCGTTCGCCACCAGAGCCCCCGTCCACACCACCGCTGTCCGTGCCACCGTCAGCCGCCGCCGTTCGCACCGGAGCCGCCGTCCACGCCACCGTCAGCCGCTGCCGTTCGCACCGGAGCCGCCATCCGCACCACCGCGCCGCCTGCCACCGTCACGTGTCCCGCCGTCGCTCCAATCAGCCGCCCAAGCTGACGTTTTTCTGCCGGAGCGACCGCTCCTCTCAGCTAGAGCGCCCGCGCCCAGTCGTCAGTCAGAGCGACCGCTCCAGTTAGCTAGAGCGCCCGCGCGCAACAGCACTCGCTGCCCTCCCTCATTTTTATTCTATCCACGTTTTTGTTCGTCTTTTGCAGGTACCTATAATGTCGAGACGAAAGAGAGCGGCCCCGATTGTGGGAGCAGCATCGTCGAATCTCCCATTCGCTTCACGGATGCGAGCTCGTCCAGCCAGAGGAATTACTCCGGGAGAATACTAATTAATACCGTAATCCCGTAATTGCCTTCAAAATAAGAGATCTCTCCTTTTTTTCTCGCCAGCAACAAGGCTCTCCAGTCGGTATGGGCATACTGCCTGAATTTCCAGCAGATTAAATTCCTCACTCAGCTCCAGCTTCAAACATGATACGCATGGATCAAACGAAGGAGATAGTAGGGAAGTGGAGACGGGAGAAAAACCAAGCGAAGAAGACAAAATTCTCATTGACGAGCAGCTGGGACGACCACAATGAAATAGGAAGAAGTCTGCTAGATATGTGTAGAGCATAATACGTTAATTAATTATTAGTTTGATAGTTTCGTTAGTTTGTTAGTTTATTATATTTTCCTTGTTCATTTAGGATTGGGCTGAGCCCGTAGCTTTAGGATTAGTTTAGGATTTTCTAACTCTTGTTTACATAGGATTTTTTAGGATTTGTTTAGCCTATTTAAAGGTTACAGCTTTCTTTATTTTGAATATCAATAAGAATTTTAAGAAAAACACATTAGTGTTCTAGGAATTTTCACGTACTATAACGTGACAATAATACTTGCATATTATTGGTGCTTTCATTGCGTTACCATGTCCAGTCATGGGGTTGGAGATTGGGAAGGTAATTTTCGCAAATTGAGTGAACGTGTGGATGATTTCGTCCGTACGAGCGCTATCGGCCAGCAAAATCTGATTGAAGCGCTTCAGGCGCAACAAGCGACTTTCCGGAAACAGATGGATGAGGTTATGGGTTACCTTAAACGGGTTGAGAAGCCTGTCAAAAATCCAAATCCAGATGACTATGGAAATCCTGAAAGAGATGCATTTGTTCAACAACCACGAGGGACGTCATTTCGTTTGGATATCTCCCGTTTTGATGGATCTGGTCCCTATAATTGGGTCTTTCAAGTCGAGGAGTACTTCTCATTTCATAAGATTCCGGATAATCAGAGCCTGCAAATTATTTCGTTTCATCTTGATGGTAAAGCCTCCTCTTGGTTTCAATGGTTGAAATTGAATAAGATGTTATCCACATGGTAAGATTTCATACGTCGAGTTCAATTCCGTTTTGGCTCTTCTCACTTTGCTGGTCCTACTGGTGAATTAGCAAAACTGACGCAGCAGCGTTCGGTAGCTAATTTTCAATCTGAATTTGAAGAACTTATGAACCGTGCTCCAGGTGTTTCTGAACCATTATTGATATCCTTCCTTATCTCTGGCTTAGAACCATTTATTCGGCGTGAACTTCAACTGAATCGTCCAACTACTCTCGAGGAGACATTCATTTTGACTCACTCTTTGGAGGAAAAACATCTTGACACTCAATCTGAAGCTCGCTCTTCTGCACGCACGTGGACTCAAACGTCTTCGGGCAATACAACTGTCGTACCCGTTTCACGTCCCATGTTACCAAGTTCATCAAAATTTGGTCCTACGGAGTCGACCATGGCAGTATCTTCTGTTAATCCGGCACCGTTACAATGTGATGGATCGAATCCACCTTTTCATCGTTTGACTTTTGCACAGATAAAGGAAAAATGCCTTAAGGGAGAATGTTTCAATTGTGACCAGAACTGGTCCGCCACACATCTTTGTCCCAATCATTCTCTTATGATCTTTGCAGCTGACGAGGAAGAAGAGGAGGAGCTGGATTCACACGAATAGGTTACTGATCCTCCCGATGACAAAGGGGTGATTCAAGCAGATGTATCAAGCTTAAATACGTTAGCAAGTCATGGCTTACCGCGTTCTCTACGTTTATACGGTCGTCGGAGCAAGCGAAATTTTCAGGTTTTGATCGATAATGGCAGCACACATAACTTCATTAAACCCGATCTGGTTGAGCGTCTCAAGTTAGAGGTGGTCCCGACAGCTGGTTTTCTGGTTTATACTGGCAACGGAGACTCTCTTGATTGCAAACATATATGTCCAAAGGTGGTAATTGATTTACAAGGCACGAATTTCTCGCTTGATCTTTATGTTCTACCTATTCAAGGACCGGATGTTATATTGGGGATTCAGTGGCTTCAGCATTTGGGATGAGTTACACATGACTATGCTAAGGCTCGCATGGAATTCCAGTGGAAAGGAAAGAGAGTGACCCTAAGAGGAGAGTCAACCATTGGTAATCAAACCATAAGTTTTCGCATGCTTCACAGTTTGTATGAAGGTGATCACGTGGCAGAGTTATATGAGCTCTCTATCTTATCCTTTACAGCCTCGAATGTGGAGGATATTATGAAGGCTACTGACAAGAAGATATCTCCTTCCCTAAAAGAAGTTTTGACATAATGCAGCGAGGTGTTCGAAGTTCCGACCAAATTACCTCCCAAGCGACTATTTGAGCATCGAATTCATCTTTCTTCGGGTTCAAAACCAGTTAATGTCTGATCATATCGTTATCCATATTTTCAAAAGAATGAAATTGAACGCTTGGTAAAAGACATGCTAAATCAAGGGTTGATTCGTCCGAGTCAAAGTCCTTTCTCCTCTCCGGTGTTATTAGTTAAAAACAAGGACAGCTCATTTCGCTTTTGTGTAGACTGTAGAGCATTGAACACCGTCACAATTAAGGATAAATTTCCCATTCCTACGGTGGATGAGTTACTCGATGAGTTGGGGAAATCCGTTATTTTCTCTAAATTGGATTTGCGTGCCGGGTATCATCAGATTTGTGTTCATGATAAGGATGTGTTCAAGACAACAGCTTTTCGCACTCATGAGGGTCATTATGAGTTTCTAGTGACCTTTTGGATTGATAAATGCGACGTCGACTTTTCAAGCTACGATGAATTATATTCTAAAAGAATTTTTACGGCGATTTGTGGTGGTGTTCTTTGATGATATTTTGGTTTACAGTCAATCCGAAGAAGATCACGTTGCTCACCTAAAACAAGTTTTGAACTGTCTGATTTCTCATAATTTTTTTGTGAAATTATCAAAATGCAGTTTTGGAGCTAGTTTAGTTGAATATTTGGGGCATATAGTTAGCAGTGGGGTGGTGATAGAGATCGATATCAGCTTTGCCTACGTGGCATCTTTAGTATTTGTTAGACCTTCCCTACGAAAGCCTTAGATGGCCTGTTCAACGATGATGCCTTGGTCCTGGATGCTATAAGCTCCCGCGCAGATCCCAGTTGTATCAGGGGCTTCTGTGCAGATCCTGGCTTCTGCAGAAGCTGCCTTAGGTTTGCGAATATCTGCAGGGATATTAGGATCTGCCCAGCACGCTGTCTGCGTGACTCTACACCCTCTAGGGTGAGGACCACAAAATTGATGACGGCGAGAATCTTGTCCACTTCGAAATTCCTCTTTTGTCCTCCCCATACACGAAGGTTCACCTTTTCCATCCTTTCGTCATCTATAAATACTAATGATCACACCATCTCAAACAACTGATCTCAATCCTTCACGCACGCACACCGCGTACTACTCCATTCACTCTGATATTCCACGGCAAGCTTCATCAAGCCGGAGGAATCGGAGCTCTCAAGGTCTTCCCCTAGGAAGCCTTTCTCATTACCATCTTCATTTCCATATTCATCACCTACCATCTTCATTTCCATATTCATCACCAGGGGAAAAACCTCCTATCATTCCGAGCTTAAGGTATAACCCTCGTTGCTAAGAGGGGACGAAGTATGAAGGCGCCTCACGCTCTTTACTTCACCCTCTTTTCTCTCTTTCACTCTTCGTTTCCCTACTTGAATGAGCCCTGTGCTCCATGGATTTAACTGATTTATGGTTATAAACACCCTTTACTCAAGCATATAGTTGTATGGTTGCCTCTTACCTCTATGCGAACGATGCTCTGTATAAAATGAGTAGCTATAGCTAATGAATTGCTTGAATCTCTTACTCTTTACTGTTATAATCCTTTCTCTATGAATGCTCTATGCAAATATAATGAATAATCACTTGAATTTGTTGTGGATCTTTAACCCGGATCTATCAACTGGCGCCGTCTGTGGGAATTTTGAGTCTAAGATGTCGATTTCCTCTGTTTTATGTGAAACTCTAGCCCGTCGTTATAATATTGTTGATGATTTGCCTTGTCATTTCCTTATGCGAAGAATGTGAGAAAACCTGATGCTGGAATGAATGGGCATGCTATATTTGCTGATTTGTTTGCAGAAATCTGGGTGTGAATACTACCGCCTGATTTTAGTTAAGCCCTTTATGATTGTGAGCCGCAAAATGCGGCGCGATTCTTAGATTATATTTCCTTCCCAGTAAAAGTTGTGATAGCTACCCTGTGAAAAGGAAACTCAAGTTTGAAATGCAGATCTTCCTTTCTCCTATCTGAATTTAAGCTTACTATTCATAAATGCTATCGAAATTATTGAGTCTGGAGTGTTAACCTCTGTGATATCTCGAAAGTTTTAGCTGGTGGTGGTGATATGTTTATGAATCTGCTCTGTTATCTCCCCGGTGCAAGAAACGCTCGAGAGGGGAATGTTAGAATAAGATATATATATATTGGATGTTAGTTCAATAATCTTTCCAGAGAACTCGAGTATGTATATTGAGTTGATTCCAGTTGAATTGTTCATAATAGTAAATCAAGGAATCAAAGGCGATTTCGAGATCGTATTTTCCTCATAATACAAATTGTGATAGCTAAACTGTTCTCTCTGTCAAAATCTTAAGGTTGTGGAGAATCTGAGGGAAAGCCGAGTCAAAAATTGTAGCAACTCCAGAACGCATTCTGCTCACCTTTTGTAAGTGGTGAGTTTGAAATCTCGTTAATTATTACAAAGCATGAGATTAACTTGTGGGTTATGAGGAATTGGCAACTACAGATGAGGCACTACGACTCAAGTCCAGTCGTAGGCCACTGTATTGCCATGATTCGAAAGCGCACGAAGTAAAGACACTGAAAACAGAAAGCCGAAAATGACGAGGTTACCCCATTCACCTTGATGAAGGGGCCCCACATTTAAAGGCAGAACCTCTCAGATGATGCGGTACGATTTATGCAATGTCTCGATCATCCGAAGAATTCGCGCAAGTTTCAGAATTTGGCAAAATCCTAGTGTTTTTCAGGTGGAAACGACGTTCTGAGCAAAACTCATGCTCGGCCATGAGTTGTGACGGATTTCGGGCAAATTCCATCATTTAGAGGGTCAAAACTGCAATTTTATAGTTTTTCGGGTATTTTGTAATTTTCGCAATTTTTGTTTGGGGTCGTTTTGTTATTTCTCAGACTTTGGCGATTAGGGTTTACTATTTAATCGCTGTCAGAACATTGTAGCTGCAGTTTTGATTGAATCTGAGTTTTGATCTCTCTCATTTTACGAGTTTTGTTCTTCCTGTCACGCATACGTTGCATCAATAGGCATTATCTTCATAAGCCCCATATAATGGGCAAAACCCTTATAAGCCCTATCTAATAGGCAACATCTTCATAAGCCCTATCTAATAGGTAACATCCTCAGAAGCCCTATCTAGTAGGCAACATCATCCATTAAGCCCTATCTAATAGGCAACACTTTCATAAGCCCTATCTAATAGGCAATATTCTCGTAAGCCCCATATAATGGGCAGAATTTTCAAAAGTCCTGTATAACAGGAAATATCTCCAAAAGCCCTACACAGTAGGCATCATACAAAAAGCCCTACATAGTAGGCACCACCCAAAAAGCCCTACATAGTTAGGCATCCTACATAAAGCCCTGCATAATCAGGCATCACGCATTGAATCCTATGAAAAAAAGGGATTATAAGTTCCGTCCTATATAACAGGCAGGATCTCAAAAAGTCTTACACCGTAATCAGATCCCTATCAGAAGCCTTACGTGACCATACATCACACATTAAGTCCTAGGAAAACAGGCACCACCACATTGAGCCCTGCAAAAGCAGGTGTTACTCCTTCTTGCCTTATACAGACAGGAGCTACCTTTTAAAGCCTTACATTAACAGACAATATCTGTTAAAACTACCGTAAATGATCCCCAATCATAAAAGATCCGTTAGAAACAAATTACGTATACTTTAAAGCCTCCATTAAAGAGCATCTGAAATTAATTCTCTGAACATCCTCAAACGTGTGCAGAATCTCACAAGGATGAATATTGCTTCAGATGCCGCTTCAAAAGAAGCCGGCCAAGCCACTGGAAATCCAGAAATTTCCCTACTCGGGAATAAAGGAAAAGGGCACTATGGTGACAGAGGCCAGTGTCAACATGGAAGCTCAGTTTTCCCCGGCCATGCTCCTCCAAATGAAGGAGCTCGTAGAGGGAGCAGTCGAAGGAGCCATTGAAAAAAGGCTACAGGCCTTGGGAGGAAGCTCCAAAGACACGACTCTTCTGGGTGAAGCCCAAGAAGGTGGAGGTAGTACGCACACCTCAAATGAACAAGCAGAAGCCTAAAGCTCCAGGCATTATGCCGGGCTAGCCACTAAGCTACCGCTGATGATTGCCGACCAAGAGGAGGGATTCCCCACTGACTGGGAATCCCCAGATGAAGAAGATCCTAAAGAGCATGAGGATAGCCTCAAAGAGGGTGTCGATAATGTATGGGCCAATAAATATGCTCAGCAGCAAGAACAAATGAAACTCTTATCTGAAGAAGTAGAGAGCTGAAAAATCAAAAGCAAGCCCCAAAGGGAGCTTCGAAGGAAACAGAGACAAGCGAGAGAGAAGTTCGCTATGCAAGTAAAGAAAAGAACCTCAGGCATCTTCCCAATCTGAAAAATGGAAGACAAGCCTCGGATCTTTTCTCCATGTATATCGATGAAAGCAGCCCGTTCTCAGTTGATATACAAACAGATCCTGTCCCTAACAATTTCAAAACATTTGCCTGTGAATACCAAGGGAAAGATGACCCTGAGGAGCATCTGATGAAATTTGAAAGCTTATGCCTCCTTCACCAATATTCGGAAGGAGTCAAATGTATAGTATTCCTCACAACTCTGTCTGGGACTGCTCAACATTGGTTTAAGCAGTTACCAAAAGCTTCCATTCATTCCTTTATGGATTTAAAAGAAGTTTTTTCTACAACAGTTTGTCAGCGCCAAGAGGACTACTAGAAATTCCCTACACCTAACAACTATCAAGCAAGGGGTCAACGAAAGTTTGAGGGATTATATGACGCGCTTCAATGAGGTTGTCTTGGAGATCCCAGGAGTAGAACCAAAGTTGAAGGTGCATGCCTGTGTGGATGGTCTAAAACCGGGGCAATTTTTTACCTCTCATTAAAAAAGAAGCTACTTCTTTTGAGGAATTATTGACTAGAGTCCAGAAATATATCCATATGGAGGAAGCTCTGAACAGCAAGAGGGCTGAAAGCGCCACCCAAAAGGAAAAAAGGCCAGAGGAAAAGAAAAGACCGGCTACAGACCCTAGAAGAGCTGACCAGAACGAACGGTTCTTGAGACCTTTCACTCCTCTGGTTAAACAGCCTGACGACTTGTTCGAGATAGTTATGAGAATGCCAGGAGTGCAGATCCCCGTGGGACATAGGCATCCCCCGAGGAAACCACCTTCTGATAAATTCTGCAGGTTCCACAATGATTATGGACATATGACTAACGAATGCAGAAACTTGAAAATAGCTATTGAAAAAACTGATTCAGGAATGGGAGCTCCTGGAATATGTCAAAAAGGAAGGTGATCCAAACAAAAAGCGAAAAGAAGCAGAGGATGAAATATCCGAGGTAAAAGAAATACCGGCGTTTAAAGGTGTTATTAACATGATACACGAGAGCTTCGCCAAGAGCAACACCCCCTCAACCATGGAGGAGTTGAGTACTACCCCATGGGAAGAGAAAAGGGAGCAAAGCCAATCATACCCTTCATCTATGTTTACTTTTTAGCTTATTTTTGGAAAAAGCGAACTGAGTCCCTAATGCTAAAAGGGCATTTCTAAGGTATACTACCTAAAATGAGGTACAATTCCTCCGACCCCTTATACCTCACTTGGGGGGGGGGGGGGGGAGTAGGAAGTATCCCCCTATAGTGTTATCTATATTCCATTATCTTAAAATGCTTTTTCTATGTCGATATTTGTATTGCATTGTCTACGCAAATAAGATGGGGAAATGCATGCCTACAGAAATAAAGAATGGATCACGCCAAAAAAAATAAAATAAAAAATAAAAAAAGGCAGATCCTGAAAGATAAAATCATTCAATCATCCCGAAAACTAGAACAAAAACTAAAAAAGAACTGTCTCGAAACACTAACTGTTATAAAAGGAGAAGCCAATAAAAGAACCCTAGTTCTGAGCGGAAGGATCAATAGCCTCAGGATTAAACAAATTGGCCACAAAGCGGTCAGCAGCATCCTGAATAGCGTCTGCATGAACATCCTGAATAGCATCTGCATGAACATCCTGAGCAGCATCTACGGGAACATCCTGAGCAGGATTTGTAAAAGCATCCTGAGGAGCATCTACTGGATCCCCAGAATGGGAGGCCGTAGCATCAACAGTAGGCGGAGCTAAGGTTAGATCAGGAGCAATAGCGCGCTCCTCGTCGACTTGCTCGACCTCGGAAGTGGGGACGTTAGTATCAGCTACGTTCTCCATCTAAACCTCCACAGAAGGAATAGAGGAGGTTTTCCCGGAGCCCTTGAGCAAGGCAATCTGCTCAGCTAAAGTACGCGCGTCATTGTCAGATTATGTGTCTGAGGAATCGGACGAAAACCACTCAGAAGAGGAAACCTCAAAGGGAAACTCGCATCTGGGTGGGAGCAAATCAGGGGATTCTCTTTCCTATAAAAAAGGAAAGGAAAGAAAAAAGAATCGCTTACGCTGAGATAAAAACAGTACAAATACACATAGGAAAGGAGTTCTCAGATAACAAAGTAATACCTCCTCGAAAACCCTCTTTAAAAGCCCCAACGTTCCAGCGTCAGGGAGAAAGGTTTGAATATAAGGAGAGCCCCAAGAGGGCGATGGCCCCAAATGATCATGAGGGCGATGAAGGATGTCAGCCGCCTTCCTAAGCACGTGAAGATACCAAGGGTTCTGATCACTAATCATGCGATTAAGCACCAAGGTCTCAGGTGCTCGACTGAAGGCCTCCACAATAGGGCCTAGATCCACAGATGCGGCTCTCTCAGGAAAGCCCAGCATTTTGCAGCATTCAAACACAGACTTAGCTGCCCATTCAGAAAGAGGTTCGATCATCCTAACCCAGAAGCTAGGAGAATGGAGATAAGCTTCTGGTAAATGATTAATCAGGTGATCAAGGAAAGCCTGCCCATAAGGGGTAAGAAGGAGTTGAGACCGGCAGACCTTCATGCCCCTAATAAGACCCTGCTCTAGCCCCTCTTTTAGTCCCTCAGCATGAGAAGAGGCCTTCACCTGCGCCAATTCTTGTTCATGTTGCCTTTTAAGTTGTTCCACCTCTACGAAGTGGGCATCATGTGCCCCCGCTATTTGTAAGACCGAAGCCTTTAAGGCCTCGTGGAAATCATCCGTCTGCCGAGCATAAGAGGCAGAACTAATCCGGAGTTGGGAGACTTCTTTCTCTTGAGCTGGCAGATAGGTCTCTCTATCTCGATCTCTCTTTCTCAATTCGGACAGCTCTCCTTCAAGTTTCGTCTTCTGGGCTTGGAGAGCTTTAAAGCCTCAGACTGAAGAGCTCTCTCTTGGAGGCGCCATACTTCAGCTTGGAGTTTCTCTCTCTCTTTCTCTGCGTGAGAATGGTGGGCTTGTAAATTGTCATAAGCTAAAGCACGGACGCCTAGCATGGATCTACAGCTGGCAGCCTGAAAAAATATAAACGGTTATCATAAGTTTTGCCAATACTTTCCTACCCTGCAAGCGAAAATGAATAAACCAAAATACACCTGCAACTCGAGGCTAGCGGCCCTCTTCAGTAAGAAATCGGAAGGGTGAGCCTCCGCCAATCGCCAGTCCTCTTCTCGGGGAATGCTATCTAGGATCATAGCAGCCAAACCCCCATCTATGGCGTTGACTATCCCAGGAAAGGAAACGCTTGCACCTCTCCCTTGTGTGGTGGCGGGAGGAACGTCTAAACCTTTCTGGCGGAGAGAATGGATGAAGGCCAAAGAACTGGTGGATGATGAGGAAAGACGGGGCTGAGAAGCCTGGTTCTCTCTCTGAGGAAGATAGGGGTTGATATGAGCAAATGTCGCTAAGGGGCTTAATGCCTGAACTTGAGAATCACGCTCATTCAGAGCAGAGAATGCGGGGGTAGCAGAATCCAAGGGCAAAGGGACCACAGCCCCTAAAGTGGAACTGGTCATCGTTGCACCAGAGTCAAGCCCCCCTTTCTTAGTCAGGAGGGAGGGAGGGGGGATGAGCCTTTTCTCTTAGCAGAAGCTGGAGAAGGGTTTCTCGAGGTGTTCCTCAGCTCCTGCATAAAAGTAGGTGAGGCCTCTGCAGCAGACAGGTCCTGGCCTGATGAAGAAAAGTCAAAGCCCTCCATAAAAGGACGGGTGACAGAAGGGGAAACATGACTCTCTATACCCACCGTCGGCCCTAACTCAGTAGTAGCGGGAATCAAGGCCTGGGACGATAAGGGCAAAGAGTCCTTAGGATCTTGAGGAGCAGAACGAGTAACAGAAGGCGGAATTCGATCAAAGGAAACTTTGTTTTTCCCCTTTTGCTGAGTTTTTGCCTTTGGTCGAGAAGAGGAAGAAGCACCTATTCCTCGTGAAGGTCTGGGCGAACTTGCAGAACCCTTTGCAGGCGAAGAAAAAGCCTCACACTCAGCTAGAGAAGCCTCCTTAACCAGGCCAGGAGCCCCATCGTCAGGGCTAGCCTCTGCAATTATCCGCTGAAGCTTATCAAATGATTTCTTCTTCAAATTCTGTTTGGAAATATCCATGCCTGTACAAATTAAGAAAATTATCACTATGCACTCACTTAAGGAAAGCTATATAAAAGAACTGAAAAATAGCAACAGAACTAAAAGAACTTTACCCATTGAAGAAGACCAAGGGATGCTTGGTTTTAAACTAAAGAAAGATAAAAGTTCTTCACTTTTTACAAAGGGCATAAGCATGGTATGATCAAGAGGATATTCGGACAATATAATAGACATTATCCCTTCCTCCCAAGAAGATAAGGAAGGGAGAGGACGGGAAGGTCTTTCTCTGCCAGGATGCCTATACAGACTAATGTCAGGGATATTCCAGGAGGTACCAGAAGGGAGGCTAACTGTTAAATAACATTCATGCCAATCCTTATCTTTGGATTCATACTTGCCGTATATATTGGCAAAACGGACATTTGGAGAGAAATACAGATGAGAATCTCTATATTTCAATTCATGAGTACGAAAGAAAAAGAACTTTGTATCCTTCACTCCCTCTAGACTAGTAATCATGTGGGAAAAGGCGGCCTTGCGGATAAAGGCTGGGTTCAATTGATTCAAGGGCACATTGTATAAATAAGCCACGCGAGCGAAAAAGGGAGGCACGAGAAAACGCAGTCCAACCCTTAACTGGAAGAACCAAAAAGCTTTGAGAGGGGGTGTTAGCAACAAAGGGCGTTCACTCCTCCCAGGGATTTTCAGCGAAAATCCCCCAAATTCTTTCACTTTCTCAGAAAAAACATCTAGGGTTGTTCTATCTTGGGTGGAAGGCCCATATTCATCCAAGGATAGAATTTGTTTCTTCTGTTTGCCCTCGGTACCGTCCCTTTGGGGCTCAGACCCTTGAGCAGATCGGGTAGACCTGCTAAGGCCTTGGTGGTCGGAGTTATTCCGTCGAGAAGAAGATTTCATAGCAATTGCCTAAGAGGTGATAGCAGAAAAATCTAAGAGAAGAGTAAAGTATATGAGTAACTGTTCAAAAAGGGAAGTAGAAACGTCGAATCGAAAATAGCAGAAAAGTTTATCTTTCCCTTTGAAGTATTAGAAGAATGCCAAGGAGAATGAGTAACTACTACCCACAAATTCGGAGAAGAAGGTAAAGACACAAATGTGAGAGAGGAGAACGCGTCTCACCCACCGCACTGGAATTCAATTAATTCCAAAGACAGGTCTTACCCCCTTTCCTAGGCATACTTACACGCGCCGCAAAAAAAAAAAAAATAAATAAATAAATAAATAAATAAATAAATAAATAGCCTCAAGAAAAAATAGGAACAAATGGGCAAAAATACGAGTCTTCCCTTCAGAAAATGAAGCTAATTTAACAGGTAAAAAAGAGCCTCAAGATCATCCTAAGGGTACTATCAGAACCTCATATAACACGGAGAAAGCACCTTCATAGCTTGAAGAAGCTCCAGTTTAGCAACTAAAGTTCAAATCATCGGTTTCAGCAGCAATGAGCGATGAGAAGAGAAGGAGGCCCTTTATAAATAAGGAGGTAGCAAGAATGCATCCTTCTCATGTTTCAATCACATCAAAGAAATAATAATAAAAGGAAGAATTCTCACGTTCCCCTACCCTCGAAAGACTAAACGTCGCGTTATTTTTTATGAGACAAGACAATCGTGACGTTTGCAAAACAGCCTTTCCCGCAGAAGCATTTATCAGAAGCTAATGAAGCACGCTTCTGGACCTGGGGGGGGGGGGGGGGGAGTAGCTGATAGGGATGAATATCAGCTTTGCCAACGTGGCATCTTTAGTATTTGTTAGACCTTCCCTACGAAAGCCTTAGATGGCCTGTTCAACGAAAATGCCTCGGTCCTGGACGCTATAAGCTCCCACGCAGATCCCAGTTGTATCAGGGGCTTCTGTGCAGATCCTGGCTTCTGCAGAAGCTGCCTTAGGTTTACGAATATCTGCAGGGATATTAGGATCTGCCCAGCACGCTGTCTGCGTGACTCTACACCCTCTAGGGTGAGGACCACAAAATTGATGATGGCGAGAATCTTGTCCGCTTCGAAATTCTTCTTTTGTCCTCCCCACACACGAAGGTTCACCTTTTCCATCCTTTCGTCATCTATAAATACTAATGATCACACCATCTCAAACGACTGATCTCAATCCTTCACGCACGCAAACCGCGTACTATTCCATTCATTCTGATATTACACGGCAAGCTTCATCAAGCCGGAGCAATTGGAGCTCTCAAGGTCTTCCCCTAGGAAGCCTTTCTCATTACCATCTTCATTTCCATATTCATCACCAGGGGAAAAACCTCCTATCATTCCGAGCTTAAGGTATAATCCTCGTTGCTAAGAGGGGACGAAGTATGAAGGCGCCTCATGCTCTTTACTTCACCCTCTTTTCTCTCTTTCACTCTTCGTTTCCCTACTTGAATGAGCCCTGTGCTCCATGGGTTTAACTGATTTATGGTTATAAACACCCTTTACTCAAGCATATAGCTGTATGGTTGCCTCATACATCTATGCGAACGATGCTCTGTATAAAATGAGTAGCTATGGCTAATGAATCACTTGAATCTCTTACTCTTTACTGTTATAATCCTTTCTCTATGAATGCTCTATGCAAATATGATGAATAATCACTTGAATTTGTTGTGGATCTTTAACCCGAATCTATCAGGTGGTGCGCGCCGACCCAAAGAAAATTGAAGGGGTGATAAATTGGCCAGAACCGAAGACATTGAAGCAACTCCGAGGATTTATTGGTCTAACCGGTTACTACCGAAAATTTGTCAAGGGATATGTTACACTAGCAGCACCTTTATCTGACATAATGGGCCTTGAAAAATTCGAGTTTTCGAAAGCAGCACGATTAGCTTTAAGACGCCTTAAGGAAGCAATGAGGACTACTCCAGTTCTACAATTGCCGGATTTTGGTCATCCTTTTACTATCGAAACAGATGCCTCAGACGTGGGAATTGGAGAGGTTTTATTACAACAAGACCAACCAGTAGCTTACTACAACAAGAAACTTTGTAAGCGTTGGCAAGGCGCATCGGCATATATTAAGGAATTGCATGCCATAACTGAGGCAGTTGGCAAATGGTGACAATATCTCTTGGAACGGAATTTTTGCATTAAAACTGATCACCGAAGTTAGAATGAAATTTTGCTGCAGACCGTGCACACTCCCGAGCAACAAAAATATGTTCGTAAGCTTCTTGGATACGATTTTTCTATAGAGTATAAGCCAGGAAAATTTAATGTTGTTGCAGATGCACTCTCTCGAGCTCCTGCGGCTGTAATTGAAGATTCTTTAGAGATCCAATGCTTAGCCATAATAAGTATGCCGGTGCCACAATTTATGGAACTGCTCCGGCGTGAAAATCAACAAGACCCCGAATTGCAAGAACTTCATCGCAAATGTATTTCCGGTGAATTATCTTCTGGATATCGTGTTGTCGATGGGTTGATGATTTTCAATCACCGCTATGTTATTTCTTCTAACTCGTCTTTGAAGTCTCAACTATTGCAAGAATATCATTGTTCGAAAGCGGCAGGCCATGGGGGTGTGAAGAAGACATTGGTTGGTTTATCTTCGCTATTTTTTTGGCCGTGAATGCGGCAAGATGTGGACCGATTTGTTAAAGAGTCCGTTGTTTATCAACAAGTTAAGAGTATGACGACGGCGCCAGCGGGATTGTTACAGCCTTTACCTATTCCCGCGCTTGTTTGGAATGATCTTACTATGGATTTTTTCACCCATTTGCCTATCTCGCATGGTTACTCGGTGGTGATGGTGGTGGTTGATCGGTTGATGAAAGCGGCTCATTTCGGTCCCTTAACGGCAGGGTTCACAGCAGAGAAAACTACAGATCTATTCACAAACATGGTGGTCAAACTTCATGGGTTTCCTTCTACGATTGTGAGTTATAGAGATCCAATTTTTTTAAGCATGTTTTGGGCTGAATTGTTTCGGCTGAGTGGAACAGGTCTTAAGCATAGCTCGCATATCATCCTCAAACGGACGGGCAAACCGAGGTGGTGAATCGAAGTTTGGAGCAGTATTTGAGAGCCATGACGTCGGAAAGGCCCAAACGTTGGACTGACTTTTTGGGGTGGGCTGAATTTTGTTATAACACTAGCTACCATAAGAGCATAAATATGAGTCCCTATCAAGTGGTTTATGGCAGAGCTCCAATGGTTATTTTGCGGTTTGTACGTGGGTCTACTTCCGTGGATGCGCTGGAGGCGTTGCTGTTGGAGAGAGATAAATTGCTTTCAGATTTGAAGCACACTTTGCAGATTACACAACATCGAATGGCACAAAAAGCTAATAAGAAGCGGCGTGATTTCGAGTTTCAAGTTGGTGATTTCGTTTGGGTTCGTTTGCAGCCATATCGCCAATCTTCTGTAGTTAGTCGTGGTTCACAAAAATTAGGAAAACGTTACTTCGGGCCGTATAAGGTGGAAGAACGAATTGGTCAGGTTGATTATAAGCTGGAATTACCCGCGGGTAGTCGCATTCATCCGGTTTTTCATATATCTCTTCTTAAGCCATATGTTGGATTATCACTTACTGTTATCACTCCTTTACCTTCAGTGAAGGATGGTACGTTAGTTTTGCAGCCATTGATAGTTTGTGTTGAGCGAACAATACTTCATAAGGGAAAAGAAGAGCGGCAAATATTGGTACAGTGGGATGGACAATCACCTGAGTCAGCTACATGGGAGTCCTTGGCAGAATTTCGAGAAGCATATCCTAGTTTTGACCTTGAGGACAAGGTCTTTGTGAAGGATGGGGGAGTTGATACGCATGGATCAAACGAAGGAGATAGAAGGGAAGTGGAGACGGGAGAAAAACCAAGCGAAGAAGATGAAATTCTCGTTGACGAGCAGCCGGGATGACCACAACGAATAGGAAGAAGCCTGCTAGATATGCGTAGAGCATAATACGTTAATTAATTATTATTTTGATAGTTTAGTTAGTTTGTTAGTTTATTATATTTTCCTTGTTCATTTAGGATTGGGCTGAGCTCGTAGCTTTAGGATTAGTTTAGGATTTTCTAAATCTTGTTTACATAGGATTTGTTAGGATTTGTTTAACCTATTTAAAGGCTACAACTTTCTTTATTTTGAATATCAATAAGAATTTTGTTGGGAATTGTTAAGAACAAAATGTTAAGGGGGAACTCCTATGGGACACTTCGAAGTGAGTCAAATATTTGTTTTGATTTGATCCCAAAATCCCCAAGTGTTCTATTCTCTCAAGCGACCCATTTTTGATGTAGATAATAGGTTAGAAATTTTTCTAAGCCTATACTGTTAGGATGGCTTTTATTTTGCTTTAGTTGCTTAGGTTTAGACTGCAGAAAATTCAAGTGAAGGCCACTCGCTAGAGTGTGTTTTCAATCGAAGCGAGTCTAACCAGCCTAAGTGAAGCGTGCCGAAGAATAGCAAAGCGAAGCGAGCGCTACGGTGGAATCGAAGCGAGTCCACCAAAGCGAAGCAAAGCGAGCGCTACAGTGAAAAGCCGAAGCGAGTCAACGCGGGTCAACACTTATTAAAGCAGTCACCTGGAGAACTCACTTCCCAAGTACTCGCTACAAAATGACCTTGAAGCGACTCGATTTGAAGCGGACGCTACGAGACTGAAGCGAAGCGAGCCACTACCTACCAGAAAGCGACAACACAATTCCCGCTCCGTTTTTGAACTCCAGTCAACTAGAGATCTTCGCATTAATTACGAGATCTCCACGTGTCGAATGCGGAGAGGAGCAGAGGAGTTGACTGCCAGGCCGACAGGCCGCCGCTACAGTACTGGCTCGCTCCAGTTACTGTTAGTTTTGTAACTTAGCCATTTTCGGCAAAGAGACAAACTGCGCTCCTGCAAAAGCATCCAGCCTGTGCAAGTACTGTCGAGAGGGGGAGGGACAAGGCCACCAACCAAGCAACGGATCTCGGCCAAACCTCCGCCTATAAATAGTGAAGGATGAAGACGAAGAGAAGTGAGAACACTACTTGAGCATTCGAGCGCCTGATGCAAACAAACACTCCCAGCCTTAGAGCAATCTTCTAGTCTTTGTTTCCAAGTGTTCTCCGAGTTCCAGTCTCATCGGAACTCGTCTTCGCAACCTTCACACTGAGATTTCTAAGCCCACTTCATAATCCCAGCTTAGAAAAAGAGCTCTAGCCATCTTTTCACTTACTGTAAAGAGCTTTCATAGTGTGTTGTCGTAAACCAAAAACCTTAACCCGAAGTTCTGTTCGTTAGGTTTTTATATTCGTCGTTAGGTTGTTTCAATCCAAGGCCCTACTTTCATCGATTCTAGAAGCCTCGATCATAGAGTCCAGATCCAAGCTTGCACTTACATCGTTCGTGTAAAGCTCGATCGAAGCTAGGCTGTAAGGAGAGCCCGCAATCTCCCTGTCGTTGGACTGAAGCGAGTGAAGCTTCCAGTCCAGTTAGGTCTTTGTAGTGAACCCGTAATCACTGCGTCTGTCGTCAGATCCAAGCGAGTGAAGCTCGATCTCGACTAGGCTTTTGAAGAGCCCGTAATCTTCAAGTTCTTGAGTGAAGAGAACAGTTGCCGAGTGCAACAAAGTGGACGTAGGAGTTTCATCTCTGAACCACTATAAATCTCGTGTCGTATCTCTCTAAGCCCTAACTCTCTATTTCCTTGTTTGATTATTCATTGCTCTTGCATCTAAACAAACTCAACTTGGAATTTTAATTACTTAGGAAAGATATTAGCTCACCGAATTCCGCACTAAGAGTAAAGTCTCACTCTTGATCAAGCTCTAAGCTTAGGTCAAGAGAATCGTGATTACTTCAGATCTAGCTCTCAGCTAGGTCTTAGTATTTCAAAAGAGCACTTTACTTCATACTCTGAGTTAAGGAATTTGAAGTTGAAAAACTTCAAAATACGTATTCACCCCCCCCCCCTCAACGTATTTTTCCTATAACAAACCGGGACCAACAAGTGGTATCAGAGCAGCGGTTCTTTCGAGCCTCTGCTTTGCATATCCGAAGCGAGTCCCCACTCGCTTCACGTTGTCTCACTGAACCGGATCCTATCTTTCTAAGTGCATCAAAACCTCACCCACGCATATTGCATTTACTGCTGATAGTTTGCTATGTCTACATACAGTGCATCGAGTCTTCCACAGTTCTCTATCGAAGGATACGAGACATGGAGCTTTCGAGTCGAGAGCTTCCTCTGCTCCATCCACGACCGGATGTGGGAAGTGATAGAGGACGGACCAATCGAGATCAAGAAAGCCATATCTGTGAACGTTCCAGCCGCAGAAGGTCGCGAAGCTCATGTCAGACAAGAGTACGTCGAGAAGGACAAAGATGAATACAATGCCAATGACTTCAAGATCGCCAACCTTGACAAAATCGCACGTCACATGATGCAGAGCAATATATCGGATGCCTATCTTCCGAGAATCAAGAAGTGTGCGACGGCGAAAGAAATGTGGGAAACCCTAGCCCTCATTTCTCAAGGAATGGACAAGATCAAAGAGAACAAGCTCGCCTTACAAATGCGGGAGTTTGAAAGTCTGATAATGAAGTCAGGAGAGTCCATCGACGCCTTCAAGTTGAGAGTCACCAACATCATTGCTACTCTCAACTCTCTTGGGAAGGAACTCACAGACAAGGAAGTGAATCTGAAGATTGTTCGAGCTCTCACGAGGAAGTGGCAGACAATGAAGGAGTAGTACCTAGCTACCAAGGATCTGTCAAAGCTCACGCCGGAGATCTTGTTCTCCGAGCTCAAAGCTCATGAATTCGATCTAAATCGAATGAATCTCGATGATGAGGATGAATCTCCCACGACGTCAAAAGGTGTATCTTTCAAAGCTGCTGAAGGGCCAAGCGACCAGTCGCTAGCCAAGATGACAAGGGAAGAGCTGGAAGAGCATGTTGCGTTCTTATCCAAGAACTTCAACAAAATGAACTCGCGTGTGGGTAAATATAAAAGATTCTACAAACAGTAGAAGGGAAGGAGCACTGATGCTCGTGAAAGCAAAGGAAAGAGAGAAGAGACGACCAAGCCGATCTCAAGGGACATGATGGATGTGGAGTGCTATCACTGCCACAAGATGGGCCACTACAAATCTGACTGCCCAAAGCTAAGTGCCAAAGAACATGAGGAACTGAAAGCAAAGAGGGATGCTCCCAGGCGAGCGCTCGTAGCGAGTGAAATGTCGGTCGCTACAACTGAAGAAGTCTCAAGCGACTCGGATGCATTCACAGATCCCAACTCCAGTGATGGAGAGGATCTTGGACTCATGGCGCTCACCGACGAAGAGACTGGAGAGGTATTTATCTATCCCTTACCAAGTTCAATTACACTCTCACACACTCACCAAGAGGAAGCTAATTCCTCGACATGGAGTGAGTTACTTGACAAGCACCTCAAATTGTCAAGTGACCACAAAATGTTGAAACAAGCTTTGTCTCAAAGCAAGAAGGAGAACCGAAAGCTAGCCACTGAGCTTGACCAAGTCAAACTTAACTTAAGGGCTATGACTAGTAAGTTCGAGGATCTCTTAGCTAGACATCAAAGCTTGGAAGGAAGGTATGAAACCCAGTCCGCTCTAGTTGCCAACTTGAACAAAGCCTCATACGCTAGGCAGGCACTAGAGAGCTCACTTCTACCTTTTGGTAGAAAGGGAGGACTCGGATATGAGGGTGGACCTTCCAAGCCCACTGTCTTTTTTGGTGCCTCAAACACGACACCATCAGTCACTTTGGATGTGCCCACTGCCTCCAAAGCGACCACCAACAAGGATATAGGCCAAATGGCTGAGAACCCCAAGAAGAAGCCAATGAAGATGTCTATATCTTCAAGAGCAGAATCTATGGGCAAGCAAAGATCAACTGTCCCAAGCACTCACAATGCTAAATCTTACCAATCTAAAGGTAAAGGGAAACCAGTTGTAGCTTCTAAGTCTCAGACCAAGACACCAGAGACAAAGGATCTCCCTTTCAAGAAAAGGAGTAATGTCTATGTGGCACGTTATCCGGACTGGAGATGGTCCAACCTGACTAACGTTGAGGGAGAAGAACTTGAAGCTCCAAGGAGGTCGCTTCAAACTTCCAGGGTTACTCAAGCGAGTCGGGGTCAAAACCCTAATTTGACCGCTTCGAGAAAACCAAGCGAGCCGCGTCGAAAGACTGTAAATCCTAAGTCAGTCTCTAAGCCTATAGCTAATTCGAAGCGAGTCGCTTCAGGATACAAGCAAGTGGGTAAGAGCATAGGTATGCCTCAAGCGAGCCGCTACCCCTCTTGCACACACTGCTGCACGTGTGAAGCTGCTTCAAGGCAGAACGCACAGTTTTCAAAGGTCGAGAAACCCAAAACACAAGCTACCTTTCAAAAGAAAGTGAAGCAAGTGTGGGTACCTAAGGGAACTAACCTGCAAGGACCTAAACTGATTTGGGTACCAAAATCTGTCTAAATGCAGGTGAGCGCCGTGGATCCCATGCCAAGAGAGGGTCAACAAATCTGGTACTTGGACAGTGGCTGTTCAAGACACATGACCGGCATGAAAGCTCTACTTCATGACTACATAGAGAAGAAGGGTCCACACGTTACTTTTGGTGATAACTCTCGAGGAAGCACCAAAGGATATGGCGCACTGAAAGTTGGAAAGCTCACAATAGAAGAAGTCTCCTATGTGGAAGGACTTAAGCACAACTTGCTATCCATTTCACAATTCTGTGACAAAGGATACAAGGTGGAATTTATTTCCAACAAGTGCATTGTGAAGAGCAAGCTCATGTCCCAGATTGTGCTCACTGGAATTAGACAAAGGAACGTCTACATAGCACAATGGGAAAGCTGCAAAGAGGAGACGTGCTTAGTTGCAAGAAGTGCTACAGAATTAGGATGGCTATGGCACCGATGCTTGAACCATCTCAATTTCAAAGCAATCAATCACATAGCTCGAAAAGGCTTGGTGCAAAGCATACCAAATGAAGTCTTTGTCAAAGACCATCCATGCTCACCATGCCAACGAGGGAAGCAGACGAAGAAGCACTTCGCCAGTCTTGAAGAAGCTTCATCCAAGCGAGTGCTCGAGCTGCTTCATATGGATCTGTTTGGTCCAGTCATTCCAGTTAGTGTAAATGGAAGGAAGTACACTCTAGTTGTAGTTGACGACTTCTCTCACTACACTTGGGTTGTATTTCTCTTCAGCAAAAAGGAGACACTGACCAAGCTACCACAACTACTCAAGCGATTAACTGTGGAGAGCGATTGTCACCATCCGCTCCGACAAAGGCACAGAGTTTCTGAACTCTACCATTGAAGCTTACTGCACGGAGCATGGTATTGCACATCAAACATCCTCAGCACGCACACCTCATCAGAACGGAGTTGCTGAAAGAAGAAATCGGATCATCAAAGAAGCCGTTCGAACCATGATTGTTGACTCGAAGCTTCCGATGAAGTATTGGGCTGAAGCTGCCAATACAGCATGCTACACGCAGAACCGGACGCTTCTCTGTAAACGGCACGACAAGACACCATGTGAAATATGGACAGGGAGAATTCCTAACATATCTTATTTCCATATCTTTGGTTGTAGGGTCTTCATCCATGACAATGGGAAGTCACAGTTGAAAGCCTTTGAAAGCAAAGCTGATGAAGGAATATTCTTAGGATATTCTACATCAAGCAAAGCTTACAGGGTGTTCAATTGTAAAACCCTAATTGTGGAGGAATCACCCCATGTCGTATTTGATGAATCTTCTTTGAGTCTTCCACAGGAACAGGTTCAATCTAAGGAAGGAAAGTCAAGCGAGGAACCCATCAACTCACTGACTTGGGACATGCTTGAGGATGATGAAGAAATCAAAGATTCAAGCGAGCAGATTGTCCAAAGGAAAGTTGAAGCTGCCCCCAAGATTCCTGAAGCGAGTGCTGGCCAAGCACCCATTCCAGTCGCTTCAGAAGGTGAAGCGAGCGACCAGGAAGAAGATGAAGACGAAGCTGGTGGATCCAAGCGTGCATGGCTCAAGGATCACTCACCAAGTCAAATCATTGGAGATCCATCCAAGGGTGTAGTGACCAGAAGTCAAGTGTCTGGAGAAAGTGCCATGTTCAGTTGCTTTCTCTCAAATATTGAGCCGTCATGCGTGGAGGAAGCCCTAGCTGATTCCAATTGGGTGATCGCCATGCAAGAAGAGCTGAATCAGTTCACCAGGAATGACGTATGGTACCTCGTGGATCGTCCCAAATTCCAGCATGTTATTGGCACCAAGTGGGTGTTCAAGAACAAGACAGACGAGGACCACAACGTTGTGAGGAACAAGGCGCGACTCGTCGCTAAGGGCTACTGCCAAGAGGAAGGAATCGATTTCGATGAGACCTCTCCCGTGGCACGGCTCGAAGCGATCAGACTATTTCTTGCCTACGCAGCGGCCAAGAAATTCAAAGTCTATCAGATGGATGTCAAGAGCGCGTTTCTCAATGGTGAATTGAAGGAAGAAGTCTATGTGGAGCAACCACCGGGTTTCGAGCAGGGAGATAAGGTGTATCGATTGAAGAAAGCCCTATATGGGTTAAAGCAAGCTCCCAGAGCTTGGTATGATACCCTATCCCAATTCCTAATGGATAATGGATTCCACAAAGGGAAAATAGATCGGACTCTCTTCACCATCAATCATGGAGAAGACATGCTGTGGGTCCAGATCTACGTGGACGATATCATATTTGGGTCGCCAAACCAGTCGCTAAGCGAGAAGTTTCGAGAGCTTATGAAGACCAAATATGAGATGTCGATGATTGGCTTGATGAGCTGCTTTCTAGGTCTTTAAGTGAAGCATCAAGATGATGGAATCTTCATCAATCAAGCTAAGTATACTCGAGATATGCTTGCCAAGTTCGGTGTTCAGCATGCTAAAGCTGTGAAGATCCCAATGAACACCAACTGGAAGATGGAGCCAGACCTAGATGGGAAGTCTGTGGATGCTACAGACTACCGAGCTTTGATCGGATCCCTTCTATATCTCACTGCAAGTAGGCCAGATATAGCTTTTGCAGTTGGAGTATGTGCTCGCTTCCAAAGCAATCCCAAGCACAGCCATCTTGAAGCTGCCAAGATAATTCTTCGATACTTGAAGGGCACTGTCAACATGGGGCTGTGGTATCCAACGGAGGACAATTTGGAGCTCACTGGATATTCAGATGTTGACTATGGAGGGTGCCGAATTGATAGGAAATCAACTTCGGGCACTTGTCAGTTCTTGGGAATCAAGCTGATCTCATGGTTTTCGAAGAAGCAGACGAGTGTAGCTACCTCAACGACTGAAGCCGAATATATGGCCGCTGGAAGCTGCTGTTCTCAAATTCTATGGCTTCGTCAGCAGTTGAAGGACTACAAAGTTGAAGCGAATGAAATTCCAATATTCTGCGACAACAACAGTGCTATATGCATCTCACAAAATCCAGTGCTTCACACCAGGTGCAAGCACATGGAAATCCGACATCACTTCATTCGTGATCATGTCGAGAAGAAGGATATCAAGCTCGAGAAAATTCATACCGATCTCCAGCGAGCCGATATCCTCACCAAGCCTCTAGCTGAGTCTCGTTTCAATCAGCTATGCATGGAATTAGGGTTGCTAGACCCTGGTGAAGAGTGCTAGATCAAGGATGCACGAAGGAGTGGTCGCTTGTTCTTTGAGCGTCACTCGCTTCAGATCTTCACCAACTCAAGCGAGTCACTTCAAAATTCCACTCGCTTGAAGAAGGAGAAATAAGGTGGAGAAAGGTGGAGTGTTGGAAGACGTTCCCTACCAGCTTACAGGAATTGTTAAGCCATTGGTTAAGGGGGAACTATTGTTTGCTCTCGGAGCAAGCTACTTCCAAAGCGAGCAAGGAAAGTTGTTACCTAGCCTAGGAGTCCTAGCGAGTGGGTATAAACACTCGCAAGTGCCGTTTCTAGTAACGGTTGTGGGGTCTTGTATCGGGCCTTCCCACGTAAAAATGGTGAAAGCTTAGGCAGGGCTGGCACCTAGACCTTGCGTCCTCTTCCCATCTTTCCGCCGAAGAGGAGCAAGTCTTCTCATCTCCTTCATCGTGGATAAATATTCATTCTCTACTCACTCTTCATTGAGTTGAGCTGCCGAATGTCTATCCATTCCTCTCCCACTTTGAATTTTGCATCGCTTCAATTAACCATATTATGGGTCAAGCGAGTCGATTGCAAATTCATTCTGCAGCTTGTAGGAGGAAGCTTGAAGGGTTACCTTTTTCTTCAAAAGGTTGCAGGGCTGGTGACATGCTTCTGCGTAAAATACGAGATTGTCTTGTCAGAGCATTCTCATTGTCATCCTGTCCTATTCTGCTCTGAGATAAGGACTTGTACTCATCCCCCATTCATCGTGAATAAGTACACTTACGTGAAGCTCCCCTCTGGGTTGTAGTAAGCTTGTGTACTATATTCATTTTCTCCCCCATTCACTACGATGGAGGACTCTCTAATTCGTAGAGGAAGATGAATGCCATGAAGATGTGTGAAGTCCTAGCCAAAATGAAGCATTCAACAAAGGTGGTATCAACAAGCTTCAAGCAATATCATTAAGTGGATTCAACAAATGATGTCCAAATCAAGTGACTTCAATAGTGGTATCAATCTCCTACGAAGTGAGATTGACTGGTAAGTGGTTCAATTCTTAAGTACACTAAGTGAGCTGAAGCGTGCTAGAAACCTTCACTCACTATGTGGAAAATATGAAATGAATCTGACACAAATACAAAGAGGAAAACATTCTTGTTTATCCTCGAAGTATGTAAGTCAGAAACATTTTAAATTAAGCAAAGAAATTTTATTTTCTATTCCAGTCGCTACAAATGACGAAGTGAGTGCCACGTCACTCAAGCAAGTCATCGCAAGCGAGTGCGGAGCAGTCACGCCAAGCGAGTACTTCGCAAGCGAGCAGAAGCCAAGCGGCTACACTCGAAGCGAGCAAGTACGAAGCGAAGCGTATGAGCTGTCAGCACTCGAGTGCAAAATTTCACTTTTTAATTTAGTATTAAATGCAGCGGCGCGTAGACAGAGAAGAGACAGGCGCGTGCGCCTCAGATCAAAGAGAAGTGGGAAAATCGCCCTCGATTCAGCCGTCGAATCTGAACAGTTTCTAAATCTCAACCGTTGGATCAACGCCTATTGGAGAGACAAATCACAAGCTGCTGCGTGGCAACGCCAAGTCAAGTTGGCGGTTCACTTTTCCTGTGATGACGCCGGACACATCAGATCCATCACCGTGGGTCTGCTGCCTACGCACAGGATTCTCGAGGATATTACTGTCTTGCCCCTGCCACGTCAGCCGAACCCTAGTTCTATATATATGCAACGACGGAGACCTCCACAAAAAATTCACAACTCTCTTAAATTGCCATTCTCGTGCAAGATCTACGCCTCTGCAACTCACGAGTCTCAAACCCCCCAAAATTTTAAACTCTTCTCGAATCTCTCTACAAAATAACCATGGGAAAGAAAGAGAAGACCGAAACGATGGAGCAGTTCCTGAACTCCCTCAATGACAACATCATTGTCGAACCACACCTCGATGAAGATGTGGTGACGGAGAACGGTTTCTTCCGCAGGGCCGTGACCACGGCCGGCCTGTGGAAATTCGTGACGGCGAAGCCACAGCGGATTCTGGCCAAGGCCGTCACTGAGATTCTTCTGAATCTCAAAGAAGGAGAAGAAACGTTAACCTTCACCGATCCACAGGAAGGAAGGCCTGTGGTGATCGAGTTAAGCAGATTAGCAAACGTGTTCGACCTACCAAGACCGGACCAGTTTCCTTGACAGAACTCGAGATGTCAGTTCAAGTGGAGTATGCTCGATTTGCCAAAAGGAGAGGCGTGAAGTTTGGAAATCCGAAGCTGAGTAACATCAGGAATGATTTTGTGACTCCGTTCAACTTAATCTGCGAGTTGTACACGAAGTCAGTACTCTGCGGTGTTGGTTCGCTGAGCCAACTGTCAGACACCAAGATATTCGCCACTTCTGTCATAGTTGATAGCTTGACAGGGACAAGCTTCAACTGGCACCGCTAGTTCATTGACCAGATTCACGAAGTTGCAAGGGACTTCGAGTACGAGGAGGGAAGTGACAGCGAAATTGTTCGCAAAGGGAAACTAAAATTTTTCTCCAGAATCTCCTACGCCCTGGAGAATTTGTTCGAGAACATGAGGTGGACTGGCAAGAAGGAGACAGCCGAGTACAAAAAGAACACCATCTACTTTGATTCATGGAAGACAGAGAAGCTCCCAATGGACCGGGATTGCATCAACGTGATAGTCCTCCCATCCGCTCCAGTCGCTGAATCTTGTAGCGAGGCGGAAGAGGAGAAGCAAGCTCCTTCACCATCGAAGCGAGCTCTGAGGAAAGCAAGGTCAAGGCGACCACAGAAGTTGAGGTGTGTAACCAACATAATCGGAACGAGCGAGGCTGAGGAGCAGCCGCTCGAGAAGATAGTGGAAGAAGAACAACCCCAACCTTCACCACCCAAAGACCAAACGCCCCAAACCCCACAAATTCAAACACAAACCCAAACTCAACCACCACCCGAACCTCAAACCTCCACCACTGCTCAACCCCATCCCCAGAAATCTCTCTACTCCGTTCATGAAGAAGAATCCACTTCTTCACTCCAACCCTCAAACTACCCTTCTGCAGTGCTGATGTAGAAGGGATGTACACTTTCTTCATCCCAACCTCTCAACAAATCCAACCCCAAGCCATCCAACCAGAAACCACCCAAGCATCCACCCCAACTCTCCATCCTCATCAGCAGAATCAGCTGATACAGCCCAAACAACCGACACCAACGTCATCACAATCCCGACAACTCCACCACCTCCATATGCAGAACAGAATGCTCTGGAACGGTACGTTAAGGACCGGGAGCAAGCTGCAGAATTAGTTCACAATCGCTACCCTTCCGTGGAGATGACCAATGAATTCTTCACCAGAGCCGTCGATTTCCTCACGTATATCACATACAGAGGAACAGAATACTACAAGATCTTCAATCTTTTGAAGGCTCTGAAGGAGGAGGAGATCGAAGCAAAGGAGGTGGAAGCGCTCAATTTCATCGGAGCTAATGGCTTCCATGTGTTCATTAACGAGGCCAACTTTTGGGAGATGCTTGATGCCAGAGTACTGCGTGAACACCCAGACGCATCCATCCCAGAGCATGTGCCATCCAATCATGAACTCTGATTGATGAAGGAGCACGAGATGGAAATGGAGGCGAAGGATGTAGAAGTCTCCAACCTTCAAAGTGAGATCACCAAGAAGGAGGGGGAGCTGACAGAGAAAGTGCTGGAAGTCAATAATCTGCGTGCAGATTTTGACAAGAAAAAGGGTGAGTTGGAGGAGAAAGTAGAGGAGAAGGAGAAGTTGCTTGCGGAAAAGGAGAGTTTGTTGGCAGAAGAAGTGAAGCGAGAGGAGGAGTTGGAGAAAGATGCTCAAGAGTCCAAGCAGTTGCTTGAGGCTGAGCGAAGCAGGCTAAGAGAGGTGAATGCCAAACTTGTGGCATTGGAAAATGAGAAGAAGGAGTTGAGGAGGAAGCTGGAGAAGGAGAGGAAGGAGTTAGAGAAGAAAAAGGAAGAAGAAATCAAGCTAGGAAGTGAGCTGAACAGAGCCAAACTAAAAATTCACAGCCTTGAGAAGGAGATTCAGGTACTCAACAGCAAACTGGATGAGGCCAATGCTGAGTTGGTGAGCAGGAGGAAGGCAGGCATAGACGTAGCTCTCAAGCAAGCTCAACATGCTGTCGAAATTAACAAAGCTCAAAAGAAGGCAGGAGAATTTTCAATTAGAATGGCCGGAGCTGCTCAAGTCTACGTTACACTGAAGCAAAAACAGAGCGCCATTGCTACTGCTCAAGCTGAACTGGAGGCATCCCAGAATTTCCTCAACCTCACTTTGCAGGAAGAGCGCAAGCTAATCCGTGCGGATATAGAGGCTGAGCTAGATGATCGCTTCAGAGCAGTGGAGCCATTGGAAAGATTGAAGGTCTCTGTGAAGGAGAGAGAAAAACAGTGCCAGTACTTACTAGATGAAATCTCTGTCAAGACATCAGAGATCGTGCTTTCCAAAGAGCATGTCTTTGCGGAGCGTGCAGAGAAAATGCTCCAAGTCGTCCTGAGCAAAGTTAACGCCATACACCAATCCATCAGCGGAACAGTGACCATTCCAGCCCCCGGCAGTCTTGATGATGCCAAAAAGGGGGAAATAATTGTGAGATCAACCGAATCAAGAAGAGAAGGTGGAGAAGGAGGAAGTGAGAGGGAGATTGAAGCCAGTGGTTTGATCGCAGGGGGAAGCGGAATCGGAGGAGAAGGAGTGCAGAGGATTGAAGCAGGAAGCTTGCTCCTAGGGGGAAGCGGCGTTGGAAGTGGAGGAGTGGAGGAAGTGATGGATGATGCTCGGGCAGAGCTGGCAAGGAAGAAAGGAAAAGACAAGCTCCTTGAAGAGCCCTCGAAGGCCATCTGCCGGGAAGCTACTTGGCTCGTCCATAGCCACTCATCCTCCTGTTGCTCCGTTGACCAAGGAGCAAAGGGAGCAGCAAATTCTTGAGGACGAAGCAATAGCCCGCGCGATGGAGAAGGAATTTGATCTCCGGCAAAGAGTCCCGATTGAAAGCTTACAGGAAGGCGCTTCAGGTTCATCCTCACAAGCGCCCGCTCCAGCTGCGAAGCCCGCTTCATCAGTGGCTCTCACTTCGACTACGGTTGAAGCCGCCCCTACCAGTCAGGAGATCACTCCATCCCCATCCACTACAAAGACAGATATGCCTCCACCAAAACAGCCTTTGAAGCGGACCGCACCTGAGTCCAGAGAAGAGGACCCTGCGGCCAAGCGCCAGAAGATACAGCAGGCCATTACTGAAAAATCTATCCACTTCAAGAGGAGACAAAAACAGGGAGAAGAGAAGAAGAAGAGGAAGGGCAAGGATGAGGAGTTGAGGAAGAAGAGGCTAAGGAAGATAGATGAGCGGATTGAGTCGCACTGGAACTAAGTGAGACTCATCCAGTCTGCTATCGCAAGAAGCGCCTACATTCCTCACACTCCTGAGGAGTCAGAAGCAGTCCAGACTCAAGCTTGGATGGACACCTGCCGAGTCACTACGACGGAGATGATCAACTCCGGCCGCTACCCTCCCGGAGAACATGACTACATTCGCAAGCGTGTCAATGAGATGCTGCCCAAGTGGAGCACTGACACTAGTGCAAAATTCAACTCAGTCATGAAGGAGTTGAAAAACAGGACGGAGGAGGAGCTGGCCACGCGGAGGGATCATCATCCAGACTCGAGGCAAATCGAGGACTTCATACCGAGAGACCTTCTCGATACGTGGATTATCTTGAAGGACAAGTTCATCAAGGCTTACTACTACTGGCATGTAGTGCCTTATCAAGATAGGTGCTCGAGAATGGACGCTCTCAACAACTTCTTGTGCCATTACAACGAACGGCTACGGCGGAAAATCTTTACTCTAGCGGAGCAGGCTGAGCCCTTACCTCTCATCGTTAAGGTGCCCGCAGCAAAGGAGTATCCCATGCCGTTTCAGCCGAATTCCTTGGTTCCCAACCGAAGGATTATCGATGAAGAAGTTGATGAAGCTCTGAGAATGGAGCGCAGGTGGAGACCAAGTCAGCACAACATCATGACGATGGAGGTGAATGTCATGTCTGCCTATTACATCAAAGAGGTGACAGAGGAGAAGAAGAAGGAAGAGGAGGAGACAGAGAAAGTGGAGGAAGAGAAGGATGAAGCTGTAGGAAATCCTTGAATTTCAAGCTTCATATTTTGTGAACTGCTGTTCAATCTATCTCATTTAATTTCTGTCAACATGTGTCATTTACATGCTTTGTGAATGGTTTAATAATGCTACAAAACTCAAATAACTTAACCGAAAAAAAAAGGGGAAAGGAACTTAAAAGAAAATTTTCAAACGAACATGCAAAGGAAGCAGTCGCTTGAAGTTCCTTCCACGGTTAGGTAGGCTAATTCTCTTAGTCTAAAAAATTTTTTGTTTTGGGTTTTGGCATCATCAAAAAGGGGGAAATTGTTGGGAATTGTTAAGAACGAAATGTTAAGGGGGAACTACTATGGGACACTTCGAAGTGAGTCAAATATTTGTTTTGATTTGATCCCAAAACCCCCAAGTGTTCTATTCTCAAGCGACCCATTTTTATGTAGATAATAGGTTAGAAATTTTTCTAAGCCTATACTGTTAAGATGGCTTTTATTTTGCTTTAGTTGCTTAGGTTTAGACTGCAGAAAATTCAAGTGAAGGCCACTCGCTAGAGTGTGTTTTCAATCGAAGCGAGTCTAACCAGCCTAAGTGAAGCGTGCCGAAGAATAGCGAAGCGAAGCGAGCGCTACGGTGGAATCGAAGCGAGTCCACCAAAGCGAAGCAAAGCGAGCGCTACAGTGAAAAGCCAAAGCGAGTCAACGCGGGTCAACACTTATTAAAGCAGTCACTTGGAGAACTCACTTCCCAAGTACTCACTACAAAATGACCTTGAAGCGACTCGATTTGAAGCGGACGCTACGAGACTGAAGCGAAGCGAGCCACTACCTACCAGAAAGCGACAGCACAATTCCCGCTCCGTTTTTGAACTCCAGTCAACTAGAGATCTTCGCATTAATTACGAGATCTCCACGTGTCGAATGCGAAGAGGAGCAGAGGAGTTGACTGCCAGGCCGACAGGGCGCCGCTACAGTACTGGCACGCTCCAGTTACTATTAGTTTTGTAACTTAGCCATTTTCGGCAAAGAGACAAACTGCGCTCCTGCAAAAGCATCCAGCCTGTGCAAGTACTGTCGAGAGGAGGAGGGGACAAGGCCACCAACCAAGCAACGGATCTCGGCCAAACCTCCGCCTAAAATAGTGAAGGATGAAGACGAAGAGAAGTGAGAACACTACTTGAGCATTCGAGCGCCTACTGCAAACAAACACTCCCAGCCTTAGAGCAATCTTCGAGTCTTTCTTTCCAAGTGTTCTCCGAGTTCTAGTCTCATCGGAACTCGTCTTCGCAACCTTCACACTGAGATTTCTAAGCCCACTTCATAATCCCAGCTTAGAAAAAGAGCTCTAGCCATCTTTGCACTTACTGTAAAGAGCTCTTCATAGTGTGTCGTCGTAAACCAAAAACCTTAACCCGAAGTTCTGTTCGTTAGGTTTTTGTGTTCGTCGTTAGGTTGTTTCGATCCAAGGCCCTACTTTCATCGATGTAGAAGCCTCGATCATAGAGTCTAGATCCAAGTTTGCACTTACATCATTCCTGTAAAGCTCGATCGAAGCTAGGCTGTAAGGAGAGCCCGCAATCTCCCTGTCGTCGGACTGAAGCGAGTGAAGCTTCCAGTCCAGTTAGGTCTTTGTAGTGAATCCGTAATCACTGTGTCTGTCGTCAGATCCAAGCGAGTGAAGCTCGATCTCGACTAGGCTTTTGAAGAGCCCGTAATCTTCAAGTTCTTGAGTGAAGAGAACAGTTGCCGAGTGCAACAAAGTGGACGTAGGAGTTTCATCTCCGAACCACTATAAATCTCGTGTCGTATCTCTCTAAACCCTAACTCTCTATTTCCTTGATTATTCATTGCACTTGCATCTAAACAAACTCAACTTGGAATTTTAATTACTTAGGAAAGATATTAGCTCACCGAATTCCGCACTAAGAGTAAAGTCTCACTCTTGATCAAGCTCTAAGCTTAGGTCAAGAGAATCGTGATTAGTTCAGATCTAGCTCTCGGCTAGGTCTTAGTATTTCAAAAGAGCACTTTACTTCATACTCCGAGTTAAGGAATTTGAAGTTGAAAAACTTCAAAATACGTATTCCCCCCCCCCCCCCCCCCCCCCCCCCCCTCTACGTATTTTTCCTATAACAAACCGGGACCAACAAATTTTAAGAAAAACACATTGGTGTTCTAGAAGTTTTCACGTACTATAACGTGACAGTAATACTTGCGTATTAGAACACCTCTTCCAAAATATCTCCAATCATAAAAAATCATATTTCTCCTACAAACACATTATTTCACAGTTAATCCAAATCAAGGTGATTTTAGTCAAAATAACAACTAAATTTGCCAATATATCCAAGAAATAATGAGACAAATAATGCCCAATCAGCTAACATGATGAAATCTTTACAATGTAAACACCTTAAAATGTTAATTTGGTTAAACAACAATCCTAAAAATATATAACTAACTATGTTGATCTAATTATAACATTAGTAGTCTACTAAAAGAAGCTAGTATATTTATTTATTTATTTAAAAAGAAAATGTCGATTGCCACTTTATTGTGATGGTGTACGAAAATTATTTCTTAAAATTTGCTTGACCGGTGCAGTCATCCGTTAATGAAAACAAGGGAAATTGCATCCACGAGACTTAAGACATTCAAAATACTCCTAGGGAGAGTAAAGAAAACAACTTACCGAATTAGCTTTACTTCCGAACTTATCCGGATTTCACGATGTATTCCATATTTATATGCTTCAAAATTGCATATTTGACCCGAAGTATTTAATTATGTTCGACGAAGTAGTTCTCAACTAAACCTACACGATCGATGTTATTTTCACCGTACAAAATAGTTTAGTAAATGGATTGTATCCACAAGGATTGATGTACGAAGATATAGAAAGTACATCTACTCAAGATTTTCAATAATAGGTTTTGGTGGTTTTCTATCTAGAAATTGAAATAAAAGACAAGTAATAAAACACAAATAAGAAATCGAATATAACAAACAGAAAGATATAAACTAACAAATAAGAGAAAGATGTTGATCCTAGGGTATAATCTAACAAAACATACACAATTAATCAATGAATCTACTTAACCAATTTAATCCAACTTTGATGAAAAAGTACCCGCTCGTGCAATCTAGA
Organism: Thymus mandschuricus; assembly: GCA_029379335.1. Taxonomy (NCBI): domain Eukaryota; kingdom Viridiplantae; phylum Streptophyta; class Magnoliopsida; order Lamiales; family Lamiaceae; genus Thymus; species Thymus mandschuricus. Next base: position 7,322,830 of record CM057082.1, on the reverse strand, counting down.
GTTTCGATTAAGACAACCTAGATGGTGGGTTAGTCTAAAATTAATCACCGTTAGGTATCATAAAAAAGTAAACTAGTTGTCGAAAACTCGGGTACTACTTATATGATTAATCTAAATTCCGGTTAAGGTAAGATAGATTAAATCTTATCATGCTTCAAGTAATCAATCATGCGATAATTCCAGCTAAGACAAGAATCACACAACTAAACATACATAATTAGTGACCAATTAACCATGCATGAAATCAAACACCAAGACATGTGAATCTAAGTTAAAAGGTAAAAATAGAATATAAAGGAATTCATGTAAATTCAATTAAACATACAACCCCTAAAATCAACTAAAGAGAATTAGCTAAACATAACTAAATGAAAGGTAGAAAGGAGAATAAACATAAATAAAGACATAAAGTAAAAGAGATGGATAAGGAAAATTCTTTATTTCTTCAATAAATCTTCAAATCTTCATAAATAAATAAATAAATAAAATCTAGATCTAAAATATAAAAGTGAAAGGAAAAGAATAAGAATAGGAATTAATCTTGAAAAGTGGGGAGTCATTTACAATTCTAGGTTTAGAAGTACTAGTATCGTTTCCGTGCAATGCATGAATACTATATCAATTAAAATTACAACAAAAATTAGATTAATCAAATGAGATGAAGATAAATATAATAAATAATGGATGTTAGGAGTTTCGTACATTTTTTATATGTAGAAAATAAATGTTACTAATAATATAAGTAGAGGTCAACGGAACACAGTCTAATGATAAGACCCTTCACATCTAAAACTCAGAGTCGAGGGTTCAAAACACCTTAAGTGCTTGCATATGTGCGTGAGTTGTATTTGCTTTGATAAAATAAAATAAAAAGTATAAGCAAGGAAAACACATTATTCTTTTTATTATCAATATGAGACAATTCCATTACCCTTTTTTTTTTTTTTTAAATTTTGTATAACTTATGTCATTCTAAAATATAACTTATTTTTTCTTTAGTCTTAAATTCTTAATAAACTAAAATTGTTATTAATTCATTTTTTAATACTCTCTTGATCCAAGTTTTCACAAAGATTGGCACTTTACCTAAACGGGTCGGGTCAACCCGACCGGGTCGGGTTGACCCGAACCGAAATCGGGTCAACCGGGTCGGGTTGACCCAAGTCAAACCGGGTCGGGTCGGGTCAACGGGTCGGGTCCAGCCGCATGGTGCGGCTGGCCGCACCCAAGTCTTTGCCAAAGTACTTTACTGATAATTTTACATTTTATAAAGGGATATAAAGTACTACCTCTATCTTACAAAAGTAGTTCACCTTTCTTTTTTTGTCAGTCTCATTTCATACTTTAGTCCACTTTCTATAAATAATAAATAATACTTGGCTACAATTAACTCTCTCTCATCAAAATCAATTACAACCACACATTCTCCTTTTTCTTAATTCTTGTGCCAAGTTAAACTAAAACTACTTTTGTGAGATAGAGATAGTATTAGAAAGTTTTGTTAAACTATTGGTAAAATATGGATTCAAATTTGAAACTTGAGCTTCTAGTGTGGACCCAATAATCAGTGTGCATTACTAGGGGTGGGTCGGGATATCGTTACGCCGAAATATCAAACATACCGCGCCGAAAAAAATTAAAAATACCGAAAGAGACGGTATACCGATTTTTCGGTACGATATCATACTGTACCGATAAGCTTCGGTACGGCAACGGTATTCAAAATTACACTATCGCGACATACCGATAAATACCGTACCGCGGTATATAGCAAATTTACGTGCATGTCACAATAAATTATCACAAGATTTATAATGATTAATGCATACACTATCATATATTATATGTTAATAATTACGCATTAAAACATTAAAAGTATGATTGTATGTAAGTGTATGAACATGATAACTTATTGTTACTAGTTTAATTAAGTTAAAACATACTAGCTAAAAATAAAAATTGAATGTAATAACTTATATGTTATATAAGTTATTAGAAGTGATATGCTAGTCACCTTATGCTACACACCTTCGTGGGCACCTTCGTGTTCGACATCATTTTGTTCGATTTTTTCAATTGTAATATATTCTAATACCTTATAAATGAATATTGAAATCACTAAATCTAAAATAAATATAAATATCAATGCTCGTTTTGTTCGTTTTTTCTTCTAAGTTCAAAAAGAGTATAATAAATAAATCGAGCTTTGATCTTTATAATTTTTTTGGATCTAGTGATTTCAATATTAATTTATAAGGTATTAGAATATATTACAATTGAAAAAATCGAACAAAATAATGTCGAATACGAAGGTGCCCACGAAGGTGTGTAGCATAAGGTGACTAGCATATCACTTCTCTATAAGTTATATCTAAGTAAAATACTACGAATAGTATTTTTTCAATAGTAGTTTGATTTATATTTAAGGCATACTAGCGTAATTTCTGAATATTTTAGTTTTTAATGTAAATATATCGAAAAATATTAGTGAAATGTATAAATGTTGATTCATGAAATATGTATGTATTTTAAATGGTTAAGTATTAATTAGACTTTTTATTAATGAATTGTAATTTCTTATGGATTTTATTGTATGGATTTTATTAGTTTATGAATTTTTAATTTTATGGATAATCGTATGTTTTTGGTATACGGTATACCGTACCATACCGAAGTACGGTAAGGTATACCGAAACGACGGTAAGATAACGGTATGGATTTTTTCCATACCGAATTTTCGGTATACCGAACATTGGTATGCCGAAAGGTACGGTACGGTACGGCAACGGTATGAAAAATCTCATACCGCAACTAACGGTACGGTATACGGTATGGCGAAAATTTTACGGTATGCCGTACCGAACCACCCTTATGCATTACCCATAGAATATTAAATTAACATATTAATGTATATCCTTTAGATAAAACAATGTAAACTTTGGAGGGAAATGACAAATGTGTAAAATAGAAAATGGCAAGTAATAATTAAAATTTTGAATTTTGAATCTTCTAATTAGTGTTCGGCTGTTACAAATCCTTAATCATGGTGAAAATTTAATGTTTTTAGGGCCTGGTCTCTCTATATATTTCAACATATTGCAATTAAAAAAATTCACACAATCCAATTGCACCATTTTGTATTATTCGTTTTATATTTCTTACAGAAACTATGTGACTATATGAAGAACAATCAAAGTTTCTACATCACTCTCTCATTGTTGTTTCTTGAAGATTACATGAGGAGAAACTTTCAATATAGCTTCACATTTTTTTTTCAGCAGAAGAATGGGTCATTTTCAGTCAATATTGATGACATAATTTCTTTTTCCTTGCTTAAGAATTATAGAGATCGATGCTCTTGATCTTTATTTTTTTTTTAAAGTTTAAATTAATAACTTATGATTAGTCGTAGTTTTCGGTATTCATCTCAAACACAATTGTGTATAATGCACCTTAAAGTCTTTTAAGAATAATTACACATAACCTAGAACCGAATGTATATTGTATAATATAAATTGATTGAATATTGATATAATATTTAAAATTAATAATGCACTTTAAACTGATAAGTCGTAATCTCATTATATGGTCAGTCATAAATCTGATCATTTTGCTAGGAAATTTTGATATGAATATAATATTTGAAGCATGGATAGAGATTTAAGGCTCTAAGCCGCGATCACAATGGGTTGTGAGTCATTGATGGAGTCCAGGGTTCGTTGATTCAAGATCCTGTTCGTGTTCCGAAGGGCCGGTGACGAGAGCTCGAGCAAAGAAGTTCAAGGAAAGCTTGCAAGGATTGATTCAAGAAGTTTGAACTCAAGAATTGATGAAGAAGCCCATTGGAGAAGGCGGACCGGGATAGCTCGCGAGTTGTTAATCTTATTATGTGCGTTTGGGCTGAAGATTGAAGACTTTATTTTAATTTTCATGTGTTTTTGTTTTGGCCACGTTTTTGGGCTTTAAAAGACTTGTTTTGGGGTTTTTATCATGTTGGTTAATGGGTTGAGCCATACATTTGACTTTAGTTAAGTTATTTCCTAGTTTGATTAGGTTTAGATGGTTTTATTTGCCTCCCTATATAAAGGGGTCTTTGTGGACGAAAATTGATCATCTTATCATTAATATTATTGTGAGTTTTTATTCTCTCTTGAGAGTTTATCCTTCTTGATTATTCCAAGACGAATTCATTATCCGGCGAATCCTCATTGTGTGTCGATCATCGTTCTCGTGTGACTGAGACGATCACTATTTGGGGTATCGGTTGTTGTAAGACTGACTTATATCATTTATAGGATTAGATCTTAGGTATATTGGAATATTCATCTTGTTTGTTTTCGATTTCGTTCATTATATTGCTTCCTTTTTCCGCGTGCGTTTCAATTAGGTCGTCAAGGATCGTATCAGTCATAAACAAAATTTTAACATAGTAGTAGCATAGACTAATTGGAGAAGTTTAAAATGCAAAATACGAGCAGCCAAATAATGGCCATTGAAAGAAAAATAGGTGAGAAGAAATATTAATGTTTACTTATTTACGTACAAGTGTTACGAGAATAATTTTTTAACATATTTTCAATTTTGTTTTTGTTTAGGAAATATCTTAGTTATAAATCATTTCTAAGGTAAAAAATAGTCGTATAAGAGTTATACACGCTCTTTGTGACCACGAATTATGATAAATATTAAGTAGCATGATATTATTTTAAAGGGGTCCGTGTGTGTTAGTTCTGCCGTATGACACACTAAAATTTAAATAACAATTATATTTATCATAATTAACTCATTCTACTTGAATACTTGAAAAATGTTTAGAGTGAGACTTGAAATTAACAACCAAATTAACAAACAAAGTTATATAACGTATGAAATTCTCACGCGTCGCATGGGTGAATTACTAGTAATTATAACATTATTATCTACTGAACGAGCTATTTTATTTATTTATTTATTTTATTTATTTATTTATTTATAAAGATGTTCAGTTCCATTTTAATGTATACTTTAAATACAATAAATCTCATAAATATTTCTATTCCTTTTTGAGCCATACATAATGACATATGAGAAAGCACTTCTTTTAAAGTAAAATCAACTTCTTCTATTTTATAAAGTAGCCAAACAGATCGACCTTGATAAGCTCAACATTTCACCTGCAAAAGCCGGATAGATTGATCTCATCTAATAAGTTGATTTCGATCTGTTGACCTGACCTTATTTTATTTTTAAGTAAAAATGTTGAAAATTGATGCATTCCTCTATTTCCTATATCAAATTATTTTTCTTGGGATCGTATATGCCGATTTGGACTGGGTGCATACTAGAATATAAATAGGATCGATTACTCCATGTTGTCAAGAGCATCCCAAAAGTTATACAGTTATACTCCCTCTTCGTCGTTAAAACGTCTGCATTGGTTTAATCGTCACAAATTGCAAGAATGAATTGTGATATGTAACGATGTACATTACTCCATCCGTCCACAATATTTTTTTGACTCTAATGAAGTACTATATTGGAAAGTCCACTATTTCTCGACTCTTTCTGTTTTGGGACATATGATACACAATAATAAACACTTATCACTTTAATGTTTAAACTTTTTAACACTTTTAGTTTTATTAGATGAACCCGCAATTATTTCAATTTAACACTTCAATATAATATTAATTTATTAGCTATCACCAAAATACATTAAACTTATTACCCAAAACTTTTGTTCAAATATTGATGGACAGATAGAGTATGATTGTAGTTAAGTCTAATAATAATAATAATAATAATAATAATAATAATAATAATAATAATAATAATAATAATAATAATAATAATAATAATAATAATAATAATAATTGTAACGATCCGGCTTCCGAATTGTAACGACCCGACTTCCGTTAGCTTAACTTTGGAGTTCTTATGGTAGGCTTCCCAAAAAGAAGATGCATCTTGTGGTATGAGTAGCATCAATCAAATTCTTTAAGCTCTCCTCGAATATACAGTTTCATTCCTGTATACCCTTGGAATCCCTCTCATTTCGGCATGTCTCGGTTCATTCATGTGCCTTATAGGAGCCGCTCTTTATCCGTACTTCTGTGCATCGGCGATCACTCCGTACTTCTGCCTCGGACTTGACAATAATAATAATAATAGTAATAATAATAGACGCAAGTCAACGAAAATCAAGAGTTTCAAACAGGAAATGGTTGCTTTTTTTTTTTTTTTTTTTTTTTTGACAGCACACACGAAAGTGGGATTATATTACAATTTATAGCTCAAAATCAACCCATGTATATCTACCCACACAAAAGTGGGACAACTACACCACACAAGGTAGAAAAGCTACTCCACATACCATACTGGTAGTGGGAATCGAACTCAGTACCTCTTGAAAAGGAGAGTCCTAGGTGCCTCCCCCTTGCCACTAGGCCAAGGGGTCATTGGCAGGAAATGGTTGCTTAATTGAATTTGTCCTCTTATAAAATTCTGAATACCGACAATCATTGCTTAATTTTCAGCGTCTTATTCTGGTGGGCCTCGTGGCTGCTTAGGCTCCAGCTCTCCCAGTTTATATAAAATCAAGAAACACAATCGCTTCCTAATTTCTCCATTAATTGCAGTCATACTCCTACCGTATTTTATTCATTCATTCGCCACATTTCTTTTTTCCCAAGAACCCATCTCATAAATCCCAAGGCCAAACAACAGAGAAGAAGCTCATAGTCAGGCCTCGACGCAGGTAGTCACATCGATTTTCTTGCTTGATTTTCTAGTATGAAGTGGTTGTGATCATTTTCCTACTCAAATTAGGCAAATGAGCCGTTTTTTTTGGCCTCCCTCCCTCTCTTGCTCTCCAATTGAAAGAATGAAAATTCGCAGATAATTACGACTGCTAAGCTCGTGAAAGAATATTTTTTGTTCTGTTTATCTCCGATTATTTTGGGGTTTCGCTTGTTGAGTGTTTGACTAGGTTAAATCTATCAGCTTTTGGCATATGACGTGCATTGGGGTGATCTTTGTTTACTAGTAGTTATCTGGTCTGTTCAGCACTTATTAGTTATTACTGCACTTGAACTTTCGGCTGTAAAAAGTGCTTTGATCCTTGATTTTTTCATTTTTTTTATTTTTTTTCTCTTCATGTTTCTGTTTTACTATAACTCGTACAGACACGCTCGATTTTGTATATTTATTGTTTGTGGCCCTTTCGGGTGTTCAGTATATTACAATGTCAAGGAAGATGCTTATTGATGGGGAGTTGGACAAAACCAATGCGGTAGAAAATCAGTATGACTTCGATTTGTTCGTCATTGGAGCAGGAAGTGGTGGGGTTCGTGCATCGCGGTTTTCAGCCCAGAATGGAGCTAAGGTATAATTTTTGTAGCACAATATCCTCAGTTATCATGAAAGTGAAACAATGTGTGTTGTTTGATTATGAAGTTATAGTTCGGCCTATTTCTATTTTTACTTTGGAAGTGAACTAAGGACTGACATAGAATTTCTAAGCAGTTAATCTGTTTCATTGTATAAAAACCTCACTTTTTTTGCATGTGCTTCTTGCTAAGTGCTTTCAGTCCCACTTGATGAATCTATTTTTAGTGTCGTATGACATCTAAAACCATTTGTTTCCTTTTTCTTTTGTAATTGACAATATTTCTGGTTTGCTTCGGAGTTCTGTTGTCCGATTAGATTTCTGGGATTTAAGTGGGATATAAGATATCATCATGAGACTCTGATAGGATTTTTCAGCCCCAGTTTGTGCTATAAGTATTAGCTTTCCTCTTCCTACTTTATGAACTTGGATGTCTTTGAGAGTTCTTGACACCCATCATGATGCTCATTTTTCTATTGGATGTGCTCCTCAGATAATACTAGCTTCTTTGCTAACTCTTTGACGGGATCTAACTATATTTCCAGGTTGGCATCTGCGAGCTTCCATTTCATCCTATCAGCTCTGAAGTTATTGGAGGAGTTGGCGGAACGTAAGTCTACAAAATTGTGGACAAGTTAGTTTCATAATTATGCATCTTCTGTTTTTGCCATTTGAATTGTTCTCTGGACTTTGGTTAACGGTGCTGGATTTTTTTCTAGATTTTGTTACAAGTCTTTCATTATCTGTGATTCACCTTTTGTCATGGTTAGATTTTATAATCGATGTCTTGCTTGACTGTGAATATCAAATTTGGTGGCAAGCTGGGATTTGTTGCATTGACGATGGCTCACTCACCTTAAAAGCCTTATATCAATGCAAAAGAAGTGGAATTTTATTTTCGATGCTAATACTATTTCACATGAAATGAAATCCAATTGCTGTTACCGTGAAGATGGGGCTGTATGGCTAATACTGAAACACTTTTATTATACTAACATTCCTTTTAAATTCGGGATGAAGTTAGTAGATTAATACTATGTGCATTGTATGGCCACTATGCAATTAGATCCGTATCTATATTACCCTTTCTGAAGTTCAACTGTCCAATACTTAGTTCTTGAGTGTTTTATATCTTCTTCCAGATCAATTCATAAAAGTGGACATTTAACATTCTGTCAGCACAAGGATGCTTGTGGAGAATGTTGATTGAGCCTCCTGATTATCTTTAAACATGCGCTGTAAACTAGTCAAGGACATTTGTAATTATAATCATTAAATAAGAAGATATATGTGGATGATATTGTGGCAGGATTTTGCTGCTCTTGCTGAAGAGGATTCATGTTGCGTTGATTATAGCTAGTTTATTTTGTTTATATATTTTGTTTATGTAATTTGTACTCTGAATAATGGCTGGTGTTTGGAATAATGGCTTTTAGAATAATGTTTAGTACTTTATATTTTTCAGGTGTGTGATTCGTGGTTGTGTTCCCAAAAAGATTTTGGTGTATGGCGCTTCTTTTGGGCCTGAACTAGAGGTGAGCTTTTGGTTAAAGGAAATGAGGTGATGATTGAAAATTATGCTTTGCGCTGTAAATTTAATTTATGTCTGTTAGCTTCACTAGATTTACTTTTTCGATAACAGTACCCGGTCTTCTATAGGGCCTGAACAAGCTAGGCTTTGATCTGATAAGATGATTGAAAAATGTGTTGTAATTCTGAAATCTGTTAGATCTCGTCTCTTCTTCCTTTTCTATAAATGTATATGGTCTTTAATAATGCTTTAAAAGAGAAATCCCCTAGTAATTCTCTGCTCTGTTTATGATTATAATCTCTTGGAATTTCCATGATTGTTCGCAAGTATATTGCTATTGCTTCTTTTCCATATTACTACATAATAGTTGATTGGTTCATCTTGTTAACATGAGTGGGTCAGTAGTAAATCTTATATTTCTGCATTGTTTTCTAATTGATTATCTCCTGTTTATTAAAATGCTAAATCTAGTTTACAATTATATGTGTTTCTTGATTAATGCAGGACGCAAGGAATTATGGGTGGGAACTGAATGAGAAAATTGATTTCAATTGGAAGAAACTTTTACAAAAGAAGGTAAGTGGATATTTTTATAGATAATCATTCGCTTGTTTACTGAATTGTTGACTTTAGCTTTTTGCACATAGTAAGAAAGTAGTAAAGTACCTGATAGAACCTTAGTACTTATTGGTAGAAGAGCCTATAATAAACACATTTAGTCAGACGGTATATGGATAGGCTTACTTTAGAAACCATGGATAGGCTTACTTTAGAAACTTTTTCCTCATCCAAGATCTGCTTCTCTGGAAAGATGTTTTGTTCCCTTATTTTGCTTAGAATAGCTTATAAGCTTCAAATTATTATATTGTAGTTCGAAGACCTACCTCTTCAAGTAGATAGATGGAGATTAAGGATAAAATGGGAAGAAAAATCAAACCCTGTCTTAAACCACACCTTGAATTGGAGGAGTATTTAGTATTATTGTGAAACCATGATGAATTCTATTTCTGATGACTATACTAGCTTAAGAGCAATTGAGAGATCACATTAAATGGTAAAAAAAATTACTATTGGCTTATCTCAGTGTACCTACTTAATGCTATCATGTTCTCAGCTTTTACTATCCACTTTCAGACTGAAGAAATAACTAGACTAAGTGGGGTGTACAAGCGGTTACTTTCAAATGCTGGAGTTAAGCTATATGAAGGAGAGGGGAGAGTTATTGGCCCTAATGATGTTGAAATTATTCAATTGGATGGAACAAAAATTAGTTATTCAGCAAAACACATTCTGATTGCAACTGGAAGCCGGGCTCAGCGTCCAGGTATTCCAGGGAAGGTATGGTGGATATATTCAAAATGATTTGACGTGCTTATATTTTGACTTTGATTTATACGATCTAGTCGATCCTAATGCTTTTTTGTAATTTGTTTCCAACACAATTAACCCTAATTAGTATCTGGGTACAATTTTTTGATCTGTGTCTCCTTTTCATACTTAGGAACTAGCCATCACATCAGATGAGGCATTGAGCTTGGAAGAGCTGCCTAAGCGTGCTGTCATACTTGGTGGAGGGTAATACTTCCTTCCTGTGCTTTCGTAATGCATCAATTTGGGATTTTTAGAAACTTGTGTAAAGTCTGTTCTTTTATGTAGGTATATTGCTGTTGAGTTTGCCTCAATATGGCGAGGAATGGGCGCAACAGTTGATTTGTTCTTCAGAAAAGAACTTCCTTTAAGGTCATAAGATTTCTGTGACTACTTTCATTCTTAGCATTTGTTTCTAGGCCGCCTGCAATTGTTATAAAGCTTTTGGATCATGCACAAACTTATAAATTGGTATATATTGTTTTTTTCACTGGTGTTGTTTCGAAAATTTCTTTGTCTTGTCCCGAGATTGCTGCATTTGAACTTTTCTTTGGGTCTCACATGTATTTTAAGATATAGTATTACTTGTTTCGCCCCATATCTACCTAGCTATATCTATCAGGTTAGTCTATGTGGCCAGTCTCCAGTAGCGGACATGTAGGTTAGTTGAACTATAAGATCCACTATCTTTGTAACTTATAATCTCTAAATCTTCTAAAAATGAGTACTTTGCCTTCATTTAATAAACTGATAATCCTTAGTTTTGCCATTTCTGTTCGTATGCCGTTTGTTTATGATACTTGATGTCCGAGTCATGTGGATTATTTTCTCAGAGATCCTAAGATTCTAGTCCAGTTACCAAGATAACTTTGGCATAACTTCAGTTGAAGGAGTGAGATAGAATACTGATCATCTAAAAGGAAACAAGGCCCTAAATTTATGTGTGTTGTGGATTCCCTAATATCCGCTGACGAAAGTTAGTTGATATATTGTTGATTAAATGGATCTCGTTTCGCTCACGTTAAATCTTACCAGGGGGTTTGATGATGAGATGCGATCAGCCGTTGCAAGGAATCTGGAAGGCAGGGGTATTAACCTTCATCCTAGGGCGACATTAACAGAGGTGCTTCCTAAAAAACTTCTTCCCATTGCTTTCTACTTGCATTTATATTTGAAACTCACATAATATTACTGCAAGAAGAAAATAAGGCTGATAATAGAAATTTCAGTTATGTTGCTGCCTGTGATACAATGCTAAACATTAGTTCATTATTCTTTTTAAATATATGCCTATTCATTATTTAATGCAAATCCTCTATGATGCAGCTCGTTAAAACAGAAGGGGGGATAAAAGTTCTTACTGACCATGGTGAAGAAATTATGGCTGATGTTGTGCTCTTTGCCACCGGTAATTCTATTGTCACTATTTTTGATACGTGGGCAACTTTTATTGATGTGTATGCCAGCTAACATATCTTCAACCTGCAATGCGCTCCTCTGCTTTCTTTTGCTGCCAGTGCTGAGATTTCCTTGCATGAAATAGTATCTCAATCAACTTGTTAAATCTTCTAATACATGATGCATTCTTCATTAATTCCATACCAGTAATTCTTTTATGTATCACGTATGATACTTGAGTAGTGACTAAAAGAATTTATGGAAAATGTTACAAATATTTAGATTAGTTGTATTTCATTTGTAATTTTCAAATGCTTGAGTCTCAAACTTCCCCTTTGGACATGCATATTCTTGATTGCTTCAGCCTAATATGCACCCAGTTATGCATAGTAGTGGTTTCAAATTCCTTAGGACTATTATTTCCTTGAGTATTGATTTCATGACTGTCTAAGTTTGCGTAATATTGATGTAATGACAGTGTTGATCGGGTTTTCAATTACTAAAAGATCATACTACTTGCTAGTGTATTATAGTATCAGCTTTAGTAATCTGTGGCTTGTAATACCTCATGGTGCAATGTTTAAATATGATCAGAAAAATGTTTTTCTAAAGAAGGGTTAACCTGTCTTTTCTACCAGTCAAAAGCTGTTTATAATTGTCTCCTTGGGTACAGGTAGGGCTCCTAACTCGAAAAGGTTGAATCTGGAAGCTGTAGGTGTTGAGCTTGATAAGACTGGAGCTATAAAGGTGAGCTCTAATTTATTGAATGTTCTTGGTTTTTTGCCCCATATTACTTCTTTCTCGAGAATTCTTAAATATGAAAATAGATAGAGTCATAGAGGCAAAGGTGTAACAGTTGAAGTATTACAGAGTCCTCGGCATGTGGAAGAACTTGGATAATACCTTGGGCCTTTTCAAGCATGGAGATACTGGCTTGATTATCAAAATCTCTCATGTTTCATTTTTTTTAGTTTGATATGGAGGTTTAGTTTCTTGCTTGGTGATTATAACTCATCTTGTCCTTGGAATGCCAGGTTGATAAATATTCTCAAACCAACGTACCTAGCATATGGGCCATAGGTGATGTTACAAATCGAATGAATCTTACTCCAGTAGCTTTAATGGAAGGAACCTACTTTGCAGTACGTTACCCTCGAATTCTCACTATCACTTCTTCGTGTGTTATTAAAAACGTGTTCACTTATATATCAGACGTAGTTAATTTTCCAAATGTTTTGGTTTTCTTTATTACAGAATACTGTATTTGGTGGAAAGCCTATGGCACCGGATTACAATCATATTCCTTGTGCTGTGTTCTGGTATTGCACACTTCTTTCCTCAGCAACCCTTATTTCATTATATATGTGTTGTTTGAAGCTGAGAAGCTGTTGGCAGCTGCATATCGTGGCCTATATGGTCAACTACTTATTAACTATTTAAAGAAACCTAATCCAATATTTGTGTACTTGTTTTAGTGAGGACTGTAATTCTGCAATTTCCTTGCACTTGTTCAATTTTCGGGAGACTCTGCTTATACTTGCACAATGTTTTACTTGGCAGCATTCCACCACTCTCTGTAGTTGGACTCAGTGAGGAAGAGGCTGTAGAGAAAGCAACTGGCGACATTTTGATTTTCACTTCTACATTCAACCCCATGAAGAACACCATTTCTGGGTATGCTTTCAGAAATTAAATGCTTACTCTATTTTACTAAAATCGGTCAAAATCTTCGCACATATATCCTGATTTCTGGTAATCCACCATAGTTATGATTTATGAATATTAGTGCAGGTGCTACAACTGTATTTAAACTTGAAATATATTGCCTTAAGTAATATTGTGGATCGTTCAGTTTCTTGAAAATATGGTGTAGCATCATTTTTCTAAAGATAATGAATGCTTTGTCTCTGTTAACATGATGTGGCACAGACGTCAAGAGAAAACTGTTATGAAGTTGGTTGTTGATGCTGAGACCGATAAAGTTCTTGGAGCATCTATGTGTGGGCCAGATGCAGCTGAGATCATGCAGGTGCTTATCGAGTCATTACCCTATTATCTTGTGCCTATAGTTTATAAGTGTTTTTTTTTTTTTTTTTTTCAAAGAAGAAAGAAAGCATATAAATGAGTCATGTTATGAGAAGAGAGTATGCTTTCGTATGCTGACTTATGCATGTTTATATTGAGATTAACATTAACATCATATTGTCTGCCTCAGGGAATTGCCATTGCTCTCAGATGTGGAGCTACTAAAGCACAATTTGATACTACCGTGAGTTTCTCTCTCTCTCCCCCTCACACACACACACACAACACAACACAGGCACTCATTAAAAAGGCAACTCATCTCAGAAAAAGAAAAACAAAGGCAAAACAATACTTTTAGCTAGCTCATTATCAACGGGACTGAAGCAGTACTAAACAAAAGGCCAAGTAGAAAATGAGGATGGAATTATGAGTATCATTTTTTTTTTTCTTGATATGCTCAATAATTGTTTGGTTGATATTTTGCAGATTGGGATTCACCCTTCTGCTGCTGAGGAGTTTGTGACGATGCGGTCAGTGACGAGGCGAGTCTCTCCTGGCAAACCAAAGACCAACCTGTGAGAATTGATTATACAATATGATAACAACAATTCGTGTGTCCTCAAATATATGTAGCTGAGGGAAGGTGTAGTTTGATATGCTATAAGTTTGGTCCTTTAAGTTGAGGTATTGGTTATAGATTTCTGAATATAATTATACATAGCTGCAAATGTTGAATAAAGCTCGCCTTTATGCCTGCGTTTTTATTGATGATTTCTAATTTGGATTCGGTTATTATTATCTGGTATAATTGGTACGAAATAGCCTTTAAGGTCTCTCTAAATATACACAATGGCAGAAATGGGAAATCAAATATTGGATTTTCAAGTATAATTGATTTATGAAATTTTGAATTCTCTGTAGAGAGGAACCACGATCTTGTCCAACTTAGATATTTGAGTTTGCGAAGTTGTGAAATTAAGGAGCCATTCTTGTCAATAAGCAATTTGGTTTGAATAGACAAGCCTGACGAACTCCAAATGTTTGGAAGATAATGTTCACGGTAAAGCACTTGATCTTTCCTTGTTAAGATAGGGCAATAGTTGGAGATTTATACGTCGGCTGCGATTGGAAGAGGGTTTGGATCAGTTGGAGAGCCCAATTGGTTTGACGATTCGGTGCATGAATTTAGTTGTCTCACTAGAATGAAGAAGCTCCAAAGTGAAAGATTTTCACTTATGTTTATTGCCAATGATGCAAACTGGCCCTCACAAGTTGTAATTTTCATGTCTAGTCAATCCAAGTTCATGCAAGGGAGTTGCATCATTAGCTCGACCCTAGGCTAGGTAGCCTGTTTATACTTCGACACTGAGGAAGATCTGATAGAGATGCCATGGAAGCTTCCTAGACATAATTGTCCTTGTGGAAGAAATCATTCAGTTTTACTCGCGTCACGATATCTGAATTAGTTAATCTACGAAAATTGAGGTAGTGGGAGACTGAATGGAGTCAAACCTCTTCTTTCGTAATTACAAATATGTGGCTATCGTGCTTTGGAGATGATTTTAGATTGGATTGAGTCGCAATTTGACTCTTCAAAAGAGCCACCGTCGTGTCCCCACAATATTATCGATTAATCTCTACCACTTCCGGTGATACTCCTTGTGTGCTACTCTCGTTTTCAATATTTTGAATAACCTTTTTCCGAATTTTACATTTTACATTCTATTTTATTTCTTAATTTGTAGTTGATAATACTCAATATGGACATATTGTTCCCTATGCCAAGTACTTTTGATCCAAAGCGATGTGTGAAAGAACAAGTAGAGCCAAAGATAAAATCAACATTTTAAGATCAATCATCAATCTAGTCATTATTAATAAAAGTAATTATGCTATAATATTTAACTTTTGTAGTAGTTTCAATCAATTATAGTGGTCAATCAACAACCATAAGCACTCAAACTGATGAGGTTTACATAATGTTTCTAATGGCATGTTCAATTTCACATTTGATAGGCAAATTAATGATCGACTGAATTATTCTTTGTAGTCGGATCAATTTCGTAAAGAAGCCATAATTTACCTTATTGAATCGACTCTCAATAAAAGCATATTTGGATTGCTAGAGCCGGATTTTATCTCATAGAAAACAGAACCAACACATAGAAAGATAAAGAGTGAATTATCATCATTCAAGCACAAAACCCAGGCTTAAAGCAATAGAAAATCAATTAGTTGAGCATCATATCACTTGCAAACAAAATATCAAGTGCAATACAAACCCAGAAACTGAGGCGGATGTTGCTCTCAATTCTTATTTTAGCTTACCATGTTTTCAAGGGTTGGTTACATCTTTTGATTGCCATTTAGGACCTCAAATGATAGAAGAGGTGACGAGAAAAGAGACAAACATCTATGAGAAGCAGCCAACCTAGGGTTCTCCACCAAGCTCGACTCTTAAGTTGTCGTATGGGTACACCTTGGGTGCCTGTAAAACCCATAGGAAACATGAAAAAGAGAATGGAAACTTCCATAATCAGGAATATGAATAGATCTGTACTAGGGATGAACTTAATTGCCCTCCCTTGCAAATAGTTAAACTAGTTTTGACATTTTTTCATCATCATAGCAGTACCAAAACAGTGAGCACTGACTTCTGATTTGCAGATACTATGAAGTGTATTTGCGGTCTTTGCAGTCTAACAATTAACAGATAATTAATGGGAAGAAAAAGCTAAGCCTGGAGCATGTCAAGACTAATAGGTTAAGATGCTCATCAACTATTACTGAAGAAAGACTTGGTCTTCCATACATTAACAGCTCTCGATCAGAGAACATTGTCGAGTATATACCCAAGAGGTGGAAGGAACTGATAGAAATTAATTTTATTCCTTCAATTATCTGATTACTTTGCATTAGTTTAGCATCTCCATTTGCACATCATTGTAGGACAAGTGCAGTTAATAAAAAATAACAAATGCATAACGAGAATCAAAAGGGGCAGGCTTCCAGACACAAATATCCTAACTTCAACTATTTCTCAGTAGCTAAGCTGTATTTATAGGAGGCTATATCAACAGGGTGCATATAGTCAGCAAAAATTAGCATAATAATATATTTCAAATTAATAAAGTAAAATGAGTATGTATTTCAAAGTATACAGGGACATAGCAGTTCCTATTAGAAAACAAATATAGTTGAGCGATATTTTGGTTCTATGGCTAACATAACTTCATTAAACATTCCATCTTGAAAGAAGCTCATTGAACTAATTACATAAGCTTACAGTTCATCAAAGAATTAGGACAGCCAACTAAGAATAACTTTAAGGAGTCGGACAACCAGTGACATAATACTTCTTGTTATTCGCAATAAACAGCAAAAACAAAAGCCAAAAAGTCCTAATGCTCCATTTTACCCCATGATTTGGATTCTTTCACCAAATTAGTAAATCTCAGTAGTGCATCGAAACACTAGGTTCTGTGTCCTTTATCTCACACTTCCTGGAGCACTTTGCAGAGATAGTAAGTCAACAGAACCAATCTAACTAACAAAAGATCAGCTCCTATTCAAAAAAAGTGTGATGCTTGTTGGCTGCTCAAGTAACAAAGAATCAACATATAATTCACAAAAAATATTTGATAAGCCTTGATTAATGCATTCCAACAGAGAGTTGAAATGTAATACTCTCTCCACCCCATAAATATCATCCTGTCTCTTTCTCCTGCGGAGGGCAAAAACAGAACAAATTCACATTCACAGTGCACTCACTTTCTTCCTAAAGACAAACATTCAACCATTTCTTAAACTTTCTTTTGTCAGAATTTTCTTAAATGTTTTGCTTTCCCCAACTAGAAAAATTGTTTTAGCTCACCCTCCACCGATATAAACAAATTCAAAGGATTAGATCACCACTGTTAAACTCAGATGGCTAAATTCCCCTACAAGTTCATGTTTAATAGATAGAAAAGTTACCAAAACAGTCAAAAGAATATGATGACACATATTCTACCATCAAAGAAGTCATATCGGAGAGATAAGCATGCATTTCAACACCTAACCTGATAAAGGAAGCCAATCTCTTTTAGAAAAATTCCCTATCACATAACCAGTTTAGTCCGATACCATACTAATTAGTATTCTTAGAGTTCACTAATTGGCCTATTAAACAAGAATTGTAGGAGAAATCTGGCAGCACAAAAGAGATTCCTGATTCATCTATTACATTGTTTATTTACTTTATCGATGGCTTTTTAGCAAATTATCTACAAAACCATTCCATTGCTCTTTCTAATATCAGAATCTTGAGAGCACAGTGAACAAAGGTAACTACACAGCTATAACCAAATATCAACACCATCAATTAATTGGTATTGCCAGTGTGCATACAAAAGTAGGGAAAAAAGAGTATAAGTTAACAGAAGGAGACATTCTGTAAACTCTGCATTAAACACTAATATCCATATTTTCAAAGAAAACCACTGATGCTTAAATTTATACATGAATACATCCAAAGCAAGATACAAGAAATCACGCAAAGGAAAATCCCAAGGAAATTACAAACCCAAACCTACGACTCACTGATATCCAGATCACACTCGGGATAAAAGATTAACTGCAACCACTGGATAAGAAAACACGTAGAATCAAGAAACTTGACTTACAAATGGTATTTTAGAAGCTTTGTCATTCCACACGGCTAATAGACCAAGACCCGCGAAACAGCTCAACCCACCGCACAACCAAGCCAATGCCTCATACTACAACACAAAGTAGCCATACCAAATCTCAATCAAAACCCAAACCGCGAGCCAATTAAGAACAGAAGCTGATCCACGTATAAAAAAAAAAAATCTTAACAAAGACATATAGGCATGTATCCAATTCAAACGGTAAAAAGGTCCGACCTTTCCAACAGTATCAGCAATCCGGTCGATGCAAGGTTCTGGAAACGGAGTACCGTTATCCCACACAAGTTCATCATTCACTGAAAGCTGCATTCAAGCCAAAATTTCTAGGGTTTCAACATTTCTCCGATTCAAATGGATTGAAACTCAAAAGATCAACGGATTTACCGGTTTGTCGGGGACGAGGTGCTTTCCGACGGGGAGTCCCATTCCCGAGCGCTGCCGGAGAGAGGAAGCGACGGAACGCGAAACGACGCCGTTACCGCCCATGATCCGTGATGCCACGTGGCTCAGCCTTCCTGCCATTGTCAAATAGTGTTCAGGTTTTCCCCTGGTTATCTAATTTGAAGGAGCTGCGAATCGGTGAGTGATGAAATCGGTAATTCTTCTATTTGGGAAATGGCAGCGCTACCACGCCGGATGAATATACGCTCTCTGTATTTTAATTTTACACATTAAAATGTCGATACTGGAAATGGAGTAGTACTAGTATATTTTATTTTATTTTTAAATTTTCGATTGAGTGATGTTATTCGGCCATAATGTGGCCGATCATAATTTAACTTTTTTTTTAATTTTTTTTAGTATCAAATAATTTATATATTTATGCCAAACTATTATGGATTATAAAAAACTCAAAAAGCGATACTCCGTATTTTTTACATATTTTTTAAAATTAATTCTTTAATTATTTGATAATTTTTATAATTTTAAAGGATTTATTACCTTTTTATCTAGGAAAAAAAGAGAAAAATATGCAATTTTTGGGTAAAAATTATTTTTAAATCAAAATATTAAACAAATAAATCATAGTTATCATTTACAAATTTTAAAATTACGTATATTATGAAAAATGTCGTTGTGTGGCCGGCCACATTATGGCCAAATAGCATTATTGTTTTCGATTAATGATTTTAAAAAACTATACTCCCACTGTGCCCACTCTTAAATCATAAATGGATGACTCTTTCCGGATACGAGAATTAAAACAAGGGTAATAGTGGTAGATAAAGTATTGTGAATCAATTTTAGTGGGTTAAAATTTTGCTATTTAAGGTATATAGTAGAGACAGACAAAAATAAAACTTATACTTTTATGAATTATGAATGTGACAGAGGGAGTATATATTTCCAATTTCTTCTATTTAAATAACTTTGCTTATAGAAAATTAACTACAGTATTTATCCAAAAAATAAAAAAGGAAAAACGCAATTATTATTATTTGGAAATAAGCATTTTTTTTTTCCTTTCAAATCCTTCTTTACTGAATATCTCTTATATACGAATATGTATATGATCAGTTCACAATTCTCAACGGAGTTTGAGCTTGGAGATGAAAAAAAATATGGATGGATTGGGCGATAATCTGGATTGGAGGAATGTAGAATGAATTTTCGATGTCGAAATTTCAATTGGATGAGATGCTGCAATTACAGAATGTCGAAGAGGTTTAGCTTTCTTAAATTCAAATTATAACCTGGAATCATTCTATATCAGTTTATCACAATGTGTTCTGTGGACGAACCTTCTCTTTAGAAATTTTATTTAAATTTCGTCTCAATGCTCTCAATCAATGGATGTTACAGGAGGAAGATGACGATGAACGAAGCTTGCCACAAGTCATTAAATAGGTTAGCCTTCTAAATTCTCAATTTCATGTTATCAATGATGGTGAAATTCATTAACAGTGTATACAGTCTGTCATGTTTATATGTGTAGATATGGAGTATTTCTTTTGTTAGTTTGATTTCAATGCTGTGAAAAGTGGTGAGGGAATTATATAATTGGGGTCAAGTTTGATTGTTTTGTTATGGGGAGAAGGAATTCATCATGTCCACTTTGCATTATTTAGCAAAAAAGAAAGATTTTCTTGCTTTCATGCCTTCCTTGCTCTCTTCATCAGGACTATCCTGATACATAAACAACTAGTACTATGTTTTAATGTATAAAACGTGATTATGCAAAACTAATCTGCCACATCAAGTTATTCCAAGTCTGTTTCCAATTCATAGATCAACGAATCTTGTGTATGTAATAAGGTAGTATCTAGTATTATCTGTTTAAGTACAGAATCTGTGTGGCTGTTTTGTTTAATATTAACCAAGAGGCTAAGAGCTTTTGAAAAGTATATTGTATACAATTGAGGCCAAATTTGTACGCCCTGTTGTCTATCTGGTGCTGGAACTCATTTCCAATTTGCTCTCTCTATTAGCTGATTCTTTGTATCTCTTGTTTCCCAAAGAATTTTCTTCATGTTCTTTTGGTTCCTTGCTTCATTAGGATTATCTTCTAATATCTTAATTTATTTAGCTGTGCTAAAAGTTACCAAATGGACTAATCTGTTGCATCAAGTTATTCTAATCCTGCTTTCCCTTTTACCTTCCCAAAGACCGAGAGGCATATGAACAAATCAACAAATGACAGAACTTGTACTGTCTATATGCACATGCTTGTAGAATTCACAGCCAACTCAGAATATTGCCACAACAATCCTAAAGAAGAGTGGTTAGTTCTCACCGATACACCAATAAAATTGTAATACCAGCCATCAAAGAAATTAGAGCCTCTAATTCTTCTTCTTGCAATGTTAGAAGCAATGGTCTCGTTGTTGCTGCAGGATATCCATGATTTGGTACTTGAAGAGGGAAAATTGTTGCTTGGTGTGCCCAAAGAAGTGAAGGATCTTAAAAATGAGTTGACAGAAATGAAGATTCTCCTTCAAGATGCTGATGGGAGAGAAAACGAAAGCAAAGTGATCGCGCATTTGATTCTGAAGATGAGAAAACTTGTGGACAGAGCTGAAAATGTCATTGAATTATATGCCTTTCAAGAGTCTTCGAGGAGAAGGCGAGGCCTGAAAAGGCTCCTTCGTAGATACTCATGTATCTTGAAAGAATGCTACTCCACCTACCACCTAGGCACAAAGATCTTGGATATTAAATCAGAGCTTGCAAGTATAAACAAGCGGATGAAAGAAGAAAGCGAAAAGGGTCACACCAATAAAAGGGGAAGCTCTTTCTCTCTTGGCAACCAAAATTTGAACAGAAGAACCTACCCCAATTTTGAGATCAATGATTGCTTTATTGGGAAGGAGGATGATATGAAGAAGATTGAGTCTCTCATGATTGATGAAAAAGGGCCTCAAGTTATTTCAGTATGGGGGATGGGCGGAATAGGCAAAACCGCCATTGCCAAAAGGGTCTACAGGAAAATACTTGAAACCAAAAAAGGTGGCTTTGAATGTTTTGCCTGGGTGTGCATAACACAGCAATGCCAGATTCAATCAGTTTTGGAGGATGTTTACTTGCAGCTAACCGCCCAGAAAAAAGATGACATTTCGAACGTAAGCAGGAAGCAGAAGGAGCTTTCAAGTCTGACTGACAATGAGTTGATCACACATTTATGCAACATACAAAGATCGAAGCGATGCCTTATTGTTCTGGATGATCTTTGGGACCCTGGTCACTGGAAAGCTTTGAAGAAAGCTGTGGGTGTCCAAGATTCGCGAAGCAAAATCTTGGTCACCACATGCAAAAGTGGGGTAGTGGATATTGGCAAGGAGGTTGAACTTGGCTTACTCACTGCTGATGATGCTTGGAAGTTACTCAAGAAGAAAGCATTCCCTGAGGGCAAAGATACTCCAGGTCAGTTATTACTTGTGGTTTAGTTTCTGTATATTTACCATTTCATGCCAGATCTCATATTTCGTTATTATTAGCCTACACTAATAAAGTAATTATGCATATACACGTAATTATAATCTTGTCTTATGAACATTGCATAATTATAGATGTGGTAGATGAATTGAATACATGATATCATATACATGTGAATTCATTGATTAAGATGTATTACATCATTGATATAGATTTATAGATTTATAAGTGTACTATAATATATTTCTATCATCATTGTTTAGTTTAAGAAGAAAAATATGAATATAGAGGACATACCTTTCATAGAAAAGGTGAAATATATCGTGAAAATGTGAAACTTCTTATATATGTTCAGTCATTATCATTATAAATATACTCCCATGAATTCATTTTTGTAGTTGTACATATATTATATGCATCCATAGATATAAAATTATTCTTATCATAAACTACTCATTTCATGATTCTTATATCAAGTGCAAGGGAATAGAGTTTAATGATATCAAATTAAAAAGCTTGATACTACTTTCATAGTGACAAATGAAAATGGTGAAACCGAAAAATAGTCATTAATTACCAATTTTTTGACTCACATAATAACTTGATTATTTACTTTAACTTGAACTCAATATAGTAGATCATTTTAGGCATTATCAACTCTTACACTTATTAATAATTTATTTTTACGCATTATGTGTTCCAATTGTATATACCTATTTTTCCTTTTCGTTCTACGGATCACTATTTTCCCCCACTCGGAGGGTAATATATGTATATACCTATAGTACTATTATTTTGTTATGGTGTTCCTTATTATGACATTTATAGAATGATTCAATTAAGAATATATTTAATCATAAGAACTAGACTAATAATTTATCATGTCTTTGCATCTCTTTCTATGAAAGGTATGTCCTCTATAATCATAGAATGATTCACATCTCGTTCCTTAGACAAATGCAAAACCATAGTTAAACATTTAGTGAAAAAGTAAATTTGTACTAAGACTGCTCTCTATCGTAACATAATTTATATTCTCTTTATAATGAAACTCATCAATAATATTTTTAATATAACAATATGAACAATGTCTTTGCAATCGTTTAATGAATCATACTCCCTCTGTTCCATTGCACGGGATTAAAACGTGAGTGATAGTGTTGGATAAAGTAGTGTGAATGGGTTTTAGTGGGTTATAATTTTGCCATTTAAGGTAATATCCTTGTATTAGTGGAACTGATGGGAATATAATTTCTCCCTAATTGAATGAGACGGAGGGAGTAATGATTAATGACAAAAAAAAGTTGTCATAAGAACAAAATGAATCATGACATAAAAAAAAAAGGTTTTATTATTAATATGCGGTATGCACTAAGGATTTGCTAGTACTAGTTGTATAAATTGGATATTCTAGTTGAGTTTAAATTTAGTTTACAAATTAGCGTTCTAGGAGATTCACCTCAGACAATTTCTCTTTGTTGAACTGCTAGTTCTCATTTCATTTCACATGAAATAGAAGAGGCCTACATAAAAATATGTTTTGCCAATGGTATAACTTTTCATTTAATTATTTCCATGAGCAGTACTTTCAACTAATTACCATTTTGTATCTTTGTATACAGACTTTCCCTTTGAAGAAAAGGAACTTGTCAAAATTGGGAAAGAAATGGTACAAAAATGTGGATATTTGGCTTTAGCAATTTGCTTACTTGGTGGGGTATTGAGAAAGAAAAGTTCTATGACGACTGGGAGTCCGTATGTAAGAATATCAGTGCATCTCTATATAGGGGTGAGAGTGAAATTGATGGAGTGCTAAATCTAAGCTATAAAAATCTACGTTGTGATTTGAAGCCGTGCTTTCTCTCTTTGGGTATACTCAAAGAGGATGAAAGCATAGATGCTGATGAGCTTTATGGAATGTGGATAGCACAAGGCTTGATTTCAAATGAAGATAAAGGACAGGATGAAACTTTAATGGATGTTGCCGAATATTATTTACGTGAGTTGGCCTCTGCGTCCATTGTCCAAGTTGAAACTAATGATCTTGTACCGTCAGTTAAATGGGCATGCGGTCTTCATGATGTAGTCCGAGAACTATGTCTGAAAGTAGGGAAAAAAGAGGGCGCTGGTGTGAAGCTTTTGGATTATGAAGGTGGGAAATTCAGTACCTCACTATAGGATGCTTTGACTGAAGCACGACATTTGAGTATCCATTTCAACAAAAAATTTGAATCGGTAGATGAAAGGCTTACAAGCACTGGTGGAGAAGATGCTGGCAAACATTTAAGATCCCTTCGAGTTTCAAATGATGTGCATTGGGAAGAAACTGATGATTTTGGCACTATCAAATTTCCACCACAAAGTATTCTTAATTTCAAGAAATTCAAATTTCTGAGGGAGCTGGTTATTGTGCGATTCAATTTTGATGGTGGAAAGTTACCTAAAGGGATCACTAATCTTGTTCTCCTTAGATGCTTACGATTACAAGATTGTAAACTTGATGAGCTACCACGGTCTATAAGAAATTTTGTGTACCTAGAAACCCTTGATTTACAAGGTTCACTTGAAGTTAGAATTCCAAATGTGTTGAAGAAGTTGTGCCGACTGAGACACTTGATCCTTCCTGGTAATGATAATGAGGAGGATGAAATTGAAAATCCTGCTTATGATTATGATTACAAGGAGAATAAAATTGAAAATGATCAGTTGAGATTGGATGAGGTTGTAGATGAGTTGGAGACTCTAGCGGGGTTCAATAGTTTGGTGCATGAATTGAAATGTGCTACTAGAATGAAAAATCTCCGCAGTTTTTCTGGTGAAGTACACAACAACAAAAGTTTGGTAGCTATTGTCGATGCCATTGAGAATTGGGACAAGTTACAGGTTTCTGTACTTGTGATCAGAGGCAACTGCCATTTTGAAAGTAAGGAAGAACACATGAACTTGAAGAAATTATTCACATGTCCCAATCTTTATTACTTGGTCATTTCTGTTGAGATTGGGAAGCTACCAGCGAGTAACGACTTCATTGGCTCAAAACTTGTGACATTGGTCTTGTCTGGAAGTAAAATGGAGGATGATTGATAAGAACAGAAAAGATAAATCAAACGGGAAAACCGTTTGCCAGCCGCAGGCTCTCAACTCAATAATATTATTGATGATAATAATTCAAACCCTAAACAACTCCTTAAATACTTCTACTAAACGGGCTTACCCATTAACCCAGCCCATAATTATTAACTCCAGCAAACTACCCATAATAATTAACTCTAGCAAACCAATCAACTAAAACATAGGAAATAAATAAACAGTTAACTAATTTCCCACAGCCCACGAACAGTGAGCCTAATCCCGTCCCCGTCGTCGATAAACGAGCAAGGGCTGTGGTCCCTCGTCCTCGACCAGCCCCTGCTCCTGCTCCCTATCAACTCCATCCTCCTTAGAAACCACCTTGTCCTCAAGGTGGAAATCTGGAAATTGTCGCTTGAAATTGGCCACACTTATCCACGATGCGTCATCTTCATATTGTCCCACCCACTTAACTAAAATCTGCTCTTCATCATGTTCTCCCTCCTGAACATTCCGCCATGCTAGGATTGTCTCCGGTTCAAACACCGGACCTACAGGCAACTCCAAACTTTGTGGCAATTCCAACTCCACTGGATGCTCACCCACCACCCTTTTCAGCTGTGACACATGGAACACAAGGTGGATTCGACTTTCAGCTGGTAGGGTTAGCCGATAGGCCGTAGATCCAATGCGCCCCTCCACAGCAAACGGCCCATAAAACTTTGCCGACAACTTATGATGCGGTTGTTGAGACACAGAAGTCTGGCGGTAAGGACGAACCTTCAAAAACACTCGATCCCCAACTTGAAACTCCACTGCTCGACGATGTTTGTTCGCTTGTTTCACCATACTCTGCTGTGCCTTCTCTAAATTCTCTTTCAATCGCCCCATCATCACATCTCTACTTCCCAACACATCTGCCACCGCAGCCACTCTGCATTCCCCGGGCATGAACCTCTTAATGGCAGGGGGTCCTCTTCCATACACTACTTCGAATGGAGTTATTCGGGCAGCCGTTTGAAAGGATGTATTATACCAATACTCAGCCCACGGCAACCATCGCAGCCACTGCTTCGGTTGTTCACAAGTGAAACAACGCAGATAAGTTTCCACCACACGATTCAATACCTCGGTCTGCCCATCCGTCTCCGGGTGATATGCCGAACTGAATTTCAATTGGGTCCCGGATAATGCAAACAATTCTTTCCAAAAAGCACTCACAAAGATTGAATCCCTATCACTGACAATAGACCTTGGAATTCCATGTAATTTCACCACTTCTCGAACGAACACTTCAGCCACCGAACGCGCCGTAATCGGCGGTTTAAGCCCTACAAAATGTCCATATTTGGACAGTCGATCGACCACCACCATTATCGAAGTGTAACCCCGAGACTTCGGCAAGCATGTGATGAAATCCATTGAGATATCCTCCCAGATCAGATCTGGGATCGACAATGGCTGAAGCAAACCGGCCGGCGACATAGTTTCATATTTAGCTTTCTGACAAACCAAACACTGCGATACATAATTTTGTACTCTCCGAAACATCCCCTTCCAATAAACGTTCATAGCTAATCTTCGGTAAGTGCGAAATCTCCAGCATGGCCTCCTGTCGGCGTATCATGGAACTCACGTAATAATTGTGGAATCCACTTAGAATCTGCTGCCAATACCAGCCGCCCTTTAAAAAATAATTTGTCACCATGCAATTCAAATCCCGGCCTACTCCCCGGTTGCTCACTTATCGCCTTGACTATGTCGCAAATATAAGCGTCCCGCTGCTGCTCTTCTCTCACGTCGGACAGCCCCAACCACTCCGGCCCACTTATAGCAGCTAAGGCTGTGTCCTCCCCTCGTCGCGATAAAGCATCTGCTGCTGCATTTGAAACTCCGGTCTTGTACTCAATTATAAAATCATAGCCCAACAGTTTGGCTACCCAAATTTGTTGCGATGGAGTCACTATTTTCTGCGTGAGGAGGTGCTTGAGGCTGCGATGATCTGTTCGCACCACAAACCGACGCCCGACCAAATACGGTCTCCAGTGTTGGATAGCCAAAGCGAGTCCCATCATCTCTCGTGCATACGCTGACCTAGTCATAGTTCGATCCGCCAATGACTTGCTGAAATAGGCAATGGGCCTTCTTTCTTGCATCAACACCGCGCCTACCCCAGTACCCGAGGCATCACACTCCACAATAAATTGGCGGTCAAATTGTGGCATAGCCAAAACCGGAGCCTCTGTCAAAGCTCGTTTGAGACGCTCGAATGCCACCGCGGCCTCAGAAGGCCATTCAAACTTAGTTGAAGCTGTCTTCTTCAATAGAGCGGTCAGCGGTTTTGCAATAAGGCCATACTCCCTAACAAACCTTCGATAATAGCCGGTCAAGCCCAAAAATCCACGCACATCCCGAAGCGAACGTGGCCGTGGCCACTCAACCACTGCACTAACCTTTGCAGGGTCCATTGCCACGCCCGCAGCTGAAATTATGTGGCCCAAGTATTCCACCTTAAGGCACCCAAATGCGCACTTTTTCCGGTTAGCTTTGAGCTGATTCTCCTTCAACACCCGCAGACCTGCACCAATTGCCTTCGATGCTCCTCCCAAGATCGACTGTAAACCAGAATATCGTCAAAGAAGACCAGTACAAACTTCCTCAAATAAGGGCGAAATAAATCGTTCATAGTCGACTGGAAGGTGGCAGGGGCGTTCGTAAGTCCGAAGGGCATCACCAAGAATTCATAATGCCCACTGTGAGTCCGAAACGCTGTTTTTTGTATGTCCGATACAGCCACCCTTATCTGATGATATCCTGATCGCAAATCAATTTTTGAGAAGACCACGGCGCCTGCCAACTCGTCCAACATCTCTTGTATGACTGGAATCGGATATTTATCCGGGACTGTCGCCTTATTTAATTCGCGGTAATCAACACAAAAGTGCCAACTGCCATCTTTCTTCTTAACCAACAAAACAGGGCTAGAGAAAGGACTCGAACTCGGTCGAACTATTCCTGCTAGCAACATATCATTCACCAATTTTTCTATTTCATCTTTTTGAACATGTCCATACCTATAAGGCCGCACTGACACTGGTTTTGCTCCTGGCACAAGTTCAATTCGATGATCAGTGCCTCTCCTTGGGGGAAGACCTTGCGGTTCCCCAAAAACTTCTCCGTACTGTTCAAGCAACCCTCCCAAACGGCTCTCGTCTGGATCAATCAACTTCGCGGGTTCCTTCTCCAGAACTACTGCCCAGAATTCCACTTCGCGTATGCGGCTTAAAGTTCGAAGTCCTACTGGGCTTCGGCAAAGCGTGGGATCCCCTCGTAGTGTCACCTTATTGCCTTCCCACTCAAAACTCATAGTCAGGGTTTCCCAATTCGTACGTACCTCACCTAGCCTGGCGAGCCACGCAACTCCCAATATCACGTCGACTCCTCCTAACGGAAACACAAAATATTCGGCGCAAACCTCGCAGCCCGGTAATGACAGCGCCACCCCCTTGCAAATTCCCTCTGATTCTTGCCGACGCCCATCTCCCAACTGAACTCCAAACTTCCCTGTCTTGTCCGGTTTGAGCCGAAGAGTGGTTATCAGAGACGAGGATATAAAGTTGTGGCTAGCGCCACTATCTATGAGTACGGTCAGCGTCCTTCCTCTCATCACCCCATACAGTCGCATAGTTCGAGGACTGGATATGCCTGCCATAGAATAGACCGGCAGAGCTCCATCCTCCTCTGAACCTTTCTCTGGCTCTTCTAGCAATTCCTGGCCTGTGGGTTCATAAAATTCTGAATTCTGGAGGTCAAGGTCCCAGTCTTCGTCTTCTTCTGCCAACATTACCCGTAACTGTTTGAGGGGGCACTCATGACCTGGGGTGTAGGGCTTTTTGCAACGATAACACAACCCTTTTGCCCTTAGATCTGCGTAATCCTGAGGCGTCAAGCGAGTGAATCGTGGTCGTGCAGTTGGGGGACGATCCCCAGGCTTTTGGGGGTTGTTAGCGGAGCTCCCGGAGTTGCTACTAGCTGCCAATGTCGGTCTAGAGAAGTGGTTTGATCGCTGACCGGTGTTAGTGAAACTCCGGAACGATCTTCCTCCAGCCTGCACAGAGAGATTATCCTCAATATCTCTTGCCAATTCCATCGCCGTCTCCAAGTCACTTGGTCGCAGGAGCCGCAACGAACTTCTGATCGCCTCCTTCAGCCCTTTCATGAAATAACCAAGGTAATGTTCATCGGTCAATCCCGGCACTTGGCTCGCTAACTGGACAAAAAGGTTGACATAATCATCCACCGTTCCAGATTGTTTCACATCAGCCAAACGTTCAAAGGGGTTGCCCTTGAATCGCGTATCGAAACGTGCCACCAAGGCTTGCGAAAATTCCTCCCATGTTATTCTTGGCTTGCGTGATCGCAACCAAGTTACCCAGTATAGCGCCGCTTCCTCCATAGCTACCACTGCTGAAGCCACTTTCTGCCCGGCGCTAGTGCCGTGAATCTCAAACTGCTGATTGGCGCGAGCCACCCAACCGATCGGATCGGCACCGTTAAAGGACGACAGTTGCAAAGGATCCACTGGAGGCTTTTTCCCTGTCGCATCCTCTGTTTCCTTCTCCTCATGCATCGGCTTATCCCCAACCTTCTCCTGGAGCACTTTCATCACCTTCGAAACCTCGGACAACGCCGCTGCAATCTCGTCCAACGATTTCTTCATCTCAGTTTGAGAGATTTCAACCTTGTTCAGGCGTTCTGTGGTAGATCGCAAGTCCATGTCGACGGGACGGGATCCGGCAGGTCGGACCAATTGATAAGAACAGAAAAGATAAATCAAACGGGAAAACCGTTTGCCAGCCGCAGGCTCTCAACTCAATAATATTATTGATGATAATAATTCAAACCCTAAACAACTCCTTAAATACTTCTACTAAACGGGCTTACCCATAAACCCAGCCCATAATTATTAACTCCAGCAAACTACCCATAATAATTAACTCTAGCAAACCAATCAACTAAAACATAGGAAATAAATAAACAGTTAACTAATTTCCCACAGCCCACGAACAGTGAGCCTAATCCCGTCCCCGTCGTCGATAAACGAGCAAGGGCTGTGGTCCCTTGTCCTCGACCAGCCCCTGCTCCTGCTCCCTATCAATGATCCAATGGGGATACTGGGTAAGCTTCCTTGCTTACTTGAATTGTGTTTAGGGTGTGATTCATTTGTCGGGGAGGTGATGACGTGCCATGCTCTCAGTTTTCCGAGAATGGAGAGGCTTGAATTGTCTGAATTACCAAACTTGAAGGAGTGGAGAGTGGAGCTGGGAGCCATGCCCCGTCTTTCTGAAATCCAGTTCTGTAATTGTCCTGCTCTGAAGATGTTTCCAGATGGACTGAGATCTACTCTTAAAAGATTCACAATTTTACAGATGCCTGACTTGGCAAAAAGAGTTTCGCCAATGGGTGAGGATTTCGGCAAACTCCCCCATGGCGTTTCACTGAACATACATGACTGGTGAATTGTCACCTTCCACTCAAGGTAACTCTATTTTTCAACATTTTCAATCCATATTTAAGCTTTAAATTTTAGTCAAAAAATGTTTTTTCCATCAAATTTATTTATTTTTCTGTCATACACAAAATGCTTATATCTACAAAATTGTCATTGCTGGATATTTGGATATTGATTTATAAATGAGCCGTTATGCATTAATCATCTACAACTAGAGATTTTTAAAGGAGCATATTTATCTTAACAGTATCATGAACAATTCTCTTATAATCCTTGCTTTTCTAATCATGCATGTACACTCCTACAACTAATTTGTATTTTCTTTACTTTAAGGTGATTTGATTTTTGTTTTATATAACCACAGTTCATGCATTCGAGAGTTTCTCTGTACTAAATATGCACATTACCACTTTTAAAGATCTAATAAGTGTTTTTGCGTTAAATGCTCTAACTCTAAGGTGGGAACGAATTAGGGAGATATAAGGTGGCTTGGAGATTTTCTTGGAGTGTTTGGGATCTAGGCGTACTAACATCTAATCTAACATCTAACATTTGCCCGATCAAAAAAAAAAAAAAAAAAAAAAAAAAAAAAAAAAAAAAATGCTCTAACTCTAACGGATTGTTATGATACTAACGATAGTAGTACTTCTTTAGAAGGTTTTTAAAGTTTAGTTCAATTTGAAATACTGTTTTTTGAAAATTCAGCATACTGTGGAGTTGACAATTGAAGAAGGCAATAGTTTTGAAGAAGAGTCGGAATAAATAACTCTGGAACACTAGGTCTCAGTACGAATTAGAACACTAGGTATATTAGATTTCAATTCCAGAAAACTTTATTTCTACTCCACAATATTCCCATCAGCTCATGGGTCTTATTGTTGATTCACAGGTTCAGAGAAGTTCTCTTGCAGAGAGGAAATAATTATCATACGACACTTTCAGTGTTCAAAGTAAGGAATTGATCGTAATCGTCATCACCATCGTCGTCATCGTAGTCGTCATCCTTTTATTTTATTTGTTTTATTTATTATTATTTATTATATTGTTCAAGTGGTCTGTAACTTGTAAGGTTTAAATTGTTGGAGTTATTGTCGGATTATTGTCTTTATTTGGGTTTTATGATCTGTTTCTTCCCTTCGAGCTGCACTTCTATTTCATGTCTCAAGTGTGGCTCTTGTACTATTTCTCTGAATGTTATTCAATAAATATCAATATATTATACTCCATCAGTCCCATTTATATAGAGATAACTTTTCGGTGGTACGAGAATTCTAACGGAAGTGATGAGTTGTGAATTAAAGTAGTATATATATTATATATACTCATTTTCTATTGGGCTAAACTTTTTATTTTGGATATTATCATACTAATAATGGGACGTACTAAAGAGGAATTTATCTCTACATGAGTGGAATAGAGGGGGGTATGTGATAAAAGTCTTGTAGTATTGCGATCAAGTTTTACGTGTCCCTTTATGCGGCTAATGCAGGTAATGAAAAAACATTCTCTTTCCCTTTTTTGTTTCTTTGTTTATTTCTCGGTAGGGATGACAATGTGTTAGTTACAGGGAATGATTTTATTAGCGAAGCATGTACGAGTTTCACCATTTTACGGGTAGAAAAGAGAAACAATTAAAATAAACACATTACTTGTTTGATTTGAGTAATAGGTTAATAATTACTCTTACTTGGGGGTGATTCAATCCCCCAAGTTGTTACCCCTTAAGAAGGAGGGAAACAAGGGAAAAAGAATCGCTTTACAAGTGACTTCATTTTCTATCATTGAACTAAACACTTAATAAAAGTAACAGTTATTGTTTTCATTTCCTTACATGGCTTGATTTCATTTTCTTTTTATTACCCAACGTAAACCAAACGAACAGTAAAATGTACTCCAAGAAACCGCAAAAACACTTTATCGGTCGTCGAACTGACTTATATTGAAGTAGAAATAGTTCTATTGAATGAATTGATAGATAGGTTAAAACTTTTTATTTAGTTATAATGAATTGGTTGATTTATAAATTTTTTACAACGTTACTCCCTCCGACCACAATTTATAAACTCATTTAACTTTTTAGTTAATTAATTTTAGGACTTTTTAATGATACTAGAAAAAGTAACGTGCATCCGCACGTAGAAAACATTAAAATAATTAATGTAATGTTATATTTATTTGTAATTTTTATTATATTTTTCACATCAATATTTGATCTCACAAAATTTATGTATAACTTCTAATAAGGTTAGAAAAAAAAATCATATATTTTAAAGTTTTGTAATGTTCATATTCATTAACCAAAATCTCATTTTTATTCAATTATTATATATAACACTATTAAAATTGTAGGAGTATATATTTTGTCACAAAATATAATAAGTAAATACTCCCTCCGTCTCGCCTAAGACGTTAGACTTTTCTTTTTAAAATTGTAAGTAGAAAATTCATAAAAAGTTGTTATAGAAAATATAACAATTTTTTTTAATATTAAATATAGCAAATACTCATCAAGCATTATTCATCTATGTGCAGAATAATTACGAAAAAATTAGTTAAATTAAGATCTCATGATGCGTTAACTAAAACTTACATGTCACAAACGGTTCATTAATCGGTAACTCCATTATTGTGATCCATGTTTTTCTAGATTTTCAAAATAAGAAATTCTTTGTTCTTTAACTATAAAAGGTTTAGGTAGTTGCACTTACTATAAAATCATTATTAACTATGCAAACTACGCCAGTTTGTCATGTATAGACCCAAACTTTTAAGAGCGGAGCTTAATATTTTTGTGATTGTGCATCAAAGTGATTCTCTAGCTTCTATAGTATATTTTGATTAGCATGATAAAATTCAATCTTACATAAGTCCAAGTTTAAATCATGCAAGACTAATTAGACATAAGGGGACCATGACAAAAATATATTGGAAGATAAAATAAGAGTAATTCTATGTGAATGTACCTTGAATGAGATTAAAATGATATAATCTTATTAACCAAACACCCTATGTATTTTAGAGGACGTTTTTTTCATGT
Source organism: Thymus mandschuricus (assembly GCA_029379335.1). Classification (NCBI taxonomy): domain Eukaryota; kingdom Viridiplantae; phylum Streptophyta; class Magnoliopsida; order Lamiales; family Lamiaceae; genus Thymus; species Thymus mandschuricus. The sequence continues at coordinate 7,288,960 of CM057082.1, read as the reverse complement.
GTTAAAGTGGTTCTTTTGGTCTCATTTATGAGAAGTGATATGCTAGTCACCTTATGCTACACACCTTCGTGGGCACCTTCGTGTTCGACATCATTTTGTTCGATTTTTTCAATTGTAATATATTCTAATACCTTATAAATGAATATTGAAATTGCTAAATCTAAAATAAATATAAATATCAATGCTCGTTTTGTTCGTTTTTTCTTCTAAGTTCAAAAAGAGTATAATAAATAAATCGAGCTTTGATCTTTATAATTTTTTTGGATCTAGTGATTTCAATATTAATTTATAAGGTATTAGAATATATTACAATTGAAAAAATTGAACAAAATGATGTCGAATACGAAGGTGCCCACGAAGGTGTGTAGCATAAGGTGACTAGCATATCACTTCTCCTCATTTATAGGGTATAAGTGTAACTTTTATTGCAGGGCCCACGTTCATCATTAAAATGGTCTAAAGAAGGTAAATAACCAAATAAGGAAATAATGTTTATAGATTGTGAACGATAGAATATTCTAGTTGTACTATAAAGTTATTTTAATAATTTTTAAAAAAACTCATCTATTTTAAATATGTATTGCATAAGCTAAAAAACTTTATCGAATAAGCTGTGTGAGAAAAAAACATGATTATGACTTACTGAATTTAAAAGATCGTTTTTATTTGACTTTAAAGCCTATGTATATATTCCATCCACTCCACTTAATTATTCCACTTTGTTTTTGGCACAATATATAACAAAGAAAAACATAGATGTGGGGGTATTCAAGGGTGTTTTTGTGTGTTTGTTTATTTTCCTTTTAGAAAATGAAACTAATAAATGAGACAAATGGAAATGAATGATGGACTAATAAAGTGGGGGACGGAGGGAGCAATATACTAACTTTATTAAAGTGAAATCAATGGGACAAAGAAAGTACTAAGTAACAACGAAAAAATCGACAGCTCAGCATTCTAGTGACCAACTAACTTTTATATTTGACACTATATATAAAATAAAATATTGCCATTCTATTAACTCATGTTACTATTTCAGGTCATCAATTCAAAAACTCTGAAAGAAAAATACACAAGGAAATAAATTGAATTAAAATTAAAGTCCAAATTAATGTTCATGAACAGATTGTAAATATAATAATAATTCAATGAATGAAAATATATATATAAATAAAGTAAAATTAAAATTCCAACTCTAATTTAATGCGTAAAGGATATTAAAAATAAAATATATTTAAAATATGGTATAACCGTATAAGTGTTGAACTTCATTTATTTTGAAATTTTTTATTTTTTTTGTTTTAAATCAAAAGTCGCCTCAGTTAAAACAAAAGAAAAGTTAAAATCCACGTAAATCTAATCAAACAAAAACAAAAGTAATTAAGTCCCTATCACTTTAAATATAGAGGAAATAAATAAATTAAATTAATCATCTAATACATAAGTATATATAGAACCATGAATAGATTTTTAAATTAGGTAAACATAAATTATATTTGGCAAATTTAGTACTCCCTCCGTCATCCATTTAGTGACGTTATTACTATATTGGGACGTACTCCATTTACTGACATATTCCGTTTTAGGACGTAGACCCCACAATCACTTAACACTTTATACATCTACTTTTTATTATTTTAACATTTTAATACTATTAAACAATTCAAATGGATCCACAATTATTCCACTTTAACACTTTAACACATTAATTTATTATTATACCATAAAATGCGAAAAAACTCGTGCCCATACTCCCTCCGTCACTAAATGGAGGACGGAGGGAGTATATATAAATTTTTTTTGCAGTTATTATAACTAAGTGTATATATGATTACATTATTACCCTTAATTTAATATATATCATAAGGATATTATAGGCAATACATATTTTGTAAAACAAGGCTCTTTTTATATACGTATAGAAAATTTTAAATAGATTTTTGAAGCTAGATACCACTTGTAAGTTGTAACGCAACAGCCCACAGGGGTCGGAGCCTATTATGTTGGGTGGCCTAATGGGCTTGCTAGCAACTGCTTGGCGTTCGGTTTCATTTTGCCAACACGATTAACCCAAATTGCTAGAGAGTCCATTAAGCCCAATATTATATACTGCGATGAAATCCCATATTTATTCAATGTGAGAAAATATGAATATGAAAAATGTTACTTGCCCCTCACCATATTAGCGTGATTATTTTTCGTTTTGGATGTCCTAAAATTAGTGTGATTGTCTAAAATAAAAATTCACTCAACAAAATAACTTTTATGCGTACCCAGCTAAACTCATTGCAAGAAGCTTCAGGTGGGAAAAAGATCTCAGTCAATGATCTTGTTATTAAGGTATGATATTCTTTTGGCTATAAAGTACAAATTAATTTTCTTTAATCTAAGTTACCCTCTGCTTGTATAATCTTGCTTCCTCTTCTAGTTATAAAATTTGCTTAATAGCAATTTTTGAACAACTTTTTGACTGCAGGCTGCTGCCTTGGCCCATTGATTTAATTCGGCAGAAAGTATATACTAGGGAAGGAAGGTTGTAATTATGCTTCTTCTCACTTGCAAAACTTCTTCTCTGCACTCAGGTTTAACAATGTGAATATTAACGTTGCTGTGCAAACAGACAACGGATTCTACGTGCCGTGCCTATAGTTAGGGTTAGTTATCTTAGGAAGTCAATGCTTAATCATGTAGTAGAATTTGCCTCTCCCGACTTGATAGTTTGATCAGACCACTGTATCTCTAAATTTGTTCTGTAAAACTTAACAAGAAAGGTCTATCAAGAATATCTGAGGAAGTTAGGCATTTAGCTCAAAAGGCCATGGAGAACAGCTTGAAGCCTGAAGATTTTGAGGCGAGACAGGAACTTCATCAGGCATTCTGAATGTGAATGATTCAATTTTTTTTTTGGCAGCTGCAGGGTGGTACGTTCACCGTATCAAACTTTGGGCGGGCCTTTTGGCATCAAGCAATTGTGTGCCATTATCAATCTACCCCAAGCTGGCATTCTAACAGATGGCTCGGGTAATTTTGAGCTCTCTTTTTGCAACAGATTTCCATGGTTGCTTAGTTGCTGATCTATGCAGGCCTCAAAAGAATTATAATAACGATAAAAAACAGAAATTTAAATAAAAATTTACTTATCTTTGTCATGTCATCACTCTGTGTGAGCAGCTGAGAAAAGAGTGGTACCTGGTGCTGGACCCGACCTCTACAAGACTTCATCATTCATATGTCCGTTTCATCCTTACTACGTTATTTATTTTAAAGTTCAAACTTGTCTAACATATCCTCTGGTAATCTGAATAGGTGCCATTGGAGCAGAATGGCTGAAGGCATTCAAAGGTTACATCGAGAATCCTGAGTCGATGCTGCTTTAAAAGTAGTCATGATTTTCCTTCCTACAGATTATTCTTGCTTTGACCACCAGTGAAGGGATAGAACACAATCCCACATGTTCTTTCAAATCCTTCTTTTATCTAGACGAAATTTGTGCAGCCTCTGCTTTTTGATTCACAGAAATACCGATTTCACGTGGGCAACATTATTTTCGAATGATGGGTCCCGGGGCGATATGGTGAGAACCGATTTTACTGATAATAGAGTGTAGAAATCTACCCAGCATGAGATTATTTACTTATTGCCATGGACTTTATGTTGTTTGCCTTCCATGCCTTACGAACCAACATTATGGAATGGAATTTATTTATTGTTTGCCAACCTTCTCCTTTTTCATAACTTACTTTTCTCTTGTACTCGGATATATATATGTGCAAAAACGCTTGTGTAAGAATATTGTACATGATGCGTAACAGAGTCTAAAACATGGTTTAATTGGAGAATACTCGATCGTATGTTTATTAGATTGGGGTTCTCAAAACATCTATTCAGATGCAAATTATTCAACGCGTATTCTGAATTAGAGTATTGTTAGAAATGCGTATCGTAATTTGTGGGGGAAAACCCATATTTGAGGGCTTTGCAACGCAACGAAAAACAAGATTCATCTGCCTCATTACAAGAGTGAGAGACTTCCAAGGGCCCATATAAGTGAAACTTCCTTATTGCACGTGCTTTCTCAGGATATATATATGTATGTACGAGTAATCTCAGTGAGTTCATGACAAAATTTGCACGTATTTTTACAGGTTGATATGAAGAAAATATATGAGATGTTTGATTTTCGCTGCTCAATTTATCCACATATTTGGCACATCAAACACTTTCAGTACCCAAAGTACAAGGCATAAAGCAAACTATTCAACAATATAGAATATGCAAAAAACAGTGATCACTATTAGATCATCAAAGGAATCATGCCGATTCAAACGAATGCTGCAATTTTCACGATTCTATGTGTATTTACATACAGAACAACACTTTAAAAATTATATGATCAATTGATGAAGGAATTGACACTAGGGGGAAGTAAGTTCATTCTGTTACATGTATAGTGAATTCATAGACTTGCTTACAAAAGGAGATATTTACACAAGAAATGCACATTAACGTGGAAACGAAGCATCACGCAGCCTACAGCAGTTTGATTTTAAGCTACAACAAATGCAAACATAACCTCACTGAAGCATCACTTCCATTAGATTCCAACATAAACTAAGAACTCTACCCCTTTATCAACTATGGAGTCAAACTCTTGAGATAATCATGTGGATCACACACGGCACATGCATATAAACATGAAAATGAGGAAAACCACATAATAATAAAGAAGACTCCTAACCTTGAAAAAGTCTTCCCGATAAGTACCTAACTACATTCACGAAAAACAACCTAACATCAGATACAGCACACTTATCTTGTCATGGAGCACAAAAACCTTGCACAATTCCTACAAACCGAAAAACAATTCATCATATAAACGATCAAGTACCCATAAAAATGTGCCACACTAATCAAAGGACAAGCAATACCACTAGTAACATCATATCTACAAGCATCTCCTACGAATCGTTCAATGGAATACGAAGAAACAGTTTCACAACTTAATACTAACAATATATCTACAAGCATCTGCTACGAAGCATTCAATGGAATATGAAGAAACAGTTTCACAACTTAATCCTAACAATGATATTAAGGATACCAGCAGCCAATGTTTTCCTGGGCATTATTCAGGAACCTGTTCCTCATAACGAGATACAATGTCGAAATATCCGTACTCAGACTACTAGAATCATATACTTACTACTACCAATAGAGAAAGGTGTACCCTTTCATGACAAACACTCAGATTTCAGCGCCACAGTAGCTCAATGATTATCAAAATTGCACTTGCAACAACATGAAACCATAGAATTAATTGATTAAATATCACGACAAGACGAGACAAGTGCAAAAATCAGATCCCAAAATCAGAAAAATAGGAGATGTTTGATCACTCAAATCGGGATGTATCGTTTCAAATAAGGTTTCCCAGCAACGGCAGCTCCGACGACCATCCCTCCAAGCGCCCCACCAAGCGCCGCCGCCCTCGGCCCTGACGCCGCCTTGTACAGAACTCCGGTAGCCAGCCCCGCCACGACGCTGTTGATCACGTCATCGGTATCTCTCCACGCGACCATGCCGCTCTCTAGCCCGGCGTACATCAGGCCAATCACGCCGCACCGGTTGCCGATCTGCCTCCCCTTGTGCCCCGACCCGTTTAGGATCCGATTGATTTTCAGCTTTAGGGTATCGGTCGGCTCGATAGCCTTGACCGCCGAGCCAAAACCCTGGGTGGCGCCGGCTATCGCGCCGGCGAGGTATCCGATTCCGGTGTAGTAGGTGATGTTCTCCCCGCACGAGCGGCGCTGCGCGAGGGCCTCCTCCTGGAACAGGAACTCCGGCTGCGTCGGGAGGTTGTATAGGGTTTGCTTGGGGAGCTTCAAATCTTGGTAGGGGTTGTAAAGTCGGCTATTTGAGGTGGCTCCGTCTTCCCCTTCGCGGCGATTCGAGGAGGGAGGTGGATACGCCATGGCGGAGGGAGGGAGGGAAATTCAGAGAGAGAGAGAGGGGTTAGGTTAAAATTGTAGGAGCCGTGTGTAAGTGGAGAGAGGCGGGGGACGAGGGGAGGCGGCGGATCCCTGGGTTAAAAATTAAAACACAGCAATATGGTGCTGTGGGTTTAAACGTCGCCGTTTACATACTTTTCCTTTTTTTTACTTTCTTTAATTGTTATTGCCTTTTATTTTCTTCTAATATTTTGTGTACATTTTGATTTATAATATAATACTTCCTTCATCTCATATAAGTAGTCTAATTTGGAATCGACACAAGAGCCAATAAAGGAGGAAATATGTGGCTGTAATTGATCTTGAAGAGGGAGAGTTAATTTAAGCCAAGTATTCTTTACCATTTTAGGAAATGAGACTAATAGATGAGACGGACAAAAATGGCAAATGAGACTACTTATATGAGATGGACGTAGTAGCTACTTCATAAATTATATTAGTATATAGAATTAATTGGGAAAATATAGGAAAATAGCCATTTTGATATTGTAAATCAAAATAATAGCCACTCATATAAAATACACAAATACTAGCCACTTTTTGTATTAATTGTCTTATTTACCCTTAATGAATTTAATTTCACAAAATTAAAATATTCTGCTTCTTTTTTCCGCCACTATGCCGATGCTACCTTCTTAGGGGTGAGCATCGACCGACCGAACACCGAAAAACCGAGCCGAACCGACGTTTTCGGTCGGGTTTCGGTCGGCTATTTTCACTCGACGGTCGGTCGTCGGCCAATTTTTTTAAAACCGAAAGGGTGTCGGTGTGGTTGTCGGTTTCAAATGTTTGAAACCGAAGGAAACCGACCGACCGATACATGTCAAATATGTATATTATTAAGCATTGATTATATTTAATATTACTCCTTAAGATGCAATTCGATTACTCTGTATACGTCCAATTTTTTAATTCTGAATTAAATAGTGACTCGCGTTTACTCTTCTCTTCTTCTCTAATTTTTAAAACCCTAAAAACCCTCCGCCCTCTGCCGTCCACCGTCCGCTGACTCCACTCGATGATCGGCGTCGTTCCTTGACTGCAAATTTCAAATTAATTCCTGGCGTCTTTGTTCGTATATGCTGCAGTAGGTGGTATTAATATTTGAAGTATATTGTTTTTGGGGGAGAGCTTCTAACTTTTGATACGAGTTAATGGTATGGAAATCTCGAAGGAAGCCTGAAATTTATTTAGAATTCGGAAATTTACTTGCTGAAAACAGGAGGAGTAGGTTGATGTCGGTACAAGTAAAACCGACCGATGCGGCCGATCGGTTTTCGGGCGGTTTTATGGTCGGCCGGAAATATTTTTCGGTCGGAAGCGGTTAGATTTTTCAGGCGTCGGTCGGCTGATCGGTTTGTGAAAAATTAGTCGGTCGGTTGGGCCGACCGACCGATGCACACCCCTATACCTTCTCCTTTTCTTTTATTTTATTTCCCCTTTTTTTCTTCTTCTTCCTCTCCCTCACGCATGCTTCTCTATCTTTTTTCTTATTCTTTTCTTTTCTTTTCTTTTCCTTTTCCTTTTTTTGTTCTTCTTCTAATTTTTACTTCTTTTTTCTTCTATAATTTTATTTTATAATATACAAATACATGAGTAGTATAAGTATATATTTGTTAAAATTTATCTAAAAATATAATAAATACAAGACTCATGTATTCGTGTATTGGTCAAATTTTATTTCATAATACATGAATACACGGATCATGTATTCGTGTATTCATGAATTGGTCAAATGTTTCTATTCATGTATTGATCAAATTTTATTTCACAATACATGAATACACGAGTCATGTATTCATGTATTCATGTATTGGTCAAATATTTATATATTCATGTATTGGTAAAATTTTATTTCATAATACATGAATACACAAGTCATTTATTCGTGTATTCATGTATTGGTGAGAGTTTATTTTATAATACATGAGTCATGTAATGTTAATCATGTATTGGTATAAATTTCTTGTATAATACAAGAATAAAAGAATCTTATATTCATGTATAAGGGTAATTTGGTAAGAGTGGCTACTTTTTATGGTTTTTATATGAGTGGCTAATATTTGTGTTTGTTATATATATCAAAATGGTTATTTTAAGGGTTGCCCGGATTAATTACCTTATGATTATTTTTATATTCATTTAATTTTCATTTGATTATATTCATTAGGGTTATTAAAAGAGGGGAAAAATAAAATACCCAATATGGTATAAGAAAATTAAATTAAGGACATACATTTAAAAAATACAAAAAATACCCATTATTGATGTGCAATTACACAAATACCCTTAATTATGCCTTCTCGTTTCCCCCAAAAAAACCAACTACCCGCCTCTCTCTATCTTCCCTGCGACGATTCAACTCCTCCACATTCATTCAGTTTTCTCCACTCCGACACGAAACCCTCTACCCCCCTCCCCTCCGTCCGGTGAAACACAGGTACTCCGCCGCAGGCCCGTCGCTTAGCCGGCCCAAAAGGTTCTTCGGCACAGGGCCCCCAAATAAATAGGGGCCCCAAATTTTAATACAAGCCCAAATTGTTATATTTTTAAAATTTTAATATATGGGCCGCTTTTCGGAAAAGTCCATTCAAGACAAAGAAAGGGAAAAGCCCAGCCCAATTTTTTTCTCCAAAACGCCAAAACGCAGTCAATTTTTTTTTTTTTTTTAAATTCTTTCTTTTTTAATTTCTCGATTTCTTCCATATTATCGCCGGCGTGAATCCCTCTCTCTTTCTTCTTTCTCCTATCTCGCATCTTTCGATTTCAATTCTACTTCCAATTAGCAACGTCTTTTACATTTAATCTATGGGTTTCAATTCTAAGGCTAGTTGATTATGAAGATTTAATTGACGATTTTGCTTCGAAGAATGTTAGGAGAATGGGTCGTTTTAAATAAAAGATCAAACCTCTTTGCATATTTATTTTATGGAGTGTTTTGTAAGTCATTATCGCAATATATTATTATTATTATTATTATTATTATTATTATTATTATTATTATTATTATTATTATTATTATTATTATTATTATTATTATTATTATTATATACTATTTTTTTGTCATATTTAAGTAAAATTTAGGGGCCTAAAATTTTAATTAGCACAGGGCATCAATAATTATAGAGACGGGCCTGCTCCGCCGCCGCCTCCGTCCAACCGCCGCCATACAAAATGTCTAATCGCCGTTCAAAGAGAAAACTCACCACAGACGCGTCAACAAGCCTTTCGAAAAAGAGAAAAACCAGAAGAACTTCCACCGCCCGTCCGACAGAGGCGACTCCACCCTGTCCGCCGTCGCCAATAGAAGAGGTGAATCCGACCTGGTTTCCATTCGTTGAATACGAGGAAAACTAGGGTTTTCAGTTTCAAATTTATTTCCAGAATGCATGTATGAGATGAGTGCTTGATTTGGGGATTTTTAGTCGGATTTAGGGTTTTCTAAACCAAAACACTACGATTGAGTACCAAAACCACTGCGATTGAAAAAGTATTGGATTTAGGGTTTAGATTTGTGTTTTTCGCACTGGTTTTACTCTGTTTTGCATTGATTATGGTTAAAATATATGAAATATGTTGATATTGGTTCTGTTTTACACTGATTATGTTAATATTGGAGTGTTTTTTTAAGATTATGTTGTTCGAAATGATCTCCTGTACACTGAATATGCTCTGTTTTGGCTAAAATCTGGAAATATGTTGATATTAGTTCTATTTTGCATTGATTTTGTTAATATTGGAGTGTGTTTTAAGATCTTGTGGTTCGAAATGATCTAATTCGTACTGAATGTGGTCTCATGTACACTGAATATGCTCTGTTTTGGCTAAAATCTGGAAATATGTTGATATTAGTTCTATTTTGCATTGATTTTGTTAATATTGGAGTGTTTTTTCATATCTTGTGGTTCGAAATGATCTCCTATACACTGAATATGCTCTGTTTTGGTTAAAAACTGTGAAATATGTTGACATTTGTTCCGTTTTGCACTAATTTTACTAATATTGAGCTGTTTTATCAAATCTTGTGGAGTGGTTGGAAATGATCTAATTCGTACTCAATGTGGTGTGTGATGAATCATATTTTCGTAAGGCAATAATCGAAACGAAGGAAGAACGACACAAGGGATTTACGTGGTTCGATCTTTCAATCTACGTCCACGGAGAGAAAGGAGCGGCGGTATTTTATTAGCTTTCCCGAGAGAGATTACAGAGAGCCTATCCCCCTTTTACAAAGAATCTATCTTCTATTTATAACTATTTCCCCCCTCTCTCATGCTTGTGAAGTGGGGATGTTAGTGGCGGCTCCATGATCCCATGTTCTTCTTAGTGGGTCTCTTCTTGGGCTTGGGCTCCTCATGGTTTGGGCTTAGGAGTTGGGCATATTCTTGAAAAGCATCCGAGTCTTCTACGTTTGAATGAGTCGCTTCTTGTGGGCCGAATTACGTGGGCCGAGTTTTGTTGTTAGGCCTAGTAGTTGGGCCGTATCCTATCACATCCCCTCCCAAAAAGACGTGGAAGCGAGGATGTGGTGGTGATGATGACATAGTTGAGTCGAAGTCGATTAGCCCGCCAAAGTAATAGATTCTGACAAAGTCGAATTGTAGTTCCCCGTAGTATTTCTGATGCCGATGGCTTTATTGGATTTTTGACGAAGTGACAAAGTCAATCCAACTGATCGCACTATTTTCTACCACACAAAAATAGGTATAGTATAGAATAAGCACGAGTATCGTATCCACAGGGATTGATATACCGAAACCACACACAATACCTCTAATCTAGAATTAAACTGATGTCTAGGCAATTAAGAAAATAAGAATGTGGTATTTATAACTAGGCAAATAAATAAAAGACTCAATTAAACATATAAAAAAATAAATAAACAAGGAAATAGCTAGCCAAATAAAACAAATTAGGACACAAGCAATTAAATAAATAAGGAAAGTAAACAATTAAGGAAAAGTGTTGATTCTAGGGAAGCCTACCTAATCAAATATATGCAAGCAATTAATGAGTACAAGTAACCAATTTAATCCAATCTAAATGTGATACATGCAAAAATAACCTACACCCTAATTAAAGCAATGCAAGTTGTCACCTAACAAGATCCTAATATTCTTTCGAATTGTAAGAATCAAAATCAAGTGCAAAATAGAACAAGTATCAAGGATATAATCAACTAGGTTCAACTAAGACACCAAATCAATTATATATGAACATATAATAATTCAATTATCAATTAAGACAAATCAAACTATCATATCCTGTATTCATGAGATCTATTATGCAATATCCTAATCAAGGCATATAAACATAACTATGCATACACAATTAGTGATCAAGTAATCATGCATGAGAATAAGCACCATGAAAACATGCATCTAGATTGGAAGGCTAATTGTACACAAGAACACTTACATAAATTCAATTAGGCATTCAATCCCTAAAATCAACTAAGGAATTTAGCTAGACATAATTAAAAGAAATGTAGAAGGAAGATTAAGCATAAGTAAAAACATAAAGTAAAAGAGAAAGGGATAGAAAAACTCTTGAATCTTGAATAAATCTTCAATCTTCAATGGTCTTCATACATAAAATAAATCTAGATCTAAAGTATAAAAGTATTGAGAAAAACTAATCTAAAGTATATGAGAGATTCAAAGACACTTTACAATGATAGGTTTAGAGGTATTTATAGGGTAGAAGTTTACATCCAATACCTAATTGTACAAGGAAACCAAGAAAAAGTCAAAAATAGCCTTTTAGAAGAAATCCCGTCTGATACGGAGCGAGCGCTCCAACACCTTGGAGCGAGCGCTCCAATGCTGGTTCGCCGGGACTGCGCGCGTCTTTCTTGTTTTGGCCGTAACTTCCTCGTCCGAACTCCAAATTGACCCCCGTTTTCGCCTACATGCTCCTATCGAACTCCTCTTCAATACTATGCTTCCACTTTTCCAGAATAACTCTTTTACAAAATCGTGAGAAGTCAGAACTTGGGATCAATACTTCATATCTTCCTTGGTTTCATCGTCTCTCATCTCTTCTTGGGTTTTCTCGACATAAAAGCCCTAAAAACACTCAAAACAACCCAAAAGCGTAATCTTGCTCGAAATAACATAAACAATATAAAACATGAGCTAAACTATCGACAATAAAACGATAATATAACACTTAGAAAATAGGGTAAAAATACACCCTATCAAAATCCCCCAAACTTAAACATTGTTCGTCCCGAACAATAAACTAAACCTAAAATAAAGAATAGACAAATCAAGCAAATACAACATACAAGAATAATGAACTCTAAGGGCCTCATAGATCTTCAAAGAAACATCAATCAATATCATGTAAGCAACCTCAAAGTTTCGACTCTACGAAAATACAATAAAATCAAATCATACTTCAAAAGGGAAACTCACTCAAGGCATGTGAAGATATAAGTGTATACGTGAACTCTCAACTCACAATGAAAGAATTAAAGTGTATAGGCTCACTCATAATCAATACAATGCAAAAGACTTACCATAGGCTTGCCCTTTATCTCAACATCTCCACCACTAAATTGTATGTAAGAACTAAGATCAATTAGGTCTTTTTTTTAAGGTTGTAATGTAGGCACATTGGTTTAGGGTAGGGAAAATATAGGCTAAGTGACTTAGACGTCTCCAAGTACCAACCTTTTAGCAACTCCAAACTAGTATAGATTTAACTCCATCTTCTACTCATCAACTCATTCTCATATATCAACCTTATCTCCTCTTAACCTTCTTCTATTCAACTCCCAAAATACTAAAAATTCTATCCATCCCTTTATGCTCTTTTTTCTTTTCTTTTCTTTTCTTTTCTTTTCTTCTTTTTTTTTTCTTTCGAACTAGGACTCTCTATATATATATATATATTTTTTCTTTTCCAAACTCCTTTTCTAAGTCCTTTATTCATACTCTTTTTTTTTTCTTCTTTTTTCTAGAGCTTATAGGGATCTAAAATTCCTTTCTTTCAAAGGAGCTTACTAAAAAGACAACTTCTCCAAACATAATCCCTAACAAAACAACTCCCAAGATACCCCTAATTCCTCCTTTACCTCCTTTCATCCGGTTTAAGAAACAAATGGCTATAAAGGCTCAAAAGTGGCTAGCAAAGGAATATATGTAAAGGATAGTGTTTAGGAAAGATGTGGCTAACAAAAGATGGCCTAAAATCACTTCTAAATTCTTACACACATATGTAGTCTTGATGGAGAACAAAGGCAAGTTCTAGAAGTACAATTACATGTATGATACTCTCACGAAAGAAAATAGGCATAAATATGCACCAAAGGCTCAAATCCTCACGGGTTATAACAAAACGTTTCCCAAAATCAAAGCATAATCCAATTTTATCACACACATGCATAATCTCCACCAAGGTTCCAAACATAATATCAACCAATTATTCAAAGAAAATCATGCTATCATTGGCAAAATTCATATACTCATAAATCATGCTTGACTCAATCGTCTAAACTCCTAAGACTCTACTAATATCCAAAATTAAACTAATATCCAAGAACGCATGCAAACGAGTTAACGAAGCCACACTTCCCCCTCCCCCAAACTTATTTCGAACCATGATGAAGGAATAAGTTTCAAGAAGAAGAAGTGGTTAAGTTAACGAGCGTACCTTTCACCGAAGCTAGCTTACTATCGATCTTCTCCTCTTAGTCGAAACCTCGTCGAGAAAACCTACAACTCACAAGCTTCGAAATTTCTTGGATAAAAAGCCTAATAAAAGATAAGACTCAAAGAAAAACAAAAACAAAAACAAATAAAACAAAAACTGAAAATTAAAGATAGAGTTGGGTTACCTCCCAACAAGTGCTACGTTTTACGTCTTTAGCCCGACGATACCTCTTTTCAAGGCGGATAAAAATGAAAGCTCTTTTCTCCCCCATCTTCGAGTTTCCTTCTTTTTGCTCCTAAAACCGAAATCTTGAGCTCTTGTTCATGCACTCGAAATGTAAGATCACCACTTTCCATGTTGAAACGATCTCCACTCTTAGCTAAGAACGGACGTCCCAAAATCAAAGGTTGTTTGACTTCCTCTTCCATCTCCATAATCACGAAGTCGGTCGGAAAGTTGAACCCTCGAACTCGAACTCGAACACGAACATCTTCAATTGCTCCTCTAGTGTGTATGGACTCTTCATCGGGCGTGGAATCGAACAAATATTGAAGGGAAAAGTCATCGGAGAAGAAATCGCATGTTTCGATCGAAAGAGGGACCTCTCGACCCCCCTCTCGATCGAGAGAGGTGTCGAGAGGGGCATTCTGACATTTCTGGGCAGCCTCTCGACCAACCTCTCGATCGAGAGAGGTGTCGAGAGGGTCATCTTGAAGCTCCTCGTCGAAAAGGTCTCGATCCCCATCTCGATCGATAGGGGTATCGAGAGGGGTATTCTGTACTCCAGTATTGACCTCTCGATAGGCCTCTCGATCGAGAGAGGTATCGAGAGGTCCTCGATTCGTCTCTTGTCCATCTCCCAAATCTTCGACTCTTCCTTGAGCGTTGGCTAGTTAACTAATTTGCATCTCCAACATTTGCATTTGCTTGGTCAAGGCATTGATGCTACTCGCCAAGTTGTTGTTCGAGGTGTTTTGAGTAAGCTCCAACGTCCTCAAATTTGCATCTTGTTGCGCTATCCTTGCCTCCGATTGAGCCATGTAGTGTCGAATCAAATCATCAGTTGACATCTCTTTCTTTTCTTCCAAGGGTCGTTCTTCAGGGTAGAGTTGATAGTACCGAACTTTGAGGGGCATCTTTGGTTGTGGATCTCCCATGGTGTATTTCTCATTAGCAAAAAGGAGACGTTGTCCAATCTACCTCAATTACTCAAGCGCCTCGCTTTGGAGAAGAACCAAGCGATCGTTACAATTCGCTCCGACAAAGGCACATAATTTCTCAATTCCACAATGGAAGCATACTGCACGAAGCATGGGATAGCACACCAAACATCTGCAGCTCGCACACCCCAGCAGAATGGAGTTGCCGAAAGAAGGAATCGAATCATCAAAGAAGCCGTTCGCACTATGATTACAGATTCAAAGCTTCCGATGAAGTATTGGGCTGAAGCGGCTAACACCGCATGCTACACTCAGAATCAGACGCTTCTCAACAAACGCTTCGACAAGACACCATATGAAATATGGACATGGAGAATTCCTAACATTTCTTATTTTCATATATTTGGCTGTCGGGTCTTCACTCACAACAATGGGAAGTCACAATTGAAAGCCTTCGAAAGCAAAGCGGATGAGGGAATATTCTTAGGATAGTCTACATCTAGTAAAGCTTACAGGGTGTTTAATTGTAAAACCCTAATTGTGGAGGAATCACCCCATGTTGTATTTGATGAATCTTCTTTAAGTCTTCCACATGAACAGGTTCAAGCGAATGACAAAACTTCAAGCGAGGAGCCCATCAATCCATTGACATGGGACATGCTTGAAGATGATGAAAAAGTCAAAGATTTAAGTGATCAAATTGCTCAAGAGAAGATTGAAGCTGCCCCCAAGATACTGGAAGAGCCGCAGGCCAAGCACCCGCTTCGGTCGCTTCAGATGGAGAAGGAAGAAGCAGAAGCTGGAGGATCCAAGCGAGCGTGGCTCATAGATCATTCACCTAGCCAAATCATTGGAGATCTATCCAAAGGTGTGGTGACCAGAAGTCAAGTAATTGGAGAAAGTGTTATGTTCAGTTGCTTTCTATCCAACATCGAGCCGGCAAGTGTGGAGGAAGCTCTAGCAGATTCAAAATGGGTGATTGCCATGCAAGAAGAGCTGAACCAATTCACTAGAAATGACGTATGGTATCTAGTGGATCGTCCTAAATTCCAGCATGTAATTGGCACCAAGTGGGTGTTCAAGAATAAGATGGACGAGGACCAGAACGTCATGAGAAACAAAGCTCGACTCGTCGCCAAGGGCTACTGCCAAGAAGAAGGGATCGATTTTGATGAGACCTTCACTCCAGTGGCCAGACTTGAAGCCATTAGACTATTTCTTGCCTATGCATCGGCTAAGAAATTCAAAGTCTATCAAATGGACGTCAAGAGCGCGTTTCTCAATGGAGACTCAAAGAAGAAGTGTATGTGGAGCAGCCACCGGAATTTGAGCAAGGAGATAAAGTGTATCGATTGAAGAAGGCCCTGTATGGATTGAAGCAGGCGCCTAGAGCATGGTATGATACGCTATCTCAATTCCTAGTGGATAATGGATTCCGCAAAGGAAAAATAGATCGGACTCTCTTCACCATTAATGATGGAGAAGATATGCTATGGGTCCAGATCTACGTCGATGACATTATATTTGGTTCACCAAACAAGTCGCTTAGCGAGAAGTTTGGAGAATTGATGAAGACCAAATATGAAATGTCAATGATAGGCTTGATGAGCTGCTTCCTAGGTCTCCAAGTGAATCAGCAAGATGATGGGATATTCATCAATCAAGCGAAGTATACTCGAGATATGCTTGCCAAGTTTGGTGTTCAACATGCTAAAGCTGTGAAGATTCCAATGAACACCAACTGGAAGACGGAGCCAGACCTAGAAGGGAAGTCTGTGGATGCTACAGACTACCGAGCTTTGATCGGATCCCTTCTCTATCTCACTGCAAGCAGACCAAATATTGCGTTTGCAGTTGGAGTGTGTGCTCGCTTCCAAAGCAATCCCAAGCTTAGCCACTTTGAAGCTGCCAAGCGAATCCTTCGCTATCTCAAAGGCACCGTCAATATGGGGCTATGGTATCCTGCTGAAGATAATCTGGAGCTCACAGGATATTCCAACGCTGACTATCGAGGATGCCGAATTGATAGGAAATCAACTTCGGGCACGTGTCAGTTCTTGGGAAGCAAGCTTGTCTCGTGGTTCTCGAAGAAGCGGACAAGCGTAGCTACTTCAACGACTGAAGCTGAGTACATGGCCGCCGGAAGCTGCTGTTCTCAAATCTTATGGCTTCGTCAGCAATTGAAGGACTACAGAGTTGAAGCGAATGAGATTCCAATCTTCTCCGACAACAACAATGCTATTTGTATTTCTCATAATCCAGTGCTTTACACCAGGTGCAAGCACGTGGAGATTCGACATCACTTCATTCGTGATAATGTCGAGAAGAAGGATATTAAGCTCGAGAAAATCCATACCGATCTCCAGCGAGCAGATATCCTCACCAAGCCTCTAACTGAGTCTCGCTTCAACCAGCTATGCATGGAATTGGGGTTACTAGACCCTGGTGAAGAGTGCTAGATCCAGGATGCACAATGGAGTGGAAGCTTGCCGTCAAGCATCCCTCGCCTTGGATCTTCATCAATTCAAGCGAGTCTGTAATATCCGGTATTTTCCTATTAATTTCAAATAAATCTTCAAAACATAATAGCAATTAAGATTGGAAAACAAGATCATGCACGCATTAGTAATTAATATTACAATTCATAATATTAGTACATGCATATATACGTATGCATGCATGGAAATATGCATGAAATGTTAACATGCATGCATAATTAGTAATATATATATATATATATATATATATGTGAATTAGTCAATAATATCTCATTTACGTAATTCACATTAGTAATATGCATGCTTGGTTTTTAAAAAAATAAAATAATACACAATTAGTTAGCATGCATGCGTGTATATATATCACGTTAGAACTCTTCATAGTAACCCACATTGCATGCCTATTAAGAACAGGGTTGACTCACCAAAGCTAAGGATGACTAATAAGACCTATGCTACAGTATCCACTCTTTCTTTCCCTATAAATAGGCAATAGGCGATACCATCACAATTCACCCTACAATTGATAGTTTAGCTTCCAAAGTATATTGTGTTTCATGTGTTGTATCATCCAAAGTCAAGAATCCATGTTATTTCAGTATTTTGGTAATAAGGTGGGGTTTCTTTTTTTCAAAGTATTATTTGAGTTAGTAAGCTCTAAAATGTGGGTTTATCCATGAAAAATGTTTTGATGCGTGATTACATGTTTAAGGCTCTTATGTTTACGATCGGGTCTTTCGGTTGGTCTAACACACTAATCGAGGGGCTGTGCGCACAGTTAGATATCATTGGGTTGATCACCAATTGGTTCTAACTTCGAGGGGAGAACTAGTGGATGAAATACTCCATTGTCTCCAAACTATAGGCTCCATCAGAAAGGGATCCGGCAGTGGTACGTCCCGGGATCAATATAAAGGTAACATGGTAATACGCATTTGCGCGCAATCAACGAAAATGGGTTTTCGTGTGCATGGAAGTTATATGATTTCTAAACCCTTCTATGCATGCTTTATTATCATGGATATTCTTTTAATTATAAATGTTTTCGGCATAACTCCACTGAGTGCATTAGTACTCAGCCCTACAATTCCTTTCCAAATGTTTTGTAGATTAAGGTAAAGGAATCTGGTGGAGCAGCAGGAGCTAGGGAGGGCTGTTGTTGTTGCTGCGGTGTAAAAAGAATAAAACGCTTCCGCTACGTTGTTAAATAAAATCCACCCCTCATGTATATTATGATAAGTTAATTTCATATTTCTGAAATAAAATCTCTACGTTTCTCCTATTTCTACATTTCTCTTACGGGTACTCAGACAACGGCCAACATGGGAAGTTCGGATTAAGCAACCCCATAGTTTGAGCTGTATATGTCCCGATCTCGTATTTAAATATTTTACTTTATTTTTGCGGGTATTCAGACATGGCGGCCGGTACGGGCAGTATGGTTTTCCTACCCCGTAGTTCGTGTTGTACGTCCCGATCCCGTAGTTAATTAAATGATAATAATATGGTCAAAATGTCTTAAGCTATGATCCCCCTTCTATCCCCGCTTCTTAACTCCAACCCCTTGCCACGTCCCGGCACACGTGCCTTCCCTCGGGAATTGGGGCGTGACATAATGGTATCAGAGCAATTCTCCGCTCTGAAATCGTAACTTGTAATGAACTAAAATTGGAATTGGAAAGCACAACAACAACAACAACTCTCAAGCTTGCTGCTACACCAGACTCCAAGGATAAGAGGTAAATGATGTTATGTGCACATGCATGGTTATGATTCATGATTTAGTTATGATTGGGACAATCGAACCCATATAACTCATGTGAAGTGATAAAGGGTGCTAAGTTTTATTTCCAAGGATACATCAGGGATACATGGTTATTATTGAAATAATTACGAGGAATGGTTAAAATTTTTATTGGAAAATGTATAATATATTGAGTCACAGGTCTTACTATGGATCCACGAAGACAACAAATTAACCGTTATATACTCGAAGATTATATTTACTAGTTCAGGAATTGTGAGAGAATTCCGAACGAATCGGTAGGAGTATTTGTCACACGTTTAGCCGCACTATATAACAACGTGGTGCAAGGAGGGTTAACCGAGGTTGAAGCTGTTCGAAGATTGATTCGACAACTACCCCCGCAATGGAGTGAATGGGCAGAGCATCTCCGGTCGGAGATGTGTGTTAAAGACGCAATCACTGATTGAGAGATCATTGACTTTCTGACGTTTGCTCACATGACCATCACTAGATGGATTATAATGGGAGCACTACCACAAAATGATGCTACTCAATCCGCACCACCCTCATTTCACAATGCAGGAGGTACAAATGAAGCCGAGGCGGGCCCGTCCAGAGCGAAAGTTCAGCCAGAGATGCCACTAACGAGTCCTGAGCACCGGGAAACGGTTCCCACAACCATCTCACACGTAGAGAATGGTGGGCCTAGTCGAAAACCGAGGATGAGGACGATGGAACCAACTCGGTCAGAATTAATATTAATGACTATGCTAGTGATGATTCTGATTCAGAGGAGGAGGACCAGGGCTCGTATCATGGCAGCTCTTATTAGGCAGGAACGACCATCGAATATAAATATGTCTACTAATATATTTTGCAGGAGGGTCAGGATTTTTGGTGTGGGCATTTTATGAGCCAACTTGACATTTTATGATTCGACTAACATGTATATATAATGTCTATGTATAGAAAGTCCTTTCGAGAAGGCATGTATTGATAATGTTATATATGATGCATATTTATTTAGATGTGTGTTGTTTAAAATTAACCACAACATGCCTTGGCAATTATTATTGTTCTACAAACCCTTTTAACCAAAATTCTGTTACAGAAATGGAGCAAAGGAGAAACGGAAACCTTGAGGCAAACCCAGAATGTAACGATCGAGTAGAGCCCCAACCTATTGCTAGGATCGATGAGTGTTTTCGTAGACAAAATCCACCTACCTTCAATGGGCTCGGTGATCCAACTGATGCCGAAAGATGGATTCGATCGATGGAGAGGATCTTTGACTATGTCGATTGTGGAAATCGAAACCAGTTAACTTTAGCAACGTACCAGCTTGTCGACGAAGCTGACTTTTGGTGGGAATCCGTTCGACGCACCATGACTCAAGAGCAATGGGAGGAGTACACTTGGGAAAATTTTAAAAGTGAATTATATGAAAAATACATACCAGGATGTTATCGACAACAAAAGCAGAACGAGTTTTGGAATCTCAAGCAAGGAAAGATGACTGTCATGGAGTATGACCGACTGTTCAATCAGCTGTCACACTACGCTCCACATTTGGTGAATACAGATGCAGCTCGTGCCGACAAATTTAGAAGGGGTTTACGTCACGAGATAGGTGTTTCCTTAGCCAGTCAAGGAACACTTACTTATGCTCAGACACTGAGTAGAGCGATGGATATAGAATCCATGCTTCCAAAGGAAAGGGGACCCAATAATGTACCGGACCACGCCAAGGGGAAAAGAAAGTGGGAGGAAGGGAATACCGGAAATTTCAGGGGAAAACAACCATGGAGAGGAAACTTTCAGCAGACTCAACAACCAATGCAGAATAGAGAGAAGCCACTTTGTCGCACTTGTCAGAAATATCATTTTGGGGAATGCAAGCTCGGAACTACTCTTTGTTTTTGGTGTAAAAGGCCAGGACACTATTCTCGCGACTGTCCAACTTTCAACGTGAACCAAGGTGCAAGATTTCAGCCTATGCCACCTCCACCTCCACGAATGAACCAAGGAAATCAGAGACCGATGTCCAGGCCACTTCAGCAAGCCAGAGCCTACGCTCTAAATCAGGAGCAAGCAGCAAGAGCACCCGGAAATCTTGCAGGTATGATCTACCTCAACAACATACCTATTATAGCCTTATTTGATACGGGAGCATCCCATTCTTTCATTTCGCAAATCGCGTGTCATAAATCTATATAATATATAAAAACAAAGTACGGAGGGTATTTTTGTAAATTTCAATTTCAGTTTCAAATTTTTTTAGTAAATTCAATTTGTTTTCGAAGAGACACGGCTCTTCATTATCATAGTTCTATGACTCTATCTCACTTAATATCCATAAATACATTTCAATATATTAATTTTTTTTAATAACTAAAAACAAAAAAATTATGCGATTTATTTCTAACTATCCTCACGTTCCAAGAGACGCAACGCTTCATTGTGATGATATCTATGAAAATCCACCGAATCATGATTTTATCTATCTGAATAAAGAAGAATGCAATCAATGTGAAAGACAAATGTTGAACTGCATGGTTAGATTGATGGGCAAGAAAATAAATTGAAGAAATGTGCTCGGACTCTCGCACTGCGGCTGCCGTCAAAGGCAAAAACGCAAAGCATGATCTCAGAATTCTAAACATTAATTGGATCCATTTGGGTTTATGGTTAAGACAAGATATGGTTCAGACGAGGTTAGCAAAATATGCCTGTGAATTGTGTTTGGTTTAATTCTTTTAGTATGATATTCAGAAAATGTTGTATATACATCATCATGTCTAATCTTCCATATTGATTGATAATTGAGAAGTGTCCGTTTGATTTACATAATTACATTTACATAATGAGCCTTTTCATAGATATGCAAGTTCATATATACATAATCGGAGTAATTGCAAGCGAGAACTGTGACAAATTATTCATGAGCAGAGTTCATGTAAGGAAATATCTTCTTCTTTCTTCTTCTTCTTCTTCTTCTTCTTCTTCTTCTTCTTCTTCTTCTTCTTCTTCTTCTTCTTCTTCTTCTTCTTCTTCTTCTTCTTCTTCTTCTTCTTCTTCTTCTTCTTCTTCATAGATAAAAATTTCTCGCTCCTCATCATATATATTCGAGTATTGTTTCCTTCATGAACTTAACACGTGTAGGCGTGGTTGTGTATGAAATTTTGGATTCACTTAAATCGGTTCATGAATGTTTGTTTGGTGAGGCAACGTTGCGGTTGTAGTATTATTTATCTTAAGTCCTTATATTTGTGGGTATAAAAAAGAAATTAGATTAAATTATGAAGTGTACGTAAAACTAAAAAAATTCATTCATAGGTTGAAGTTTTTAATTTCTTCTTTCGGTAAATCACAACCAAAGTCTTAGGATTGATATATAAAACATGTAAATTTTCTTTCGTTTATAGATTGATCCTTTAATTTACTTGAATTCTATGCTAAAGTATCATCAAGAGTCGAAAATTAGGTTTGTTAGTTTCTTGGTTTCTATGACTTCTCAATTATAAATTGGTTTTTAGTGACACAAATTAAAAGGCTAAAGATAGAAGTCTATTTAATTTTATTCTAATTTTTAACATTCGCATAAAATATTTAACTTACTTTTATATTTAAATTGTTTACGTTGCAGATAGCTATTATAATACTTCCCCCATCCCATGTTATATGGGGCAATATTTTCTTATCGGGACATCTCGAGTTACTTGGGGTATTCTCTTTTTTGAAAAGATTTACTAACACATAACTAGCTCTCTCTACACATCTCTTAATATACTCCCTCAGTCCCGCAGCAATTGTCCCCTAGGATTATTATATACATCACATATGAATATCCTAGGTGGCAATTAATGTATTACAAATTTTAAAATTTCATGAATTATTCATCTCTTCTCTAATTTAGATTAAACATAAATATATTCAGGGGTTTTAATAGGTTAAAAGGGATGAAACGCCTGCACATTTAAATTTGTTAATATTTTCTTCTTAAACTTCGTTAAAAAAAAATGCCTCAAATATAGCTTGGGACGGTGGGAGACCCTTTCACAAATGTTGGAGATATATTTTTTTATAATGCATATTATTGTTGCAATACATTATAAAATTTGAATCTGCGCATGCCGCGGGTAAATTTTCTAGTTAAATATAATACCCGGGAGAATAGATCAACCTTTACAAATAATTAAGTATCCCATCCGAAAGAACCATGTTGTCAGAAGAAGCTTGCATAAATCAGGAGCTTAAGATCGGTGAACAAATCTTTGTGGTGAACTTGTACGTCATTTCCATTATGGAATTTGACGTGATACTAGGGATGGATTGGCTAGAATTAAATGGAGCGACCATTAACTGTCAAGACAGAGAAGTCTATTTCGAGAATAAGGAGGAGAGAGTTAGTTTGCATGGCATAAGAATAGGTGAGAGAATACCAATTATATCAGCAATGGAAGCAACGTCAATTCTACGAAAGGGGAACTGTCAAGCTTTCTGGGTAACCTTGAAGGAGCAATCGGAGAAGGGAATAGAGATCAGTGAAGTACCTGTTGTTAAAGAGTATGAAGATGTCTTTCCTACAGAGCTACCAGGATTACCCCCAGATCGACGGGTCAGATTTTCAATTGATCTGGAACCAGGAGCGGCACCAGTATCCAAAGCACCCTACCGGATGGCCCCAAAAGAGTTACATGAGTTGAAAGTTCAACTGCAAGAGTTATTGGATCGAGGTTTCATACAACCTAGTGTGTCACCATGGGGAGCGTCAGTTCTTTTTGTAAAGAAGAAGGATGGAAGTATGAGGATGTGCATCGACTACAGAGAGTTGAATAAACTAACCATCAAAAACAGGTACCCGCTACCAAGGATAGATGATCTCTTTGATCAACTGAAGGGAGCATCCGTGTTTTCAAAGATTGATCTTCGGTCAGGGTATCATCAACTTAAAGTGAAAAAGGAAGACGTTCCGAGGACAGCATTTCGAACCAGGTACGGACACTACGAGTTCACAGTCATGCCATTCGGTCTCACTAATGCCCCAGCGGAATTCATGGATTTGATGAATCGGATTTTTCATCAATATCTGGATGGTTTTGTCATTGTCTTCATCGATGATATTCTTATATATTCAAAAGGCGAGAGAGAACATGAAGAACACTTACGTATCGTACTAGAAACATTACGTAAGGAGAAACTATATGCCAAATTTAGCAAATGCGAATTTTGGTTGAAATAAGTTATGTTTCTAGGCCATATTGTCTCAGCCGAAGGTATCAAAGTGGACCCTGCAAAAGTCGAGGCAGTCAGTGGATGGAAAACTCCAACAAATGCAAACGAAATACGGAGTTTCTTGGGTCTAGCAGGATATTATAGGAGGTTCATTGAAGGATTTTCAAAATTGGCCAGACCCATGACGCAACTACTAAAAAAAAGGAGTAAAGTACACGCGGACCAAGGACTGCGAACAAAGTTTTAAAGAGTTGAAGAAGAGACTGACCTCTGCCCCTGTATTAGCAATTCCGGAGAGCATCGAAGATTTTGTCGTATCCACTGATGCATCAAAATAAGGCTTGGGATGTGTGCTGATGCAGAACCATAAATTTATTGCGTACGCATCACAGCAACTGAAACCTCATGAGTTGAATTACCCGACTCATGACTTGGAGCTAGCAGCAGTAGTTCATGCATTGAAAATCTGGAGGCACTATCTATATGGAGCTAAGTGCGAAATATTCACTGACCACAAGAGTCTGAAGTATTTCTTCGAACAAAATGAGTTGAACATGAGGCAGAGAAGATGGTTGGAGTTGGTCAAGGATTACGAGTGTGTCATCAGCTATCACCCTGGAAAAGCTAACGTAGTAGCAGATGCTCTTAGTCGAAAGAGTAGAGGGAGATTAGGATGTCTGATCACGGAACAAGAAATGCTTATTCGAGAGTTCGCTGCTCTAGAGCTAGAAGTCGTATGTCCGCCCGAAACCGTATCAGGATGCATAGCAGCGATGATAGCTAAACCTGACTTACGGGAAAGAATCATCGAAGCTCAGAGAAAAGATGAATTTTTGGAGAAAATGAGATCGAAGGTTGAAACCGGAGAAGCTAAAGAGGAATTTGCCATTGTAAGTGACGGAGCTCTAACATATAATGGGAGATTGTGTGTTCCAAGAGATGATGAGTTGAAGAATGAAATTATGAGTGAAGCTCATGATACGCCATACACTGTCCACCCCGGTAGTACGAAGATGTATATGGACCTACGTCAAAAGTTTTGGTGGGAGGCCATGAAGAAAGATATTGCTTCATTCGTAGAACGATGTCTTACGTGTCAACAAGTGAAGGCGCTACACCAAAGACCATATGGAGCATTACAACCATTGCCTATTCCGGAGTGGAAATGGGAACATATCAACATGGATTTCGTGGTGAGTTTTCCAAAGTCAATGCGAGGAAATACGGCTATATGGGTTATAGTTGACCGGCTCACGAAGTCAGCCCATTTTCTGCCAATCAAGATGAGTTTAGGATTAGATAAATTAGCTCAACTCTATGTCAAGGAGATAGTGAGACTACACGGGATCCGATTACCTCAGATCGAGACACAAGATTCACATCAAAATTCTGGAGGAGTCTGCAGGAAGCGATGGGAACTCAGTTGAACTTCAGCACTTCTTTCCATCCCCAAACTGACGGACAATCCGAAAGAACGATACAAGTGTTAGAAGATATGCTCCGAGCTATCGTTGCAGACCGAGGAGACAACTGGGAAGAAATTTTACCACTCGTAGAGTTTGCTTATAACAACAGTTATCAAGCAACTATAGGAATGGCGCCGTACGAAGCTTTATACGGACGTAAGTGTAGATCGCCGCTCTATTGGGACGAGGTTGGTGAAAGAAGATTATTAGGCCCAGACTTAGTCCAGGACATGGTTGAAGTCGTCAATTTAATTCGACAAAGGATAAAGGAAGCACAGGATAGGCAAAAGGCGTATGCTGACAAAAGGCGTACTGATCTTCAGTTCGAGGTCGGAGATCACGTATTTCTTAAGGTTTCTCCTACAAAGGGAGTCATACGGTTCGAAAAGCGAGGTAAGTTACATCCTAGGTATATAGGGCCGTTTGAAATTCTCGAGAGGATAGGTCCCGTCGCATATAAGTTAGCTCTGCCGCCTAACTTAGAAGGTATTCATAATGTTTTCCATATTTCTATGTTACGAAAATACGTGTTTGATCCGAAACACATGATCAAATACGATGAGGTAGTTCTAAGCCAGGACCTACAATACGAGGAGAAACCGGTACGGATACTCGATCGTAAGATTAAAATTTTGAGAAACAAGGAAATTTCGCAAGTCAAAGTTCTTTGGAATCATCACGGCATCGAAGAAGCCACGTGGGAATTAGAAGAAAAGATAAGAGCTCAGTATCATGACCTAGAATATCCAGGTATGTGAAATTTCGAGGATGAAATTTTTATAAGGGGGGAGGGATGTAATATCCGGTATTTTCCTATTAATTTCAAATAAATCTTCAAAATATAATAGCAATTAAGATTGGAAAACAAGATCATGCACGCATTAGTAATTAATATACAATTCATAATATTAATACATGCATATATACGTATGCATGCATGGAAATATGCATGAAATGTTAACATGCATGCATAATTAGTAATATATATATATATATATATATATATATATATGTGTGTGTGTGTGTGTGTGTGTGTGAATTAGTCAATAATATCTCATTTACGTAATTAAAATTAGTAATATGCATGCATGGTTTTTAGAAAAATAAAATAATACACAATTAGTTAGCATGCATGTGTGTATTATATCACGTTAGAACTCTTCATAGTAACCCACGTTGCATGCCTATTAAGAATAGGGTTGACTCACCAAAGCTAAGGATGACTAATAAGACCTATGCTACAGTATCCACTCTTTCTTTCCCTATAAATAGACAATAGGCGATAACATCACAATTCACCCTACAATTGATAGTTTAACTTCCAAAGTATATTGTGTTTCACGTGTTGTATCATCCAAAGTCAAGAATCCAAGTTAATTTGGTATTTTGGTAATAATGTGGGGTTTCTTTTTTTTCAAAGTATTATTTGAGTTAGTAAGCTCTAAAATGTAGGTTTTTCCATGAAAAATGTTTTGATGCGTGATTACATGTTTAAGGCTCTTATGTTTACAATCGGGTCTTTCGGTTGGTCTAACACACTAATCGAGGGGCTGTGCGCACGGTTAGATATCATTGGGTTGATCACCAATTGGTTCTAACTTCGAGGGGAGAACTAGTGGATGAAATACTCCATTGTCTCCAAACTATAGGCTCCATCAGAAAGGGATCCGGCAGTGGTACGTCCCGGGATCAATATAAGGGAAATATGGTAATACGCATTTGCGCTCAATCAACAAAAATGGGTTTTCGTGTGCATGGAAGTTATATGATTTCTAAACCCTTCTATGCATGCTTTATTATCATGGATATTCTTTTTATTATAAATGTTTTCGGCATAACTCCACTGAATGCATTAGTACTCAGCCCTGCAATTCCTTTCCAAATGTTTTGCAGATTAAGGTAAAGGAATCTGGTGGAGCAGCAGGAGCTAGGGAGGGCTGTTGTTGCTGCGGTGTAAAAATAAAACGCTTCCGCTACGTTTTTAAATAAAGTTCACCCCTCATGTATATTATGATAAGTTAATTTCATATTTCTGAAATAAAATCTCTACGTTTCTCCTACTTCTACATTTCTCTTACGGGTACTCAGACAGCGGCCAACATGGGAAGTTCGGATTAACCAACCCCATAGTTTGAGCTGTATATGTCCCGATCCCGTATTTAAAAATTTTACTTTATTTTTGCGGGTATTCAGACATGGCGGCCGGTATGGGCAGTATGGTTTTCCTACCCCGTAGTTCGTGTTGTACGTCCCGATCCCGTAGTTAATTAAATGATAATAATATGGTCAAAATGTCTTGAGCTATGATCCCCCTTCTATCCCCGCTTCTTAACTCCAACCCCTTGCCACGTCCCGGCACACGTGCCTTCCCTAAGAAGCCAGCGAGTGCGACGTTGGACGAGCGTCCAGCGCACACTGGACGACCGTCCAACGCTCCGGCCAGCTATCTTTTCCTTATTTATCTAGGTTTTTACCTAGTATATATATACCATCCTTGTACACGAATTATAACAATCTTTTAGCATATTTTAGCTTTAGTTTTCAGCACTTAAATACTTTATTAGCTTTTTATCCGGATTCGTTGCTCGTTTAATTCAAGCCTTCGTTTATTTAATTCAAGTTCTTCGTTCTTCGTCTCAATTTTTGTAAGTTCTTTTATCGCTTTCGTTTATTCGTTTTAATTGCTTGCTTTCGTCTTAGATTCGTTTTCTTAATTGCTCCGTTTAAATTCCTTAGTTTAATTTCGTTGTTTCGATTTCTAGTTTTAAGTTTAGATTCGTTTTCCTTCGATTTCAATTCCTTCGTTTTTCAAAGTTTTCAAGTTAGATTAATTTGCTTTTAATTTCCAGATTTCAATTCATCATGTCTAGATCTATTTATGCTTCTTTCTTTGCTTTCGTTTCCTTCGTTGTTTCATTTATCGCTTTCTTTTCGATTCTTGCCAAGGTAGATTTAATTGCTTTCTTCTAGTTTAATTCTTAGATTTATTTCTTGAGTTCTATATTAGTTATTTACTTGCTTTTATTTACTTGCTTTGATTTATTTTATTTGCCTAGGAATTTAAAACAAAAACTCCAAAATATTCTTTACTTGCTTTCTTAGTTTTAGGTTTACTACATAATTAATTGCCCTGTTAAGTTTTCCTTGAGATTCGATACTTTGGTTTTACTTGCTAGTGCTACGATAGGATTTCGTTCTATTGCGAACACTTTTTAGTGAAACAAATTTTGGCGCCGTTGCCGGGGAAAACTTTAGGCTTTTGATTGTGTAGTATTTTTATTTGCTTTATTTTTATTTGTGTTTATTCGATTTCTTGTTTCTCCCACTCGGTGCGTTTAACCCTTTAGTTGAGTGTTGTTTATGCATGGTCGCCGAAGTCTTCACAGGAATTTAGCGCCCTACGTCGACAACGTCCATCAAAGGAAAGCGATCTTAGCCGTGAAGGAGAAGGAGGAGATCGATTCTCAAGACTTTGGTTTAGTCTTGTTGTTTGCAGAGCCCGAAGCCATGGCAGCTAGAGTCATGGGCGATTTTGCTCGCCCCACATTCACAGCCACCACTTCGGCGATTGTCCTGACGGAAGCGGTCAGGAATCATGAGCTTAAACCTCACCACATGGCGTTGCTTCCATCCTACCACGGGCTGGCCAACGAGGATGCGTTGACGTTCATCCGAGAGTTTTGCACGGTGGTGCAAACTTTCCCACTCGCGGGACTCACGGAGGATACCTTGAAGATGAAGTGCTTCCCGTACACCCTCAAGGATCGAGCAAGGTCGTGGTATTTGGCGCTCCCGGCCAACTCTCTCGCCACATGGAATGCGGTGTGCGAGAAGTTCATGCTAAAGTACTATCCCAACCGCAAGACTCAAGAGGTGCGGTCAAAGATTATGAATTTTTCCCAACACAACGATGAACCATTTCACGAAGCATGGGAGAGGTTCCAAGAGCTGCTCCAACAATGCCCTCATCATCAAATGGCACCGGAGTTGCTTTGGCAATATTTCTACGACGCCCTCAACCAAACTTGCCAATTCATGGTGGATAGTTTGGCCGGAGGCAACATAGCGGTCAAGACAGCTGATGAGTTGAAGGATATTTTCGAGACGCTTGCTGCGAGTTCTCAACAAAAATCAGTTAGATCGAGGAACGTGGAGGCGAGTGCAATTTCGATGAGCACTGACTTGAAGAAGCAAATTGCCGACATGTATAGGGATCTCGAGAATTTGAAGGTTAAGCAAAGTGCACCGGCCCCGAAGGAGGAAGAGAGGAAGCCCGATCAATGCGAGATTTGTGGAGAGCTTGGACACATCAAGGAGGTGTGCCACAACATGGGGGAGTTTCAATACGAAGGAGGAGCCGAGGTCTACGCCGCTCAAGGATACCCACCTCAAGCACCACATCAAGGTTACCAAGGGGGATACAATGGACGCTACCAAAATCCGAGGCCGACACAAGGGCAAGGTAACCCCCCTACTTATCCGAATAGGCGTCCTCCACCATATAATAACCCCTATCCTCCTCCACCAAATCCCTACTACCCTCAACCTCCACCATATTATCCACCCCCTCAATACCCTCCAAATCCATATTACCCACCACCTCCATATTATCCTCTTCAATCTAATCCTACACCACCACCACCATACCCAAACTCTCGTCCTCAAGGACCTCCACAAAAGCCCCCCGCCGATGAGGATCGTTTCCAAGCACTAGATGCAAACATGAAGCGGCTCGAGACGGCCATTGGTCAAATTTCTGGATCTATGCACTTGATGCAACAACCGGGGCGGATTCCGAGCCAAGGGATTCAACCACAACAAGCTAACGAGGTGCAATATCCCCCATATGTTCCTCCCTTTCCACCACATCAAGCCCAAGCCGTTTCGGTGCTACGGAGCGGGAGGCACGTGGATAATGGAGTCACAATGCCGCCTCAAGGCCGTTCGAATGATAGGTGGAGCCCGAATTCGCGATGGGGATCGAGCAAAAATATGGCAGCACAGCACGCTGGACGACCGTCCAGCGTTTCTGGACGACCGTCCAACGTTGGACGGCCGCCCACTGTCACGCGTGCCCCTGGACGAGCGCCAGACAATTTTTCAGCGAATCCTGCGCTGGACGAGCGTCCAGCGCACACTGGACGAGCGTCCAACGCTGAACAAGAGCAGAGTGCGAGCCCTTCCCTGGACGAGCGTCCAGCCGACACTGGACGACCGTCCAGCGCCCAGAATGCACACACAGAGTCTGAGGAAGCTGAGAAAGAGTCCCAACCTCTCCACAAGACGTCCAATCCTTATGTTCCTCCCATTCCTTATCCGAGTCGAGTGAAGAACAAGAAGCGGGATCAACAATTCATGGATTTGTACAAGCTTCTTTCAAAGGTGGACGTGAACTTGCCTCTCCTTGATGTCATTCGCAATGTGCCACCGTTCGTGAGGTTCGTGAAGGAGCTGACATCGAGGAAGAAGCCGTTCGATGAGATGGAGACGATTGCGGTATTGGAGGTGGCGACATCAATTATGCAACACCCTCTTCCACCTAAGCAACGAGATCCAGGTTCTTTCGTTATCACTATCTCCTTAGGTAATGGTAAGGAAGCATGTGGTATGCTAGATTTAGGCGCCGGTATTAATCTTATGCCTTATTCTATCTTTAAGCAATTAGAGTTAGGAGAACTTAAACCCACTCGCATGAGCCTTCAATTGGCAGATAGGTCTATTAGGTACCCTAGAGGTATTATTGAGGATATTCTTGTTCGCGTAAGGGGTTTAATTGTTCCCGTTGATTTCGTGGTTTTAGAGATAGGTGAGGTACAAGAGAATGGTATTGAGCACACCCTTTTGCTAGGTCGTCCTTTCATGGCTACTACTAATACTTTGATTGATGTGAAGAGTGGTGTGATTAAGATGTCCGTTTTAGGAGAGGATGTTTCGTTTTCTGTGCATAAGAGTCGGCCTATGTCATCGGTTAATTTAATTGATAATTGTTCTTTCATCGATAAGGTTGATGCCTTGGCCGAGTGCTCTTTTGTGCAGGATTTTGATACCGAGGAGGTGTGTTGGGGATCCGGAGATCAAATGGAGTGGGAGCGAATGGAGAGAGATATTGGGATCAAGCTACCGTTTCCACCTCAAGATCCCGAGCCCGGCTCGAAGATTCCGGAGCCGTTGGAGTTGAAAGAGCTGCCTTCGCATTTGAAATATATATTTTTAGAGGGAGGCAATCAAAAACCCGTAATCATCTCTTCTTCTTTGTCTCTTGCAGAGGAAGGAGCTTTGGTGGGCATACTCAAGGAGAACAAGCTCGCTTTTGGATGGAGCTTGGCGGATATACGAGGAATTAGCCCGGCCACGTGCATGCATCGCATCAATCTCGAAGAAGGCGCCCGCCCCAAACGAGATGGACAAAGGAGGCTCAACCCAATGCTCATGGAGGTCGTGCGCAAGGAAATCTACAAGCTATTGGCGGAGGGTATTATCTATGCCATCGCCGATAGTGAGTGGGTTAGCCCGGTGCACGTCGTTCCAAAGAAGGGAGGAATTACGGTGTCAAAGAACGAGAAGGACGAGTTGGTCGCCTCGCGCCCGGTTACCGGTTGGAGGATGTGCATCGATTATCGGAAGCTTAATGCTTCCACCAAAAAGGACCACTTTCCTCTCCCTTTTATTGATCAAATGCTTGATAAGTTAGCCGGGCAAGAGTTTTATTGTTTTCTAGATGGCTTGTCAGGTTACTACCAAATTGCGATAGCTCCGGAGGATCAAGCAAAGACGGCCTTCACAAGCCCTTTCGGGACCTATGCTTATAGGAGGATGCCATTTGGTCTCTGCAACGCACCGGGTACATTCCAAAGATGCATGATGTCTATTTTTTCGGAATTTATCGGTGATTTTGTAGAGATTTTTATGGATGATTTTTCTGTTTTCGGGTAGTCTTTCCATGATTGCTTGTTGAAAATAGAGAGAGTCCTTAAGAGATGCATTGAGAGTGGACTTACCTTGAGTTGGGAAAAGAGTCATTTTATGGTTAGAAGTGGAATTGTTTTAGGCCATATAGTTTCGAGTAAGGGCATAGAGGTCGACAAAGCGAAAGTGGAGGTGATTGAAAAATTGCCACCACCTAGTGATGTCAAAGGTATTAGGAGTTTCCTTGGTCATGCGGGTTTTTATAGACGATTCATTAAGGATTTTTCTAAAATTAGCCAACCTCTTTGTCGATTACTTGCTCAAGATGTGCCTTTCCACTTTGATGAGTCTTGTATGAATGCTTTTCTCACTTTAAAAGAAAAACTCATCTCTGCTCCCGTTGTAGTCGGTCCCGATTGGTCATTGCCTTTTGAAATTATGTGTGATGCGTCTAATAATGCCGTAGGGGCTGTTTTGGGTCAAAGAGTCGATAAGATGCTTCGTGTGATTTACTATGCTTTGGGGCGTGACAGAGTCGCTTCAAATCTCACTCGCTTGAAGAAGGAGAGATAAGGTGGAGAAAGGTGGAGTGTTGGAAGACGTTCCCTACCAACTAAAAGGATTGTTAAGGCTATGGTTAAGGGGGAACTATCGATTACTCTCGGAGTAATCTACTTCCAAAGCGAGCAAGGAAAGCTGCTACCTAGCCTAGGTTTCCTAGCAAATGGGTATAAAAACTTGCAAGTACCTTTTCTAGTAAAGGTTGTGGGGTCTTGTATCGGGCCTTCCCACGTAAAAACGGTGAAAGCTTAGGCAGGGCTAGCATCTAGACCTTGCGTCCTCTTCCCATCTTTCCGCCGAAGAGGAGCATGTCTTCTCATATCCTTCGTCGTGAATAATCACTCACTTGATAGTCACTCTTCATTGAGTTGAGCTGCCGGGTGCTTATTCATTCATCCCCCACCCTGAATAATGCATCGCTTCAATTTTCCCTCTTTTGGGTCAAGCGAGTCGGATGTTTATTCATTCTGTAGATCCTAAGTGGAGAGCTTGAAGGGTTCCCTTTACTTCTAAAGGTTGCATGACTGGTGACATGTCTTTGCGTAAAAATCGAGAATGGCTTGTCAGAGCTTCCCATTGTCATCGTGTCCTATTCCGACCTGAGATAAGGACTTGTACTCATCTCCCATTCATCGTGAATAGCACTCAAGCGAGTATCCCTTCGGGTCGAAGAAAGCTTAAGTGTATTATTCATTCTCTCCCCCATTCACTTCGATGGAGGACTCTCTAATTCGTAGAGGAAGATAGAAGAGATGAATGCCAAGAAGATCAAGCTTAAAGAGGATCCACATTCGTGGTATCAATCTCCTACGAAGTGAGATTGACTAGTAAGTGTTTCAATTCTAAGTACACTAAGCAAAGTGAAGCGTGCTAGAAACCTTTACTTGCTATGTGGAAAATATAAAATGAATCTGACACAAATACAAAGAGGAAAACATTCTTGTTTATCCTTGAAGTATGTTAGTCAGAAACATTTTAAATTAAGTCAAAGAAATTACAATTTCTTAAACCAGTCGCTTCAGATGGTCAAGCGAGTGCTTCGTCACTCAAGCTAGCCATCGTAACCGGGTGTGGAATAGTCACGCCAAGCGAGTACTTCGCAAGCGAGTAAAAGCCAAGCAGCCACACTCAAAGCTAGCGGGTACGAAGCGAGTCGTATGAGCTGTACACACTCGAGTGCAATTTTACTTTTCACTTTGCATTAAATGCAGAAGAGGTACAGGACCGAGAATCCGGGCGCGTGGTGTACACTTCAAATTTGAAGCGCCAAATTCGCGTGCGATCCAACCGTCGAATCGCAACAGTCCTCAAATCTCAACCGTGGGATCTTCGCCGCTCAAAGAAACAAATCACGAGAGGCCACGTGGAGTGCCAACTCACTTAGGCGGTTCACCTTTTACTGTGGTGACGCTGGACACGTCAGTCACGTCGCCGATAGCCGCCGCCTACACAGAACTTTCGAGGAAATTATCGCGCCTTCCTCGCCACGTCAGCCAAACCCAAAAATTATATAAGGGCGTCGATGCAGAACTGCAGAAATTTTATCACTCCCCAAAATTGCCATTCTTGTGAAATTTCTGCATCATCTGCAATTCGCAAGTCTCAACCTTTGTTTTATTCTTCAAATCTCTCTCTCAAATCATAAATCATGGTGAAGAAAACTGCAACCCAGACGATGGAACAATTTTTGGCCACAGTTGTAGACAACATCAACGTCGAGCCCCATCTCGACGCAAGAATAGTTGAGCCTAACGGGTTTTTCCTTAGGGCCGTGACCACGGCCGGGCTGTGGAACTTCGTTACCGCCAAGCCGTCGAGGATTCTGGCCACTCAAGTTGCCCAGTTGTTGTTAAATCTCAAAGAAGGCCAGACCGTGTCGTCGATTACAGATCCAGACGATGGAGAACTAGCGGAAGTGGATCTCGTCGATGTTGCTGAAGTTTTCAATCTGCCGAGAGAAGGAGTAGATGCTCTCTCGAAACTCAAACTATCCGTGGAGGTGGAATTTGCCAGGTTCGCCGCCCGCCGGAACGCAGAATGGAAGGTGAAGGCCAGTAACATGAGGACTGATCTGGAGAAGCCCTTCAACCTGATCTGCGAGTTGTACACCAAATCCGTGGTGTGCAACATCGGAACTCTTGGACAACTTTCCGACTCCAAGATTTTCGCCGTCAGTGCTATAGTGGATAGCTTGACTGGGACAAAGTTCAACTGGCACGACTGGTTCATCAACCAAGTCCAAGACACCGCCAAGGATTTTGAGTACGAGGAGGGAAGCACCGTTGATATAGTCCGGAAGGGGAAGCTTCGATTCTTCGCGAAGCTGTCCTATGCTTTGGAGCAGATGTTCCCGGAGAGGAACTGGACAGATACGAAGGAGTACAAGAAGTCAAGTGTCTTCTATGACATGTAAAAATCCAAAAAAATCATCGTGGATAGAGGAATTCTGCAGATGGAGGTGCGTCCTGCAGTTCCTATTGCCGAAAGGCAAGGAAGGAAGTTGAAGCGAGCCGCTTCATCCTCAAAGCGAGCGGCTCCCAAGCGACAGAAAGTGAAGCGAGTCGCTTCACTGGTGGAAGCAAGCGAGGAGGAGGAGCAGCCTCTTGCAGAAGATGCGGAAGTTACTCAACCCCAATCCTCCCTAGCCCATACACAAACCCAACTCCCACCTTACTCAACCACAACCACAAACCTTACAACTGCCCAGCCGCAAACAGAACCCCAAGCTTCCGAACACTCCCTTCACGAGGAAGAATCGGCTTCCTCAATCCCCATCCCAAAAATACCATTTCTACAAACTGACCTAGACGTCGCTTTCACCCTATTTGAGCCTACACAACAACTGGCCCCTACCCAAACCACCCAAGCTTCAACTCCCAACTCCCCCACCGAAACTGCTAAAACCACCCATACCCAAACCACCTTCCAACCACCCATTGAACCACCACTCCCATCCTCAACCGAAAGAGCCCAATGCCGCTACAAGGCAGACTGGGACTTGGCCGCCGAGGAGTTGGAGAGGCGGTACCCGGGTCTGCAAATGAGCGAGGCGTTTCGAAACAAAGCCACCGACTTCCTTACCTACATAACCTACAGAGGAACCGAACACTACAAAGTATTCGCCCTCCGCCAAGAATTTTCCGAGAACACCCTTGCTATGAAGGAGACGGAGATGCTCCAGTTCGTTGGAGTAGACGGCTTCCACTCTCTTATCAACGAAGCCCATTACTGGGAGCTGCTAGACGCTGCAGTGAAGCGTGCATACCCAGATGCAGAGCTCCCAGCACGCAAACTCTCTGCTCACGAGCAGCAAATGATAGAACAACATGATGCGGAAATGCTGGTGAAGGAGGGAGAGATTGCCAATCTCCAGGAGGAGATAAGGAGGAGGACGGAGAAGGTAGAGAAGAAGGAGATGGAGGTCGAGAATCTATGCAAAGATTTCGACAAGAAAAAGACTGATCTGGAGGGAAAGCTCGAGGCGGAAGTGAAGCGAGTGGAGAATGCCAAGCAGTCGCTTCAGGAGGAGAGAAGCCGACTGAAAGAGTTCAACTCCAAATTGGTCACTTTGGAGGGCGAACTAAAAACTGAGAGGGAGGAGAAAAGATCAATGAGGGAGAAGTACAGAGAGAACATCAACAAGGCCACTGCCAATGTTGAAAAGATGGAGAAGCAAATCTCCAACTATGAAGGAGAAATTGTCAAGTTGGGAAGCGAGGCCAACCGTGCAACTCTAATAATCCACAATCTCGAGGTGAAGGTCAAGGTTTTGAAAAGCAAGCTTGACGAAGCTAATAGCGAGCTAGAGAGCCGAAGGAGAGTTGCTCGAGATGTTGATCTGAAGCAAGCCGAGCTAGGCGTGAAACTGGATGAAGTTCGCAAGGAGCAAGAGAACTTTGCGATGAAAATTGCTGCCATGTCCCTGATAAACACAAAGCTCAACATCAGAGAAGGGACACCCGCTGCACAACGGGTCGAGCTTGAAGCGACCCAAACTCACTTTGATCTTCTCTTGCAAGAAGAACGAAGGAGGATCCGGACAGAAATTGAAGCGGAGCTCGGCGCTCGCTTCAAAGCGGTCGAGCCGCTTAAGAAGATGATGGCCACTGTTGTATGACGGGAAGCATCCATCAAAGAAAGGGAGGAGCAATGCAAATACCTTCTCGAAGAAATTTCCGAGAAAACAGCGGAAATCGTGCTTACCCAAGAGCACACATTTGCCAAGCGAGCGGAGGGGATGCTTCACTCTGTTTACAACGAATTCTCTACCCTCCACCAAGCCATCACTTGTAAAGCTCTGATCACCATTCCCTCTGGCAGTCTTGACGATGCCAAAAAGGGGGAAAGTAAAGGCGAAGGGGAAAGCAGAGATGTAGGGGGAAGGGAAGAAGAAAAGGAGATAGTTGCAGTGGAGGAGTCTGCACTAAAGAGAGTAGAAAAGGAGGATGATGAAGCGCGGGTGGAGGAAGCGCGCAGCATAGGGAAGGATATTGTAGTGCGCGCAGGAAAGGGAAGGATATTGTGGTCTACCAAGAGAAGTGAAAGCCTCAATCCGGGAAGCTGCTAGCTTCTTCTCTTGCAGCCCATACTGCTTCAGCCGCTCAAATCCAACAGCAAATTGCCGATGATGAGGCCATTGCCCTGGCTCTGCAGATAGAGCAAAATTTTGGTTTGGGCAAGAAGGGAGTTGCTGAGATTCCTCTGGTAAAGCCACTTCAAGCAGTATCGTCGCAAGCGGACCCTTCAATTTCGTCTGTCCAAGTGCCCGCTTCCACTCTTGCTCTCGCTACTCCTATTGAAGCTGCTACCCCTGCTAGCGAAAAGATCACTCTACCGCCTACAGAAAGGAAAAAGATGGCACCACCACCACTACCTCCAGCACCTAAGACTTAGCCGAAGCGAGCCGCGCCTGCAGAAAGAGAGACTCCCGCGGCCAAGCGCCAGAAGATTCAACAATCTTTAACTACAAAAGCTTTGCGCTTATCAATAAGGAGAAAGGAGGAAGAGGAGAGGAGAAGAAGGACAGAGAAGGAGGAGAAGCTTCGGGATGCTAGAATTCGGAAAGTTGAAGAAAGAGCAGCGAAGCACTGGGAAGAAGTGAGGCTAATCCAGTTGAGCCTCGTTCGAAGCGTTTTCATTCCATTCACTCCGGAGGAGTCCGACGCGTGCGCAACTCAGGCAGATATCGTTGCGTGCCGCGTCACGAACAAAGAAATGATCAACTCAGGTTGCTACACCGAGGATGAATTCGATATCATCCGCAAGACCATCAACAAAAGACTCCCACAGTTTTAATTCTGAGATGAGTGAGAGCTTCAACAAAAAGATGAAAGAAATGACGGGGAGAACGGCAGAAGAGATTGAAGCGAGGAGAGCAGATCATCCAGACGCTTGTGAGATCGAGAAATTCTTATCTGATGATTTGATAGGCGAATGGATGCAGTGCAAGGAGAAGTTCATCAAGGCCTACTACTTTTGGCAAGTAGTGCCTTTCCAGGATGAATGTTTGAAGCTGGACGCTTTGAACAATTTTCTGTGCTTGTACAATGAGGAATTGCGCAGGAAGATCTTCACCCAGGCAGAGCTCGCGGAGCCCAAGAAGAAGATCATTATTGTGCCTGAGAAGAAGCAATTTCCTCTGCCTCTAATGCCGAGATCTGACGTGCCAAACCGTAGACTGATAGAAGGAGAAGTGGATGAAGCGTTGGAGATAGACAATTTACACAGGCAGAGCACATAAAACATCAAGACAATGGAGGTCAAGGTCCTTGCTGCTTATTTCACCAAAGCACCCTATAAGGAACCTTTAAAGGAAATATAAACTGCCATATCATGTGAATTGCCTGATTATCAATCTATCTTTTACTTTCTATCAAGCTTGTCTCACTTTACAAGCTTTGTGAGTATTTATCCTTTTTGCTACAAACTCACGAAAACCATAAAGGACTAAAAAAATGAAGAATGTTGCAAAGGAAGCAGTCGCTTGAAGTTCTTAGTTTGGTTAAAAAATTAGTGGGTTTTGGCATCATCAAAAAGGGGGAAATTGTTAGGAATTGTTAAGGATCATATGTTAAGGGGGAACCTAACGGGACGCTTTAAAATTAAAATGTATATGTTTTGATTCGATCCCAAAACCCCCTATGAATCCTATTCCCAAGCGACCATATTTTGATGTAGATAGGTTAGAATTTTTCTAAGCCTAAAATGTTAGGAAGGCTTGTTTTTATGCTTTAGACACTTAGGTTTAGACTGCAGGATTTCCAAGTGAAGGCCACTCGCTTGAGTGTGTTTTGGAAGTGAAGCGAGTCTATCGAAGCGTGCCGAAGTGTAGCGAGGGAAAGCGAAGCAGATGCTACAGTAGAACCAAAGCGAGTCTACTGAAGCGAAGCGAGCGCTACAGTGAAAGTCAAAGCGAGTCAACACTTACTAAAGCAGACGCTTAAAAGATTTATTTCTAAAAGCATACACTACAGTATGACTTTCAGCGACTCGTCCAAAGCGGACGCTCCAAATCTGAAGCGAAGCAAGCCCCTACCTAACAGAAAGCGATAGCTCAGTTCCCGCTCCAATTTAAATGATGAGTTCAAACTTCAGTCAAGTGCAGATCGACGCATTAATTGCGAACTCCACGTGTCGAATGAAGAATGGAGCAACGGAGTTGACCGCCAGGCCGACAAGGACGCCGCAACAGTACTGGGCGCTCCAGTTGTTGTTAAAATTGGCTCTTAGCCATTTTCGGCAAAGAGACAAATCGACGCATCTGAAAAGCTGCTGGCCAGGGCGAGTACTGTCGAGAGGAGGAGGGACAAAGCCACCAACCATCAAACTGCTCTTGCCCATCCATCCGCCTATAAATAGTGAAGGTCGAAGACGGAGAAGAGCAGAACACTACTTGAGCTTTCAGCGCCTACTGCAAACAAATACTCCCAGCCTTTTAGCAAACTTATGAGTTTTTGTTTAAGTGTTCTCCGAGCTTCAGTTTCATCGAAGCTCGTCTCCACAATCTTCACACTCCATAGATCTAAGCCTACTTCATATATCCAAGCTTAGAGAAGAACTCTACCCATCTTTGCATTCACTGTAAAGAGTTCTTCATTTAGAGTGTCGTCAAAACCAAAAACCCTAACCCTAGTTCTATCCAGTTAGGTTTTTGTGTTCGTCGAAAGGTTTTTGTGTTGTAAGATCCAAGACTCTACTTTCCTCGATAGTAGAAGTCTCGATCATAGAGTTTAGATCCAAGATAGCACAGTCCTCAATTGTGTGAAGCTCGATCTTAGCTAGGTTTGTGTGGAGAACCCGAAATCTTCCAGTTGTTGTGTCGGATCCAAGCGAGTGAAGCTCGATCCAGTATTGGTTTTTGAGGAACCCGTAATCCTCAAGATTCTTGAGTGAAGAGAATCAGTTGCTGCGAGCAACAAAGTGGACGTAGGTGTTTTATCACCGAACCACTATAAACCTTGGTGTCGTATCTCTCTAACCCTACTTTCAATTATTTACTGCTTTGATTATTCATATTGCACAAGCATCGTAAACAAACTTAAAACGAAGTTTTTAAATACTTAGGAAAGATTAGCTCACTAAATTCCGTATTGCAAGTAGCCTCACTCTTGTTCAAGCGTCTGCTTAGATCAAGTAGCAAGCTTTCACTGTAGATCTAACTTGAAGCTAGGTCTTAGGTATTTAAAGCAAGCGCTATAACTTGCTAACTCTGAGATAAAGGAAAAAGAAGTTGAAAAACTTCAACACACGTATTCACCCCCCCCCCCCCCTCTACGTGTGTTTCCCTTATTAAATCGGGACCAACAACTTTCATATCCAATACCTCCCTTTCTACCAAAAGGTAGAAGTGAGCTCTCTAGTGCCTGCCTAGTGAATGAGGCTTTATTCAAGTTGGCAACTAGAATGGATTGGGTTTCATACCTTCCTTCCAAGCTTTTATGTCTAGCAAAGAGATCCTCAAACTTACTCGTCATAGCCCTTAAATTAATCTTGACTTCATCAAGTTCAATGGCTAGCTTTCGGTTCTCTCTCTTGCTGTCGGACATAGCTTGTTGTAACATTTTGTGGTCGCTTAACAATTTATGGTGCTTGTTAAGAAACTCACTCCATGTAGAGGAATGAACTTCCTTATCGTGATCGTGTGCCAGTGTAATAGAATTGATTGGAGGATAGTAGAATACCTCTCCTGTGTCCTCGTTGGTGAGCGCCATCAACCCTAGATCCTCTCCCTCGCTTGATTTCGGATCAGTGAATGTGTCTGAGTCGCTTGAGATCTCCTCGCTTGGAGTGACTGGCGACTCGCTTGCAACTAGCGCCCGACGTGGAGCGTCCCTCCTGGCCTTCAAATCTTCTTTCTCTTTGGCACTTAGCTTTGGGCACTCAGACTTGTAGTGGCCCATTTTTTGGCAATGGTAGTATTCCACATCCATCATGTCCCTGGCGATCGGCTTAGTCGTCTCTTCTCATTTCCCCTTGTTTTCTCGAGCATCAGGGCTCTTCCCTTTATACTGCTTGTAGAATCTCTTATACTTTCCAACTCGTGAGTTCATCTTGTTGAAATTCGTTGAGAGAGATGCGTAGTGCTCCTCCAGTTCTTCTCTTGTCATCTTGGCAATTGATTGGTTGCTTGAGGTTTCTGCGGCTTTGAAAGCGACTCCTTTCGATGACGTGGGAACTTCATCTTCATCATCTAAGCTCATCCGATTGAGTTCAAACTCATGAGCCTTAAGCTTGGAGAACAGGATCTCTGGTGTGAGCTTTGATGGATCCTTCGTTGCCAAGTACAAGCTCCTTCACCGTCTGCCATTTTCTTGTGAGGGCTCGAACTATCTTGAGGTTGATTTCCTAATCAGTGAACTCCTTGCCGAGAGAGATTAGTGTAGCTATGATGTTGGTGACGCGCAGCTCGAATGCGTCAATTGTCTCTCCAGACTTCATTGTCAAGCTCTCGAACTCTCTTATTAGTACTGCAAGCTTGTTTTCCTTGATTTTGTCAGTACCTTGCGAGATTAGGGCTAGCGTTTCCCACATCTCTTTCGTAGTGGCGAACTTTCTTATCCTAGGGAGATAAGCGCCTGATACAGTACTCTGCATTGTGTGACGTGCCACGCGATCTAGGTTGGCGACCTTGAAGTCATTGGCAGTGTAGTCTTCTTTGGCTTTTTCCACATACTCATGTCTGACAGTGGCTTCTCTGTCTTCTGCAGCTGGAACGTTCACTGTGTTGATCTTCATGATCTCAATTGGCCCTTTTTCTATGACTTCCCATATCATGTCGTGGATGGAGCATAGAAAGCTTTCGACACGGAAACTCCATGTTTCGTATCCTTCGATTGAGAACTGTGGAAGATTGGATGCACTATATGTAGACATGATGAACCGTTAGTGGTAATGCAGTATGCGTGAGTGAGGGTCTTGATGCACTTAGGAAAACTGGATCAGTTCAGAGAGACAACGTGAAGTGAGAGGGGACTCGCTTCAGGTATGCAAAGCAGTGGCTCGAAAGAACCCCTGCTCTAATACCACTTGTTGGTCCCAGTTTGTTAAGCGGTACACACGTAGAGGGAGGGGGGTTAAATACGTGTGTAAGATGTTTTTCAACTTCTTTTTCCCTTAACTCAGAGTAGCAAGTATGAGGGTCGCCTCAGAAACTTAAGATCTAGCCGCAAGCTAGAATTATAGTGGAAGCTTGACTCTTGACCTAAGCTGGTGCTTGATCAAAGAGTGACTTACTTGCGAAATGCGGAATTAGGTGAGCTATTCTTTCCTAAGTATTTAAAGCGTCAATTTAGGTTTGTTTATGATGCACGTGCAATATGTATAATCAAAGTAAGCAAAGTATGGAAAGCATGAGTAAAGAGATACGACACCAGAGTTAATAGTGGTTCGGTGATAAAACACCTACGTCCACTTCGTTGCTCGCTGCAACAGATTCTTTTCACTCAAGAATCATGAGGATTACGGGTTCCCCAAAAACCTTAACTAGATCGAGCTTCACTCGCTTAGATCCTAGACAACGACAACTGGGAGATTACGGGTTCTCCACAAAAACCTAGCTAAGATCGAGCTTCACACAGTCGAGGACAGTGCTAGCTTGGATCTACACTCTATGATCGAGACTTCTACTATCGAGGAAAGTAGAGTCTTAGATCTTTGACACAACAACCTTTCTAACAACACAAAACCTAACTTGTCAGAACAAGGTTTTAGGGTTTTGGTTTTGGTGACTCTCTAAATGAAGAACTCTTTACAGTGAGTGCAAAGAGGGTTAGAGTTCTTCTCTAAGCTCATATATATGGAGTAGGCTTAGAATCTGGGAGAGTGAAGGTTGCGAAGACAAGTTTCGATGTTGTTGAAACTTGGAGAACACTGGACAAGGACTCGAAGAATTTGCTCGAAGGCTGTGAGTGCTTGTTTGCTGTATGCGCTGAAATATTAAGTAGTGTTCTACTCTTCTCCATCTTCGACCTTTGTTTCACTAAAAAGTGTTCGCAATAGACAAAATCTATCGTAGCACTAGCAAGTAAAACCTAAGTA
Organism: Thymus mandschuricus; assembly: GCA_029379335.1. Lineage (NCBI taxonomy): Eukaryota > Viridiplantae > Streptophyta > Magnoliopsida > Lamiales > Lamiaceae > Thymus > Thymus mandschuricus. The sequence continues at coordinate 7,245,184 of CM057082.1, read as the reverse complement.
TCGAATCTCAAGGAAAACTTAACAGGGCAATTAATTATGTAGTAAAAATCTAATCTAAGAAAGCAAGTAAAGAATATTTTGGGGTTTTTGTTTAAAATCCTAGGCAAATAAAATAAATCAAAACAAGTAAATAAAAGCAATTAAATAACTAATCTAAGAACAAGAAATAAATCTAAGAATTAAACTAGAAGAAAGCAATTAAATCTACCTAGGCAAGAATCGAAAGGAAAGCAATAAAGAGAGCAACGAATGAATCGAAAGCAAAGAAAGAAGCATAAATAAATCTAGACATGATGAATTGAAATCTGGAAATTAAAAGTAAATTAATCTAACTTGAAAACTTTGAAAAACGAAGGAATTGAAATCGAAAGAAAAACGAATCTAAACTTAAAACTAGAAATCGAAACAACGAAATTAAACTAAGGAATTTAAACGGAGCAATTAAGAAAACGAATCTAAAACGAAAGCAAGCAATTAAAACGAATAAACGAAAGCAATAAAAGAACTTACGAAAATTGAGACGAAGAACGAAGAACTTGAATTAAATAAACGCCTTGAATTAAATTGAAATAAACGAAGAACGAATCCGGATCCGAACAATAGAAAGCTAAACTAAAGTATTTGAATCTGAAAACTAAAGCTAAAATATGCTAAAAGGTGGTTATAATTCGTGTACAAGGATGGTATATATATACTAGGTAAAAACCTAGATAAATAAGGAAAGATTTGCTGGCCGGAGCGTTGGACGGTCGTCCAACGTCGCACTCGCTGTGCGCTGCTTTTCTACTCTGGACGCTCGTCCACCGCAGTGAGCGCTCGTCCAGCGCACTCTGGACGGTCGTCCAGAGCCTTGGACGATCGTCCAGCGTCTTGCTCGCTCCAAACTTGATATTTCCTCAATTCTTCGCCTTTTTCGAGCCGTTTCCTTCCGTTTCTTCCACCTAACGATCCTACACGAACCAAACTCCAAACAACCAAATCATAGCAAAATACAAACGAAAGAGACGCAAAACATAACGAAACGGACTCGACAACACTACGAAAATCCTAACATTAACACACCAATCAAACTCCCCCACACTTAAACCTTTGCTTGTCCTCAAGCAAAACAAAACAAACAATAGACTCAAGTATCGTGAACTATATTGGCCTCAAAGCTTTTCAAAAACAACTCTCATGTTCATGATCAAAACTATGCACACAAACTTAGCATCAATCAACACAATCTACTCAACTAATTCAAAGTATGCTAATCCATCAAAGAACACTCCCAAACATGTGAAATTTTGTATATGAAAGTGAACACTCAACTCTCTCAAAGAAAAGATGTAATATAATGCACATCAAGAAGGTTCACTCAACATCAATGCAATGCAACATGTTTACCATAAGCTTGCCTTTAATCTCAACATCTCCACCTAATGTAATATCTACAAACAAGGATCAAAAAGGTCTTTATATAAGCTTGTAATGTAGGAACATTGGTTAAGGTAGGGAATATATAGGCTAAGTGACTCAAAATGCTCTAAATCATCAACCTCTTTTTCAACTCCAACCAAAGTATGGATTTTAATCTCCATCTTCTACCCTCCAACACACCAATTACAAACTCAAAGATGCTAAACTATACAAATCAAAGCTAACTATCCCCTTATGCTTATTTTTTTTTTCTTTTTCTTTTCTTTCTTTTTTTTTTTCTAGAGCTCAACTAATACATGTTCTTTCTAATTTGAACAAAGGCTCTATATTTTTTTTTTCTTTTTTTTTTCTAAGCTTATAGGGATAGCTAACTACACTTAAACAAGCATCTCAAATTCCTTTTCTTTCTCTCCTTCTACACCACAACAAGTATTTTCAAATTTTCTCCTTCCATATCACCAACTACAACTAAGGATACCCATAATCATCCAAACCTCCTATCATCCGGTTTCACAAAGAACGGCTAATAAAGGCTCAAAAGGGGTAAACAAAAGATTATGAACAAGGTTAGTGTATAGGAATCATGTGGCTAAAGAAAGATGGCCTAAGATCATTTCCTAGTTTGTAAATATACTAAGGTCTTGATGGAGAAACAAGGCAAGTTCTAGAAACAACGAAGCAAGCATGATCACTCAATCAAGAATAGGCATAAATATGCACAAAAAGCTCAAATCTCACGGGTTCAAACTATCTAGTTCCCGACATCATAGCATACATCAAATTCATCGAATAAAATGCGTCGCTTCGCCAAGGTTCCATGCATAATAAAGATCATGAATTTTTCCAAAAATCAACAATGCTCTATCATTGGCCAAGTCCACAATACTATCATCACATGCTCATTTGACTCAACGACTCAATTAACTCCTAATGACTCAACAAAAATAAAAACTTCATGCCAAAAGTTCAAAGACCCCCCCCCCCCCCACACTTAAAATCAAGCAATGTCCCCATTGCGAGAAAATAAAAAGGAAAGGGATAAAGAGAACTTATCGCAATATGACGAACACAAATACTCAAAATCTCGAGAGACTCCAAGTATCACCTACAAAACAAACACAAAACACAAATACCAAAGCGTAAAATCGAACAAAATAAAAAGAAAACAATAAAAGACTCAAACAAAAATAAAAGACACAAACATGCTATGGGTTGAAGAAACCTCGGAAACGTGGATCATTCCATCGGGGATCGTAAGGAGACCACCAACGAGGGTCGTTCGGGTCCGGTGGAGTAGAGGTAGAGGTAGAGGCCACCGAGAAGTCGGTAAAACGAGTCAAGTGACTCTCCATGTGAGACACCCGACTATTCAACCCCGTCACTTGGGTCGACAAATCATCGAACCGATTAAACACATTCTCTTGGAATTGTGTAAAATCGGTCCTAAAGTCGGCCCAATAAGGGGGAACCTCGGCCTCCATATTTTGACGAGCCCGGACGCGATCTCGGCTAGTGTAGTAGTGAATCAAACGCTCGTTGTCGTCCGGGACGTGCTGCTGCTCCTCCTCGTCTCCATCCTCTTCTTCGTCCTCGTTGTGCTCCTCATCATCCTCTTGCTCCTCATCATCGTCCCCGTCCTCATATTCCTCCTCCTCATCCTCCGACTCTTGACTTGGGAGACCATGTTGACGACGAGCTGCATGATAAGCAACAACAGACGCTCTCTCCCGAACGGGAACGAACTCGGTGGCCCCTCGCATGAGATGAGCGTTGATAAGCTCGTTGAGGGTAATCTCCTTGCTTCGAGTTAAGCCGGCGCTTTGAGAAATGTCCACTCGCAAATGGCGTGCCAAACCTGTAGCCACATAACTCAAAGTAGGGTGTGCTCCACTCTTGGATTGCACATTAGTAAGTTGGGACCATATAAACGGAGCCATACACACCCTAATATTGTTAGAAGCACAATAGAGCAAATAAATTTCCAACGCATTCACCTTATTATGCTCCTTCTTACCAGTAATCATGCAAGACAGAAAACGATGAAGAATTAATAAAGCATGATCTTTGATAAAAGCACTCGGCACCCCAGAAGCTTTATAATTAGTAACACCCGTCAACGCAAACCAAGCATTAGACACATTAAAATCAGACGGCATGAACTCAGACAAACCATCACCCATATGAAAACCAAATGCTTCATGCATGACTCGCCTAGGAATTTCCCACAACTCACCCCGAAAAGTAGCATACATACAGAGCTCATTCTCCTCATTACGTTCTAACCTAAAGCTAGAACACATTTCAATACATAAACTCTCGTGTCCATCCCAAGCACGTGTAATTAAATTCATAAGTCCTAAACAATCTATGTATCCTCTAAATCCATATTGAAGTGCCTAGGAGGTCGAATTTCCTTACCTCGTAGACGGGCATAAAAATTTGTGGTCTCGAATCGCTCCGTCGGGAAGGGAACGTGCTGTTGACGGCCATAAAGCTCGGGGGAAACTCCGGACGGGTGGTAGTCGGGGCGGCGATGCAACGGAATGCGTGCATCGGTGAGAGGGCGGGCTTCTCCGAGCTCTCCACGAACCATGGTAGTTACTGGGACGAAACGGGGACGAGACGGGGTAAATCGACGGCGAAAACGGACCGGAAACGCAGCTCGCACTGGACGGTCGTCCACTGCACCTTGGACGCTCGTCCAAGGTGAATTTGGGCGCTGGGCGAGGGCTCGTCGACGGCGTGGACGTGGGCTGGGCGAGCGCTGGACGTGGGAGAAGGCGCTGGAACGGCGAGCGGCTGTGCTGCGTTCGGAATGGCGGCTGGAACACGTCGGCAGAACGGCGGCAGCGACGGCGGCGGCGGCGTCAAATTCCGGCGGCTGAGGCGGTTACAACGGCGGCGGCTGGAGTTCTTGGTGTGTTCAATCTGCAACTTAGAGAGGGAGGCGTGAGAAAGAGAAGAGAGGAGAAAAGGGTTAAGTAAAAACCTAGTGAAAAATCAGATTCGAAATCGAATTGGGGCCCGTCTTGCGCTGGACGCTCGTCCAGCGTACGTTGGACGACCGTCCAGCGCGGCGTTCGCAGAAAATTGAAGGGGTGAATTACGTTGGACGCTCGTCCAACGTACGTTGGACGCTCGTCCAACGCGACCCTCGCTGAAAAACTCTGGCAACTCAAAAATACGCTGGACGGTCGCCCAGCGTGCGCTGGACGCCCGTCCAGAGCAGCCCTCGCGGAATTGTGCTCAAAATCTCCATTTTTCTCCCTCTCGAAGCCTTCCGTGCCATTGCAATCCTTAAGAACCATTCCCTGCACAAACACTTAAAGAAAAACACACGAAAAATAATGAAAATAAAAAGAAAATACATCCTATTCTACAAAAATAAAATAGAGAAAGTGGGTTGCCTCCCACCAAGCGCTTGTTTAACGTCATTAGCTTGACGTACCAAAAACTCAAGAGAGAAGTGGAGGGTCGGAGATGAGAATTGTTTCCACCGTGTAAGGCAATGTCGTCCCTTCGATATATGGCTTCAATCGTTGCCCGTTGACCGAGAAAATGTATCCCGAATCCTCGTTCTTGATTTCCACCGCACCATGAGGGAAAACTTGCACCACCGTGTATGGACCTCCCCACCTAGACTTAAGTTTACCCGGAAATAATCGAAGTCGAGAGTGAAAGAGAAGTACCTTCATTCCGGGTTTGAACTCCTTGAAGGCTATGCGTCTATCATGTAGACGTTTCACCTTATCCTTGTAAATCTTGGCATTGTCGTAGGCTTCGTTCCTTAGCTCGTCGAGCTCCTCCATTTGCAAAATCCTCCGATCATGAGCATCGTCGAGGTCGAAATTTATGCGCTTGAGGGCCCAATACGCCTTGAACTCTATCTCAACGGGCAAATGACACGACTTACCATAGACGAGCCTATAGGGACTCATCCCAAGCACGCCTTTGTAAGCCGTGCGATATGCCCAAAGAGCGTCGTTCAACTTGTCGGCCCAATCCTTCCTCGATGGTTTGACCGTCTTCTCTAAAATCCCCTTGATTTGGCGATTGCTCGTCTCCGCTTGTCCCGAGGTTTGTGGATGATAAGGAGTCGCCACCTTGTGTGTGATGGCGTTCTTCTTCATGAGCTTGGCGAACAACTTGTTGCAAAAATGTTTTCCCCTATCACTAATGATCACACGAGGGAAACCAAACCTACACAAGATATTTTCCTGCACAAACTTCAAGACAACGTGAGAATCACATGTCTTCGTGGGTATTGCTTCTACCCACTTAGACACATAATCGACGGCAAGTAAAATGTATTCGAAACCATGGGATTTAGGAAAAGGTCCCATAAAGTCGATGCCCCACACATCAAAAATCTCAACCACTAAAATAGGATTGAGGGGCATCTCATTACGGCGACCTATAGAACCTGTGCGTTGGCAACGATCGCATGCAAGGTAGAAGGCTTGAGCATCCTTGAACAAGGTAGGCCAATATAATCCACTTTGTAGCACCTTATGAGCAGTCTTTTGGCCTCCAAAATGTCCTCCACTCGGCTCCTCGTGACAATGTCGCAGCACCTCGGTTTGCTCGTGGTCGGGAACGCACCTTCGAATCACCTCGTCCTTCCCAAGCTTGAACAAGTGAGGATCCTCCCAATAGTATTGCCTACACAAACGAAGAAACCTTTTCTCTTCTTGAGCGTTAAGGACGGGTTTAGTGTCCTTATCGGCCAAGTAATTAGCAATATCGGCAAACCAAGGGGTAGCACTCACTTCATTAACATTCTCAAAGGGAAAGGAATCACAAATATCATCAAGAGAAGCATAAGGGGGAGGTGAATCGAGACGAGAGAGATGGTCGGCCACAAGATTATCACTACCTTTCCTATCACGAATTTCAATGTCAAATTCTTGCAATAATAAGACCCATCTAATCAACCTAGGTTTTGCTTGGGCTTTAGTCAAAAGATGTTTAAGAGCACCATGATCACTATAAATAATCACCTTAGACCCTATGATGTATGATCTAAATTTATCTAAGGCAAAAACAACAACAAGCATCTCTTGTTCGGTGGTGGTGTAATTCACTTGAGCCGGATTAAGAGTTAAACTAGCATAGTAAATCACACGAAGCATCTTATCGACTCTTTGACCCAAAACAGCCCCTACGGCATTATTAGACGCATCACACATAATCTCGAAAGGCAATGACCAATCGGGACCGACTACAACGGGAGCAGAGATGAGTTTTTCTTTTAAAGTGAGAAAAGCATTCATACAAGACTCATCAAAGTGGAAAGGCACATCTTGAGCAAGCAATCGACAAAGAGGTTGGCTAATTTTAGAAAAATCCTTAATGAATCGTCTATAAAAGCCCGCATGACCAAGGAAACTCCTAATACCTTTGACATCACTAGGTGGTGGCAATTTTTCAATCACCTCCACTTTCGCTTTGTCGACCTCTATGCCCTTACTCGAAACTATATGGCCTAAAACAATTCCACTTCTAACCATAAAATGACTCTTTTCCCAACTCAAGGTAAGTCCACTCTCAATGCATCTCTTAAGGACTCTCTCTATTTTCAACAAGCAATCATGGAAAGACGACCCGAAAACAGAAAAATCATCCATAAAAATCTCTACAAAATCACCGATAAATTCCGAAAAAATAGACATCATGCATCTTTGGAACGTACCCGGTGCGTTGCAGAGACCAAATGGCATCCTCCTATAAGCGTAGGTCCCGAAAGGGCTTGTGAAGGCCGTCTTTGCTTGATCCTCCGGAGCTATCGCAATTTGGTAGTAACCTGACAAGCCATCTAGAAAACAATAAAATTCTTGCCTGGCTAACTTATCAAGCATTTGATCAATAAAAGGGAGAGGAAAGTGGTCCTTTTTGGTGGAAGCGTTGAGCTTCCGATAATCGATGCACATCCTCCAACCGGTAACCGGGCGCGAGGCGACCAACTCGTCCTTCTCGTTCTTTGACACCGTGATTCCTCCCTTCTTTGGAACGACGTGCACCGGGCTAACCCACTCACTATCGGCGATGGCATAGATAATACCCTCCGCCAATAGCTTGTAGATTTCCTTGCGCACGACCTCCATGAGCATTGGGTTGAGCCTCCTTTGTCCATCTCGTTTGGGGCGGGTGCCTTCTTCGAGATTGATGCGATGCATGCACGTGGCCGGGCTAATTCCTCGTATATCCGCCAAGCTCCATCCAAAAGCGAGCTTGTTCTCCTTGAGTATGCCCACCAAAGCTCCTTCCTCTACAAGAGACAAAGAAGAAGAGATGATTACGGGTTTTTGATTTCCTCCCTCTAAAAATATATATTTCAAATGCGATGGCAGCTCTTTCAACTCCAACGGCTCCGGAATCTTCGAGCCGGGCTCGGGGTCTTGAGGGGGAAACGGTAGCTTGATTCCAATATCCCTCTCCATTCGCTCCCATTCCATTTGATCTCCGGATCCCCAACACACCTCCTCGGTGTCAAAATCCTGCACAAAAGAGCACTCGGCCAAGGCATCAACCTTATCGATGAAAGAACAATTATCAATTAAATTAACCGATGACATAGGCCGACTCTTATGCACAGAAAACGAAACATCCTCTCCTAAAACGGACATCTTAATCACACCACTCTTCACATCAATCAAAGTATTAGTTGTAGCCATGAAAGGACGACCTAGCAAAAGTGTGTGCTCAATACCATTTTCTTGTACCTCACCTATCTCTAAAACCACGAAATCAACGGGAACAATCAAACCCCCTACGCGAACAAGAATATCCTCAATAATACCTCTAGGGTACCTAATAGACCTATCCGCCAATTGAAGGCTCATGCGAGTGGGTTTAAGTTCTCCTAACTCTAATTGCTTAAAGATAGAATAAGGCATAAGATTAATACCGGCACCTAAATCTAGCATACCACATGCTTCCTTACCATTACCTAAGGAGATAGTGATAACGAAAGAACCCGGATCTCGTTGCTTAGGTGGAAGAGGGTGTTGCATAATTGATGTCGCCACCTCCGATACCGCAATCGTCTCCATCTCATCGAACGGCTTCTTCCTCGATGTCAACTCCTTCACGAACCTCACGAACGGTGGCACATTGCGAATGACGTCAAGGAGAGGCAAGTTCACGTCCACCTTTGAAAGAAGCTTGTACAAATCCATGAATTGTTGATCCCGCTTCTTGTTCTTCACTCGACTCGGATAAGGAATGGGGGGAACATAAGGATTGGACGTCTTGTGGAGAGGTTGGGACTCTTTTTCAGCTTCCTCGGACTCCGTGTGTGCATTCTGGGCGCTGGACGGTCGTCCAGTGTCGGCTGGACGCTCGTCCAAGGAAGGGCTCGCAATCTGCTCTTGTTCAGCGTTGGACGGTCGTCCAGTGTGCGCTGGACGCTCGTCCAGCGCGGGCTTCGCTGAAAAGTTGTCTGGCGCTCGTCCAGGGGCACGCGTGACGGTGGGCGGCCGTCCAACGTTGGACGGTCGTCCAGAAACGCTGGACGGTCGTCCAGCGTGCTGTGCTGCCAGGTTTTTGCTCGATCCCCATCGCGAATTCGGGCTCCACCTATCATTCGAACGGCCTTGAGGCGGCATTGTGACTCCATTATCCACGTGCCTCCCGCTCCGTAGCACCGAAACGGCTTGGGCTTGATGTGGTGGAAAGGGAGGAACATATGGGGGATATTGCACCTCGTTAGCTTGTTGTGGTTGGATCCCTTGGCTCGGAATCCGCCCCGGTTGTTGCATCAAGTGCATAGATCCCGAAATTTGGCCAATGGCCGTCTCGAGCCGCTTCATGTTTGCATCAAGTGCATGGAAACGATCCTCATCGGCGGGAGGCTTTTGTGGAGGTCCTTGAGGACGAGAGTTCGGATATGGTGGTGGTGGTGTAGTGTTAGATTGAGGAGGGTAATATGGAGGTGGTGGATAATATGGATTTGGTGGGTATTGAGGGGGTGGATAATATGGTGGAGGTTGAGGGTAGTAGGGATTTGGTGGAGGAGGATAGGGGTTATTATATGGTGGAGGACGCCTATTCGGATAGGTAGGGGGGTTACCTTGCCCTTGTGTCGGCCTCAGATTTTGGTAGCGTCCATTGTATCCCCCTTGGTATCCTTGATGTGGTACTTGAGGTGGGTATCCTTGAGCGGCGTAGACCTCGGCTCCTCCTTCGTATTGAAACTCCCCCATGTTGTGGCACACCTCCTTGATGTGTCCAAGCTCTCCACAAATCTCGCATTGATCGGGCTTCCTCTCTTCCTCCTTCGGGGCCGGTGCACTTTGCTTAAACTTCAAATTCTCGAGATCCCTATACATGTCGACAATTTGCTTCTTCAAGTCGGGGCTCATCGAAATTGCACTCGCCTCCACGTTCCTTGGTCTAACTGATTTTTGTTGAGAACTCGCAGCAAGCGTCTCGAAAATATCCTTCAACTCTTCAGCTGTCTTGACCGCTATGTTGCCTCAGGCCGAACTATCCACCATGAATTGGCAAGTTTGGTTGAGGGCGTCGTAGAAATATTGCCAGAGCAACTCCGGTGCCATTTGATGATGAGGGCATTGTTGGAGCAGCTCTTGGAACCTCTCCCATGCTTCGTGAAATGGCTCATCGTTGTGTTGGGAGAAATTCATAATCTTTGACCGCACCTCTTGAGTCTTGCGGTTGGGATAGTACTTTAGCATGAACTTCTCGCACACCGCATTCCATGTGGCGAGAGAGTTGGCCGGGAGCGCCAAATACCACGACCTTGCTCGATCCTTGAGGGTGTACGGGAAGCACTTCATCTTCAAGGTATCCTCCGTGAGTCCCGCGAGTGGGAAAGTTTGCACCACCGTGCAAAACTCTCGGATGAACGTCAACGCATCCTCGTTGGCCAGCCCGTGGTAGGATGGAAGCAACGCCATGTGGTGAGGTTTAAGCTCATGATTCCTGACCGCTTCCGTCAGGACAATCGCCGAAGTGGTGGCTGTGAATGTGGGGCGAGCAAAATCGCCCATGACTCTAGCTGCCATGGCTTCGGGCTCTGCAAACAACAAGACTAAACCAAAGTCTTTAGAATCGATCTCCTCCTTCTCCTTCACGGCTAAGATCGCTTTCTTTTGATGGATGTTGTCGAAGTAGGGCGCTAAATTCCTTTGAAGACTTCGGCGACCATGCATAAACAACACTCAACAAACGGGTTAAACGCACCGAGTGGGAGAAACAAGAAATCGAAATAACACAAATAAAAATAAAGCAAATAAAAATACTACACAATCAAAAGCCTAAAGTTATCCCCGGCAACGACGCCAAAATTTGTTTCACTAAAAAGTGTTCGCAATAGACGAAATCTATCGTAGCACTAGCAAGTAAAACCTAAGTATCGAATCTCAAGGAAAACTTAACAGGGCAATTAATTATGTAGTAAAAATCTAATCTAAGAAAGCAAGTAAAGAATATTTTGGGGTTTTTGTTTTAAATCCTAGGCAAATAAAATAAATCAAAGCAAGTAAATAAAAGCAATTAAATAACTAATCTAAGAACAAGAAATAAATCTAAGAATTAAACTAGAAGAAAGCAATTAAATCTACCTAGGCAAGAATCGAAAGGAAAGCAATAAAGAGAGCAACGAATGAATCGAAAGCAAAGAAAGAAGCATAAATAAATCTAGACATGATGAATTGAAATCTGGAAATTAAAAGTAAATTAATCTAACTTGAAAACTTTGAAAAACGAAGGAATTGAAATCGAAAGAAAAACGAATCTAAACTTAAAACTAGAAATCGAAACAACGAAATTAAACTAAGGAATTTAAACGGAGCAATCAAGAAAACGAATCTAAAACGAAAGCAAGCAATTAAAACGAATAAACGAAAGCAATAAAAGAACTTACGAAAATTGAGACGAAGAACGAAGAACTTGAATTAAATAAACGCCTTGAATTAAATTGAAATAAACGAAGAACGAATCCGGATCCGAACAATAGAAAGCTAAACTAAAGTATTTGAATCTGAAAACTAAAGCTAAAATATGCTAAAAGGTGGTTATAATTCGTGTACAAGGATGGTATATATATACTAGGTAAAAACCTAGATAAATAAGGAAAGATTTGCTGGCCGGAGCGTTGGACGGTCGTCCAACGTACGTTGGACGCTCGTCCAACGTCGCACTCGCTGTGCGCTGCTTTTCTACTCTGGACGCTCGTCCACCGCAGTGAGCGCTCGTCCAGCGCACTCTGGACGGTCGTCCAGAGCCTTGGACGATCGTCCAGCGTCTTGCTCGCTCCAAACTTGATATTTCCTCAATTCTTCGCCTTTTTCGAGCCGTTTCCTTCCGTTTCTTCCACCTAACGATCCTACACGAACCAAACTCCAAACAACCAAATCATAGCAAAATACAAACGAAAGAGACGCAAAACATAACGAAACGGACTCGACAACACTACGAAAATCCTAACATTAACACACCAATCAACCTTCACTATTTATAGAGGGAGGGATGGACAGGAGCCGTTGATGGTTGGTGGCTTTGTCCCTCCTCACTCGACAGTACTCGCCTTTGACCTGCAGCTTTTCAGACGCGCGCTTTGTCTCTTTGTCGAAAATGGCTAAGAGCCAAGTTCAACAGTAACTCGAGCGCCCAGTACTGTAGCGGCGGCTCTGTCGGTCTGGCGGTCAACTCCGGTGCTCCATTCTTCGTGTGCCACGTGGAGATCCGCAATTAATGTCTTGATCTTCACTGGACTTGAGTTTGAACTCGTAGTTTGAATAGGGGGGAATTTTTGATATGTCGCTTTCAGTTAGGAAGTGGCTCGCTTCACTTTAGAATCTTGAGCGTACGCTTGGATGAGTCGCTTTAAGTAATACTGTAGCGTTCACTTGGAAGCAAATTTCCTGAGCGTTCGCTTTAGTAAAAGTTGACTCGCTTTGACTTTACTGTAGCGTTCGCTTCGCTTCGCTTCGGTAGACTCACTTTGATTTTACTGTAGCGTTCACTTCGCTTTTGCTTCGGCAGACTCGCTTCACTTCAAAACACACTCAAGCGAGTGGCCTTCATTTTGAAAATCTAGCAGTCTAAATTCTAAGCGTCTAATGCAAAAATTCAAGCCTTCCTAACATTATAGGCTTAGAAAAATTCTAACCTATCTAAATCAAAATAGGGTCGCTTGGGAATATGATACATAGAGGGTTTTGGGATTGAATCAAAACATATGCATTTTATTTAAAGCGTCCCGTTAAGTTCCCCCTTAACATATGATCCTTAACAATTCCCAACATCGTCAGATGCAGGGAGTACCGAGTAGTCCTTTTAGCACTGACAAACTATTGTAGAAAAACCTCCCTCAGATCCAGGAAGGAGTGGATAGAAGACCTTGGTAACTGCTTGAACCAGTGTTGAGCAGTTCCGGACAAAGTTGTGAGAAATACTCTACATTTGACGCCTTCCAAATACTGGTGGAGAAGGCATAAGCTTTCAAATTTCATCGGATGTTCTTCAGGGTCACCTTTCCCCTGGTATTCGCAGGAGATTGTCTTAAAATTGTTGGGAACTGGATCCGTTTGGATATCTACTGAGAACGGGTTGTTCTCATCGATGTATACAGAGAAAAGTTCCGACCTATGCCCTCCACTTTTTTGAGCTGGGATATGCTTTAGGTTTCTTTCCTCATTGGCAGAGCGAATTTCTCCTTCGCATGCTTATGCTTCTTTCAAGGTCCTCTCTGGGATTTGCTTCTGCTTTTTCAGCCTTTCCACTTCTTTTACCAAAAGCTTCATTTGCTCTTGCTGCTGGGCATATTTCTTGGCCCATGCATTATCAATGTTCTCCTCAAGGTTACCCTCGTGTTCATTAGGATCTTCCTCATTCGGGGATTCCCAATCAATAAGGAATCCCTCCTCTTGTCCTGCAGTTATTGATGGCAGCCTGTTAGCCAGTTCTTGGGTTATGCTTGGGGTTACAGGCTTCTGCTTGTGTACTAGGGGGGTGCTTTTACTCCCCCTGCATTAATCTTGGGTTTCACCCTGAGGATTCACATTCTTGGAGTTCATCCCCAAAACATGGAGTCTTTTTTCGACGGCCCCTTCGACCACACCCTCTATGAGTGCTTTCATCTGGAGGAGTATGGTTGGGGGAAAATGAGCTTCCACGTTGACACTGGCTTCTGTCGCCACAGTATTCTTTCCTTTATTCCCGGGCAGAGAATTTTCTGAGTTTCCAGGAGCTTGGCAGGCTTCTTTTGAAGCAGCATCTGAGTTAGTAGTCATATTTGCAAGGTTCTGCAAATGTTTGGAGATTTTTAGAGAGTTAGTTCCAGATGCCTTTAAAATGAGGCTTAAACAAATGTTGTTTGTTTCTGACAGAGCTTTTACAATTATGAGGCATTTGTACAAGTTTTTATAGATGTTGCCTGCTCATGCAAGGCGTAATGGGTAGTGCATGTTTGTATAAGGATTGATGGATTGTGCCTATTTTCATAGGGCTTAATGCATGGTGCCTAGCTATGTAGGGCTTTTTTGAGGATTTTGCCTACTGTGTAGGGCTTACGAAGTTTGTGCCTATTGAATAGGGCTTTTGCGGTTTTTGCCTACTATGTAGGGCTTATGAGAATGTTGCCTATTAGATAGGGCTTTTCAGGGTTCTGCCTATTAGATAGGGCTTACGAAGTTTGTGCCTATTGAATAGGGCTTTCGAGGGGTTCTGCCTTCAAATGTGGGGCCCCCTCATCAGGGTGAGAGGGGTGACCTCGTCATTTTCGGCTCTCTGTTTTCAGTGTTTTACTTTGTATGTTCTCGGTGCATGGCAATACAGGGGCCTACGACTGAATCTGAGTCGTAGTGCTTCCTCTGTAACTACCAATCCCTCATAACCTACGAGCTAATTTTATAATATTGAATTTTCAATGGAACTTTAAACTCACCAATTATCAGAGATGAGTTGAATACACTTCAGGATCGCTGCGATTTTGATTCAACTTTCCTTCAAATTCTTCACAACCTTCGAGCTTCGAAAAGAATACAATTCAGTTATCATAATTTCTATTAAGAGGAGAACATAATCTTGAGATCACTTCTTATTTCGCAGCTCAACATCATGAGAGACCCAGCATAAATTAATTCACAATATTCACATCCAAGTTTTCTAAGAAGACTACTTAACTAACACAGGATATACATTCGTTCCAACATCCCTCTCTCGGGTGTTTCTTACACAAGGAAATAACAAAGAAAATCCATAACAATATTACAACAACCAGCTAGAATTCCAATAATACAGAAGAGATCAATGTCTTAAACTCAAATTCTTCAACAATATTATAAATGACAAGTTAAAAATCTGTTTATAAAGAGGAAATTGACGTCCTAAACTCAGAATTTCTGACAGACGGCGCCAGTTGATAGATCCGGGTTAAAGATCTTCAACAATTGTGTGATCATTCATCGAATTTGTAGGGAGTGTTCACGTATAAAGGATTACAAACAGCAATATGTAAGAAATTCATGCGATTTATTAGTCTTAACAACTCACTTTTCACAGAGCATCCCCTTTTGCACATGAAAGAGAGAATCGAGACAAGTATTTAGCAACGTGTGTTTTTAGCCATAAAATCGGTAGAATCCACAGAGCGTAGAGCTCGTTTGAGAAGAAAAGCAAGGGAAAAAGAAGAGGGCAAAGTAGAGAACGCAAGACGCCTTCATGCTTCGTCCTCTCTCAGTAACCAGAATTATACCTTCGGTCAGAGTTGTTGGTGGTGCCCTTTTTACCGACGAAGCGGAAAATGGAAGTGATGAGAAAAAAGATCCTTGAAGAAGGATTCCAGTCGCTCTAGCTTGCAAGAGTGTTGAGCAGAGCGTGAATGGAATAGTGTGATGAAGAGTATGTGTATCTGTCCTTGGAATGGTGAGATCACTCGCTATTTATAGATAGAAGAGAGGACGAAAAAGTAAGTGTAAGTGTGTAGGAAGGACAAGGAAGGAATTTTTAGGGAGACAAGATTCCCTCCGTCATTAATTTAGTGGTCCTCACTCTAGAGTACGTAGAGTCACACGGATGATGTGTTTCTCAGATCCCTGGGTACGATCAGATGCTAGTGAATCGGGACAGCTTCTGTGTGATGACAGTTCTGCATCGGATCATGTAGCTCCTGCGCGGAACACGGCCTCTGCCTCTAGATGGCATCTGAGACTCCTGGAGCACTTATCTAATCCCTATGAAAATCTGCAACGTGGCACGGCTATTATTGGTCCCTATCAATCGTGTAAATTTATTAGAAGACAAAAATCTATATATTTATTTTACTAAATTTACACCTATATTTTATAATGAAAACTTTAATCCTAATAAAATATTATAATGTATATTTACAAGCATTGCATGGTTTTCCTTAAATTTAAAATACTTTAAGGACATTATATGTAATGCATTATTTTGTAACATGAGATTTTTTTTTTAATGTGTACGTGCTAGTTCTCTTCCTAGGTAATTACATATATATATCTTACACGGGGGTGATCCGTGATCTAGATCTCATAATGGTCGGGAAACCAAAAGTCTAATTATGGGTTTGCATGCACCCATGAGTCTAACCTTCGATTTACGGGAACCCAAAAGCCTATCCTTGAGCTTATGCACACCTAAGAGCCTTCCAACATTCTGAACACTCAACCCTCAAACTCAATAATCTAGCTTTGGGGTTGGGGTTGGGGTTGTTTTTCAAATATGAGGAACTTTTTTATATATTGAAAAAATAATACAAATGATAGAAATTCTCTCTAGGCTATGGATTTATTTATTGAGCCTAAGGGAAAACATAAGATCAGAATCTCGAAGGTAGATCATAAATTAATTAAGTTCATGAAGAAATGATAATCATAGATCTTTTGGAAAGAGAACTTTAACGACTCAATCTTTATAGGAAAGAGATATAACAAGGTTTTGAAATTAATCAAATTAAATATTACTTCATTAAATCATTAAATTAAATTTCCTTTTCACTCATTACATATCCCAACAAATAGAGATATTTAGAAACAATTATTTATTTCCTTGTGGCTATCACACTATTTAAATTCACTATAAAAAAAAATAATAGTAATATATCAAGCTCCTCAATTATTTTAATTCATGTTCATCTTTTCATCACTGATATTTTGAGTCAGCCTCATACTCAGTATTATTGAGCATTTTCTAAAATTATTTTCTATATCTTTCAACATGTGATATATATAATCTATTCAAGCCATATTAGGAATATATCATTATTAGTCACATATTCGATAAAATGTATCCCGCTGACTACCCACATTAAATTTGATGAAATGTACACTTTGGTTCTTAATTATGCATGGATATATGGTCATTCACTTATTAACACTACAAGAAATTTCGGCGATGGTGACGGAATTGGCGAGGGAAAATAATTCTGTAATTGATTTGCTACGGAACAACGAGGGAATTAAGAGGCGTTGGGAAATAACTACGGACAGTCAACACCGTCGTTGAACTACTACGTAATAGTACTTCCGTAGTTAAAACAGTGACGGAAATACGCTTCTGTAGTAGAATCTACTACGGAAAGAGATTCCGTTACTAAACAACGACGGTAAAGGTTATTCCGTTACTGAAATCTACGACAGAAACATATTCCGTTACTAAAAAAAATAATTTACAGATTTATTCTTTATTATGAGTGAGATTTTTGGTTTGTGTTTTTAAATATCTACCATAAATATAAATTATTTGTATCCAATGTTTACCTTACATATATTTTAATAATAAGGGTATAATAGGCAATCTATATTTTGTAAAATAAGGCTCTTTTTATGTAAGTATAGATTGATATTGTTGGTCCCCGAAGGTTCCCAACACATATAAACATAACAATTTATATTTAGGACATAATTGGGACGCCAGAATTTAGGCAAAAGGATCCCTTCCGAACAAATATTTAATTAAATCATGAAGAAACTGCAAGAATTCTCTGATATAGTAAGATCAATAACAGAATTACTGTCAAACATAGGATTTGGCAAGCAAATAAAGTGGGCTTTTCTTATGCAGTACGAGCCCTATAGAAGCATCAGTGTCTATATCTTCCTCTGTCTTTCCATGAGGAATTTCCCAATTAAAAAAGTAAAGAAGGTTAGCCAGCGCCACTTCCATGTTAGCCACAGCTAGGCCTATTCCCACACAAATTCTTCGTCCCGATCCAAACGGAATGAACCCGAAGTCTTGCCCTTTACAATCGATGCTCGTGTTCAAGAACCTCTCGGGCAGAAAGTCATCTGCATTTTCCCAGTACTCGGGATCTCTACCAATGGCCCAAGTGTTCACCAACACAAATGTCTTCTCTTGAATTTCGTAGCCGTCTACGATGCATTGTTTCGTCGTCTCCTTTGGGATTAGTGGAATAGGCGGGTACAATCTCAGAGTCTCTTTAACAACTGCTTTTAGATAGGGTAAATTTTCAATATCATCTTCATCTATTAGGGTTTTCTTTCTCCCTAAACTTCTGATCTCTTCTTGCACTTTCTTGGTTGCATTAGGGTTCTTCATCAAAGCAGTCATTGCCCAGATAAGTGTCATCCCAGCTGTGTCCGTTCCACCAACAAATACATTCTGCAAAATGTTACAAAGTATTAATTTGTTTAACGTACTGTGTTTTTAAAATTTTATGTTATAGTTATTAAAAAAATTGCACCTTTAACGTAAAATATTGTAGGTTTTCATTCAT
Organism: Thymus mandschuricus; assembly: GCA_029379335.1. Taxonomy (NCBI): domain Eukaryota; kingdom Viridiplantae; phylum Streptophyta; class Magnoliopsida; order Lamiales; family Lamiaceae; genus Thymus; species Thymus mandschuricus. The sequence continues at coordinate 7,227,042 of CM057082.1, read as the reverse complement.
AAACGTCGAACACTTTTATGTTTGACAAATTAAATCCATCTGTTTCCAAATCAAATCTATACACGGTCGGACATACTTTTCTGGCAGTAAGAAGTCTGATTCAGTTTAACTTATCATAATAAATTTAATTACACCGAATATAATAAATTTCAAAATAACTATAGCTACAAACAATTACAAGTATAACTATTAATTACATGTGATCCGACTAATATGGAAATATATGAATCGTGTAATTATGTATTATAAAATAACTGTTTAAAACCACAAACCTTGATAAACGACTCATATATTCATGTATTCGGCAGATGAATAATTGATTTACTAGGTTTTCTTTCATCAAGGGTAATTGTGGCATTTAGTCAAAAGTGGCTATTTTTTTTTTTTTAATTAGAGTGGCTTATATTTTGATTTACAATATATAGCAAAATGAGTCCTTTTAGGTAGTAATCCAAAATAAAACTAGGAACTAATATTGAAGAAAAGACAATACTCCATTTATCCCATAAATAACGTCTTTTTCAATGTCACCTTTAACATTTTACACTTGTACTATTTACTTAATTTCAATTTTGAAAAGAAACATAACATTATATCTAGGATGCAATGAATAAAAAAACTTATAAAAAGAGGTATTATAGTCTAGATGACTTCAAGTGTAATTCCGGAGTAAAAGAGTGATTTGAAAAGGTTTGTCAAATTGTGATGGTAGAAATGAAAAAATTAAAACAACTAAAATATCAAAACTAAAAGAAAAGGAAAGAAAAAGAAAAGAAAAGGTTCGTAGTGAAATACCATGACTATAGCCTTAATATGGTTCCAATCAATCTTAACCGCAGCGGTACGATCTTCCCTCAGCCGAATCAACAAATCAAGAATATCGTCCCTCATCGAATCCAGCCGATCGGGGCTCAAATGCTCGTCGATGAGCTCTTGATAAAACGAATCCATATCCTCAAACACCTTCTCAACCCTACGTGCCGCCCCGGACACCTCATTAACCCAACCACCAAAACCCAAGCAATCCCAAACAAAAGTCTCGGCTACCGTCGCCACAAACTGCCCTATGATCTTGTCGAACCTCCGCCACGACCGCGTCCCTTGCTCTAGCTTCTTCCCGAACGCAACCCTGCACAGCACGTTGCAGTTGAACGACGAGAGCGCCTCGCTCACGTCAATCACCTCATTTGACCCGGCCTTCTTCGCGATCGCCTCGACCATCCGACGAACCTCGTCCTGGCGGAGGGGGCGGTATGACTTCAGTTTTTGAGGGCTGAAGAGGTGGTGGACCACCATCTTCCTCATCTTTCTCCAGTAGTCGGTGTAGAACGAGGTGATAATGTCGCTGTGGTCGTACGATAGCCTCAAGGAAGCGGAGGTGTAAGGGCGACCGGCGAAGGCGAGGTCGTTGTGCTTGAGGGCCTTCTTGGCTACGTCGGCGGAGGAGATGACGACGACGGGAACTCGGCAGAATTCAGGGAGATGAGGGGGCCGTACTTGGTTGAGAGGTGCGTGAGCCATATGTGGGGTTTGGAGATGTCGAGTTGGTGGATGTTTCCGATAAAGGGAAGGCCTCGGGGCCCCGGCGGGCGGCGAGATTTACGTTGCACGGCGAGGAGGAGGATGAGTAAGATGGGGAGAGTTGAGAGGAGGAGGAGGAAGAGGAGGAGGAAAATGGCTGCCATTTTTGGTTGAAGTGGAAGTGAAGGTGGTGACTTGAAAGTTTTGCATGCATGTGCATTGCTTTGAGTGGGAAGGAATTGTGTGATCCAGATTATAATATTAATACTTGGACTGAGGATTTTTTTTTATTTTTTGTTGATTGGTTATCAAAAACTGATCGATCGATGTGTGTGTTTTGTACGGCTTTTTATTTGTTACGACATAGGTTTTGTTTATACAACTTTCTCATTGTACTTTTTGCATGTTGTAGTTTTAGCATGATTTAGGGCAGTTTCTATGGGAAGCACATCTTATTGGTGATATTTGTTATTCACAGAAGAAATAATAATGATAAATATTTTATTACTCCCTCCGTCCTCCATTTAGTGACTCTCACATTTGGGTACATGTTTTTTTGCATTTTGATGATATAGTAGTAAATTAATGTGTTAAAGTGGAATAATTGACTAATTGAAGTTCCATTTGGTGTTTTTTAATAGTATTAAAATGTTAAAGTATTAAAAAGTAGATAGATAAAGTGTTAAAGTGATTGTAGGACCTACGTCCTAAAACGGAAATGGTCAATAAATGGAGGACGTCCCGATATAGTAATAGGGTCAATAAATGAAGGACGGATGAAGTAGTATTTTTCTTCATGTTTTTAACGTATAAAATTGACATCAAATAATAAATATTAGACCGTTATTCGATTGGTGAACTTTAGTAAATCAATGTAAAGTTGGACCCAATCATATATATAATCGTGAAATTGAAACAAGAAAATATACTCCCTCCCTCCCTCCGTCCCTTAAATTTCTTCCTATGTTTCCGTTTTGGGTCATCTCCTGAGTTTCTTCATATTTCATTTTTGACATAAATCCATTATCACAATACATGTTATAATCTTTTAACATTACATATTAACTATATTTATTCATCACTTTACGCACAAGCTAGCACAAAAGGTGAGATCCAATCTCCACAATCCATAAACAATCAAATTAATTATTATCTAGTTGACGGAATTTATGACAAAAGAGACAATTAATTGATGTCGTCTCTGGTTCTGAGAGCATATTAAGAATATCACGATTGCTTCTCTAATTTTGTACAACATGATAGGAGAAGGTGGAAAAGGATCTATTACTAATTTTTTAGATGACGACGATGCCGCATCTAGTAGTACATCGGAGCCAACAAAAGGAGTTACTCCAACATTCCAAGTATATATGGAGAGGTTGGAAATTTTACATGATCGGAGAAAAGATGAAACATTACAATACGATTTAATCGAGCATATATATTTGAAAATGCTTTGGTATGGGTGATGGTCTGGGTAACTTGTTATTTATGTTAGTTTAGTTTGTTATATTATTTTCATTGTCCGAAGTAGTTTTCCTAAGTTTTGCTTCTTTTTTTCCCTACATGTTTATTCCTTTCTTCAAGTATTTTATATTAATTTGTGTAATTTTTTTTAGCGAGTACATTTGTATCCTTTTATTATTTACACACTAATGAATTTATAAATTTTACACAAATTTAGCTATGTGCATACTATCTTGAATTGATTATTCTTTCTTTTAATAAAAAAAAAAAAAACAATTGATTTTGTTGAATTAATCACCGGAGTAAATATTTTTTTCTCAACCATATAATAAAACCATACTCCTAAATACCATACTCCTAAATACTATATAATAACTAACTTATGCAATTTTAATTAGATATAGTATAATAAAACCATACTCCTAAATACCATACAAGATAATTGATCAAAATGAAAAAGAAAAATAGCGTTTGGGACCATTGAATGGTAATAAGAACCCTAAATAAGAACTTCACCTTAGAAAATTTTAGAGAAAAATATACTTTAGTCTACGTGGCACATTTAAGTGCCCCAAATGAGGTTATTTCATTGGATATGATCAAGAATCCTAAAGGTCTTAATTAGATCCCTATCCGTAGATTGAAAACCTTGTTTTCAGCCAAAATATAGAAAGAGCATATTTGCCCTGTAATTGTGCTCATTGTAAAATTATTATCACGTTAGAACTCTCAAAACAAACTCCAACCCCAAATTCAAATCTTGTTCTTAGATCGAGTTGTGAGTTGTTTTTGTTATTGAAGATTGTCTGTTGTTTAGGTCCGGTTAAAAACTAATAAACTTGAGTCCCTAAAGAGCCTGCAATCTTGTTCGTGACTTAGATCCACGCTTAGATCTTTGCTATGGGTGAAAGAATTGTTTCGTGACAGATGAGTGGATGTAGGAGATGTTCTCCAAACCACTACAAACTTATTGTTTGCTTATCGCTTTCACTCTTTCATTTAATTATTATTGCCAAGCATATTGTTCACACATGCAATGTTTATTAATTAGCAAACCCTCACCATATTCTGCAATCACACTCACTTAAAGTGTGAAACTTCGAATCATCAAAACATCACAGCGTCAACTTTATAAGAGGCTGAAGAATGAAGAAATATGGAGCTTCAAAGCTCGTTTTGTATGGAAATTAACAGAAAAGGAAAGATAAAAATGCAATCTTGGAGAAAAGCTAATTCATTCATAAAACCATGCAGCTGCGTACACTGTTCCATTCCTTTTATACTACCAAAAACGCAGAAATGATAAACGCGACTTCACTCACTCAACTCAACCCTAATGCGGAAATGATCATCGCCCTACACGTGTAACATAATCTAACGCACACAAACAAAAACTTAACTGAACAGGTTCAGGGTTCGAAACTTCAACAAAACAGAAAAATACAAATAAAAGACTTCTTCTTCTTCAACTGCTTCGCGCCAAAACTTGCATCTTCATTCTTCAGACCTGTATCTTCAACATCCCCCCTCAAGATGGAAGTGGTGGATATCCAGCACGCCCATCTTGCAAAGGAGATCACGAAACCGAGGGCTTGCCAAAGGTTTTGTGAAAAAATCAGCTAGTTGATGTGCAGAGGGAATCCCAAGAGGAGTAAGAAAACCTGCAGTATACTTTTCACGAACAACGTGGCAGTCGATATCGATATGCTTAGTTTTCTCATGAAAAACCGGATTCTTGGTAATCTGAATGGCTGCCTTGTTGTCACAATGAAGAGGAATTGGAGTGGGAGCAGTAACATGAAAGACCTGGAGAAGAGCATGAATCCAGGCGAGCTCCCGGGTGGTGGTGGCCAATGCTCGATACTCTGCCTCTGCAGTAGAGGAAGAGACTGTGTTCTACTTCTTGCATTTCCAAGAGATCAAAGCTGTACCCAAGTAAATGCAAAAACCAGTTAAAGATTTCCGGGAATCATGACAAGAACCCCAATCTGCATCTGAGAACCCACTGAGATGGAACTTCAAATTAGAAGGATAGAAAACTCCAAGAGATGGACAACTCTTAAGATAGCGCAGTACATGGAGAGCAGCATTCCAATGCACAACAGTAGGTGAGGCCATGAATTGACTAAGTTGCTGAGCAGCGTTTGTAATATCAGGGCGAGTGAGATTTAAATAGAGTAATTGACCCACTAAGCGGCGATAGACATCTGGTTGCTGAAGAGGCTCCTCTGTTCCTTGTTGAAGAACAAGTCCAGGGGGTAAGGGAGTACCAGCAGGTTTAGCACAAAGCATCCCATTGCTTGACAGTATCTCTAAGACATACTTCCTTTGATTTAAGGAAGTTCCATCAGCACACCTAGTTATCTCCATTCCAAGGAAAAACTTGGCAGGACCCAAATCTTTGATGGTAAAAGTAGAATGAAGAAAATGCTTGAATTTATCAATCAGAACCAAAGAGGGCCTACTAACCAAAATATCATCAACATATACAATCAAACAGAGGAAAGTATCACCTTGGCCCATAGTGAAGAGGCATGGATCATGAACTGAAGAGACAAAGCCAAAGGTGGTGAGTTGATGAGTAAACTCTGTGTTCCACTCTCTTGAGGCCTGTTTTAGGCCATAGAGACTCTTGAGTAATTTGCAGACTTTGCCTGGCTGTGCTCCTTGCAGTCCTTGTGGAAGTGTCATGTATATATCCTCATGTAAATGTCCATGGAGGAAAGCATTATTGATGTCAAGCTGATGTAGAGGCCACTGATGAGCAGTGGCCACAACAATGAAGATTCTGACAGTAACCAGATTGGCTACTGGAGAAAAGACCTCTGTGTAATCTATCCCCTCTTCTTGATTGTACCCTTTAGCCACTAACCTAGCCTTACACCTTTCAACTGAACCATCAGAGTTAAGTTTAAGCTTATATACCCATTTACAACCAATGGCTTTCTTTGATGGTGATAAACACGGATTTTCTACGTGTTACGAGAGCTTATAATTGCGCTTTAGTGTTATTATCATGGTTGAGTTCTATACTTTTAATCTATATTTCTTATATTCTCGGATATTGCACTTGATCTCGGTTTAGTCGAGTTTTGTAGGCAAAAGAGAGGAGAATACGGGAAATAAAAGCATTAAGCATGGGCCTTGAATTAACCATGGGCTTTGAATTAATCTTGGCCCAACAATGCATGGCTGGCCCAACAATGCATGGCCCAACTCATGTGAAGCTCACGCGGCCATGCAACCCCCGCGTCTCCCTCACCCAGCCGCGCCTTCACCTCCCTCATGCATGCATGCGCGGCGGCGTCATCGCCACCTCCTTGCCGCGCCCAGCAGCCCCATCTCCGCGTCCAGCCACGCCGCCAGCCACGCTGCCGCGCCTTCCTACGCCTGCCGCCGCGTCCCTCCCGTTTGGAAAGAGCGCACAAAGCGCAGCTGTTATGATCCTCTTTGAAAGAACTTGTAACGGCCGATTGAGAGTTAGAGAGGGAGGATAAGTAGGAGGAGGCCACGGTAGGGAAGGCTGGCTCAGATTTTACGATTGAAGTACGACATTGGAGAAGAGATTGGGAGAAGAAGATCGAGGAGTCACGTCGGCGATATTCGAAGCCATAGTCTTGCTCTACGGTTTTCGTTTGTTTATGATTTTGTCTCCTTCGAAACTTGAAATGATTGTCTTCATTATGTTTGGCTAAAATTCTCTATTATTCTAGAGTTAGGGAGTAGATGAACATTGTCGATTCGAATTAGTTTTTATCAATCGATCACGACCTTCTATTGCTTCGTATGTTCTTGAGTTTATTGCTTGCTTATTTGATTAGCTACCAAATTCGCATGATTTATTGTGTTGATTCGATAGGCGAAAGATGAGAATTAACGCTCGAATAGGGAACATAGGACACACACTTCGATAAAGTCGAAAGATCTTGAGAATTGTGTGAGAGCTTATAACCTTTTGAACCTTTAGGAGTTTCATGTGTTAGTTATCAGTTGGACACAACGATTCTTGCATGAAATCTACGGTTTAGGCACTACGAAAGTAGGTTTAAGCTTTTTGTGTGGTTGTTCTAGTAATAGTCGAGTCCTCTATGTGATTGAGTGATTTTGATTAAATTGAATTCGTTCGTTCATCGAAACCAAAGCTCTAGAATAATTCTTCACTTATTTGATTCTCTCGTTGCTTGTTATTTGTTTAAGTTCATTTATTTTTAATTAGTTCAGTAAAACAAAATCCAGCGATTTATTCGTCTAGATAGAGGATAGGAAATTAGACTAGTACTCGTTAGGTTAATCAGTCCTCGTGGAATACGACCTTGCTTCCCTATCTATAATTACACCCGTACACTTGCGGTAGTAAAAATATTAGTGAACAAGTTTTTGGCGCCGTTGCCGGGGAACTGATTTTCGTTCTAGTGATATTAGTTAGATTTCTTTGATACTAATTTAGACATTTTATTTTCTGTATTTCATTTTCAATTTTAATTTGTTTGAGTTGTCTAATTGTTCTCTTTGTTGGTGTATAGGTGGTGAATGCGCACAAGGTCTTCAGGCATCACTTTAGATCCTGTAGATCCGGAGATAGAAGCCACCTGTCGTCGGAATAACGCAAGGAGAAACAAGAGGAGAATGGCAACTCAGGAGGAGTTCAACCAACTCAGGGAGCAATTAAGGATTCTGAGGGAAGCTCAAGAACGAGCAAATGTTCAACCAGCTCCCATTCAGGCTCAGTTTCAGAATGTGATAGCTCATGGGGGAATTCCCGGACCAGCCATCGAGGCTAACAACTTCGAGTTGAAGACGGGCCTAATATCTATGGTCCAACAGAATCAGTATGGAGGAGGTCCTTTGGAGGACCCGAATGCCCATCTCAGTCAGTTTCTGGATCTCTGTGCCACAGTTAAGATCAATGGAGCACCTGAGGATGCTATCAAAATTCGCCTTTTCCCATTCTCTTTGAGGGACAAGGCGAAGCAGTGGTTCCAATCTATCGAGTTGGGAGGAGACGTTACTTGGGAGGATCTAGCTCACAAGTTCCTATTCAAGTTCCAACCTCCGGGCCTCATGTTTAAGTTGAAGATGGAGATCACTCATTTCCAACAATATGAAGGGGAGAGTCTCTACGAAGCTTGGGAGAGGTTCAAGGAAACGATCAGAAAGTGTCCCAACCATGGCTTCGACTTAGGTACCCGCATTATGATCTTCTACAATGCTTGTAATGGGGAATTACGAAGACTCATGGATGCAGCTGCTGGAGGAGCATTGTTGTGCAAAGGGGGAGATGAGGCCATCGATATAATTGAAAACATGGCATCCACGAGCTACCAGTGGCCAACAGAGAGGAGCAATCTGAGGAAAGTAGCTATGGCTGAGAACAAAGACCCTCTTGTTGCACTCACAAATCAGATTGCAACTTTGTCTAGCAAGTTCGAGACCATGATGCAAACCCGAAGCAATCCAACAGTTGAAGAGATTCAATTTGAGGAGGCAAATTGGGTCAACAATCGGGGGTTTCGACCTCAAGGAGGATATCAAGGGGGTCGTTCAAATCAAGGTGGATATCAAGGATATCAAGCACCTCCATCTCATCCGAATCTCTCATATGGAAATCCAAACAACGCTCTTCAACCACCACCCGGATTTTCAACATCCAATGGAGTGATCAACGAGCAAAAGAAGCCGAATTTGGAAGACATACTCATGAGGTTCATCTCGAGTTCGGATACAAGGATGTCAGCGGTGGAGACACAAGTAAAGATGATCGAAAAGCAAGTGAGCCAGATCGCTAACTCTTTGAGCAATCAGCACAATCCGGGGCAGTTCCCAAGCAACACAGTGGTTAATCCGAAAGAACAATGCAAGGCAATCACACTAAGGAGTGACACTACTTATGAGGGACCGAAGATGCCGGAGCACGAGCCCGAAAGTGTAAAGGTTCAAGAGGAAAAAGAAGAGCTCACACCGGCCATGAAGGAGAAGAAGGAAGGAAAAATGCCCAAACCCCTACCACCACCTTTGCACGTTCCTATGCCTTTTCCGCAAAGGCATCAAAAGAAGATGGGGGATGAGCAATTTTCCAGATTTTTGGACATCTTTCGGAAGGTCCAAATCAACATTCCGTTGGTAGAAGCTCTACAACAAATGCCCAAATATGCCAAGTTTCTCAAAGATGTGATTTCAAAGAAGAAGAAGTGGGGAGACTTTGAGATAGTGAACTTGAATGAAGAGTGTAGTGCTATCTTACAACGGAAGTTGCCCGTCAAGTCCAAAGATCCGGGTAGTTTCACAATTGCTTGTGAGATTGGGGGGATGAAATTCGGAAGAGCGCTATGTGATTTGGGTGCGAGTGTCAACCTCATGCCTCTTTCAGTTTTTAGGAAGCTAAAAATCGGAGAGGTGAAGCCTACCACCATAGCTCTTCAAATGGCGGATCGTTCGGTGGCATATCCTCAAGGCATAGTTGAAGATGTTCTTATCAAGGTTAATGATTTCATCTTTCCCGCTGATTTTATTGTTCTCGATATGGAGGAAGATCGAAATATGCCATTGATTCTTGGGAGACCATTTTTGGCGACGAGCCAAGCACTCATTGATGTTGCAAGAGGAGAGCTTACCTTGAGGGTAAATGATGAGAGTTGCACTTTTTCCATCTACAAGCCTTCGAAATATTTTGAGGAAGAAGTCGTCAAATCGGTAGAGGAGTGCAAAGTGTTGGGTGTGCGTGATTCTTACACCGTAAAAAGTTCTATGGAGTCGCCCAAAACTCCTACCGAGACTTGCATTTCTACTCCTTTCTCTTCTTCAAAATATTCTTTTTATTTATGCTCTAATTATTTTAATGAGTGTACTTTAGAAAGTGTGCAGAAAATTTCAGATCAAGATGCACACCTTTTCGAAAAAGGGAACGAAGAGAATGGAGCTACCCCGAAACATTTGCATAGCCACTTGAAGAATTATAAGAAGAAAAAGAGAAGGGCGTGTGAAATTCCGGGTTAGTACGAAATACTTTTCCACCTCTTCTTCTTTCAAACTTATTATTTTTCTTAGTAAAAACAATAAGTTTGGGGGGATGGCGAAGTGTGGAAAAGTATTTCGATTTTTATTGTTTTCTAGGTATTTTGTTTGAGTCTTGTTTAGTGTCTAGAATTAAGTAGTAGAGTCTTTTTGTGTGTTTTTGTTTTAAATTGATGATAAGCATGGTTGATACTTGTGACGATGAGGCCTATGATGATTTCTTGATGTTGAGTTTATTGAAAATCTTTCACTTGGGATTACTTCATGAGTTGATTAGCATGATTGATTGATTTTGATTTTTTTGACCTCTAAAGAAGCTTGGATCAAATATTAGCCTTTGTTGTGAGTTTTGAGCCTTGACTATTACATGATTATAGTCTCATCTTCTTTCTTGAGTGTGATTGTTCAAGCATGCATACTTGTCTCTAGAACTTGCTTTTCCATCTTCCTTGAGGTTGCATTAGTGTGCTTAATAATTTAGAGATGATCTAAGGCCATCTTTCTTAGCCACATTCTTTCCCTTTTCTTGTCCGAATGATACATAATCTTAGTTTAACCCCCTTGAGCCTTTGAGACCTCTTTCTTTGATAAACCTTGGGATGGGGATATTGTGTAGGATTTTGTTAGTTTGTATTGAGAAGAATTGAAAGAATAAGGAAGAGGGTGGAATTGGATGGATCCTTTTGCTCACATAAGCTCAATAAAAAAAAAAAAAAAAAAAGAAAAAAAAAAGAAAAAGAGAGACAAAGTCTCAATAAAAAGAAAAAGAAAAAAAAAAGAAAGGAAAAATTGTTGAATAAAGAGCATAAGTGAGTAGAGAGGGAAAACTAAGATGGTTGAGTGATGAGGATGAATTAGAATGGGTGAATGGTTGGGAAGTGAAGCTTTATTAGCTATTGACTTGAGTGTTTGGTGTTTGTGGGAATTAAGAGTCATTATTTTGAAATTTTACTCACTTAGCCAAATACTTCCTACCTACCAAAGAGCCTACATTACAACCTTAATCAAAGTCCTTTTTGATCTTTATTATAAGCACACATTGAGCAATGGAGAGGTTGAGATGAATTGCAAGCCTATGGTAGATATTGTGCATGTTTTGAATTGAGTGAAAAATTTACCTATCTTTATACACTTGAGAGTTGAGAGTTTTACTCACATATACTCCTATGCCGTGAGGATCCAAGTTTCGAAGAGGTTAAATTTTTTAGATATGGTCATGATGTGCTAATCGATAATTGTGGTGATTTGTTTGTGATGATTTTGGTTTTATAAAAAATTTTCTGAGGCCAAAATTCATTGTCACGTTGCTAATCCGTGTTCATTGTTGATTGATCTCTTTGCTTCGTTTTTGTGTTTGAGGACAAACATTCACTCAAGTTTGGGGGGTTGATAAACACGGATTTTCTACGTGTTACGAGAGCTTATAATTGCGCTTTAGTGTTATTATCATGGTTGAGTTCTATACTTTTAATCTATATTTCTTATATTCTCGGATATTGCACTTGATCTCGGTTTAGTCGAGTTTTGTAGGCAAAAGAGAGGAGAATACGGGAAATAAAAGCATTAAGCATGGGCCTTGAATTAACCATGGGCTTTGAATTAATCTTGGCCCAACAATGCATGGCTGGCCCAACAATGCATGGCCCAACTCATGTGAAGCTCACGCGGCCATGCAACCCCCGCGTCTCCCTCACCCAGCCGCGCCTTCACCTCCCTCATGCATGCATGCGCGGCGGCGTCATCGCCACCTCCTTGCCGCGCCCAGCAGCCCCATCTCCGCGTCCAGCCACGCCGCCAGCCACGCTGCCGCGCCTTCCTACGCCTGCCGCCGCGTCCCTCCCGTTTGGAAAGAGCGCACAAAGCGCAGCTGTTATGATCCTCTTTGAAAGAACTTGTAACGGCCGATTGAGAGTTAGAGAGGGAGGATAAGTAGGAGGAGGCCACGGTAGGGAAGGCTGGCTCAGATTTTACGATTGAAGTACGACATTGGAGAAGAGATTGGGAGAAGAAGATCGAGGAGTCACGTCGGCGATATTCGAAGCCATAGTCTTGCTCTACGGTTTTCGTTTGTTTATGATTTTGTCTCCTTCGAAACTTGAAATGATTGTCTTCATTATGTTTGGCTAAAATTCTCTATTATTCTAGAGTTAGGGAGTAGATGAACATTGTCGATTCGAATTAGTTTTTATCAATCGATCACGACCTTCTATTGCTTCGTATGTTCTTGAGTTTATTGCTTGCTTATTTGATTAGCTACCAAATTCGCATGATTTATTGTGTTGATTCGATAGGCGAAAGATGAGAATTAACGCTCGAATAGGGAACATAGGACACACACTTCGATAAAGTCGAAAGATCTTGAGAATTGTGTGAGAGCTTATAACCTTTTGAACCTTTAGGAGTTTCATGTGTTAGTTATCAGTTGGACACAACGATTCTTGCATGAAATCTACGGTTTAGGCACTACGAAAGTAGGTTTAAGCTTTTTGTGTGGTTGTTCTAGTAATAGTCGAGTCCTCTATGTGATTGAGTGATTTTGATTAAATTGAATTCGTTCGTTCATCGAAACCAAAGCTCTAGAATAATTCTTCACTTATTTGATTCTCTCGTTGCTTGTTATTTGTTTAAGTTCATTTATTTTTAATTAGTTCAGTAAAACAAAATCCAGCGATTTATTCGTCTAGATAGAGGATAGGAAATTAGACTAGTACTCGTTAGGTTAATCAGTCCTCGTGGAATACGACCTTGCTTCCCTATCTATAATTACACCCGTACACTTGCGGTAGTAAAAATATTAGTGAACAAGTTTTTGGCGCCGTTGCCGGGGAACTGATTTTCGTTCTAGTGATATTAGTTAGATTTCTTTGATACTAATTTAGACATTTTATTTTCTGTATTTCATTTTCAATTTTAATTTGTTTGAGTTGTCTAATTGTTCTCTTTGTTGGTGTATAGGTGGTGAATGCGCACAAGGTCTTCAGGCATCACTTTAGATCCTGTAGATCCGGAGATAGAAGCCACCTGTCGTCGGAATAACGCAAGGAGAAACAAGAGGAGAATGGCAACTCAGGAGGAGTTCAACCAACTCAGGGAGCAATTAAGGATTCTGAGGGAAGCTCAAGAACGAGCAAATGTTCAACCAGCTCCCATTCAGGCTCAGTTTCAGAATGTGATAGCTCATGGGGGAATTCCCGGACCAGCCATCGAGGCTAACAACTTCGAGTTGAAGACGGGCCTAATATCTATGGTCCAACAGAATCAGTATGGAGGAGGTCCTTTGGAGGACCCGAATGCCCATCTCAGTCAGTTTCTGGATCTCTGTGCCACAGTTAAGATCAATGGAGCACCTGAGGATGCTATCAAAATTCGCCTTTTCCCATTCTCTTTGAGGGACAAGGCGAAGCAGTGGTTCCAATCTATCGAGTTGGGAGGAGACGTTACTTGGGAGGATCTAGCTCACAAGTTCCTATTCAAGTTCCAACCTCCGGGCCTCATGTTTAAGTTGAAGATGGAGATCACTCATTTCCAACAATATGAAGGGGAGAGTCTCTACGAAGCTTGGGAGAGGTTCAAGGAAACGATCAGAAAGTGTCCCAACCATGGCTTCGACTTAGGTACCCGCATTATGATCTTCTACAATGCTTGTAATGGGGAATTACGAAGACTCATGGATGCAGCTGCTGGAGGAGCATTGTTGTGCAAAGGGGGAGATGAGGCCATCGATATAATTGAAAACATGGCATCCACGAGCTACCAGTGGCCAACAGAGAGGAGCAATCTGAGGAAAGTAGCTATGGCTGAGAACAAAGACCCTCTTGTTGCACTCACAAATCAGATTGCAACTTTGTCTAGCAAGTTCGAGACCATGATGCAAACCCGAAGCAATCCAACAGTTGAAGAGATTCAATTTGAGGAGGCAAATTGGGTCAACAATCGGGGGTTTCGACCTCAAGGAGGATATCAAGGGGGTCGTTCAAATCAAGGTGGATATCAAGGATATCAAGCACCTCCATCTCATCCGAATCTCTCATATGGAAATCCAAACAACGCTCTTCAACCACCACCCGGATTTTCAACATCCAATGGAGTGATCAACGAGCAAAAGAAGCCGAATTTGGAAGACATACTCATGAGGTTCATCTCGAGTTCGGATACAAGGATGTCAGCGGTGGAGACACAAGTAAAGATGATCGAAAAGCAAGTGAGCCAGATCGCTAACTCTTTGAGCAATCAGCACAATCCGGGGCAGTTCCCAAGCAACACAGTGGTTAATCCGAAAGAACAATGCAAGGCAATCACACTAAGGAGTGACACTACTTATGAGGGACCGAAGATGCCGGAGCACGAGCCCGAAAGTGTAAAGGTTCAAGAGGAAAAAGAAGAGCTCACACCGGCCATGAAGGAGAAGAAGGAAGGAAAAATGCCCAAACCCCTACCACCACCTTTGCACGTTCCTATGCCTTTTCCGCAAAGGCATCAAAAGAAGATGGGGGATGAGCAATTTTCCAGATTTTTGGACATCTTTCGGAAGGTCCAAATCAACATTCCGTTGGTAGAAGCTCTACAACAAATGCCCAAATATGCCAAGTTTCTCAAAGATGTGATTTCAAAGAAGAAGAAGTGGGGAGACTTTGAGATAGTGAACTTGAATGAAGAGTGTAGTGCTATCTTACAACGGAAGTTGCCCGTCAAGTCCAAAGATCCGGGTAGTTTCACAATTGCTTGTGAGATTGGGGGGATGAAATTCGGAAGAGCGCTATGTGATTTGGGTGCGAGTGTCAACCTCATGCCTCTTTCAGTTTTTAGGAAGCTAAAAATCGGAGAGGTGAAGCCTACCACCATAGCTCTTCAAATGGCGGATCGTTCGGTGGCATATCCTCAAGGCATAGTTGAAGATGTTCTTATCAAGGTTAATGATTTCATCTTTCCCGCTGATTTTATTGTTCTCGATATGGAGGAAGATCGAAATATGCCATTGATTCTTGGGAGACCATTTTTGGCGACGAGCCAAGCACTCATTGATGTTGCAAGAGGAGAGCTTACCTTGAGGGTAAATGATGAGAGTTGCACTTTTTCCATCTACAAGCCTTCGAAATATTTTGAGGAAGAAGTCGTCAAATCGGTAGAGGAGTGCAAAGTGTTGGGTGTGCGTGATTCTTACACCGTAAAAAGTTCTATGGAGTCGCCCAAAACTCCTACCGAGACTTGCATTTCTACTCCTTTCTCTTCTTCAAAATATTCTTTTTATTTATGCTCTAATTATTTTAATGAGTGTACTTTAGAAAGTGTGCAGAAAATTTCAGATCAAGATGCACACCTTTTCGAAAAAGGGAACGAAGAGAATGGAGCTACCCCGAAACATTTGCATAGCCACTTGAAGAATTATAAGAAGAAAAAGAGAAGGGCGTGTGAAATTCCGGGTTAGTACGAAATACTTTTCCACCTCTTCTTCTTTCAAACTTATTATTTTTCTTAGTAAAAACAATAAGTTTGGGGGGATGGCGAAGTGTGGAAAAGTATTTCGATTTTTATTGTTTTCTAGGTATTTTGTTTGAGTCTTGTTTAGTGTCTAGAATTAAGTAGTAGAGTCTTTTTGTGTGTTTTTGTTTTAAATTGATGATAAGCATGGTTGATACTTGTGACGATGAGGCCTATGATGATTTCTTGATGTTGAGTTTATTGAAAATCTTTCACTTGGGATTACTTCATGAGTTGATTAGCATGATTGATTGATTTTGATTTTTTTGACCTCTAAAGAAGCTTGGATCAAATATTAGCCTTTGTTGTGAGTTTTGAGCCTTGACTATTACATGATTATAGTCTCATCTTCTTTCTTGAGTGTGATTGTTCAAGCATGCATACTTGTCTCTAGAACTTGCTTTTCCATCTTCCTTGAGGTTGCATTAGTGTGCTTAATAATTTAGAGATGATCTAAGGCCATCTTTCTTAGCCACATTCTTTCCCTTTTCTTGTCCGAATGATACATAATCTTAGTTTAACCCCCTTGAGCCTTTGAGACCTCTTTCTTTGATAAACCTTGGGATGGGGATATTGTGTAGGATTTTGTTAGTTTGTATTGAGAAGAATTGAAAGAATAAGGAAGAGGGTGGAATTGGATGGATCCTTTTGCTCACATAAGCTCAATAAAAAAAAAAAAAAAAAAAGAAAAAAAAAAGAAAAAGAGAGACAAAGTCTCAATAAAAAGAAAAAGAAAAAAAAAAGAAAGGAAAAATTGTTGAATAAAGAGCATAAGTGAGTAGAGAGGGAAAACTAAGATGGTTGAGTGATGAGGATGAATTAGAATGGGTGAATGGTTGGGAAGTGAAGCTTTATTAGCTATTGACTTGAGTGTTTGGTGTTTGTGGGAATTAAGAGTCATTATTTTGAAATTTTACTCACTTAGCCAAATACTTCCTACCTACCAAAGAGCCTACATTACAACCTTAATCAAAGTCCTTTTTGATCTTTATTATAAGCACACATTGAGCAATGGAGAGGTTGAGATGAATTGCAAGCCTATGGTAGATATTGTGCATGTTTTGAATTGAGTGAAAAATTTACCTATCTTTATACACTTGAGAGTTGAGAGTTTTACTCACATATACTCCTATGCCGTGAGGATCCAAGTTTCGAAGAGGTTAAATTTTTTAGATATGGTCATGATGTGCTAATCGATAATTGTGGTGATTTGTTTGTGATGATTTTGGTTTTATAAAAAATTTTCTGAGGCCAAAATTCATTGTCACGTTGCTAATCCGTGTTCATTGTTGATTGATCTCTTTGCTTCGTTTTTGTGTTTGAGGACAAACATTCACTCAAGTTTGGGGGGTTGATAAACACGGATTTTCTACGTGTTACGAGAGCTTATAATTGCGCTTTAGTGTTATTATCATGGTTGAGTTCTATACTTTTAATCTATATTTCTTATATTCTCGGATATTGCACTTGATCTCGGTTTAGTCGAGTTTTGTAGGCAAAAGAGAGGAGAATACGGGAAATAAAAGCATTAAGCATGGGCCTTGAATTAACCATGGGCTTTGAATTAATCTTGGCCCAACAATGCATGGCTGGCCCAACAATGCATGGCCCAACTCATGTGAAGCTCACGCGGCCATGCAACCCCCGCGTCTCCCTCACCCAGCCGCGCCTTCACCTCCCTCATGCATGCATGCGCGGCGGCGTCATCGCCACCTCCTTGCCGCGCCCAGCAGCCCCATCTCCGCGTCCAGCCACGCCGCCAGCCACGCTGCCGCGCCTTCCTACGCCTGCCGCCGCGTCCCTCCCGTTTGGAAAGAGCGCACAAAGCGCAGCTGTTATGATCCTCTTTGAAAGAACTTGTAACGGCCGATTGAGAGTTAGAGAGGGAGGATAAGTAGGAGGAGGCCACGGTAGGGAAGGCTGGCTCAGATTTTACGATTGAAGTACGACATTGGAGAAGAGATTGGGAGAAGAAGATCGAGGAGTCACGTCGGCGATATTCGAAGCCATAGTCTTGCTCTACGGTTTTCGTTTGTTTATGATTTTGTCTCCTTCGAAACTTGAAATGATTGTCTTCATTATGTTTGGCTAAAATTCTCTATTATTCTAGAGTTAGGGAGTAGATGAACATTGTCGATTCGAATTAGTTTTTATCAATCGATCACGACCTTCTATTGCTTCGTATGTTCTTGAGTTTATTGCTTGCTTATTTGATTAGCTACCAAATTCGCATGATTTATTGTGTTGATTCGATAGGCGAAAGATGAGAATTAACGCTCGAATAGGGAACATAGGACACACACTTCGATAAAGTCGAAAGATCTTGAGAATTGTGTGAGAGCTTATAACCTTTTGAACCTTTAGGAGTTTCATGTGTTAGTTATCAGTTGGACACAACGATTCTTGCATGAAATCTACGGTTTAGGCACTACGAAAGTAGGTTTAAGCTTTTTGTGTGGTTGTTCTAGTAATAGTCGAGTCCTCTATGTGATTGAGTGATTTTGATTAAATTGAATTCGTTCGTTCATCGAAACCAAAGCTCTAGAATAATTCTTCACTTATTTGATTCTCTCGTTGCTTGTTATTTGTTTAAGTTCATTTATTTTTAATTAGTTCAGTAAAACAAAATCCAGCGATTTATTCGTCTAGATAGAGGATAGGAAATTAGACTAGTACTCGTTAGGTTAATCAGTCCTCGTGGAATACGACCTTGCTTCCCTATCTATAATTACACCCGTACACTTGCGGTAGTAAAAATATTAGTGAACAAGTTTTTGGCGCCGTTGCCGGGGAACTGATTTTCGTTCTAGTGATATTAGTTAGATTTCTTTGATACTAATTTAGACATTTTATTTTCTGTATTTCATTTTCAATTTTAATTTGTTTGAGTTGTCTAATTGTTCTCTTTGTTGGTGTATAGGTGGTGAATGCGCACAAGGTCTTCAGGCATCACTTTAGATCCTGTAGATCCGGAGATAGAAGCCACCTGTCGTCGGAATAACGCAAGGAGAAACAAGAGGAGAATGGCAACTCAGGAGGAGTTCAACCAACTCAGGGAGCAATTAAGGATTCTGAGGGAAGCTCAAGAACGAGCAAATGTTCAACCAGCTCCCATTCAGGCTCAGTTTCAGAATGTGATAGCTCATGGGGGAATTCCCGGACCAGCCATCGAGGCTAACAACTTCGAGTTGAAGACGGGCCTAATATCTATGGTCCAACAGAATCAGTATGGAGGAGGTCCTTTGGAGGACCCGAATGCCCATCTCAGTCAGTTTCTGGATCTCTGTGCCACAATTAAGATCAATGGAGCACCTGAGGATGCTATCAAAATTCGCCTTTTCCCATTCTCTTTGAGGGACAAGGCGAAGCAGTGGTTCCAATCTATCGAGTTGGGAGGAGACGTTACTTGGGAGGATCTAGCTCACAAGTTCCTATTCAAGTTCCAACCTCCGGGCCTCATGTTTAAGTTGAAGATGGAGATCACTCATTTCCAACAATATGAAGGGGAGAGTCTCTACGAAGCTTGGGAGAGGTTCAAGGAAACGATCAGAAAGTGTCCCAACCATGGCTTCGACTTAGGTACCCGCATTATGATCTTCTACAATGCTTGTAATGGGGAATTACGAAGACTCATGGATGCAGCTGCTGGAGGAGCATTGTTGTGCAAAGGGGGAGATGAGGCCATCGATATAATTGAAAACATGGCATCCACGAGCTACCAGTGGCCAACAGAGAGGAGCAATCTGAGGAAAGTAGCTATGGCTGAGAACAAAGACCCTCTTGTTGCACTCACAAATCAGATTGCAACTTTGTCTAGCAAGTTCGAGACCATGATGCAAACCCGAAGCAATCCAACAGTTGAAGAGATTCAATTTGAGGAGGCAAATTGGGTCAACAATCGGGGGTTTCGACCTCAAGGAGGATATCAAGGGGGTCGTTCAAATCAAGGTGGATATCAAGGATATCAAGCACCTCCATCTCATCCGAATCTCTCATATGGAAATCCAAACAACGCTCTTCAACCACCACCCGGATTTTCAACATCCAATGGAGTGATCAACGAGCAAAAGAAGCCGAATTTGGAAGACATACTCATGAGGTTCATCTCGAGTTCGGATACAAGGATGTCAGCGGTGGAGACACAAGTAAAGATGATCGAAAAGCAAGTGAGCCAGATCGCTAACTCTTTGAGCAATCAGCACAATCCGGGGCAGTTCCCAAGCAACACAGTGGTTAATCCGAAAGAACAATGCAAGGCAATCACACTAAGGAGTGACACTACTTATGAGGGACCGAAGATGCCGGAGCACGAGCCCGAAAGTGTAAAGGTTCAAGAGGAAAAAGAAGAGCTCACACCGGCCATGAAGGAGAAGAAGGAAGGAAAAATGCCCAAACCCCTACCACCACCTTTGCACGTTCCTATGCCTTTTCCGCAAAGGCATCAAAAGAAGATGGGGGATGAGCAATTTTCCAGATTTTTGGACATCTTTCGGAAGGTCCAAATCAACATTCCGTTGGTAGAAGCTCTACAACAAATGCCCAAATATGCCAAGTTTCTCAAAGATGTGATTTCAAAGAAGAAGAAGTGGGGAGACTTTGAGATAGTGAACTTGAATGAAGAGTGTAGTGCTATCTTACAACGGAAGTTGCCCGTCAAGTCCAAAGATCCGGGTAGTTTCACAATTGCTTGTGAGATTGGGGGGATGAAATTCGGAAGAGCGCTATGTGATTTGGGTGCGAGTGTCAACCTCATGCCTCTTTCAGTTTTTAGGAAGCTAAAAATCGGAGAGGTGAAGCCTACCACCATAGCTCTTCAAATGGCGGATCGTTCGGTGGCATATCCTCAAGGCATAGTTGAAGATGTTCTTATCAAGGTTAATGATTTCATCTTTCCCGCTGATTTTATTGTTCTCGATATGGAGGAAGATCGAAATATGCCATTGATTCTTGGGAGACCATTTTTGGCGACGAGCCAAGCACTCATTGATGTTGCAAGAGGAGAGCTTACCTTGAGGGTAAATGATGAGAGTTGCACTTTTTCCATCTACAAGCCTTCGAAATATTTTGAGGAAGAAGTCGTCAAATCGGTAGAGGAGTGCAAAGTGTTGGGTGTGCGTGATTCTTACACCGTAAAAAGTTCTATGGAGTCGCCCAAAACTCCTACCGAGACTTGCATTTCTACTCCTTTCTCTTCTTCAAAATATTCTTTTTATTTATGCTCTAATTATTTTAATGAGTGTACTTTAGAAAGTGTGCAGAAAATTTCAGATCAAGATGCACACCTTTTCGAAAAAGGGAACGAAGAGAATGGAGCTACCCCGAAACATTTGCATAGCCACTTGAAGAATTATAAGAAGAAAAAGAGAAGGGCGTGTGAAATTCCGGGTTAGTACGAAATACTTTTCCACCTCTTCTTCTTTCAAACTTATTATTTTTCTTAGTAAAAACAATAAGTTTGGGGGGATGGCGAAGTGTGGAAAAGTATTTCGATTTTTATTGTTTTCTAGGTATTTTGTTTGAGTCTTGTTTAGTGTCTAGAATTAAGTAGTAGAGTCTTTTTGTGTGTTTTTGTTTTAAATTGATGATAAGCATGGTTGATACTTGTGACGATGAGGCCTATGATGATTTCTTGATGTTGAGTTTATTGAAAATCTTTCACTTGGGATTACTTCATGAGTTGATTAGCATGATTGATTGATTTTGATTTTTTTGACCTCTAAAGAAGCTTGGATCAAATATTAGCCTTTGTTGTGAGTTTTGAGCCTTGACTATTACATGATTATAGTCTCATCTTCTTTCTTGAGTGTGATTGTTCAAGCATGCATACTTGTCTCTAGAACTTGCTTTTCCATCTTCCTTGAGGTTGCATTAGTGTGCTTAATAATTTAGAGATGATCTAAGGCCATCTTTCTTAGCCACATTCTTTCCCTTTTCTTGTCCGAATGATACATAATCTTAGTTTAACCCCCTTGAGCCTTTGAGACCTCTTTCTTTGATAAACCTTGGGATGGGGATATTGTGTAGGATTTTGTTAGTTTGTATTGAGAAGAATTGAAAGAATAAGGAAGAGGGTGGAATTGGATGGATCCTTTTGCTCACATAAGCTCAATAAAAAAAAAAAAAAAAAAAAGAAAAAAAAAAGAAAAAGAGAGACAAAGTCTCAATAAAAAGAAAAAGAAAAAAAAAAGAAAGGAAAAATTGTTGAATAAAGAGCATAAGTGAGTAGAGAGGGAAAACTAAGATGGTTGAGTGATGAGGATGAATTAGAATGGGTGAATGGTTGGGAAGTGAAGCTTTATTAGCTATTGACTTGAGTGTTTGGTGTTTGTGGGAATTAAGAGTCATTATTTTGAAATTTTACTCACTTAGCCAAATACTTCCTACCTACCAAAGAGCCTACATTACAACCTTAATCAAAGTCCTTTTTGATCTTTATTATAAGCACACATTGAGCAATGGAGAGGTTGAGATGAATTGCAAGCCTATGGTAGATATTGTGCATGTTTTGAATTGAGTGAAAAATTTACCTATCTTTATACACTTGAGAGTTGAGAGTTTTACTCACATATACTCCTATGCCGTGAGGATCCAAGTTTCGAAGAGGTTAAATTTTTTAGATATGGTCATGATGTGCTAATCGATAATTGTGGTGATTTGTTTGTGATGATTTTGGTTTTATAAAAAATTTTCTGAGGCCAAAATTCATTGTCACGTTGCTAATCCGTGTTCATTGTTGATTGATCTCTTTGCTTCGTTTTTGTGTTTGAGGACAAACATTCACTCAAGTTTGGGGGGTTGATAAACACGGATTTTCTACGTGTTACGAGAGCTTATAATTGCGCTTTAGTGTTATTATCATGGTTGAGTTCTATACTTTTAATCTATATTTCTTATATTCTCGGATATTGCACTTGATCTCGGTTTAGTCGAGTTTTGTAGGCAAAAGAGAGGAGAATACGGGAAATAAAAGCATTAAGCATGGGCCTTGAATTAACCATGGGCTTTGAATTAATCTTGGCCCAACAATGCATGGCTGGCCCAACAATGCATGGCCCAACTCATGTGAAGCTCACGCGGCCATGCAACCCCCGCGTCTCCCTCACCCAGCCGCGCCTTCACCTCCCTCATGCATGCATGCGCGGCGGCGTCATCGCCACCTCCTTGCCGCGCCCAGCAGCCCCATCTCCGCGTCCAGCCACGCCGCCAGCCACGCTGCCGCGCCTTCCTACGCCTGCCGCCGCGTCCCTCCCGTTTGGAAAGAGCGCACAAAGCGCAGCTGTTATGATCCTCTTTGAAAGAACTTGTAACGGCCGATTGAGAGTTAGAGAGGGAGGATAAGTAGGAGGAGGCCACGGTAGGGAAGGCTGGCTCAGATTTTACGATTGAAGTACGACATTGGAGAAGAGATTGGGAGAAGAAGATCGAGGAGTCACGTCGGCGATATTCGAAGCCATAGTCTTGCTCTACGGTTTTCGTTTGTTTATGATTTTGTCTCCTTCGAAACTTGAAATGATTGTCTTCATTATGTTTGGCTAAAATTCTCTATTATTCTAGAGTTAGGGAGTAGATGAACATTGTCGATTCGAATTAGTTTTTATCAATCGATCACGACCTTCTATTGCTTCGTATGTTCTTGAGTTTATTGCTTGCTTATTTGATTAGCTACCAAATTCGCATGATTTATTGTGTTGATTCGATAGGCGAAAGATGAGAATTAACGCTCGAATAGGGAACATAGGACACACACTTCGATAAAGTCGAAAGATCTTGAGAATTGTGTGAGAGCTTATAACCTTTTGAACCTTTAGGAGTTTCATGTGTTAGTTATCAGTTGGACACAACGATTCTTGCATGAAATCTACGGTTTAGGCACTACGAAAGTAGGTTTAAGCTTTTTGTGTGGTTGTTCTAGTAATAGTCGAGTCCTCTATGTGATTGAGTGATTTTGATTAAATTGAATTCGTTCGTTCATCGAAACCAAAGCTCTAGAATAATTCTTCACTTATTTGATTCTCTCGTTGCTTGTTATTTGTTTAAGTTCATTTATTTTTAATTAGTTCAGTAAAACAAAATCCAGCGATTTATTCGTCTAGATAGAGGATAGGAAATTAGACTAGTACTCGTTAGGTTAATCAGTCCTCGTGGAATACGACCTTGCTTCCCTATCTATAATTACACCCGTACACTTGCGGTAGTAAAAATATTAGTGAACAAGTTTTTGGCGCCGTTGCCGGGGAACTGATTTTCGTTCTAGTGATATTAGTTAGATTTCTTTGATACTAATTTAGACATTTTATTTTCTGTATTTCATTTTCAATTTTAATTTGTTTGAGTTGTCTAATTGTTCTCTTTGTTGGTGTATAGGTGGTGAATGCGCACAAGGTCTTCAGGCATCACTTTAGATCCTGTAGATCCGGAGATAGAAGCCACCTGTCGTCGGAATAACGCAAGGAGAAACAAGAGGAGAATGGCAACTCAGGAGGAGTTCAACCAACTCAGGGAGCAATTAAGGATTCTGAGGGAAGCTCAAGAACGAGCAAATGTTCAACCAGCTCCCATTCAGGCTCAGTTTCAGAATGTGATAGCTCATGGGGGAATTCCCGGACCAGCCATCGAGGCTAACAACTTCGAGTTGAAGACGGGCCTAATATCTATGGTCCAACAGAATCAGTATGGAGGAGGTCCTTTGGAGGACCCGAATGCCCATCTCAGTCAGTTTCTGGATCTCTGTGCCACAGTTAAGATCAATGGAGCACCTGAGGATGCTATCAAAATTCGCCTTTTCCCATTCTCTTTGAGGGACAAGGCGAAGCAGTGGTTCCAATCTATCGAGTTGGGAGGAGACGTTACTTGGGAGGATCTAGCTCACAAGTTCCTATTCAAGTTCCAACCTCCGGGCCTCATGTTTAAGTTGAAGATGGAGATCACTCATTTCCAACAATATGAAGGGGAGAGTCTCTACGAAGCTTGGGAGAGGTTCAAGGAAACGATCAGAAAGTGTCCCAACCATGGCTTCGACTTAGGTACCCGCATTATGATCTTCTACAATGCTTGTAATGGGGAATTACGAAGACTCATGGATGCAGCTGCTGGAGGAGCATTGTTGTGCAAAGGGGGAGATGAGGCCATCGATATAATTGAAAACATGGCATCCACGAGCTACCAGTGGCCAACAGAGAGGAGCAATCTGAGGAAAGTAGCTATGGCTGAGAACAAAGACCCTCTTGTTGCACTCACAAATCAGATTGCAACTTTGTCTAGCAAGTTCGAGACCATGATGCAAACCCGAAGCAATCCAACAGTTGAAGAGATTCAATTTGAGGAGGCAAATTGGGTCAACAATCGGGGGTTTCGACCTCAAGGAGGATATCAAGGGGGTCGTTCAAATCAAGGTGGATATCAAGGATATCAAGCACCTCCATCTCATCCGAATCTCTCATATGGAAATCCAAACAACGCTCTTCAACCACCACCCGGATTTTCAACATCCAATGGAGTGATCAACGAGCAAAAGAAGCCGAATTTGGAAGACATACTCATGAGGTTCATCTCGAGTTCGGATACAAGGATGTCAGCGGTGGAGACACAAGTAAAGATGATCGAAAAGCAAGTGAGCCAGATCGCTAACTCTTTGAGCAATCAGCACAATCCGGGGCAGTTCCCAAGCAACACAGTGGTTAATCCGAAAGAACAATGCAAGGCAATCACACTAAGGAGTGACACTACTTATGAGGGACCGAAGATGCCGGAGCACGAGCCCGAAAGTGTAAAGGTTCAAGAGGAAAAAGAAGAGCTCACACCGGCCATGAAGGAGAAGAAGGAAGGAAAAATGCCCAAACCCCTACCACCACCTTTGCACGTTCCTATGCCTTTTCCGCAAAGGCATCAAAAGAAGATGGGGGATGAGCAATTTTCCAGATTTTTGGACATCTTTCGGAAGGTCCAAATCAACATTCCGTTGGTAGAAGCTCTACAACAAATGCCCAAATATGCCAAGTTTCTCAAAGATGTGATTTCAAAGAAGAAGAAGTGGGGAGACTTTGAGATAGTGAACTTGAATGAAGAGTGTAGTGCTATCTTACAACGGAAGTTGCCCGTCAAGTCCAAAGATCCGGGTAGTTTCACAATTGCTTGTGAGATTGGGGGGATGAAATTCGGAAGAGCGCTATGTGATTTGGGTGCGAGTGTCAACCTCATGCCTCTTTCAGTTTTTAGGAAGCTAAAAATCGGAGAGGTGAAGCCTACCACCATAGCTCTTCAAATGGCGGATCGTTCGGTGGCATATCCTCAAGGCATAGTTGAAGATGTTCTTATCAAGGTTAATGATTTCATCTTTCCCGCTGATTTTATTGTTCTCGATATGGAGGAAGATCGAAATATGCCATTGATTCTTGGGAGACCATTTTTGGCGACGAGCCAAGCACTCATTGATGTTGCAAGAGGAGAGCTTACCTTGAGGGTAAATGATGAGAGTTGCACTTTTTCCATCTACAAGCCTTCGAAATATTTTGAGGAAGAAGTCGTCAAATCGGTAGAGGAGTGCAAAGTGTTGGGTGTGCGTGATTCTTACACCGTAAAAAGTTCTATGGAGTCGCCCAAAACTCCTACCGAGACTTGCATTTCTACTCCTTTCTCTTCTTCAAAATATTCTTTTTATTTATGCTCTAATTATTTTAATGAGTGTACTTTAGAAAGTGTGCAGAAAATTTCAGATCAAGATGCACACCTTTTCGAAAAAGGGAACGAAGAGAATGGAGCTACCCCGAAACATTTGCATAGCCACTTGAAGAATTATAAGAAGAAAAAGAGAAGGGCGTGTGAAATTCCGGGTTAGTACGAAATACTTTTCCACCTCTTCTTCTTTCAAACTTATTATTTTTCTTAGTAAA
Organism: Thymus mandschuricus; assembly: GCA_029379335.1. Classification (NCBI taxonomy): domain Eukaryota; kingdom Viridiplantae; phylum Streptophyta; class Magnoliopsida; order Lamiales; family Lamiaceae; genus Thymus; species Thymus mandschuricus. The sequence continues at coordinate 7,200,676 of CM057082.1, read as the reverse complement.
AACAATAAGTTTGGGGGGATGGCGATGTGTGGAAAAGTATTTCGATTTTTATTGTTTTCTAGGTATTTTGTTTGAGTCTTGTTTAGTGTCTAGAATTAAGTAGTAGAGTCTTTTTGTGTGTTTTTGTTTTAAATTGATGATAAGCATGGTTGATACTTGTGACGATGAGGCCTATGATGATTTCTTGATGTTGAGTTTATTGAAAATCTTTCACTTGGGATTACTTCATGAGTTGATTAGCATGATTGATTGATTTTGATTTTTTTGACCTCTAAAGAAGCTTGGATCAAATATTAGCCTTTGTTGTGAGTTTTGAGCCTTGACTATTACATGATTATAGTCTCATCTTCTTTCTTGAGTGTGATTGTTCAAGCATGCATACTTGTCTCTAGAACTTGCTTTTCCATCTTCCTTGAGGTTGCATTAGTGTGCTTAATAATTTAGAGATGATCTAAGGCCATCTTTCTTAGCCACATTCTTTCCCTTTTCTTGTCCGAATGATACATAATCTTAGTTTAACCCCCTTGAGCCTTTGAGACCTCTTTCTTTGATAAACCTTGGGATGGGGATATTGTGTAGGATTTTGTTAGTTTGTATTGAGAAGAATTGAAAGAATAAGGAAGAGGGTGGAATTGGATGGATCCTTTTGCTCACATAAGCTCAATAAAAAAAAAAAAAAAAAAAGAAAAAAAAAAGAAAAAGAGAGACAAAGTCTCAATAAAAAGAAAAAGAAAAAAAAAAGAAAGGAAAAATTGTTGAATAAAGAGCATAAGTGAGTAGAGAGGGAAAACTAAGATGGTTGAGTGATGAGGATGAATTAGAATGGGTGAATGGTTGGGAAGTGAAGCTTTATTAGCTATTGACTTGAGTGTTTGGTGTTTGTGGGAATTAAGAGTCATTATTTTGAAATTTTACTCACTTAGCCAAATACTTCCTACCTACCAAAGAGCCTACATTACAACCTTAATCAAAGTCCTTTTTGATCTTTATTATAAGCACACATTGAGCAATGGAGAGGTTGAGATGAATTGCAAGCCTATGGTAGATATTGTGCATGTTTTGAATTGAGTGAAAAATTTACCTATCTTTATACACTTGAGAGTTGAGAGTTTTACTCACATATACTCCTATGCCGTGAGGATCCAAGTTTCGAAGAGGTTAAATTTTTTAGATATGGTCATGATGTGCTAATCGATAATTGTGGTGATTTGTTTGTGATGATTTTGGTTTTATAAAAAATTTTCTGAGGCCAAAATTCATTGTCACGTTGCTAATCCGTGTTCATTGTTGATTGATCTCTTTGCTTCGTTTTTGTGTTTGAGGACAAACATTCACTCAAGTTTGGGGGGTTGATAAACACGGATTTTCTACGTGTTACGAGAGCTTATAATTGCGCTTTAGTGTTATTATCATGGTTGAGTTCTATACTTTTAATCTATATTTCTTATATTCTCGGATATTGCACTTGATCTCGGTTTAGTCGAGTTTTGTAGGCAAAAGAGAGGAGAATACGGGAAATAAAAGCATTAAGCATGGGCCTTGAATTAACCATGGGCTTTGAATTAATCTTGGCCCAACAATGCATGGCTGGCCCAACAATGCATGGCCCAACTCATGTGAAGCTCACGCGGCCATGCAACCCCCGCGTCTCCCTCACCCAGCCGCGCCTTCACCTCCCTCATGCATGCATGCGCGGCGGCGTCATCGCCACCTCCTTGCCGCGCCCAGCAGCCCCATCTCCGCGTCCAGCCACGCCGCCAGCCACGCTGCCGCGCCTTCCTACGCCTGCCGCCGCGTCCCTCCCGTTTGGAAAGAGCGCACAAAGCGCAGCTGTTATGATCCTCTTTGAAAGAACTTGTAACGGCCGATTGAGAGTTAGAGAGGGAGGATAAGTAGGAGGAGGCCACGGTAGGGAAGGCTGGCTCAGATTTTACGATTGAAGTACGACATTGGAGAAGAGATTGGGAGAAGAAGATCGAGGAGTCACGTCGGCGATATTCGAAGCCATAGTCTTGCTCTACGGTTTTCGTTTGTTTATGATTTTGTCTCCTTCGAAACTTGAAATGATTGTCTTCATTATGTTTGGCTAAAATTCTCTATTATTCTAGAGTTAGGGAGTAGATGAACATTGTCGATTCGAATTAGTTTTTATCAATCGATCACGACCTTCTATTGCTTCGTATGTTCTTGAGTTTATTGCTTGCTTATTTGATTAGCTACCAAATTCGCATGATTTATTGTGTTGATTCGATAGGCGAAAGATGAGAATTAACGCTCGAATAGGGAACATAGGACACACACTTCGATAAAGTCGAAAGATCTTGAGAATTGTGTGAGAGCTTATAACCTTTTGAACCTTTAGGAGTTTCATGTGTTAGTTATCAGTTGGACACAACGATTCTTGCATGAAATCTACGGTTTAGGCACTACGAAAGTAGGTTTAAGCTTTTTGTGTGGTTGTTCTAGTAATAGTCGAGTCTTCTATGTGATTGAGTGATTTTGATTAAATTGAATTCGTTCGTTCATCGAAACCAAAGCTCTAGAATAATTCTTCACTTATTTGATTCTCTCGTTGCTTGTTATTTGTTTAAGTTCATTTATTTTTAATTAGTTCAGTAAAACAAAATCCAGCGATTTATTCGTCTAGATAGAGGATAGGAAATTAGACTAGTACTCGTTAGGTTAATCAGTCCTCGTGGAATACGACCTTGCTTCCCTATCTATAATTACACCCGTACACTTGCGGTAGTAAAAATATTAGTGAACAGATGGAGGGAGATCCACTATCTCCCAAGTCTTGTTCTTCTCCAAAGCAGTCAACTCTGTTGTCATTGCATCAACCCATTCTGGGTGTTTGCAAGCTACTTTGTAGGAAGTAGGCTCTGCAGTCATGGTTAAGTTGAAGAGAAACTCCATATGTGGCTTGGAAAGTGATGGATTGATAACATATGGGAAAGTAGGAGGTGTGATGCTGTTAGTTGTGGAGAAAGAAGAAGGAATGTAGATATTACCCACATAATCCTTCATCCACACAGGTTTTTGAACAACTCTTGTGCTCCTTCTGAGAGGTGGATCAGGATCAACAAGTGTAGAAGCAGGGTGTAGAGTAGAAGTAATATCCAATGTTGGATTATCATCTGGTATATGAGGTGAAGCATGTGATGTACTGGAAGGTGTGGAGTCCTGTGGAAAAGGAACTGCAGGCAAGGATAATGAGGACTCTGAGTTAATAATTGGAGCAGGGGATTGAAAGGGAAATGTGAAAGGAATGAACTTAACATCTCTGCTAATTAGGATATGATGAGTATCCAAATCATAAAGAATGTATCCCTTGTGACAAGAATCAAATCCCAGAAAAACACATTTCAAACTCCTAGCATCAAATTTTCTTCTACTTGGTGAAATATTAGCAGCATAAGCTAAACAACCAAAGGGTTTAATCATACCATAATCCACAGGTGTTCCTGTGAGGACTTCAAAGGGTGTGTACCAATCCAAGACCTCTGAGGGTGTTCTGTTTAGTAACCAAGTAGCAGTAAGGATTGAGTATGGCCAAAATTTGATGGGTAGCCCACTTTGAAACATAAGAGCCCTGGCAGTGTTCAACAAACTCCTATGTCTCCTTTCTACAATCCCATTCTGCTGGGGTGTATAAACACATGACAGTTGATGCAAAATCCCATTATCTGTGAACAATTTTGCTACCTTTCTATTTAAGAACTCTGTTCCATGGTCTGATCTGAAGTAATGGATTTTCTTCTCAAAATGAGTGTGTATCATGTTGATGAATCCCACCAGAATTTCATACACTTGATCCTCTGTCTGGACTAGATAAGTCCAGATAGTCCTACTGTGATCCTCCACTAGGGTGAGGACATACCTTGAGTTGCAGATATTGTACTCTGCATAGGGACCCCATAGATCCATGTGCACCATCTCAAACAAAGAAGAGGTTCTTCTGTTTAGGACAGGGAAAGGTTCCCTTGTCTGTTTAGCCTTGAAACAAACTTCACAATCCTGCACACCCTGCAAATCTTCTTTGCTGAATGGAGTCCCATCCATGTGCATATGCTTCATAGCAGTGATGGAAGGATGTCCTAGATGAACATGCCATTCCCTTGCTGTCATTTTACCTGAGCTCAAGAAACTGTAATAATAGTCTTCATGTAGAGAATCAATGAGATACAGATTTTCTTTCAGTCTCCCTATCCCAATAACTTCATCAGTGGTACTCTTTTGAAACAAGCAGTGTGTAGGGAGGAAAGTACACTTTACATCAGCAACCTTGATCAATTGGGATATGGAGAGGAGATTGTGAGTAAAACCTGGTACAAAAAGGACATTGTTGAGCACCAGATCTTTGTTGATTCTTGCTTTCCCTGCATAATTAACTGTCCTTGATGAACCATCAGGCAAGAATATTGTAGCAGGCCTTTGCAACTTATAAGTGGTATGAAGCAACTCAGAAGAACAGCAGATATGTGAGCTGGCTCCTGAGTCTATTATCCATTCATGTGTCTGCATACTGGGCATAACTGCAAAGGCATAATGGCCATCAAAGGGAGTCTGCCTTGGTGGTTGATCATGAACAAAGTTTGCATCAGTTTTCGTGGATGAAGATCCTGCCTGCTGTTGCATCAAAGTTCCCATACACTTAGCAATCTCAGATTGTATTAGCTTGCTCATGTCTGTGGGTTGTTCTCTCTGATCTCCATGTGGTGTAGTGTAATTCTCAGTATTGCCTTTAGTGTCAGCAAAGTTGGCCCTAGTTTGTGGTCCCTTTCCTTCCTTGAGTTTAACAAACCACTCTGGAACACCATGCAATATAAAACACTCATCCACACTGTGACCCATTCCATGGCAGTGTGTACACTTCAGTTTCTTCTTATCCTCCTTGCTAATCCTCTTCTTGTAAGGCCCAGTGTTGGTGACTTGTCCCTGCTTCTGAAATGAAGGCTTGTTTCCATCAAAAAATTGCTGCTGGCCTACAGCTTGAGCTCCATAACCCTGTTGTGTTCCCACAGACATTGCCATCAAGTTCCTGGTTTCTTGTGTTCCATCCTTCAGATGCCTTTGATCTTCAACTTGGATAATCATAGAGTATGCATCATCAAGGCTTGGTAATGGCTTCAGCAACATTATTTGGGTTCTTGTAGCATCATACTCATCATTCAAACCAATGAGAAAAGTTAACAGCCTCTGCTCATCCTGCCTCTTATCCATCAAAGTTTTTGCTGTGCAAGTGCAGTGCAAAGGCTTGTGTAGCATGTCCATTTCATCCCAAAGAGCATTTAAATGGTTGAAATACAGCATAACATTCAGAGAACCTTGAGTGAAATGGAAAATTTCTCTCTGCAACTTTAAAATCTTTAGACCATTTGAACCACCAAAACGTTGAGACAGAGCAGTCCAGAGTTTGTGAGATCCTTCAATATGGTTAAAAGAATTGACCAATTCTTTGCAGATTGAGTTATTAATCCAGTTACACACCATGTAATCAACTTTAACCCAGCGTTTATAATACTTAGAATCCTCATCAGGCTCCATAAAAGTTCCATCTACAAACTCTAACTTGCTACGAGCTGCTAGACCTCTCTTAATGGACCTACTCCAGTTTAAAAAATTAGATCCAGTTAAAGGAGCAGTTACCAAAGCCATTCCGGGATGATCTGCAGCTGGTAGAGTCAGGATCTCTTCGATTTGTCGACGTTTGAGCTTGTAGACTGGATCAACAACATCATCTTCATCATCTGAGGAAGCATCTCCACGCTTCTCTGGTTTGGGATCAGGATTTGGTGTTTCAAGTTTGTTGTGTTTCGTCATTTTAACTAGTATGTAACCTGGCTCGTGGATACCATGAAGAAATATGGAGCTTCAAAGCTCGTTTTGTATGGAAATTAACAGAAAAGGAAAGATAAAAATGCAATCTTGGAGAAAAGCTAATTCATTCATAAAACCATGCAGCTGCGTACACTGTTCCATTCCTTTTATACTACCAAAAACGCAGAAATGATAAACGCGACTTCACTCACTCAACTCAACCCTAATGCGGAAATGATCATCGCCCTACACGTGTAACATAATCTAACGCACACAAACAAAAACTTAACTGAACAGGTTCAGGGTTCGAAACTTCAACAAAACAGAAAAATACAAATAAAAGACTTCTTCTTCTTCAACTGCTTCGCGCCAAAACTTGCATCTTCATTCTTCAGACCTGTATCTTCAACAAAGAACAAACAAAAAGATAAATACTTTCTACACACATATTCACCCACTTTACATGTTTGAACTCACTTTGTGACTTTCATAGATCCATAGATACAACTGTACCATTTTTCTAGACTTTAGAACCTCAATACTCCGATGGAAAAAACCCAGCACAACTGTACCATTTTCTGAATTTTAGAACCTCAATATTCCGATGGAAAAAACCCGGCATGGCGGTGGGTTCATCAACGGATCTACAGCCGCTGAACTTGTTATATTTTTTCAAAATAAAGATAGATAGTAGTATACAATATTAAAATTAATTATCAAGAGTGTTACATGATGTTCATTAATATATTACAATATTACAGCTACATAGGTATAGCAACAAAGAAGGCTCCTACAAATGAAAATGAAGAAACATAAACGAAATTCACATGACTTGAATGGTAAGTAATGTTATCTCTTGAGATAAACCATTTTATTTAAATATCAATTAATTAATTAATGTAATATCTTATCATGAATATGTATTTATTTTAAATTTATTGCATTATTAATCTCATTAGGTACAATGCTACATGAGTTAAAAAAATGTGTTTGATTGCAAATATTGCGCTGCAGCAAGATTTGAATATGAACTTTCTACATTTGTTGTGATAATGGAAAGATCAGACATGCTTTTCCAAATATTACGAATGAGTTATATGAATTGTATGCATTGTATATATCTCAATAGAAGGAAGCCATTGATTTTCGAAAAAATATTCGTTTGTATAATAGTATGTTTTCATTTACTTGATTTTGAGTAAAATTGGATAGAGAGCTTGCATCTGCAAGGCGGGAAGTCTACACTTTTCGAGCACAGTGATTGGTTTATTACGATCTTCCAGGATTGATTCCTCAAAACGTAAGTCCTAATTTTTTCAATTATTTTTTTATGACACACAAACTGAAGTTTAAAATAGAATGAATAAAATACACAATGTAAATTTATCCGAAGCAGTTGTGAAGAAACTTTTTAAAATGTGAGAATAAAGAATAATTAAATAGTACTATAAAATCCTTTATAAAATTGCTAGTACAACAATTATTTTCCCAATCCCAATAGAACTATGAACAACCTACAGTATATATGTAAACAATTCATGGAACGTACAAGTCTCTATCGCAAAGAAAAACTACAACTTTTCTTCACCGTAGATGAATATATTTTTTCAATAAAGGAGGTTTGTGTTTGCTGTAATAAGTATTCTATATAAAATTCACTTTATAATTTTACGAAATGTTTGTAAAGATTTCTAATTAAAATAAGTACATTTCTTTAGGATGAAATTGAATCAGTATACTATAGAGGTTTGGGCTTACAAAATTCAACTGAAAAATGTTTCATGACTGCGATATTATCAACGCTCTCAAGATTGATAACAGGGTTAACCTAAGTATCATAGTAAACGCAATATAAAGCAAAAACTAGCCAAGAGAGTAAACAAAATGAAGTTGAAACAACTCAAGTTGGAGGAAAGAAAAAAACAACCAAGAGAGTAAAGTCAACAAAAAATAAAAGGGCAAAAGAAAAATATCAAGTCGTCTCAAGAGGAAGAAAATAAAAAATTAAATGGCAAGGGGAAACTTGTTAAAGTGCAAGGAATGGGGAAAAGAAGATAATAAAAAGAAGTTTGAAGACAACATTGATATTTATAGCGACGATCATGACATCACGTTGGACAGGCTTGTGTCGAAAAGTAAAATTATCAAAAGGTGTACTCCGTCCACAAAAATCAAACAAGAAAAGGATTGTGATGTGAATAAACATCCAACTTTAATTTGATTGTTTAAGTTTTAGACACTAAAAATAGTATAGTTTTTATTTTATCTATGATTTATTTTTTTAAAACATGAATATTAGTTTTATTTTTAATAATTTAAATTTTATTTTTCATGTTTGTTAAGTTTTCAAATTATTATTTGTTCATTATTCATCTGTACATATAAGTTAAGTAGATAAAAAAAATATTACAAATTAAGATCTAATTATATAAAGTTATTTAAAATCAAAGTGCTATGTAACATAATTCATTTGTAAACTGCAACAAAATTTCTTGAAATATTATGGAAATTTCTTGAAATATTATGGATCCATGTGCAACGCACCTGATCTCCATTAGTAAAATGGAAAAATAAAAAATAAAAAATGCAATTTTGACAAAGTAAGTTGGGGAGGGGCAACTTATTATTTTTTTTGAAGCTTATAAGCACTTACAGTTTATTTTTGAATTTATAAGCTTTTAGGTGCATATTTTCCAAATAGTATTTTAGAATGTTTATAAACGGCTGAAGCTTATTTTGGTAGCTTAAAACTCTTTAGGTGTTTATTTTATCAAAAAAAAATTAGAGTATTTATAAACGGTCAAACAACTTATAGACAGTCAGACACATCTTATAAACTTAGTCAAACACCCCTAAATCAAAACATTGTTATGAATTGGTGTCGAAGATTCTCAAGTAGCAAACACGTATTTTTAAAATCAGTCAACGATTTTTAAAATCAGTCAACGAAGACAACGTTATGTCCTTTCCTTTTTGGGTAATTCTATACATAGCCAAGAAATTACTCTTCATAGCCCTTTCTAAAAAATTAATAATAAATGTAATGTGATTTTACGAAACTACCCCTTAGCCCCCAAATTTTAAGTATGAAAACCACCACATAGCCCCTCGTATCTTTTTAGTTTAGAGGTTCTATAGCCCAAATTATAGATGGAAAATAACTAAAACATAACTCCATATAACCTATCGCTATATTATAGCCCCCATCGACTCACATTGATTCATCATTATCGCTCACAACCACGTTAAGTTACATTTAAACATGGAAGAATAAGACCAACTGAAAGAACAAAGTTCAACTTTAGGCTATATGGAAGTAACCGTGTATGTTTGTGATTTTCAATACTTACGCCGATGAATCTATGTTCGCTATCTTCGATCACAATTTTGTTAATCCATTGGTGGTTTCATGTAAATAAACAAGCATATTTGATACATCTATCGCCTTGTTCTATTTGTATTCTTGTCATAGACCACCAAGAAGTAGATGCCGATTAAGATTTACCGTCAAGAATAAGCGAACATGTGAAAATATAAGGATATTAATTCATAAACAAAAAATAGTTTCCATATTATTGAACTAATATTTCTTGCTTCCTATGTCCCACTATATTTGTCTCATTCGAATATTTTATCTCACATATATTTAATAAACGAGACTAATATAATGGATATAGAGAATATTTTATTAGTTAGGAAGAGAAGATTGACACATTGCATTTCATCTCTCGTTAATCTTCTTGTCGCAAAGCTTTTCAAGTTTTGTCAAAGAATTACGTTATGTAATTCTTCTCATTATTGGGGCTATACGTTTTTTTCTCAAGAAAATAAAAATGGGGCTACAAAAATTTTAACTAAAAAGATACGGGGCTACATGGGGTGATTTTCATGATTAAAATTTGGTGGCTAAGGGGTAGTTTTGTAACATCTATTACATTTTATTAGTACTGTATTATTTTTGAGAAGGGGCTATGAAGAGTAATTCTTTGGCTACGTATAGAATTACCCTTCCTTTTGCCCTTTTTTCCTTTCTTCTTTTTCTCAAAAGGGCGATAAAGACGCCTCATTTACCTATTTTCTGACTCTCTTTGCCGGCCTAGCCCCTTAAACCTTAATTTCCAAAAACTTTTGAACTGAGAACATGGACCACTTCTCTTCGTTGCCGGAGGAGTCTCTGTCGGAGATTCTGCAGCGCACATCACCGGCGGATGCCTCAAGATTCGCCGTACTCTCTAAAGGGTTGAAATCCGCCGCTGATTCCGACGCAGTCTGGGACAGATTTCTTCCATCGGATCTGCCGGAGATTCTTTCAAGATCGGTATCTCCGGTGGTCTTCGCCGACAAGAAAGAACTCTACTTTAGCCTCTGCCACTCTCCGATTCTCATCGATGCCGGTAAATTGGTACGCCCTATTCTTTACTTTCACCCAGAATTTCCATAACTCTAGACTGTAAATCTTTGAAATTATGTACTATACCTTATGGCTTGATCGTGCACAAATTATAGTCTTTTGGGAAATTAATCGAACATGATAGCAAGAAGATTAGAGAATACATAATTTGTTAATCAATTTGACGACTGAGAAAAGAAAGCGAAGAAAGAAAAATCGATGTTTAATGGAAAAAATCAGTTAGGTCAAAGTGTAATCGGATCGAAATTAAGCTTGATAATTTTGAATCAGAGCTTTTCTCTGGAGATAAAGAATGGGAAGAAATGCTACATGGTAGGAGCAAGAGAGCTGGGAATTATCTGGTGCGGTGACACCCCATGGTACTGGGACTATGCCTCCCATCCAGATTCAAGGTCCTTGATCACATTTCCTCATCTTCACCGTCAATTAACCTAGTATAATTTGATGACTGATATTCCATACATTGCAGATTCTCGGAGGTTGCTCTGCTGAAATCTGTTTGCTGGCTGGAAATCCGAAGCACCATAAACACACGAATCCTATCTCAGAACACCGTCTACGGTGCTTATTTAGTGTACAAGCTAGGCGAAAGATATTCCGGTCTTGAATCAACAAATGCATTTGTCAGATTCAAGAATGATAAATTGGAGGGTGAGGATGATAGAAAAGCCATTCTCGATCACTTCGGGGAGGAAAATGCTAGGGCTCGTGACCGGCAAACTGGGGAGGTGCCGGTGAAGGTAGGTGATGGGTTGACGGAGATCGCAATGGTTCACCTGCAAAAGCATCGGCGGCAGCAGCAGCAGATCAGTGGAAGAGTGGGTGTGGAGAGAAGTGATGGATGGATGGAGGTGGAGTTGGGAAGATTCTTCTGCGACAGAGGCGATGATGGTGAGGTGGAGACGTGGCTGTTGGGGGCGGAGGGCTATAGCGCTAAGGCTGGCCTTCTTGTTCAAGGCGTTGAGTTTCGACCAAGACCATGATTCATTCCTTAGGAATTATTAGTTCGTGAGAATCAATCTTGATCCCTCGTGAATGAAGAAATGGATCTGATTTGTTCATATTTGCTGCGTTAAGGCCATTTAAGGTGGGGTTTAATTTGAATATATAAATGCTTTTGTAATATTTGATATGATTAATATTGTGTTTTGCACCATACATGCGAGCTATATGTGGCCCTCGGGGATTTGATCCATAGGCGTTCAAATAAGTTGATTTGCCCACAAGAGGTCACGTCCACAAGGACCGAGACCAGTCTAAAAAAATTAATGAAATGCAACGAGTTCACTAGGTTATGTTGCATCACACAATTGATAATTATTGCATATAAAGTTTACTCACACACCCCTGTACAATGTCTTCTTTCTGATTTTGTAGTTGACGAGCGTGGTTGGAGAGAATGAACTACAAATTCACCCGCTCTCAATCAATCTATTATTATACATGAAAGTTTTTACATTTAGAAGTTATATGATATACATATCAAATATGTATGTGTGAAGATGTTTGTTGAGGATCATGAGGCCTAACATATAAAGTTTGCCCCCACTGAGTATGCTTCCAATTTCTAAAAAACTAAATCATAGTACTCACTCCGTCCACCATTTACTGACACTATTATTATATTGGGACGCCCACCATTTACTGACACTTTCCGTTTTAGGACATAGACCCCACAATTACTTTAATACTTTATACATCTACTTTTTATTACTTTAACATTTTAATACTATTATAAAATTCAAATGGGCCCACAATTATTCCACTTTAACACTTTAACATATTAATTTATTACTACACCATCAAAATGAAAAAAAAAAAAAAAAAAAAAAAAAAAAAAAAAAAAAAAAAAAAAAAAAAAACTGTGCCCAAGAAAGTGTGTCACTAAATCATGGACGGAGGGAATTTTTTTTTTTTTTTTTTTTTTTTTTTTTTTTTTATGATTTTAATTTATTTTGAGCTTATAAGCTCTTTTATCCAAATAATTTAAAATCTTATAAGCTCTTAAATCTATGAGCTTATAAGCTCCTCAAAATAAGCTTAGCCAAACACCCCCTTAGCCGTTTTCCTATATCCCTCGACGGTAGAAAACTGGTACGCATACATTTCCGATCTTCAATATTTATATTAAATTTTTCTTAAAGTAGATCATAATTAATACTCCATTCGTCCCGAATCAATTATCTTGTTTCATTTCGGCACGAGATTGCAAACGTAAAGTTAAAAGTAATAAGTAAGAGGTCCCTTATTGTTGGAAAAATTGGAGTTACAATGAAAGGGTATAACTTTGAAAGTTGGTCTTTAGAGGTGCAACTTCTCAAAAGGTGTTTTGTGTAGCTCTTCTTCAATTAAAGATTTGAAAAAGTTCCGTTTAGCAGATAATAAACTAAATTACATATTCGAAAACTACGTTTCGAGTAGATTAATTTAGCGTGTTAATTCTCTAAGTTTCAATTTCGGATGAATGAGAAATTAATGTATTAAATTAAAGTAAATTATGAAAAGGTGCTTTGAAATATGAAGTGGTTCTTCATATCCAAAGGGTGTGCAATCAATAACCATATGATTATGTCTTTTGTGAAAAAACATGATCCAACCATCTAGATTCACCCGGAGAAAATGGTGTCACTTTTTCTTGAACATACATCACAAGTCTTCATTTATTATAAATAGACCTCCTACAATTCATTTGAGGAGACAGACACATATAGATAGAGATTTCATTCTCAAATCCTTTCTTATTACATAGTCTTCAACTATTGAGTAGTTCGCCGGAATGTCGATTCGAAGTGCATCAATTCGAGTTCATGAACCGTTGTATCTTGGAGACAATTGCTATAGTCCGATTGCACTATATCGGTTCAATATTGTCTTACGGGGATAGAGTCTAACTCTAGCCTCGGTTCTACTCAATTCTACATCTTCGTTACACATCTTAAATAATAATCGTAAGACAATATTTTATCATATCGAAGATGGCTCTTCTTGGACACAGGTTTGATCATGTTGGATTATCGAGAATCGATTTTGTTCTCAATCTATGGATTGGTTTAAGTGATTCGTAGGTTTTTCGGCCGAAATCCGGCAGGTCTCGCTCGCCGGAATTATCAATTGGCAAAGGGGGAACATAGCCCTCGTCTGCATGAACAAGTTCTTGGTCGGAGATAAGTAAAAATTGCATATTGTTCCGATTTTTAACATGCAAAAGCAATTATTAAAATTTAAAAATTTGGACTCGGCTTTACTGTTCTGGCCATTTTCCGATTGGATCTCAAATCCAATTGTAAAATAGATGGTTGTTATTTGTTCTCTTCGAAAAGACGAAGAGATGTAGGGGTAGATCGTCCGTTTTGGTGGAGAGACAGCGGAGATATTCATAGGGAAAGTCGATACCATCGCTGGTGGCGAGTCGCGCGGAGACGCAATGTTCAAGAGGCCATTCCAGCCACGTCGGTGGTCGGTTAATGGGCCACATACCGATGGAATCCTCTTGACGAGTAGAAGACTATTTTGGTCTATTTCGTTAAAATTCATGATGATTGTATCCCAAAATTGACGAAAGACAGACGGCTGCTCCATTTTCAGCGTAGCAAATTTCCCGATCAGTTTCCGGACAACTCGTTTATCAGGAGGATGACCATGACCCATCAATTAGACAGGCTCGACATGTAGTTTTCAATGATGGTTTTGGATCCAGGTTTTGACTTGATTTGGATAGTAAATTTTTGTGTTCTTTGGACACGAAATTTGTTATCAATTTGGTTTCCTTATGATTAATTCCTAAACTGACTTATCTTTTCAGAAATTGGTATATGAATTACCATGTTTTTCTAAAAATTTGTGTTGGTCCCGGTTTGTTATAGGAAAAATACGTAGAGGGTGGGGGGGGGGGGGGGAATACGTATTTTGAAGTTTTTCAACTTCAAATCCTTAACTTAGAGTATGAAGTAAAGTGCTCTTTGAAATACTAAGACCTAGCCGAGAGCTAGATCTGATGTAATCACGTTTCTCTTGACCTAAGCTTAGAGCGTGATCAAGAGTGAGACTTTACTCTTAGTGCGGAATTCGGTTAGCTATAATCTTTCCTAAGTATTTAAAATTCCAAGTTATGTTTGTTTAGATGCACGTGCAATGAATAATCAAACAAGGAATTAAAGTGTTAGGGTTTAGAGAGATACGACACGAGATTTATAGTGGTTCGGAGATAAAGCTCCTACGTCCACTTGTTGCACTCGGCAACAGTTCTCTTCACTCAAGAACTTGAAGATTACGGGCTCTTCAAAAGCCTGGTCAAGATCGAGCTTCACTCGCTTGGATCTGACAGACGCTGGGTGATTCCGGGTTCACACCAAAAACCTAAACTGGACTTGAAGCTTCACTTGCTTCAGTCCGACGACAGGGAGATTGCGGGCTCTCCTTACAGCCTAGCTTCGATCGAGCTTTACATGAACGATGTAAGTGCAAGCTTGGATCTAGACTCTATGATCGAGGCTTCTACAATCGATGAAAGTAGGGCCTTGGATCGAAACAACCTAACGACGACGAACACAAAAACCTAACGAACAGATTAGGGTTTTTGGTTTACGACGACACACTATGAAGAACTCTTTACAGTAGATGCAAAGATGGCTAGAGTTCTTCTTCTAAGCTTGGATATGGAATGGGCTTAGACTCTAAGTGTGAAGGTTGCGAAGACGAGTTCCGATGAGACTGGAACTCGGAGAACACTTGGAAACAAAGACTCAAAGTTTGCTCTAAGGCTGGGAGTGTTTGTTTGCAGTAGGCGCTCGAATGCTCAGGAAGTGTTCTGCTTCTCGTCTTCATCCTTCACTATTTATAGGCGGAGGGATGCCGAGATCCGTTGCTTGGTTGGTGGCTTTGTCCCTCCTCGTCTCGACAGTACTTGCACAGGCTGGATGCTTTTGCAGACGCGCAGTTTTGGCTCTTTGTCGGAAATGGCTAAGATCCAAACTTAACAGTAACTGGAGCGAGCCAGTACTGTTGCGGCGCCCTTGTCGGCCTGGCAGTCAACTCCGCTGCTCCTCTCCGCAATCGACACGTGGAGATCTTGTAATTAATGCGGAGATCTCTAGTTGACTGGAGTTCAAAATCGGAGCGGGAATTGTGCTGTCGCTTTCTGGTAGGTAGTGGCTCGCTTCGCTTTGAAGTTGTAGCGTCCGCTTTGATCGAGTCGCTTCGGGTCATACTTGAAGCGTCTACTTGGAAAATAAAGTTTCCGAGTATTGCTTAAGTAAATTTTGACTTGCTTTGACTTTCGCTGTAGCGCTCGCTTTGCCTTTACACTGTAGCGCTCGCTTCGCTTTGCTTTGGCAAACTCGCTTTGAATCTACTGTAACACTCGCTACGCTTTGCCTTGCTTTGGCAGACTCGCTTTGAATCTACTGTAGCGCTCGCTATGCTTCGCTTTGCTTCGGTACACTTCACTTTGGCTCGCTAGACTCGCTTCGCTTGGAAAACACACTCAAGCGAGTGGCCTTCACTTGAATTTTCTGCGGTTTAAAATCTAAGCAAAATAAAGTCATCCTAACAGTATAGGCTTAGAAAAATTTCTAAGCTATTATCTACACCAAAAATGGGTCGCTTGGGAACAGAACGCTTTGGGGGTTTTGGGATCAAATCAAAACAACTATTTGACTCACTACGATGTGACTCAAGGAGTTCCCCCTTAACACTTTGTTCTTAACAATTCCCAACAATTTCCCCCTATTGATGATGCCAAAACCCAAAACATATATTTTTTTTTTAGACTAAGAGATCTAGCCTACCTAACCGTGGAAGGAACTTCAAGCGACTACTTCCTTTGCATGTTCGTTTGATTTTTTTTTTTTTTTTTTTTTTAAGTTCCTTTCCCCTTTCTTTTCGGTTAAGTTGTTTGAGTTTTGTAGCATAAGGATAAATCATTCACAAAGCTAGTAAATGACACATGAGAGACATAAAATAAAATGGGATATATGAACAACAGTTCACAAAATAAGAAGCTTGAAACTCAAGGGTTTCCTGCAGCTTCATCCTTCTCTTCCTTCTCTTTCTCCGTCACCTCCACATCCTTCTCCTTTTCCTCTGCCTCCAAATTCACCTTTATCATCTCCTCTGGAACAACATAGGCATTGAGAACCTTTACTTCCAGCGTTCCAACGTTGTAGATGCTTGGCCTTCTCCAAGTTTCCTCTAGCTTGAAAGCTTCATCAATCTCTGCATCAATGATGCGTCGATCTGGAACACTTGTGCCGGGCAGGAAGGGCATGGGGAAGTCCTTCGAGGCTGGCACTTTGATGATTAGAGGCATGGGCTTTGCAAGCTCTGCAAGGGTGAAGACCTTCCGCCTGAACTTTTCGTCATAGGCACTTAGGAAGTTGTTAAGCGCATTGATCCTCGAGCATTCATTCTGCAGTGGCACTACTCCCCAGTAGTAGTACGCTTTGATGAATTTTTCCTTGTAGTATAGCCACTGCTCAAGCAGATCGTCGGGGATGAACTGCTCGATTTCTCGGGCATCAGGGTGTTCATTCCTGCGCACAATCAACTCCTCCTCTGATCGGCTGGACATCTGTGTCATGATAGAATTAAACTTCGCACTTAGCTCTGTGTTCCACTTCGGGAGCATATCAGTCAGTCGCCTCTAGATATATTGTTGCTCCTCTCTGCGCGGGTAGCGACCGGACTCGATCATCTCCGTAGTGGTCACATTGCAAGCGTCTATCCAGGCTTGCTTCACACATGTTTCCGATTCTTCAGGCAGAAACGGGATGAAAGCGCTTCGAGTAAGAGCGGACTGGATGAGTCTCACTTCATTAAAGTGTTCCTCGATCCGTCCCTCGATGATCTGCATACGCCTTAAATTGATTCTTTTCTCTTTCTCTTCTTCCTCCTTCTTCTTTTCTCCTCGCTTCCTTCTCCTCTCCATCTCACCAGCTCTTGAAGCGATCGTTTGCTTGATCTTTTGGCGCTTGGCCTCGGGATCATCATCTCTTGCTTCGGGGGTAGTTCGCTTCAGAGCTTGTTTTGGTGCTGGCGGTGGAGGCATTTCCTCCTTCTTCTTTGCTGGATGAAGTGGCTCCAGCAGTTGATGAAGTAGCTCCTGCAAGATCAGAAATTAGTGCAAGAGTTGAAGCGGCCAGAGGTGAAGCGGGCGCTTGGAACTGGGCAAGGGCCTTCAGATCGAATTGCTTCTCCATGTCGCGAGCTAGGGCCTCGTCTGCTCGGATTTGCGCCTCCCTTTGTTCCTTGGTTAATGGAATAACCACCGGAGGGTGACCACCAATAGAAGAGGCAAGCAATTTCCCTTCAAGTGGCCTGCGGGGCTCTTCTGTGATTTTCTCTTTGCCCAATGCCCTCGCACGCTCGGCGCGAGCTTCATCCTCTTCCTCCAACTCCTTCTCGACTCCACTCCTTCCAGCTCCACTTCCTCCTTCAATCTCCAACCTCCTTTCCTCTCCACTTCCTCCGACTCCACCTTGTAGCTCCAGAGATTGCTTCTCAATACCTTCCCTCTTTTTGGCATCATCACTGCCGGGGGTTGGGGTGATTATCTTTCCAGTAAGAGACTGGTGAAGATTGTTAACAGCATTGAACACAGCATGCAGCATCCGCTCGGTCTTCCCTGCGAAAGTATGCTCCTGGGAGAGCACAAGTTCGGCTGTTTTGACACTAATCTCCTCGAGCAGATACTCACACTGTTTCTCTCTTTCTCTGACAGTAGCCATCAGCCTCTCAAGTGATTCCACATTCCTGAAGCGAGCCTCCAGCTCCGCTTTGATTTCCGCGCAAATTTCCTTGCGCTCCTCCTCGATCGTGAACTTGAGGAAGTCCTGAGAAGCTTCAAGCTCCGCCTTTGCAGTAGCTAAGGCGCTTTCTTGGCTGTTTAGTGTTACGCGAAGCTGGGCAGCTTCGATGATCTTGCCTGCCAATTCACTGGCATTCTTCTGTGCTTGATTAATCTGCTCATCTAGTTCTACTTTCTTTAGATTGATCGAATCAATCTCCTTTGCTTGAGCGGCTATTTGAATTGCAGCACGAGCCATTCGACAATTCATCATGACCAATTCTCCATCCTTATCCTCCTCCACAGCTCTTATCATCTTTTCAGCATAGTTAGAGACTTTTTCCATCTCTTCTTTGTGACTTGAGATCAGAGCACTCTTCTCCTTCTCCAGATTGACCATCCTGCTGTTCAAGTCCTTCAGCCTGCTTCTCTCTGCATCAAGCAACTGCTTGAGTTCAGCAATGGTTTTCTCCTGGTCTCCGACCAGCTTTGACTTCTCCTCCAAAGCTTTCTCCTTCTCTTGCACAAGCTTCCCTTGTTCCTCCACTTTCTTCTCCATCTCTCCCTTCTTCTTGTCAAAATCTTCTCTAAGATTCTTGACCTCCTCAATCTTCTTCTCCATCTCTGCATTCCTCCTAGTGATCTCACTCTGTAGGCTCGAGATCTCTGCATCCTTCACCTCTACCTCCTCCGCATGCTCCCTTATCAACCTCCGTTCATGAATGGTGGGCACGTGCTCAGGAACTGAAGCGTCTGGATAGGCACGCTTCACCTTCGCATCCAGCTTGTCCCAGAAGCTGGTTCCAGTGAGAAAAGCGTGGAAGCCATTATCACCGATGAAATTGAGCAGCTTTCCCTACATTTGGATAAGATCTTCCTCTGAAAAGGCCTTAAGGAGTCTGAAGATCTTGTAGTACTCCGTGCCACGGTATGTGATGTAAGTTAGGAAGTCGACGATCTTGGTGAAGAATTCGTCGGGCATCGGCACGGAGGAATAGCAGTCCTTGATGGTCTCTGCAGCCTGCTCTCTGTCTCTCGCATATCTTTCGAGAGCTTCGAGTTGTGCAGGGGCTTTGGAGATTTGGAATTGAGGGATGATGGTTGTTTGGGCGGTATCGGCTATAGCTGCCGATGAGGTGGGTGATTGGGATGATGAGGAGGTTTGGGAGGTTTCTGTTATGTCGATGGGTTCGGGTTGCGGTGGTGTTTGCTGGGTTTGGGTAGGTTGGAATGTAGAGAATGCGGCTGTGGGATCAGTGCTTAGAAGAGGTATTTTGGGTAGTTGGAATGAAGAAGTTGATTCATCTTCGTGTGGAGAGAAGGGTGGTTTGGGTATGGGGTTGAGCTGATGATGAGGCTTGGGGTTCTGGTGGTTGGGTTTGAGCTTGAGGTGGGGGAGTCTGGACTTTGATGGGTGATGGCTGGGGTTGGGCAGCTTCGATCTCCTCAAGCGGCTGCTCCTTAGCCTTGCTTGATTTGACCAACGAAGCGACTAGCTTCGTTTTCTTCTTCTTGCCTCGCTTCGGCGCAGCTCGCTTCCCTGGTGAAGCGGCTCGCTTTGCTTGACTCGCTTCAGCTTGCCTTTCGGCAACTGGTACTGCAACGGGCACTTCAACCTCGAGAAGTCCCAAATCGATCGGAATTTTGTTTGACCTCCACAGGTCATGGAATCCCGTGAGCTTGTTGTAAACGGAGACATCAGATTCCGGCCACACTTTGTCAGGATACCGTTCCTCCAGTGCGACAGAGAGTCTGGAGAAAAATTTCAGTTTCCCCTTGCAGAGAATCTGATCGGCGCTTCCTTTCACGAACGCAAAATCATCAGCTGCTTCGTGAATCTGGTTGAGAAACCAACCATGCCAGTTGAACGTAGTTCCGGTAAGGCTATCGACGATGATGGTGGTGGCGACGAGCTTTGTTTCAGAGAGTGTGCCCAGGGTTCCGACGTAGCATGCGACGCACTTCGAAAAGAGCTCGCAGACGTGGTTGAAAGGAGCCTTCAGATCTGAACGGATACTGGCCTCCTTGTAGTTGGGCTCTGCTCTCTCGGTGGCAAACCGAGCATATTCAACTCCGGCGGAAAATCCCAACTCCAACAGGGAGTTTCCCCATTCCTTTGGCAGGTCGAATACGTCGATAAGATTGCTCAGGTCCACCTCCACCGGCTCTCCGGTCTGTGGATCGGTGAAAGACGGAGAGTTCTGCTCTTTCCTTAGATTTAGAAGGAGCTCGGCCACCGCCTTGGCCAAAACCTTCTTCGGCACCGCCGTCACGAACTTCCATAAGCCGGCCGTGATCACGGCCTTATGGAAGAATCCATCCTCCTCGATGACAACTGGATCGAGATGAGGCTCGATGTTGATGTGCGTGTCGACTTTGGTGAGAAATTCCTCCATCGTCTCGGTGTTCTGCTTCTTTCCCATGGTAAAATAATTGAGAGTGTTTTGATCGGAGATTTAAAGAACAAAAACAGAGGTGAGACTCGTGAGTTGCAGAAGATTTGCAGATCTTTGCACAAGAATGGTAAAAATTGAGAGTTGTGAAAGTTTTCTCAGTCTGCAACGACGTCCTTAAATAGAGGTAGGGTTCGGCTGACGTGGCAGGGGCAAGACAGTAAAATCGCCGAAGATCCTGTTTCTATACGGCGGCCAACGGCGAAGTGATTGACGTGTCCGACGTCATCACAGTAAAAAGTGAACCGCCAACTTGCTCGGCGTTTCCACGTGGCCTGCTGTGATTCGTCACTTTACACGGCGTCGGATCCAATGGCTATAAATCGGGGACTGTTAGGATTCGATGGTTGGATCTCCTCCGTCCTTTCCCACTTCGAATTCAAAGTGCAGTGCACGCGCCCGTTATTTTCGGCTGTACATGAACCTGCATTAAATGCAAAGCAAAAGGTAAAATTGCACTCGAGTGCAGACAACTCATACTCGCTTCGTACCCGCTCGCTTCGAGTTGGGCCGCTTGGCCTTTACTCGCTTTGAGAGGTACTCGCTTGAGTGACTGTTCCGCACTCGCTTGCGATGGCTCGCTTGGAGTGACGTAGCACTCGCTTGGCCATCTGAAGCGACTGGAATAAGAAATGAAATTTCTTTGACATTATTTAAAATGTTTCTGACTTACATACTTCGAGGATAAACAAGAATGTTTTCCTCTTTGTATTTGTGTCAGATTCATTTCATATTTTCCACATAGTGAGTGAAGGTTTCTAGCACGCTTCAGCTCACTTAGTGTACTTAAAATTGAAACACTTACCAGTCAATCTCACTTCGTAGGAGATTGATACCACTATTGAAGTTACTTGATTTGGACTTCATTTGTTGAATCCACTTGATGAAATAGCAAATGATGACTTCAAGCTTGATGATACCACCTGTTACCACTTGTTGGAAACTACATCTTCTTGGCATTCATCTTCATGGCATTCATCTTCCTCTACGAATTAGAGAGTCCTCCATCGAAGTGAATGGGGGAGAGAATGAATATAGTACACAAGCTTACTACAACCCAGAGGGGAGCTTCACGTAAGTGTACATATTCACGACGAATGGAGGATGAGTACAAGTCCTTATCTCAGAGCAGAATAGGACAGGATGACAATGAGAATGCTCTGACAAGACAATCTCGTATTTTACGCAGAAGCATGTCACCAGCCTTGCAACCTTTTGAAGAAAAAGGTAACCCTTCAAGATTCCTCCTACTAGCTACAGAATGAATTTGCAATCGACTCGCTTGACCCAAACAAGGGCAAATTGAAGCGACGCAAAATTCAAAGTGGGGGAGGAATGGATAGACATCCGGCAGCTCAACTTAATGAAGAGTGAGTAAAGAATGGACATTTATCCACGATGAAGGAGATGAGAGACTTGCTCCTCTTCGGCGGAAAGATGGGAAGAGGACGCAAGGTCTAGGTGCCAGCCCTGCCTAAGCTTTCACCATTTTTTCGTGGGAAGGCCCGATACAAGACCCCACAACCGTTACTAGAAACGGCACTTGCGAGTGTTTATACCCACTCGCTAGGAATCTTAGGCTAGGTAGCAGCTTTCCTTGCTCGCTTTGGATGTAGCTTGCTCTGAGAGCAAACAATAGTTCCCCCTTAACCAATGGCTTAACAATTCCTGTAAGCGGGTAGGGAACGTCTTCCAACACTCCACCTTTCTCCACCTTATTTCTCCTTCTTCAAGCGAGTGGAATTTTGAAGTGACTCGCTTGAGTTGGTGAAGATCCGAAGCGAGTGACGCTAAAGGAACAAGCGACCACTCCTTTGTGCATCCTGGATCTAGCATTCTTCGCCAGGGTCTAGCAACCCTAATTCCATGCATAGCTGATTGAAACGAGACTCAGCTAGAGGCTTGGTTAGGATATCTGCTCACTGGAGATCGGTATGAATTTTCTCGAGCTTGATATCCTTCTTCCCGACATGATCACGAATGAAGTGATGTCGGATTTCCACGTGCTTGCATCTGGTGTGAAGCACTGGATTTTGCGAGATGCAGATCGCACTATTGTTGTCGCAGAATATTGGAATTTCATTCGCTTCAACAATGTAGTCCTTCAACTGCTGACGAAGCCATAGAATTTGAGAACAGCAGCTTCCAGCGGCCATATATTCGGCTTCAGTCGTTGAAGTAGCTACACTCGTCTGCTTCTTCGAAAACCATGAGATTAGCTTGCTTCCCAAGAACTGACAAGTGCCCGAAGTTGATTTCCTATCAATTCGACACCCTCCATAGTCAGCATCTGAGTATCCAGTGAGCTCCAAATTGTCCTCTGTTGGATACCACAGCCCCATATTGACAGTGCCCTTCAAATATCGAAGAATTCTCTTGGCAGCTTCAAGATGGTTGTGCTTGGGATTGCTTTGGAAGCGAGCACATACTCCAACTGCAAAAGCTATATCAGGCCTACTTGCAGTGAGATATAGAAGGGATCCGATCAAGGCTCGGTAGTCTGTAGCATCCACAGACTTCCCATCTAGGTCTGGCTCCATCTTCCAGTTCGTGTTCATTGGAATCTTCACAGCTTTGGCATGCTGAACACCGAACTTGGCAAGCATTTCTCTTGTATACTTAGCTTGATTGATGAAGATACCATCATCCTGCTGCTTCACTTGAAGACCTAGAAAGCAGCTCATCAAGCCAATCATCGACATCTCATATTTGGTCTTCATAAGCTCTCCAAACTTCTCGCTAAGCGACTGGTTTGGTGATCCAAATATGATGTCGTCCACATAGATCTGAACCCATAGCATATCCTCTCCATGATTGATGGTGAATAGGGTCCGATCTATCTTTCCTTTGGGGAATCCATTATCCACTAAGAATTGGGAAAGGGTATCATACCAAGCTCTGGCAGCTTGCTTCAATCCATATAAGGCTTTCTTCAATCGATACACATTATCTCCTTGATCGAAACCCGGTGGCTGCTCCACATAGACTTCTTCCTTCAATTCACCGTTGAGGAATGCGCTCTTCACATCCATCTGATAGACTTTGAATTTCTTGGCCGCTGCATAGGCTAGAAATAGTCTAATCGCTTCAAGCCGTGCCACTGGAGCGAAGGTCTCATCGAAATCAATTCCTTCCTCTTGGCAGTAGCCCTTAGCGACGAGTCGCGCCTTGTTCCTCACAACGTTGTGGTCCTCGTCCGTCTTGTTCTTGAACACCCACTTGGTGCCAATCACATGCTGGAATTTGGGACGATCCACGAGGTACCATACGTCGTTCCTGGTGAACTGATTCACCTCTTCTTGCATGACGATCACCCAATTGGAATCAGCTAGGGCTTCCTCCACGCATGACGACTCAATGTTTGAGAGAAAGCAGCTGAACATGGCACTTTCTCCAAACACTTGACTTCTGGTCACTACACCCTTGGATGGATCTCCAATGATTTGACTTGGTGAGTGATCCTAGAGCCATGCACGCTTGGATCCTCCAGCTTCGTCTTCATCTTCTTCCTGGTCGCTCGCTTCACCTTCTGAAGCGACTGGATTGGGTGCTTGGCCTGCACTCGCTTCAGGAATCTTGGGGGCAGCTTCAACCTTTTCTTGGACATTCTGCTCGCTTGAGTCCTTGACTTCTTCATCATCCTCAAGCATGTCCCAAGTCAATGAATTGATGGGTTCCTCGCTTGACTTATTTTCCTTGGATTGAACCTGTTCCTGTGGAAGACTCAAAGAAGACTCATCAAATACGACATGGGGTGATTCCTCCACAATTAGGATTTTACAATTGAACACCCTGTAAGCTTTGCTCAATGTGGAATATCCTAAGAATATTCCTTCATCAGCTTTGCTTTCAAAGGCTTTCAACTGTGACTTCCCATTGTCATGGATGAAGACCCTACAACAAAAAATATGGAAATAAGATATGTTAGGAATTCTCCCTGTCCATATTTCATATGGTGTTTTGTCGTGTCGTTTGCAGAGAAGCATCCGGTTTTGCGTGTAGCATGCCGTGTTGGCAGCTTCAGCCCAATACTTCATCGGAAGCTTCGAGTCAGCAATCATGGTTCGAACGGCTTCTTTGATGATGCTGTTGGGAATCGTTAAGAACAAAGTGTTAAGGGGGAATTCCTATCGGTCACTCTGAAGTGAGCCAAATGGTTGTTTTGATTTGATCCCAAAACCCCAAGTGTTCTATTCCCAAGCGACCCGTTTTGATGTAGTTAATAGGTTAGAATTTTTCTAAGCCTACTCTGTTAGGATGGCTCCTTATTTTGTTTAGATTATAGGCTTCAAAAGTACAAGTGAAGGCCACTCGCTTTGAGTGTGTTTTCCGAAGCGAAGCAAGTCTAGCAAGCAGAAGTGAAGCGTGCCGAAGAACAGTGTAGCGAAGCGAGCGCTACAGTTCATAGCCAAAGCGAAGCGAAGCGAGCGCTACAGTTCAAAGCCAAAGCGAAGCAAAGCGAGCGCTACAGTTCAAAGCCAAAGCGAAGCAAATCGAGTCAGCATTTTCCAAAGCAGTCACTAGGGAACTTTATTTCCCGAAGCGACTCACTACAGAATGACTACGAAGTGACTCAACTAAAGCGGACGCTACAACTTCAAAGCGAAGCGAGCCACTACCTACCAGAAAGCGACAGCACAATTCCCGCTCCGAATTTGAACTCCAGTCAACTGGAGATCTCCGCATTTATTACGAGATCTCCACGTGTCGAACGCGGAGAGAAGCAGCGGAGTTGACTGCCAGGCCGACAAGGCGCCGTAACAGTACTGGGTCGCTCCAGTTACTGTTGAAATTGGAACTTAGCCATTTCTGACAAAAAGCCAAATCTGCGCGTCTGAAAAGCAGCCAGCCTGTGCAAGTACTGTCGAGAGGAGGAGGGACAAAGCCACCAACAAAGCAACGGATCTCGGCATCCCTCCGCCTATAAATAGTGAAGGATCACAACGTGAAGAAGATAGAACACTACTTGAGCATTCGAGCGCCCACATCAAACAAACACTCCCAAGCCTTTGAGCAAATCTTCGAATCTTTGTTTTCAAGTGTTCTCCGAGTTTCCAGTTCATCGGAACTCGTCTTCACAACCTTCACACTTAGAGTCTAAGCCCACCTCAAATATCCAAGCTTAGAAGGACTTTGCATCTACTGTAAAGAGCTCTTCATAGTGTGTTCGTCAACCAAAAACCCTAAACTCTGTCTGTTAGGTTTTTGAGTCGTCGTTAGGTTGTCTCGATCCAAGGCTCTTCTTTCATCGATTGAAGAAGCCTCTATCATAGAGTTTAGATCCAAGCTTGCACCTACATCATTTGTGTGAAGCTCGATCGAAGCTAGGCTGTAAGGAGAGCCCGGAATCTCCCTGTCTGTGTTTGACTGAAGCAAGTGAAGCTTTCGGTCTTGTCTAGGTTTGTGTAGTGAACCCGTAATCACTACGTCTGTCGTTGGATCCAGGCGAGTGAAGCCCGATCTCGACCAGGTTTTTGAAGGACCCGTAACCTTCAAAGTTCTTGAGTGAAGTGAACAGTTGCCGTCGTGCAACAAGTGGACGTAGGAGCTTTATCTCCGAACCACTATAAATCTCTGTGTCGTATCTCTCTAAACCCTAAACTCTTTACTTTGTTTATTCATTGCACGCGCATCTAAACAAACGA
This sequence comes from Thymus mandschuricus, assembly GCA_029379335.1. NCBI lineage: Eukaryota > Viridiplantae > Streptophyta > Magnoliopsida > Lamiales > Lamiaceae > Thymus > Thymus mandschuricus. The sequence goes on along the minus strand of CM057082.1, from coordinate 7,174,564 downwards.
ACTTGGATTCTTTAATTACTTAGGAAAGATTTTAGCTCACCGAATTTCCGCATACACGAGTAAAGACTCCCTCTTGATCAAGTCCTTACTTTGGTCAAGCAGGCAAGCTACGTACTGTAGATCTAGCTTCAGTTAGGTCTTAAGTGTCAAGCAAGCTCTTTACTTGTCACTCTGAGTTAAAGGGAAAAAGTTGAAAAACTTTAAATACGTATTCACCCCCCCTCTAAGTATTTCACCTATTAACAAACCGGGACCAACAAGTGGTATCAGAGCAGCGGTTCTTTCGAGCCTCTGCTTTGCATATCCGAAGCGAGTCCCCACTCGCTTCACGTTGTCTCACTGAACCGGATCCTATTTCCTAAGTGCATCAAAAACCTCACCCACGCATATTGCATTTACTGCTGATAGTTTGCTATGTCTACATATAGTGCATCCAGTCTTTCCACAGTTCTTGATCGAAGGATACGAGACATGGAGTTTCCGAGTCGAGAGCTTCCTATGCTCCATCCACGACCGGATGTGGGAAGTTATAGAGGACGGACCAATCGAAATCAGGAAAGCCGTCTCTGAGAACGTCCCAGCTGCCGAGGGTCGGGCTGCCTATGTCCGACAATGGTACGTAGAGAAGGACAAAGACGAGTACACTCCGAATGACTTCAAAGTCGCCAACCTCGACAAGATCGCACGCCACACGATGCAAAGCACCGTGTCAGATGCCTATCTACCACGGATAAGGAAGTGCGCAACGGCGAAAGAAATGTGGGAAACCCTAGCCCTCATTTCTCAAGGCACAGACAAAATCAAAGAAAACAAGCTTGCCGTTCAGATGCGGGAGTTTGAAAGCCTGATAATGAAGCCAGGAGAGTCCATCGACGCCTTCGAGCTGAGAGTCACCAACATCATTGCAACTCTCAACTCACTTGGGAAGGAACTCACAGATAAGGAAGTCAACCTGAAGATTGTCCGAGCTCTCACGAGGAAGAGGCAGACAATGAAGGAGCTGTACCTAGCTACCAAAGATCTATCGAAGCTCACACCGGAGATTCTGTTCTCCGAACTCAAAGCTCATGAATTCGATCTGAATCGAATGAACCTCGACGAAGAGGATGAAGCTCCCACGACGTCAAAGGGTGTAGCTTTCAAAGCTGCTGAAGGGCCAAGTGACCAGTCGCTAGCCAAGATGACGAGGGAAGAGTTGGAAGAACATATTGCGTTCTTATCCAAGAACTTCAACAAAATGAATTCTCGAGTGGGCAAATACAAAAGATTCTACAAGCAATACAAGGGAAGGAGCACTGATGCTCGAGAAGGAAAAGGGAAAAGAGAAGAGTCGACCAAGCCGATCCCGCGCGACATGATGGATGTGGAGTGCTATCACTGTCACAAGATGGGCCACTACAAATCCGATTGCCCGAAGCTGAATACGAAGGAGCGAGAGGAACTTAAAGCTAAGAGGGATGCTCCAAGGCGAGCGCTCGTAGCGAGTGAAATGCCGGTCGCTTCAACTGAAGAAATCGCTAGCGACTCGGATGCATTCACAGATCCCAACTCCAGTGAGGAAGAGGATCTTGGACTCATGGCGCTCACCGACGAAGAAACGGGAGAGGTATTCATCTATCCCTCACCTAGTTCAATTACACTCGCGCACATTCACCAAGAGGAAGCAAATTCCTCGACATGGAGTGAGTTGCTTGACAAGCACATTAAATTGTCAAGTGACCATGAAGTGTTGAAACAAGCTTTGTCTCAAAGCGAGAAGGAGAACCGAAAGCTAGCCACTGAGCTTGACCAAGTCAAACTTAACTTAAGGGCTATGACTAGTAAGTTCGAGGATCTCTTCATCAAATCTTGGAAGCAAGGTATGAAACCCAATCCGCTCTAGTTGCCAACTTGAACAAAGCTTCATATGCTAGGCAGGCACTAGAGAGCTCACTTCTACCTTTTGGTAGAAAGGGAGGACTCGGATATGAGGGTGGACCTTCCAAGCCGACTGTCTTTGTTGGTGCCTCTCACACGACACCATCAGTCACTTTGGAATTGCCCACTGCATCCAACGCGACCACCAACAAAGATAAAGGCCAAATGGCTGAGAACCCTAAGAAGAAGCCAATGAAGATGTCTATATCTTCAAGGACAGAAACTGTGGGCAAGCAGAAATCAACTATCCCTAGCACTTACAATGCTAAAGCTTACCATTCCAAAGGTAAAAGGAAACCAGTTGTAGCTTCTAAGTCTCAAGCCAAGACACAAGAGACAAAGGATCTCCCATTTAAGAAAATGAGTAATGTCTATGTGTCACGTTATCCGGACTGGAGATGGTCCAACCGGACTAACGTTGAGGGGGAAGAATTCGAAGTACCAAAGAGGCCGCTTCGAACTCCCAAGGTTACTCAAGCGAGTCGGGGTCAAAACCCTAGTTGGACCGCTTCGAGAAAACCTAGCGAGCCGCTTCGACAGACTATAAAACCTAAGTCAGTCTCTAAGCCCGTAGCTTATCCGAAGCGAGTTGCTTCAGGATACAAGCCAAAGGGTAAGAGCATGGGTATGCCTCAAGCGAGCCGCTACCCCTCTTGCACACACTGCTGCACGTGTAAAGCTGCTTTAAAGCAGAAGTCACAGTTTTCAAAGGTCGAGAAACCCAAAGCACAAGCTACCTTTCAAAAGAAAGTGAAGCAAGTGTGGGTACCTAAGGGAACTAACCTGCAAGGACCCAAACTGAATTGGGTACCAAAATCTGTCTAATTGCAGGTGAGCGCCGTGGATCCCATGCCAAGTGAGGGTCAACAAATCTGGTACTTGGACAGTGGATGTTCAAGACACATGACCGGCATGAGAGCTCTACTTCACGACTACATAGAGAAGAAGGGTCCACACGTCACTTTTGGTGATAACTCTCGAGGAAGTACCAAAGGATACGGCGCACTGAAAGTCGGAAAGCTCACGATTGAAGAAGTCTCCTACGTGGAAGGACTCAAGCACAACTTGCTATCCATTTCACAATTTTGTGACAAAGGATACAAGGTGGAATTTATTTCCAACAAGTGCATTGTAAAGAGCAAGCTCACTGCCCAGATTGTGCTAACTGGAATAAGACAAAGGAACGTCTATATAGCACAATGGGACAGCTGCAAAGAGGAGACGTGCTTAGTAGCAAGGAGTGCTACAGAAATAGGATGGCTATGGCATAGACGCTTGAACCATCTCAACTTCAAAGCCATAAACCGCTTAGCTCGAAAAGGTTTGGTGCAAGGCATACCAAATGAAGTCTTCATAAAGACCATCCATGCTCACCATGCCAACGAGGGAAGCAGACGAAGAAGCACTTCGCAAGTCTTGAAGAAGCTTCATCAAAGCGAGTGCTCGAGCTGCTTCATATGGATCTATTTGGTCCAGTCACTCTAGTTAGTGTAAATGGAAGGAAGTACACTCTAGTTATAGTCGACGACTTCTCTCGCTACACTTGGGTTGTATTCCTTTTCAGTAAGAAGGAGACACTGACCAAGCTACCACAACTGCTCAAGCGATTGGCTGTGGAAAAGAATCAAGCAATTGTAACCATTCGCTCCGACAAAGGCACAGAGTTCTTAAACTCTACCATTGAAGCTTACTGCACGGAGCATGGCATAGCACATCAAACATCCTCAGCACGCACACCTCAGCAGAATGGAGTTGCTGAAAGAAGAAATCGAATCATCAAAGAAGCTGTTCGAACCATGATTGCAGACTCGAAGCTTCCAATGAAGTATTGGGCTGAAGCTGCCAATACAGCATGCTACACGCAAAATCGAACGCTTCTCTGCAAACGGCACGACAAAACACCAAATGAAATATGGACAAGGAGAATTCCTAACATATCTTATTTCCATATCTTTGGTTGTAGGGTCTTCATCCATGACAATGGGAAGTCGCAGTTGAAAGCCTTTGAAAGCAAAGCTGATGAAGGAATATTCTTAGGATATTCTACATCAAGCAAAGCTTATAGGGTGTTCAACTGTAAAACCCTAATCATGGAGGAATCACCCCATGTCGTATTTGATGAGTCTTCTTTAAGTCTTCCACAGGAACAGGCTAACGCGAATGAGAAGAATTCAAGCAAGGAACCCTTAAACTCACTCACCTGGGACATGCTCGAAGAAGATGATGAAATCAAAGATTCAAGCGAGCAAAATCCCAGAGGAGATGGTGAAGCTGCCCCCAAGATTCCTGAAGCGAGTGCTGGCCAAGCACCCAATCCAGTCGCTTCAGTTGGTGAAGCGAGTGACAAGGAAGAAGATGGAGATGAAGCTGGCGGATCCAAGCGAGCATGGCTCAAGGATCACTCACCAAGTCAAATCATTGGAGATCCATCCAAGGGAGTAGTGACCAGAAGTCATGTGTTTGGAGAAAGTGCCATGTTCAGTTGCTTTCTCTCAAACATTGAGCCATCAAGCGTGGAGGAAGCCCTAGCCGATTCAAATTGGGTGATCGCCATGCAGGAAGAGCTGAATCAGTTCACCAGAAACGACGTATGGTATCTCGTGGATCGTCCCCAATTTCAGCATGTGATTGGCACCAAGTGGGTGTTCAAGAACAAGACGGACGAGGACCACAACGTTGTGAGAAACAAGGCGCGCCTCGTCGCCAAAGGCTACTGCCAAGAGGAAGGAATCGATTTCGATGAGACCTTTGCTCCTGTGGCACGGCTTGAAGCGATCAGACTATTTCAAGCCTATGCAGCGGCCAAGAAATTCAAAGTCTATCAGATGGATGTGAAGAGCGCGTTCCTCAACGGCGAATTGAAGGAAGAAGTATATGTGGAGCAGCCACCGGGTTTCGAGCAAGGAGATAAGGTGTATCGATTGAAGAAAGCCCTATATGGATTGAAGCAAGCTCCCAGAGCTTGGTATGATACACTTTCTCAATTCCTAGTGGATAATGGATTCCACAAAGGGAAGATAGATCGAACTCTATTCACCATCAATCATGGAGATGATATGCTATGGGTTCAGATCTACGTGGACGACATCATATTTGGGTCACCAAACCAGTCACTTAGCGAGAAGTTTGGAGAGCTTATGAAGACCAAATATGAGATGTCGATGATTGGCTTGATGAGCTGCTTTCTAGGTCTTCAAGTGAAGCAGCAGGATGATGGAATCTTCATCAATCAAGCTAAGTATACTAGAGATATGCTTGCCAAGTTCGGTGTTCAGCATGCTAAAGCTGTGAAGATTCCAATGAACACGAACTGGAAGATGGAGCCAGACATAGATGGGAAGTCTGTAGATGCTACAGACTACCGAGCCTTGATTGGATCCCTTCTATATCTCACTGCAAGTAGGCCAGATATTGCATTTGCAGTCGGAGTCTGCGCTCGCTTCCAAAGTAATCCCAAGCACAGCCATCTTGAAGCTGCCAAGAGAATTCTTCGATATTTGAAGGGCACTGTCAATATGGGGCTGTGGTATCCAACGGAGGATAATCTGGAGCTCACTGGATATTCAGATGCTGACTATGGAGGTTGCCGAATTGATAGGAAATCGACTTCGGGCACGTGTCAGTTCTTGGGAAGCAAGCTGATCTCATGGTTTTCGAAGAAGCAGACGAGTGTAGCCACTTCAACGACTGAAGCCGAATATATGGCCGCTGGAAGCTGCTGTTCACAAATTTTATGGCTTCGTCAGCAGTTGAAGGATTACAATGTTGAAGCGAATGAAATTCCTATATTCTTCGACAACAACAGTGCGATCTGCATCTCTCAAAATCCAGTGCTTCACACCAGATGCAAGCACGTGGAAATCCGACATATCTTCATTCGTGATCATGTCGAGAAGAAGGATATCAAGCTCGAGAAAATTCATACCGATCTCCAGCGAGCAGATATCCTCACCAAGCCTCTAGCTGAGTCTCGTTTTAATCAGCTATAAATGGAGTTAGGATTGCTAGACCCTGGTGAAGAGTGCTAGATTCAGGATGCACGAACGAGTGGTCGCTAGTTTTTCGTAGCGTCACTCGCTTCGAATCTTCACCAACTCAAGCGAGTCACTTCAAAAATTCAACTCGCTTGAAGAAATTGAAGTTAGGTGGAGAAAGGTGGAGTATTGGAAGAAGTTCTCTACCAACTTATAGGAATTGTTAAGTATTTGGTTAAGGGGGAACTAATGCTTACTCTCGGAGCAAGCTACTTCCAAAGCGAGCAAAGAATGCTGCTATCTTTGAATTTTGCATCGCTTCAATTTGCCCTAGCTTGGGTCAAAGCGAGTCGATTGCAAGTTCATTCTGTAGCTAGTAGGAGGAAGCTTGAAGGTTTACCTTTTTCTACAAAAGGTTGCAGGGCTGGTGACATGCTTCTGCATAAAATACGAGATTGTCTTGTCAGAGCATTCTCATTGTCATCCTGTCCATTTCTGCTCTGAGATAAGGACTTGTACTCATCCTCCATTCATCGTGAATAAGTACACTTACGTGATGCTCCCCTCTGGGTTGTAGTAAGCTTGTGTACTATATTCATTCTCTCCCCCATTCACTTCGATGGAGGACTCTCTAATTCGTAGAGGAAGATGAATGCCATGAAGATGAATGCCAAGAAGATGAAGTACTCTACAGGTGGCATCAACATGCTTCAAATGCATTCATCAACAAGTGGTTTCACCAAATGAAGTCCAAATCAAAAGAAGTCTCCAATAAGTGGTATCAATCTCCTACAAAGTGAGATTGACTGGTAAGCGTTTCAATTATTAAGTACACTAAGTAAGCTGAAGCGTGCTAGAAACCTTCACTCACTATGTGGAAAATATGAAATGAATCTGACACAAATACAAAGAGGAAAACACTATTGTTTATCCTCGAAGTATGTAAGTCAGAAACATTTTAAATTAAGTAAAGAAATTTCATTTCTTATTCCAGTCGCTTCAGATGGCCAAGCGAGTGCTACGTCACTACTAGCGAGCCATCGCAAGCGAGTGCAGAATAGTCACTCAAGCGAGTGCCTCTCAAGCGAGTCAAGGCCTAGCGGGCCAACTTGAAGCGAGCGGGTACGAAGCGAGTATGAGCTGTCTGCACTCGAGTGCAATTTCACTTTCTGCCAAGCATTTAATGCAGGTTCACGTACTGGCGAAAATATCGGGCGCGTGGTTCTCACATTGAATTCGAAGTGGGAAAAATCGAATGAGATCCAACCGTCGAATCCCAACAGTCCCAGACTTGTACCCGTTAGATCGACGCCGTATAAAACAAACCTATCACAGCAGGCCACGTGGAGACACCGAGCAAGTGGCGGTTCACTTTTACTGTGATGACGCCGGACACATCAGATCCATCACCGCACGTCCGCCGCCTACCTACAGGATCTTCGGCGATATTACTGCTTTGCCCCTGCCACGTTAGCTAAGACCTAATTCTATATATATGGGATGTTGCTGAACTGCAGAACCTTTCACAGCCTTCAAAATTTGCTATTCTCGTGCTTAGATCTGCAACTTCTGCAACTCACGAGTCTCAACCTTTTTCGTCGTTAAAATCTCCGCTTCAAACCCTCTCATTCCTCTCCATGGGAAAGAAATTAAACACCGAGACGATGGAGCAGTTTATGACGGAGGTCGATAAACATATCAACGTCGAACCCCATCTCGACCCCGTTGTCATCGAGAAAAATGGTTTCTTCCGTAGGGCCGTGAACACGGCCGGACTATGGAAGTTCGTAACAATGATGCCGTCAAAGATTCTGGCGAAGGCGGTGGGAGAGCTTCTTCTGAACCTGAGGAAGGAGCAAAATACATCTTCGTTCACAGATCCACGGTCCAGGAAGCCGGTGGAGGTGGATTTGAGCGAACTCATCAGCGTGTTCGACCTACCAAAGGAAGGAGGAGACTCCCTGATCGAGTTAGGCCTTTCGGCCAGAGTTTCAATATGGCCGATTTGCAGCTGACGGAGCAGATCCAAATTTCTAGGAGGCCGGTATTCGTTCCAACTTGAAGGCCCCCTTCAACCTTATCTGCGAGCTCTTTTCGAAGAGTATCGCGTGCTACGTCGGAACCCTCGACACAGTCTCTGAACCGAAGCTGATCGCCACCGCAGTTATCGTCGACAGCCTCACCGGAACGAAATTCAACTGGCATGGTTGGTTTCTTAACCAGATCCATGAAGCTACTGACGACTTTGCATTTGTTCCTGGAAGCACTGATCAGATTCTCTACAAGGGGAAGCTGAAGTTTTTCTCCAGACTCTCAGTTGCACTGGAGAAGCGCTACCCCAACAAAACATGGCCGGAATCTGACACGGCTGTCTATAACAAGCACTCCATCTTCTATGATAAGTGGAGGAAGACAAAGATTCCGATGGATCAACGACTTCTAAATGTAGAATTGCCCGCTGCCATACCAGTTGCCGAAAGGCAAGCTGAAGTGAGCCAAGCTAGGCTGATCGCTTCACCCGGGAAGCGAGCCGCGCCCAAGCGAGGCAAAAAGAAGATGAAGCGAGTCACTTCACTCGTCCAAGAAAGCGAGGCGGTGGAGAAGCCGCTTGAGGACGTTGAAGTTACTCAACCCCAACCCTCACCAATCAAAACCCAAACTCCCCCGCTACGAATTCTAACCCACACAACCCAAATACCAGAACCCCAAGCCTCATCAACCCACCAACCGCTTACACAGACAACCCCCCTATCTTCCCAGGAAGAAGAGTCTGTATCTTCTTTCCATATCCCTACTGTCCCATTCCTCAGCACAGACCCATCTGTTGCTTACACCACATTCCAACCTCTTCTAACCCAGCAAACCCAGCCAACCACAGAACCTATCCAAATCCCTGACACCCTTGAAGCCTCATCATACCAATCCCCTTCGACATCGGCAGCCACAGCCGATACCGCCCAAACAGCCGGTGAACTCCCAATAATCTCACCATTCGTACCCCTGCTATCTCTGCAGAAATGCAGGCCATCGATCGCTACGTCAAGGATCGAGAGCAAGCTGCAGAGACCATCAACCTCCGGTACTCCAACGTTCCGTGGACCAACGTGTTCTACACCCAGACCGTCGACTTCCTGACGTACATTACGTACCGTGGAACGGAGTACTACAAGGTCTACAACCTGATGCAGGCCTTTAAAAAGAATGAACTGATCGAGCTGGAGGCCAAGCTGCTCAACTTCATTGGCGTGGATGGCTTCCACAACTTCCTCGATGGGACCAGCTTCTGGGACAAGCTGGATGATAAGATAAAACAGGAATATCCAGATGCTGTGATTCCCAAGCGAGAGCCAACTGCACGCGAGAAGAAGCGGATCAGAGATCATGCGGAGGAGGTGGAGGTGAAGGATGCGGAGATCGCTAGCCTACACAGTGAAATAACCAGGATGAGTGCTGAGATTGAAAAGAAGGCGGAGGAGGTCATTAGTCTACGTGAAGACTTTGACAGGAAGAAAGGGGAACTGGAGGGAAAGGTGGAGGAAAAGGAGAGGTTGATGGAAGAGAAGGAGAAGGCGCTGGAGGCGCAAGTGAAGCTGGTCGGAGACCAAAAGAAGACCATTGCTGAACTCAAGCAGCTGCTTGATGCTGAAAGAAGCAGGCTGAAAGACTTGAACAGCAGGATGGTGAATCTGGAGAAGGAGAAGAGTGCTCTAATCGCAAGTCACAAGGAAGAGATAGAAAAAGTCTCTAAATATGCTGAGAAGATGATTAGAGCAGTAGAGGATAAGGATGGAGAAATGGTGATGATGAATTGCCGACTGACCCGTGCTGTAATTCAAATAGCTGCTCAAGCCGAAGAGATTGACTCAGTCAATCTGAAGAAAGCAGAACTAGATGAGCAGATCGATCAAGCGCAGAAAAATGCCAGTAAGCTAGCAGAGAAGATCATCGAAGCTGCCCAGCTTCGCACAACTCTCAACAGGCAAGAAAGCGCTTTGGCTACGGCAAAAGCCGAACTTGAAGCTTCTCAAGAATTCCTCAATCTCACGATCGAGGAAGAGCGCTAGGACATTCGCGCAGAGATTGAAGCGGAGCTGGACACTCGCTTCAAAAAGGTGGAGCCATTGGAGAGGTTAATGGCGTCAGTTGTTGAAAGGGAGAAGCAGTGCGAGTACTTGCTCGAGGAGATTAGCACTAAGACAGCAGAATTGGTGCTATCAGAGGAGCACGTCTTCACTACCCGTGCTGAAAAGATGCTTCATGCCTTGTTCAACAAGTTTGAGGAGCTTAGCCAATCCCTTACCGGAAAGACGATCATTCCAACCCCCGGCAGTGATGATGCCAAAAAGGGGGAAGGACAAGTGAAGGTAGGTGGAGTAGGAGGTGCAGGAAGGAGTGGAGTTGTGGAAATGGAGTTGATAGAAGGAGGAAGGAATAATGGAAGGTGCGGAGGAGATGTTAGATGATGAAGCGAGGGCTCTGAGTGCAATGAAGGGCAAAGAAAAACTCACGGAGGAGGAGCTGATGAAAAAGCCGGAGGAGCCCAGGAGACCGATTGAAGAAAAGGTTCTTGGAGCTTCAATTGCACGACACCCTCCAGTTACGGTGCTAACCAAGGAGGAAAGGCGGAAGCAAGCGGAGGCGGACGAGGCCATGGCTCGGGAGATGGAGCGCCAATTTAATCTAAAACAGCTAACACTTGCAGGTGCTTCAGGTTCCAAAGCGCCCGCTTCAGCCGCCGCGCCCGCTACAGCCGCCGCACTCACTTCAGCAACTGCAGGAGTCACTTCATCTGCGGTTGTTCCTTCGAGTGCAACCACAAAGAAGAACATTCCGCCTCCCCCACCACCAAAGCAAGCACTGAAGCGAGCTGCACCTGATTCTAGTAAAGATGACCCCGCGGCCAAGCGCCAAATGGTCAAACAGGCAGTCGCTTCAAGACGGAGAAGCAGGAGATGAGAAGAAAGAAAGGAGAAGAGTGGAAGGAGAAGGAGGAAAAGGAGAAAAAGATAAGGGCCATGAGACTTCAAGTCATTGATGGCCGGATCGAGGAACACTTCAGTGAAGTGAAACTCATCCAATCCGCCATCTGCCGAAGTGCCTACGTTCCCTTCATGCCTGACGAGTCCGACGCATGCGAAACGCAAGCTATTATCGATGCATGCGATGTGACCGGGAAGGAAATGGTCGGCTCCGGACGCTACCCTCTCAAGGAGGAACAAGATCACATTCGGAAACGTCTTAATGAGAAGCGTCCGATTTGGAGCACTGAGACTAGCGCCAAATTTCATGCCGCCATGAAGGAACTAGCCAGCAGGTCAGAGGAAGAGTTGGCAGTCAGAAGGAATGAGCATCCTGACGCGAGGGAGATTGAGGATTTCATTCCAAGAGATCTCCGCGACCAGTGGCTACTTTACAAGGAACTCCTCATCAAAGCCTACTACTTCTGGGGAGTAGTGCCACTGCAGGATGAGTGCTCCCGGATGAGTGCTCTCAGCAACTTTCTCTGCGCATATGATGAGAAAATGCGGAGGAAAATCTTCACTATGGCTGAGCTTGCAGAGCCCAAATCCCTTATCGTGAAGGTGCCTGAAATGAAGAAATTTCCGATGCCATTTCTTCCAGGCACAAGGATTCCTGATCGAAGCATCACAGATGCAGAGGTGAATGAAGCATTCAGATTGGAGAGTGTATGGAGGAAACCAAGTATCCACACTGTTGGTACTTTGGAAGTGAAGGTCTTCAGTGCATACACTGTCTCAGAAGAGTTGATTGCGAAGGACTTGGAGGCTGAGGAAGAAGAGAAGGAAGTGGAGGTGACGGAGGAGAAGCAGGATAACAAGGAAGAAGCTGCAGGAAACCCTTGAGTTTCAAGCTTCTTGTTTTGAGAACTGATGTTCATCAATCTATCCAATTTACTTTCTGTCCCTCTTGTGTTATTTAACAGCTTTATGGATATTTTATCCTTATGCTACAAACTCAATAATAATTTAACCGAAAAAAAAAGGGAAAGGAACTTAAAAGAAAATTCAAACGAAGCCTGCAAAGGAAGCAGTCGCTTGAAATTCCCTTCACGGTTAAATAGACTAGATTTCAAAAATCTTAAGTCCTTGGGTTTTGGCATCATCAAAAAGGGGGAAATTGTTGGGAATTGTTAAGAACAAAGTGTTAAGGGGGAATTCCTATGGGTCACTCTGAAGTGAGCCAAATGGTTGTTTTGATTTGATCCCAAAACCCCAAGTGTTCTATTCCCAAGCGATCCGTTTTGATGTAGTTAATAGGTTAGAATTTTTCTAAGCCTACTCTATTAGGATGGCTCCTTATTTTGTTTAGATTATAGGCTTCAAAAGTACAAGTGAAGGCCACTCGCTTTGAGTGTGTTTTCTGAAGTGAAGCAAGTCTAGCAAGCAGAAGTGAAGCGTGCCAAAGAACAGTGTAGCGAAGCGAGCGCTACAGTTCAAAGCCAAAGCGAAGCAAAGCGAGCGCTACAGTTCTAAGTTAAAACAAGTCAACGCTAGTCAGCATTTTCCAAAGCAGTCACTAGGGAACTTTATTTCCCGAAGCGACTCACTACAGAATGAGTACGAAGTGACTCAACTAAAGCGGACGCTACAACTTCAAAGCGAAGCGAGCCACTACCTACCAGAAAGCGACAACACAATTCCCGCTCCGAATTTGAACTCCAGTCAACTGGAGATCTCCGCATTTATTACGAGATCTCCACGTGTCGAACGCGGAGAGGAGCAGCGGAGTTGACTGCCAAGCCGACAAGGCGCCGTAACAGTACTGGGTCGCTCCAGTTACTGTTGAAATTGGAACTTAGCCATTTCCGGCAAAAAGCCAAATCTGCGCGTCTGAAAAGCAGCCAGCCTGTGCAAGTACTGTCGAGAGGAGGAGGGACAAAGCCACCAACCAAGCAACGGATCTCGGCATCCCTCCGCCTATAAATAGTGAAGATTCACAACGTGAAGAAGATAGAATACTACTTGAGCATTCGAGTGCCCACAGCAAACAAACACTCCCAAGCCTTTGAGCAAATCTTCGAGTCTTTGTTTTCAAGTGTTCTCCGAGTTTCCAGTTCATCGGAACTCGTCTTCACAACCTTCACACTTAGAGTCTAAGCCCACCTCAAATATCCAAGCTTAGAAGGACTTTGCATCTACTGTAAAGAGCTCTTCATAGTGTGTTCATCAACCAAAAACCCTAAACTCTGTCTGTTAGGTTTTTGAGTCGTCGTTAGGTTGTCTCGATCCAAGGCTCTTCTTTCATCGATTGAAGAAGCCTCGATCATAGAGTTTAGATCCAAGCTTGCACCTACATCGTTTGTGTGAAGCTCGATCGAAGCTAGGCTGTAAGGAGAGCCCGGAATCTCCCTGTCTGTGTTTGACTGAAGCAAGTGAAGATTTCAGTCTTGTCTAGGTTTGTGTAGTGAACCCGTAATCACTACGTCTGTCGTTGGATCCAGGCGAGTGAAGCCCGATCTCGACCGGGTTTTTGAAGGACCCGTAACCTTCAAAGTTCTTGAGTGAAGAGAACAGTTGCCGTCGTGCAACAAGTGGACGTAGGAGCTTTATCTCCGAACCACTATAAATCTCTGTGTCGTATCTCTCTAAACCCTAAACTCTTTACTTTGTTTATTCATTGCACGCGCATCTAAACAAACGAACTTGGATTCTTTAATTACTTAGGAAAGATTTTAGCTCACCGAATTTCCGCATACACGAGTAAAGACCCCCTCTTGATCAAGTCCTTACTTCGGTCAAGCAGGCAAGCTACGTACTGTAGATCTAGCTTCAGCTAGGTCTTAAGTGTCAAGCGAGCTCTTTACTTGTCACTCTGAGTTAAAGGGAAAAAGTTGAAAAACTTGAAATACGTATTCACCCCCCGCCCCTCTACGTATTTCCCCTATTAACAAACCGGGACCAACAGATGCGATTTCTTCTTTCAGCAACTCCATTCTGCTGAGGTGTGCGTGCTGAGTAAGTCTGATGTGCAATACCATGCTCCGTGCAGTAAGCTTCAATGGTAGAGTTCAGGAACTCTGTGCCTTTGTCGGAGCGGATGGTGACAATCGCTTGGTTCTTTTCCACAGCTAGACGCTTAAGCAGTTGTGGTAGCTTGGTCAGTGTCTCCTTCTTGCTGAAGAAAAATACAATCCAAGTGTAGCGAGAGAAGTCGTCGACTACAACTAGAGTGTACTTGCTTCCATTTACACTAACTGGAGTGACTGGGCCAAACAGATCCATGTGAAGCAACTCGAGCACTCACTTGGATGAAGCTTCTTCAAGACCGGCGAAGTTCTTCTTCGTCTGCTTCCCTCGTTGGCATGGTGAGCATGGATGATCTTTGACAAAGACTTCATTTGGTATGCCTTGCACCAAACCTTTTCGAGCTATGCGATTGATTGCTTTGAAATTGAGATGATTCAAGCGTCGGTGCCATAGCCATCCTAATTCAGTAGCACTTCTTGCAACTAAGCACGTCTCCTCTTTGCAGCTTTCCCATTGTGCAATGTAGGCATTCCTTTGTCTAATTCCAGTGAGCACAATCTGGGACGTGAGTTTGCTCTTCACAATGCACTTGTTGGAAATGAATTCCACCTTGTATCCTTTATCACAGAATTGTGAAATGGATAACAAGTTTTGCTTAAGTCCTTCCACATAGGAGACTTCTTCTATCGTGAGCTTTCCAACTTTCAGTGCGCCGTACCCTTTGGTGCTTCCTCGAGAGTTATCACCAAAATTAACGTGTGGACCCTTCTTCTCTATGTAGTCATGAAGTAGAGCTCTCATGCCGGTCATGTGCCTTGAACATCCACTGTCCAAGTACCAGATTTGTTGACCCTCACTTGGCATGGGATCCACGGCGCTCACCTGCATTTAGATAGATTTTGGTACCCAAATCAGTTTGGGTCCTTGCAGGTTAGTTCCCTTAGGTACCCACACTTGCTTCACATTCTTTCGAAAGGTAGCTTGTGTCTTGGTCTTCTCGACCTTTGAAAACTGTGAGTTCTGCCTTAAAGCAGCTTCACACGTGCAGCAGTGTGTGCAAGAGAGGTAGCGGCTCGCTTGAGGCTTACCTATGCTCTTACCCGCTTGCTTGTATCCTGAAGCGACTAGCTTCGGATTAGCTACAGGCTTAGAGACTGACGTAGGGTTTACAGTCTTTCGAAGCAGTTCGCTTTGTTTCTTCGAAGCGGTCCAACTAGGGTTTTGACCCCGACTCGCTTGAGAAACCTTGGAAGTTTGAAGCGGTCTCTTTGGTGCTTCAAGTTCTTCCCCCTCAACGTTAGTCCGGTTGGACCATCTCCAGTCCGGATAACGTGACACATAGACATTACTCCTTTTCTTGAAAGGGAGATCCTTTGTCTCTGGTGTCTTGGTCTGAGACTTAGAGGCTAAAACTGTTTTCCCTTTACCTTTGGATTGGTAAGATTTAGCATTGTGAGTGCTAGGGACAGTTGGTCTTTGCTTGCCCATAGTTTCTGCCCTTGAAGATATAGACATCTTCATTGGCTTCTTCTTAGGGTTCTCAGCCATTTGGTCTTTATCCTTGTTGGTGGTCGCTTTGGAGGCAGTAGGCACATCCAAAGTGACTGACGGTGTTGTGTGAGAAGCACCAACAAAGACAGTAGGCTTGGAAGGTCCACCCTCATATCCGAGTCCTCCCTTTCTACCAAAAGGTAGAAGTGAGCTCTCTAGTACCTGTCTAGCGTATGAAGCTTTGTTCAAGTTGGCAACTAGAACGGACTGGGTTTCATACCTTCCTTCCAAGCTTTGATGTCTAGCGAAGAGATCCTCGAACTTACTAGTCATAGCCCTTAAGTTAAGTTTGACTTGGTCAAGCTCAGTGGCTAGCTTTCGGTTCTCCTTCTCGCTTTGAGACATAGCTTGTTTTAACATTTCGTGGTCACTTGACAATTTGAAGTGTCTGTCAAGTAACTCAGTCCATGTCGAGGAATGCGCTTCCTCTTGGTGAGTGTGTGGGAGTGTAATTGAACTTGGTGAGGGATAGATAATACCTCTCCAGTTTCCTCGTCTGTGAGCGCCATGAGTCCAAGATCCTCTCCCTAACTTGAGTTAGGATCTGTAAATGCATCGGAGTCGCTTGATGGATCTTCAGTTGAAGCGACCGGCATTTCACTCGCTACGAGCGCTCGCCTCGGAGCATCCCTCTTTGCTCTTAGTTCCTCTCGCTCCTTTGCACTCAGCTTCGGGCAATCAGATTTGTAGTGGCCCATCTTGTGGCAGTGGTAGCATTCCACTTCCATCATGTCCCTTGAGATCGGCTTGGTCGTCTCTTTTCTCTTCCCTTTTCCTTCTCGAGCATCAGTGCTCCTTCCCTTGTACTGCTTGTAGAATCTTTTGTATTTGCCCACTCGAGAGTTCATTTTGTTGAAGTTCTTGGATAAGAACGCAACATGTTCTTCCAGCTCTTCCCTCGTCATCTTGGCTAGCGACTGGTCGCTTGGCCTTTCAGCAGCTTTGAAAGCTACACCCTTTGACGTAGTGGGAGCTTCATCCTTATCGTCAAGGTTCATTCGATTCAGATCGAATTCGTGAGCTTTGAGTTCAGAGAACAGAATCTCCGGTGTGAGCTTTGATAGATCCTTGGTAGCTAGGTACAGCTCCTTCATTGTCTGCCACTTCCTTGTGAGAGCACGAACAATTTTCAGATTTACTTCCTTGTCTGTGAGTTCCTTCCCAAGTGAGTTGAGAGTTGCAGTGATGTTGGTAACTCTCAGCTCGAAGGCATCGATGGACTCTCCTGGCTTCATTACTAGGCTTTCAAACTCTCGCATCTGAACGACAAGCTTGTTTTCTTTGATTTTGTCTATGCCTTGAGAAATGAGGGCTAGGGTTTCCCACATTTCTTTCGCCGTTACGCACTTCCTTATCCGCGGTAGATAGGCTTCCGACACGGTGCTCTGCATCGTGTGGCGTGCGATCTTGTCGAGGTTGGCGACTTTGAAGTCATTTGGAGTGTACTCATCCTTGTCATTCTCCACGTACCGTTGTCGAACATAGGTAGCCCGACCTTCGGCAGCTGGGACGTTCTCAGAGACAGCTTTCCTGATTTCGATTGGTCCACCTTCGATGACCTCCCACATCCGGTCATAGATGGAGCATAGGAAGCTCTCAACCCGAAAGCTCCAGATCTCATAGCCTTCAATGGAAAACTGTGGAAGACTAGAAGCAATGTATGTAGACATAACAAACAGTCAGTAGTAGATGCAGTATGCGTGGGTGAGGTTTTGATGCACTTAGAAAGATAGGATCCGGTTCAGTGAGACAACAGAAGTGAGTGGGGACTCACTTCGGATATGCAAAGCAGAGGCTCGAAAGAACCGCTGCTCTGATGCCACTTGTTGGTCCCAGTTTGTTATAGGAAAAATACGTAGAAGGGGGGGGGGGGGTGAATACGTATTTTGAAGTTTTTCAACTTCAAATCCTTAACTCAGAGTATGAAGTAAAGTGCTCTTTGAAATACTAAGACCTAGCCGAGAGCTAGATCTGAAGTAATCACGTTTCTCTTGACCTAAGCTTAGAGCTTGATCAAGAGTGAGACTTTACTCTTAGTGCGGAATTCGGTGAGCTATAATCTTTCCTAAGTATTTAAAATTCCAAGTTATGTTTGTTTAGATGCACGTGCAATGAATAATCAAACAAGGAATTAAAGTGTTAGGGTTTAGAGAGATACGACACGAGATTTATAGTGGTTCGGAGATAAAGCTCCTACGTCCACTTGTTGCACTCGGCAACAGTTCTCTTCACTCAAGAACTTTAAGATTACGGGCTCTTCAAAAGCCTGGTCAAGATCGAGCTTCACTCGCTTGGATCTAACAGACGCTGGGTGATTCCGGGTTCACACCAAAAACCTAAACTGGTCTTGAAGCTTCACTTGCTTCAGTCCGACGACAGGGAGATTGCGGGCTCTCCTTACAGCCTAGCTTCGATCGAGCTTTACACGAACGATGTAAGTGCAAGCTTGGATCTAGACTCTATGATCGAGGCTTCTACAATCGATGAAAGTAGGGCCTTGGATCGAAACAACCTAACGACGACGAACACAAAAACCTAACGAACAGATTAGGGTTTTTGGTTTACGACGACACACTATGAAGAACTCTTTACAGTAGATGCAAAGATGGCTAGAGTTCTTCTTCTAAGCTTGGATATGGAATGGGCTTAGACTCTAAGTGTGAAGGTTGCGAAGACGAGTTCCGATGAGACTGGAACTCGGAGAACACTTGGAAACAAAGACTCGAAGTTTGCTCTAAGGCTGGGAGTGTTTGTTTGCAGTAGGCGCTCGAATGCTCAGGAAGTGCTCTGCTTCTCTTCGTCTTCATCCTTCACTATTTATAGGCGGAGGGATGCCGAGATCCGTTGCTTGGTTGGTGGCTTTGTCCCTCCTCCTCTCGACAGTACTTGCACAGGCTGGATGCTTTTGCAGACGTGCAATTTTGGCTCTTTGCCGGAAATGGCTAAGATCCAAACTTAACAGTAACTGGAGCGAGCCAGTACTGTTGCGGCGCCCTTGTCAGCCTGGCAGTCAACTCCGCTGCTCCTCTCCGCAATCGACACGTGGAGATCTTGTAATTAATGCGGAGATCTCTAGTTGACTGGAGTTCAAAATCGGAGCGGGAATTGTGTTGTCGCTTTCTGGTAGGTAGTGGCTCGCTTCGCTTTGAAGTTGTAGCGTCCGCTTTGATCGAGTCTTCGGGTCATACTTGAAGCGTCTACTTGGAAAATAAAATTTTCGAGTATTGCTTAAGTAAATTTTGACTTACTTTGACTTTCACTGTAGCGCTCGCTTTGCCTTTACACTGTAGCGCTCGCTTCGCTTTGCTTTGGCAGACTCGCTTTGAATCTACTGTAGCGCTCGCTACGCTTTGCCTTGCTTTGGCAGACTCGCTTTGAATCTACTGTAGCGCTCGCTACGCTTCGCTTTGCTTCGGCACGCTTCACTTTGGCTTGCTAGACTCGCTTCGCTTGGAAAACACACTCAAGCGAGTGGCCTTAACTTGAATTTTTTGCGGTCTAAAATCTAAGCAAAATAAAGCCATCCTAACAGTATAGGCTTAGAAAATTTTCTAACCTATTATCTACACCAAAAATGGGTCGCTTGGGAACAGAATGCTTTGGGGGTTTTGGGATCAAATCAAAACAACTATTTGACTCACTACGATGTGACTTGTAGGAGTTCCCCCTTAACACTTTGTTCTTAACAATTCCCAACAATTTGGTATCCCATAATTTTTATGCACATATTATATGTAATATGTGGTATAATTTGAATTTGTTTGGTGCATTTTACCAATGTAAGCTGAAAGACCGAAGAAATCTTTTGAAGTCACTTCCGACTTATGGGGAAAACGAAATCAATAAGGAAACACATAATGCTTTAGATGCATAGCATTATTGCAACGTCTTATAATCATTTTAAACGTATGGTGAATTTTGTTTGGTAAAGTTTTGGCTTAATATCTTAACCCAAAATTTGTGGGGGATTATGTTGATAATTCCTAAAATTCACAAAGGATAAAATATCCATGATAATGTTTGATAATATGACATTGTACATATTATTTCACAATATGGTTGTGATAATTAAATGTATAAAGAAATATTGTGATGATATGTTCAACATTTAATTGCAACATATGACAATTCTATTTATGGTAGAGTATATGTATTGACAAAATCTTTGTAGTCAAGATTATCTTTTAAATAGAAGTTTAAAAGAACGAGAGATGCATCTACTACTTAGTAGTAAGCACTTCTAAATACAAGTGTACATGTATTCTAAAGACCGTTTAGAATAAATGAATTTGAATGAGATGTTTGATTAGGACTTACCTTGATGTATTCATTATTAATTATTGCATCAAATGTGGGGTAAAGAAGTAAGAACCCTTGAAACTGATCAAATCTTGGAAATTCATCTAGCCACAAAGTGAAGTAATGGAGGCATCTTAGTGGTCTATCTCGATACATTCAAATGTGGGGGTTTCAAGAAATGAATACCTTGAACATATTTTTAAATGTAGTAATTTTGAAAGATCATTAAACATGTGATCTTACAAGCAAAAGACATATAAGATGCAAAGTCCATTTAATTGATTAACTAAGAGAGTAAACTAGGACAATATTGATAATTGTCTAGTGGAATTGGAAATGTTACAAAGAAACGTAACATAATTTAGTACACCTACATTTGAAAGAGTATTACTATGACGAAGAAATTGTCATCTAGTAAACTTGATCGTTAGAAAAGGTGATGCTAAGACATAGATGATTTGAAAAAGCACAAGACCGTTCTCAAAACAATTAATCTCAAAGATAGATTAATATTGACTTTGGGGCGTTCGGATAAGTGGTTTTATAAATTTGAAAAAATTAATTTATTCGAATTTTTATAGGTGATTGGTCAATGCAATGCATACAAACGTAGCATTTATTTATTAATCTCATTTTTCATCTCTCTCCCTCTCTTTAATCTTATATTTTGAAATTATAAAGAATATTTAACTACAAATAACTCCCTCTCTCTCTCTTCTTATAACCGCAAATCTCCTCCTTTTCGTGTGCGTGTGTTGGCCTAACGTTAGGAGTTAAGATTAACATATCAGGACCTAGAAGATCTTGAGTTCAAATTCTCCGTGGTACGACTAGGAATGTCAATGGTTCGGATTTTCGCGGGTACCCGCCTCGCCCAAACCTAATTGAGATGGGTTTGGGTAATAAAATTTGGGTTTGAGACGAGTTTAGGTAATAAAGTAGATACCCATAACGGGGTTGGGTTGGGTATGGGTATACACCTTTGGATACCCACTATCCAAACCCATGTATATATATGGTAAATATATATGTTTCACATGTATATAAAAATTATTTTTATATTTTATAAAATATTTATAACTATGAGTAATTTTAAGGTTTTCTTTTAATATATACAAAATTGAAACGATATATCTAAAAAAATTTAGGGGAAATATAGGAAAATAGCCACATTCATATTGTAAACCAAAATAATAGTCACCTATATTAGTGGTGTTCAAAAGAACCGGAACCGTTGGTTAAAACCGGAATTGGAACCGAAACCGACGGTTTTTTAACCGGAACCGGAACCGGCGATTCGGAACCGGAATAGGAACCGGTGGAACCGTCGGTTCGGTTAAGGTTATTAAGGCTTGGAACCGTAACCGGCTGTTCGGTTCCGGTTCCAAACCGGCGGTTCCAAATTTTGGAACCGCCCAATTTATATAAAATTTATTATTATTATTATTTTTTTCTTAAATATGATTTCTAAATAAATATAACATTATTAATTTGTTAAACTTCATAAATAATAACTAGATATATATAAAATTTGGACTCTTTTCAATTATATAGGTGTTACTCTCAAACATCCATTTGTTATTTTTTTCATTGTGAGATATGCTTATTGCTTTTATAAGAATATTACACTTCTCAAGTTTCTTATTTTTTTCGATGTAGGATATCTAACACATCCCAAACTATGAGAAGAGTAGCACATCTCACTATCCCACATTGAAAAACTATAAAACTTGAGAAGGGTGACACCCTTATAAAAACATATACATTTGTCCCACATTGAAAAAATATCAAATAAGGGTATGGGAGGAACATGCACTTATATAATTGAAAGAAGGTCCAAAGCCTTATGAAATAAAAAAGTTTAAAATTTGAAAAGAAAAAAAAATATCCGGTTTTTTCCGGTTAGAACCGGAACCGTAACCGTAACCGGCGGTTCCGGAACCTTAACCGGAATCGTGTGTTGACGGTTCGGTTTCGGTTCCTCCCCCGACGGAACCGTAACCGGCGGTTCGGTTCCGGTTAGAACCGGAACCGGAACCGTGGGCATCTCTAACCTATATAAGAAACACAAATACTACCACTTTTTGTGTTAATTGTCTTAGGGGCACACTCCTGTGAGGCCGGCCTCACCGTGAGGCCGGATTAAGATTGACACTTTTGTTTATAAAGATTGACACTTTGAAACATTGACACTTTTATTTACAAAGATTGACACTTTTGAAACATTGGCACTTTTATTCATAATAATTGGCACTTTTACGAAAAATACGTTAATAATGAATATTAATTTCATGTTATGGAAATAAATAATATGTATATATCTATATATATATAATAATAATATAAACCATAATATCAAAACATTATAATAACAAGTCGATAAAAAAAATATAAAATTTTTGATATCAAATAGATTGACACTTTCATTCAGAACAATTGACACTTTTATTCATTAAGATTGTCACTTTTGCTGGAGAATTATATATCCTAAGTTTCAATTTATAATCCATATTCAACATTATAAAATTGAAGTTAAATACTAAACAATAATTATAAAACCTCAAATTGATATATGAACCCTATAAAGTAATTTTAAAATTACTACATACATACAAATTACGTATAAATTTTTATTTATAAGATTGACACTTTTGTTCATAAAGATTAGCACTTTTATTAACAAAGATTGACACTTTACTTAAACGGGTCGGGTCAACACGGACAGGGTCGGGTTGACCCGACTCGAAACTGAGTCAACCGGGTCGGGTTGACCACAGTTGGGCCGGGCCAGGTCGGGTCGGGTTGGGCGGGCCGGGGCGGGTCAGGCGGATCCGGCCGCATGGTGCGGCCGGCCGCACAGGAGTTTTTGCCATTGTCTTATACTCCTATTTACCCTTAATTATTTTAATTGTCTTCTCTCTATTCTTTTCTTTTTTTCTCGCATGCTACCTTCTCCTTTTATATATATATAACTTTCTTTCTTTCTTCCTTATTTTTAATCGCCCCCTCCTCCCCCGCTCCCTTTTCTTCTTTTTTTCTTTTCCATTTTTTTTTTCTTTTGCGTTTTTTCCGTTTTTCTTCTCATTTTTTTCCTTTTTCTTCTTCATTTTTTTTCCTTTTTCTTTTATAATTTTATTCCATAATACATGAACACATAAGTCTTGTAATCATATATTCACGTATTTGTCAAATGTTTGTACTCATGTATTCATCAAATTTTATTTCATAATATGTGAATACACGACTCATGTATTCGTGTATTCATGTATTGGTCAAATGTTTATTCATGTATTAGTCTCATTTTATTTCATAATACATGAATACACGAGTCATGTATTCGTGTAGCGTATTCATGTATTGGTCAGATTTTATTTCATAATACATGAATACATGACTCATGTATTCGAATACAGAAGTCATGTAATGTTAATCATTTATTGGTGTAAATTTATTGCATAATACAAGAACAAACAAGTCTTGTATTCATGTATAAGGGTAATTGTTAAGAGTGGCTAGTTTTTGTGTTTTTTATGAGTGGCTATTATTTGTGTTTGCTATATCAAAATGACTATTGTAAGGGTTGCCCCAAAAATTTACTTGTTAAAAACATATTTATTTTATATATATATTAATAAACATTTAATTTGAGATTTGTTTTACACTTCATATTTGTTAGTTAGCATTTATTTGAGATATAAACGTTTAAATTAAAATTTCCTATAATATAACACGTTATAATATTTTATAAACACTTCTTACTATTAATCTTAATTGGGTTTGTTGGGTAATTAACGGGTATTACTGATGTGTTTAGGCTAGGTACGGGTGCTAAAATTGAATTTTAAACGGGTATGAGATGGGTATGGGTGTATGATACGGGTCTTGATCACAATGACTACGACGAAGGGCTGGAAACGGACGTGAGCGGAGAGGAGCACGAGTCGGGCAACGAGTTAGATGGGCTCGATGAGGAAGTGCTCGATGAAGGCGTGGGAGGAAGGCCGAGACGTGCCGTCAAGGAGCCCACGAAATTTCAAGATTTTATTAGATAATCGGGCCTTGCCCAATTATCGTTTTATCGATTCTATTTTATTGTGTAAATCTTTTTGGGTTTTCTTGTTGATTCTTTCCCGAATCGTACGAGTCGAATCAACCAGGGTCCTAGATTATAAATAGAGGAATTAGGGTTACATTATTATCATCTATGAGAAAAACCCTATTTTTTCTTCCCGCAATTTGTTTTCTTCTTGTTCTTGCGCCAATTCGACGTGATCGTCGGGGAGAGCCCGCGACTGTCGTGTATCATAATCGGGTGTTCGATTCGTGCGTACGAGATAGGAGTAGCGCGCTCCTATCAACTGGTGCCTTCATTGAACTTTTTCCTCCCGCTTCCGATGAACCATAATCCTAATCGCACGTCGCAGCCTTATTCGACGGCGCCGCTGACATCCAGACCGTTGGTTTCATCGGCATATGTACAACAATCACAGCAGTCGTCGTCCTCCACCCAATTTCCGGTGGATAAGTTCATCACCGTGCTGCAGCAAGGATTCGCTTGGCTTGAGGCGCGGTTCGACGCCTCCGATCAGCGCCTGGTTCCGCCGTCGTCGAGACCAAATCCGGAGCCGCCATACGAGTTGCAGGGGACAGGCTGGTCTTCGCCATGGCCTTCGGCGAGCATCCAGACGCCGTCGACGTCGGTGACGTTGCCGTCGACGCAGCTGCTAACTTCGGCAGCATGGCAGCCGGGTGAGGAGTGCGGCCGTGGTGCTACGGGGCAGCAGGACGGCCACGCGTGGCTCACGGCGTGGGACCCACCACTCGACCAACGTGGCAGTCACGCCGTCACCACTCCTCCCACGGCGTGGGATCGACCAGTGGTGAGCCGCGGGGAGAATTACGGCCCTCGTTCATCGTGGGAATCGCATTAGCCGCGAGGGGGCCCTCCCCATTCTTCGTCCGAGCCATCCCGCTTTATGCGTTTGGATCCTCGGATGTTTGATGGCTCGGACGCGCAATCATGGGTAACTCGAGTTCAATACTATTTCGATTATATTATGTTACGTCTTGACCAACGCTTACATTCGGTTATTATGTTGTTTTCTCCACCGGCGTCGGATTGGGTTTTCTCCTACCGAGCGAACAATCCTCACGTCTTGTGGCTGCAGTTTTTGGATGATGTTCGGAGACGCTTCGATCCCACATATTTTGTGAACTACATCGAGCTCTTATCCAAACTCTCATAGACGGGGTCTTTGGCGGACTACAACAACGAGTTCGAAAAATTGATGAATCGAACTCACGGCCTTACCGAAGCCACTCTTCTGCCGATCTATATTAGTGGGCTGCGTCAACCAGTTCGTGGCCAAGTGTGATTACACCATCCTCAGTCCGTGGCAGCAGCAATGGCGATCGCGTCGGAGTTCGAAACTGTGGTGGATCGGAGCAACCAGCCGCCGCGGAGGCCGTGGCAAGCAAAGGACTCTCGTTCCTTACCGGCGCCGTCCGTGAATGATAGCTCTACCTCGGCAGCCACCGGGAATCGTGCTCGGGAATTATCCAAACTACCGATTGTGCGACTATCTTCAGCAGAACGAACAGAGCGCAGTCGCCAAGGCCTCTGCTGGTATTGTCCGGAGAAATGGGCGGTCGGGCATGCATGCAAGAAACCGGTGTTAGCATTCATGGGAACCGACGAAGCCCTTGCAGCGTTGGAAAAAGTGGAGGAGCACGTTGAGGAATCGCCTACGGAGCCTGAGATCGTCACCACGGACCTATCTCATCTCTACAGCCTTGATGGCCGGCCTCGAGCGTCCTCTATTGATTTATTGGGATGCTTAGGGAACTCGGAGGTGCGTATATTGGTGGATACCGGGAGCACGCATAATTTTGTGCATCCCCGGATAGCAGAGCGGTGTTGCCTCCCGTTGATTCAAATCACGCCATTTCGTGTGTATATGGGCAATGGTCAAGCTTTGATATGTTCTCACAAGAGTTTGGCAGTGGAGTTGAGTATTCAGGGCCACTTATTTCACGTGGATTTGTTTGTTTTGAAGTTGCATGGGCCGAGTTTGGTCTTAGGTATGGATTGGTTGCATGAGCTTCGCCGTGTCACGACCGACTATGAGAAAGGCATGTTGGAGTTCGACAGTGAGGGTCGCCATATTTGTTTACACATTCCTCCTCGTCGGCCTCGACAGGTCTCTGCTAGGGCTTTCATGTCACTTTTGAGCCACCGCGATATGGGGGTTGTGTTCGAGTTAATGGCGATGGAGGATTCTATAGCTTCGGCCGACGCCGAGAGTACCGAGGGTGCAGTGGTGTTCCCTCCCGACATTCCAGAGGCCGTGAGCGCGGTTCTTGAGGGCTTCTCGTCCGTCTTCGCCGTCCCTACGGGGCTGTCCCCGGCACGCCGCTTTGATCACAGGATTCACCTATTGCCGAATACAAAGCCTGTGAACGTTCGTCCCTACCGGTACCCGTACTTTCAAAAGAACGAGATTGAGAGACAGGTCAAGGAGATGCTGGAGTCGGGAATAATTCGGAGGAGCAACAGTGCGTTCTCTTCCCCGGTTCTTTTGATACGAAAGAAGGATGGATCGTTTCGCTTTTGTATTGATTACAGGGCTTTAAACGGAGTGACGGTTCCTGATCATTTTCCTATCCCGACCTGTGACGAGTTATTTGATGAGTTGGGAAAGGCTCGGGTTTTCACGAAGTTGGACTTGCGTTCAGGGTATCATCAGATCAGAATGCATGACGAGGACATATTCAAGACGGCTTTTCGCACTCACGATGGGCATTTCGAGTTCCTAGTTATGCCCTTCGGCTTAACGAACGCTCCATCGACCTTTCAGGCAGCCATGAACGATATTTTTCGTCCCCTATTGCGGCAGTTTGTGATTGTCTTTTTCGACGATATCCTGGTCTACAACCCCTCGATTGAGAGCCATGCAAAGCACCTCGCGGAGGTTCTGGCGATTTTGTAGGCACACAAGTTCTTCATCAAGCTGTCCAAGTGTTCGTTCTGTTGCTCGTCAGTTGATTATTTGGGCCATATTATATCCGAGGGGCTCTTGAAGGCGGATCCGGCGAAGTTAGAGGTGATGGTTGCCTGGCCCAAACCGAAATCCGTGAAGCAGTTGTGGGGTTTCTTAGGCCTCACAGGTTATTACAGACGCTTTATCTCGAATTATGCTATGATTGCGTCTCCGTTAACGGACTTATTGAAGAAAGATTCGTTCGAGTGGTCGTTTGAGGCGTCGGAGAGCTTCGCGGCGTTGAAGGAGGCCATGACATCGACCCCGGTCCTTCGTTTACCAGATTTTTCGAAGACCTTTGTGGTTGAGACTGATGCTTCGGGGCTTGGCATAGGGGCGGTTTTAATGCAAGACAACCATCCCTTGGCTTTTTTCAGCAAGAAGTTGAGCCCGAGACGGCGGGTGACGTCTACTTACCATAAAGAATTATACGCTATAGTGGAGGACGTGCAGAAATGGCGACAGTATCTCTTGGGACGGGAATTCATGATTCGAACGGATCAGAAAAGCTTGAAGGAGTTGTTGCAGCAAGTTATATAGACTCCTGATCAGCAGCTGTATGCTCGGAAGCTAATGGGGTTCAAGTTCAAGATCGAGTATAAACCGGGAGCGGCTAACAAGGTCGCCGATGCCCTATCCCGTTGTGGGGAGGATTCCTGTATTGAGGAGACTGAGGACACATCCGCGGCTGATGCAGAATTGTTTATAGCAGCCTATGCCGGATATTCTAGAGTTGCTTCGTGTTGACGTTCGTTCAATCCCGGAGCTTTCCGAGTTAGCCGCGGCTATTGAGGCGGGAACGGTGCCGCAGGGGTTTCATTTAAGCGATGGTCTTCTATTCCGTGATCATAGGATAGTCGTGGCGTCTTCTTCAGGGGTAAAGACGGCGATTTTGTACGAGCATCATTCGACACCTGCGGCGGGCCATCCGGGCGTCGAACGAACATTTCGGAGATTAGCTACTTCTTTTTATTGGCCTCACATGAGGAAGGACGTCAAGTCATTTGTGGCAGCTTGTTATGAATGCCAAACTACTAAATATTCAACGCAAAAGCCGGGGGACCTTCTCCAACCTCTACCGATTCCGTTTCAAGTTTGGGAAGAGGTATCCATGGACTCGTGACCGGTCTTCCGCAATCTCGTGGATTTACGGCAATTATGGTGGTTGTCGATCGTCTCTCGAAGTATGCTCACTTCGCCCCTCTTCCTACAAATTTTGACGCATGGCGGGTGGCGAAGCTCTTCGTTGAAACGGTAGTGAAGCATCACGGGTTTCCGGCGAAGCTCGTGTCGGATCGGGATTCTATTTTCCTTAGCGAAGTATGGGAGCATTTGCTCAAGTTAAGTGGGACGAAGTTGCATTTCACGACGGCTTATCGTCCTCAATCCGACGGACAAACCGAAGTGAAGAATCGTGGCCTTGAGCAATACTTGAGAGCGTTTGTTTCTGAGCAGCCGGTGAAGTGGTCCGATTTCCTTCCATGGGCCGAACTTGCGTTGAATTGCTTTCACCATGAGGGCTTGGGAACTTCACCATTTCGGGCTTTGTATGGACGGGAGCCCCCGCCTTTAATTGCAGCTCGGCCATCGTCCACGTGCCCTACTTCGGTGGCGGACGTGATTCGTAGTAGGGGGGAGATGTTGGTTTGGTTACGGAAGAATCTTGAACGCGCGCAGCAACGAATGCGAGAATCGGCTAACAAACATCGCCGGGATGTTCAGTTTAGTGTTGGCGACATGGTGTTGTTGAAGCTTCAGCTGTATAGGCAACACTCGGTGGCCAAACCATTATCAGAGAAGTTGTCGCGCCGCTTCTATGGGCCGTTCGAAGTGGTTGAAAGGATTGGATACGTGGCGTACCGGCTCAGATTGCCTGAGGACAGTCGGATACATGATGTGTTCCACGTGAGTTTGCTTCGGCCCTACGTGGAAGGTGGTGGAGTGAACCTGGCCGAGTTCCCCACGTTTTTCGCTCGGGGGAAGGCGGTAGCGCGTCCCGTGCATCTGGTGGAGCGTCGCAGCGTGCAACGGGAAGGTCGTGTTGTCGAGGAGGCCTTGTTGGAATGGGATGATGATGGCGGCAGCGTTCCCTCTTGGGAGCCTATGGAGGTGGTTGAGCGTTGTTTTCCTTCTTTGCTCCTTGATCACAATGACTACGAGGAAGGGCTGGAAACGGACGTGAGCGGAGAGGAGCACGAGTCGGGCAACGAGTTAGATGGGCTCGATGAGAAAGTGCTCGATCAAGGCGTGGGAGGAAGGCCGAGACGTGCCATCAAGGAGCCCACGAAATTTCAAGATGTTATTCGATAATCGGGCATAGCCCAATTATCGTTTTATCGAGTCTATTTTATTTTGTAAATCTTTTCGGGTTTTCTTGTTGATTCTTTCCCGAATCGTACAAGTCGAATCAACCAGGGTCCTAGATTATAAATAGAGGAATTAGGGTTACATTATTATCATCTATGAGAAAAACCATATTTTTTCTTCCCGCAATTTGTTTTCTTCTTAGTCTTGCGCCAATTCGACGTGATCGTCGGGGAGAGCCCGCGACTGTCGTGTATCATAATCGGGTGTTCGATTCGTGCGTACGAGATAGGAGTAGCGCGCTCCTATCAGTGTACGAAATTTTAACGGGATTGAGTTTGGGTAGTGCTTAATGAGCGGGTACCCGACCCATTGACATGCCTAGGTGCGACCTTCAGAATTTAGTTACGATAAGTATCCTTCGTTTGAGACGTTCTCCAATTTACCATAGTTGATTAAAGTAGAAAGATTTTTCCAGCAAAATGACATTTGTAACCTTACTATCTTAGATTATTTCTTTTAATCCTTATATGTAAAACTCTATTCCATTGTTACCTACTTTATTTCACTTTTCTTAATATCTATGTTGTTCCTCTCTTCACACAAAATTAATTTGGACGGAGAGAGTATATATATATTTTTAAAAAAAATTATGTTTCTTTCAATTTAAAGTCAACAATGCACATGCATGAGCAATGAGACTCTCTCTCTCTCTCTCTCTCTCTCTATATATATATATATATATATATATATATATAATGTTCTAAAAGGTGCTGGGTGCTAGTCGGGCGGCAGAGGGGTGACTAGCGGCTAGGCGGAAGCCTAGGCGGGGCCTAGGCGAATTCGAACTATAATGCTTATTTTTACTATTCTTACAAATTGTTGCCAAATTTATAATAAATAAATATATTATGACAATTGATAGATTGGTTTAATAATTATAAATCCAAAATCATACATAAAGTAACATAGTTTGTCAAAACTTAGATTATTAACACAAATAGACTATTGATTAAGTTTCAAGAGCGGCTCGTTGGGTATCGCATAGAACCTAGGCGGATTACATATTACTCGGGCGGCGAGGTACTGACTAACGCCTAGGCGGCGTCTTTTAGAACACTATATATATATATATATATATATATATATATATATATATAGGGTTGGGATATGGTGAAAACCACCCTTCTTGTGAAATATAGAAACCAATATATACCATAGATATATATCTAATCAACGGATGAGATTAAGCATGAAAATAAAAACTGTAAAATTATTTTTGATTTCGTGTATATGGTGAGGGACATAATAGTCAAATCCTTAATTAGTATATTAAAACTGCAATTATCTATTAGCATTATTTTAGATTTGAAGAATATTTCTATAAAACGACAAAATTTTAATAATATACGCAGCTAATAAATAGTCATATTTAATACATCACTTACACATTCCTTCGTCCTTTTTCTGCGATTAATTTTCGAGAAAAAAAATTGACATACATATTCTAGTTTTGATTATTGTGCATTTTTTCATTCTTTGTTGCATTTATTCTATTTTCTGCTGCATTTTTCAATTTTTGTTGCATTTGTCAATTATATAGAGAAAACAAAATCCTAAATGGATAAACTAAAGCTTAAGTTGGGATACTAACCCAATCAAACCCCACTAAAATATAAAATTAAATGATTAATTTAATTGTTCATGTTGTTTATTGCGTTGCATAACGAGCAGATACATTATTTGAAATTTAAACGAAAAATAATTATTTGATGGAATATAGAAAACTAAACCCTAATATGAAAATATAAACCCTAAGAGAAAAAACTAAACCCTAGTTGGAAAAATCGATAATTAATGTTTAATTGACTTACTTCATGCATGAATATAAATCATATGTAGATGCTTGTTAAATTTGTTTCCAATATAGTGTGTTGAGTTTTTAGATCGAGTGATTGTACATAAAATATATTTGTTGCATTTTAAAAACATTTGACGCATTTTTACTAGGTTATGTTGCATTTTGAAAAACATTTAGATGCACTTTTACTAGATTATGTTGCATTTTAAAAAACATTTGTTGCATTTTTAGTGGATTATGTTGCAATTCTTAGTCTATTAGTTGCAAAAAGGTTTTATGTAAATGGCAATTAAGATCGACAAAACTACGATTCGAATACCTTCTTTGTTATGAGTTGATCTTCAAAACAATTTTGAGTGTGGAATATATGTTATGAGACATGTGAAAATATACACTGAAAATCAAACTAAAAAAACACGACATTTTTATTTTTTTCATTTGATAAATAGAAATAAATGTGAATTGATATAATTCATCAATAATCTGCTTAAATTTCTTCCAATTACAATTTCTTTCGAAATAATGCAACATAACATACTTAAATATGCAATAACTATAGGTGTAGATGAAATATAAAGCAAACCTTAATACGTGATTTTCTCCTTTGTTGTCCTCTTGGGATACACCTTCATGCAACCGAAATTGGAATATGCATCAAATAATATAATAAAATGTATCAAAATAAACAAAAATATGCATCACAAAAATAACAGTAGTGTATACGAATGAATATCTAAAATAAAGACATGATCTACATACATAAAAAATGTAAGCATAAATAAATAACAAACTTATCAAAAACACAAGATTTTTATTTATTTTTTTAAATAAAGGGAATATTTCCTTGAAATATTATCTTCCAAACGTAAAAATGACCAACAAGCGATACACAAATAATTATATTGTCAAATGAGAGAGGAAATAATGGCTTGGAGGTGATAATTAAGTACCGGCTTGATAATACGTAATCAAAACTCACTCAACTCACTCATGAGTTTGCAAAATGGCGACAAAAAAAACAATCAAACCTTTAAAAAAGAAAAAGAAAAAGGATAGCTTATATATCTAAATATAATATAATATAAATAATTAATGAAAACAGTTACCAAAAATATATCTAGTAAATAGCTTACGGGACCCCCTTTTATTAGGGATCAGTTATATTTAACCTTCATGTATTTTACTTGTTTACCCCCAACTATAATGTAATAAATCAATAAAAAATTAGTTTAAAAATTATTGATGTGTTAAAATCTTATCCATCAGATTATGTAGATCAATGGTATATATAGGTTTCTATATTTCACGAAATATTTAGTTTTCATTTGATCCTCCCCTATATATATGTATATATATATATATATATAGAGTAGAGATCAAATAAAAAATCAATTTTCAGTAAGAAATAGGAAACAATCTGGATCGTCCATTTTGTCAGATCTATGGTTTAGTATTATAGCTATATGTTAATTAAAGTCTTTCCTATTAAAAGTGATAGGGGTTAAAGTTGTAATTTGCAATTGTTAGTTGACAATTATCCATAATTCACGCCTTAGTGGGTGAACTTCTCTTGATATTATAATTTTACATTTCTTTTTTTGTCTTTATTTTTTTCTGTTAATAGTTCTCTTCTACGTCAATTAGGAAAAGTAGAATTTTTTTATTCTTAAATAATTAATTGTTGCATTATTTATTGATGGAACATACATATATTTTCCACCCCTTTTTATAATGCATGCAATAAATGCATAATACTTCCTCCGTCCCACTTTACTGATCTTGTTTTTTTTCAACACGAAATTTCATGCGTAAATGTTAAAAGAGAAACAAGGGGTTCACATTAAAAAGTAAGGGTTAATTATTTTCATTCTAGAAAAATGACTAGTGAAGTGGAAAAATCCAAAATAAAAAATATGACTAATAAAGTGGGACTGGAAGATTAAAAAATATTCACATTGCATTTGATTAAAAAACAAATGATAATGCACATAATGGATATGGTGCATTATATTACACACCATAATGCATTACTTTTTTTTTTTTTAATATACTTCCTCTGGCCCAGGATTTCTTGTGCGTTTCTTTTCGGCACGGGAATTATGGCGAAAGTGTTTAGTGTTTTAAGTATGTTGTTTAGGGATGTTATTTTGTTTATTTATTTTGCATTATATATATAATTTAGAATAAATATAAAAAATAATTTTAATTAAAATTTTATTTTCTTGGTTAATTAATTAAATCAATATCGATTTATGGCAGTTTTTTTTTTTTTTTTTTTTTTTTTTTTTTTTTTTTTTTTTTTTTTTTGTCAATCACTGCAATCCAAATTGCATTACCACCACCACCTCCCTCGAAAACCCTCCGCCATGGAACCGCCACCTCGATCCGCCGCCGCCCGACCTCCGTCACACCGCCACCGCCCAAATCCTCCGCCGCACCACCTCGCTCTTCTATTCCCACCTCCTCACCTTCGTCTTCCTCTCCTCCCTCCTCCTCAAGATCAGATCTGAGAAGGAGAGCAGGGAGGGGTATGGACTGTCGTCGGGCTCAAAAGCCCTAAAAATTAGGGGTCGCCGCGATGGCGGCGGCGGCGTATTTATCGAACGACCGCAGCGACTCGCGACGGTGAGCTGCCGCACAGTGATTCGCTGCAACGGGGGAGGGACTGCGAGGAGACGAGGAGCTCTCAGATCTGTGCGATGGAGGGATCCATGGCGAGAGAGAGGGGGGGAGGAAGAACAACAGAGAAGAGGAAGAGAGAGAGTTGTTGTGAGAAGATAATGAATTGGGTGGAATTAATTTGGTGGGTGGGAGATAATTTGTGGTAGGATAATTGAAGTGGTTTTTAATTTTTGTGGAAAATTTTTTTATTGTTTTTTCTGATTTTTTTTTTTTATATAATTTATTTGTGAATTTTTTTTTTATTTATTAGGGTTTTGTTAATTGTAATAAGGGATCACTAATTGTGTACTTAAATTGCTAATTATTTCCCAAAAAGGAAACGCACAAGAAATCTTGGGACGTCCCAAAATGGAAAACGCACAAGAAATCACGAACCAGAGAAAGTATCAATTTTTAGATTATAATAATGTGATCTCACACTTATATAAATCAAACGATATAATGCACATAATGCATATGGTGCATTATATTACACACCATAATGCATTATATTACACACCATATTGCATTTTTTTTAATATATCAATTTTTAGATTATAATATATTTTATTGGTGCATTAGAAATAGTGTATGTGTGCATTATAATAAAGTTATGTGCATTATAAAGGGACATATGTATGTACGGAGTATAAAAATAATCATGAAAAAAGACATTATTTTTTCCTTCTCTAATTCGACTAATTACGTAAAAATAAACTCATATAGAATTACATGGAAGTAATTTTTATCGGATGGTTGTGCATTATCTCCCATGATATCCGCCAATTTAATATAAGAAGTGGATATGGTAAGTTTAATTATTTTACTAAATTGTCCTTGCATATTGATAAGAGTAATCGATACTGACTCAAAGCAAATCCACAATTTTTTTTTTTTTTGAATTATTTAGACCGTAGATTATGTGTAGATCAAGGGATTAGAATGCTTCTCATTTTTTACACTAAGAGAGCTTTTTATGTGATCTCACCCCTATATATATATATATATATATATATATATATATATATATATATATATATATATATATATTCTTTTGAAACAACCAATGCAAAGACTTTGAAAGCATTTTTTTTAATATCAAAATTTAGGTGTTACTTAATTTAGCGAAAAAGTCGATATCGGTATATTAGATCGATTAAATAAACTTATCATGGAATAAAAAATAAAAGTATGAAGAATTATTAAATTAAAAAAAAAAAAAATTGTATAAAGATCAAATCGAATCAAAGGTTACAAATATGAGGAACAATAATGCTATTTGGCCATAATGTGGCCGGCCACACAACGATATTTTTCATAATATACATAATTTTAAAAATTGTAAATGATAACTATAATTTATTAGTTTAATATTATGAGGAACTATAAATGAATTTTGCTGTTAAAAATTACTCTTAGGTTGCGTTTTTTTTTATGCGAAAGAAAAATGTGAGAAAAGAAAAAATCACTCTTTAAATTTTCCTTGTTTTTCACATTTTCTCACATTTGGCCTTCCCCTCCTTCATTGACACTACAGTGGAGAGAAAATATTATCTCTCAAATATGGTATTGCAAATATTTTTTTTCAATTTAAGGAGTAAAATTCTTCTTCATTAATAAAAGGTAATAAAAGGTGACGAAAGAGTGAGATTTAAAGAGTGAGATTTAAAGGTAACTAATAATTGGTACAAACGAAAATGACAAATGAGACTAATAACAAACAATAAAGAGAGATAGTATGATGAATTCATCATAGATATTTTTGTTAGTTTAGTGGGTTGGACAATGACTGATGCATGACCATGACTTTATATTGCTATGAAAAATGTAATACTATTTCATAAAGAATCATGTTTTTGTAATCTATTTTTTTAATAGATTGCTATTAAAAATAGTACTGCAAAGTAATAAATACATTAAAATTTATAAGGAATATTTTTCAATTATAGATAAATACTTAAATTCCAACTTTGTTATAATCCGTTACTTGAATTTTGAAGTACCAATTAAAAATATAAATGAAAAAAAAAATCATACTTATTTTATTTTTTTGAATAATTTATAAATACAGAATATATACTTTATAAATTTTAATTTATAATAAAATTCATTTTTTATATAATGATATGTATAGTAAATTATATTTTAGAATGAAATGAATAGTTTTAGGTCATTGATAGAGGATATAGGTTGTGAAATTGGGTTTAGATATAGATTGTGTTGGTGAAAGAGAGGAAAAACTAATATTTTATTTGTAGGTTGAGTTGTACACCAGTACAAGGTTAACGGTAAAGATAATCAAATCATTATTATTATTTAAATGATATTTTTATCTATATTTAATGGAAGCCTCCATGAGTCGGGCGTAAAATTTACTCACCTTGAGATGTTGACACTTGGCATTTTCTATTGGCAAGAAAATCACCCAATCTAAACCCACTATTTACTGTTACTATTACTCCCTCCGTCCTTAAATAAGTGTCCCGAGCCGCCAAAAGTTTTGTCCCTAAATAAGTGTCCTATCACATTTTTCTAAGCAAAAATTATACAAAACTACCAAAACTACCCTTTCTTGAAAATCTAAAAGTGGGATAAAGACAAAAATAAATAAATAAATAATCAAGGATTTTAAGGGCATAAGTGTCAATTTACCCTTCTCCTTGGTTTGCACAAAATGGCGGCTCGGGACACTTATTTAAGGACGGAGGGAGTACATGACAACCGTTTAGCTCCATTAATGAAGTAGGTGTAGAGTCATAGCTTTACAGTAGGTTAATACTACTTAAATTATTTAATTTTTATTTTCATATATTTTAAAAAAAAATTGGGTTGTGAAAAAGTAGATTAAATACTGTATGTTTTTTTTTCCTTCTCTCTTTCTACCAGATTATTTTCGATTATTTTTTTTACATTGTTCGACTCTTTGATTTCATTTATAATGAATCAACATGTTCAGCATGGATATAGATGTAAATTTTAGTTGGAGGTAAAATGTAAGCTTAAAATTTTTAATGCATTTTTTTCCTTGTATAATAGAGAATCTTATTACTAAAAGCATATCTATTAGTCTAAAATTTAGTAGTACGTTATATGGATCTACATATTAAAAGTATATATATGTAAACCGATATAAATATTTGAAAATTCTTGGAAAATCTAAAATTTAATTTAAAAATAAAAAACTGAAAAAAATCTTTAAAGAAACATAGATAAATAAAAATTCTAAAAGAAAAATATATATTCCCTCTAACAAGTTGTTTTATTCCATTTTATTACTCCATCTGTCATACTTAACTAGTCTTATTTCTTTTCGAAACGAGATTTTATGTGCAAGTGTTAGACGAGAAAAGTAAGACGTTTTTATTGTATAGTAAGAGACTAAGAGTTAATTATTTCCATTATAGAAAACAAAATTAGTAAAGTAAAATGACCCAAAATATCAAATTGACTAATAAAATAGAACGGATGGAGTATTATAATAGACTTATTTAAATAAAAAGTGAGATAAAATAGTTGGAATAAGGAGAGTATATCTAAGATAGTACTCCCTTCGTCTCACTTATAAAGGGATAACTTTTTCTCGTAATAAGAATTAAGACAAGAGTGATAGTGATAGTGATAGAGAGATTAATATTTAATTTTATAATTTAAGGTAATATTCATAAATGAGTAAGACGAACAAAATTACTATAATTTATCACTTAATTAATGAGACGGAAGGACTAGTATGTAATTCGGTAACTACGTCGATAGTGGGTAATTATTTTTTGAGAGATGATGAATGTGCACAATTAAATTTTAAAGGTTAATATAGCAAAACAAAATATAATATTTTTTCAAAATAAATACGGAGTAAAACAATAAGATGAGAAAAGCATAATTTCTCATTTTTCGGGTGGGGCTGGATGAAAGACAGTTGTGTCAGTAACACTGTAATGGATGTTGAGTTTTAATTGGGTGTGCACAGGTTCAAATAAATATGCCACATGTCAAAATCTCATGCTAGATGAATTTTACACCATGCTTAGCATGGAACCCACCTATTTAAGGAATGACCCATCTCCATGAATTGACAAAGGGGACGACCTGGGTGCTTGAGAAATAGTATTACATTTTTCATTTTTTTTTTTAATTAGATGTTTTGTTTCCCTTATCATACGACCAATAGCAAAAGTCATGGATAAACCTAGCCTCAGAAGAAGATGGAGATGTTTGATTTATTTGGGAAGAACAAAAAAAAGACATTTGAAGAGAAGAGAGTTGTAATATTCTGGTAATGAATTGGGATGGGTAAGATCTATGATGATTGGGAGAGGCTGGTGAGTGCCGTTGCTCGCAGGGAAAAAGACAGACTATTAGCCTTGGCTAATTCCTTCTCTTCAACATCCTCACAACTCAGTTTTTCATCTACTTCTCAGTCTGATCTATCTCTGGTCGTACAAGACACGAGTAGATTACCGAAGGAATATTCCGATCTGAGGCTCGGTCCAAAGGAATGGAAGGAGATGCTCCAACCTGATAAACGGCAACCAGTGTGGACACCATTGTCTCAAATCTTGGGAAAATTGGTACGCCCTATTCTTTACTTCACCCAGAATTTTCATAACTCTAGACCGTAAAAATCTTTGAAATTATGCCTTATGGCTTGATCGTGCACAAATTATAGTATACAGTATTGTGTCTTTTGGGAAATTCATTGAACATGATAGCAACAAGATTAGAGAATTCATAATTTGTTAATTAATTTTGACGACTGAGAAAGGAAAGCGAAAAAGAAAAGTCGATGATTAATGGAAAAAATCAGTTAGGTCAAAGTGTAATCGGATCAAAATTAAGCTTGATATTTTTTTTTTTTTTGAAACAATTAACAAGAAATTTAAAGGCCGCACCACGGAGGGCTCGAACTCGGGACGTTTGGCCCCATATCTTAATCCCTTACCGCTTGACCAACGCACGCATACAAGCTTGATAATTTTGAATGGGAAGAAATGCTACATGGTAGGAGCAAGAGAGCTGGGAATTATCTGGTGCGGTGACACCCCATGGTACTGGGACTATGCCTCCCATCCAGATTCAAGGTCCTTGATCACATTTCCTCATCTTCACCGTCAATTAACCTAGTATAATTTGATGACTGATATTCCATACATTGCAGATTCTCGGAGGTTGCTCTGCTGAAATCTGTTTGCTGGCTGGAAATCCGTAGCACCATAAACACACGAATCCTATCTCCAAACACCGTCTACGGAGCATATTTAGTGTACAAGCTAGACGAAAGATGTTACGGTCTTGAATCAACAAATGCATTTGTCAGATTTAAGAATGATAAATTGGAGGGTAAGGATGAGAGAAAAGCCATTCTCGATCACTTCGGGAAGGAAAATGCTAGGGCTCGTGACTGGCAAACTGGGGAGGTGCCGGTGAAGGTAGGTGATGGGTTGACGGAGATCGCAATGGTGCACCTGCAAAAGCGGCAGCAGCAGCAGATCAGTGGAAGAGTGGGTGTGGAGAGAGGTGATGGATGGATGGAGGTGGAGTTGGGAAGATTCTTCTGCGACAGAGGCGATGATGGTGAGGTGGAGACGTGGCTGTTGGGGGCGGAGGGCTATAGCGCTAAGGCTGGCCTTCTTGTTCAAGGCGTTGAGTTTCGACCAAGACCATGATTCATTCCTTAGGAATTATTAGTTCGTGAGAATCAATCTTGACCCTCGTGAATGAAGAAATGGATCTGATTTGTTCATATTTGCTGCGTTAAGGCCATTTAAGGTGGGGTTTAATTTGAATATATAAATGCTTTTGTAATATTTGATATGATTAATATTGTGTTTTGCACCATACATGCGAGCTATATGTGGCCCTCGGGGATTTGATCCACAGTGGTTCAAATAAGTTGATTTGCCTCGCTAGGTTATGTTGCATCACACAATTGATAATTATTGCATATAAAGTTTGTCTCACAAAGTGTGCTTGCATACTCAGACACCCCAGTACAATGTCTTCTTTCCGGTTGGGATTCTCAGGTCGAGTCGACCTGACGTGGACGTAGGAGGATTTCTCCAAACCACGCTAAATTGCGGCGTCTCCCTCTCTCTCTCTCTTTATTTATCGCCCTTTCATTTTATTATCAAACTGACGAGCATCAACCTGCATTTCCGTATCGACCTTAGATTTTTCAGAGTAAATCAACCTCCACCAACTTCCGCATAAGCACAGTTTGATAAATCAAGCTTGTTCCCAAACGAGCTTGATAGATCAACCTGTCTCTGATAAGGATCGACCTTGACAATCGACCTTTGATCGACCTGATTTTATAAAAGTAAAAAAACGGTTGGTTATTGGTGTATTCCCCCCCCATACACCAATTACTCTTTCCCGGGACCAACAAGTGGTATCAGAGCAGTGGTTCTTTTGACCGCTGCTTTGCATACTAAAGGTTTTTATCAAACTTTTGGTCATTTTGAACCGATCCTTTAGAAAAATCTTTTCATTCATATCATATCATATTATTTGCAATGGAGGCTTCTCTTCTCAGGGTTTGTGAAGACTTCTCCATCCAAGGCTATGAATACTGGAGCTTCCGAATCAAGATGTGTCTCAAGGCACATCACGTCCTTATGTGGGAGATCATCGAAAATGGCCCCTCCCCCATTTATGCAGCGAAGATCATCGTGGATGGAACATCCCCCGGGGAGGCCACTTACGAAAAAGTCCTCAAAAATCCTCGCGACTACACAACCGAGGAAAGGAAGGAGGCCAGTCTCGATGACTACGCAAAGGGACTCATCTCTAGCACCGTGAAGGGCGTCTACCTTGCCAAGATTCGAAATCTTGAAACAGCCAAAGAGATGTGGGACACCCTCCGGTCCATCAGCCTGGGTTCAGAGGAGATGAAGGAGAACAAGCTGTCCATGGCGTGCAGCAAGTTCGATGACTTCAAGATGGTTTCAGGTGAAACCATAGAAGCAATGAAAATTCGCTTCACTGAAATCATTCTCGAAGTCGCTGCAATCAACCCTCACAAATATACGCAGCGCGAGAAGAATCTTAAAGTAATGCGTGCCCTACCTGCAAATTGGCACGTATACGCAGCCATGCATCCAGCCCGTTCGGACTTCAACTTCCTCACCACCGAAGATCTTTTCGACATCCTTGTCGGAAATGAATATGAAATGATCCGAATCCACGGATCAGCACAGCCTTCCACCAGCAAGAAGGCCGATGAAAAGGATGATAAGGAGGTAGCTTTCAAGGCCGACTCAGCCTCTGCTGCTACCCCAAGTTCGATTGACGAATCCATCGTCAAAAAGTTCGAGAAGATGACTCTCGACTATGCTCTAGCTGCTAGGAGAAATGAGAAACTCCTAGGAAAGGTTGTCAAATACAAGAAATTCTACCGTGACAACAAGCGAAACTTCTCTAACCGCAACCACGACCGCCCTGACAAAAAGGGAGAAGGTAAAACCTCAACCTTCAATTCTTCTAACACACCCGAGGGTGGATGTTTTGGTTGTGGCAGGCCGGGTCACTATAAGACCGATTGTCCAGATCTGACAAAGGCCGAGAGAGACGAGCTCCGTGCAAAGCGCGATAAGAAACTCAAGGAACAACGAGCTGCCATGATCGCCGAAGAAACAAAGGAAGCTCACCTCTCTGACAGCTCGTCAAGTGATGACGAAGGCTACATCGCTTTCGACGAAAGTGATGATGAAGAGTGCTTTGTTGGAGAACTCCAACAAACTGAGGGATCTTTGAAGGTAGTTCCTCAACCTATTTCACTTTCTTTTTCTGACAATGAATGTGCAGAAGAAGGTGAAGAACTATCCGAGGCTGTGTCTTGGGAAGAAATCAAGAAACAGCTCGATGACTATGCCGATCTCGTGGATACACTCAAAGAGGTCGTTGAAGATAATGCTGAGCTGATGAACAAAAATGAAAAATACAAGCTAGCATTAGAAGAAAGATTCTCTCCCTATGATGAGGAAAAGGAAAGGGAGATCGAAGCCCTAAAGTCAAAGGTTGAAGAATTGACTTTCCGGGTTAAGGAGTTCGATACCAGGGCGCTCGAGAAGGACGAGTCCCTCAAAACCAAAGATGCCGAAATTCACAGCCTTACATCAAAACTGGCTGACTTGGTTATTCGACACGAACTCCTCGTGGAAAAAGAAGGAAAGCTTCAACTCACCTTGAGTCAGTTGAAGAAAAGCGGAAAGAAATTGGAAGAAGTCCAATCCATGCAACACAATCCGCGCGATCACTCTGGTATTGGATTTAATGGAAAATCCAAGGAAAGCAAGAACAAAGACTGCGAGATCAAATTCGTGAAGGCGCAGTCAAAATCAAAGAGTGTTCGGAAAACTCATCGAGCTCTGCCTGATAAAATGGTCAAGCTGAAGAACCCAGTTCGACAGCCCCAAGCCATTCTTTTAAGGCAACACAAGAAGGAACAGCTTGTTCCTCAAAAGAAAGAGAGTCGACCTGCCCAGCATCGTCGACCTGCCCCCTCTCATCAAAAGCAGGCTCTACAGTGTTGATAATCTTCAGGAATAAATGTCGCCGCATTCAGAATCGTCGGCGAAACATGTACTCCGAATAGGTAGGCTGGTTGGAAAAATTAATAATTAATAATAATTAAATTAAATATTAAAAAATAATTATAAACTCTAAACAGAATTAATGAACCCTATAAATAATTATAGAAATAAACTATATCATTGATTAAAATCGTTGAAAATATAATTAAAACATAACTTGCTTTTTATAGTTAGAATTTTTAAATTCACGAATTCGATTCGTGAATTCATGATTTCAGACATTAATATGACTATTATGAGTGAATTCATAGATTGAATTTGTGAATATGTAAATTCAAATATGTAAATTGGGAAGGGATATATAAACAATTCGAATAAAGCGATGAGCTCCAAAGTCTTTTTAATTTCCATCCGGTATATTGTCTCATTTGGAGCATAATTTAATAAGACATCCTTTTTGTGAGACTAGATCCAAAGTCAATCATATCTTGGATAAAAATGAATTAAATACTATAGGAGATCCCCTGTCTCTAAATTTGTGTTTCAATCGTGTTATATAAGTCAAAACTACGTAGTTTCTTTCTGATATTTTTAATTGCTGCAAATTAGAAAATTTCATAAACTGTCAAAACTACGTAGTTTTTACTCAGGTACACGATTGGTACACAAATTTAGGGATCGAGGATCCCATCTAATATATACTGTAGACTGTATTTAAGAATGACAATCAACAAAAATC
Source organism: Thymus mandschuricus (assembly GCA_029379335.1). Lineage (NCBI taxonomy): Eukaryota > Viridiplantae > Streptophyta > Magnoliopsida > Lamiales > Lamiaceae > Thymus > Thymus mandschuricus. The sequence continues at coordinate 7,131,699 of CM057082.1, read as the reverse complement.
TTATAATTCAATATTATCACATCCTGTTTACCAAGTAAACTTCTCCCTCCGTCCCATGTTATTAGTCTCTTTTAGTTTTTCTGACACAATAACTAAAGAAGAAGATAATATGTGGTTGTAATCAATTTTAAGGAAAGAAAATTAATTAAAGTCTAGTATTCTTTGTCATTTTAGAAAATGAGACTAATAAATGTGATAGATTAAAATGAAAAATGAGACTAATAACGAGGGATAAAGTAGTACGAAGAACATGGCATCTTCATAGATATTTTTGTTAGTTTCCTGGGTTGGACAAAGACGTGATGTGTGACCATGACTTTAGCCGGAACCGTCTCCACAATATTAATGCCCTTAGTCAATTCATGGAATTGGGTCCTTGATTTTATTTTTTCTAAAATACATTTAAATAATAATAATGATTAGAAGAAGATGGAGAGGTTTGAATTTTTTGGGAAGAACGACGGAAAAAAGACATTTGAAGAAGAAGAGAGGATTAAACTAGGTAGTTGTAATATTCTGGTAATGAAATGGGATGGGTAAGATCTATGATGATTGGGAGAGGCTAGTGAGTGCCGTTGCTCGCAGGGAAAGAGACAGGCTATTAGCCTTGGCTAGTTCCGTTTCTTCAGCATCATCACAACTCAGTTTTCCATCCACTTCTCAATCTGATCTATCTCTGATTCATCGAGACATGAGTAGATTACCGATGGAATATTCTGATCTGAGGCTCGATCGAAAGGAATGGAAGGAGATGCTCCCACCTGATAAACGGCAACTAGTGTGGAGATCATTGTCTATGGTAGCATATGAAATCCTCTGTTCTAAATCTTATATACAATCACATACTCCTCCCGTCTCATTAGTAACGTCTCACTTAAGAAAGTGAGATGATACTAAAGCGACGACGGAGTTTTTATGCCAATTTACATTTTACTTGAACTTTGTTGCAGAGTTTTTTTTTTTTTTTCTGGACGAAAGAACCATTAAGAATTGTTTCTTGCTTGGAGCCATGAACCTCATGATGAGGTCAGGAAGCCTTGGTGATTGCTGGAAAATCATTAGCCATCCAAAATCAAGGTAATAATTATGTATTCAAGTACCAGCATAAGTGATTAATTATAGTTTTTGAAGATTCACTCTCAACTATTGCTTATTTGCAGATTCTCAGAGGCAGCTGAGCTCATAGAATCCGAGCGCCTGTACATCGAAGCCAATATAAAGACGAAAATGCTGTCCTCGGAGACTTGTTAAGCTGCTTACCTAGTGTTTGGGTTCACAGAGACATACGCGAGATTGAATTCAGCAGTTTCGATCATCAGGATCTTTTACGACGAATCAGGTCGTGCCTAGTTTTGCTTTGTCATTTTATACTAGCTTGAGTGCTATTCTGTTTCCTTTCCCCATATTTTTAGATTCTAAGGTTGCGTTCTCTTTGATGCGAAAGAAAATGGGAGAAAAGAGAAAATCACCCTATAAATTTGACCTCTTTTCTCACCTTATCTCACCTTTTCTATATTTTCCCCTCCATTTGCACTACAATGGAGAGAAAATATTCTCTCTCCAATTTGGTGTTGTAAATATTTTCTCCAATTTAAGGAGTAAAATTCCCCCTCATTGATAAAAGATGAGAAAACGGGTGAAATTTATAGTGTAATTTTCTCTTTTCTCTCATTTTCTTTCGCATCAAAGAGAACGCAACCTAAGAGAACAATATGATTTGGCCTTGAAAATGATCAGGTGGTGAGAATCCAGATGAGCAAGCAAAGATGGTGAGGTTTCGAGAAGGAGAAGATAGAGAAGACGGGTGGATGGAAATCAAACTCGGAGAATTTTACTTTGATTCGGAAGAAAATGGCGAGGTGCAAGTACAGTTGTTGGACACGAGTAGGAACTTGAATAGCGGCCTCATTGTGGAAGGAATCGAGTTTCGACCATAAAAATTCTTCTAGGGCTAGTTTTAGCACTGGAATCCTCTATCCTAAATCGCATCTCATCATTTTTGGAAGGTGTTGCAAATAAATGAACTTCATCTCATCTAAAAGTTCAAATTTATAGAGAGATGTCATATATAATCTGATTTGTATTAGGGGGTGTTTGGCTAAGCTTATTTTGAGGAGCTTATAAGCTCTAAAAGTGCTTATAAAATGTTTTTAGAGCTTATAAGCTCTTAGATTTAAGAGCTTATAAGATTTCAAACTGTTTGGATAAAATAGCTTATAAGCTCAAAATAAATTAAAATTAAAAAATTTAAAAAAAAAAAGAAAAAATAATATTTTGGAATTTATAATTTTCTACAATCACAAGGAAGTGTTTATAATTGAAATATGAAAAAAATATATGAAGTTATACAATGAAAAAGTCAAGTTTTGAAAAAATAAGTTGGAGTAGAGGAGCTTATTTTTTGAAGTGCTTATAAACACTGGTAGCTTATTTTTGGAGCTTATAAGCTCTTTGAGAGCTTATTTTATCAAACACTTTTAGAGTGTTTATAAGCAGTCAAACAACTTATAAGCAGTCAAACACAGCTTATAAGCTTAACCAATCACCCCCTTAGTATCAAGTTAAAGAGAACATGAAACTCCAAACTCTAGCTACACCTCACGATCAGGCAAAGAGGAAGCCCCATGAATAGAATAGAGGTCTACAAAATATGTTTGATAATCCCCAAAAGCTGCAGCCCTAGCCTTTGTAATTTGTAAACAGTTTTTTCGCAAATATTTTCACGCTGGAGTGTACAATTAATGAGCAGGTGTAATAGCATAAAACAAGGTCCACATGAACTTAATTTTCCTAGTATCTATACCTATACTAAAAAGAGCCTTATGTTACAAAATAATGTATTGCCTATTGTTGGGAACCCCTTGCAGTTTGATTTTGATGATGTTTTTCGAAACCACACTTATGCATATTTTACTTGTTTAGGGTTAAGGCCGATAGATCGACCTGCTACCTGTTAGTGCAGGTCGATGCTCTATAAAGTCTAGAATCAAGTTTGATCCACCCTGTAAGAGAAAGGTCGTTTATACGGCCTACCTCATTTGGATCGAGCTGGATCATCAAGCTGTCTATCGACCTCCCTTCTCAAGCTTCCAGCCTGCTTTGACTTTGAAGATTTCAAGCTGGATTTCAATATCAAGGTCGATGCCCCGCCTTCATGGAGCTACACGACCTGTGTTGGTCCCGGTTTGTTAATGGGAAAAATACGTAGAGGGGGGGGGGGGGGGGGGGGGTGAATACGTATTTTGAAGTTTTTCAACTTCAAATCCCTTGACTCAGAGTAACAAGTAAAGAGCTCGCTTGAACTTAAGACCTAGCTGAAGCTAGATCTACAGTACGTAGCTTGCCTGCTTGAACGAAGTGAGCACTTGATCAAGAGGGAGTCTTTACTCGTATATGCGGAATTTGGTGAGCTAAAAATCTTTCCTAAGTATTTAAAATTTCCAGATTAGGTTTGTTTAGATGCAATATGCAATGGATAATCAAACAAGTAAGAATTTAGGGTTAGAGAGATACGACACAGAGAATTATAGTGGTTCGGAGATAACGCTCCTACGTCCACTTTGTTGCACGACGGCAACCATTCTCTTCATTCAGGAACTTGAAGATTTCGGGCTCTTCAAAAGCCTGGTCAAGATCGAGCTTCACTCGCTTGGATCTGACAAACGCTGGGTGATTCCGGGTTCACACCAACAACCTAACTAGACTGGAAGCTTCACTCGCGTCAGTCGGACAGACAGGGAGATTACGGGCTCTCCTTAGAGCCTAGCTTCGATCGAGCTTTACACAAACGATGTAAGTGTAAGCTTGGATCTAAACTCTATGATCGAGGCTTCTTCAATCGAGGAAAGAAGGGCCTTGGATCGAAACAACCTAACGACGACTCAAAAACCTAACAGACAGATTTAGGGTTTTTGGTTGACGAACACACTGTGAAGAACTCTTTACAGTAGATGCAAAGATTGGCTAGAGTTCTTCTTCTAAGCTTGGATATGAACTGGGCTTAGACTCTATGTGTGAAGGTTGTGAAGACGAGTTCCGATGAACTGGAAACTCGGAGAACACTTAAAACAAAGACTCGAAGATTTGCTCGAAGGCTTGGGAGTGTTTGTTTGCTGTATGCGCTCGAATGCTCAAGTAGTGTTCTGCTTCTCTTCGTCTTCATCCTTCACTATTTATAGGCGGAGAGATGGCCGAGATCCGTTGCTTGGTTGGTGGCCTTGTCCCTCCTCCTCTCGACAGTACTTGCGCAGGCTGGCACCTTTTCAGACGTCCAGTTTTGGCATTTTGCCAAAATTGGCTAACTTACAAGGCTAACAGTAACTGGAGCGAGCCAGTACTGTTGCGGCGCCTTTGTCGGCCTGGCAGTCAACTCTTCCGCTCCACTCCGCTTTCGACATGTGGAGATCTTGTAATTAATGCTACAATCTCCTGTTGACTGGAGTTCAAAATATGGGCGGGAGTCGCGCTGTCGCTTTCTGGTAGGTAGTGGCTCGCTTCGCTTTGAAGTAGTAGCGTCCGCTTTAGTTGATTCACTTCGTAGTCACTCTGTAGTGAGTCGCTTCGGGAAATAAAGTTCCCTAGTGACTGCTTTGGAAATAGCTGACAAGAGTTGACTAGCTTTGACTTTACACTGTAGCGCTCGCTCCGCTTCGCTTTGGCTTTGAACTGTAGCGCTCGCTTCGCTTCGCTTTGGCAGACTCACTTCGAATATACTGTAGCGATTGCTTCGCTACACTGTTCTTCGGTACGCTTCACTTCAGTTTGCTAGACTTGCTTCGCTTTGGAAAACACACTCAAGCGAGTGGCCTTCACTTGAAATTTTGAAGCCTATAATCTAAACAAAATAAAGAGCCATCCTAACAGAGTAGGCTTAGAAAAATTCTAACCTATTAACTACATCAAAATGGGTCGCTTGAGAATAGAACACTTGGGGTTTTGGGATCAAATCAAAACAATAAAGTTATCCCGTATAGGTTCCCCCTTAACATGTTGTTCTTAACAATTCCCAACAATTTCCCCCCTTTTGATGATGCCAAAACCCATAAGACTTAGATAACCGTGAAGGGAACTTCAAGTGACTGCTTCCTTTGCAGTTTCGTTTGTAATTTTCTTTTAAGTTCCTCCCCCCCCCCCCCCCCTTTTTTTTTTTTTTTTTGTTAGATTGTTTGAGTTTGTAGCAATAAGTAAAGTCATTCACAAAGCGAGTAAACGACACAGAAGAGACGAAAATTGAAATAGGATAAATGAACGAGCAGTTCACAAAACTATAAGGAACTTGAAACTCAAGGGTTTCCTGACAGTTCCTTCCCTGTCATCTTCCTTTTCCTTCGTTACCTCCATCTCCTTCTCTTCTTCCTCTGTCTCCAAATCCCTCGCAATCATTTCTTCTGGTATGGTGTATGCACTGAAGACCTTTGCTTCCAGTGAATCGACGCTGTGTATACTTGGCCTCCTCCAAGTCTCTTCCAGTTGGAAGGCTTCATCCACCTCAGCATCGATGATGCTGCGATCGGGGATACTGGTGCCAGGTAGGAAGGGCATAGGGAATTCCTTCTTGGCTGGTACCTTGATGATTAGAGGCATGGGCCTGCAAGCTGTGCGAGCGTGAAAGCCTTCCGCCTGAACTTTTCATCATAGGCACTTAGGAAATGGCTGAGTGCTTTGATTCTTGAGCATTGAGTCTGCAGTGGCACTACCTCCCAGTAGTAGTAGGCTTTAATGAATTTTTCTTTGTAGTGCAGCCACTGCTCAAGTAACTCATCAGGGATGAACTGCTCAATCTCTCTAGCATCAGGATGCTCGTCCCTGCGCACTGCCAATTCCTCTTCCAACGGGCTGGACATTTGTGCAATGATAGCATTGAATTTCTTTCCAGACTCGCCACTCCAGATAGGAAGCCTCCCGTTGAGTTGCTTCCGAATGTAGTTCTGTTCTTCCTTGAGGGGGTAGCGACCGGATTCTATCATTTCTCTTGCAGTCGCATGGCATGTGTCGATTATAGCTTGAGCTAGACACGCCTCAGACCCCTCTAGCATGAACGGAACATAGGCACTACGAACTAGAGCTGACTGGATGAGTCTCACTTCATTGAAGTGTTCCTCGATCCGGCCGTCTATCACTTGAAGTCGCTTTGCCATTAATCTCCTCTCCTTTTCAGCTTTATCCTTTCCTCCTTCTCCTCTCTTTCTCCTCTTCTCCTCCTTCTCTGCCCTTGAAGCAACTGCCTGCATGACCTTTTGGAACTTGGCCTCGGGATCATCTCTTTTCGAATCTGGGGCAGCTCGCTTCACCGTTTGTTTCGGTGGTGGGGGAGGCGGCATGTCCTTCTTTGTGGTTGCAATTGAGGGGACAACTGCTGATGAAGTGAGTGCAGCAGTAGTTGAAGTGAGTGCAGCTGACGAAGCTGGCGCGGCGGCTGAAGCGGGCGCTTTGGGTGAAGCAGCCGCTTTGGAGCTAGACGAAGCACCTGCAGCAATAGATTGTTCTGTTAGGTTAAAAAGGCGCTCCATCTCCCACGCCTTGGCAAAATCCTCCTCCACCTGCTTCCGCTTCTCCTCCTTCGTTATCACGGTCACCGGAGGGTGCCGTGCGATTGAAGCACTCAACACTTTTTCCTGAAGCGGCCTGCTAGGCTCTTCGGGCTTTTTCAACAACTCCTCCTTCGTGAGCTTTGATTTGCCCTTCACTTCGCCCAGAGCCCTCGCTTCATCTACTACTTCCTCCTTATCACCGGCACCACTGCCTCCCTCCAGCATTCTCTCAACTCCAATTCTGCTTCCCCCCGAACCTCCGACTCCTCCTAGCTCCATCTGTCCTTCCCCCTTTTTGGCATCATCACTGCCAGGGGTTAGGATGAGTGATTTTCCTGAGATGGATTGTTGAAGTGAATTGACCGCGTTCAAAACAGTTTGAAGCATCTGCTCGGTCTTTCCCATGGAGGGCGCCACTAACTCAGCTGTTTTGAAGCTTATTTCTTCGAGCAGATACTCGCACTGCTTCTCTCTCTCAACAACTGACGCCATCATTCTCTCCAATGGCTCCACCGCTCTGAAGCGAGCCTCCAGCTCCGCTTCAACTTCCCTCCTCATAATCTCCTTCTCCTCCTGCAGGTTAAAATACCAGAACTCCTGGGCCGCTTTAAGTTCTGCCTCCATGGTTTCAAGCGACCTCTCTTTCTGATTTAGAGTGGAGTGAAGTTGGGCAGCTTCGATTATCTTCTCTGCCAGCACACTGGTATTTTTCTGCACTTGATCAATCTGCTCATCAAGTTCTGCTTTCTTCAGATTGACTGAGTCAATCTCTTTAGCTTGAGCAGCTATTTGAATTGCAGCACGGGTCAGTCGGCAATTCATCATAACCATCTCTCCATCCTTATCCTCCACTGCTCTAATCATTTTCTCAGCATATGTAGATACTTTTTCAATTTCTTCTTTGTGACTTGCGATTAGAGCAGTCTTCTCCTTCTCCAGATTTACCATCCTGCTGTTCAAATCTTTCAGCCTGCTTCTTTCAGTATCAAGCAGCTGTTTGAGTTCAGCAATGGTCTTCTGTTGGTTTCCGACCAGCTTCACTTCCTCCTCCAGCGCCTTCTCCTTTTCTACCAGTAACCTCTCTTTCTCTCCCACCTTTTCCTCCAGTTCCCCCTTTTCCTTGTCAAAGTCTTCACGAAGACTCTTGACCTCCTCCATTCTCTTCTCCAACTCTATCTCCTTCTTGGTGATCTCGTTTTGCAGACTCGAGATCTCCGCCTCCTTAACCTCCACCTCCTCCTCATGCTCCCTCATCATTCTCCTTTCATGGATGGTAGGGGTGCGCTCAAGGACTATAGCGTCCGGATAGGCACGCTTACCTTGGCGTCCAGCTTATCCCAGTAGCTGGTTCCGGTGAGAAACGTGTGGAAACCATCTACATCGATGAAGTCCAGAAGCTTGCCCTCCATCTGGATGAGAATGTCCTTCGAGAAGGCATCCAGGAGTTTGAACACTTTGTAATACTCCGTGCCACGGTAGGTGACGTACGTCAGGAAATCGACAACTTGGGTGAAGAAGTCGTCTGACATAGGCACCGAGGGATATCGGTTTCTTATGGTTTCAGCTGCCTGCTCTCTATCTCTCCTGTATCTTTTGAGAGCATCAACTTGGGTGAGGGTTTTGGTGATTTGGAATTGAGGAATGATGGATGTATGGGTGGTATCGGCTGTTGCTGCCGATGTTGAGGGGGAATGGGATGGAGTGGCTTCAGGGGTTTCAGGGATGGGAATGGGTTCTGTGACTGGTTGAATTTGCTGGGTTTGAAGTGATTGGAATGTAGTATAGGCAACAGCTTGATCTGTGCTGAGGAATGGGACTGTAGGTATTTGAAAAGAAGATGCAGACTCTTCTTCTTGGGGAGAGAGGGGTGTTTGGGTAAGTGGTTGATGAGTTGATGAGGCTTGCGGTTCAGGCATGTGGGTAATTTGTAGTAGTGGAGATTGGGCTTTGGTTGGTGAGGATTGGGGTTGAGTAACTTCAATGTCCTCAAGCGGCTCCTCCACCGCCTCGCTTTCTTGGACAATTGAAGCGACTCGCTTCATTTTCTTTTTCCCTCGCTTTGCAGCCGCTCGCTTCAGGGGTGAAGCGACTCGCTTTGCTTGGGAAGCTTCAGCTTGTGTTTGCACAACTGGCCTTGCTGCGGGCACTTCTACGACTAGAAGTCCCTGATCCATTGGCACCTTAGTTTTCTTCCACTTGTCGTAGAACATTGTTTGCTTGTTGTATGTGGCCGTGTCGGAATCCGGCCAAATTTTCTCCGGAAACTTCATCTCCAATGCGACGGATAGTCTTGAGAAGAACTTCAACTTCCCTTTGCGGAGGATCTCATTTGCAGTTCCTGGCACAAATGTGAAATCTTCAGCAGCCTCGTAGATTTGTTTGAGAAACCACCCGTGCCAGTTGAATTTAGTTCCAGTGAGGCTGTCGACGATCATGGTAGTGCCGATCAGTTTTGTTTCTGACAGCGTATCTAGGGATCCAACATAGCATGCGATGCTCTTCGTAAAGAGTTCGCAAATGAGGTTGAAAGGGGCTTTCAAATCCGAACGAATGTTGGCCACTTTAAAGTTTGGTTCTGCTCCGTCGACGGCGAAACGACCATATTGGACTTCAGCCGAAAATCCCAAATCCAATAGGGAATCTCCTCCTTCCTTCGGCAAATCGAATACACCGATTAGATCGTTCAAGTCCACCTCCACCGGCTTCTTGGACTTAAGATCTGTAAATGAAGATGTATTTTGTTCCTTCTTCAAGTTCAGAAGAAGCTCTCCCACTGCCTTTGCTAATACCTTCGTCGGAATCAACGTTACAAACTTCCATAGGCCGGCCGTGGTCACGGCCCTACGGAAGAAGCCATCTCTCTCAATTACAATAGGATCGAGATGGGGCTCGACGTTGATGTGCTTGTCTACCTCCGTCATGAACTGCTCCATCGTTTCTGTACTCAGCTTCTTGCCCATGGTGAGATTTGAGGAATTTAGAATTGAAGTTTTAACGATGAAAAACAAGGGTTGAGACTCGTGAGTTGCAGAAATTGCAGATCTAAGCACGAGAATGGAAATTTTTGAGGGCTGTGAAAGGTTCTGCAGTTCTGCATCGTCTCATATTTATAGAGTTAGGTCTTGGCTGACGTGGCAGGGGTAGGACGGTAATATTGTCGTAAGTCCTGTAGGTAGGCGGCGGACGTGCGGTGATGGATCTGACGTGTCCGGCGTCATCACAGTAAAAGTGAACCGCCACTTGCTCGGCGTCTCCACGTGGCCTGCTGTGATTGGTTTGTCTTATACGGCGCTGATCTAACGGCTGCAGATTGGGGGCTGTTGAGATTCGACGGCTGGATTTACTCCGCCATTTCCCGCTTCAAATTTGAAGTGAGAACCACGCGCCCGTTATTTTCGCCGTTCCTGATCCTGCATTAAATGCTTGGCAGAAAGTAAAATAGGCACTCGAGTGCAGACAGCTCATACTCGCTTCGTGCCCGCTCGCTTCGAGTTGGGCCGCTAGGCCTTGACTCACTTGAGAGGCACTCGCTTGAGTGACTGTTCCGCACTCGCTTGCGATGGCTAGCTTTGAGTAACGTAGCACTCGCTTGGCCATCTGAAGCGACTGGAATAAGAAATTGAATTTCTTTGCTTAATTTTAAAATGTTTCTGACTTACATACTTCGAGGATAAACAAGAGTGTTTTCCTCTTTGTTGTCAGATTCATTTCATATTTTCCACATAGCGAGTGAAGGTTTCTAGCACGCTTCAGCTCACTTAGTGTACTTAAAATTGAAATGCTTACCAGTCAATCTCACTTCGTAGGAGATTGATACCACTAGTTGAAGACTTCATTTGATTTGGACTTCAGGTTGTTGAATCCACTTGTTTGCTTTGAAGCTTGTTGATACCACCTGTTGGGTAATTCATCTTCTTGGCATTCGTCTTCATGGCATTCATCTTCCTCTACGAATTAGAGGGTCCTCCATCGAAGTGAATAGGGGAGAAAATGAATATAGTACACAAGCTTACTACAACCCGAAGGGAGCATCACGTAAGTGTACTTATTCACGACGAATGGGGGATGAGTACAAGTCCTTATCTCAGAGCAGAAATGGACAGGATGACAAAGAGAATGCTCTGACAAGACAATCTCGTATTTTACGCAGAAGCATGTCACCAGCCCTGCAACCTTTTGTATAAAAAGGTAAACCTTCAAGCTTTCCTACAACCTAGAGAATGAATCTGCAGTCGACTCGCTTTGACCCAAGCTAGGGCAAATTGAAGCGATGAAGAATTCGAGATAGCAGCATACTTTGCTCGCTTTGGAAGTAGCTTGCTCCGAGAGTAAGCATTAGTTCCCCCTTAACCATATACTTAACAATTTCTGTAAGTTGGTAAGGAACTTCTTCCAATACTCCACCTTTCTCCACCTTACTTCATTTTCTTCAAGCGAGTGAGATTTTGAAGTGGCTCGCTTGAGTTGGTGAAGATCCGAAGCGAGTGACACACAAGAGAACAAGCGGTCACTCCTTCGTGCATCTTGGAACTAGCATTCTTCACCAGGGTCTAATAACCCTAATTCTATGCATAGCTGATTGAAACGAGACTCAGCTAGAGGCTTGGTGAGGATATCTGCTCACTGGAGATCGGTATGGATTTTCTCGAGCTTGATATCCTTCTTCTCGACATGATCACGAATGAAATGATGTCGAATTTCCACGTGCTTGCATCTGGTGTGAAGCACTGGATTCTGCGAAATACATATGGCACTGTTGTTGTCGCAGAAGATCGGAATTTCATTCGCTTCAACTTTGTAGTCCTTCAACTGTTGACGTAGCCATAGGATTTGAGAACAGCAGCTTCCAGCGGCCATGTATTCAGCTTCAGTTGTTGAAGTGGCTACGCTTGTTTGCTTCTTTGAGAACCACGAGATCAGCTTGCTTCCCAAGAACTGACATGTGCCCGAAGTTGACTTCCTATCAACTCTGCACCCTCCATAGTCAGCATCGGAATATCCAGTGAGCTCCAAATTGTCCTCCGCTGGATACCACAGCCCCATATTGACAGTGCCCTTCAAATATCGAAGAATTCTTTTGGCAGCTTCAAGATGGCTGTGCTTGGGGTTGCTTTGGAAGCGAGCGCAGACTCCGACTGCAAAAGCAATATCTGGCCTGCTTGCAGTGAGATAGAGTAGTGACCCAATTAGGGCACGATAATCTGTAGGATCTACAGATTTTCCTCCTTCGTCTGGCTCCATCTTCCAGTTGGTATTCATAGGGATCTTCACCGCTTTAGCATGTTGAACACCAAACTTGGCAAGCATATCTCTAGTATATTTGGCTTGGTTGATGAAAATTCCATTATCCTGCTACTTCACTTGAAGACCTAGAAAGCAGCTCGTCAAGCCAATCATCGACATTTCATATTTGGTCTTCATCAGCTCTCCAAACTTCTCGCTAAGCGACTGGTTTGGTGACCCAAATATGATGTCGTCCACGTAGATCTGAACCCATAGCATATCATCTCCATGATTGATAGTGAATAGAGTTCGATCTATCTTCCCTTTGTGGAAGCCATTCTCCACTAGGAATTGAGATAGTGTATCATACCAAGCTCTGGGAGCTTGCTTCAACCCATACAGGGCTTTCTTCAAGCGATACACTTTATCTCCCTGCTCGAAACCCGGTGGCTGCTCCACATACACTTCTTCCTTGAGTTCACCGTTGAGGAATGCGCTCTTCACATCCATTTGATAGACTTTGAACTTCTTGGCTGCTGCATAGGCTAGAAACAATCTGATAGCTTCAAGCCGTGCCACTGGAGCGAAGGTCTCATCAAAATCGATTCCTTCCTCTTGGCAGTAGCCTATGGCAACGAGTCGCGCCTTGTTCCTCACTACGTTGTGGTCCTCGTCAGTCTTGTTCTTGAACACCCATTTGGTGCCAATAACGTGCTGGAATTTGGGACGATCCACGAGGTACCATACGTCGTTCCTGGTGAATTGATTTAGCTCCTCTTGCATGGCGATCACCCAGTTAGAGTCGGCTAGGGCTTCCTCCACACTTGATGGCTCAATGTTTGAGAGAAAGCAATTGAACATGGCACTTTCTCCAAACACTTGACTTCTGGTCACTACACCCTTGGATGGATCTCCAATGATTTGACTTGGTGAGTGATCTTTGAGCCATGCTCACTTGGATCCGCCAGCTTCATCTTCATCTTCTTCCTTGTCGCTCACTTCATTATCTGAAGCGACTGGATTGGGTGCTTGGCCAGCACTAGCTTCAGGAATTTTGGGAGCAGCTTCGACTTCTCCTTTGGGATTCTGCTCGCTTGAGTCCTTGATCTCATCATCTTCATCAAGCACGTCCCAAGTGAGTTGATTTGAGGGTTCCTTGCTTTGATCCTTTTCATTCGCTTGAGCCTGTTCCTGTGGAAGACTTAAAGAAGATTCATCAAATACGACATGGGGTGATTCCTCCACAATTAGGGTTTTACAGTTGAACACTCTGTAGGCCTTGCTAGACGTAGAGTATCCTAAGACTACTCCTTCATCAGCTTTGCTTTCAAAAGCTTTCAACTGTGACTTCCCATTGTTGTGAATGAAGACCCTACAACCAACAATATGGAAATAAGATATGTTAGGAATTCTCCCTGTCCATATTTCATATGGAGTTTTGTCGTTCCATTTGTTGAGAAGCGTCCGATTCTATGTGTAGCACGCCGTGTTGGCAGCTTCAGCCCAGTACTTCATCGGAAGCTTCGAGTCTGCAATCATGGTTCGAACGGCTTCTTTGTTGATTCGATTTCTTCTTTCAGCAACTCCATTCTGCTGAGGTGTTCGTGCTGAAGAAGTTTGATGTGCTATCCCATGCTCCGTGCAGTACGCTTCAATTGTAGAGTTCAAGAACTCTGTGCCTTTGTCGGAGCGGATGGTCACAATAGCTTGATTCTTTTCCACAGCCAATCGCTTGAGTAGTTGTGGCAGTTTGGTCAGTGTCTCTTTCTTGCTGAAGAGGAATACAACCCAAGTGTAGCGAGAGAAGTCGTTGACTACAACTAGAGTGTACTTCCTTCCATTTACACTAACTGGAGTAACTGGACCAAACAGATCCATGTGAAGCAGTTCGAGCACTCGCTTTGATGAAGCTTCTTCAAGACTGGCAAAGTGCTTCTTCGTCTGCTTCCCTCGTTGGCATGGTCAGCATGGATGGTCTTTAATGAAGACTTCATTTGGTATGCCTTGCACCAAACCCTTTCGAGCTAAGCAATTGATGGCTTTGAAGTTGAGATGGTTCAAGCGTCTGTGCCATAGCCATCCAATTTCTGTAGCACTTCTTGCAACTAGGCAAGTTTCCTCTTTGCAGCTGTCCCATTGTGCTATGTAGACGTTTCTTTGCCTGATTCCAGTGAGCACAATCTGGGAAGTGAGTTTGCTCTTCACAATGCACTTGTTGGAGATGAACTCCACCCTGTATCCCTTTTCACAAAATTGTGAAATGGATAACAGGTTGTGCTTGAGTCCTTCCACATAGGAGACTTCTTCAATTGTGAGCTTTCCAACTTTCAGTGCGCCATATCCCCTGGTGCTTCCTCGAGAGTTGTCACCAAAGGTTACGTGTGGACCCTTCTTCTCTATGTAGTTGGGAAGTAGAGCTTTCATGCCGGTCATGTGTCTTGAACATCCACTGTCCAAGTACCATACTAGTTGACCCTCACTTGGCATGGGATCCACGGTGCTCACCTGCAATTAGGCAGATTTTGGTACCCAAATCAGTTTGGGTCCTTGCAGGTTAGTTCCCTTAGGTACCCACACTTGCTTTACTCTCTTTTGAGATAAAGCTTGTGTCTTGGGCTTCTTGACCTTAGAAAACTGTGACTTCTGCCTTAGAGCAGTTTCACACGTGCAACAGTGTGTGCAAGAGGGGTAGCGGCTCGCTTTAGACCTACCTATGCTCTTCCCATTTTGCTTATATCCTGAAGCGACTCGCTTCGGATTAGCTCTGGGTTTAGAGACTGACTTAGGGTTTCTAGTCTGTCGAAGCGGCTCGCTTGGTTTTTTCGAAGCAGTCCAACTAGGGTTTTGACCCCGACTCGCTTGAGTAACCTTGGGAATCTGAAGCGACCCAGTGGAAGCTTCAAAATCTTCCCCCTCAACGTTAGTCCGGTTGGACCATCTCCAGTCCGGATAACGTGACACATAGACATTACTCCTCTTTTTAGGAGGTAGATCCTTTGTCTCTCGTGTCTTGGCTTGAGACTTAGAAGCTTCAACAGTTCTCCCTTTACCCTTGGATTGGTAAGACTTAGCATGTTGAGTGCTAGAGACTGTTGAACTTTGCTTGCCCTTAGGATCTGCCCTTAAAGATATATAAATCTTCATTGGCTTCTTCTTAGGGTTCTCAACCATTTTGCCTTTGTCTTTGTTAGTGGTTGTTGGTCCCGGTTTGTTAATAGGAAAAATACGTAGAGGGGGGGGGGGGGGGGGGGGGTGAATACGTATTTTGAAGTTTTTCAACTTCAAATCCCTTAACTCAGAGTAACAAGTAAAGAGCTCTTTTTGAAACTTAAGACCTAGCTGAAGCTAGATCTACAGTACGTAGCTTGCCTACTTGACCGAAGTGAACACTTGATCAAGAGGGAGTCTTTACTCGTATGTGCGGAATTTGGTGAGCTATAATCTTTCCTAAGTAATTGAAAATCCAAGTTAAGTTTGTTTATATGCACGTGCAATGGATAATCGAATACTGTAAAGAGATTAAGGTAAGAGAGATACGACACCAAGAATTATAGTGGTTCGGAGATAAAGCTCCTACGTCCACTTGTTGCACGACGGCAACTGTTCTTTTCACTCAAGAACTTGAAGGTTACGGGTCCTTCAAAAACCTGGTCGAGATCGGGCTTCACTCGCCTAGATCAAACTACAGACGTAGTGATTGCGGGTTCACTACACAAACCTAACAAAGACTGGAAGCTTCACTTGCTTCAGTCAAAACACGACAGGGAGATTACGGGCTCTCCTTACAGCCTAGCTTCGATCGAGCTCTACACAAACGATGTAAGTGTAAGCTTGGATCTCAACTCTTCGATCGAGGCTTCTTCAATCGATGAAAGAAGGGCCTTGGATCTGGACAACCTAACGACAACACTCAAAAACCTAACAGACAAAGTATAGGGTTTTTGGTTGACGACACACTATGAAGAACTCTTTACAGTAGATGCAAAGATTGGCTAGAGTTCTTCTTCTAAGCTTTGGATGTATGAAGTGGGCTTAGAATCTAAGTGTGAAGGTTGTGAAGACGAGTTCCGATGAACTGGAAACTCGGAGAACACTGGAAAACAAAGACTCGAAGATTGCTAGAAAGCTGGGAGTGTTTGTTTGCAGTAGGCTCGTATGCGCAGGTAGTGTTCTCTGCTTCTTCGTCTTCATCCTTCACTATTTATAGGCGGAGGGTTGGCTGAGATCCGTTGCTTGGTTGGTGGCCTTGTCCCTCCTCCTCTCGACAGTACTTGCGCAGGCTGGCAACTTTTCAGATGTGCAGTTTTGGATTTTTGCCGGAAATGGCTAAGTTCCAATTTCAACAGTAACTGGAGCGACCCAGTACTGTTACGGCGCCTTGTCGGCCTGGCAGTCAACTCTTCCGCTCCACTCCGCCTTCGACACGTGGAGATCTCGTAATTAATGCTACGATCTCCTGTTGACTGGAGTTCAAAATATGGGCGGGAGTTGTGCTGTCGCTTTCTGGTAGGTAGTGGCTCGCTTTGCTTTGAAGTTGTAGCGTCCGCTCTAGTTGAGTCACTTCGTAGTCATTCTGTAGTGAGTCACTTCGGGAAATAAAGTTCCCTAGTGACTGCTTTGGAAACTGCTGACTAGAGTTGACTAGCTTTGACTCTTCACTGTAGCGCTTGCTTCGCTTCGCTTTGGCGGACTCACTTCGAATCTACTGTAGCGATCGCTTCGCTACGCTGTTCTTCGACATGCTTCACTTCAGTTTGCTTGGCTTGCTTCGCTTTGAAAAACACACTCAAGCGAGTGGCCTTCACTTGAACTTTTGAAGCCTAATCTAAGCAAAAGAGCCATCCTAACAAAGTAGGCTTAGAAAAATTCTAACCTATTAACTACATCAATGTGGGTCACTTGGGAGCTGGACACTTGGGGTTTTGGGATCCAATCAAAACAAATGACTTCGTTTATCAAGTATCCTACATAGTTCCCCCTTAACAAGTTGGTCCATAACAATTCCCAACAATTTCCCCCTTTTTGATGATGCCAAAACCCAAAGGCTAAGACTTAGAAAGTTCCAGCCTATCTAACCGTGAAGGGAACTCCAAGCGACTGCTTCCTTTGCAGCTTCGTTTGTAAAATTTTTTTTAAGTTCCTTTCCCTTTTTTTTTCGGTTAAATTATTTGAGTTTGTAGCAAAAGGTAAGGTCATTCACAAGCAGGTAAATGACAAATTTTGACAGAAATAGAAATTTGATAGATGAATAAGCAGTTCACAAAATAGATAAGGAACTTGAAACTCAAGGGTTTCCTGCAGTTCCTTCCCTGTCATCCTCCTTCGTCACTTCCCTTTCCTTCTCTTCTTCCTCTTCCTCCAAATCCTTCGCGATCATTTCATCTGGTATGGTGTATGCACTGAAAACCTTTGATTCCAGCGAATCAACACTGTGGATACTTGGCCTCCTCCAAGTCTCTTCCAGTTGGAAGGCTTCATCCACCTCAGCGTCGATGATGCTGCGATTGGGGACACTGGTGCCAGGTAGGAATGGCATAGGAAATTCCTTCTTGGCTGGTACCTTGATGATTAACGGCATGGGCTCTGTAAGCTGTAAAAGAGCGAAGACCTGTCGCCTGAACTTATCATCATAGGCACTGAGAAAGTTGTTGAGCGCACTGACCCTTGAGCATTCGGTCTGCAATGGCACTACCTCCCAATAGTAATATGCTTTGATAAATTTCTCCTTGTAATGTAGCCATTGCTCGAGTAATTCGTCAGGGATGAATTGTTGAATTTCACGAGCATCTGGGTGCTCATTTCTGCGCACAGTCAACTCCTCTTCCGACCGGCTGGACATCTGTCCCATGAGTGTTTTGAACTTCTTTACTGACTCGCTGCTCCAGATAGGAAGCTTCTGGTTGAGTTGCTTCCGAATGTAATTGCGTTCCTCCTTGAGAGGATAGCGACCAGAGTTAATCATCTCTTTAGCAGTCTCGTGACATGTATCGATTATAGCCTGAGCTAGGCATGCATCGGACTCCTCTGGTGTGACTGGAGCAAAGGCACTTCGGACTAAGACAGACTGGATGAGTCTCACTTCATTGAAGTGTTCCTCAATCCGGTCGTCAATGACTTGCAGTCGCTTTGCCTTTATCCTCTTTTCCTTTTCTGCCTTTGAAGTAACTGCCTTCTCGACCTTTTGGCGCTTGGTAGCTGGATCATCTCTTATAGTTTCTGGGGCAGTTCGCTTCACAATTTGCTTTGGTGGAGGGGGAGGCGGCATATCCTTCTTTGAGGTTGCACTTGAAGCGATAATTGTAGATGAAGTGACTTCTTCAGTTGCCAAGGTGAGTGCAGCACTTGCGGCGGCTGAAGTATGCGCATTGGAACTCGAAGCACCTGCAAGAGTTAACCTTACTAGCTCCGACTGCCTGGCTGTGGCTTCGTTTTCCTCCGCTTGCTTCCGCCTTTCCTCCTTGGTTAACACCGTAACTGGAGGATGTCGTGCGATAGAAGAAGCCAGCACTTTTTCCTCAAGTGGTCTGCGGGATTCCTCGGGCTTCTTCATTAGTTCTTCCTTTGTGAGCTTTTCTTTGCCTTTCTTGGCAAGCTTTGCCTCCTTCTCCTCTCCTCTGGTACCACTACCTTCTTCCAACAACCTTTCCACTTCAAACACATCAGTTACTCCACCTTGTGGTTCCAAGAGATTGGTATTTTTCAGTATCATCCCTTCCCCCTTTTTGGCATCATCACTGCCAGGGGTTGGGACGATTGTCTTTCCAGCAAGAGACTTGTAAAGTCCCTCAATCTTATCAAGTACAGCACGAAGCATACTTTCCGTTCGTGTCGCGAAGACTTGTTCTTCCGACAGTACCATTCCTGCTGTTTTGATCGAGATTTCTTCCAACAAATATTAGCATTGCTTTTCTCTCTCAACTACAGATCTCATCATTCTTTCCAAAGGTTCTAGTCTTCTGAAGCGATCCTCCAGCTCCGCTTCAATTTCTCTTTTCATATCCTTCTTTTGCTCTTGCAGATTGAAGTACCAGAAATCCTGTGCTGCTTGAAGTTCTGCCTCCAGGGTTTCAAGCGATCTCTCTCTTTGATTGAGAGAGAGGTGGAATTCGGCACCTGCAGCTACCTTCTCGGTGTACAGTCACCCAATTCTTTGACTGTCTTCAGCAGAATTGAGAGCTCGGCATTCTGTAAGTCAAGAGCTTGAGCACTCCTCCTTCGACTCTCCAATTCTTTCTTGTCAATGTCACTCTCTTCTTTGAGTTCCTTCAGTTTCGTTTGAAGTAAGTCGAGGGTCTTTTTGGTGCTTATCAGCTCACTCCCTTTTCTTATCACTTCTTCTTCTCTCTTTTCTACTGCCTCCTTCAACTTCTTCACCTCTTTCTCCAATGCCTCCTTCTCTTTACCAACTGTGACAAGCTTGGTATTCACCTCTCTCAAGCGGCTCCTTTCTGCGTCACGCGAGCCCTTGAGTTCGTTGATTGTTTTTGTGTGATCATTCACTAGCTTCATTTGCGCCTCCAGCGCCTTCTCCTTCTCTTCCAACTCCATCTTCTTTCTGGTGATCTCACTTTGTATACTTGAGATCTCCGCCACCTTAACCTCCATCTCTTCTGCGTGATCCCTCATTAGTTTCTTCTCGTGAATGGTCGGAGTGTGCTTAGGGACTTCAGCGTCCGGATAGGCACGCTTTACTTTTGCGTCCAGCTTATCCCAGAAGCTGGTTCCAGTTAGAAATGCATGAAAGCCATTCTCACCGATGAAGTCCAGGAGCTTTCCTTCCATCTGGATGAGATCTTCCTTTGAGAAAGACTCTAGGAGCTTGAAAACTTTGTAAAACTCTGTGCCACGGTAGGTGACGTATGTCAAGAAATTGACTATCTTGGTGAAGAAGTCGTCTGACATAGGCACTGAGGGATAGCGGGTTCTGAGGGTTTCAGCAGCTTGCTCTCTGTCTCTCTTGTATCTTTTGAGAGCATCCACCTGTGAGGGGGTTTTGGGGATTTGGAACTGGGGAATTATGGATGTATGGGCTGTATCGGCTGTTTCTGCCGATGTCGAAGGGGATTGGAATGATGTAGCTTCAGGGGTTTCATGGATATGGATGGGTTTTGTGGTTGGCTGAGTTGGTTGGGTTTCAGGGATTTGGATAGCTTCAGTGTCCTTGAGCGGCTTCTCCATCGCCTCGCTTCCTTGGACAGGTGAAGTGACTTGCTTCAATTTCTTCTTCCCTTGCTTTGCAGCCGCTTGCTTCAGAAGTGAAGCGGCTCGCTTTGCTTGGGGAGCTTCAGCTTGTGCTTTCGCAACTGGCGTTGCTGGGGGCACTTCTACAACTAGAAGTCCCTGATCCATTGGTATCTTTGCTTTCTTCCATTTTTCATAGAAGATAGTCTGCTCGTTGTATATGGTCGTGTCGGAATCCGGCCATCTTTTCTCTGGAAACTTCATCTCCAGTGCGACAGACAGTCTTGAAAAGAATTTCAATTTTCCTTTGCGAAGAATCTTGTTTGCAGTTCCTGGTACAAATGCAAAATCTTCAGCAGCCTCGTAGATTTGTTTGAGAAACCACCCATGCCAGTTGAATTTAGTTCCGGTGAGGCTGTCGACGATCATGGTGGTACCGATCAGTTTTGTTTCCGACAGCGTCTCTAGGGATCCGACATAGCATGCGATGCTCTTCGTAAAGAGTTCGCATATGAGGTTGAAAGGGGCCTTCAAATCTGAACGAATGCTGGCCACTTTGAAGTTTGGTTCTGCTTTGTCGACGGCGAAACGACCATATTGGTCTTTGGCCGAGAATCCCAAATCCAACTGGGAATCTCCTCCTTCCCTTGGTAAATCGAACACGCTGATGAGCTCGTTCAAGTCCACTTCCACCGGCTTCCGGGTTTGTGGGTCTATAAATGATGTTGTGTTTTGTTCCTTCTTCAAGTTCAGAAGTAGCTCTCCCACTGCCTTTGCCAAGACCTTCGTCGGAACCAACGTTACAAACTTCCAAAGACCGGCCGTGGTCACGGCTCTACGGAAAAGGCCGTTTCTCTCGATGACAATTGGGTCGAGATGGGGCTCGACGTTGAGGTGCTTGTCTACCTTCGTCATGAATTGCTCCATTGTTTCTGTACTCAGTTTTTTGCCCATGGTGAGATTTGGGAAGTTTTGAAATGAGATTTTAACAGTGAAAGGGTTGAGACTCGTGAGTTGCAGAGGTTGCAGATCTAAGCACGAGAATGGTTAATATAGAAGGTTGTGAAAGGCTTTGAGGAATTTTAGGTTTGAGATTTCAGAGGTTCAGAGGTTTCACTAGAATGGTAGTTTTGGGACTTTGAAAATTTTCTGCACCCTTTGATGTTGCATATATATAGAACTAGGGTTCGGCTGACGAGGCAGGGGCAAGACAGTAAAATCTTCCAAGATCCTGTGCAGGGGCGGCAGACCTTCGGTGATGGATCTGACGTGTCCGGCGTCATCACTGGAAAAGTGAACCGCCAATTTGGTTTGACGTGGCCACCTGGCAGGTTTTGATTCGTCTCTTCCAATAGTAGTCAATCCAGCGGTTGAGATTTAGAGACGGTTCAGATTCGACGGCTGGATTGAGTGCGGTTTTTCCCGCTTTCCTCGGCTTTGACGTCCACGCACCTGTCGTTTCTTCTTCTACGCGCCGCTGCATTAAATGCTTGGCAGAAAGTAAAATAGGCACTCGAGTGCAGACAGCTCATACGCTTCGCTACGTATCCGCTTGCTTCGAGTGTAGCCGCTTCAGCATCCACTCGCTTGCAGAGTACTCGCTTCACGTGACTGTTCCGCACTCGCTTGCGATGGCTAGCTTTGAGTGACGTGGCACTCGCTTGGCCATCTGAAGCGACTGGAATAAGAAACTGAATTTCTTTACTTAAATTTAAAATGTTTCTGACTTACATACTTCGAGGATAAACAAGAGTGTTTTCCTCTTTGTATTTGTGTCAGATTCATTTCATATTTTCCACATAGCGAGTGAAGGTTTCTAGCACGCTTCAGCTCACTTAGTGTACTTAAAATTGAAACGCTTACCAGTCAATCTCACTTCGTAGGAGATTGATACCACTATTTGAAGACTTCTTTTGATTTGGACTTCAGATTGTAGAATCCACTTGTTTGCTTTGAAGCTTGTTGATGCTACCCGATTCGTAATTCAACTTCTTGGCATTAGTCTTCATGGCATTCATCTTCCTCTACGAATTAGAGAGTCCTCCATCGAAGTGAATGAGGGAGAAAATGAATATAGTACACAAGCTTACTACAACCCAGAGGGGAGTTTCACGTAAGTGTACATATTCACGACGAATGGGGGATGAGTACAAGTCCTTATCTCAGAGCAGAGATGGACAGGATGACAATGAGAATGCTCTGACAAGACAATCTCGTATTTTACGCAGAAGCATGTCACCAGCCCTGCAACCTTTTGTAGAAAAAGGTAAACCTTCAAGCATCCTCCTACATGCTACAGAATGAACTTGCAATCGACTCGCTTTGACCCAAGCTTGGGCAAATTGAGGTGATGCAAAATTCAAAGTGAGAGGGGAATGGATAGACATCCGGCAGCTCAACTCAGTAAAGAGTGAGTAAGGAATGAACATCTATCCACGATGAAGGAGATGAGAGGACTTGCTCCTCTTCGGCGGAAAGATGGGAAGAGGACACAAGGTCTAGGTGCCAGCCCTACCTAAGCTTTCACCATTTTTACGTGGGAAGGCCCGATACAAGACCCCACAACCGTTACTAGAAACGGCACTTGCGAGTGTTTATACCCACTCGCTAGGAATCCTAGGCTAGGTAGCAGCTTTCCTTGCTCGCTTTGGAAGTAGCTTGCTCCGAGAGCATACAATAGTTCCCCCTTAACCGATGGCTTAACAATTCCTGTAAGCGGGTAGGGAACATCTTCCAACTCTCCACCTTACTCCACCTTGTTTCTCCTTCTTCAAGCGAGTGAGATTTTGAAGTGACTCGCTTGAGTTGGTGAAGATCCGAAGCGAGTGACGCTACGAAAAACTAGCGATCACTCCTTCGTGCATCCTGAATCTAGCATTCTTCACCAGGGTCTAATAACCCTAATTCAATGCATAGCTGGTTGAAACGAGACTCAGCTAGAGGCTTTGTGAGAATATCTGCTCGCTGGAGATCGGTATGAATTTTCTCGAGCTTGATATCCTTCTTCTCGACATGATCTCGAATGAAGTGATGTCGGATCTCCACGTGCTTGCATCTGGTGTGAAGCACTGGATTCTGCGAAATACATATGGCACTGTTGTTGTCGCAGAAGATCGGAATTTCATTCGCTTCAACTTTGTAGTCCTTCAACTGTTGACGAAGCCATAGGATTTGAGAACAACAGCTTCCAGCGGCCATGTATTCAGCTTCAGTTGTTGAAGTAGCTACGCTTGTTTGCTTCTTTGAGAACCACGAGATCAGCTTGCTTCCCAAGAACTGACATGTGCCCGAAGTTGACTTCCTATCGACTCGGCACCCTCCATAGTCAGCATCAGAGTATCCAGTGAGCTCCAAATTGTCCTCCGCTGGATACCACAGACCCATGTTGATAGTGCCCTTCAAATATCGAAGAATCCTTTTGGCAGCTTCAAGATGGCTGTGCTTGGGGTTGCTTTGGAAGCGAGCGCAGACTCCAACTGCAAAAGTAATATCTGGCCTACTTGCAGTGAGATATAGGAGGGATCCAATAAGAGCACGATAATCTGTAGCATTCACAGATTTTCCCTCTTCGTCTGGCTCCATTTTCCAGTTGGTATTCATAGGGATCTTCACAGCTTTAGCATGTTGAATACCGAACTTAGCAAGCATATCTCTTGTGTACTTCGCTTGATTGATGAAGATACCATCATCCTGCTGCTTCACTTGAAGACCTAGAAAGCAGCTCATCAAGCCAATCATTGACATCTCATATTTGGTCTTCATCAGCTCTCCAAACTTCTCGCTAAGCGACTGGTTTGGCGATCCAAATATGATGTCGTCTACGTAGATCTGAACCCATAGCATGTCATCTCCATGGTTGATAGTGAATAGAGTTCGATCTATTTTCCCTTTGTGGAATCCATTATCCACTAGAAATTGAGAAAGTGTATCATACCAAGCTCTGGGAGCTTGCTTCAACCCATATAGTGCTTTCTTCAAGCGATACACCTTGTCTCCTTGCTCGAAACCCGGTGGCTGCTCCACATACACTTCTTCCTTGAGTTCACCGTTGAGGAATGCGCTCTTCACATCCATTTGATAGACCTTAAACTTCTTGGTTGCTGCATAGGCTAGAAACAATCTGATAGCTTCAAGCCGTGCCACTGGAGCGAAAGTCTCGTCAAAGTCGATTCCTTCCTCTTGGCAGTAGCCTTTGGCAACGAGTCGCGCCTTGTTCCTCACAACGTTGTGGTCCTCGTCCGTCTTGTTCTTGAACACCCATTTGGTGCCAATAACGTGCTGAAATTTGGGACGTTCCACGAGGTACCATACGTCATTCCTGGTGAACTGGTTCAGCTCTTCTTGCATGGCGATCACCCAGTTTGAGTCGGCTAGAGCTTCCTCCACGCTTGATGGCTCAATGTTTGAGAGAAAGCAACTGAACATGGCACTTTCTTCAAACACTTGACTTCTGGTCACTACACCCTTGGATGGATCTCCAATGATTTGACTTGGTGAGTGATCTTTGAGCCACGCTCGCTTGGACACGCCAGCTTCGTCTTCATCTTCTTCTTGGTCACTTGCTTCACCATCTGTAGCAAGTGGATTGGGTGCTTGGCCTGCACTTGCTTCAGAAGTTTTGGGGGCAACTTCATCTTTTCCTTGGGCATTCAGCTCGCTTGAGCCTTTGATCTCTTCTTCATCCTCAAGTATGTCCCAAGTAAGAGAATTGATGGGTTCCTCACCTGACTTTCCGTCTTTAGATAGATCCTGTTCCTGTAGATGACTTAAAGAAGATTTATCAAATACGACATGGGGTGATTCTTCCACGATTAGGGTTTTACAGTTGAACACCCTGTAAGCTTTGCTTGATGTGGAGTATCCTAAGAATATTCCTTCATCAGCTTTGCTTTCAAAGGCTTTCAACTGTGACTTCCCATTGTCATGGATGAAGACCCTACAACCAAAGATTTGGAAATAAGATATGTTAGGAATTCTTCCTGTCCATATTTCATATGGTGTTTTGTCGTGTCGTTTGCAGAGAAGCGTTCGATTCTGCGTGTAGCATGCTGTATTGGCTGCTTCAGCCCAATATTTCATTGGAAGCTTTGAGTCAGCAATCATGGTGCGAACGGCTTCTTTGATGATTCGATTTCTTCTTTCAGCAACTCCATTCTGCTGTGGTGTGCGTGCTGAGGAGGTCTGATGTGCTATGCCATGCTCCGTGCAGTAAGCTTCGATGGTAGAGTTTAAGAACTCTGTCCCTTTGTCGGAGCGGATGGTCACGATCGCTTGATTCTTCTCCACAGCCAATCGCTTGAGCAGTTGTGGTAGCTTGGTCAGAGTCTCCTTTTTGCTGTAGAGAAATACAACCCAAGTGTAGCGAGAGAAGTCGTCGACTACAACTAGAGTGTATTTTCTTCCATTCACACTAACTGGAGTAACTGGACCAAACAGATCCATGTGAAGCAGCTCGAGCACTCGCTTTGATGAGGCTTCTTCGAGACTGGCGAAGTGCTTCTTCGTCTGCTTCCCTCGTTGGCATGGTGAGCATGGATGGTCTTTGATGAAGACTTCATTTGGTATGCCTTGCACCAAACCTTTTCGAGCTAAGCGATTGATTGCTTTGAAGTTGAGATGGTTTAAGCGTCTGTGCCAAAGCCATCCTATCTCTGTAGCACTCCTTGCTACTAAGCACGTTTCCACTTTGCAGCTATCCCATTGTGCTATATAGACGTTCGTCTAATTCCAGTAAGCACAATCTGGGATGTGAGTTTGCTCTTCACAATGCACTTGTTGGAGATGAACTCCACCCTGTACCCTTTATCACAAAACTGTGAAATGGACAACAAGTTGTGCTTGAGTCCTTCCACATAGGAGACTTCTTCAATTGTGAGCTTTCCAACTTTCAGTGCGCCGTATCCCCTGGTGCTTCCTCGAGAGTTGTCACCAAAGGTTACGTGTGGACCCTTCTTCTCTATGTAATCTTGAAGTAGAGCTCTCATGCCGGTCATGTGTCTTGAACATCCACTGTCCAAGTACCAAATTTGTTGACCTTCGCATGGCATGGGATCCACGGCGCTCACCTGCAATTAGACAGATTTTGGTACCCAAATCAGTTTGGGTCCTTGCAGGTTAGTTCCCTTAGGTACCCACACTTGCTTCACTTTCTTTTGAAATGAAGCTTGTGCTTTGGGCTTCTCGACCTTCGAAAACTGTGACTTCTGCCTTGAAGCAGCTTCACATGTGCAACAGTGTGTGCAAGAGGGGTAGCGGCTCGCTTCAGTCCTACCAATGCTCTTTCCATTTTGCTTATATCCTGAAGCGACTCGCTTTGGATTAGCTGTGGTTTTAGAGACTGATTTAAGATTTCTAGACTGTCGAAGCGGCTCGCTTGGTTTCCTCGAAGCGGTCCAACTAGTGTTTTGACCACGACTCGCTTGAGTAACCTTGGGAGTTCGAAGCGGCCTCTTTGGTGCTTCGAATTCTTCCCCCTCAACGTTAGTCCGGTTGGACCATCTCCAGTCCGGATAACGTGACACATAGACATTACTCCTCTTCTAGAAAGGGAGATCCTTTGTCTCTCGTGTCTTGGCTTGAGGCTTAGAAGCTACAACTGGTTTCCCTTTACCTTTGGATTGGTTATTTTTAGCATTGTGAGTGCTCGGGATAGTTGTATTTTGCTTACCCTTAGATTCAGTCCTTAAAGATATAGACATCTTCATTGGCCTTTTCTTAGGGTTCTCAGCCATTTTGCCTTTGTCTTTGTTAGTGGTCGCTTTGGATGCAGTGGGCATTTCCAAAATGACTGATGGTGTGTTTGAAGCACCGACAAAGACAGTCGGCTTGGAAGGTCCACCCTCAAATCCAAGTCCTTCCTTTCTACCAAAAGGTAGAAGAGAACTCTCTAGTGCCTGTCTAGCATATGAAGCTTTGTTTAGGTTGGTGACTAGAGTGGATTGGGCTTCATACCTTCCTTCCAAGCTCTGATGTCTCGCGAAGAGATCCTCGAACTTACTAGACATAGCCCTTAGATTAAGTTTGACTTGGTCAAGCTCAGTGGCTAGCTTTCGGTTCTCCTTCTCGCTTTGAGACAGAGCTTGTTGCAGCACTTCGTGATCACTTGACAATTTAACGTGCTTGTCAAGCAATTCACTCCATGTTGAGGAATTGGGTTCCTCTTGGTGCGAGTGTGCGAGTGTAGTTGAACTAGATGGGGGATAGATGAATACCTCTCCAGTTTCTTCATCGGTGAGCGCCATAAATCCTAGATCCTCACCATCACTGGAATTTGGATCAGTGAATGCATCTGAGTCGCTTGGTGGATCTTCAGTTGTAGCGACCGGCACTTCACTCGCTACGAGCGCTCGCCTTGGTGCATCCCTTTTTGCTTTCAGTTCTTCTCGCTCCTTCGCACTCAGCTTTGGGCAATCGGATTTGTAGTGGCCCATCTTATGGCAATGGTAACACTCCACTTCCATCATGTCTCTCGGGATCGGCTTTGTCGTCTCTTCTCTCTTTCCTTTTCCTTCTCGAGCTTCAGTGCTCCTCCCTTTGTATTGCTTGTAGAATCTTTTATATTTGCCCACTCGAGAATTCATTTTGTTGAAGTTTTTGGATAAGAACGCAATGTGTTCTTCCAATTCTTCCCTCGTCATCTTGGCTAGCGACTGCTCGCTTGGCCCTTCGGCAGCTTTGAATGCTACTCCTTTTGACGTAGTGGGCGCTTCCTCTTCTTCGTCGAGGTTCATTCGATTCAGATCGAATTCATGAGCTTTCAGTTCGGAAAACAGAATCTCCGGTGTGAACTTTGATAGATCCTTGGTTGCTAGATACAGCTCCTTCATAGTTTGCCACTTCCTTGTGAGAGCTCGGACAATCTTCAGGTTGACTTCCTTATCTGTGAGTTCCTTCCCAAGCGAGTTGAGAGTTGCAATGATGTTTGTAACTCTCAGCTCAAAGGTGTCGATGGACTCTCCTGGCTTCATTATCAGACTCTCAAACTCCCGCATCTGAACGGCGAGTTTGTTCTCCTTGATTTTGTCTGTTCCTTGAGAAATGAGGGCTAGAGTTTCCCACATTTCTTTCGCCGTCGCACACTTCCTGATTCTAGGAAGATAGGCATCCGACACGGTGCTCTGCATCGTGTGGCGTGCAATCTTGTCGAGGTTGGCAACTTTGAAGTCGTTTGGAGTATACTCATCTTTATCCTTTTCAACGTACTCTTGTCTGACATGAGCTTCGCGTCCTTCAGCAGCTGGTACGTTCACAGATATGGCTTTCTTGATTTCAATTGGTCCGTCCTCTATGACTTCCCACATCCGGTCGTGGATGGAGCAAAGGAAGCTTTCTACTCGGAAACTCCATGTCTCGTTTCCTTCGATCGAGAACTGTGGAAGGTTTGAAGCACTGTATGTAGACATAGCAAACTATCAGCAGTAAATGCAATATGCGTGAGTGAGGTTTTGATGCACTTAGGAAAATAGGATCCGGTTCAGTGAGACAACGTGAAGCGAGTGGGGACTCGCTTCGGATATGCAAAGCAGAGGATCGAAAGAACCGCTGCTCTGATACCACTTGTTGGTCCCGGTTTGTTAATAGGAAAAATACGAGGAGGGGGGGGGGGGGGGGGGGTGAATACGTATTTTGAAGTTTTTCAACTTCAAATCCCTTAACTCAGAGTAACAAGTAAAGAGCTCTTTTTGAAACTTAAGACCTAGCTGAAGCTAGATCTACAGTACGTAGCTTGCCTACTTGACCGAAGTGAACACATGATCAAGAGGGAGTCTTTACTCGTATGTGCGGAATTTGGTGAGCTATAATCTTTCCTAAGTAATTGAAAATCCAAGTTAAGTTTGTTTATATGCACGTGCAATGGATAATCGAATACTGTAAAGAGATTAAGGTAAGAGAGATACGACACCAAGAATTATAGTGGTTCGGAGATAAAGCTCCTACGTCCACTTGTTGCACGACGGCAACTGTTCTTTTCACTCAAGAACTTGAAGGTTACGGGTCCTTCAAAAACCTGGTCGAGATCGGGCTTCACTCGCCTAGATCAAACGACAGACGTAGTGATTGCGGGTTCACTACACAAACCTAACAAAGACTGGAAGCTTCACTTGCTTCAGTCAAAACACGACAGGGAGATTACGGGCTCTCCTTACAGCCTAGCTTCGATCGAGCTCTACACAAACGATGTAAGTGTAAGCTTGGATCTCAACTCTTCGATCGAGGCTTCTTCAATCGATGAAAGAAGGGCCTTGGATCTGGACAACCTAACGACAACACTCAAAAACCTAACAGACAAAGTATAGGGTTTTTGGTTAGGACACACTATGAAGAACTCTTTACAGTAGATGCAAAGATTGGCTAGAGTTCTTCTTCTAAGCTTTGGATGTATGAAGTGGGCTTAGAATCTAAGTGTGAAGGTTGTGAAGACGAGTTCCGATGAACTGGAAACTCGGAGAACACTGGAAAACAAAGACTCGAAGATTGCTAGAAAGCTGGGAGTGTTTGTTTGCAGTAGGCTCGTATGCGCAGGTAGTGTTCTCTGCTTCTTCGTCTTCATCCTTCACTATTTATAGGCGGAGGGTTGGCTGAGATCCGTTGCTTGGTTGGTGGCCTTGTCCCTCCTCCTCTCGACAGTACTTGCGCAGGCTGGCAACTTTTCAGATGTGCAGTTTTGGATTTTTGCCGGAAATGGCTAAGTTCCAATTTCAACAGTAACTGGAGCGACCCAGTACTGTTACGGCGCCTTGTCGGCCTGGCAGTCAACTCTTCCGCTCCACTCCGCCTTCGACACGTGGAGATCTCGTAATTAATGCTACGATCTCCTGTTGACTGGAGTTCAAAATATGGGCGGGAGTTGTGCTGTCGCTTTCTGGTAGGTAGTGGCTCGCTTTGCTTTGAAGTTGTAGCGTCCGCTCTAGTTGAGTCACTTCGTAGTCATTCTGTAGTGAGTCACTTCGGGAAATAAAGTTCCCTAGTGACTGCTTTGGAAACTGCTGACTAGAGTTGACTAGCTTTGACTCTTCACTGTAGCGCTTGCTTCGCTTCGCTTTGGCGGACTCACTTCGAATCTACTGTAGCGATCGCTTCGCTACGCTGTTCTTCGACATGCTTCACTTCAGTTTGCTTGGCTTGCTTCGCTTTGAAAAACACACTCAAGCGAGTGGCCTTCACTTGAACTTTTGAAGCCTAATCTAAGCAAAAGAGCCATCCTAACAAAGTAGGCTTAGAAAAATTCTAACCTATTAACTACATCAAAGTGGGTCACTTGGGAGCTGGACACTTGGGGTTTTGGGATCCAATCAAAACAAATGACTTCGTTTATCAAGTATCCTACATAGTTCCCCCTTAACAAGTTGGTCCATAACAATTCCCAACAGTGGTCGCTTTGGATGCAGTGGGCATTTCCAAAGTGACTGATGGTGAAGTGTGAGAAGCACCAACAAAGACAGTTGGCTTGGAAGGTCCACCCTCATATCCGAGTCCTCCCTTTCTACCAAAAGGTAGAAGCGAGCCCTCTAGTGCCTGCCTAGCATATGACGCTTTGTTCAAGTTGGCAACTAGAGCGGACTGGGTTTCATACCTTCCCTCCAAGCTTTGATGTCTAGCGAAGAGATCCTCGAACTTACTAGTCATAGCCCTTAAATTAAGTTTGACTTCGTCAAGCTCACGGGCTAGCTTTCGGTTCTCCTTCTCGCTTTGAGACAGAGCTTGTTTTACCACTTCGTGGTCGCTTGACAATTTCTGGTGTTTGTCAAACAACTCACTCCATGAAGAGGATTGTTCTTCCTCATTGACAGTGTGTGCTAGTGTAATTGAAGTGATTGAAGGATAGAAGAATACCTCTCCTATTTCTTCGTCGGTGAGCGCCATAAATCCAAGATCCTCACCATCACTGGAGTTTGGATCTGTGAATGCATCTGAGTCGCTTGGTGGATCTTCAGTTGTAGCGACCGGCACTTCACTCGCTACGAGCGCTCGCCTTGGAGCATCCCTCTTGGCCTTCAATTCCTCGCGCTCTTTAGCACTTAGCTTTGGGCAATCGGATTTGTAGTGGCCCATTTTGTGGCAGTGATAGCACTCCACATCCATCATGTCTCGCGGGATCGGCTTGGTCGTCTCTTCTCTCTTCCCTTTTCCTTCTCGAGCATCAGTGCTCCTCCCTTTGTACTGCTTGTAGAATCTTTTGTATTTGCCTACTCGAGAATTCATCTTGTTGAAGTTCTTGGATAAGAACGCAATGTGTTCCTCCAGCTCTTCCCTCGTCATCTTGGCTAGCGACTGCTCGCTTGGCCATTCGACAGCTTTGAATGCTACTCCTTTTGACGTCGTGGGAGCTTCATCCTCTTCGTCGAGGTTCATTCGATTCAGATCGAATTCACGAGCTTTGAGTTCAAAAAATAGAATCTCCGGTGTGAGCTTAGATAGATCCTTGGTAGCTAGGTACAGCTCCTTCATTGTCTGCCACTTCCTTGTGAGAGCTCGGACAATCTTCAGGTTGACTTCCTTATCTGTGAGTTCCTTCCCAAGCGAGTTGAGAGTTGCAGTGATGTTGGTAACTCTGAGCTCGAATGCGTCGATGGATTCTCCTGGCTTCATTATCAGGCTTTCAAACTCCCGCATCTGAACGGCGAGTTTGTTCTCCTTGATTTTGTCTGTTCCTTGAGAAATGGGGGCTAGGGTTTCCCACATTTCCTTCGCCGTTGCACATTTCCTTATTCGTGGTAGATAGGCGTCCGACACGGTGCTCTGCATCGTGTGGCATGCAATTTTGTCGAGGTTGGCAAGTTTGAAGTCATTTGGAGTATACTCATCCTTATCCTTCTCCATGTATTGTTGACGAACGTGGGCTGGTCGACCTTCAGCGGCTGGAACATCCACAGATATGGCTTTCTTGATCTCGATTGGTCCGTCCTCAATGACCTCCCACATTCGGTCGTGGATGGAACACAGGAAGATCTCGACTCGAAAGCTCCAGATCTCATAGCCTTCAATGGAAAACTGTGGAAGACTAGAAGCACTGTATGTAGACATGGCAAACAGTCAGTAGTATATGCAGTATGCGTGGGTGAGGTTTTGATGCACTTAGGAAAATAGGATCCGGTTCAGTGAGACAACGTGAAGCGAGTGATGGCTCGCTTCAGGTATGCAAAGCAGAGGCTCGAAAGAACCGCTGCTCTGATACCACTTATTGGTCCCGGTTTGTTAATAGGAAAATACGTAGAGGGGGGGGGGGTGAATACGTATTTTGAAGTTTTTCAACTTCAAATCCCTTAACTCAGAGTAACAAGTAAAGAGCTCGCTTGAAACTTAAGACCTAGCTGAAGCTAGATCTACAGTACGTAGCTAGCCTGCTTGACCGAAGTGAGTACTTGATCAAGAGGGAGTCTTTACTCGTATATGCGGAATTTGGTGAGCTAAAAATCTTTCCTAAGTATTTAAAATTTCCAGATTAGGTTTGTTTAGATGCAATATGCAATGGATAATCAACCAAGTAAGAGTTTAGGGATAGAGAGATACGACACAGAGAATTATAGTGGTACGGAGATAACGCTCCTACGTCCACTTTGTTGCACGACGGCAACCGTTCTTTTCACTCAAGAACTTGAAGATTTCGGGCTCTTCAAAAGCCTGGTCAAGATCGAGCTTCACTCGCTTGGATCTGACAAACGCTGGGTGATTCCGGGTTCACACCAAAAACCTAACTAGACTGGAAGCTTCACTCGCTTCAGTCGGACAGACAGGGAGATTACGGGCTCTCCTTACAGCCCAGCTTCGATCGAGCTTTACACAAACGATGTAAGTGTAAGCTTGGATCTAAACTCTATGATCGAGGCTTCTTCAATCGGTGAAAGAAGGGCCTTGGATCGAAAACAACCTAACGACGACTCAAAAACCTAACAGACTGGGTTTAGGGTTTTTGGTTGACGAACACACTATGAAGAGCTCTTTACAGTAAGTGCAAAGATGGCTAGAGCTATTCTTCTAAGCTTGGATATGGAATGGGCTTAGACTCTAAGTGTGAAGGTTGAGAAGACGAGTTCCGATGAACTGGAAACTCGGAGAACACTTGGAAACAAAGACTCGAAGATTTGCTCGAAGGCTTGGGAGTGTTTGTTTGCAGTAGGCTCAAATGCTCAAGTAGTGTTCTACTTCTCTTCGTCTTCATCCTTCACTATTTATAGGCGGAGAGATGGCCGAGATCCGTTGCTTGGTTGGTGGCCTTGTCCCTCCTCCTCTCGACAGTACTTGCGCAGGCTGGCACCTTTTTCAGACGTCCAGTTTTGGCATTTTGCCAAAATTGGCTAACTTACAAGGTTAACAGTAACTGGAGCGAGCCAGTACTGTTGCGGCGCCTTTGTCGGCCTGGCAGTCAACTCTTCCGCTCCACTCCGCTTTCGACACGTGGAGATCTTGTAATTAATGCTACGATCTCCTGTTGACTGGAGTTCAAAATATGGGCAGGAGTCGCGCTGTCGCTTTCTGGTAGGTAGTGGCTCGCTTCGCTTTGAAGTTGTAGCGTCCGCTTTAGTTGAGTCACTTCGTAGTCATCCTGTAGTGAGCCGCTTCGGGAAATAAAGTTCCCTAGTGACTGCTTTGGAAACTGCTGACTAGAGTTGACTAACTTTGACTTTTCACTGTAGCGCTTGCTTCGCTTCGCTTTGGCTTTGAACTGTAGCGCTCGCTTTGCTTCGCCTTGACTTTGAACTGTAGCGCTCGCTTCGCTTCGCCTTGACTTTGAACTGTAGCGCTTGCTTCGCTTCGGTTTGGCAGACTCGCTTTGAATCTACTGTAGCGATCGCTTCGCTACACTATTCTTCAGCACGCTTCACTTCGGCTTGCTAGACTTGCTTCGCTTCGAAAAACACACTCAAGTGAGTGGCCTTCACTTGAAAATTTGAAGCCTAAAATCTAAGCAAATTAAAGAGCCATCCTAACAGAGTAGGCTTAGAAAAATTCTAACTTATCAACTACATCAAAATGGGTCGCTTGGGAACAGAACGCTTTGGGGTTTTGGGATCAAATCAAAACACTAAGATATCCCTTATAGGTTCCCCCTTAACATATTCGTTCTTAACAATTCCCAACACTATTACCCTCAACAGTCGAACTTTCAAGACTGGCAGTATCAACCTGGTCTTCATGAAGAGCAGTATTATCAGCCTCGTCGCCCTCGCTCAAAGAAATCCAAGGCTCCCAAGCCCAAGACCGCCACTGCCTCGTCCTCAGCCTCGGATAGAAGCAGACCGGCGAAACAAATCTGGGTCCCAAAGGCCGTTCCCGCAACCGATCTAGCACCCAATCTCAAATGGGTTGCTAAGTTTAACTAATTGCAGGGTGGGAAGGCTCAAAGAAGGAGCCAAGCAGCTCATGGAGCTGTATGGATCATTGATAGTGGATGCTCAAAGCACATGACGTGTGACAAAACGCTACTATCAAACTATCAAGAACGAGACGGGCCACTTGTAACCTTTGGAGGAAATTCTAAGGGACTTACGAGAGGCCAGGGCGATCTAAAAGTTGGTAAAACAACTATCTCTAACGTCTCATATGTTGAAGGTCTTAATCATAACCTATTCTCTGTGTCGCAATTCTGCTCGAGTGGTAAAAGAGTAGAATTCACTGCTAACAAATGTCTCGTGAAAAATGAGGAAGGAGAAATACTTCTTACCGGAATCTTGCAGGATAGACTCTACATTGTTCAATGGAATGATTGGATAGAGACCTGCCTGGTCACAAAGGCTGATTCCGAGACAAGCTGGCTATGGCACAAGAGGTTGAGTCATTTGAACTTCAAGGCCATCAACAAGCTCGCACGCAACAAGCTGGTGAACGACCTGCCAGATCAAGTTTTCGATCGCGATCATATTTGCAAAGCCTGTCAAGCTGGAAAGCAAACAAAATCATCCTTTCCAAGTGTGACGGCACAAGCTTCAAATCGAATTCTTGAGCTTCTCCATCTCGACCTCTTTGGTCCAGTCACTCCCTTGAGTATAAACGGTAGAAAATATGCTCTCGTTATTATAGATGATTATTCTAGATTTACGTGGGTTATTTTCATGTACAAGAAGAAGGAGACATTGGAGAAGCTACCTGCGTTGTTGAGCAAACTGTGCAATCACAAGGAGAAATCCATCATCTCCATTCGATCCGATCGAGGCACCGAATTTATCAATGCTATGATCGAAGAATATTGCACAAAGAGTGGAATTCATCATCAAACTTCAGCAGCTCGTACACCTCAACAAAATGGCGTAGTGGAACGCCGTAACAGGTCGCTGAAGGAAGCAGCTCGTACCATGTTGGATGAAACCAACCTTCCAAAGAAGTTTTGGGCAGAGGCCGTGAACACTGCCTGCTATACCCAAAACAGGTCGATCATCACTACCCGACATGGAAAGACTCCATATGAGTTGTGGAACAACAAGATCCCCAGGTTAAAGTATTTTAAAGCGTTCGGGTGCTTGTGTTACATTCATAACAATGGGAAATCTCAATTAAAAACTTTTGATAGCAAGGCCGATCCAGGAGTATTTTTAGGATACTCGGAGGTTAGCAAAGCTTATAGAGTTTTTAATAAGAAAACCCTAGTTGTGGAGGTAACACCTCATGTTGTGTTTGATGAATCTACTTATCTGTACAGAGATTTTAGTACAGGTCCAGATCATTCTGCTGCTAACAGGCCGTCTAACTCCCCCATTGCTGACCTGCTAGTGTGGACTCCAACCGATCTAGAGGAAGAGGATCAATCTGATCCGAAGGTCACACAGCAAGGGGGAAGTGATGCAAATGATACTTCGAGCTGTAATACATCAGCCGGTCTTAACCAGGCTGATCCCCCATCCTCAGTCCCCCAGACTGATGTTGTTCACGACCTTACACCCCAAATCGAGCAGCTCGATAGCACAATGGAGCAGCTCAACATCCAGGCCGAACAGCAGCCTGATCAACAGCCCGAGCAACAGCACGTGCCCACTGATCAACCTTCAACTCACCCGGAGTTTGACGAACCCATTAATGAGCCCGATCCAATCATTTCAAACGAAGAAAGAGCTCGACGCAGACGTTGGATCGATGCTCATCCAAAAGAACTCATTGTTGGGAACCCAAACTAAGGAGTGCGAACAAGAAGGACAATTGGTGAAAGTGCTCTATTAAGCTGCTATCTCTCTCGAATTGAACCCAAAGATGCAATTGAAGCTCTTCGTGATGCTGATTGGATTCAAGACATGCAAGAAGAACTCAATGAATTCAAGAGAAATGAAGTATGGTCTCTAGTTGATCGTCCTTATCATCAGGGCGTCATTGGAGTCAAATGGGTTTACAAAAACAAGAGAGATGAATCTGGAGAAGTTGTCAGAAATAAAGCCCGATTGGTAGCAAAGGGTTACTGCCAACAAGAAGGAATCGATTATGATGAGACGTTTGCCCCAATTGCAAGATTAGAAGCTATAAGGCTGTTTCTAGCTTATGCCGCTCATCAACGATTCAAAGTCTACCAGATGGATGTAAAAAGTGCGTTCCTCAATGGCGTTCTCGAAGAGGAAGTCTATGTGGAACAGCCTCCAGGATTCGAGGAGGGTGATTCAAGCAAAGTCTACAAACTACACAAGGCCGTATACGGACTTAAGCAAGCTCCTCGAGCTTGGTATGAGACGCTATCATCCTTTCTCATCGAATCAGGATTCAAGCGTGGTTCGGTCGACAAAACGCTATTCACTATCAAAGTGAATGAACATATCCTTTTAGTACAAATTTATGTTGATGATATCATTTTTGGATCTAAATCTCCCATTTTATGCGAAAAATTTGGTAACCTCATGACAGAAAAATATAAAATGTCTATGATGGGGGAAATGAATTTCTTTCTAGGGTTGCAGGTCAAGCAGTCCGATGAAGGAATCTTCATTAGCCAAACAAAGTACGCACACGAGTTGGTTGACAAGTTTGGTGTCAAAGACAGCAAGCCCGTCAAAATACCGATGCTCTCTGGTGGGAAGATCGACCCGGATCCCGAAGGAAAACCTGCCAACATAACAAAGTACAGGGGTTTAATTGGTTCATTACTTTATTTAACTGCTAGTCGACCTGATATCACTTTTGCAGTTGGAGTGTGTGCTCTATATCAAGCTAATCCGAAGGAATCCCACTTGGAAGAAGCAAAGAAAATTCTTCGA
This sequence comes from Thymus mandschuricus, assembly GCA_029379335.1. NCBI lineage: Eukaryota > Viridiplantae > Streptophyta > Magnoliopsida > Lamiales > Lamiaceae > Thymus > Thymus mandschuricus. The sequence continues at coordinate 7,094,597 of CM057082.1, read as the reverse complement.
TACATCAAAGGAACCACAAATTTAGGTCTTTGGTATCCTTGTGATGATAATTTGCAGCTTACAGGTTATTCAGATTCTGATCATGCAGGGTGCAAGCTCGATAGGAAATCTACCTCGGGTACTTGCCATTTTCTCGGAAACAAGCTGATATCATGGTTTTCAAAGAAACAAACTTCAGTAGCCACCTCCACCACAGAGGCCGAGTACATGGCCGCAGGGAGTTGTTGTGCACAAATCTTGTGGATCAAACAACAACTCAAAGACTATGAAGTTGAAGTCAGTGAAGTGCCTATATTCTGCGACAGCTCGAGTGCTATCGCCATTACTCAAAATCCAGTTCTCCATTCAAGATGCAAACACGTGGATATTCGACATCACTTTATTCGTGATCACGTGGAAAAGAAGAACGTGGCTATTGAGAAGATACACACTGATATTCAACGAGTTGATATCCTAACCAAACCCCTAGCCGAAGAAAGATTCAAAATGTTGTGTGGAAAGTTAGGGTTATTAAATGTTGAGTCAACAGATCGTTCGTGACTCATCAGGCCGATCGTAAGTTAACAGGCCGTCATCTTCTCAACAAGCATGATACCTTTTTCAAAACAGTCCGTTCGGGACCAACAAGGAAACAACAGGCCGTTCGTGACCCTACAGCAAGTCTCTTTTCTACAGGACGGTTGTGGGTCAAAAGGCCGTTTCTTTACAACAGGCCGTTCATAAGTGAACAGGCCGTCAACTTCTATGCAGGCCAGTTCTAGAAATCAGGCCGTTATAAAGGGGGGAACAGACCGTCAATTACTGAACAGGCTGTTTGTGATTCTACAGCCCGTCATCTCTTAAAACAGGCCATTCCCTACCAACAGGCCGATATCTATTCAACAGGACGATTGTCAAATAACAGATCGGCCTGTATTCCTCAATTTGAGGGGGAACACTTGCCCAAAATGATTCATCATTTGAGGGGGAACAAAGGCCGATGTCTGCCTCCAGGGCGTTTATTTCGACAGGCCGATGTCATAAATCCAGGTCGTTTATTTTGACAGGCCGTTCTCTGCCACAAGGCCGACATCATCAGGCCGATATCAACCTGAATGCCACCTGCATTAATGAAGGGAGAATCAAAAGGGCAGTATCACCCTTTTGTCGTACATTTAATTTCTTTAATACGCATTGAATTCTTTCAATTATTAAAATTTATGTCTCAATGTGTTACATTGTTTAAGGCTGTTATTTTGCAGAAAATAAGGAAAAAGGGAGTAATGATTACCATGCTTGTAACACATCTAGTCAAGTGTCAAATATTGACACATAGACCAATGTTGCATTTAATTCCCTGCCACTTTTCTGAAAAAGTACTGTTTAACGCACGTTTCCATTAACCCACGCGCGGATGTGAATCGTTTCACATTCCACGCGCTCTAATCGTGTGGTCGTGGGTGAGAGGGAAAACTTTAACCTTTTCAAATTCGAACGATCACGACCGTTCGAAATATCTATATATGTCATGCAGTTTTCTCTCAAAAACATTACTTACTCTCATCATCTTCTTCAAAAACCTAATTTTTCATTCTCTGCAAAATCAACCGCCGCCGTCGTGCTTCTCATTCTCTGTTGATTTTCTCTCTACATTCCCACTCTCTGAACAGAAATATCACCGTGGTTTGTGCTTTATCGATGTCTTTGCTTTCATCTTTCATCAAGAGTGTTTGATTACTAATCTATCTATCTTGTTTTGCCGAAAATCAGCATCAATGGCACAAACATCAACTTCCGGCAAACCGGAGATGCACTGGGATGCTATCTCTGCATATCTGGAGTCACATATCAAATACTAGCCATATATGGTTCGTGAGAACTTTGGTTTCCGCGATCTGGACTCCATGTTCGCGCTGGTGGAGACATGTTTTCCCTTTCACCAGATTATCTCAACCAGACCGGCGAAGTTCCTCCCCAAAATAGTGTCCGCCTTCTTCTACAATTGGAATAAGGGCGATTCCATCTCATCCCACACCATCTCCCTCGGGACTCAAAAGGCCGTCCATCACATCAACGTCCTTGACGCCGTTAAAGCGGCTTTCGGCATTGGGGATGGCGGAGAAATGCAACTCTCCGACATCAAGAAGGACCAACTGCAGTCCGTTATCGACCGCGTCCTTATTGAACCAGGGCCGTACTTGGAGAGGTCGTTCAAGAGGACCGAGCTGCGTCCTAAGTACAGGCTACTTATGGACTTTATTCAACGGTGCTTCCTAGGGCACGTTGGCAACCACGACCAGGTCACGCCCTTCAAATTCCAGATAATGACGGCCGTGATACTCAACCTGCCAATCAGTTGGGCCAAACTGATGGTCTCCCTGCTCTGGGAGGAGGCCAGGCAGATCGAATGCCAAATGGAAGGAGAGGCCGTGGTGGGAGTGCGTCTCCACACAGAGAAAAGGCCGCTTCGTCTCGGGACGAAGGCGACCTGCATCATCATTTCCTTCTTCAAGAATAGGAAATGGTCGGATGCGGACGAATTCCCCTCATTCCCAAGGATCTCCATCAGCTCGAGATGGCTATCGGGGTCGCGCCGCAAAATTTCTACGGGTCGTCGGACCATGCAAGGGAGCATCTCACTCGGACTGGGCAGTCCAAAATTGGGTGGAGGGTGCCGGCTCGCCCTGTGCAAAAGAAGAGGAAGGCCGATGATGTGCCAGTGCCCTCTCGCCCTGCCAAAAAGACGCCCCCTCCAAAGAAATCCAAACCAACTGCTCCTCTTCCGGTCAGGCCGATGCACCACGTGTTTCCGATGGAGCCCGTGGCCGTGGAGCCTATTTCTGTCAGGCCGCCCACGCCTTCGCCCTCGCCCTCGCCTTCGCCCTCGCCCTCTTCCTCCCCGGAACGGACTCCATCTCCAGTCCGTACCGCGATCGAGCCGACCGCCTCGCAGCATCGCCCTGCATCATCTCTGCAGGTCATTGCCGGTTCCTCGCCCTCTCCCTCTCGCTCCCCTCCTCGCATTCGCGTTGGATCGGTGGAAATCCAAGATCTCACTGAAGAGGAGGAACCCCAAGACACCATCCTGCCAGTTCAACCAATCTCCGAGCAGGCCGTGTCTCTTGCTCACGCAATGGTGGCCTCAATGAAGGCTGAAGCAAGGCTGAAGGTCATCGACCTGATGCCGGGGATCAATCAACTCCCCAAGTCCCTCGACCTCGCAGCTCGCCTCCAGTTCTATCTGGTGTGTAAGTCGAGCTATTACTACGTCTTTCAAGCCTTGCTGCAGGTCGTCACTCTCGACGACCTGAAGGTCGAGGAGCTGGAGTTGGAGGCCGAGTTCAACTTCTTCAATGTGGAGGATGCAGCCGCCAATTTCCAATCACTTGTGCTGCGGCGCATGAAGGTCGAAGCTAAAATTCTGGGCATCGACCTTCGCCCCCTCTACACCAACTCTCGCGCCCTCTACAACTCAGCCGCCATTCATGGAGACGAGTTTGATGCGATTCGAACTCCGGAGCAATCGCCATCCAGGAATGTGGGTGGTGATCAAGCCCTTGATGCTGCTGCTCCGTCTCCTCAAGGTTCGAAGGTTGACATTGAGGTCGAGCTTAATTCTCTATCTGCCAAGCTCGATTCTCTTGTCATCAGCCTTCTCGACCAGATCAAGCAGGCCGTAGCAGAGGCCCAGGTCGATATTATGAATGAAGCCAAGACCCAGGCCGATGAAGCTGCCAGGGAGCGAGTCACGACTTTTGCCGTGAATCAATTGAAGGAATACACTGACAAGCTCCTGCCGGCCCAGCTCGTTGCAAACAGAATGGCGTCCCTGGAAGAAATCGGGGAAGTCAAGGAGGACGTTGCCAAGGTCGATCAGCGTGTGACCGACCTGACCTCATCAATTTCAAATTCGGCATCGGCCTCCAATGACCAAATCAACGCCATTCACGACACCCTCTCCTCTCTTCTTAATGGCCAACAAGAGTTGAGGGATGCCGTGACCAAGCTGCAGGAGGAGGACGCTACTCTTCTTTCCCTCATCAGAGCCCTTTCTGATGATGTCGAAAAGGGGGAAGAAGAAAGAGCAGCCGCCGCCGCCAAGAAGAAGAGGTCAAGCAAATCCAAAACCTCTTCATCTTCCTTGGCTCCTCCCTCTCCTCCTCCTCCGCCTCAAAAGAAGCCTGCTTCCCAGGCCGCCTCCTTCAAGGCCGTCGGCCTCGTCGCCTCCCAGGCCGATCCCATAGCAGCTGCCGCTGCTGCTGAGGCCGCCGCCTCCAAAGCTCGATTGGCTAAAGAGGCCGAGCTGATTCAAGCCATGCATCTGGCTGGTGCGACGCCGGAGCAGGCCATGAACCCTGTCGAGCAGAAACGCTTCATTGCGGAGCGCCGGGCTGCTGAAGCGAGGAAGAAGGCCGAGATAGACTGGATCAGCCAGTCGTCCCACGCCCTCACTCTGGAAGCTGGAGTCCTGCAGGCTGTTGAGTGGCTCAACGAAAATCAAAACGCCCTGCTGCGGGAACTCAACAGTTGCTTCATCCTCCTTCACTACTGGATCAAGGACCCCTCCCTGCCTGAAGACACCGATGATGCATATGCAGCCTACATGCTCAAATTTCCACACCAAGATTTCGTTGGTGAACTTCGGAAGAAGGCTGCAGAGGCCGGTGCGATACTAAGGGCTCCTGCCAAGCAATATTTTGCGCCCTTGGTTCTTGGTAATTCGGGGTACTAGGATTACTCCCGAATCGACCAATACATCGCACTGACCGCCATCGGGCTGAACGTGAATGTTTCAAATTCCGATCCCGACTACTGCCGTATAAGGGATGGAATCTATGCCAGCATGAAGGCCAAGTCGAGGGAGCAGATCCAGGAAGAGCGTATAGCAGCCCGTGCCCAGCAGAAGTAAAGATAGATGATTTCGTATAATTTTTGATATTCATTTATGCTCACAGCCTGTATTGTAAATTCTCTATGTATTTCGCTATCGAGCTTAATGAAGCAAAAATCATCTTTCGACCTGACGACAATATCTTTGTCCAGGCAATCTGCCTTTACTGCTTTATTTACTTTGTTTATTTATCTGCCGCACTTATAATTCCTTATCAACCTTATATGGTTAATCGATCTTACATCGCTTTACATCTTAGGAATTATTTGTAAAGTGTATGGTTTCGACATCATCAAAAAGGGGGAAATTGTTGGGAACCCCTTGCAGTTTGATTTTGATGATGTTTTTCGAAACCACACTTAGGCATATTTTACTTGTTTAGGGTTAAGGCCGATAGATCGACCTACTACCTGTTAGTGCAGGTCGATGCTCTATAAAGTCTAGAATCAAGTTTGATCCACCCTGTAAGAGAAAGGTCGTTTATACGGCCTACCTCATTTGGATCGAGCTGGATCATCAAGCTGTCTATCGACCTCCCTTCTCAAGCTTCCAGCCTGCTTTGACTTTGAAGATTTCAAGCTGGATTTCAATATCAAGGTCGATGCCCCGCCTTCATGGAGCTACACGACCTGATTCTTGCCACGTGGTGTGCCAGCAAGGATGAACTTTCCCAACGGCTAGAAGTGAGTCAGCCTCCAAAGGCTAGTGCCACGTCAGCCTGACTCCAACGGCTAGTTTTTCAAAACTGCCTATAAATACTTCAGCTATTATCGGATTCAAGCACGGGAAACTCAATCTATCAACGCCAAATCTCTGCCAAAGTCTCTCTCAAGTTCATATCCATTCAAGTGTTCGAAATCCGATTAGTTTCCCAAACACTTGACGAAGAGAGATTTTCTACTCCGATAAAAGCCCAACGACGAAGCGTTCACTGCTGCTTGTCGTTGATTCAACATCTTCTTCTCCGACTCGTTCGAAGTTAGAAAGTGTGCTTTGTATTTTTCACCATTGTAGAGTTAGTCAAGCTCTGTAGTGTGTGAAGGTTGTTTGTACTTGTTTAGTACGAAAGGTTGTAAGGGTCACGACCCAAAACTCGTGTCTAGATATATTCAAGTTAGAGTGTATTTAGAACTGATACTCAGTCAGTATAAATAAGAGAGAGGTGGATCCAAAGGTAAAGGGATTCTCAGGTCGAGTCGGCCTGACGTGGACGTAGGAGGGTTTCTCCGAACCACGCTAAATTGTGGTCTCTCTCTCTCTCTCTCTCTCTCTCTCTCTCTCTCTCTCTCTCTATTTATCGTCCTTATTATTATTATCAACTGACAAGCATCAACCTGCATATAACGCATCAACCTGCTACTGTTCATCAGACTAAGATTTTTCAAAGAGTAAATCAACCTCCACCAACTTCCGCATAAGCACAGTTTGATAAATCAAGTTTGTTCCCAAACGAGCTTGATAGATCAACCTGTCTCTGATAACGATCGACCTTGACAATCGACCTTAGATCGACCTGATTTTACAAAAGTCAAAAACGGTTGGTTATTGGTGTATTCCCCCCCCCCCCCCCCCCCCCCCCCCCCCCCATACACCAATTACTCTTTCCCGGGACCAACACCTATAATATCCCTTAAATTTATTTAAAGTTAAGGATAATTAAGTAATAAAATATAATCATAATTAAGGATATAGTTTAGTTATAAAATTAGATTTGCATTAATTAAAATTAAAGGTAAATATATATCCAAACTATAAACATATCTACCTTCATCATTTTCTATTTATATTTCTCTCTCCTATATTTCTATGCGGCTATGCCTATATCACACAAACATATATTAATATGTGTTATTTCATTAACTAATTATAAATGCGATTTATTAATTTGAGTTAACCTTAATTAAAAATAAAACATTATATAGATTCGATAAGAGAAAAAGGAGAAATAATATATTTTGTTACTTCAGATTCTAATTGGGATTTCCATACTAATGATTGATAATTTACACGTACAATTTACATGTTTATATTCTTAAATCACTTGGGGAATCCCCTGAAAATATGATTAATTTGCTTAGTATTACCATTTTTCTTTATTTATTATACTATTTAATAAGGAAAAGCATCTGTACAGATGGTTAGAGAAAATAAATTGAAGATTAAAATCTTATCATATATATACTCATACTCGTGTTATCTAATGCCAATATTTAATGGTCGCACATTCGAGTTCATCTGTAATATTTTTAAGTTAATTATTTTAAGATTTCATGTTTTTTAAACTAGAACATTCTATAATCATAAGAACCTAAAGATGATGGATCTTAAATGAGAGATCATCATGATCCCGAAAAATTAGTGAACAAACGAACAAGTTTTATTATGATTTAAAATCTTGTAATTAAATAACATTGGGATACGCTCAGAGATATGAATAGACCACGTCCAAAAAGTCTTATGTGACCACAATCGATTTGTTTGGATATAATTAAAGGCTTTTTTAATATTAAGGGACAAAGATCAAATAACTAGAACTAGGGTTTTGAATTGGAACTATCTTTGATCCAATCAATATTCAAGTTCTTTATTATTATTATTTTTCTAAATTTATATTGTCATAATTTTATTTTTATTTTTTGATTAAAACAAGTTTGAATACTCCCTCCGTCCTTACTCATCAGTTCCATTTGGGATTGCACGGGTATTAAGGAAGGAGAGAGATATGTGGTTGTAATTCATGCTGAAGAAAGCTAGAGAGTTAATTGTTGCCGAGTATTCTTTACCATTTTAGGAAACGAGACTAATAAGTGGGACATACGAAAATGGCAAATGAAACTAATAACAATGGATAGAGGGAGTATTTCTTTTCAATAGAATTTTAGAAGAGATTGTGCAAACAACTATGCTTGCATTGTCTTCATAATATTTAAACATTGAAGTATATCGATGTGTAAAACGACACCACCACTTGATTATCATATTCTCAAAATTATATCTGTGAACATATTTATAGTTCGTTTTTTTTTTACAATTTATTAATCATGTGTTGGGCTTAAAATTTTGGTTTCTACTTTCTTGAAATAAAAATAAAAACCTTGATAATTACTCTATCGGTTGATGATTTCATCTATAAAGTCAAGTTTCTTTTAGGCACGAGAAATCTAGGAGATAGTGTGAAGTGTGAAAACATTATAGGGACCGTATTTTCATAAGAGTTACTCCCTCTATTTCATCTCATTATGTTTTATTATTTTATACCACTCATATAATCAAGAAACGAGATGAATAGAAAGGAACGGAGGGAGTAATGTTTTTTAAAAGTAAGAAGTATGAATTTTTGAATGAGAAAAAATATAAATTTTAAATGAATCTGATGAAATACTAAATAAGAGAAAGAATTAGACACAATTTGTATTCAATTGTAGGGGTGTCTAAATGGGTTCGGGTATTCGGGTATGTTCCGAAATACCCGACCCGAACGGATAGTATGGATACCCGAACCCGGCTTAATAGGGTAGTGGGGCGGGTTACGGATAATTTTTATTTTTTTTTTGGATATTTGAATACCCGATTACCCGTTAACGGATACCCGAATACCCAATTAATTTATATCAATGTAATTATAATAGATTTTTAATTCACCCTTTCAATTCATAGTTGGATGGATTATTATTAAATGTTGTTGAAGTCAGTTAAACTTTTTTGTATTTGAAAAATATTAGTATTAATAAAAAGAGTCTAGCTAAGAAACTGATTTACTGCAATTAATTGTATTTTTCTCTTACTTTTTTAGGAAATAAATAATACGAAAACATAATGCAATGTTGCTACTTTTATTTTTTTAAACTAGATTTTTTTTATATGATACTACTACGTTTATGTGATTTTTTTCTTTTCTTTATATATATATATATATATATATATATATATATATATATATATATATATATATATATATATTATAATTTTTGATCGGGTAATATGGTATCCTAAAATTACCCGAATTACCCGAGCTCCGGGTATTGGATACCCGAGTTATCCATTTGGGGCGAAAGGCGGAATGGATTTTTGCCTAATTTGGGTTTGGATACCCGACGAAAACGGGGCGGGTAACCTGCCCCGTCCCGTTTAGACACCCCTATTCAATTGACAACATATTCAAGGTATATCTTGAAAATCCGATTCGGTGACAAAAGAAGAATTATAACAGTAAAAATTTTACCGTGATGTATATCAACACTGTAGAGATTCTACTATATTACTTTCTTTGTCTTCTATATTAGCGGGAAAAGATAAACAACACACATTTAAAAAAAGTATTAGGTGATTGTATAAAAAGTAAAAGTAGATGATACTGAAAAAGTAAGTAAAAGTATTGTAAATAATATAAAATGTTAAGGGCGATATGATAATTTTGTTAAGGGAATCTTTTCAATTTAATCTGTCACACTAATTTGGGGTACGTTACAAAAGGGAAATTATTACATTAATATGAGAGACAGATGGAGTAAGTTATTATTTATGTTAATTTTGTTCCAGAATATTGGTGTTATTATTTATATATCAATCCATATAATATTTTTGAATATATATACCTGCACTATTGATTTTGTCTATCTTCAAAATATATGATTATTGAATATACGATAAATGATAAATGAAATGTGTAAATAACTTCCATTTTATATGATATTTAATTTATAGTACTTAATTACTTATAACTATCATTATGATAATGATTAATATCCACTTTTGCTTTTTATAAGGTAACCTAGAGAGTAAAGAGTACATAGTTTTTATAAGTTGTAGGAACAAAAGTGTATACAACATATGATTGATATAAGAAACTTAATTTATATCAATTTTTTCTACATCATATATCAACTTATTAGCATTTATCTAGCAATCAACAATTAATAACATTAACAATTTCAAACATTTTTTTAAACTAAAGGTTATACGTGCAACGCACGTTTTCTAAGCTAGTATATTTAAATGTACATTCAATTATATTTAGACTAATCAAAACTTATAGATGTTCACTAGTCCTAAATAAACAAATAAAAACAAGAATAATATCATGAAAACAAATAAAATAAATATTTCAGGGTTCGATTTCATTGAACAATTTGATCACTCGACTCCTATTCATCTAATTCCTCTATGTTTTCTCTTGAAGCAATCATGCAATTAGCCTAATTAACCTTTTGAGCATAATTAAACCCTAAGCAAACATGCAATCAATATTATCTCTAATTATTAATTAACATGTAACTTGAAAACAAATCTAAGGATTAAATACTCCCAAGTTAAGTTCAAATCAATTGGTTGTTGAAATCCTAACTTGTTCTATGTTCCCTGTTCAAATTTTGATTCTTCCCTGTTTGATCTTGAATTAAAATCAAGTAAAGAACAAATTGATGATCAAATATTTCGTTCATAAAAGCTCAATAACATACAAAAGATAAGAATAAAGAGTTAATTAAATAAATAAGAGAAGTTCACAAATTGTTCATCTACTTTCTATCCTTGAATAACAAAACTAGTCACACATAATCATGACACAAGAATCTCAATAGTAAAACATAAAACTAGAAAAATCGTAGGAAGTTCTATGTTACTCTGTTTAACAAATCTAATGTTAAAAATAGGGGAAAATAGGCCAAAACCCGAGTCAAAGGGCAAAATCATCCAAAAATCACAAAAACAACAAGTTTGGGCGCTACCTGGACACAGTGGCACACATGTAGCATTGATCGCCGAGTGTTCTGTTTCACTAAAAAGTGTTCGCAATAGAACGAAATATATCCTAGCACTTAGTAAGTAAAAACCCAATGTCAAATCTCAAGGAAAACTTTGCAGGGCAAATAATCGTGTAGCAAAAATCCTAATCTAGCCTAAAACTAAGAAAGCAAGTAAAGAGAATTTGGTTTGGTTTTTATTTTAAATCCTAGGCAATAAAGTAAATCAAAACAATAAATAAAAGCAAGTTAATAACTAATCTAGAAAGCAAGAAATAAATCTAAGAATTAAACTAAAATAAAACGATTAAACTACCTAGACAAGAATTGAAAAGAAAGCAAATAAGAAAGCAACGAAAGAAACGAAAACGAATCTAGACATAAATTAAACTAAATTTGAAAATCTGGAAATTAAATAAATAAATCTAACTCTAAGAACTTGGAAAACAAAGTAATCGAAAACTAGGAAAAACGAATCTAACCTAAGAACTTGAAATCGAACGAACGGAATTAAATAAACGAAATTAAATGCAGCAATTACGAAAGTAAATCTAAAACTAAGGAAAGCAATTAAATCAAATAAAAGAAAGCAATAAAGAACTTACGAGATTAAACGAAGAACGAAGAACTAAGTAAAAAACTTGAATTAATTGAAGAACGAAGTAACGATCCGGATCGAACAAAGGAAAACTAAACTAGAATGTAATGTGCTGAAAACTAGAGCTAAAACTAAGGTAAAAGGTTGTAGAATTCGTGTACAAGGGGTAATATTTATATTAGGTATGAAAACCTAGTTATAGAAGGAAAGGAAAGCTGGCCGCCGGAGTTGGACGGGCGTCCAAAACGAGTTGGACGTACGTCCAACTCTTCATTCTGTACGACTACGCGCATCTTTCTTCTTTCGGCAGTATCTTCCTCGTCCGAACTCCAAATTGACCTCCGTTTTCACCTATGTGCTCCTATCGAACCCCACTTTGATATAATGATTCTTTTTTCTTGTTTTCTTCTCCTTTCCGCCCTTTTCATCCTACAATACCAAAGACTCCAAAACAACCAAATCATAGCCACAAACAACGAAAACACACGAAAACTAAGGGAAAACGGACACGAAAAGACAACTAAAAACCTAACATCTAGACACCAATCAAAATCCCCCACACTTAGAACTTTGCTTGTCCTCAAGCAATATAAACATACAACTTAGACTCAATCCAAACAATCCAAATCATAGAACATTTAATCACCGGAATCGACAAACTCAAACGAGGTCACTTTAATCCCAAGTTACGATCAATCAATCATCAACAAACTATGTGGCTTATAAATCAAATCCAAGCATGAGGAAAAACAACGATTCACACATCTCACAAATATCTAGATCACCACAACTTAGACGTCTAGCCTACTTCCCCTTTTTATTCAACTAAAACATAAATAGAACCATTTTTTTCTTTTTTCTTTTTTTCTTTTTTACACAAGTGAACGTTTTTCTCTCTTTTTTTTTTTTAAGGGGAAAGTAAACTAGCAATCCAAAGTTGCAGCAATCTAGATTTATCACTCATAATCCAAAAATCATAAATCATCTCCTCACACTAACCAATTCATGCCCCACAATTCATCAAATCATAATAAATCACAACTCAAGACTAAACCAGCCTAATTCATGCTCAAATCAATTCCAACAACTAAATACTCCATCATCGAATCATTCACATTGATCCTAAGTCACATGCTTATAGGCTCAAATTCAAACAAATTCCTAAGTGAGGGAACATGAAGACTCAATCACAAACTAAACAAGACTCGATCAAGACACAAAAACAAATACTTCATGCCAAAAGTTTCAAAGACCCCCCACCCACACTTAAAATCAAGCAATGCCCTCATTACGAGAAAATAAAATAGAGAAGGGATAGGAGAAACTTATCGCAAGAAGATAAAAAAAAAACACTTGCAATCCCGAGAGACTCCAAGTAGCACCTACAAAATAAACACGAAAACAAAACACAAAAGCGTAAAATTGCACAAAATAAAGAAAACAAAATAAAAGACTCAAAACAAAAATAAAAGACACAAACAAGGCTATTTAGCTGAATGGACCTCGGAACCGTGGGTCTTGCCAACGGGGATCGAGAGGAGACCAAAAACGAGGATCGTTCGGGTCCGGTGGAGCGGAGGTTGGAGTTGGACGCCCGTCCAACTCGAGTTGGACGTACGTCCAGCCCTCGATTCTGCCCAACTTGATTTCTTTCGTCCCGTCTCGGCTCTCTTCGTCATACCATCCTTGTAGACTACTCCATGTATGAATATCAAAAAGAAAACAAACGAAAACAAAAATAAAGAAAATAAATCCTATTCTACAATTTTATTTAATTTTTTTTACGTGGGTTGCCTCCCACCAAGCGCTTGTTTATCGCCATTAGCTTGACGTATGATGTGATCAACCAAAGCCCGTGGCACCAAGCGACGTGTTGGTGCTCTTTGTGGCATACCCACACTTCTTTCTTGAACAATCTCGAAGATCAAGAACTTGGTCATCATCAACTCTCGACTCCCCCACACTTAGTTCGAACTCCTCCTCAAACATCTTCGAGTTAAACTCTGCAAGAAAAGATGTTTCACAATTGGTGAGGTTATAAAGAAAAGAGTTAATGACAACTTCCTCATCGATGCATGTGTCGAGCTTTCCTCTTCTACTTCTTCAACCTCCTCCAAATTCTGTAGAAATTGCTCGATTATGTCCTCTTTCTCATCCACACAACTAAAGAATTCGACATCTTCAATGGACTCTTCATCTTAAATGAATTCTTCAAGAGCTGCTACCCTGTTAGAAATCTCACAAACATGTTCTGAACACGAGGGTTAGCAAGCTTAACAAAAGAGCAGGAATGAAGAGAGGAACTAGGAATAGAAGGTGCATTTCCAAATACCGAAAACGTTACCGAACCTCCTTCACCGGCCATGCTCAATGTGCCGGTACCTACATCAATCCGAGCTCGAGTAGTGGCCATAAATGGTCGTTCCAACAAGAGTAGATTTCCGGTTGCACTCTTAGCTCCCTTGCCTTCGTGAAGCACAACAAAATCGGTAACGACTCGAATCCCACCAACGAGAATAGTGACATCTTCCACAACTCCCAATGGCCTACTCACGGTGCCATCCGCTAGCTCAATGCGAATGTCAGTGGCTTGAAGGATTCTTGAGTTCATCTTCTCGAAGATAGAATACGGCATTAAATTCACCGCAACTCCTAAATCCATCAACCCCGAGACGGTCTCTCCGCTATCCAACATAATACTCAAGTCGAAACCTCCCGGATCCCCTCTTTTAGGAAACGAGTTAATAGGCTCGAGATCCTTTTTCTCCTTCCTCACAATACTCCGAATAGGCGGAACATAAGGGTTGAGCGTCTTGTGAAGAGGTTTGGCCTCCTTCTCGGCTTGTTCGAACTCCGTGCGCGGCTCGTCGGGGTTGGTCGGCCGTCCAGAATGGTTGGACGGACGTCCAACTTCTGGAACCGTTGGACGCTGGAAAATAGGGTTGGACGGCCGTCCAACTATGTTGGACGTACGTCCAAAACTTGAATCCGTTGAATGTTGCGCTTGTCCAATGTTGGACGGACGTCCAACTGAGTTGGACGCACATCCAACTCCGTGATCTGCCCGATTTTGAGACGAGCTCCAACGTGGATCCGGGCTTCTCCTATCACCCGAATGGCCATGAGGCGGCATCGTAACTCCATTGCGTTGTAACACTGAGATTGCGTGAGCTTGGTGAGGTGGAACAGGAGGAACGTATGGAGGATATGGGGCTTGCACCTCGTGAGCTTGTTGTGGCTGGATCCCTTGGCTCGGAATTTGCCCCGGTTGTTGCATCAAGTGCATAGAACCAGAAATTTGACCAATGGCCATCTCGAGCCTCTTAATAGTAGCATCTTGGGCTTCTCGGGCCAATTTTACTTCATGGAGGAATGTGGAAAGGCTCTCATCGTCGGGAGGCTTTTGAGGAGGTCCTTGGGGATGAGAATTAGGGTGTGGTGGTGGTGGTGTATGAGTAGGTTGAGGTGGGCAGTATGGAGGTGGTGGATAATATGGATTGGGAGGATATTGTGAAGGTGGGTAATATGGTGGAGGAGGGGAGTAGTATGAATTTTGAGGAGGGTAGGGATTGTTATATGGAGGGGGACGACGTTATTGAAAATTCGGGTTCGTACCTTGCCCTTGAGGTGGTGGTCCTTGTGGCATGTAACCTTGGGCAGCATAGACATCGGCTCCTCCTTCATAAGTGAATGCTCCCATGTTGTGGTAAACCTCCTTCATGTGTCCCAACTCTCCACAAATCTCGCATTGATCCAGCTTCCTCTCTTCCTCCTTCGGGGCCGGTGCACTCTGCTTCATCTTTAAATTCTTGAGATTCCTATACATGTCGGCAATTTGTTTCTTCATATAGGGGCTCATCGAGATCGCACTTGCCTCGACTTTCCTCAGCCTAGCTGATTTTTGTTGAGAACTCGCAGCGAGCGTCTCGAATATAGTCTGCATCTCGTCAGCTGTCTTGACCGCTATGTTGCCTCCGGCCGAACTATCCACCATGAACTGACAAGTTTGATTGAGGGCCTTGTAGTATTATTGCCAAAGCAACTCCGATGCCATTTGATGATGAGGGCATTGTTGAAGTGGCTCTTGGAACCTCTCCCATGCTTCGTGAAACGGCTCATCGTTGTCTTGGGAAAAGTTCATGATCTTCGACCGCACCTCTTGAGTCTTGCGGTTCGGATAGTACTTGAGCATGAATTTCTCACACACCGCATTCCATGTGGTGAGAGAGTTGGCCGGGAGCGCCAAATACCACGACTTTGCTCGATCCTTGAGGGTGTACGGGAAGCACTTCATCTTCAAGTTGTCCTCCGTGAGTCCCGAGAGTGGGAAAGTTTGCACCACCGTGCAATACTCGCGAATGAACGTCAATGCATCTTCGTTGGGCAGCCCGTGGTAGGATGGGAGCAACGCCATGTGGTGAGGTTTAAGCTCATGATTCCTGACCGCTTCCGTCAGGACAATCGCCGAAGTGGTGGCCGTGAATGTGGGGCGAGCAAAATCGCCCATGACTCTGCTGCCATGGCTTCGGGCTCTGCAAATAACCAGACCAAAGAAAATTCTTGGGAATCAATCTCCTCCTTCTCCTTAGCGGCTAAAATCGCTTTCCTTTGATGGATGTTGTCGAAGTAGGGCGCTAAATTCCTTTGAAGACATCGGCGACCATGCATACACAACACTCAACAAAAGGGTGAAATGCACCGAGTGGGAGAAACAAGAAATCGAATAAACACAAATTAAAATAAAACAAATAAAAATACTACACAATTAAACGCCTAAAGCTTTCCCCGGCAACGGTGCCAAAATTTGTTTCACTCAAAAGTGTTCGCAATAGAACGAAATATATCCTAGCACTTAGTAAGTAAAAACCCAATGTCGAATCTCAAGGAAAACTTTGCAGGGCAAATATCGTGTAGCAAAAATCCTAATCTAGCCTAAAACTAAGAAAGCAAGTAAAGAGAATTTAGTTTGGTTTTTATTTTAAATCCTAGGCAATAAAGTAAATCAAAGCAATAAATAAAGACAAGTAAATAACTAATTAGAAAGCAAGAAATAAATCTAAAAATTAAACTAAAATAAAACGATTAAACTACATAGACAAGAATTGAAAAGAAAGCAAATAAGAAAGCAACGAAAGAAACGAAAACGAATCTAGACATAAATTAAACTAAATCTGAAAATCTGGAAATTAAATAAATAAATCTAACTCTAAGAACTTGGAAAACAAAGTAATCGAAAACTAGGAAAAACGAATCTAACCTAAGAACTTGAAATCGAACGAACGGAATTAAATAAACGAAATTAAACGAAGCAATTACGAAAGTAAATCTAAAACTAAGGAAAGCAATTAAATCAAATAAAAGAAAACAATAAAGAACTTACGAGATTAAACGAAGAACGAAGAACTAAGTAAAAAACTTGAATTAATTGAAGAACGAAGTAACGTGCTAGAAAGCTCGCGCGAAATTCATCAAGATGAATTTGTCATAAGTTGCAGTTTAGTTACGAGAATATAGTAAAGGAAGTTTTAGACCGAAAGGTGCAACGTCTTAGAAAGAAGTTTATTAATTCATTCAAGGATCTGTGGATAAACCACGAACAAGAAAATCGAAGTGAGAATTCGATGTTAAAAGGGAAGTACCCTGGGCCTTTAATTAGAAGTACGCAAATTTCGGGGACGAAATTTTTATAAGGTAGGTAGGATGTAATTGCCCGCATTTTTCGTACTATAAAACTAACTATCGATCGTTAATTACGAACATTTTTCATATCAGTATACGTTATCGAATTTATTAAATTCGATTTAACAATCGAATTTCGATGTTAGTATATAAATTCGGTTTGATAATCGGATTTCGGCTTATGATTTAAATTCGACATTAGCAAATCGTATTTCGTTTAGCTCGATGGATAAGGTTAGCTCGAATTATTAGATTACGAAGAGGAATGATAAGACGTTTAAAAGAAAGGCCGAGAATCGAGTCGTTCTATGGTGAATTGGACCGAGTCCAATTTTGACTTCTACGTAAGGAAGTCGAATTATTAGGTTAACATGTTGCTATAAAACGAGCCTAAAACACTCGAAACCATAAAAAAATGGATCATGCTTTAATATGATATGAGATAAGTCATAATCGAGCTTTTCATAATCTGAAAACCTAATCCTAATTCAGACCTAAAACGAATCGATTAAAAGCATAAACGGGAGAAGGAGGGTTAGAGTGAACCTCCGTCGAGGCACGAAGCCCCGACGGGTTTAAGAAAGGCTGGACTTGAGTCCAGGGGCACCGATGGGGCAGCAGAGGCGGCCCCGGGATTCCGGCAGCGGCGAACCTCGTCGACGTCGGCTCGGTCGCCTCCAAACCTGGAAAATCAGAAGGGATAAAAGATTAGGAAAGAATTAGGAAAGAGAGGAAGAAAGGAAGAGGGAGTGCATACCTTTCGTCGGACGTCGAACGGCGGCGCAAGGAGCCCTCGCCGTCGGCAAGAGCCACGGCGGAGGAACCAGGCCGAGAGAGAGAGTAAGGCCGAGAGAGAGAGTAAGGCAGAAAGAGAGAGAGATTACCGAGTGAGATGAGAGTGAGAGAGGCGTCGCCGGCAACGCGAGCCCTCGCCGTCGGCGAGAGCGGAGCCGGTGACGGAGAGAGGTGAACTGTCGGGGGAGAAAGAGAGAGGGGTGTGTGCGTGTGTGTGTTGTGAGAAAGGGGGGGAAGGGAATTAGGGATTTCAATTAGAGGGTCATGGGTTGGGTTCGGGTCGGATCGGGTCCGGGGCGGGTTCGGGTCTGGGCGGGTTTGAGAGTGGGTTTGGGTTTGGGTTGGGTTCGGGGTTTGTATTTTAATTGGGTTGGGCCGAATTCATGGGCCGGATTAATTCTTCGGCCCAATTTCGTTTATTTATTTCATTCGTTATTTATTTAATTTTTACGAAGCGAGGAATGGTACGTCAAAGATAGTATTATATCATTAATTCGATTAACTCGAATCATTAATGAAAGTTCGATTTCTATCGAACTTATATTATTAAGATTTAAATTGCGATTAATAATAATCATAGTTTATTAATCCTCCGGGATTTTATTTAATAAACTATACTTCAATTAAGAATAATTAATTGAAGTGTATACAAGATAATCTACGACTATCCTTAGTCGTATAATTCATTTAATTCCGAATAATAGTCTTCCGACTCATTTTTCAGAATGTTAGACGAAACGAGGAAATAGGAGCTTAAGGATAGGAATATTCTTAATAGGATTTATATAGTTTATAAGAATGGAAATTCTTATTATTTATCTTCTAAATAGGCGGGAGCCCAACGGATGGCAAGCAACGTGTTATCCTTGATACCAATTCTTTCGGTATTCGAGGTGGGCTTTCTTATACAAGAAATGTTATAGAATGTTTAGATGAAAATACTTATTTTCAAGTATTGTCATGCCATAAATGTTTCGATTTATGTATGACACCTATCTGCATTGGCTACGCCAATTTAAGTTAATCGAATTCGGGTCCTCGTTAAGATTTGCTATCTTACTTGGGCTAGTGTACACAGGACCGTGAGTCATCTTCAGGGTTGGCCGGTCAGGTGTCGTGTGAGGTGGCCACCTCCTCGACACCACAGTTTCAAATATGGTAGATTACTAAAGAACTTAGCCTGCAGGCACTTTTAGATCACAAGAACTGTTTTAGTAAGCATGGGCTCTTTTAAATAAAACCCCTATGTCTTACAGTTGAATGGCTTGACAATTATTATGTATAGTTTTCGGCATATGCCCACTGAGTACTTTCGTACTCAGCCCTGCTTGTATTTCTAAATGTGCAGGTTGAGCAAGATGATGTGAAGTGCCGAGTGGAGCTTGTGTCGTTATTCAAGTAGATTAGGACTCTCGGTAATACATGTCTTCATACATGTATTCAAGTATTCTTCCGCTGTGCAAACTCTTGAACTTTCAAGAATTGTTTCAAGTCATGTAATAGATTAGTACAAGTATTCTTGTATTTCCATTTGAGATCCCTAGTTGAGATCTTTAACGGTATTAAATTATTGTTCAAATAGCCATACGAGTCGGATTCCATATATAATTCCATACCCCCTTTCTTTCCCCTATTCTTATTTCCCATCCCTAGTCATGGTTTCCCGGCTTAGCTATCCTTAGCAAAGTCCGGTCGTGACAAAAAAACTTGAATTAATTGAAGAACGAATTAACGATCCGGATCGAACAAAGGAAAACTAAACTAGAATGTAATGTGCTGAAAACTAGAGCTAAAACTAAGGTAAAAGGTTGTAGAATTCGTGTAAAATGAGTAGTATTTATAATAGGTATGAAAACCTAGTTATAGAAGGAAAGGAAAGCTGGCCACCGGAGTTGGACGGGCGTCCAAAACTAGTTGGACGTACGTCCAACTCTTCATTCTGTACGACTACGCGCGTCTTTCTTCTTTCGGCCGTATCTTCCTCGTCCGAACTCCAAATTGACCTCCGTTTTCGCCTACGTGCTCCTATCGAACCCCTCTTCGATATAATAATTCTTTCTTCTTGTTTTATTCTCATTTCCACCCTTTTCATCCTACAATACCAAAGACTCCAAAACAACCAAATCATAGCCACAAACAACGAAAACACACGAAAACTAAGGGAAAACGGACACGAAAAGACAACTAAAAACCTAACATCTAGACACCAATCATGTTCCAATGAGGTGGTGCCCAGGTGGCCCTCCCGTGGCGTCGAGCTACTGGAACTCGCGTTGTCTTCCTTGCGGTAGTGTCCAGATGGCGCTTAGGTGGCGCTCTGCTAGCGATGTTTTTGTTCCGTCTCATTCTCACTCGTTTTAACTTTGATTTTCAATCCTTTTGTTGCTATGAATTCTTATTGAGCCGAACTTCAATTTTACATTGGCCAATTTACCAAATGTACTCTACATATTTTTGCAAATTGAATCAAAGAACGAGCAAGTATTACATTTCATAAAATCTTACAATCCAAGTACAAAACCCTATATAAATATGATTCTCACATAAAATGAACACCCAAAAGTGTTATAAAAACATAGAAAAATCCATGTTTATCAGCAGTAAGAAAGCTTCTAACATAAGCTACTAACTATGGGCTTTATTTAGCCCAACAAAAGACAAGCCCATTAACGAAAATTACTTATATGGACTCGGCATCGTAATCACTCAACGTACTCTTCCTTGAGAAATTCCCACCACTTCGTGCTTCTTCTATTCATCTTCCGCCACGGTTACTGTATCACGTCAACTCTTAATTTATATTAAATCACTCAATAGAAAAAATATTGTTACATTATATCAAAATGTTAAACTAATATATGCAAATTCTCATAGGCTGTCGAGCTCATAGGAATGCAACGTCTTTACATCCAAGTAAATATAAAGATGCAAATGCTATCCTCGGAGACTTGTTACACTACATACCTACTGTTCGTGTTCACATAGTTGTACGCAAAACTTCCAGAGGAGGGGGGGGGGGGGGGGGGGGGGGGGGGGGGGGGGGGGGGTTGATTTTAAATAGAGAAATATTGGTTACATTAGATAAATGTTAAACTAATATTTGCAGATTCTCATAGGCAGTCAAGCTCATAGAAATGCAACGCCTTTACGTCAAAGGAAATATAAAGACGAAAATGTTATCATGTTACGCTACATACCTATTGTTACGGGTTCACATAGTTGTACGCAAAACTTCATTAAGTAGTTTCAATCATTAGACACTTTCATTACAAATCAGGTCATCCATGACTGAGTTTTGGTTTTTAATTTTATTTTAACATATCATTGAGTTGTAGGGAAATTTGGGTCAGACCCTATAACCGTATAATTCAATCTTGAAATTAAGTGATGAATGTCCTGATGAGATGGTGAAATTTCAAGAAGGAGCCGATAGAGAAAATGGTGGATGGAGATACAACTTGGAGAGTTCCATATATGTTGATTCAGAAGAAAATGGTGAGGTACAAGTGCAGTTGTATTATAGAAAAGAATAGTGAAGAATTAGAGATGGTCGAGCAAGTTGGGCCTCGGCCTCTTCAGGTCTTCGAAGGCGGGGACGGGCTTAAGCCTTTGGGTATTATTATTATTTTATTTATTTTATTAAGTTGTAGTAGTTTATTTAAGATAAGAGACAATATTTATTGATGATAGGATATAATTTTTTTTGAAACTTTAACAACAAAAATTTTAAAGGCCACAAACACGGAGGATATAATATTTTATTCATGGTAGGAGACGTTTAGTAGTAGTATATAATATTGTTAATTAGGGTTTTGATTATCGTTATTGAAGTTAAGAGATTTTGAGCCTAAGGTTGACCATGCGGTTCTTTCCTGTTCGAGTTTTTTGTTCCTAACAATTTGGTTTGACCTACCGTATCCCGTTTCTGCCAACATGGATTTACGGTCTACCACAGAGCAATTGAACAAGGTTGAAACCGATCAATCTGAGATGAAGAAGTCGCTGGCAGATATCTCTACGGTGTTGTCGACGATTTCAAAAACAATCGAGAAGTTGCATGTAGTTACGCCAGAGAATTCAACGGGGGGCAAGTGTTGAAGATGGAGAAGATGAAGATGAAGATGATGAGCGTTTGGCACCAAAGTTACTTTGAAGTTTATTAGCAATATTTGTTCGCTACTGGATTCGATCCCAGTACTACTTTTACTATTTAAATATTGTCCGTTGGATGTATGCACACGTGTATGGTGCAGATGGTTTTGTTTAGGGTTTAGCTCGTTGTTATAGTCGTGCTTTCTGTGTTACACGACTTTTACTTCACGTACTACTATATATATGTAAATGAACAGTGCTGTTGTGCATGGTTTTAGATCTATTCCTAAAGATTGAGTTTTTATCTCCATTTTTCTCTCGTTTCTATATTTCATACTATACATTTCTTCATGGTATCACGAGCGGATGTTAGATCCTAGCTCAAATGGTGAAATACAACTAACGACAAGCTGTGGAAACGATGGATAACAAGGACGATGAGCTCAAAGTTAAGAAAACTGAGGACGAGAACTCAGATGAAGAAGATGATGAAGTAGATCCAGACATCAAGCTTAAAAGGAGGCAAATCGAGGAGATCCTCACACTTCCAGCTGTTGATCAAGGAAATCTGAGTGTCATGATGTATTTTAATCAACTAAATGCACTTTGAGATGAAATAGATATGCTGCACACTCCTTTAAATTGCACTTGTTCAGCTAGATCTTTGATGAACAAGAGGCAGGATGAACAAAGGTTACTAACCTTTCTTATAGGGTTAATTGATAGCTATGATGCTACAAGGACTCAAATTATGCTGACAAGACCATTACCAAGCTTAGATGATGCTTATTCAATGATTGTCCAAGTTGAGGACCAAAGGCAGTTGAGTGATGGGACTCAAGAAGGCAGAAATGTCATGGCTATGAATGTTGGGAAGCAACAACATGCACCAGCAAATCCTCCACAACAGTTTTATAGAGGAGGAAAACAACCCTATCAGAAACCAGCTCGACCCAACAATGGTGCTCCATACAAAAAGAGGATCAGCAAAGAGGACAAGAAGAAGTTGAAGTGTACTCACTGTCAAGGCATGGGACATGATGTAGATGAGTGCTTCAAGCTACATGGTGTGCCAGAATGGTACATCAAACTTAAAGAAGGGAAGGGACCCTAGCCCAGAGCAAACTTTGCAGATGCCACAGCAGTAAATGAAGGTTAACACACATGTGGAGCATAGAGAGCAACCCACTAATATCAGCAAGTTGATTCAAACAGAAATAGCAAAGTGTATGGGAAACATTATGCAACATCAACCACGATCTTCAAATACCAAGACAAATGCTAATTTTGTTCATGAACAACCACAAAGGCAACACCTCTTTGATGGCCACTATGCTTTGCTGCAATGCCATGTATGGACTTGAAGGAATGGATAATCGATTCAGGGGCAAACTCACATATCTGCTGCTCTGCTGATCTTCTACACACTACTTACAAGTTGCAGAATCCTGCAGTCATATTTTTGCCAGATGGATCATCTTGTTCTGTGGCTTATGCTAGTAAGGCCAGGATTAACAAGGAGTTGGTTCTAAATAATGTGCTATTTGTACCAGGATTCACATACAACCTGATATCAGTATCACAACTGATTAAAACTGCTGGAGTGAAGTGCACATTTCAAGCTACACACTGTTTTTTCCAAAAGGAGAGCACAGAGGAGATACTTGGTATTGGAAAAATGAGGAACAATCTATACTACATTGAATCTCTCAAGTAGGATTTTTACTACAACTTTCTTAACACTGGAAGGATGTCTTCACAGGAATGCCATGTCTTTCTTGGCCATCCTTCACTCACTGCTATGAAGCATTTACATATAGATAATGGCACTTTAAGTCTGGCAGAGCTGGAGATGATAAGGAACTGTGAAGTCTGTCTTAAGGCTAAGCAAACTCGAGAATCTTTTCCTATTTTGCACAGGAGATCTTCCTTTTTGTTTGAAATGGTGCATGGAGAGATCTGTGGGGGCCATATGCAGAATACAATATGCAATGTGAAGTATGTTCTCACTTTAGTGGAGGACCACAGCAGGACTCTCTAGACATATTTATTGCAGACAAAAGATCAAGTATTTGGTGTTTTGTCTAGCTTCATATAGATGGTTAATACACAGTTTGGCAAGAAGATACACTACTTCAGATCTGATCATGGATCAGAATTTCTTAATAGGAGAGTTGCTCAGCTCTTCACAGATCATGGAATTTTACATCAATTATCTTGTATATATACTCCACAACAGAATGGGATTGTGGAAAGGAGGCACAAGACACTGTTTAACTCGGCAAGGGCTCTTATGTTTCAGAGTGGGATGCCACTTAGGTTTTGGCCATACTCAATTCTCACGGCTACCTGGCTAATCAATAGAATCCCTTCAGAAACCTTGGAGTGGTCCACACATTTTGATGTCCTGTTTGGACATTTTGCAGACTATGGAGCACTTAAAACCTTTGGCTGTCTAGCTTATGCTGCTAACATCTCACCATCAAGAGGTATGTTTGATGCTAAAGGTCTTAAATGTGTCTTTCTTGGTTATGAAACCTGTCACATGGGTTTTGTTCTTTATGATTTAGATAATGGGAACATCTTGATTAGTAGGGATGTAAAATTCATTACAAATACCTTTCCTTTCTTATCAACTACACCTACTGTCAATGATAACCCACTCTGTCATCACCTGCAGCTCCTCAGGTTCAAGCTCCTTTTGATGAGTCCAATCTAGACCAGACACATGTTGAATCCTTACCTGACTCTCAATTAGATTCAACACAGCCTATGGAGGCTTCTACTCATCCCATTTCTACAGATCCTATACCCCCTAGGAGAAGTACAAGGGTTACTAAACCACAATCCTGGACGAATGATTATGTAGGGCACCTTGTGGTACCACATTCTACTTCTGTCTCCACTAGCATCACTCCACCTACTTTTCCCTACCCCATAAATCCACAAGTGACTAAGTATCATGTAGCTTTTCTTTTCAACCTCACCATGACCAAAGAACCTAGTTCTTATAAGGAGGCTTGTCAATATCCAGAATGGGTGGATGCTATGTCTGCAGAGCTTGATGCTCTTGCTAAGAATCACATATGGGAACTTACTGACCTCCCTTTAACTAAGAAATCCATTGGGTGCAAATGGGTGTATAAGTTAAAACTGAAATCTGATGGTTCAGTTGAAAGATGCAAAGCAAGATTGGTTGCTAAGGGTTACAATCAAGAACTTGGAGTGGATTATACAGAGGTCTTTTCTCCAGTAGCCAATTTGGTTCCTGTGAGGCTGTTTATTATGATGGCTACTACACACGACTGGCCTCTACACCAGCTTGACATAAAAAATGCCTTCATGGCCACCTTCATGAAGACATATACATGACAGTTCCTCAGGGTTATCAGGGAGCTAAGCCAGGACAAGTATGCAAACTTTTGAAGAGTCTTTATACACTCAAACAAGCTTCCAGAGAGTAGAATGCAGAATTTACAAGGCAACTTGGTTCTTTTGGCTTTTCTCCGACTGTGCATGATCCTTGCTTATTTACTATGGGTGAAGGAGAATCATTTCTCAGTCTTATAGTTTACGTTGATGACATCCTGGTTAGTGGCCCTTCCTTATCTTTGGTTGAGAAATTTAAACATTTCATTCACTCTACTTTCTCTATCAAAGATTTAGGACCTGCAAAATTTTTCCTTGGGATGGAAATTACTAGAGGTGATGATGGTACCTCTTTGAATCAAAGAAAGTATGTTCTAGAGATTTTTTCTAATAATGGCATGCTCTGTGCTAATCCTGCTGCCACACCTCTCCCACCTGGTTTTGTTTTCACACAAGGTACTACTGATCAATTGAAACAACTTGATACTTATAGGAGATTGATGGGGCAGCTTCTCTACCTAGACTTAACCAAGCCAGATATAACACATGCAACTCAACAATTTAGTCGTATCTATTTGGGCAGTGCTTTGCTTTCTTGGAAATGCAAGAAGCAAACTACAGTATTCTTTTCGTCTGCAGAAGCGGGGTACAAAGCAATGGCCACCATTACAAGGGAACTGGTTTGGATCTCAAGCTTACTCAAGGTTTTCCACATCTCTGTTCTGTGAAATAAAATAGTAGTGGAATATATTCACTAGCCCAAGATCAAGATCAAAGAAAGGGAGAAAAGTGAATGAACTTCAGAGAATGAAAATGAAGAAAAAGTGCAGACAAAGGAGTTGGAGAAGATGAGTAAATTGCTTCACTTAACGTTCACTGTTGTCCGCTGTGTTATGTTCATACAAAGGGGAAATTTAAACATCTAAGAGAAGGATCTAGACTACAATTAATACAGAGAATTCTAGATTACAACTTATAATTAAGTTTGATAGAATCTAGACTAAAGAAGAAAAGTTTTGCTGCTGCATTAACTCCAAAATTGCTAATTCAAAAAATCTACTTTAATCCAACACTCCCCCTTAAAGAGATTTTTTGAAGATCAGTCCAAGTTTACTCCTCAACTTCTCGAACGACCCTTTTGAAAGTGATTTCATAAAGATATCAGCCACATTATCACTACTTCGGACCTCAAGTGCAGCGATAACTCCATCGAGGACTTTCTCACGAATAAAGTGATGCTCGAGTTCAATGTGTTTCGTTCTTGCGTGACACACCGGATTCGATGCAAGCTTTATAGCACTCTGATTATCTCCATAAAGTGAGTAGGCTTGAGAATTTGCACATGAACATCACTTAAGAGCCTCTGCAACCACATACATTTTTCAGCAGCAAGAGACGAAGCCTTAAATTCCGCTTCTGTGGTCGAAAGTGAGACCGAATCTTGCTTCTTGCTATACCAAGAGATACAGGTAGGACCATAGAAGAAAGCATAACCTGATGTGGACCTTCGATCATCCAAATCGCCTCCTAAATCAGCATCCGTAAAACCAAACAAAGACAAATCTGCACCTCTCTTATAATACAGCCCAAGATCTAGAGTGCTATTAATACAGTAAAACCTCTATAAATTAATAACCTTGGGACTATAAATTTTTATTAATTTAGAGAGATATTAATATATCGATAAATTAATATTTTATTAATTAAAAGAGGTATTTTTTTAATTAAGAAAATTTAATACATATGCATAAAATAAATAAATAAATTCATATATGTTTCATTGATTATATCATTTATCAACAAATTCCATAGAACTAATTAAATATAATTATATATAATATCAATTTATTGTATACAGTCAACAGTATTATATTTCTTGACGCATGTATTAAGTCATTTGAATTACTTGAATATACATGTTTACATTAGTTTGTTGCACTTAAATAACTATTATAACCAATTAAATATATGCATGCATGATGAGTGAAACATGTATATAAATCTCAATATATAAATAAAATCATTTATAACACGCATCATGTTTTCTCATCTAAAAGGCATTGCAAAACCATCTATGATTGATCAAACACGTAGAACATTATGTGAGTATAAGAGAGATCATCTCATGTGCACTAAAAATTTTTTACAAGAGTAAGTTGATGAAAATTATCGTTTAAAAGTTAGTTAAGGTATAAAGACCATAATATTTAAATTTTAAGAAAAATCAAGTAACAGTATGTTCATATTTTAGCAAATTACCAAAATATTTATAATTGTAATATCTATTAATTATTAATTTAGAGTTTTGATGGGACCTAATATTTATAAAGGGATTTTCTGAAAAGTTATTATATTATTATCTTATCGAATTTGATGATTTTTACAAAGGCCCGAGTCGGGACCGGAAGATTTTATTATTTTAGAGAGGTTATTAATTTATAGAGTATTAATTTAAAGAGGTTTTACTGTACATTGCAGAATTCTCTTGGCGGCTTGAAGATGTGGTTTCCTCGCTGACTGCATAAATCTACTCACAAGACCCACGACGAAGGAAATATCAGGTCTTGTAATGGTTAAATAGATAAGACTCCCAACTAGCGCACGATATGGACGAGGATCTTCCAAGAAAGAACCATCTCCTCTTCGTAACTTTATGTTCGCATCAAGTGGAGTCAAGCACTTCTTGCTGCAGTCCGAAAGAAACTTGCCAATCATCTTCTTCGCATAATTTCCTTGATTGATAAAAATACCATTCTTCACGTTTTCCACTTCCAAACCAAGAAAATGATTTGATTCCCCTAAGATTTTCATATCAAAGCGAGTCTGCAACTGCTCTCGCAATCTCTTGCTCATCATTTCCTGTTATAATCATGTCATCGACGTATAAAATGGCGACAATATGCAGATTGCCCTTCTTCTTGACAAATAAGCTTTGATCAGACATTGAAGCAAGATATCCACAAAAGTCCAAATATTCAGCAATCTTGCCATACCAAGCTCGTGGAGCTTGTTTCAAACCATAAAGAGACTTATGAAGTTTGCAGACGTGGCTAGGATTTGAGGAAGAAACGTACCCTGGAGGCTGCTCCATATATATGTTCTTATCGAGCTCCCCGTACAAAAAAACATTCTTGACATCGAGCTGCCAAAGTTTCCATCCAAAGCTTGCTGCCAATGCTATGACCGATCTGACCGACGTCGTTTTAGCCACGGGGCTAAACGTTTCTTCATAATCTTCACCATACTTTTGCGAGAAGCCTCGAACAACCAGCCTTGCTTTAAATTGATCCACCGAACCGTCGGCCTTTCTTTTGATTTTATAGACCCATTTACATGAAATTGGCTGCACTCCTTCAGGTTTGGGAATGAGACTCCAAGTTTGATTTTTCTTCAAGGCTGCCATTTCCTCATCCATTGCTAGCTCCCATTCTTTAATGCCTTGAGCTTCATTGAATCAATTTGGCTCTTCATCATAAATCGGACCTGCAAAATAACAAGAATAGGTGCTAACAAAATTCTCATCTCGAAACCGGGCTCGTTTGGTTATGTTCCTGCGTGGCCGCTGATCTTGCGGCTCCTGCGACGGGTCTTCTTGTTCTTCATCATCTTCGTGAGGACTGGAACTCCCTCTTTCACCTTGCTCTCTAGAAGAACTTGGAGTGTCTTGAATAGGTGATGGAGCATCAACGTTAGGCTCTCTAGAAGAACTTGGAGTGTCTTCACGAAGCCGTTGGCCAGTCCTCGGTATCGTGACCTTCTTTGCAAGATGGGAGTGATGGATAGGGGTGTTGAAGATGTAGAAGATGAAGATGATGAGTGTTTGGCGCCAAAGTTGCTTCGAAGGTTATTAGCAGTTTTTGTTCTCTACTGGATTCGATCCTAGTACTAATTTTACAATTTAAATATTGTCCGTTGGATGCATGCACACGTGTATGGTGCTAATGGTTTTGTTTATAGTTTAGCTCGTTGCTATAGTCGTGCTTTCTGTGTTACACGACTTTTACTTTACGTACTACTATATATATGTAAATGAATAGTGCCGCTGTGAATGGTTTTAGATCTATTCCTAAAGATTGAGTTTTTATCTCCATTTTTCTCTCATTTCTATATTTCATACTATACATTTCTTCAACAAGTCAACTTGTAATTTCCAGCCGTCAACAAAGAGTACAGTGCAACTACAACCCTTCAGTGGTGTCGATCCTATTGGTTGGTTGGCCCACGTCAACCAGCAAATCGAAATTCATGGCATGCACCGGTGTGGAAAAGAAAGTGCCTCTAGCGGCGGTGGTGGTTGCATTGTACTGGGTCACATGGCTTCAGTCCCATAGGTCGAGGCTGACGTGGGAAGAGTTCGTGTAGGTGCTGTTGGAAATAAAAGTCTTTTTAATTAGTTTAATTATTTAATAATCTCGTTTAACTTTCTTAATGCACAAGAATTCTTGTTGAATTAGAATTCTAATCACCCACTAACTCATGCACGATGTCAACGTGGATTAGTGGCCATGTCAACGTGGATTAGTGGCCATGTCATGGACCACCTATGTATATATGGCCTTTTTCTACACTCGAGGACATAGAATTGAGAGAAAAAATTATCACCCGCTTTTCTTAGTCTCCCTTCCGTTCAAAAGCGCCTCCAACTCGATTTTTGCGAGTGCACGCATAATCGAGTGTTGTGTTAACCTTCGAGAGTGTTTTTGGCATCGAGACTTGGCACCGAGGGTCTGCCGAAAATAGCTTTTAGGGCAGTGATTCATCCACGGTGCAACGATTTAATTTCCTTTTCTATTTATAGTGATTTGTGCAGGTTCTTGAACTTTGGCTCCAGATCTAAAAATCTAAAAGTTATTCATGGCCTCATCAAACCGTACGTTGTCTGATTTGTCGAAGCTGGAGTCCATTGATGGTTCGAACTACAAGAGATGGTCGCAGAAACTGCTCATCTTCTTCGAACAACTAGAGATTGACTACGTATTGTTCGAAGATGCCACGTTACCTACTCCCTCTGTTGCTGCACTGTCTGCTGACGGTGGTAATGTCGCAACTCCTCCCCCACCAGAACCTAAAACTGATGCAGTCAAGTACGAGAAGGATAACAAGGCTA
The DNA here is from genome assembly GCA_029379335.1 of Thymus mandschuricus. Classification (NCBI taxonomy): domain Eukaryota; kingdom Viridiplantae; phylum Streptophyta; class Magnoliopsida; order Lamiales; family Lamiaceae; genus Thymus; species Thymus mandschuricus. The sequence continues at coordinate 7,064,346 of CM057082.1, read as the reverse complement.
TTAGTGGACATCTCCTCAATCATATGTCCAATAGCATGTTTGCTTTGTTCATGGATCTTCATTCTACGAAAGAAATATGAGAGGCTCTTTAATCAAAATACGGAGGAGACGATGCAGGGTTGAAGAAGTGCGTCGTGGGAAAGTGGATGCAGTCCCGGTTAATGGATGACAAGCCACTAATGAGTGCATAATTTCTATTCTTGCCCGTTATCTCGTTCTCCTAAATTTCTTTCGATTTCTTATAACTCTAAATTTCGTATTTGATATGTTTTTGTTTACTAACAATTTGTTTTGTTTTTGAAGGTTTCCTCCAATTTGGCTAACACTCCACTGTGAGTGCTCAATTCCTTGAATTTTTTAGCTAAGAGGTATTCTTTTAATTTATCTAGTTTTGATTATTATCAAATGCATTATTAAGCATGCTCTAATGATAATATAAGCTTGAAGACTTTAGAAATAATTTATGAAACTTGTAAAGTCTTTTAGTTTCTTGGACTTGTGAAATTTCTATGCATCGATTTGAATTGTGAGTATGCTCTATTATGTTACTCTATTAGTATAGCTTTTGTGATTTATGAAATGAAATTGGTGCATTTGGTTGGGGTTGATCCCGTTTATTTTCATGCATAGATGATAGGTTTAATACATGCTTTTTATGCTTCATTTCTTAAAACCTTTGTTTATCTAAGCATGCTTTACCGGTGAACTAAGGTTCTATGAGTACTTACTAGTTCTTGATAAGGTAGTAGGTAGAATGGAGTTGATCAGAATATAATCGGAATGTGGTCGGAGTCTTCTACGGCTTCTTATCCTCCCTTTCTCTTCATCACTCTTCTCTCTATGCTTTGTGAAAATTTCTAAGTGTTGTGTGATTGATGAAATGAGTCTTTTACTTAAGAATGTAATGTCGACAACTTCAATAAATGGAGACTGTACTCTCCCTATTCTTATGGGATTGAAATCTTCTCCTCAATTGTGAAGTATTTTCCTTTACTTCCTTTCCCTAATTTTGTGCTTCCTTCTTGTAGGTACAACTTGGAGCGGGGGATGCATGCCACTCAACATTGAGTGCATGACCCTATGTGTAAGGGAGGTATAGGGGTGTAAGGTAGTGTAAGGAGATGTCTCCCACTTGTTGTGATTGAGAAATTGCTCTCGGAGCATTGTTGATGCAATGTTTGTGTAGTTTTATTTTGTAGTAGAGTAGAGATTTGTTGTATGTAGTGTATTTATTCTATTGTATTTTTGTGTTTTTATTACAACAATGACATCTTTCTACTATAACAACGAATATCGATTTTTCGTACGCTTACGATTCGACAAACTCTATCTCGCCTTCTACGATACTATTTCTCGATTCTTTCTTCTCAACTATTTAATATATATCATCGTCTTCGTTTCTCTTATTTATTCGATGCACCTCGAATAATATCTTTGTTGAAAAAATAATATCTATTTCTCTAGATTCGATAATTAATATGCATCGAGATCTTTTATTCGTAAATATCTTACGACTATTCCTTAGATTTTTTATGAATTAAAGTTTAATCTACTAGGTCTAATTTCTTTTAATACATATGAATCCTTAAATTATATTAAATACATATTAATATAATACTTGACACATATACTAAAAGTCCTTAGCTTCGATTTCTTAATATTTGTATGTCTCGAATAAATATATATTCATTACTCGAAAGATTAACATTCTAACTTACTGCTTTAATATATATATCTCATACATACATATATATATATATGATTAAAACATTCTAACATATTGCTTTAATAAATATATCTCATATATATTCTCATTAATATAAAGATTAATATTCTAACTTGCTAGATTTAATATATATATATATATATATATATATATCTCATATATATATATTCTCATTAATCGAAAGATTAATATTCTAACTTACTAGCTTTAATATATTGTCACACCCCGCCCCGCTAAACTAGCTAGGCAAGGTTGCGACTCAAGAAAAAGGAAAAGGTATAAAATAAACAAACGACATGGGGTGAAACGATGTGAAGACATGGCATTAGTTTACATTCGAACTCCTCATCATTCGTCGAGAATGAATGGAGGAAAAGTATTGTTCATCAACGGAAGCGTTTTACATGATATAAGCGGAAGCATTGTTCGTAAAAAGAAAGCATTGTCTATGAAGGACCAATATGTTGCAACGATACACAGAACTGAACTGAGTCTATCTACATAAGAATCACAGCGGAAGAACGTGAGATGCATGTATGGAGACATGCACCACCAAGAGGCTTCAACGCTTTCATGCTCGACAAAGCTCATTTGGCAACTTCACTTCACCTGCTTAACCTGCGCATGGGAAATACGCACAGGGCTGAGTACAAAAGTACTCAATGGGCTCATGCCAAAACATTTTATTGTCTGCCATTAAAGTGAGACATAGGGGTTTTAGGAAAAACCTATGCTCACGAAAACATTTTAAATCAAAAAGAAAAGACGCTTGCAAGCTAATTACTGGTAATCCATCATATCTGAGTTGGGGTGTATCCGGAGAGGTTGGCCACCCTCCCGGATACCTGACCGGCCAACCTTGTAGCTCACGGTCAACTGAGTGCACTAACTCACCGAGATCTTGACCTCGGTGAGCCCGAATCGTTAAGATAAGCTGAAGCATAAGCCTCCTCAGATAGATCTCATACAAACAAAAACATTGCATGGCATGACAATTCTGTAAAGAAAATAACTGTAGCATAAAGAAACATTTTAGTTTTCTGAAAGCCCACCTCGACAGCTTTCCTTTCCTGGTCAGAATTTATATAACTCTGAGCGCCACCTTAGTCTCGGCCTTTACCTTCGCCTAACCTCGTTCAAAGAACGTAAAATCAGAGACTTGAAATGAAATCGATAATCTTATCGATCTATGCTAAGGCTGTCTTTTATCGAGGTTATGATCCCTTTTACTGATAGGTCTTTTTTACTGATAGATCTCTTTTAACGTTGTCATGGTTATTCTTTTAATCGAGAGTTTCTCGATTCTCATCTGAAATCGATTACTTCGATCGATGCTTGTGTCTTACTGTCTTTTCATCCTCGACAGAAATCGTAGGATATTCGACTAAGCCATCAATGAGGCTTAGTGATTTTATTACACGTTATAAGTGGTCTACATTTATAAGATTAACATAACTGTTGTCACTGGGCTTGATTTAATCATTAATAGGGCTTCGCTTTTTTATTACGTGTTATAAGTGGTTGATCGCACTATTTCTACCACACAAAAATAGGTGTAATATAATGAAGCACGAGTATCGTATCCACAGGGACTGACAAGTCGAAAACACACACAATACCTCTACTTAAGAACAAATATGATGTTTAGGCTTTTAAGAGTTTAGGATGTGGTATTTATAAACTAGGCAAATAATAAAAAGACTCAATTAAATCAAATAAGGAAATAAAGTGTGCAGGAAAATAATTAGTCAAAATTAAACAACTTAAGGCACAAGCAATTAAGTAAATAAGGAAAGTGAACAATTAAGGAAAAGTGTTGATTCTAGGGAAGCCTACCTAATCAAACTTATGCAAGCAATTAATGAATACAATTAACCAATTTAATCCAATCTAAATGTGATACATGCAAATATAACTTACACCCCGATTAAAGCAATGCAAGTAGTCACCTAACAAGATCCTAATATTCTCTCGAATTATAAGAATCGAATCAAGTGCAAAATAGAACAAGTACCAATAATATAGTCAACTAGGTTCAACTACGACACCAAATCAACTATATATAAACATATAACAATTCAATTATCAATCAAGAGAATTAAACTATTATATCATGCTTTCATGAGATCGATTATGCAATTATCCGATTAAGGCATAAACACATAATTATGCATACACAATTAATGGCCAGTTAACTATGCATGAGAATAAGCACCATGAAACATGCATCTAGATTGGAAGGCTAATTGTAAACAAAAACACTTACATAGATTCAATTAGGCATTCAATCCCTAAAATCAACTAAGAAATTTAGCTAGACATAATTAAAGTAGACATGAACACAAAAGATTGAAAGAACATAATTAAAAAGTAAGAGTAAGAAAAACTTGGAATTGAATCTTGAACACGAAGAACTTCGAAACTTGAATCTTGAATAAACTTGAAAAGCTCCAATGTAAAATACAAAACTCTAAAATAAAAGTATGCTAGAAAATATGGTGTTTGCTAGATTGGGTTTACAATGCTAGAATAGGAGTATATATAGGAGAAATTTACATAAGGAAAACCTAGACCAAAAAGGAGTCTAATTAAAATAAGGAGAAAAATCCTCGGCTGGACACCTCTCGACAGACCTCTCGATCGAGAGGTCGATCGAGAGGGTATAAATTCTGCTCTCGATCGATAGCTCAAACAGAAGGCACCTCTCGATACCTCTCTCGATCGAGAGGTCGATCGAGAGGCCTTCACTCGAACTCAAATCTTGGATTTCAGCTTCGATCTTCACGCCTTTTCTCGTCTCGGGGTTTTATCATCGATTTATCATCAATTTATGCCTGAAAACACAGAAAAACACCTACAAGCATAATATTGTCCCATATACTAAAAACCATATAAAACATAGACAATACTATAAAATCGAGACACAAAATTGACTCTTTTTGGCTATGAAAACAAGGTAAATTTCACCTATATCAAATCCCCCAAACTTAAACATTGTTCGTCCCGAACAATACCAAAACATAAACAATAGACTCTAGCATTGTGAACTATATAGGCCTCAAAAACTTTTCAAAACCAATACTCATAATCATGATCCAAACTATGCATACAACCTTAGCATCAATAACACAACCTATCCAACAAATTTAAAACATGTCAATCTATCAAAGAACACTCTCCAATCATGTGAGATTATGTATATAAGTGAACTCTCAACTCTCTCAAAGAAAAGATGTAATATAATGTACATCATGGGGTTCACTCAACATCAATGTAATGCAACATGTTTACCATATGCTTGCCCCTAATCTCAACATCTCCACCTAATGTAATATTCACAAACTAAGATCAAAAAGGTCTTTATAAAGCTTGTAATGTAGGGACATTGGTTAAGGTAGGGAATATATAGGCTAAGTGACTCAAATTGCTCCAAACCATCAACCTCTTTTTTCAACTCCACCCAAAGTATGGATTTTCAACTCCATCTTCTACCATCCAACACACTAAATACAAACTCAAAGATGCAACTTATACAATCCAAGCTAACTATCCCCTTATGCTTATTTTCATACTTTTTTTTTTTTTTTTTTTTTTCTCTCTAGAGCTCAACTAATGAATGTTCTTTCTAACAATGAACAAAGGCTCTATATTTCTTTTCTCTTTTTTTTTTTTTTTTTTTCTTTCACAACTATTTTTTTCTAAGCTCATAGGGATAGCTAACTATACTTAATCAAGCATCTCAAATTCTTTTCTTTTTCTTTTCACACCACATCAAGATAATCTATTTAACTCCTTCCCACATCATCAACTAACTCCACTAAAGATACCCTTATCCATCCAAACCTCCTATCATCCAAGTTCAAGAAAGAAAGGCTCATAACAAGGCTCAAAGGGGGTAAACAAAGATAATGATCAAGGTTAGTGTATGGGATTCATGTGGCTACGAAAGAATGGCCTAATATCATCTCCTAGTTCATAAATATACTAAGGTCTTGACGGAGAAATAGGGCAAGTTCTAGAAACAATGAAGCATACACGATCACTCAATCAAGAAAATAGGCATCAACATGCACCAATAGCTCAAAACTCACGGGCTCAAACTAACTAGTTCCCGACTCCATGACATGCTTCAATTTCATCAAATAAAATCGCGTCGCTTCGCCAAGGTTCCATGCATAATAAAGATCATGAATTTTCTCCAAAAATCAATCAAAAATTTTCTATCATTGGCCAAATTCACAACACTATCGTCACATGCTTACTTGACTCAATTTAAACCTAAAACTCAAAACAATAAAAGACTCTAACATACCCCAAAATAATACTAACAAATAAAAGACTCTCAAAGCAAGAAAACAATAAAAGTAATTAACTTAGACATTCTTTCCCTCCCCCAAACTTATTTCAAAGCATAGCAACGAAATAAGTTTAAAGAAAAGAAGTAGGCTAAGTTAAAAACTGACCTCATTGAAATGGCGGTGGGAAGGGAGGGTTGTTGGGGTTGTTGGGGTCGAATCGTTGATGGCTCTCCGGGTAGTGAGGATAGAAATAGTGCATCTCATGCACCATCCTATTATAATTCTCCAAGTATGCTCGTTCATCCTCACGTCTCTTCGCCTCCTCTTCTCGAAATCTCCTCTCGTTCTCAATGTAGGCGTCGAGAGTATCAAAACGACTTCCAATAAATGTGCGAAGATCCCCTACCTCGGTTCTCAACGTTTGTACCTCTTCGCGAACTCCTCTTACTTGGGATTCAACAAACTCCCTACTATCCCAATGATAGTTGTCCATTGCTTCCATTGACTCCGTGTGCCAATCCCGCATCGTAGAGAAATCCGGAGCTCTCATATGAAAACCGGGCTGTGGAACACCCTCGTATCCTTGCTCAAAAGCATCTTCCCCTTGATCAAATCCCCTCTCATATTGCTCAGCCTCGTCGTCATCTTCCTCCTCCTCATCATCATCACCACCTTCGTCGGGTCTTGGACCTCCCTCAGCCCACATAAGCTCCTTGTGTTGAGGAGAATCCATCTTTCCATTCCCTCTCCGCAACTTATCGTTCCCGATCACCTCCGTCAAATAATTGTTCCGAAGCGGAAAGAGATAAATGCCACTCATCCCATGCAACTTGAAAAACCACCCGGACATGTCATATGAAATCATCCTCGCAAGCTCCAACGTGCGTCTATCTACAAAGATGGACGTAGAGACGGGCTGCTCTCCAATCGGAATGTTGAAGTGTTGGGCAATGGGAGTGACGAAAGCTCCTATCCCGATCTTTTGCCCCCCGAACAAGTATGCTTGGCTCTCCATATGATCGACGAGATAAAGGGCTGCATTTTGTGAGTGGCCTCGATATGAGGTCCAAATAAGATGAGCGTCGGTGGCAAGGAAGGTGCCGGAGTCATGACGGGAGTGGATGGTGCACGAGATCAGCCTGTGGAAGTAGCGAATCGTGGGATTCCGAATTGAGGTGGCCTTTGCTTTCGCCGGGTTGTAGGATCTCGTTCGTTCCTCCTCGAAATCCACGAATTGTGCCCACAAATCTTGCAAATCTGGATGATTGTTGCCAATATACTCACCACGCTTGTTTCCTCCGATGATATCGTTAAGTTGATCCATATCTAGCTCTCTCGGTTGACCACCGAGTTGGAAACGAATGACGTGGGGCACTTGGTTGACTCGCTCCACTACCAACGTTGAGAGAAACTCCACCGTGAGAATGTGGTAGGTGAAGTGATTCCCTTGAAATACGTTGGTGAAGCCTCCTCGTTGCATCAATTGCGTGATCTCATTAGCTATCCCCATCGCTGCCACCGTCTCTTGATGTAGGAACCGGCAGTGCTTGTGCTTGAGTTGCACAAGGTGAGACCATCTCCTCTTTGACTCCGCCGTCGTGAGCTTGAGTTTGAACGCTTTAGGCTCCAAACTTGAGGGCATCGACCTCACCGGCGGTATCCTTGTCTCCGGGATAGTTCTATCATTCTTCCATGTCTCCTTTCCCTTGCTCGAAGAGGTGACCTTTTCTTTTCCTTTGCCTTTGCCCGACGAGGTTGAAGCAACATTCTTGCCCTTGTCTCTTGCCATCGTTAGTACCTAAAAATATCACAAATCAATACAAGAGATGCAAGAATAAATCAATTTAAATCCTCTTCCCCCAAACTTCAACCAAGCTCAATTCTCCCCCATTATCAACTCAATTTCATCACCAATCACCACAATACTCCTCCATAATCAAGAACTTATAATCACTCAATCTCAATCTCATGTATATAGATATCAACGAATCTTCAATAATTCATAGACAAATATAAAGACCCATTCAATTATCAATACACAATTATCTCCGCATTCATCCATGAATTCAATTCATACAAAAAAAATTTAATGAATTCCATGAATCCAATCTATCATGCTCAATCTAATACCCAACCTATCAATTCAACGAATTTAACCATCAAAATTGAATTTTAATCGGTCAAAACATGCGAAATCATGTAAAGAATCATGAATTGATAACAAGAGAGCAAGAAATCGAGTACCTTTTGACGAATCGAAGAAAGAAATCGAGAGAATTTGTGTGTGCTAGAGAGATTTTGTGAGTTATGAGAGAAAGGTATGTGAATTGTGTGCAAAAGGTGTATTTAAAGGAGTAGATAAACCTGGTCAAAGTCGGAATGTGCGCCGTCAACGACCCTCTCGATCGACCTCTCGATCGAGAGACCTATCGAGAGGTGCGTACTGGATTCTGAAAATTGACCTCTCGATCGACCTCTCGATCGAGAGACCTGTCGAGAGGTAGCTACTGGAATCTGACATTTGTCCTCTCGAACGACCTCTCGATCGAGAGAGGTGTCGAGAGGTGCTGCTCTTTACATACTGACCTCCCCTCTCGATCGAAAACACGGGGGTCTCGATCGAGAGGCTTCACGTGACACACCTGGGAATCATCAATTCAAAACCTCTCGACCGACCTCTCGATCGAGAGAGGTGTCGAGAGGTCCTTACTGTATGCCAAAATTTCACCTCTCGAACGACCTCTCGATCGAGAGAGGTGTCGAGAGGTCCTGCTCGACTTTGTTTTCTACACAACTTTTAACATTCGTTAGTATATTAAGGGGTTCGACTCTAAAATACGAAATTTGACTCAAAACTACGATAATTAAACTACCTAAGACTCTAAAACGTAGAATGAAAAAAAATAAAAAAAACGGGATACGAATATTGGGTTACCTCCCAACAAGTGCTACGTTTTACGTCTTTAGCCCGACGATACCTCCTTTCTACTTTGGATCATCGAGGTGAATGGCCGCTTTCTTAGGGAATAGAGGCATCGGCTTGAAGTAGTGCTTGAGGCGATGTCCATTCACTACGAATTTCTCACCGTCGTTCTTCAACACCTCAAATGCACCATTCTTCAAGTCCTTGTAAATGACGTACGGCCCCGACCACTTACTTTGCAATTTTCCTGGAAACAAACGAAGTCGAGAATTAAAAACAAGAACATCATCACCAATTTCGAACTTACGCTTTTTGATGCTCAAGTCGTGGAATCTTGCAGCTCGTTCCTTGTAGATCCTCGAATTTTCGAATGCTTCGTTTCTCCATTCATCAAGCTCCAACAGGTCGTCACATCTTTGGCCCATGGCTTCCTTGAACTCGAAGTTAATCCTTCTCGTCGCCCAATAAGCTTTATGCTCCAACTCCATTGGTAAGTGGCATGACTTGCCAAATAGCAATTGATATGGCGACCTCCCGATTGGTGTCTTGAAAGCCGTCCTATAGGCCCAAAGTGCGTCATCCAAGTACTTCGCCCACTCCTTTTTGTTGGTAACGGTCTTCTCCAAGATTTGCTTGATCTCTCGATTAGCTAACTCGGCTTGACCGTTTGCTTGAGGGTGGTAGGGCGATGTAACTTTGTGCTTGACTCCGTATTTTGCAAGAAGCGATCCTAACCAACGATTGTTGAAGTGGCTCCCCCCATCACTAAGCAAAGCCCTCGGAGTTCCATACCGAGTCAAAATATTTCGCTGGAGGAATTTGATCACCACCTTCGAATCGTTGGTCGTAGTCGGAATGGCCTCGACCCATCTAGAAACATACTCCACCGCAAGTAGAATGTAGGAGAACCCTTGAGACTTGGGAAAAGGACCCATGAAATCAATCCCCCAAACATCGAAGAGCTCCACTTCCATGATAGTTCGTTGCGGCATCTCGTCCCTCTTCGTGATATTCCCCATCCTTTGGCATCGATCACATGACTTGATGAACTCATGGCAATCCTTGTAGATCGACGGCCAATAGAAACCACTATGAAAGATCTTGAGGGCGGTCCTATTCGCTGCAAAGTGTCCCCCATTCGGAGCGCTATGGCAATCTTTGATGATCTTCTTCCATTCCGATTGTCGAACACATCGCCTTATAACTCCATCGGCACACCTCCTATACAAGTATGGATCATCCCAATAGTAGAACTTACAATCGTGGAGGAACTTCTTCTTTTGGTGAGACGATAGATCCTTGGGCACATGATGGATCACCAAATAGTTGACGATGTCGGCGAACCAAGGTGTCAAATCGTCCATCTGAAAAATCTGCTCATCGGGAAAGCTCTCCTTGATTTCAATTTTCGAATCCTCTCCTTCCACGGGCTGCTCGAGTCTCGAGAGATGGTCGGCCACCACATTCTCGCATCCTTTCCTATCCTTGATCTCCATGTCGAACTCTTGAAGAAGCAAAATCCAGCGAACTAACCTTGGCTTCGAGTCCTTCTTGTTGAATAGATAGCGAATGGCGGCATGGTCGGTGTGCACAATCGTGTGAGATCCCACCAAATAAGGTCTAAACTTATCAAAAGCGTAGACCACAGCAAGTAACTCCTTCTCCGTGGTGGTGTAATTCCTTTGAGCCGAGTCCAACGTCTTACTCGCGTAGTAGATCACTCGGAATAGCTTCTCCCTTTTCTGCCCCAAAACAGCTCCTACCGCCCAATCGCTTGCATCGCACATGAGCTCGAACGGGGCACTCCAATCCGGTGACACCAAGACGGGAGTAGAGATAAGCGCCTTCTTTAACGTCTCGAAGGCTTCCAAGCACTCGTCATCGAACACGAACTTGACATCTTTCTCGAGCAATCCACACAACGGCTTCGTGATCTTTGAGAAATCCTTGATGAATCTCCTATAGAAGCCGGCATGTCCTAGGAAACTTCTCACCGATTTGACATTGGTTGGCGGTGGCAACTTCTCGATGGCTACAACTTTGGCTCGATCCACCTCCAATCCATATGAAGACACCTTGTGACCTAGCACAACTCCTTCTTGAACCATGAAATGGCACTTCTCCCAATTGAGAACGAGGTTCGTCTCTTCGCATCTTTGAAGCACCGTGGCGAGATTCTCCAAACATTGGTCAAAAGAGGGGCCAAAGACTGAAAAATCATCCATAAACACCTCCATGATATTCTCGATCAATCCGTGGAAGATGGCCATCATGCATCTTTGGAAAGTGGCCGGTGCATTGCATAATCCGAACGGCATCCTCCGATAAGCGAAGACTCCATATGGGCATGTAAATGCCGTCTTGTGTTGGTCCTCTGGAGCGATGGCGATTTGATTGTAGCCGGAGTATCCGTCGAGGAAGCAATAATACTCATGGCCGGCTAGACGATCGAGCATTTGATCTACGAACGGGAGGGGAAAGTGATCCTTCCTTGTTGCTGCGTTGAGAAGACGATAATCAATGCACACTCGCCATCCCGTGACGAGCCTTGTCGCGATCAGCTCTCCTTTCTCGTCGTTGATGACCGTCATGCCTCCTTTCTTTGACACCACTTGAGTAGGGCTCACCCACTCACTATCCGAAATAGCATAGATCATGCCGGCATCAAGCAATTTCAGCACCTCCTTCCTCACCACTTCTTGCATGGCTGGGTTCAATCGTCTTTGGGGTTGGACTCTTGGGCGATGGCCTTCCTCGAGCAAGATCCTATGCATGCAAATCGTAGGACTAATACCTTTGATGTCGGCAATCGTCCATCCAATTGCAGATTTGTGCTCCCTTAACACCCTCAATAGCTTGTTCGTGTTTGCCTCCGTGAGATGAGAAGATACAATCACCGGGTACGTCTCTTCTTCTCCCAAGAACTTGTACTTGAGGTGCTCGGGTAATGGCTTCAATTCCACCTTAGGGGCTGCATCCTTCTTCTCTTCCTCTTCGAAAAATCCATCGTCCACCTTCTTGTTGATGTCAAGATATGAAACCTCCTTGTGGTGACTCGATGGTTGATTAGCCTCCAACTGATTGAGATACTCGAGAATCTCGTCGCAAGCTTCATCCAACTCCTCGTAGGCATAGAGAGAATTCGAAATACAATGGTTAAGCGCCTCCTCCGAAGTAGGTGGTATCAATGTCTCGATGGAGAAGATATCCTCACGTTGATCGTCGGGTCTCTTCATAGCTTCGTAGATAGAAATTTTCAGTTCCTCCCCGTTGACTCGAAATGTGAGGTCTCCATCTTGCACATCGATCAACGCTCTCCCCGTTGCTAAGAATGGCCGCCCCAAGATCAATGGTTGATTTGTGTCCTCGGGCATGTCCAAGACTACGAAATCTGCCGGAAAGACGAGGTTGTGCACTTGAACGAGAACGTCCTCCACTATCCCCCTTGGATATGAAACTGATCGGTCCGCCATAAGTAGAGAGATGGTTGTTGGCTTCATCCTCCCGATCTTGAGCCGGTTGAAAATAGGGAGAGGCATCAAATTTATGCTAGCACCAAGATCGCATAGCACGTTTTGGAAGATTTGATCACCAATTTTGCACGATAACGTGAACCTCCCGGGATCCTTTTGCTTCAATGGTAGCTTCCTTTGGATCACCGCGCTGCACTCCTCCGTGAGATTGATCGTCTCGAACTTCCCCCACTTCTTCTTCCCCGAAACCGCATCCTTGATGAACTTCATGTGGTTGGGCATGTCTCGGAGAGCATCGAGAAGTGGTATGTTGATGTTGACCTTTTGTAGTATCTCCATGAAGCGTTGATACTTCTCGTCTTGCTTCGTCTTGGTCAATCGTTGCGGGAAGGGAGCCTTTGGAGTGTACGTCGGAAGTTGGTTCGGCTGCTGGGCCTCTCGACCGACCTCTCGATCGAGAGAGGTATCGAGAGGTGCCTTCTGACTTTGCTGTTTGACCTCTCGATCGACCTCTCGATCGAGAGAGGTATCGAGAGGCTCCATCTGTATCTCCTCGTCGTAGACCTCTCGATCCTCCTCTCGATCGAGAGGGGTGTCGAGAGGTGGTTGCTGACTTCCAGGGTGGACCTCTCGATCGACCTCTCGATCGAGAGAGGTGTCGAGAGGTCCTCGCCTCGGCTCTTGTATCCTTGTTTCCTCGAGCACTACGTTCTTGAAGTTCCCGACTCCTTTCTTCTCAGCTTCCAAGGATGGATTTGTGTATGTAGTGCCGCTCCGAAGCTCAATGGCATGAACATGATGGTTGTTCTTCGGGTTTTGCTCCGTGTTACTTGGGAATTGGCCGGGCTTATGGACTCCTCCTTGAGCGTTGGCTATTTGACTCATTTGCGTCTCCAACATTTGCATTTGTTTGGTCAACGCATTGATGCTACTCGCCAAGTTGTTGGTTGATGTACTTTGAGTGAGCTCCAACGTCCTCAACTTTGCATCTTGTTGTGTCATCCTCATCTCCGATTGAGCCATATATTGACGAATTAAATCGTCGGTGGACATCTCCTTCTTGGGCTCTTGGATGACTCCGTTCTCAACATGGAAGCCGGGAGGTGGTTGCAAGGCGTTGTTCGGATTGGCATAGGAAAAGTTCGGATGATTTCGGTTGTTAGGAACATATGGTTTCTTGTACCCTCCTTGGTAATTCGAACCTCCTTGTCCTCCTTGCCCTCCTTGCCACTTGTTTCCTTGATTCGGTTGCCACTTGCCCCCTTGTTGCACAAAATTGGCATCTTCCTCTTCGGTTGGGTTTGCTTGATCGTCCGTGATAGCATCGCACCGAAGCACTCCTTTCTTGATAGAATCCAACTCATTCGCTGTTTTTGTATACTTCTCCATCAAGTCCTCGTAAGCATCGATCCCAATGTTGGCAACTCTCCTTCTTCCAAGCCGTCGATCGGTAGCCTCTTCATAGCTTGAATTTACGGTCAGCTCAATAATCTCCATAGCCACTTCGTACTCATTGTTCAAGAATCCTCCCTTCGAAGCGTAATCGAGCTCCTTCCTACACAACTTGTTCAAACCACGATAGAAGCACGTGATTTGATCCTCCTTGCTAATCCCATGATTCGGGCATGCTCGAAGTAACTTCTTGAATCTCCCCCACGCCTCATAAAAGTGCTCATCCTCATATTGTTGAAATTGGTTGATCTCATTGATAAGCTTTTGAGCCCTCGAAGGTGGGAAGAACTTGTTGAGAAACTTCGTGCACATGTCAGCCCAAGTAGTGACCTCCGTCTTGTCCAATCCATCTAACCACTCTCTTGCATCGTCCTTGAGAGACCACACGAAGAGGCTGAGCTTAAGGAAATCCGAAGACACTCCATTGGCTTTGTATGTAGCACAAATATCCAGAAATTGCTTCAAGTGTGCGTTCGGATCCTCCGCCGGTGAACCTCCATATTGGTTGTTTTGCACCATGTTGATGAGGGACGTCTTGAACTCATAGTTGTTGGCTTCGGTAGTCCCCCATCCTCCTTGCTGAAATTGATCAACGACCGGCTTGTAACGGTCGTTCAAAGTCCTTCTCCCCGCTTGATCCCCCATCGAATCGAAACTCCTTGGTGAATCGGGTGGTGAAGAGAGGGGTGTATCGATCTTCTTTGCCTCCTTTCCTCGCCTCAATGCTCGAAGAGAGCGCTCTAACTCCAAGTCTATAGGAATAGGATTTATCCCTTTAGACCTTGTGGTCATGCACTACCTAAAACCAAAGAAGAGAAAAGAAAAACGTGAGATCAATAAACCGAAAACAGAAAATAAAAGTGCCTAAATCACCTATTAATTCTATTTCAAAATATGTGTATGAAATCTAATCAATCCCCGGCAACGGCGCCAAAATTTGATCGCACTATTTCTACCACACAAAAATAGGTGTAATATAATGAAGCACGAGTATCGTATCCACAGGGACTGACAAGTCGAAAACACACACAATACCTCTACTTAAGAACAAATATGATGTTTAGGCTTTTAAGAGTTTAGGATGTGGTATTTATAAACTAGGCAAATAATAAAAAGACTCAATTAAATCAAATAAGGAAATAAAGTGTGCAGGAAAATAATTAGTCAAAATTAAACAACTTAAGGCACAAGCAATTAAGTAAATAAGGAAAGTGAACAATTAAGGAAAAGTGTTGATTCTAGGGAAGCCTACCTAATCAAACTTATGCAAGCAATTAATGAATACAATTAACCAATTTAATCCAATCTAAATGTGATACATGCAAATATAACTTACACCCCGATTAAAGCAATGCAAGTAGTCACCTAACAAGATCCTAATATTCTCTCGAATTATAAGAATCGAATCAAGTGCAAAATAGAACAAGTACCAATAATATAGTCAACTAGGTTCAACTACGACACCAAATCAACTATATATAAACATATAACAATTCAATTATCAATCAAGAGAATTAAACTATTATATCATGCTTTCATGTTGATTCTAGGGAAGCCTACCTAATCAAACTTATGCAAGCAATTAATGAATACAATTAACCAATTTAATCCAATCTAAATGTGATACATGCAAATATAACTTACACCCCGATTAAAGCAATGCAAGTAGTCACCTAACAAGATCCTAATATTCTCTCGAATTATAAGAATCGAATCAAGTGCAAAATAGAACAAGTACCAATAATATAGTCAACTAGGTTCAACTACGACACCAAATCAACTATATATAAACATATAACAATTCAATTATCAATCAAGAGAATTAAACTATTATATCATGCTTTCATGAGATCGATTATGCAATTATCCGATTAAGGCATAAACACATAATTATGCATACACAATTAATGGCCAGTTAACTATGCATGAGAATAAGCACCATGAAACATGCATCTAGATTGGAAGGCTAATTGTAAACAAAAACACTTACATAGATTCAATTAGGCATTCAATCCCTAAAATCAACTAAGAAATTTAGCTAGACATAATTAAAGTAGACATGAACACAAAAGATTGAAAGAACATAATTAAAAAGTAAGAGTAAGAAAAACTTGGAATTGAATCTTGAACACGAAGAACTTCGAAACTTGAATCTTGAATAAACTTGAAAAGCTCCAATGTAAAATACAAAACTCTAAAATAAAAGTATGCTAGAAAATATGGTGTTTGCTAGATTGGGTTTACAATGCTAGAATAGGAGTATATATAGGAGAAATTTACATAAGGAAAACCTAGACCAAAAAGGAGTCTAATTAAAATAAGGAGAAAAATCCTCGGCTGGACACCTCTCGATACCTCTCTCGATCGAGAGGTCGATCGAGAGGCCTTCACTCGAACTCAAATCTTGGATTTCAGCTTCGATCTTCACGCCTTTTCTCGTCTCGGGGTTTTATCATCGATTTATCATCAATTTATGCCTGAAAACACAGAAAAACACCTACAAGCATAATATTGTCCCATATACTAAAAACCATATACAACATAGACAATACTATAAAATCGAGACACAAAATTGACTCTTTTTGGCTATGAAAACAAGGTAAATTTCACCTATATCAGTGGTCTACACTTATAAAGTTGTTATATTTGAACTTGATTGATTAGATCAACATTAATAATCATTAGAGGTCCAATAGAATTATTAGGGGTTTAAGTCCAATTATTTGCTCTCGAGAAATTATTAAATCGAGCTCGGGAAGTCGTCATGTGTGGCCCTCGTCTTTTACTTGAAATACCGGCCCAACGAAATATTTGTTGGCCCAACTGCTGAATAAATCCAGCCCATTTGTTCTTTAACTTCGGCCCATCCTGAGTAATGATTCTCGGCCCACTGAGTAATTAATTTCAGCCCTTCACAATAATTAATTTCGGCCCATTCCGATAGAGGGGCTCGGTCCGACAATTAATTAATCTCAGCCCAATTTACTGCTTCGGCCCATCACGACTTGGCCCGTCTGAAAAATAAATCCGGTCCAACGACTAAAATTCGGCCCGTCAATCCGAGCCCGGCCCGATTCTATACTTGGCAGAACACTCTCTTTCTCTCTCTCAAATCGCGATCCCCTTTTCTTCTTTCTTCTCTCGCGGTTGTCGCTGCCGCCGTTCTCCGCGGCTTCTGCCGCCGCCGTTGCTGCTCTTTCCGCTGGCGTGCGTCGGCCGGCGGTCTCCTTTGTCGTCGGTTGACGTCTCCTCCCTTTCAATTTCCCCTTCAGTTGAAAAGGGGGCCCTAATTTCGGGGATTTGGGAAATTCGAATAACCCGACGGGTTTCAACTTCTTCCGGCGTCGGTCTCGCCTCCGTCGACGCAGTGCGTCGGTAGCGTCTTTTCCGTCGATCCAAGGCGAGTCACTCGCCTCTGCCATTTGCGTCGTCGCCACCGTGCCCAGTTGCCGCAGTGCTCTCTGCCGGCGGCTCACTTCCTCCGATTGGCCGCGGCTCTGCCTCCCTCTCTCTCTCTCGTTGTTGCTCTCTCGGCCAGGAGCCTCTGCTCCCGCCAGAACGCCATCGCCATCGCTTCCAGTCGCCGCCGTTTCTGCCCTTGCTCTCCCTCTGCTCTATCTCCCGGCGCCGGCAGTGATGTCGTCGCCGACGTCCTTCCTTTCCTCCTCTCATACTCCTCCCCCTGACCTCTATCTTTTCTCTCATTTGCAGGTGGATGCAGGCGATTCCGGTGCTGCAGTAGCCTCAACCGAGGCCGTCGCCGGCTGTGGTAGTTCCTAGTGAGGCTCGGGGAACGTTTGGGCGTCCCGGTATCGGCTCTATTCCATCCTCGGCCTCCCTCCTCCTTCCGGGCAGGTTCGATTCTCACCAATCCTTTTCGTTTTCTTTCGATTCCATTATTTATGGATTATGCTTGCTGATTTTGAGGGTTAAGGGCTTGGTTGAGAGGCATTTAGGGGTTGATTTTGCTTGAGTGTGTTATGCATTAGTTAGAAGCAGAATTTCCAGATTTTAGTATGCTTGAAGTCGATGTCTTTGTTGGATTGAAATTTTGGATTGAGGATTGTTATGCATGCAAGGTTTTACGCTTGTTAGAGGAGGTCCTATGTGGTTTAAACATGCCTTAAAACTGATTTTTAGCCTTCAAAGATAACATGCATTTCTTCTAAGGGATTGCTATGTTTCGCATGCCTCAATCTTGATGTTTTTAACTATGCTTCCATGCTTGAGGGTTTGTAGTACTTAGAGAGAGTGATGAGGAGTCTTACTTGCAAATCTTAAAGGTTGAAATCTGAGTTCTTGAGCTAGATAGTGGTTGTCCCCTTTCTTTCTTGCTTCCTTCCCCTTGTTCCTTCTCTATCTCGATGTAACTTGAAGCCTACAATTGCATGTTCGATTTCTAAGTGTTAGGGGCCTTGATACTCATGCTAGGGGAAAAGTGGGGTTCTTTCTCACCATTAGAAAACTGAAATCGAGTCTCTAGCTTCTGAGTGAGGGCTGTCCTCTTCTAATCTTGTTTAGAAAACCTCCCCTTTCCTTCGTTCTTCACTCCTAAAGATAGTGGGATTGAGTTCTAGTTAGTTCATGCAAGCTAGGCCCTTGAAGGAAGGGAATTAGAGGTATTACCTAGAGGAAAATGGAGGGGATTCGATGCTTGAAGGGGGCTGTCTACGGCTGTTTTTCCAGCAACCCTCTCGGCTGGAAATTCAGCTCTCCCTTTCCTTGTGTTTTTACTTGCTTTCTCTCCCTCTCTATGTTGTGTGTATGAATGAATGTGAAACTGATTTTGGTGGATGTTTGTGTGCAGGTAATGAGCGATGGGGGGGGGGGGGGGGGGGGGGGGGGAAGGCTGCTCTTTCTCCTTGCAAGGGTGGAAGAATGAGTAGGAGCTCTTCTCAAGTTTTCAGGGATGAAGTGTTTCCTTCAAGAGAGATTATTGCATGGGTGACACGTGTGGGAGTGCATACTTGGGAGGCTTCCACATGTAGCAATAATGATTAGTCTCCCTCTAATTGTAATTGTAGAAGTGCTAAGGGTCCTCTAATTGTGCTTAGGAGGGATTAGTGTAATGTAAATCCCAGATTGCATCTTACTGTGTTCTACCGCTTTTCATTTCTTTTTTTTCTTTTTCTTTTATTTTTATTATGTATTTATCCACATGTAAATACTAGGGCTTGAGATATTGGTCTTGGGCTCCTTTTATATTTTGCTGATGGGTATTAAATCTGAAATGGGCTCTCTCTCTTAGCTAATAAAATCGAACAATTTGAGTAATTACTCGTGAAGTGGGCTTCGATAATTAACTGGGCCTTGAACAATTAACTTGGCCTTGTACGATTAACTGGGCCTTGTTAACTGCTAAGTGGGCCTTGTACTTATCAAATGGGCCTCGAAATCAAATGGGCCTCGGCCCAAAAATTAAATACTGAATTTTCTTTTACCGATTCGTTTTATCGGCTTTTCTTATTTAGTTCGGTTCTCGTTTCGGGAAGTTCTGATGTTACTAAACGTAACAGTACTAACAGTAGTACTTAAAATTTTATTTCACTCGTAATAGTGATAATACTACTTTCAACGTTCCTTTTCTTATTTAAAAATAATGCCGAAGTTTTTATTAATCATTACTAAAAACTGCGGTCATTACATCCTACACCCCTTACGAAAAATTTCGTTCCGAAATTTACTTACCTTCTAAAACAATTCGGGGTATTTCTCTTTCATTTTGTCCTCCAACTCCCATGTGGCTTCCTCCTGCTCGTGGTGCTTTCACTGCACCTTCACTAAACGACTTTGCTTATTCTTATGCTGCTGAATTTTTCCGATCTACGATGGCTTCATGTTTCGTCTCGTAGCTCAAATCGGGTTCTATAACTGCTTCCTCCTGTCGAATCACGTGTTTGGGGTCGAACACGTATTTACTTAGTTGAGATACATGAAATACGTTGTGATCGCTTACTAGGTTTGGAGGTAACGCTGACCTGTACGTCACAGGTCCTACCTTCCCTTGAACTTCGTAAGGTCTGATGGAATGAGGTTTCAATTAGCCTTTGATTCTGAATCTGGTCATTCCCTTGGTAGGGAAATTTTCATGGACCATGTCCTCTACTTCGAGGTGTAACTCTACATCGTCATCGTAAGACTTCTGGCTACTATGAGCTTCCTTTATCATATCTCTGATTGGTTGCATTTCTCAACCATTTCTTTGATCATACACTGATCTTAATTCTTCTCACCTCCCACCTCATCTCAATAGAGTGGTGGTCTACACTTTGTTCTTTGTGTGGTGCATTGCACGATACTGGGTCTATGGTGTATGGTGTATGGTGGGTCTAAGTAATTGAGTTAGGGGTTATATCGTTTTAGTTTCCGCCCCCACCGAGTACCACCTCCTTAAAAAGATCCTCGAGGTTTGACGGGACTGATATGTTAACCTTCACGATGCTAGTCTTATCTTCTCTAGATACTCGTAGGGTCCAAATACACTGTTGTTAGTCTTCCTTTTGCACTAAATATAGCTATCGCATAAAATGTGGAACTTCTGGGAAGGCTTGTCTCTTAGTTCGAATCGTAATTCAACTTGCCGGTGTTAGCAGGTGACTCATGTTCGTCTTAAGATTCTTTTATTCTGTCTCTAATTGATCTTATGAACTAGCCGTTTCAAGTGACTATATTTCTTGGCCGGTTCGTGTTAACCTTGTTACCTTTAGACCACATGTTCGTCATGATCCTCATCGTTTATGGGATAAATATCTTCGTGATACACTGATCAAATCTGTATCGATACTAGGCATGCTATGAGTTCACAAGTTGCTCTCTGCATTAGAGCACTCACGTCTCGGTGGACCGTACGAACTCGTCCCATTGTTAGGTGATAGCATTAGTCTGCAAGCGTCTAGACCTTCTTTGTCGGCCTTAGGCATTTTCCCAAATTTTAATATACCTTAGTCATATACCTAAGTCCATGTACCCTTCTATCTACTCTTTTCGCGAGTGTAATCATGTGTTACTGATAATACTAGGGTCGGGATATTGATCGTTTCAAATTTGTACTTCGCTCGAGTCTATTTTCTCTTTGGTCTTTATGCTAGCGTGGCCATGATCTACTTCTTTACTGTAGTTAGTTTTATAATTGAGGTATTAACTATTATCAAATAGTTATTTGTGTTTTAACTCGTTGGTTGAGGTCAATCGTCTCTGGATCACTTGTAGCACTGTGCATCTTTATTCGCAGTTGTCTGTGTGAGGTAGAGATAAGTACCGTGCTTAGGCTTGCCATTCGTGTTATATCGACAATCTTGATATTCGTCGTAGGGTTATTACTATAGCTATATTCCCTATTGTGAGAATATGGTTTGTATATATCAGTTGTTTCCCTCTCAAGAGTTCGTGGTGTGCATTCTTAAGCTTATGTAGTTCTTCTTACTGATTGTTGGTTCTGAGTGTCGCTCGAGTAACATCAGACCAAGTGTTTTCATTTCCTTTTTGCAGTCATTTATGAATCTGGTGTATCTGGACGTAATGCCTCATAAGTCCGGCTGGTGTCATACTTAACTGATCAATTATTCTTGGTCGTGAGGGTGATAACGATTCGCTTGTTATTAATCCACGTATAACTATAGTATTTTAAGGCATCATGCGTGGGTGTCTGTCTCTGGGGAGATCTCATGGATTCTTATTGTCTATCCTTCTTGATGTATCGTCTTATCTTTCATAAGTTGTAAAGAGGTATTCTTGATTAATAGTAGGTTTCTTCCTTTCTAAGTGTTACTCAAGGCTTTCAAGGTTTCATTTTTAGGGTTCTAGCTCATCTGTCTTCCTTCATACTGCTTACATGACTACTTGAGTCGATTTCATAACCCATATAGGGTCTCTACTCATTATCGTGAATACACTACACGACTGTGATTTTTCCTTTTAGCGGAACATTCTGGGTCGAGCATAATCTCATACTCAAGCTTCATGATATACGTGACTCGAAATTTTATCTTTAGTCGTTTATTGTATGCACTAATGCACTTTGATGTTACCTTGGACTGAAAATTCTAACTTCTATTACTATCCTTCTCGAGGCTGACTTACGTATCTGTCAGGGATTTTAGAAGTTCTAGTTAGGTAGTCTCGCTGCCTCAGTTAGTAAGCTTTGATGACTGGGTTAATAATTACCTTCTGTAATGAAGTCAAATGTTTTAGTCGTATAGTTTTCTACCTAATAAAACACTTCTTCATTCTCTCGATTATCATTCCTTCTATATGTTTTAATATTCTCGTGTGTTTGTACCTCACATACCAATAATTCTGTTCTTAAGACACTTAAGATATGGATTCTTATTAACTCAAGAGACTTACGAAGGTAATACTATGGTTTTAATTATCTTCTCAAACTTGCAATATACAGTGGATGACTTAGCACGTCGAGTGCTCATACTCATTCTTGGTTATGAATTCGATTTAGATGGCTTTTGTTCGACTCTCATAACATGAGGATTTTAGTAGAAACTTTTCGTCTATCAACATCTTCTCTTATAGTGCGGTCTAGTTTCCCTAAAATAAATATAGGTTCGTCTCAATTTATTGTCCCTTATAGCTCGTTGGTTAATGATTAAAGTCATATTCCAAACTATTTTACATCTGAGTTTACCGACTTCTTAGACAACCATGGCTTTTCTTTAAAAGAATTTTGTTTCTCATATATTCTATCGGGTCATTTCTATATTATTTAGTATATTCTTTCACTAGTCCTCGCACATCTTGATTCCAACGTGCGTCATTACTATCGGCGTACATTACATTCCTTTCTGTTATTGAGTCGTGGTTCCTTAGGTGTCCCATAACCATGTTTAGACCCTTTAGACTTACGCCTCATTCAATGCTTATTCTCAATCGCATTTCCTTTGCTCTATTGTCTATCTTGCACACTTCTCGTGGAGAGAACTATACCAACTTTGCAATAATAACAAAGCTTATGACTTACCCGAAGGTGGAACTTGTGGTTGTGTATATCTATTATACGAGCATCGCTCATACTGCTGTGGTGCTTCAAGGTCTTATGTCTATGTATGGTTACATCATTAAAAATTTTATCCTGATTTACTTGTGGTTTAGTCTCGGTGGTCACGATCTTAGTGCACTTATCCTTTGATTCTTTCAAAGGTATGAGACATACGGTGGTCTCGTTCTGTACTCTTCTTGACAACTTTTCCTAACTCGTGCTCTACACCAATTTTATTTATGACTTCTTCAAGGCTTTCTCGTTTCATATTACCTTCTATGGGAAAATCTCTTCCAACATTACCTCCCTTAGCATCCTTCAATATCTCGTATTTCGTAGTCTGCTACAATTCATTACTATGTCTGGCCGACTAATGTCATACTATAATTATTCCTCTCTGGGTGAATAATTTAGGTCTCACTATTTTCACATAACTTATGTCTAGTGAGAATTTATATTCTAGTCTGGTCCACGTCAATATTCTAAGAGGTTTCTGATCCTCGAGCTGGGAGAAATCCCAAATAACGTCAGGTCACCGACCGCAATCATGGGATACTGTCTTTCCTTTAGTTGCTGGTTTAATCTGGATCTTAGGAATGATAACACGTCGTGTATTTGACAAGTATAGTACTCGACCTTGGGTCGTTTATGTTCTGATATTCTTATTATTTTCAATTTGTCGGCGGATTCCAAATTTTCATATCCGCAAGGATCTCGTCTGTTCAAGCTTCTTCTACTCAAGGTTTTACTATCTTGGGTCTAAATTAGACTCTAATATTGTAGCTCTTAGTGTTGGATTTATGGATCATCGGTATACTTTTCTTGATGAACTCCTTTAACTCATGAGTTTTGCATTTCGTCATTGTATTTCTGTTTCTGGACTTGTTGGGGAGTCTGGCTAGCTTTATGCCTCTTACTATTGCGTGCATCGCGATACTAGTTTCTATCCTCTGAATTCTGGCTTCACCCAACATATTTATTAATTTCACTATTAAGCTTTCCTCCTCTAAGTTATGATATACAAAATCTTGCTGGGGAGGTTGCGGAGTCTCTATTTTACTGTCACATGTAAAACTAGTTAGCACCGCATTGTCAACTTGAGTATCGTGCAATACCTTTAACAGTTTGTCTATCATACACCCCTTTTATGCGTAAACATTCGGCAACTCAAAAGAGTGTGTAACCTTAAGTCATACTCTATAACTTGCAGTTGAACTAATCCTCACAGTCTTATCACTCTAGGATGACAAACATGATCAAGATGGGATAAGAACATTGTGGGTTGACTCTGGAAAACAATCGTGTAAGGGTCCAAGTTGGAATGTCAATCACCCAAAATAGCTCATCAAGGAATCACCAGACAAGTTTAGAAGAAATAACCAGAGGGTAGAAATGAATTGACAGGGGTCATGGGAGGGGAACCCCTTTTTGTCGATACCCATCCAATTTCTTGTCTGTTGGTGACGCTACCGAGAAAGAGATTATGTGAGGTGGCCAGTCCCACATAAGCATCCTTTCGGTCACATGAAGGAAAATTCGATTCTCATACACTGGTGGCTCTTGATTCAAAAGAATACAAAAGCTCGAATAAGGCTCGATAACAATTCTTTGGATCTGGAATTCCTCGACTCTACGTATATTACAAAGGTCTTTCTGGTTTCGAGAGGTTCAAGAGAGGGTTTCGAAGTTACAATGCATTAGAACGTAGGGTCTTCTTTAGTCTATGTACCTTCGTGAACACTCTAGTACTTCGCACTGGCATAAAGGACCTTGACATATGAAATTGTGACTTACTCATTAGCGTTAGTAAGAGTCATTTCTAGGGACAATCATATTGCTTGTCTGCTGATATCCTAACGGAAATAGTTGCTAGATCACGATCCGAATAGATATGACTCTTTCTTCGACAGTCTCTTAGTCCTCGGCGTGAAGTTTCTCTACACGTCCTCAAGTCGTACTTGGAACGTAATTAGGCTAATGGTTCATTGTTTTTGTCATTAAATACCACGCCTTAGTCTCCTGTATCGTATAGTCTAGTCCCATCACCCATGAAAATTAAGCATATTATATCGTTTTAGCTTCTGACTGATCTTGGATATCAATATCCAATCTTACGAGTTCATCCTTAGGCGCGGCTACTGATCTCACTTTTCTACACTCTTCGAGCATGATTTTCTACTCAGGAAAGTAGAGGCTAACACGTTCTATCATAATTATTCTCATGAGTACAACATCGGGGAAACTGAGATTCTAACGTTTATATACCCAAGAGCTCTAAGTTGGACAAGACCTTAACCTTTCTTTGATTTCTTTCTTTAGTTTCTAGTAATGTTTTCTTCCTTTAACCATGGATGCGGAAACATCCAGGAAATTCTAGTGGACTTATCTTTTATAGTGCCACCATATGAAGCTTTTATTCCTGTTTAAGATTCTGGTATCATCTCTTACTATCTTTAGGAAGCGCAATTGAATGTGTTTTGTTTCTTTCCGCACGGAGGCGGAAAAGTTAGAGGCTCATGTCATTGATTTAAATGAAACTCGTTCAGATCTTCTTGCACTTCTTGGCTTGATTTTCCTTGATCTGACGTATCCTTTTTTCATGGAATAGCTTTCCAGGGAGTTATCACTGCTTCCTTGAGTTGGCATTTCGTTTAGAGCTTCTCTTGTTTCCTCGTCTCACCATCATTCTTGCGCCATAACTGAGGTTAGAAGAATTTCTTCGCTCAAGCACTATCCTAGTATGTGATAGAGGGAAAGCACTTAATTCAAGCGAGCTATGTACTCTAGAAAGGCCTTGGCTTTTCTACTGTATGTGAGCTCTATGTTATCTTGACTATGTTCTCATACTAGCATGTGAGAGTTACCTCTTCTCTTCCTGGGTCGAGCATGATGTCGTGAAGTGCCGAGCTTTTGTCGAGGGACTGTACCAGTATAGCGAATCAAGTCTAGACTTTACTTAGAAGAAGAAGACTCTTGGATTTCAGAGCGAACCTAGTGCTCTGATACCACTCTGTCACACCCCGCCCCGCTAAACTAGCTAGGCAAGGTTGCGACTCAAGAAAAAGGAAAAGGTATAAAATAAACAAACGACATGGGGTGAAACGATGTGAAGACATGGCATTAGTTTACATTCGAACTCCTCATCATTCGTCGAGAATGAATGGAGGAAAAGTATTGTTCATCAACGGAAGCGTTTTACATGATATAAGCGGAAGCATTGTTCGTAAAAAGAAAGCATTGTCTATGAAGGACCAATATGTTGCAACGATACACAGAACTGAACTGAGTCTATCTACATAAGAATCACAGCGGAAGAACGTGAGATGCGTGTATGGAGACATGCACCACCAAGAGGCTTCAACGCTTTCATGCTCGGCAAAGCTCATTTGGCAACTTCACTTCACCTGCTTAACCTGCGCATGGGAAATACGCACAGGGCTGAGTACAAAAGTACTCAGTGGGCTTATGCCAAAACATCTTATTGTCTGCCATTAAAGTGAGACATAGGGGTTTTAGGAAACACCTATGTTCACGAAAACATTTTAAATCAAAAAGAAAAGACGTTTGCAAGCTAATTACTGGTAATCCATCATATCTGAGCTGGGGTGTATCCGGAGAGGTTGGCCACCCTCCCGGATACCTGACCGGCCAACCTTGTAGCTCACGGTCAACTGAGTGCACTAACTCACCGAGATCTTGACCTCGGTGAGCCCGAATCGTTAAGATAAGCTGAAGCATAAGCCTCCTCAGATAGATCTCATACAAACAAAAACATTACATGGCATGACAATTCTTTAAAGAAAATAACTGTAGCATAAAGAAACATTTTAGTTTTCTGAAAGCCCACCTCGATAGCTTTCCTTTCCTGGTCATAATTTATATAACTCTGAGCGCCGCCTTAGTCTCGGCCTTTACCTTCGCCTAACCTCGTTCAAAGAACGTAAAATGAGAGACTTGAAATGAAATCGATAATCTTATCGATCTATGCGAAGGCTGTCTTTTATCGAGGTTATGATCCCTTTTACTGATAGGTCTCTTTTACTGATAGATCTCTTTTAACGTTATCATGGTTATTCTTTTAATCGAGAGTTTCTCGATTCTCATCTGAAATCGATCACTTCGATCGATGCTTGTGTCTTACTGTCTTTTCATCCTCGACAGAAATCGTAGGATATTCGATTAAGCCATCAATGAGGCTTAGTGATTTTATTACACGTTATAAGTGGTCTACATTTATAAGATTAACATAACTATTGTCACTGGGCTTGATGTAATCATTAATAGGGCTTCGCGTTTTTATTACGTGTTATAAGTGGTCTACACTTATAAAGCTGTTATATTTGAACTTGATTGATTAGATCAACATTAATAATCATTAGAGGTCCAATAGAATTATTAGGGGTTTAAGTCCAATTATTTGCTCTCGAGAAATTATTAAATCGAGCTCGGGAAGTCGTCATGTGTGGCCCTCGTCTTTTACTTGAAATACCGGCCCAACGAAATATTTGTTGGCTCAACTGCTGAATAAATCCGGCCCATCTGTTCTTTAACTTCGGCCCATCCTGAGTAATGATTCTCGGCCCACTGAGTAATTAATTTCAGCCCTTCACAATAATTAATTTCGGCCCATTCCGATAGAGGGGCTCGGTCCGACAATTAATTAATCTCAGCCCAATTTACTGCTTCGGCCCATCACGACTTGGCCCGTCTGAAAAATAAATCCGGTCCAACGACTAAAATTCGGCCCGTCAATCCGAGCCCGGCCCGATTCTATACTTGGCAGAACACTCTCTTTCTCTCTCTCAAATCGCGATCCCCTTTTCTTCTTTCTTCTCTCGCGGTTGTCGCTGCCGCCGTTCTCCGCGGCTTCTGCCGCCGCCGTTGCTGCTCTTTCCGCTGGCGTGCGTCGGCCGGCGGTCTCCTCTGCCGTCGGTTGACGTCTCCTCCCTTTCAATTTCCCCTTCAGTTGAAAAGGGGGCCCTAATTTCGGGGATTTGGGAAATTCGAATAACCTGACGGGTTTCAACTTCTTCCGGCGTCGGTCTCGCCTCCGTCGACGCAGTGCGTCGGCAGCGTCTTTTCCGTCGATCCACGGCGAGTCAGTCGCCTCCGCCATTCGCGTCGTCGCCACCGTGCCCAGTTGCCGCCGTGCTGTCTGCCGGCGGCTCACTTCCTCCGATTGGCCGCGGCTCTGCCTCCCTCTCTCTCTCTCGTTGTTGCTATCTCGGCCAGGAGCCTCTGCTCCCGCCAGAACGCCGTCGCCATCGCTTCCAGTCGCCGCCGTTTCTGCCCTTGCTCTCCCTCTGCTCTGTCTCCCGGCGCCGGTAGTGATGCCGTCGCCGACGTCCTTCCTTTCCTCCTCTCATACTCCTCCCCCTGACCTCTATCTTTTCTCTCATTTGCAGGTGGATGCAGGCGATCCCGGTGCTGCAGTAGCCTCAACCGAGGCCGTCGCCGGCTGTGGTAGTTCCTAGTGAGGCTCGGGGAACGTTTGGGCGTCCCGGTATCGGCTCTATTCCATCCTCGGCCTCCCTCCTCCTTCCGGGCAGGTTCGATTCTCACCAATCCTTTTCGTTTTCTTTCGATTCCATTATTTATGGATTATGCTTGCTGATTTTGAGGGTTAAGGGCTTGGTTGAGAGGCATTTAGGGGCTGATTTTGCTTGAGTGTGTTATGCATTAGTTAGAAGCAGAATTTCCAGATTTTAGTATGCTTGAAGTCGATGTCTTTGTTGGATTGAAATTTTGGATTGAGGATTGTTATGCATGCAAGGTTTTACGCTTGTTAGAGGAGGTCCTATGTGGTTTAAACATGCCTTAAAACTGATTTTTAGCCTTCAAAGATAACATGCATTTCTTCTAAGGGATTGCTATGTTTCGCATGCCTCAATCTTGATGTTTTTAACTATACTTCCATGCTTGAGGGTTTGTAGTACTTAGAGAGAGTGATGAGGAGTCTTACTTGCAAATCTTAAAGGTTGAAATCTGAGTTCTTGAGCTAGATAGTGGCTGTCCCCTTTCTTTGTTGCTTCCTTCCCCTTGTTCCTTCTCTATCTCGATGTAACTTGAAGCCTACAATTGCATGTTCGATTTCTAAGTGTTAGGGGCCTTGATACTCATGCTAGGGGAAAAGAGTGGGGTTCTTTCTCACCATTAGAAAACTGAAATCGAGTCTCTAGCTTCTGAGTGAGGGCTGTCCTCTTCTAATCTTGTTTCGAAAACCTCCCCTTTCCTTCGTTCTTCACTCCTAAAGATAGTGGGATTGAGTTCTAGTTAGTGCATGCAAGCTAGGCCCTTGAAGGAAGGGAATTAGAGGTATTACCTAGAGGAAAATGGAGGGGATTCGATGCTTGAAGGGGGCTGTCGACGGCTGTTTTTCCGGCAACCCTCTCGGCTGGAAATTCAGCTCTCCCTTTCCTTGTGTTTTTACTTGCTTTCTCTCCCTCTCTATGTCGTGTGTATGAATGAATGTGAAACTGATTTTGGTGGATGTTTGTGTGTAGGTAGGGGGGGGGGGGGGGGGGGGAAAGGCTGCTCTTTCTCCTTGCAAGGGTGGAAGAATGAGTAGGAGCTCTTCTCAAGTTTGCAGGGATGAAGTGTTTCCTTCAAGAGAGGTTATTGCATGGGTGACACGTGTGGTAGTGCATACTTGGGAGGCTTCCACATGTAGCAATAATGATTAGTCTCCCTCTAATTGTAATTGTAGAAGTGCTAAGGGTCCTCTAATTATGCTTAGGAGGGATTAGTGTAATGTAAATCCCAGATTGCATCTTACTGTGTTCTACCGCTTTTCATTTCTTTTTTTTCTTTTTCTTTTATTTTTATTATGTATTTATCCACATGTAAATACTAGGGCTTGAGATATTGGTCTTGGGCTCCTTTTATATTTTGCTGATGGGTATTAAATCTGAAATGGGCTCTCTCTCTTAGCTAATAAAATCGAACAATTTGAGTAATTACTCGTGAAGTGGGCTTCGATAATTAACTGGGCCTTGAACAATTAACTGGGCCTTGTACGATTAACTGGGCCCTGTAACTGCTAAGTGGGCCTTGTACTTAGCAAATGGGCCTCGGCCCAAAAATTAAATACTGAATTTTCTTTTACCGATTCGTTTTATCGGCTCTTCTTATTTAGTTCGGTTCTCGTTTCGGGAAGTTCTGATGTTACTAAACGTAACACTACTAACAGTAGTACTTAAAATTTTATTTCACTCGTAATAGTGATAATACTACTTTCAAAGTTCCTTTTCTTATTTAAAAATAATGCCGAAGTTTTTATTAATCATTACTAAAAACTGCGGTCATTACATCTATATATATATATATATATATATATATATATATATATATATATATAGGGAATAGATCATATGAGAACCCTTTTAAATAATGAGAACTAGGAACCGATCTCATCCATCAATTTTAATTGATCAATGGTCTAGATTTATAGTTCAAATTAAATATATATGGCATATTTTAAATAAAATAAGGGTATTAGGGTAATTTGCTTTTTATTGTTCCTAAATTTAAGCTATTATTAATTATTCTCTCTCTTACTCACGTATTACGTGATTATGCGAATCTTCTTCTTCTTCTTCTTCTTCTTCTTCTTCTTCTTCTTCTTCTTCGTTTTCAGCATTTTTTTCTTCTGCATTTTCTGCCATTGTTTCTATTATTCAAGAAGATGCATTCTCCTGGTAAGTAGAATATTTTATGAAGATGATTTACTTCTGCGTTTTTTTCTTTTTTTAAAAAAAATTGTGTATTTCTTCTGCTTTTTAGCTTTTGCGTTTCTTCTGCGTTTTTTTCATATTTTTTATTTGTGTATCTATTCTGCGTTTTCTTGTTTCTCTTATGTCGTATGCCATTGCAATTTAGATTGACTTTCTTATCATATAATTATTTTACTGTTAATCAAAATTATTTTGTGGTCCATCTATTTTTTAGTTGTCGTTTGTGTTAATTAAGCATGCACAAATTGATAATAAAGAATGTTCACACAATCCATATTCACTTAATTACTTTTAGGTAGAGAAGGTGTTCGATAAAATGACTATCCATGACTATACTTTGAAATTTAATTGATGCAATCATTTAATATTATTTTTTACGAATTGTTAATTAAGCATTAAATCGTATGAATTAAGCATGTACATTTTATCTATTAAGCAGTAATAAGCAATAAGTTTTTTTAAAAAAATTAGTCTTAGGCATGATATGACATTAAATAAGCATAAACATTTAACTATATGTAAGCAATGACTTCAATGTTATCAATTCTAATAACATTACATTTTAATTACGGCTCCATTTTTATGTGACATAGATAATGAGGATTATTGCAGCAATATTACAAAGGATTCTTCACAAGTGTATTTACCGGAGTGTGATTCATCACTAAAACCATATGTTGGTCAGATTTTTGGTTCATTAGAAGATGGTGAGAAGTTTTACAAAGAATATGGTGTGGCAAGTGGGTTTGATATTTGTCTAGGGAGTAATAAAGAAGTGTTGATGGTACAATAATATGGAAGTATATTTTTTGCAATTGCGAAGGTGAGAAGGAAGTCTGCAATGATAGTAACAAAGATAAAAGTAACAAGATACAAAGGCGCAAGGTTTCGAGGAGGTTTTCGTGTATGGCTCGTTTGATTCTTAGGAATTGTGCGTTGGAGGGATATGTTGTGAAAACGTTCATTGAGGAACACACACACCCTTTATTACCTGAAGCCTACAGGCATTTCATGAAGTTCAATAGAAAGTTGGATGTGACACATGAGAAATTTATTCTCAATTGTGCAAGAGCAAATATAGGAGCAGTGAAATCTTACAGATTGTTTAATATATATTATGAAATTCTTAATTTTCGAAAGAGTGTATCATTTTATTTCATGCTTAAATAATTATATTATGATGCTTAAACGGTTATTAATTGATGCTTATATAACTATCGTATGAATTTGTGCTTAAATTAATTTTTTTTATGCTTGGACTATAATTTTTTTCATGCCTTTTCACGTATATAATATTATCCTTTTATTCAATCATATGCTTATTTGAATATAAAATTAAGCTTTTTAATGATGTTAAAATGCTAAATTTTATTTTACAGTAAAGCTACTTAAAAGTAGCAACAAAACAAACGTAAATAAGCATGTTGCCGATTGATTAAAAAAGCAACTAATTATATTTTTGAATATAAACTATATAAAAGCAACAAAATAAACATAAATAAGCAACTTTTGAATTGATAAAGAAATTCAAAACTATAAAATACCAACAAAATAAATATACATAAGCAACTCTTCAATAATAAGGAAAATATACAAGAAGAAAACGAAAACAAAAGATTAAGCAATCATATATATATATATATATATATATATATATATATATATATATATATATATATATAAATAAATATGCATATTTCCAATTCATAATTATAAAAGAAGAAGAAAACAAAATTAAAAGAAGATGAAGAAAAGGGAAAAAACGGAATGAGGAAGGAGAAGGAAGGAAAAAAGAAAAGAAAAGAAAAAAGAACAAGGAAAAGAAGAAGATGAACGATGACGAAAGAAAAGAAGAGGACGAAAGAAGAAGCAGAATAAAATTAGTTTATTAGGCAGCACAATTTTCATAATAGTTATGTTTATTAGACTGCTTATTTACCGTTAATTTTAGCTTATTTAGGTATTCGTTTTATAATAATAATTGATGAAAGCTAATTAAGCAATAAAAATTGTAGGAATATATATATATATATATATATATATATATATATATATATATATATATATATATATATAAAGAACGTCGAAATTGAGAAAAGACGTTTAAAACATATAATTTACAAAAAAAAATATTATGTTAAATATTTGTAGAGAATATGAGTGTTAATTCCTTAATTATTTGATTTGGTGGGATCTCCTCAAATCAAAGCTTCCTAAAATGCCCTTATATGCATCAAAAATTGAAAAGTAGCATCCTCATTTTATTTGTTAAAATTAAATCTCATCCATTAATTAGTTTTAGATGGAAGGTGATTGGTTCCTAGTTCTCATTATTAATACTAGTATCCATAATAACCCTCCTCACCTAATGGTGCTCACCTTCGTGAGCACCTTCGTCATTTTTTCGTTTCTACATTATTTTGTTTGATTTTTTCAATTGTAATATATTCTAGTACCTTATTAATTAATATTGAAATCGTTAAACCCCAAGAAACCATAAAAATCAAAGCTCGATTTGATTTATTATTCACATTTTGAACTTAGAAGGAAAACAAATAAATCGAGCTTTGAATTTTATGTTTTTTTTATTTAATGATTTCAATATTAATTTATAAGGTACTAGATAATATTACAATTGAAAAAATAGAACAAAATAATGTAGAAACAAAAAAATGACGATGGTGCTCAAGAAGGTGAGCATCATTGGGTGAGTAGCACATCATTCCTAATATATATATATATATATATATATATATATATATATATATATATATATATATATAGGGATTGGTTCATATGCTAACCATATTAGTTAGTGAGAACTAAGAACCAATCTAGACCTTCCATCTTAATAGATTGATGGTTATGATTTATTCATGGAATTTAATTAAATAAGGCATATTTTGTTTAGGAAAAGGATATTAATGTAATCTTCATTTATTTGTTCCATATTTTAAGGGATTAATTAATCACTCATTTAAAATTTCTCTGACGTAATTTCTTCTTCTTCTTCTTCTTCTTCTTCTTCTTCTTCTTCTTCTTCTTCTTAATTCTTCTTCTTCTTCTTCTTCTTCTTCTTCTTCTATCTTGACATTTTCATCTATGTTTTTATATTCTGTTTTCTTTCTTTTTTTCTTTTTTTGTAATTTTCTTATACAAATTAGTAAGCATAAATAAATAGGAAGATAGCATATAAACATGATTATTTAAGCATAGGAATAAATTTTAGTTGCATTCGAATATTCATCTATGTTTTTTTATTCTGTTTTTTGTAATTTTCATATACAAGTTATTAAGCATACATAAATAGGAAAATAACATATAAATATGATTATTTAAGCATAGGAATATGTCTTAGTTGCATTCGAATATTCATCTATGTTTTTTTATTCTATTTTTTTAATAATTTTCATATACAAGTTATTAAGCATAAATAAATAGGATCATAGCATATAAATATGATTAATTAAGCATAGGAATATGTCTTAGTTGCATTCGAATATCATCTATGTTTTTTATTCTTTTTTTTTTGTAATTTTCATATACAAGTTATTAAGCATAAATAAATATGAAGATAGCATATAAAATGATTATTTAAGCATAGGAATAAGTCTTAGTTGCATTCGTATATTCATCTATGTTTTTCTAATTCTTTTTTTTTTTTTTTTTGTAATTTTCATATACAAATTATTAAGCATAAATAAATAGTAAGATAGCATATAAGTATGATTATTGAAGGATAGGAATAGGTCTTTGTTGCATTCGAATATTCATCTATGTTTTTTTAATTCTATTTTTTTTTTGTTGTAAATTTTCATATACAAATTATTAAGCATAAATAAATAGGAAGATAGCACATAAATATGATTATTTAAGCATATGAATAGGTCTTAGTTGCATTTGAATATTCATTGTCATTCACCGTATTTAAACATGAATTGATATTTAAAAAAAAAGCTTGTAACTTTCATATACAAGTTATTAAGCATAAATAAATAGGAAGATAGCATATAAATATGATATTTAAGCATAAGAATAGGTCTTAGTTGCATCGAATATTTATGTTAATTAATCTTGGAACGCGTAATCTTTTTTTTTTTCTTTTCTTTCCTAAATTGTCCTTTAAAATTTGAAATAAATCATTAAATAAGTAAAATGGATAATTTGAGATTTAATATCCACCATTAGATTATATAAAATGAATGGATAAGATTGGTTCTTAGTTCTCAAGATTCATACCATCTCCCATAAGAACCCACCCCTATATATATATATATATATATATATATATATATATATATATATATATATATATATATATATATATATATAGGAGAGATCATATAAAAAAGACATACAGTATTATGTAAGAAATAGGAAATAATCTCATCCACCCATATTTTGCAATTTACGGCTAATATTTATTTTTATTATATATGCGTTATATTTCAAGGAAATGTATAGGTGGGGGTAATTTTGTATTTCTCTTCTCAATTTGTGAACGGTTTTCTCCTAATTAAGGGGTGTATATATATATATATATATCTCATATTTATATTCTCATTAATCGAAAGATTAATAATCTAACATGCTAGCTTTAATATATATATCTCATATATATATATTCTTATTAATCAAGAGATTAATATTCTAAGTTGCTAGCTTAAATATATATAGATCTCATATATATATTCTCACTAAATGAAAGATTAATAATCTAACGTGCTAGCTTCAATATACTGGGTAACAGAGGGTTTAGAAAATACGGGGTATTACAGATCACCACAAAATCATAGTATATAAAACTTAAAAATAAAACACTCAAAAAAGAAAACAACAAGTTGAAAGTTTGGGATGGCTAGTCTTTATGATTAGACGCCCGGATCTTAAGGGCTGTATATCCTCGCCTTGTTCCGCCCTCTTCTTGTGCACTACTTTCTTCGGTCGCTCTCCGTTTGAGACGGCGACGTTGGCTTGCTTGTGGAGTCTCGAAAGGTACTTGTATTGCCTCTCCTTCGAAGCCGTCTCTTCTACAAACATATGCATAAAAAATTATTATATAGAGTTAAAAACATATTCTTTGTATGGTTGAAAGATTGTTGAAAACAACATAATCATACATGGCTTCATTGGAGACGCCAAGAGTATGGGAAACCTCTTCAACAACGTTTTCCTGCTTAACTTTCTTAATTCGTGGCGAATGCAAAAGTTTAGTCGATATATGCAGCCTGAAAATTGAAGTAAAAAAAGAAGAAGAAATAATGTCGTCCTTCATCAACCATATAAAGTCATAGTTACCTTGTCGCTAGTTTGACACTCTTGTGGCAAATCTGTGCAAAATAGTACAATAAAAATTAATATTAATCGATATGTAATCTAAAGGCCACCATCATATTATTTTCATGTTGACTCCTACATGTTTTTAAAAGTTGAAAATATGTATGTGCAAATAGGTGCATATTGGAGGATGATCAACATGTGTTGTCATTTTGTAACCAAATGGGGAATAAAGATATATTTTTAATAAATTTTAACATATTGCGCAGGGGAGATATGCACAATTTTGCCAAAAGAAATATAATCAATTCTTCTTTAATTGCATCGTTTATATAAGTAACACAATATTAATCACAAAAATCCGTTTCAATAGCTTGTAAAATAGTTATGAAATGTATACATCTCAATGATAGTCTAATATATATTATTCTAATTTTTACTATGATTAAAGTTAGTGGAAAGCACAACTATAATGCAATTAAAAAAAAAAAAAAAAAAAAAACTGAGTTTATGTTTAAGAAAAGCTTACCTTTCTTTCCTTCACTCATTTTCAAACTACAAGTTGAAAAAATTAAGACGTAGTCAAACAACTAATGTTCTTACAATCGTAAATTACAATATAATCCATCCAGAAAAATTACTACTCTGCTGAAGCTTACCAAGTTTAATACTAATAGGCAATGCAATCAAGAGTTGTTGAAAATATATACTATATGAGCAAACTAGTCAATATTGTTTTTCTCTTTTTATAATTTTTATGAGTTGATGTAGTGCATATATATACACATGCACACATTTATTATATAGAGCTTCACATTGGATACATTAGTTTTCTCCAATTCTAACCCTTCAATTTACATTAAATAAAATTATCGATTTAAAGAAATGAGCATTGTATATGTAATATTCTTTGCTAAAAATTTTAGAATAGCTAGAAATATTAGTATATGTTGTCTCATTTTTTTAAAACAAATCTCAAATGATGAATGATATAATAATCTTTTTTTAATTTGGGATTCTCAATAGGCTGAATTATAAGATGACATTTCCTTTAAAATACCATCAAAGTTATTAAATTATATAGTATTTGATAATGTCGATGTACACATTGACTTTTATAAGTCGAATGAATAACAATTAATGCGGGGTGCTTATGATTGTCGAAGTTCCTTTTCTTTCTTTTTAATAATATTCTATACTTTATGTTAAATTAGGGGAAAAAATATCATATTGGTGCACATCTCTCTTTGTATTTATAATGAATCGGCCGAAAAATTATTTTCGATCGCCACAAAAACATAGTATAAGAAACGGAAGCTTTTATTTGATTAGATGAAAATACTTTTAGGACATGCTTTGCTTATCTGACTTAATATGTAATGTGCTCAGGAAATGGTCAACGTGCCCTAGTACGAAATATATATACTAGTTGCTGTATAAGTAAGAAAAAAATTTGATCACTAATAAATGAAAATATTTCTCAAACACGGATATACGTAGCGTAGCTTAACACGTGGATATGTAAACTCGTATATGGTCCACATGCCTTGTAATGAATGTTATATAAGAAAACGAGAGCTTTGATAAGTAATTGACAAATTTATAAGACATACTTTCCTTACCAGACGTAGTAACACGTGGATACGTAATATGGAAAATTATCTACGTGGCTTGTACAAAATAGATTATATTTGCTATACGAATTAAATACAATCAAACACGTGTTAGTATGTATATAAAAAGCGCGACATAATAACAAATTGTGTGATAGAAGACTATATAGTAAGTAATCCATCCCATCAAGTAGTGATCTAAGAGTATGACATCTCCTAACATCAAAACTTGTACAACAAGAACAAAGCTGACAAATTTACCATTTATGTGCTTATGTTTTGAACATGAAAGTGTAAAATAGGGATGTTTCTTTATGAAAGGGTAAAATGGTAAAATTTTCGATATTATTAGATAATACTAACGGATAGGGATAAGCGGAATTTGACCGAACATTGTGTATTTTTAGGGTGAAA
Source organism: Thymus mandschuricus (assembly GCA_029379335.1). Lineage (NCBI taxonomy): Eukaryota > Viridiplantae > Streptophyta > Magnoliopsida > Lamiales > Lamiaceae > Thymus > Thymus mandschuricus. Next base: position 7,026,448 of record CM057082.1, on the reverse strand, counting down.
GCTAAAAGTTATAGTGTATTTTTTTGGCAGTTAAACCTATTTAATATCTTATTAAATATTTTGAATTGGTGCAATTAGAAGATGGAGAAATTTATTATCCATTCATCCCACTTCAATAATCTGATATACTATATTCGGATGTCCCAGTTCAATATTCGTATTTCCTAATTAAAATAAAATAAAAATTTACACTTACATTTCCCTTTTACTTTGTATAAAATCTCGAGTTGAAAATAAATAAGATTGTTGAAGTGGGATGGGAAAATATTAAGGATAATTCATAATTTTTATTAGTTTTGTTTTCATTGTACTCATCCCTTTATTTATAGTCGATAGGTTTGTTAGGGAAGCTTAGGGTTTTCTACTCAAGTTTGTTACGATCCTATTATTATGGATCTTTTGTTGTACTTTGGCTATTTATTTGTGATGCAATACAACACTCGACTCAATCAGTCAAATTATTTTTTCTTCTTTATTCCTTTCATGGTATCTGAGCTTAAAACACCCAAAAACCCTATCTTTCTTCTCTTCCATGGCGGCTATCGTTCTACCCTCTTCTAAAAACACCCAAAAACCCTATCTTTCTTCTCTTCCATTGCTACCATGATTCATATGGTATCAATTAAGCCTTTTTTCTACTAATTCTCTTCTCTGGAAGCGACAAGTCATTCAGTTGCTCACTAGTTTTGAGCTCTTAGGGTTCGTTGACGGCACGAAGGCAGTGTCGTCGCCCACAATTCTCTCGGCCTCCGGCGATGTGGTCTCAAATCCTGACTAATCCAAATGGCTTGCTACAAACTAGCACCTCCTTGCTGTTCTTTTTTCAACTCTTTCCGAAGAAGCCATCTCGGAAGTTTTCGAATGCACCACTCCTCGCGCTGCGTGGCTTGCTCTTAAGGCTGCATTCTCTTATTATTCTGCCACACGTATTTATCAACTTCGAGAGCAGCTTCTTTCTATCCGTCGTGGACCTCTCTCCGTTAAAGAATACGGTGCTCGTTTCATGAATCTTTGTGAACAATTATCGGCAGTTGAAAAACCGGTGGACGAATCGAACAAGATTCATTGGTTTCTTTGCAGTCTTGGTACTGTGTTTGCGAACTTTGCCAACGCTCGCATGCCGACGCAGTCAATCCCCTCTTTCTCGGTCCTTCTTCATCAGGCTATTTAATTTGATCTCATGAAGCGAGATTAATGGATTCTTCTGATTCTTCTTCTAAAGTTGCGTTCATGGCCTCATCTTCACACTCCAATTCCGGAAGACCCTCTACAGATTCGTCTTGGCTGATAAACACTTCTGGCAGCAATGGTGGCCGCTCATCCGGGTGGCCGGCAGTAATGGCCAGTCCTGCAAACCTCGATGTCAAATATGTCGTGGCGAACTCTTTGCGAATAGATGTACTTTGTATCTTTGTTGTGCCCCTTCTACTCCTACGCACTTTGCCGAGGCCTTCCCGTTGTTGTGCAATGTGTCCGGTCTCTCATCGGATTGGTACGTGGATTTTGGAGAATCAGCTCATATGACCTCAGATTCATCATTTCTCGATAACGTCCATCAATACTTGGATAATGGTAGCGTCGTTGTTGGTAACATAAACTCTCTATCTATTTCTCATACTAGTAATACTTCAATCAATAACGATGTTCGTCTCCTCGATGTGCTACTCGTCCCTCACATTACCAAGAATTTGTTGTCTATAAGCAAACTCACTCACGATCTTCCTGTTGATGTGCTTTTCTCTGATCATACATTTGTTATTTAGATTCGGGCAACAAAGAAGGCCATCGCACAGGGAAATCTTGATCATGGTTTGTATTTGTTGAGCAGGGGGACTCCGGCGTTGCTAGCTGTCGTGAACTCAAGCAAGACGAAGACGAGTTACGAGCTGTGGCATCTCCGTTTAGGCCATGTTCCATTCTCTACTATTTCGCTGCTAAATAAATTAAGTCAATTATCTATTAGTTCTTTGTTACCCATTCCATGATTATATTCTCCATGTTAACTTGCCAAGAGCATGAGATTTTCTTTCAATTTGAATGATAAACGTGCTTCTTGTGTTGTGGATCTTATTCATTGTGACTTATGGGGTCCTGCTCCTTTTTATTAGCACTGATGGCATTCGATATTATGTTGCTTTTGTTGATGATTCCTCTCGTTTCACGTGGCTCTATCCTTTATGAGCAAAGTCGGATTTCTATGAGGTGTTCTGCTGGTCCCGATTCAGATAAGAAAGATACACGTGGGGGGGGGGGGGGGTGAATACGTGTATAGAAGTTTTCAACTTTTTTTTTCGAACTTATCTCAGAGTAGGAAAAAATATGAAGGGAGTTAAGATATAGACCGAAGCGTGTGCTTGATCTAAAGCTTGAGAAACTACAAAAGACCTAAGTGTAAGCTTGATCTCTTGTATGGTCGTTGATAGATATGCAGAAGTGTTTTTCTAATTTAGTAAGACCTCTGTATTAGGTTATTTAAATGCTCATGAGTATACAATAAATAAAGCGCTTAAATAAAAATAAAAAGCTTAAGGAAAGAAATACGGCACTGCGAGATTTATAGTGGTTCGGAGTAAAATTGCTCCTACGTCCACTTTGTTCCACGCTTGGAACAAATCCTCTTTACTCAAGAATTCCACAGAGATTACAGCGGGGGTACCTGGAGACCTAAACATTGATCGAGCTTTACAAAATCGAGGAGAAAGTGCAAGCTTGGATCAATACACAACAACAACCTAGATCGAGCCTATCACTATCGAGGAAAGTGAAGGCTTGGATCTTTATAACTCAACTAACACTAACACTAACACAACAAAGCACGCTCTAGGGTTTTGGGGTAGGGTTTGTGTTTAAGACTCTATGAAGAAGAATCCTTTAATTACAATGAAAAACAGTAAAGGGGCTTAGGATTCTTCCTCGAATTAAGCTAGAATTTTTAAGTGAGACTAAGGCTTAGAGTGGAGCTGAGGTTGCAAAAACATAAGCTTTGATGTGATTAAAGCTTGGAACACTTCGTAAGAACTCGTGAAAAGAATGCTTTGAAAATCGCGAGAACTTGCAGTTTATGCTCTGAAATTTCAAGAGAAGTGTTAAGTGTTCTTGTTTCTGCTTGCCTGTTTTATAGGTGAAGAGTGGTGTTGGTCCCGGTTTGATAAGAGGAATACACGTAGAGGGGGGTGAATACGTGTATTAGATGTTTTTCAACTTCTTTTCAACTTATCTCAGGGTGGCAAGATTCGGGTCGCTTTATAACTTAAGACCTAGCTGTAAGCTTGATCTACAGTAAGGCTTGCTCTTGACCTAAGCGAATGCTTGATCACAGAGTGACTCGCTTGCGAATGCGGAATTTAGTGAGCTATATCTTTTCTAAGTATTTAAAGCTTCATTTTAAGTTTGTTTAAATGCTTGTGCAGAATGATAAATCAAAGCAAGTAAAGTATAGAAAGCTTAAGGACATAAATATACGACACCGGGGTAATAGTGGTTCGGTGATAAAACACCTATGTCCACTTTGTTGCTTGCTGCAACGGTTCCTTTTCACTTAAGAAACCTTGAGGATTACGGGTTCTTCAAAAAACCTGGACTGGATCGAGCTTCACTCGCTTGGATCCGAAACAACAACGACGAGGAGATTACGGGTTCTCCACTAAGCCTAGCTAGAATCGAGCTTCGTACAGTCGAGGAGAGTGTAAGCTTGGATCCACACTCTACGATCGAGGTTTCTACTATCGATGAAAGTAGAACCTTGGATCTTACAACAACCTTTCTACAAAAACACAAACTCTAACACACTTGACAATAACAAGGATTTAGGGTTTGGTTTGGAAACACTCTATTTGAAGAACTCTTTACAGTGAGTGCAAAGGGGTAGAGTTCTTCTCTAAGCTTGGATATATGAGTGGCCTTAGGTTCTAGAGAGTGAAGGTTGCAGAGACAAGTTTCGGTGAAGTTGAAACTTGGAGAACATTGTATCAAGGATTTAGAAAGAATGCTGGAAATTTGTGAGTTCTTGATTGCTTGAGCGCTGGAAATTTTTCGTAAGTGTTCTACTCTTCTCTTCTCTGCACTTCACTATTTATAGTGTGGAGAGTGGACTCGAGCCGTTGAAGGTTGGTGGCTTTGTCCCTCCACAATCGACAGTACTTTGCTTTCCTTTTGACCTGCAGCTTTTCAGTCGCCCGCTTGTCTTCTTTCCGAAAATGGCTAAAAGCCAAGCACAACAGTAATTGGAGCGTCCAGTACTGTAGCAGCGGCTCTGCTGGTCTGGCGGTCAACTCCTTTGCTCCAATATTCTTGTGCCATGTGGAAATCTGCAATTAATGCCTTGATCTTCACTTAACTTGAGTTTGAACAGGGGCGGGAGTTTAAACTGTCGCTTTCAAGCATCTTGGAAGTGGCTCGCTTCGCTTTAGCTCTGAAAGTTCGCTTTAGCGCAATCGGATTGACTCGCTTTGACATTGCTGGATGCGCTCACTTCGCTTTACCCGGTAGACTCGCTTTGCTTCGTACACACTCAAGCGAGTGGATTTCTCGCTTCGCTTGAAAACCTGCAGTCTAACCTAAAGCAATTAAAGCATAAATAAGCCATCCTAACATAATAGTCTTGAAAAGAATCTATTCTATCTAATCAGCTTATTCGCTTTAAAAATGGTCGAGCGAGTGCCACGTCACTCGAACTCACCATCGTAAGCGAGTGTGCTCCAGTCACGACAAGCGAGTGCTTCACAAGCGAGTAAAAAGCCAAGCGGCCACTATCGCTAAGCGATCAAGTACCAAGCGAGTCGTACGAGCTGGGTACACTCGAGTGCCTATCTAACCTTTTACTTTGCATTTAATGCGAAACAGTACTAGGGTGTGAGAAACCGGGCGCGTGGAGTTAACGTTGAAATTGAAGAGCCAAAACCACAAGCGATCCAGCCGTTGAATCGCAACAACCTTCAAATCTAAGCCGTTGGATCATGGCCGCAAGTGCAAGCGAACCAGAGCGTGACACGCACCATGCTTAGTCACCTGTGTGGTTCACTTTTAACCATGGTGACGCCGCTTTTAACCGCGACACGTCTGCCACGTCGCCACTCTCTTGCGCCCACGTCAATTTCTCACCGTCTCTCTCCGCCACGTAAGCACAAACCCTAAAGCTATATAAGGGCAACTGTGTTTTCTGCAGAATTTTTATCACCCCCAAATTTACCATTCTCGTGCAAACTCTCTGCAATTTTTTCTGCATCGTTCCAGTCTTCGATTAATCACCAAATTCCTTATATTTTCACCAAATTTCTCATATTCTCATCATGGTGAAGAAAGAAGTTACTCAAACCATGGAGGAATTTCTGGAAAAAACCGAGAGTAACATCAACGTCGAGCCTCATCTCGATGAATCAATTATTGAACCCGCCAGATTTTTCCGAAGGGCGGTGACTTCCGCCGGTCTGTGGAAGCTTGTCACCACCAAGCCTACACAAATCCTTACCAAAGCCATCGCGGAGCTTTTTCTGAACATGAAGGAGAACGAACTGAGATCCCGCATCACCGATCCCAGAACTCAAAAGACTATGTTTGTGAGCCTTATCAAAATTGCCAAAATCTTCGAGCTAAAATGTTTCTGACTAACATACTTCAAGGATAAACAAAAATGTTATCCTTTATGTATTTGTGTCAGATTCATTTATATTTTCCACATAGCAAACAAAGGTTTCTAGCACGCTTTGCTTTGCTTAGTGTACTTAAAAATTGAAACACTTACCGGTCAGTCTCGCTTCGTAGGAGACTGATACCTTATTGTAGACTTTGAGCTTGTGTCTTCATGGCACTCATCTCTTCCATCTTCCTCTACGATTAGAGAGTCCTCCATCGAAAGAATGGTGGGGGAAGATGAATAAAACACTCGGCAACTCAACTCAATTAAGAGTGAGTATGAAGTTAGTGTTTATCCACGACGAATGGAAGATGAGAGACATGCTCCTCTTCAATGGAACGTGGGAAGAGGATACAAGATCATAGTGGTAGCTCTGCCTAAGCTCTCACGTTTTTACGTAGGAAGGCCCGATGTAAGACCCTACAACCTTTACTAGTAAAGGTACTTGCAAGTGTTTATACCCGCTTGAGGGAATCTTAAGCTAGGTAGCAGCTTTCCTTGCTCGCTTTGGAAGTAGATCATTCCTAGAATGGTCAATAGTTCCCCCTTAACCATAGACATAACAATCTTGTTAGTTCGTAGGGAACATCTTCCAACACTCCACCTTTCTCTACCTTATAGCTCCTTCAAGCGAGTGAGATTGAGGTGACTCGCTTGACTTGGTGAAGATCCAAGGCGAGTGTGGCTCAAAATGAGTTCCCACTCCCCTTGTGCATTCCGGGATTAGCACTCCACTAGGGTCTAGTAACCCTAATTCCATGCATAGCTGGTTGAAGCGAGATTCAACTAGAGGCTTGGTGAGGATGTCTGCTCGCTGGAGATCGGTATGGATTTTCTCGAGCTTGACGTCCTTCTTCTCGACATGATCACAAATAAAGTGATGTCGAATTTCCACATGCTTGCACCTGGTGTGGAGCATTGGATTCTGTGAGATGAAGATTGCACTATTATTATCACAGAATATTGGAATCTCCTTCGCTTCAACTCTATAATCCTTGAACTACTGACAAAGCCATAGAATCTGAGAACAACAGCTTCCGGCAGCCATATACTTGGCTTCAGTCCTTGAAGTAACTATGCTTGTCTGCTTCTTCGAGAACCATGAGACAAGCTTGCTTCCCAAGAACTGACACGTACCCGATGTTGATTTCCTATCAATTCGGCACCCTCCATAGTCCGCATCGGAGTATCCTGTAAGCTCCAGATTATCATCTGCTGGATACCATAAGCCCATATTGACAGTGCCTTTGAGATAGTGAAGGATTCGCTTGGCAGCTTCATAATGGCTAAGCTTGGGATTACTTTGGAAGCGAGCACATACTCCAATTGCAAACGCGATATCTGGCCTGCTTGTAGTGAGATAGAGAAGGGATCCAATCAACGCTCTATGATTTGTAGCATCCATGGATTTCCCTTCAAGATCTGGCTCCATCTTCCCCTTGGTGTTCATCGGAATCTTCACAGCTTTGGCATGTTGAACACCGAACTTTGCAAGCATATCTCGAGTATACTTCGCTTAATTGATGAAAATCCCATCATCTTGCTGCTTCACTTAAAGACCTAGGAAGCAACTCATCAAGCCAATCATCAACATTCGTACTTGGTTTTCATAAGCTCTCCAAACTTCTCGCTAAGCGACTGGATTGGTGAACCAAATATGATATCGTCGACGTTTATCTGAACCCATAACATATCCTTACCGTCATTGATAGTGAGGAGAGTTTGATCTATCTTTCCCTTGTGGAATCCATTATCCACAAGAAACTGGGAAAGTGTATCATGCCAAGCTCTTGGGGCTTGCTTCAATCCATAGAGAGCTTTCTTCAAGCGATACACTTTATCTCCCTGCTCAAATCCAGGTGGCTGCTTCACATAGACTTCTTCCTTGAGCTCTCCATTGAGGAACGTGCTCTTCACGTCCATTTGATAGACTTTAAACTTCTTGGCCGCTGCATAGGCTAGAAAAAGTCTGATCGCTTCGAGCCTGGCTACTGGAGCGAAGGTTTCATCAAAATATACCCCTTCCTCTTGAGAGTAGCCCTTCGGGACGAGCCTTGCTTTGTTCCTCACGACGTTGTGATCCTCGTCCATCTTATTCTTGAACACCCATTTGGTGCCAATAACATGCTGGAATTTGGGACGATCGACAAGGTACCATACATCGTTTCTTATGAATTGATTGAGCTCTTCTTGCATGGCAAGAACCCAATTTGAATTGGCTAGAGCTTCCTCCATGCTTGACGGCTCGATATTGGAAAGAAAGCAGCTAAACATGGCGCATTCTCCCATTACTTGACTCCTGGTTACCACGCCTTTGGAAGGATCTCCAAGAATGAGGCTTGGTGAATGATCTTTGAGCCATGCTCGCTTGGATCCTCTAGCTTTGGCATCTTCTTCAAGCTGATCGCTTGCTTCAACATCTGATTAGACCAGAATGGGCTCTTGGCTGGCTTCTTCTTTCTTGGACTTGGGGGCAGCATCCAACTCTTCTATTTGAGCATCTTGATTACTTGAATCTTTCACTTCATCATCGTCTTCAAGCGCGTCCCAAGTTAGCGAACTAACGGGCTCCTCGCTTGAAGTCTTTTCATTCACTTGATCTTTATCATGTTCCTGAGAAACACTTGAAATAGATTCATCAAAAACAACATGGGGTGATTCCTCCACAATTAGGGTTTTGCAGTTGAACACTCTGTATGCTTTGCTAGATGTAGAATATCCTAAGAATATTCCTTCATCTATTTTGCCTTCGAAAGCTTTCAATTGTGTCTTCCCATTGTTGTGAATGAAGACCCGACAACCAAATATATGGAAATAAGAAATGTTAGGAATTCTCCCTGTCCATATTTCATATGGTGTCTTGTCGAAACGTTTGTTGAGAAGCGTCCGGTTCTGGGTGTAGCAAGCGGTGTTGGCCGCTTCAGCCTAGTACTTCATTGGTAGCTTCGAATCTGCTATCATCGTGCGAACGACTTCTTTGATGATTCGATTTCTTCTCTCAGCAACTCCATTCTGTTTAGGTGTACGAGCTGCAGACGTTTGATGCGCAATACCATACTCCGTGCAGTATGCTTCGATGGTTGAGTTGATAAACTTTGTGCCTTTTTCAGAGCGAATGGTTGCTATTGCTTGGTTTTTCTCCACAGCGTGTCGCTTGAGCAGTTGAGGCAGTTTGGACAGCATTTCCTTCTTACTGAATAGAAATACCCAAGTGTAGCGAGAGAAATCATCGACTACCACTAGAGTGTACTTTCTTCCATTGACCCTTACTGGTGTGACTGGCCCAAATAAATCCATATGCAGAAGCTCTAGTATTCGCTTGGATGATGCTTCTTCAAGACTTGCGATGTGCTTCTTTGTTTGCTTTCCTCGTTGGCATGGTGAGCAAGTGTGATCTTTGACGAAGACCTCATTCGGTATGCCCTTCACCAAGCCCTTACGAGCTATGCGATTGATTGTCTTGAAGTTAAGATGGCTCAAGGGGCGATGCCAAAGCCATCTTATCTCCGTTGCACTTCTAGCGACCAAGCATGTGTCTTCCTTGCAGCTTTCCCATTGTGCTACGTACACGTTCCTTGTTCTTTTTCCAGTTAGAGCAACTTGGGAGGTAAGCTTGTTCCTCACAACACATTTGTTGGAGATGAACTCCACATTGTAACCCTTATCACAAAATTGTGAAATGGATAGCAAGTTGTGTTTGAGTCCTTCAACATAGGAAACATTCTCAATACTTAGCTTTCCAATTTTCAGCACGCCGTAGCCTTTGGTGATTCCTCGAGAGTTGTCACCAAAAGTTACTTGTGGACCCTTCTTCTCTATGTAATCTTGGAGTAGAGACTTCATGCCCGTCATATGCCTCGAACATCCACTGTCCAAGTACCATATTGCTTGACCTTCATTAGGCATGGGATCCACGGCGCTCACCTACAATTAAGACAATTTTGGTACCCAAATCAGTTTGAGTCCTTGCAGGTTAGTGTTTTTAGGTACCCACACTTGCTTGACTCTCCTTTGAGTATTTGTTTATGTCTTGGGTCCTTCAACCTTTCCAAATCGTGAATTCTGCTTAGTCACAACTCCACATGTGCAATAGTGTGTGCACGGAGGGAAGGTTTGAGAAGAGCTCGCTTGAGACATACCCATGCTCTTGCCCTTTTGCTTATATCCGTAAGCGTCTCGCTTTGGATTTGCCACGGGCTTGGAGACTAACTTGGGGTTTCTAGTCTTTGCAAGCTTCTGGCTTGGCTTCCTCTGCAAAGTCAACACATGACTCGCTTTGGAGCCATTTGGGGTTTGAAGCTTACTTTTGGGAACTTCAATTCCTTCCCCCTCAACGTAAGTACGCTTGGACCATATTCAATCGGACTCACTTGACACATGGACATTAGTTCTCTTTGTCAAGGGAACATCCTTTGTCCTTGGTGCCTTGGATTGAGAACTTGAAGCCTCAACAGTTTTCCCTTTACCCTTTGAATGGTAAGCTTTAACATTTTTAGTGCTAGGGACTGTTGTCATCGACTTTCCCTTAGGGAATTCCTTTGAGGATATAGACATCCTCATCGGTCCTTTCTTAGGAGTCTCAATCTTGCCTTTATCCTTGTTGGTGGTCGCTTTGGAGGCAGTGGGCTTATCCAAAGTTACTGATGGTGATGTGTTAGATGCACCAACAAAGATAGTAGGCTTGGAAGGTCCGCCCTCATATCCAAGACCTCCCTTTCTACCAAAAGGTAGAAGCGAGCTTTCTAGTGCCTGCCTAGCAAATGAGGCTTTGTTCAAGTTGGCAACTAGAATGGATTGGATTTCATACCTTTCCTCCAAGCTCTTGTGTCTAGCGAAGAGATCCTCAAACTTACTAGTCATTGCCCTTAGATTAATCTTGACTTCATCATGTTCAGTGGCTAGCTTTCGGTTTTCACTCTTGCTTTTAGACATAGTTTGTTGTAACAATTCATGATTACTTAACAATTTATGGTGCTTGTTAAGTAAATCACTCCATGTTGAGGAATGAACTTCCTCATTGTGCTTGTGTGCTAGTGTAATTGAATTGAGAGGGGGTAATATAATACCTCTCCAGTATCCTCGTCGGTGAGCGCCATCAAGCCTAGATCCTCTACCTCACTTGAGTTTGGATCTGTGAAGGCATCTGAGTCGCTTGCTGGATCCTCGCTTGGGGTTGAAGGCGACTCACTTGCTACAAGCGCTCAACGTGGAGCGTCCCTCCTTGCTTTCAATTCTTCTCTTTCCTTAGCACTTAGCTTTGGGCACTCGGATTTGTAGTGGCCCATCTTGTGGCAGTGATAGCACTCCACATCCATTATGTCCTTCGAGATCGGCTTTGATGTCTCCTCACACTTCCCTTTGCTATCTCCAGCATCAGTGCTCTTTCTCTTGTATTGCTTGTAGAATCTCTTGTACTTCCCAACTCTTGAATTCATCTTGTTGAAATTTCTGGGTAGGAATGCATAGTGCTCCTCCAGTTCTTCACGAGACATCTTTGAGATTGATGACTCGCTTAACGTCTCTACAGCTTTGAAGGCAACACCTTTGCCTGTTGTAGGAACTTCATCCTCATCATCAAGAGACATGCGGTTGAGGTCGAATTCGTGTGCCTTGAGTTCGGAAAAAAGAATTTCCGGGGACAACTTTGATAAGTCCTTTGTCACGAGGTAGAGCTCTTTCATAGTTTGCCTTTTCCGGTGAGAGCTCTAACGATTTTGAGATTGACCTCCTTGTTTGTTAGCTCCTTTCCCAGTGAAGCAAGTGTTGAGATGATGTTGGTGATGCATAGCTCAAAGGCGTCGATCGTCTCGCTTGGCTTCATCGTCAAGCTTTCAAATTCTCCCATTAGTACGGCAAGTTTGTTCTCCTTGATTTTCTCCGTCCCTTGTGAGATTAAGGCAAGGGTGTCCCACATTTCTTTAGCAGTTGTGCACTTCCTTATCCTTGGAAGTTATGCATCCGAGACGGTGCTCTGCATGATGTGACGCGCTAAACCATCCAGATTCGCCACTTTGAAGTCGTTGGTGGTGTAATCATCTTTTGATTTTTTGACATACTCATGGCGGACGGTAGCTTCTTTTCCTTCAGCAGCTGGGACATTGACAGTGTTGATCTTCATTATGGAGATCGGCCCTTCTGTCACAACCTCCCACATTCTGTCGTGGACAGAACAGAGGAAGCTTGAGACACGAAAACTCCATGTTTCGTATCCTTCGATCGAGAATTACAGCAAGTTGGAAGCACTGTGACTAGACATGTTGAAATGTTAGTAGCAATGCAGTATGCGTGAGTGAGGGTTTTAATGCACTTAGGAAAACAGATCAGTTCAATGAGACAACGTGAAGCGAGGGGACTCGCTTCAGGTATGCAAAGCAGTGGCTCAAAAGAACCCCTGCTCTGATACCACTTGTTGGTCCCGGTTTGATATGGGGAATACATGTAGAGGGAGGGTGCATACGTGTATTAGAAGTTTTTCAACTTCTTTTCAACTTATCTCAGAGTGGCAAGATTCGGGTCGCTTTATAACTAAAGACCTTGCCGTAAGCTTGATCTACACAGTAAGGCTTGCTCTTGACCTAAGCGAATGCTTGATCACAGAGTGACTTGCTTGCGAATGCGGAATTTAGTGAGCTATATCTTTCCTAAGTATTTAAAGCTTCGTTTTAAGTTTGTTTAAATGCCTGTGCAGAATGATAAATCAAAGCAAGTAAAGTATAGAAAGCTTAAGGACAGAAATATACGACACTGGGGTTAGTCTTCTTTCAAAAAATAGCTAAATTCCATGCTTAACAGTAACCGGATCCTTTGTGAAAACGATAGTTGTCTGCCGTTTGCCTATGTCAACTTTCTTCATCCAATCTTTGAGTGCAACGTGGAGATCTCCATTTAATGACTACAGTTCTTCACTTGACTCAATTCAAACTTTGAGTTTGAAACCTGATGGAAGTTGAGATGTCGTTATCTCGCTCAGTGAGGTGGACACTTGCCAGTGTAGAAGCTGAAGTTAGTTCTTCGTACTTCAAAATTTTACTAAGTGTCAAACTGGTCGCTTGATATTTCTTCAAACGAGCAAATTGGCCATGTGAGCGTCACATTCAGCGACTGGTCTTCAAGCTTCAGTCTTCATTTTCCAAGCTAAAAACCTAAACGACTAATAAAATTGAGCTTCCTAACATTTTTAAGCTCGAAAAATCTAACCTATTTATTCATCAATTAGAGAACGCTTGGGAAGGATTCATAAGGAGGGTTTTGGGATCGAATCAAAATATTAATTTTCTTTGTTTAAGACTCTCAAAGTGGTTTCCCCTTAATATGTATCCTTAACAATTTCCCAACATGTTCATTAAATTTAATGCTTACATCTGTAATGAATTATCTACACGCATCAAGCATTTTCAGAGTGATGAGGATTCTGAATTTATAAATGTTTGTGTTTGGTCTTTCTTCGATACTCATGGCATTCATCATCGCGTTTCATGTCTTTATACGCCTCAGCAAAATGGCCGTGCAGAACGTAAGCACCGACATATCACATAAACCTGTCTATCTATGCTCTTTCATGCTAATGCTCCAACTACTTTGTGGTTCGACGCCTTTGCTACTTCCATGTATACTATCAATCGATTACCTTCATCGGTTTTTCAACAAAAGTCAGCACTTGAGGTTTTGTTCGCATGCTCTCCTCATTATCCAAATTTCAAGCCGTTTGGTTGCCGCGTATACGCATACCTTCGTGATTATTTGCCTCACAAGCTCACTACACATAGTGCACCGTACATCTTTCATGGTTAAAGCTCATTTCATAAGGGTTTTCGGTGTTATGATCCTGCAGTTTCACATATCTACATAACTCGCAACGCACAATTCGATGAATCATATTTCCTTTGCATATTTGGGACATGCTACTTCATGTGAGAAGCTGGACTTTACGTCCTTTTATGAGAAATCTCCAAGGGTTTTCATGCCTTCATCTTCTCCATTGCCTTCTCCCTTGCCATGCACATCTTATCTCTCCGAATAAGAACCGCCGGCATCTTCTCTGCCTCTCGTCGCTGATCCTCCGACACCACCTCCCTTTTCGGTTGAGAATCCTCCCACGCCATCTAATCCGCCTACGCCTTCATCTACGGTTTCGAATCCATCTACGACGACACTTTCTCTTCCGATGCATACTATGGTTACTCGCACTAAGGCTGGCATTTTTAAGCATCGATATCCTATAAACCTTGCCACAATACCTCTTCTATCTGCCTTAGTTATGTCCACCACCGCCATCGAACCACAGGGTTTCAAATCGGCTATTAAACATCCGTATTTGATCTCGGCAGTTGAGGAGGAGATCGAAGAGATTTGCACAAATAAAACTTGGGATCTTGTGCCTCTTCCATCCAATACTAATATCGTTGGATCTAGATGGGTCTTTCGCACAAAATTTAAAGTCGATGGCTCCAAAGATAGGTGCAAGGCTCATCTTGTTGCGCAAGGCTTTACTCAGGTTCCAGGATCGTACTTTCACCGCACTTTTAGCCCTGTTGTTAAGGTGTCTACGGTACGCGTGATTCTTGCTCTTTTGATTCATTTTCATTGGTCGTTGCATCATTTGGATATCAAGAATGCTTTCTTGAATGGCGTTTTATCCAAGCCGATTTATGTGTCTTAATCTCTTGGTTTTGTTGATCCGCAGCACCTGAATCACGTATGTCGTTTAAAGAAATCACTTTACGGTTTGCGACAAGCTCCTTTATCATGGTTTCAAGGTTTAAATAACTTCATGTTCGGACTTGGTTTTCGACAAAGCCAGTGCGATACGTCTCTCTTCTCTCTTTTTACCGAGGCTCCTCGGTTATGTTTGTACTCCTCTATGTAGATAATATTTCCAGCCAAACCCTTGCTTCATTATTTAATCTCTCGTTCAAGTCATGAGCTCGCCCTAAAAGATTGGGCTCTCTCACGTACTTTCTCGATCTTGAAATCACCCCTCAATCCAATGGTTTGTTCATTGGGTAGGCCAAGTACGCCCATGATATCTTAACACGAGCCATGCTTCTTGATTCAAAGCCCGTTTCTACGTCTTCGATTGCCAGAGATTCCTTTATCATCAAGGTTCTTCCTTCAAAGATCCTACATTGTATCGATCTTAATCGGGGTGCTTCAATACATTACAATCACGAGGCCGGACCACTCCTATGCCGTGAACCATGTTAGGTAGTTTTTGCAATCACCAACTAAGGATCACTTTGAAGCCATAAAACATATTCTACGATACGTCAAAGTAACCATCCATATGGGGCTTTCTTTTACTCATCAACCCGAATTATCTATTCTCGGTTACTCTAATGTGGATTTGGCACGGTGTATTGATACTGAAAGATCAATGTATGGCTATTATATTTTTCTTGGAAGAAATCTTGTTTCTTGGAGTGTAAAGAAGCAACCAACAGTGACTCGCTCAAGTTGAGTCTGAATATCATGCGTTGCGAATACGGCTGCTGAGGTTATGTGGCTCACAAATTTGTTATGTGAGATTTGAATTCTAGTAGCTAAAACAACAACTCTTTTGTGTGACAACAACAATGTTGTTTTCCTATGCCAAAATCCTGCCTTGCACAAGCGAGCTAAGCATATCAACATCGGCTGTCACTTTATTCGTGACTTGGTCTCGGCTAGAAAACTCTCGACAAAAATCATCTCTTCTCATTGTTTCACCTAAAAGTGCTCGCAATAGAACGAGATCTATCGTAGCCTAGTAAGCTAAACCCAATTTTGAATCTTAAGGAAGACTTAGCAGGGCATTCAATTGAGTGGCAAACAAAAACAAATAAAATCCTAATCTAATAAAGCAAGTAAATAATTTGGGGTTTTGGTTTCTCTAAATCCTAGGCTTAAAAGTATATATGCAATGAAAATAAAGAGCAAATAAATTTAACTAAGGACAAATAAATAAATATAAAACTAAGAACATGAATTAAACTAACTTAAAACAAGTAATCAATCTAGATGAAAGCAATAAATCTAACTAGGCATAAAATCTTAAAGAAAAGAACGAAATAAACTACCTAGGCATGAATTGAAAGGAAAAACAATAAAAGCTAATCTAGAGTAATTTACTTCTATGCTTGTAAAGAAAACTAATCTAAGAGCTTGGAAAATAAACAATTAAATCTAGAAACTAATCTAGTTAATCAAGGAAAATATTAAAACAAATAAGAAAGCAAAGCAAATTTTAAGAACGAAATAAACTTACGAATTTCTTGAACGAAAGGAACTTGAAATTAAATCTTCAAACTTGAATCTTGAATCCAAAATGATAACAAGGCGATAAGAAATCTAAACTAGAGTATTTTTTCTGAAAAAAACTAAGGGGGTTGTCTAATTTGTGCCAAAAGGTTACATATATATAAGGCCTCGAAACATAATCGAAAAGGAATTAACAAATACTGAAATCTCATCATCGTAGACAGTTGTCCAGATTTGGACGATTGTCCACATATGCAATCTGTCTTCTGCGCATGCCTTTCTTGTTTCGGCCGTATCTTCCTCGTCCGAACTCCAAATTGATATTCGTTTTCGCCTACGTGCTCCTATCGAATCCCTCTTCGATATAATGCTTTCATTACATCCAAAATGAATCTTCAATAAAATCATGAGAGGTCAGAACTTGAGGCCAATGATTGCTCAACAACCTTTCTTCGCTCATTTCGCTCCATCTTCTCGACTTTTAGTTCCAAGTGATACCTAAGACCATAAACTCACAAAAGACCCAAATCATAGCAAAGTACAATGAAAATCAATCAAAACATAAAGAAAATGAACTCGAAACTACGACTAAAATAACATAAAATGACACCAATCAAATCCCCCACACTAATTAGCTCTTTGCTTGTCCTCAAGCAAACACGTTCAACGCAATTAAGACTCGATCCAAACAACTTAAAAATCATTAAGTAATTGACCATTCAAACCATCAAGTAATGAACACAGATCACCTCAATCCTAAGTTGTAAATTCGAAATCAAATCAACAAATAATGTTGCCCGTTAACTGGATTCAAGCATGAGGATCCAACTAATGATATTCACACATCTCACAAATTTTCAAACCATCAACAAGATCAGTTCTCTAGCTTACTTCCCCTTTCTTTTCTTTTTTCTTTTATTTTTTTAACACTTAGAGAACACGAACAAGAACATATTAGCATCTAAATCACTAGGAAAAATCTTTGATGGTCACATCAAGATTCCTAATGCGGTTTCTCATACTCATTATTCAAAAATAAGAGGAGTAGAATGCTCATAAACTATTCTCTTTCTCTTTATTACACACTAATAGACGAGTATTATTTAGGATATATTCATAAGGCAAAATCTTTAAGGTTACGTAAAGCATCCTTATGTGGTTTCCCATGCTCATTGTTCTAACAAATAAATCCTTCAAACAAACAAGAGGAGCATAATCCTAAGGCCTCAAAACCTAGTTGAAAAGGAAACAAATCCTGAAAAACTCGTCGTCATGGACAGTCATCCAGATGTGGACGATCGTCCACATACGCAACTTGCTTTCTGTGCGCGCCTTTCTTGTTTCGGCCGTATCTTCCTCGTCCGAACTCCAAATTCACCTCCGTTTTCGCCTACATGCTCCTATCGAACCCCTCTTCGATATAATGTATTCAGTATATCCAAAGTGAATCTTCAATAAAATCATGAGAGGTAAGAACTTGAGGTTAATTATTGCTCAACATCCTTTCTCCGCTCGTTTCGCTCCATCTTCTCGACATTTAGTTCCAAGCGATACCTAAGACAATAAACTCACAAAAGACCCAAATCATAGCAAAGTACAATGAAAAGCAATCAAGACATAAAGGAAAATGGACTCGAAACTACGACTAAAATAACACAAAATGACACCAAACACTCATCTTTAGTTGGCTAATGTTTTTACCAAGAGTTTGCCTCGTCCAGCTTTTGAGTTTCTTAGTTCCAAGCTTTGCATTCCTTTGCATCCAACGCAACGCATAGTTTTGTTTTCATTGTACTTATCCTTTTATTTTTAGTCGATAGGTTTGTTAAGGTAGATTAGGGTTTGCTACTGCAGTTTGTCATGATCCTAATATTATGGATCTTCTATTGTACTTTGGTTGTTTCTTTGTGATGCCATACAACACCCGACTCAAGCAATCAAATTATTTTGGCTTCTTTATTCCTTTGAAAGAAGTATTAAAGAAACTACTCCGTCTATCTCACTTTACTTGTCTTGTATACATTATTGAGTAGTCTCTAACAATTTGTCTTGTTTCCAAAAAAATAATTAAAATTAAACATTACATTTCCGTATGGGCTCCTTACTTTCACTATTTACACTATACCTAAAATTTTGTACTAAAAAAAATAAAGACAGATAGCACGGGATGGAGAAAAATACTAAATTAAAAAGATTTTATTTTAATTAAATTGGTGCCTATGAATAGTGGTCGTGTAGCTAGAGAGGGTAGTGGTCCCATTGGATCCCCTCCTAGCATTGAAACTTTTACCTACATACTACTAAGTATTATATTTAAATACATTTGTTCCATCCGGTTTAACACTTTTGTTCAGCATAGAAATTAAGGAGAAAGTGATGAGTTAAGTGTGGCAAAACCTTGATGTTAATCTTTTATGTTTCCTTTTATATGGTTTTTTTTATTTTCCTTTCTTTTGCGAATCTCAAGTGATCAGGAAAATAAAAATAAAAATCAGGGTCCAATTAGTGATTCCTAATTTATTGGTTAATTCATACTTAGATGTTTAATTCTCCCTTTTTTTGAAAACGTATCAAATTAGACTGAACGATTTAAAAGTGAATATATTTCAAATTAGATGGAACAAAAAAACTATAAAATACGGAGTATTTTATTTTGACACATATCATCCTGCTAAGAACTCAACAGTTGCTTTAATTAGTTGCGCTTCATAATTTGATCTATACTAAAGAAATTTTTATATATTAGACAACTTAAAGGATGTGTAGAGATGACTAAGAAGAATATAGAGTTTGTATGCTAGTCTTTTGGAATTTCTCTTAATGTGATGATGAAACAATGAAGCATTTGTCTTCTTTATCTGACATTACTCAATATCAAATACTACCTCCTTTTCACTTCACAGTCCTGTTTTTATTTTCAATACTAATTATTTTCACTCGTTCTACGCATGGGATAAACTAAAATATTTATTGAAATTTACTATTACTAATATATTTTTGGAAAGTTTTATATTTTTTAAATTTGTTAAATATATTTTTTTTGTTATGATATTTTATTGCTTATGATTATAATTTATTGCTTATGATTATATTTTATTGATTACAAAACTGTATATGAAGGGACTAGTGATAATGAATCAATACATTTTAACCATAATATATTATCGAATGTCAATATTATAACTTTTAAGATATGTTCAATGTTGTGATATTAAACTCATCATAACTATACAATTTCAAATAGATAAATTTAATTTGTATTCATTAAGTACATGACCTAGCGATTTAATGTAAGAAAAATATTACCGCTCTGCTGAAATTTACCAAGTTTAATACTACTAGGCAATGCAGTCAAGAGTTGTTCAAAATATATACTATATGAGCAAACTGATCAATATTGTTTTTCTCTTTTTAAAATTTCTATGAGTTGATGTAGTGCATATATATACACATAGAGATGATATGCTAGTCACCTTATGGTGTACACTTTCGTGGGCACCTTCATCATTTTTTCATTTTGACATTGTTTTGTTTGATTTTTTCAATTGTAATATAGTCTAATACCTTATAAATTAATATTGGAATCATTAAATCAACAAAAATTTAATTATCATAGCTCGATTTATTCATTTTTCCTTCTAAGTTAAAAAATTGAGTAATAAAATAAATCGATCTAGGATAATTATACTTTTTGTTGATTTAATGATTTCAATATTAATTTATAAGGTATTAGAATATATCACAATTGAAAAAATCGAACAAAATAATGTCGAAATGAAAAAATGATGAAAGTGCCTACGAAGGTGACTAGCATAAGGTGACTAGCATATCACTTCTCTAATTTGCACACATATATTATATTGAGTTTCACATTGGATACATTAGTTTGCTCCAATTCTAACCCTTCAATTTACATTAAATAAAACTTTCGAGTTAAAGAAATGAGCATTGTATAGGTAGCACTCTTTGCTAAAAAGTTTGGAATAATATAGAATAATATAATTATACTTTTTTCAATTCATGGTTATATAGATATTTAAGTATGCTTTTAATGCATATAATTATGCTTTTTTAATTCATGCTTATATAGATATCTAAGTATGCTTTTTAAAGCATATAATTATGCTTTTTAGATTAAAAAAATGTTAATTAATAAATATAATGTTGCTTCTTCTCTTTTCTTAACTTATCAGTATTTTTTTTAATAAATATAATGTTGCTTCTTACAATAACGAGAATTTAAATTTATAATAGTAGTAGTCAAAAGTAGAGCAATGTAACGTAACATGTTTAAACTAAATGGTGGTTTTGCGGGACAGAGGGGAAAAATAATTAATTATTAATAAAATTAAAAAAATAGTTAATAATTATGAAATAATTATGATTTTTAATTCATGCTTATATAGATGTCTAAGTATGCTTTTGTTGGGAATTGTTAAGGACAAACATGTTAAGGGGGAACCTATAAGGGACATTCTTATAGTTGTGATTTGATCCCAAAACCCCCAAGTGTCCTATTCTCAAGCGACCCATTTTTGATGTAGATAATAAGTTAGAAATTTTTCTAAGTCTACTCTGTTAGGATGGCTCAAATCTTGCTTAGGTTTTTAGACTGCAGAAATCCCAAGTGAAGGCCACTCGCTTGAGTGTGTTTTCCAAGTGAAGCGAGTCTACCGAACCAAAGTGAAGCGTGCCGAAGAATAGCGAAGCGAAGCGAGCGCTACAGTGGAATCAAAGTGAGTCCACCAAAGCCAAGCAAAGCTTGCGCTACAGCGAAAGTCAAAGCGAGTCAAAATTTACTTAATCAATACTCGGAAAATTTATTTTCCAAAGTAGACGCTTCAAGTATGACCCGAAGCGACTCGATCAAAACGGACGCTACTACTTCAAAGCAAAGCGAGCCACTACCTACCAGAAAGCGACAACACAATTCCCGCTCCGATTTTGAACTCCAGTCAACTGAAGATCGTCGCATTAATTGCGAGATCTCCACGTGTCGAATGCGGAGATGAGCAGAGGAGTTGACTGCCAGGCCGACAAGGGCGCCGCAACAGTACTGGCTCGCTGCAGTTACTGTTACGATTGGAACTTAGCCGTTTTCGGCAAAGAGCCAAAACTGCACGTCTGAAAAGCAGCCAGCCTGTGCAAGTACTGTCGAGAGTACGAGGGACAAGGCCACCTACCAAGCAACGGATCTCGGGCAAACCTCCGCCTATAAATAGTGAAGGATGAAGACGAAGAGAAGTAGAACACTACTTGAGCATTCGAGCGCCTACTGCAAACAAACACTCCCAGCTTTCTAAGCAATCTTCGAGTCTTTGTTTCCAAGTGTTCTCCGAGTTCCAGCCTCATCGGAACTCGTCTTCGCAACCTTCACACCTAGAATTCTAAGCCCATTCCATATCTTTGCTTAGAAGAAGAGCTCTAGCCTACTTTACACTTACTGTAAAGAGCTTTTCATAGTGTGTTCGTCGTAAACCAAAAACCCTAACCCTAAGTTTTGTTCGTTAGGTTTTTGCGTTCGTCGTTAGGTTGTTTTCGATCCAAGGCCCTACTTTCATCGATTGTAGAAGCCTCGATCATAGAGTCTAGATCCAAGCTTGCACTTACATCGTTCGTGTAAAGCTCGATCGAAGCTAGGCTGTAAGGAGAGCCCATCTCCCTGTCGTCGGACTGAAGCGAGTGAAGCTTCCAGTCCAGTTTAGGTCTTAGTAGTGAACCCGTAATCACTGCGTCTGTCGTCAGATCCAAGCGAGTGAAGCTCGATCTCGACTAGGTTTTTGAAGGACCCGTAACCTTCAAGTTCTTGAGTGAAGAGAACATTTGCTTCATGCAACAAGTGGACGTAGGAGCCTTATCTCCGAACCACTATAAATCTTGTGTCGTATCTCTCTAAACCCTAAACTCTTATTTCCTTGTTTGATTATTCATTGCACTTGCATCTAAACAAACATAACTTGGAACTTTAAATACTTAGGAAAGATTTAGCTCACCAAATTCCGCACTAAGAGTAAAGTCTCACTTTTGATCAAGCTCTAAGCTTAGGTCAAGAGAATCGTGAATACTTTAGATCTAGCTCTCGGCTAGGTCTTAGTGTTTCAAACGAGCACTTTACTTCATACTCTGAGTTAAGGAAAAGAAGTTGAAAAACTTCAAAATACGTAGGAGCTTTTTTCATTAATGCTTGCTTATATAGAAATCTAAGTATGTTTTTTAATGCATAAATTATGCTTTTTAGATTTATAAGTATGCTTTTTAACAAATGTAATTTT
The DNA here is from genome assembly GCA_029379335.1 of Thymus mandschuricus. Taxonomy (NCBI): domain Eukaryota; kingdom Viridiplantae; phylum Streptophyta; class Magnoliopsida; order Lamiales; family Lamiaceae; genus Thymus; species Thymus mandschuricus. The sequence continues at coordinate 7,004,308 of CM057082.1, read as the reverse complement.
AAGCACGTATATCCCTTATGAAGATTCATGTATGTTTTTAATATAAATTCGCTTAATATTTATGTTAATTAGGAGGATAATTAGTTTTAGCAAGTGACGAAAATCTTGGAACACATAATCTTCATTTTTTTTTTGCTTTCCTAAACTACCCTTTAAAATTATAAATAAACATTAAATTAGTAAAATAGATAATTTGAGAATTAATATCCAAAAAAAAGAGTGGATATGATAGGTTCTTAGTTTTCAAGATTTATAGTATATATATATATATGCAAAACACATACATTTATTTTGGATTAACGTTAGATATTATTTTGCTCTAATTATAATCCATCAATTTAAATTGAACAAGATTTTCAATTAACTAAAATACTAATAGAGAATGTGTTTGTTTATGTGTTTCCGAAGCAAATATATATGATAGCCGACCATGCAAAGGTGGCCAATGAATTTATTATTAAAAAGTAAATGAGAAACTTTAAAATAAAACACTCAAAAAAAGAAAATAACAAGTTGAAAGTTCGGGATGGCTAGTCTTTAATTACGATTAGATGCCCTGATCTTAAGGGCAGTGTATCCTCGCCCAGTGGCGGAGCCTGGACTTTCAATTCGGGGGTGCGAAAATTCAATTATTATAAGAAAATAAAATTATTTATATTATAATACCATAATGTCAAATACGTTTCCAAATACATTATAAATAAATACAGAGTTATCTAATCTAACTTTTGACGAGTCTTTATTTCTTGAAAACCATTGATAATTTCGTCCTCGAGAACTTGAAGAAATACGTTATTTTTCAATGCAAGTGACCAAACAATCATTCAAAAATTGATCTCCCAAGCCAAGCTATTTATCAATTTATTCTTGCTATAAGTGTAGAAAATACTCTTTCTATACACTTGCAGTAGCAACCGGAAGAATCATCAACTTGATAAACAAATACACGAAAGGATAAGCCACATGCCTCCTTGTTTCAACAAATTTCATCGAAATAAAACTAATATCCTACAGATTTTTTAATTTATCTAATTTCCTTGCTCAAACAAATAATCGACTATACATTTACTTTTTTCTTGAGCTCAAATAATTGTTAGTGGGCTTGGTGGGTTCTTTTGAAAACAAATTGGACCTTGATTAGAAGCCTTTTTAATAAATTGAATTAGCATTAACATGAGTTAATGGGTATAAAAATCATACTTTTATAGTATATTTTCATATATACACATATATATAGTATATATAGTAAATAAAAAATAAAAAATTTGGGGGTGCAACTGCACCCCCTTGCACCATGCAGCCTCCGCCACTGTCCTCGCCTTGTTCCGCCCTCTTCTTGTGCACTACTTTCTTCAGTCGCTCTCCATTTGAGCCGGCGACGTTAGCTTTCTTGTGGAGTCTCGAAAGGTACTTGTATTGCCTCTCCTTCGAAGCCGTCTCTTCTACAAACAAATGCTTCAAATATTATTATAAAGAGTTAAAAACATATTCTTTGTATGGTTGAAAGATTGTTGAAAACAATGTAATCATAGATGGCTTCATTGGAGACACCAAGCGTATGGGAAACCTCTTCAACAACATTTTCCTGCTTAACTTTCTTAATATGTGGCGAATACAAAAGTTTAGTCGATATATGCAGACTGCAAATTGAAGTAAAAAAAAAGAAGAAGAAGAAGAAGAAGAAGAAGAAGAAGAAGAAGAAGAAGAAGAAGAAGAAGAAGAAGAAGAAGAAATATTGTGTCCTTCATCAACCATATCAAGGCATACTTACCTTGTCGCTATTTTGACACTCTTGTGGCAAATCTGTGCAAAATAGTACAATAATAATTAATATTAATCGATATGTAATCTAAAAGTCACCTTCATACAATTTTCGTGTTGGCTCCTACATGTTTTTAAAAGTTGAAAATATGTATGTGCAAATAGGTGCACATTGGAGGATGATCAACATGTGTTGTCATTTTGTAACCAAATGGGGAATAAAGATATATTTTAAATTAAATTTAACATATTGCCCAGAGGAGATTTGCACAATTTTGCCAAAAGAAATATAATAAATTCTTCTTTAATTGCCTCGTTTATATTTATATAAGTATCACAATATTAATCACAAAAATATGTTTCAATAACTTGTAAAATAGTTATGAAATGTATACTTCTCAATGATACTCAAATATATATTATTCTAATTTTTCAATGATTAAAGTTAGTGGAAAGCACCACTATAATGCAATTAAAGAAAAGTATTTTTTTTAAAAATAGAGTTTATGTTTAAGAAAAGCTTACCTTTCTTTACTTCACTCATTTTCAAACTACAAGTTGAAAAAATTAAGACGTAGTCAAACAACTAATGCTCTTATAATCGTACATTACAGTATTACCCATCCAGAAAAATTATTGCCTTGCTGAAACTTACCAAGTTTAATACTACTAGGCAATGCAATCAAGAGTTGTTGAAAATATATACGGTATGAACAAACTGGTCAATATTGTTTTTCTCTTTTTATAATTTTTATGAGTTGATATAATGCATATATATACACATGCACACATTTATTATATTGAGCTCCACATTGGATACATTAGTTTGCTCCAATTCTAACCCTTCAATCTACATGAAATAAAATTTTCAAGTTAAAGAAATGAGCATTGTATAGGTAGTACTCTTTGCTAAAAAGTTTAGAATAGCTAGAAATATTAGTATCTGTTGTCTCAGTTTTTGTAAACAAATCTCAAATGATGATTGATACATTAATCTTTTTTTTTTTTTTTAATTTGGAATTCTCAATAGGCTAAATTATAAGATGACATTTCCTGCAAAATACCATCAAAGTTATTAAATTATATAGTATTTAATAATGTCGATGTACACATCAACTTTTATAAGTAGAATGAATAACAATTAATGTGGGTGCTTATAATTGTCGAAGTTCCTTTTCTTTCTTTTTAATAATGCTCTATACTTTATGCTTAATTAGGAGAAAGTAATATATCATATTAGTGCACATCTCTCTTTGTATTTATAATGAATCGGCCGAAAAATGTATTTTCGATCACCACAAAATCATAGTATAAGAAACTTAAAAATAAAACACTCAAAAAAGAAAACAAGTTGAATGTTCGGGATGGCTAGTCTTTATGATTTGACACCCTGACCATAAGAGCAATGTATCCTCGCCTTGTTCCGCCTCTTCTTGTGCACTACTTTCTTCAGTCGCTCTCCGTTTGAGCTGACGACGTTGGCTTTCTTGTGGAGTCTCGAAAGGTACTTGTATTGCCTCTCCTTCGAAGCCGTCTCTTCTACAAACATATGCATCAAACATATTATAAAGAGATAAAAGCATATTCTTTGTATGGTTGAAAGATTGTTGAAAACAATATAATCATACATGGCTTCATTGAGACGCCAAGCGTATGGGAAATTAAACCTCTTCAACAACATTTTCCTGCTTAACTTTCTTAATCTGTGGCGAATGCAAAAGTTTAGACGGTATATGCAGACTGCAAATTGAAGTAAAAAAAAAAACAAGAAGAAATAATGTCGTCCTTCATCAACCATATCAAGTCATACTTTCCTTGTCGCTAGCTAGTTTGACACTCTTGTGGCAAATCTGTGCAAAATAGTACAATAATAATTAATATTAATCAATATGTAATCTAAATGTCACCTTCACATTATTTTCATGTTGACTCCTACATGTTTTTAAAAGTGGAAAATGTGCATGTGCAAATAGGTGCATATTGGAGGATAATCAACATGTGTTGTCATTTTGTAAACAAATCGGAAATAAAGATATATTTTTTTTATATATCTTAACATATTGCGCAGGGGAGATTTGCACAATTTTGCCAAAAGAAATATAATCATTTCTTCTTTAATTGCATTGTTTATATAAGTACATCAATATTAGTCACAAAAATCCATTTCAATTGCTTGTAAAATAGTTATGAAATATATACTTCTCATTGATACTCAAAGATATATTATTCTAATTTTTACTACGATTAATGTTAGTGGAAAGCACCACTATAATGAAATTAAAGAAAAGGTTAAAGAAAAAAAAATAGAGTTTATGTTTAAGAAAAGCTTACCTTTCTTTCCTTCACTCATTTTCAAACTACAAGTTGAAAAAATTAAGACGTAGTCAATCTACTAATGTTCTTATAATCGTAAATTACAATATAATCCATCCAGAAAAATTATTGCTTTGCTTAAACTTACCAAGTTTAATAATACTAGGCAATGCAATCAAGACTTGTTGAAAATATATACTATATGAGCAAATTGGTCAATATTGTTTTTCTCTTTTTATAATTTTTATGAGTTGATGTAGTGCATATATATACACATGCACACATTTATTATATTGAGCTTCATATTGGATACATGAATTTGCTCCAATTCTAGCCCTTCAATCTACATAAAATAAAATTTTCGAGTTAAAGAAATGAGCATCGTATAGGTAATACTCTTTGCTAAAAAGTTTAGATTAGCTACAAATATTAGTATCCGTTGTCTTATTTTTTGTAAACAAATCTCAAATGATGAATGATATATTTATCTTTTTTTAATTTTGGATTCTCAATAGGCTAAATTATATGATGACATTTCCTGCAAAATACCATCAAAGTTATTAAATTATATAGTATTAGATAATGTCGATGTACACATCGACTTTTATAAGTCGAATGAATAACAATTAATATGGGTGCTTATAATTGTCGAATCGAAGTTCATTTTCTTTCTTTTTAATAATGTTCTACAATTTATGTTTAATTAGGAGAAAGTAATATATCATGTTGGTGCACAACTCTCTATGTATTTATAATGAATCGGCCGGAAAATGTGTTTTCGATCACCACAAAATCATATTATAAGAAACTTAAAAATAAAACACTCAAAAAAGAAAACAACATGTTGAAAGTTCGGGATGGCTAGTCTTTAAGATTAGACACCCGGATCTTAAGGGCAGTGTATCCTCGCCTTGTTCCGCCCTCTTTTTGTGCACTACTTTCTTCAGTCGCTCTCCGTTTGAGCCGGCGACGTTGGCTCTCTTCTGGAGTCTCGAAAGGTACTTGTATTGCCTCTCCTTCGAAGCCGTCTCTTCTAAAAACATATGTTTCAAAAATTATTATAAAGAGTTAAAAGCATATTCTTTGTATGGTTGAACGTTTTTTGAAAACAATATAATCATACATGGCTTCATTGGAGACGCCAAGCGTATGGGAAACCTCTTTAACAACATTTTCCTGCTTAACTTTCTTAATCTGTGGCGAATGCAATATTTTAGCCGATATATGCAAACTGCAAATTGTCGTAAACAAAAAAATGAAGAAGAAGAAATAATGTCTTCCTTCATCAACCATATCAAGTCATACTTACGTTTTCGCTATTTTGACACTCTTGTGGCAAATCTGTGCAAAATAGTACAATAATAATCAATATGAATATGTAATCTAAAGGTCATCTTCATATTATTTTCATGTTGGCTCCTACATGTTTTTATAAGTGGAAAATGTGTGTGCAAATAGGTGCATATTGGAGGATAATCAACATGTGTTTTCATTTGGTAAACAAATAGGAAATAAAGATATATTTTTAATATATTTTAACATATTGCGCAAGGGAGATTTGCACAATTTTGCCAAAAGAAATATTATCAATTCTTCTTTAATTGCATCATTATATAAGTACCACAATATTAGTCAGAAAAATCCGTTTCAATAGCTTGTAAAATAGTTATGAAATATATATTTTTCATTGATACTCAAAGATATATTATTCTGATTTTATCATGATTAAAGTTAGTGGAAAGCACCGCTATAATGCAATTAAAGAAGAGGTTTTTTTTAAAAAAAATAGAGTTTATGTTTAAGAAAAGCTTACCTTTCTTTCCTTCACTCATTTTCAAACTACAAGTTAAAAAATTAAGACTTAGTCAAACTACTAATGTTCTTATAATCGTAAATTACAATATAATCCATCCAGAAAAATTACTGCTCTGCTGAAACTTACCAATTTTAATACTACTAGGCAATGCAATCAAGAGTAGTTGAAAATATATACTATATGAGCAAACTGGTTAATATTGTTTTTCTCTTTTTATAATTTTTATGAGTTGATGTAGTGCATATATATACACATGCACACATTTATTATATTGAGCTTCAAACTGGATGCATTAGTTTGCTCCAATTATTACCCTTCAATTTACATTAAATAAAATATTCGAGTTAAAGAAATGAGCATTGTATAGGTAGTACTCTTTGCTAAAAAGTTTAGAATAGCTAGAAATATTAGTATCTGTTGTCTCATTTTTTGTAAACAAAAATCTCAAATGATGAATGATATATTAATATTTTTTTAATTTTGGATTCTCAATAGGCTAAATTATAAGATGACATTTCCTTCAAAATACCGTCAAATTTATGAAATTATATAGTATTTGATAATGTCGATGTACGTACACATCGAATTTTATAAGTCAAATGAATAACAATTAATGTGGGTGCTTAATTTGTCGAAGTTCCTTTTCTTTCTTTTTAATAATGTTCTATACTTTATGTTAAATTAGAAGAAAGTAAAATATTATATTGGTGCACATCTATCTTTGTATTTATAATGAATAGGCCGGAAAATGTATTTTCGATGACCATAAAATCGTAGTATAAGAAACGGGAGCTTTAATTTGATCACTAGATGAAAATACTATTAGGCCATGTTTTGCTTATCTGGCTTAATATGTAATGTGCTCAGAAAATGGTCAACGTGCCCTAGTACGGAATATATATTCTAGTTGCTATATAAGTAAGAAAGAAATCTCAATCACGGATATACGTAGCTTAACACGTGGATATGTAAACTCGAAAATGGTCCACATGCCTTGTAATAATGTTATATAAGAAAACGAGAGCTTTGATAACTAATTGACAAATTTATGAGACATACTTTCCTTACCAGACGTAGTAACACGTGGATATGTAATATGGAAAATTATCTACGTGCCTTGTACAAAATAGATTATATTTGCTATACCAATTAAATACAACCAAACAAGTGTTAGTATGTATATATAAAGCGTGACATAATAACAACTCGTGTGATAGAAGACTATATAGTAAGTAATCAATCTCATCAAGTAGTGATCTAAGAGTAAGACATCTCCTAACATCAAAACTTGTACAACAGGAACAAAACGGGAAAATTTACCATTTATATCCTTATGTTTTGAACATGAAAGTGTAAAATAGGGATGCTTCTTTACGAAAGGGTAAAATGGTAAAATTTTCGATATTATTAGATAATATTATCGGATAGGGATAAGCGGAATTTGACCAAACATTGTGTATTTTTAGGGTGAAAGCTAAAAGTTATAGTGTATTTTTTTGGCAACTAAACCTATTTAATATCTTATTAAATATTTTGAATTGGCCCAATTAGAAGATGGAGAAATTTATTATCTATTCATCCCACTTCGATAATCTGATATACTATATTCGGATGTCCCACTTCAATATTAGTATTTCCTAATTAAAATAAAATAAAAATTAACACTTACATTTCCCTTACGTTTCACTTTTAACACTCTGTATAAAATCTCGAGTCGAAAATAAATAAGATTGTTGAAGTCGGATGGGAAAATATTAAGGATAATTCATAATTTTTATTAGTTTTGTTTTCATTGTACTTATCCTTTTATTTTTAGTCGATAGGCTTGTAAGGGTAGATTAGGGTTTGCTACTCAAGTTTGTTACGATCCTATTATTATGGATCTTCTGTTGTACTTTGGCTATTTATTTTTGATAAAATACAACACTCGACTCAATCAGTCAAATTATTTTGGCTTCTTTATTCCTTTCATGGTATCCGAGCTTAAAACATCCAAAAACCCTATCTTCTTCTCTTCCATGGCGGTTGTCGTTCCACCCTCTTCTTCCAATTCCCTTCCAATTGCTACCATGATTCATATGGTTTCAATTAAGCCTTCTTCTACTAATTCTCTTCTCTGGAAGCGACAAGTCATTCAGTTGCTCACTAGTTTTGAGCTCTTAGGGTTTGTAGATGGCACGAAGGCAGCGTCGTCGCCCACAGTTCTCTCGGCCTCCGGCGATGTCGTCTCAAATTCTGACTACTCCAAATGGATTGCTACAAACCAACACCTCCTTATTTTTTTTTCTCAACTCTTTCCGAAGAAGCCATCTCGGAAGTTATCGATTGGACCACTTCTCGCGAGTCGCGCTGCTTGGCTTGCTCTTAAGGTTGCATTCTCTCATTCTTCTGCCTCACGTATTTATCAGCTCCGAGAGGAGCTTCTTTCCCTCTGTCGTGGAATCTCTCCGTTAAGGACTACATTGTTCGTTTCAAGAATCTTTGTGAACAATTATCGACAGTTAGAAAATCGGTGGACGAATCAGACAAGATTCATTGGTTTCTTTGCAGTCTAGGTACTGTGTTTGCGAACTTTGCCAACGCTCGCATGTCGATGTAGTCAATCCCCTCTTTCTCGGTCCTTCTTCATTAGGCTATTCAATTTGATCTCATGAACTAGATAAATGGATTCTTCTGATTCTTCTTCCACAGTTGCGTTCATGGCCTCATCTCCACACTCCAATTCCGGAAGACCCTCTACAGATTCGTCTTGGCCGATAAACACTTCCGGCAGCAATGGTGGCCACTCATCCGGGTGGCCGGCGGTAATGGCCAGCCCCACAAACCTCGATGTCAAATATGTCATGGCGAACACTATGCGAATAAGTGTACTTTGTATCTTGGTTGTGCCCCTTCTACTCCTGCGCACCTTGCCGAGGCCTTCTTGTTATTGTGCAATGTGTCTGGTCTCTTGTCGGATTGGTACGTGGATTCTGGAGAATCAACTCATATGACCTCAGATTCATCATCTCTCGATAACGTCCATCAATACTTGGGTAATGGTAGCGTCGTTGTTGGTAACGAAAAATCTCTATCTATTTCTCATACTAGTAATACTTCTATCAATAACGATGTTCATCTCCTTGATGTGCTACTCGTCCCTCACATTACCAAGAATTTGTTGTCTATAAGCAAACTCACTCACGATCTTTCTGTTGATGTGCTTTTCTTTGATCGTACAATTGTTATTTAGAATCGTGCCACAAAGAAGGTCATCGCACAGGGACATCTTGATCGTGGTTTGTATGTGTTGAGTAGGGGGACTCCGGCGTTGCTAGCTGTCATGAACTCAAGCAAGACGAAGACGAGTTACGAGCTGTGGTATCTCCGTCTAGGCCATGTTCCGTTCTCTACTATTTCGCTGCTAAATAAATTAAGTCAATTATCTATTAGTTCTTTGTTACCCATTACAAGATTATATTCTCCATGTTAACTTGCCAAGAGCAATAGATTTTCTTTCAATTCGATTGATAAACATGTTTCTTCTGTTGTGGATCTTATTCATTGTGACTTATGGGGTCCTGCTCCTTTTATTAGCACTGAAGGCTTTCGATATTATGTTACTTTTGTCGATGATTTCTCTCGTTTTACGAGGCTCTATCCTTTATGAGAAAAGTCAGATTTCTATGATTTGTTCATTAAATTTCATGCTTACGTCTGTAATCAATTCTCTACACGCATCAAGCATTTTCAGAGTGATGGTAGTTCTTCGATGCTCGTGGCATTCATCATTGCGTTTATTGTCCTTATACGCCTCATCAAAATGGCCGTGCAGAACGTAAGCACCGACATATCAAAGAAACGTATCTATCTATGCTATTTCATGCTAATGCTCCGACTACTTTGTGGTTCGACGCCTTTGCTACTGCCACGTATATTATCAATCGATTACCTTCATCGGTTTTGCAACAAAAGTCACCATTTTAGGTCTTATTCGGATGCTCTCCTCATTATCCAAATTTTAAGTCGTTTGGTTGCCGCGTATACCCATACCTTCGTGATTATTCGCCTCACAAGCTCACTCCACATAGTGAACCGTGCATCATTCTTGGTTACAACTCATTTCATAAGGGTTTTCAGTGTTAAGATCCTGTGGTTTCACATATCTTCATAACGTGCAACACGTAATTCGACGAATCATATTTTCCCTTTGCACCTTCGGGACATGCTACTTCATGTGAGAATCTGGACTTTACGTCCTTTTATGAGAAATCTCCAAGGATTTTCACGCCTTCATCTTCTCCGTTGCATTCTCCCTTGCCATGCACACCTTGTCTCTCTGAATAAGAATCGTCGTCATCTTCCCTGCCTCTCGTCGCTGATCCTTCGACACCGCCTCCCTTTTCGGTTGAGAATCCTCTCACGCCATCTAATCCGCCTATGCCTTCATCTACAGTTTCGAATCCAACTACGACGACACCTTCTCTTCCGATGCATACTATGGTTATTCACTCTAAGGCTGACATTTTAAGCATCAATATCCTATAAACCTTGCTACAACACGTTTTCTATCTGCCTTAGTTGCGTCTGAAATTGTATAATCCCTACTTTGGTAGGTATATGTAACTCAACACGTAACACAGAAAGTAACACAGTTGAGAACACAAGTTGGTAACCCAGTTCGGTGACAAATACACCTACGTCTGGGGGAAGCTATTCAAAGAAATAATTCACTATGACGAGTATAAGGGATACAAGATATATGAACGTCAGCCACACTGAACGTTCTCTCCTCACCCGACTCTACCCCTCACCAATGAATCCTCACTGTAAACTTTCTCTAGTCTACCCGAAGCACTTTTCACAAATTGAAAAGATTAAACCCGATCTTGAACAAGGAATTGTTCAAGATATTACAATCACACACCAATAAACAAACTACCCCGATTGATGAATGAACAGAATAAACTCTACTCTCAAGAATCACATGAAGAAGACGAGCTCTTAATAATGTATGTTAAAACGCGCAGCCGCTCCAATTGAGATCTTCATGCTTATATACTTCACGAAATAACCCTAAGAGATAATTAAGGCATATCGTAAAAGATATCCTTAATAGGGTAAATATAATCTTCATGCAAATCTTCTAATTAATGCGGGAATATAATATGCAGACGAATCCTTGATCCACAAGAATTCCAAATCTACGAACCACTCCGCGCAATAAACAACTCCACGCATACATAAAACTTGCCATAAAATCATACCATGCAATCCATGCAGCAACAATCAAGTAGGCAAGGAGCGCACCCACATAACCATACTCGAATGCATAGTGCAAAAAACTCCCCCTTGCTACAAACACTCTCTAAAATGAAGTACTAGCCGAGCGCACCCGAACTAGAATACTACACATAGAGAGAAAATAAACCACTGCATAACACAACTCAGAACACCACAGACAACACCAACTGATCAAAATATGCTTCACCAGAAATACCAAGCATCAAGCAACAATATAATGTGGCCTATTTACTATTACAGACCAAATACTGAATATCTCCAATCCACACTCCATCAGCAAAAGAAATAACCAAACTGTCTGTCCATCCAACCAGAAAAGCATAGCAAAATAACACCCAAATCGAATCATCAGAGCAAAAAATCAAAAAATACCAACCTATCCCCCCCTTGAATGCAGACATGAAATGCCAAGCTAAGGCAGTTCTGCTTCAATCTCCTCATCCACGGCCTCATCATCAGCACCAACCGCAGCATCAGGAGCAGGAGCAGCAGCAGCAACCCCCCCTTGCGGTGTACCACCAGCCAAGAGAAGCAGTTTTTCCATCTCATCCTTCTTCTTGAACAGCATCCGAATCTGCTCACAAGTCATTTCATTTTCCAAGGAGATTGCTTGGAACATGAGCTTAGATACAACCGGCTCATAATGGGGAGGAGCAGGGCCAAACGGCAGCTGAATATCCTCAATATTATCCTCATGAGGCATCGATGAAGATGATGCCTTCTCTGATTTCCTGCTGAACGGAGGAGACTCAACTTCAACACCAGTCTGAGCCTTAGTGAACCTCATATACGGAGCAGCTGGAGCCTTGGCACCTTCAGGAATGTCAAACTCCACAAACTTGCAGAAATAGGCATACAAGACCGGAGGGAAGCAAATTGCTTTATTTGCTGAGACCACCTTCTCAGCATGCTCTGCGAGGGCATCAAAAACCAACCTTCCAAAAGACACTGGAAGTCCTTGCCCAACCTTAAACAGCAAAGTTGCCAGTGAAAGGTTAACATAGGTCTTGTGGGTCGTAGGCACCCAATTTCTATTGGCAATGTAGTACAGGGCCTTGTACTTTGGAGCAAGAGAGGAGGCTCTAAGCCTTTTGGCCTTCACTGGCCACTTAGCATCTTCATCATCCAGCAGAGTAGCAGCAATCAGATTTGCATCAATAGGCTCGAAGCTTTCTATCACAACTTCACCACATATGAAAGCATCAATCAATGACGGAGAGAAATTAAAGAACTTCCCTCGAACGAAGCCACGATGATAATCAGGAGAAGTAATGTCAAACATCGACAAACTTAAGTTGGAGTAGAACTCCAAAATAACATCCTCTACCCAACAAAACTCCTCGGCCAAAGTTGTCAACAATTTGGCATCAAAAACGCACTCAAAGACCCCTGCCCTTCGCAAATCGAATTCCCTAGCAGGTCTATCCACGATAATGATCTTCTCCCGATTTATATCCCAAAACTTAGCAAACGAAGCAGAGCGGAAAATAGGCATGAAAGAATAACCAGCATGTAGAGATGGAGCCTCTGTACCTCTCGAAGATGATGGAGGAACAGCATCTTCTTCATCAGAATCACTGGGGATGGGAACCTCGGCATCAGACGCCGAGTCCAAATCGATCACTGGCTTCTTACCCTTTCCTTTCACTGACTTCTTCTTCCCCGAACCAGAAGCAGGAGAGGTGGCCTTCCTTTTCTGGGTAGAGGCCGAACCAGAAACATTGATAGCCACACGAGCTTGAGACCTCGTCCGACGAGCGACGCCAACAGGGGGCGGCGGAGAAGGTGGGGACTTGTTCTTTCGAGCAACCTGCTTGATTTTCTTCTTCCGCTGAGGGGGCTCCACCGATGAAGCAGAGACAGAAACCCTAGGGGAGGGTTCTGACGGCGGCGGCGGAGGGATAGAATCATCCCCGAATAATGGAAGAAGGGGCTCCTGGGTGATCTCGTCCCTGGGCGGAGAAGGAGGAATGGAATCATGAAGAGGAGATGGCTGAGTAACCTCCTCGACAAGCCCAGTGTCGTACCACGGCAACAGAGGAGTTCTGGGCGCAGGCTGAGCAGCCGCAAACAACAACTCAAGATCGATCCCCTCTGAAAGCGCGAATGAAACCATGGTTGCAGCACAAAGAAAATCCAAACAATCCGGCAAAGAATCGAGAGCTAATCGGAGAGAGATGAACGATTCTGACGGAGGAAATTAGGAATAAGGAACCCTAGCACAATTAGAGAGGGAGCGATGATATACTCTGCAATAAGCAAGAGGCGGTTCGAATTCCAAAGAGCAACAGTAATAGCAAAAGGGCGCGCAGAAAAATAGCCCCTTTTCAACTGACAAAAATACCACGTCAGATAATAACCCAAAGGATAACACCAACGATAACACCACCCATCACACCAAGAAAGCAAATAATAGATGAAATCAAATTATCATAATCTGAGGAGCTCAGATTATACACATCCCGAGTGACTTTCGTAAAGCCTCAAACCTTTCTCCATCTAAAGGTTTGGTGAAAATATCCGCAACTTGCACACGAGTAGAGACATGCTGAAGAGATAAAGTCTTGTTTTCAACAAGATCTCTAATAAAGTGGTGTCTGATCTCAATGTGTTTGGCCTTCGAATGACTGACTGGATTTTTGGATAGATTGATAGCTCCAATATTGTCACAGAACAAGACATACTCTTTCTCATGGATCCCATAATCATACAGCATCTTGGTCATCCAGATTAACTGAGTGCATGCACTCCCAGCTGCTATATACTCTGCTTCTGTAGAGGATAGAGAGACACAATTCTGCTTCTTGCTATGCCACGAGATTAGATTATCTCCCAAGAAAAAGCATCCTCCAGTGGTACTCTTACGATCATTTGGATTTCCAGCCCAATCAGCATCACTGTATCTGGTAAGCTTCAGAGAACTTCCTTTCCCAAACCATAGGCCAATCTTGCACGTTCCCTTGACATACTTTATAATGTTTTTCACAGCCTTGTGATGACTCTCCTTCGGATTTGATTGGAATCGCGAGCAGACCCCAACGCTGTAAGCAATATCCGGTCGACTGGCTGTTAGGTACAATAGGCTACCAATCATGCTTCTGTACACTGTTTGTTCCACAGGTTTGCCTTCTCCTTCTTGGGTTAATTTAACCGATGTACCCATTGGTGTCCTCTTTGACTTAGAACTCTCCATGCCAAACTTTTTCACCAAATTTTCAGCATACTTCTCCTGACTCACAAAGATGCCATCTTCGCACTGCTTGACTTGAAGCCCCAAAAAGAACTTCAATTCCCCGAACATACTCATTTTGAATTCAGAGGTCATCAATTTCACAAATTCATTCACAAGAGCCTCTGAATTAGAACCAAAAACCAGATCATCAACATATACCTGGACAATAAATATGTGACCTCCATGTTGCTTAACAAACAAGGTCTTGTCAGCACTTCCTCGAACATATCCCTTCTTCAGAAGAAACTCTGCCAGCGTGTTGTACCAAGCTATGGGAGCTTGCTTCAGTCCATATAGAGCCTTGTTCAGCCTGTAAACATACTCTGGGTGCTCGGGATCTTCAAAGCCCTTCGGTTGCTTAACATATACCTCCGCTTCTAAATTCCCATTCAGAAAAGCACTTTTGACGTCCATTTGGTATAGCTTGAAATCTAAGCTGCTAGCCATACCCATCAGAAATCTCACAGATTCCAATCTGGTAACTGGAGCAAAAGTCTCCCCGTAATCAATACCTTCCTCCTGTGAGTATCCTTGAGCAACCAATCTGGCCTTGTTACGAGTGATGTTCCCTTGCTCATCTGTCTTATTCTTGAATATCCACTTTGTTCCGATCACATTAGCACCTTTGGGGAGAGAGGTGAGATACCATACATTGCAACGCTGAAATTCCAAGAGTTCTTCCTGCATGGCAGCTATCCAGTTTTCATCCTGAAATGCATCAGTGACATTCTTGGGCTCGATTTTTGAGACAAAGCAAACCGTAGCAACGTGAGAAACTAACTTCTTGAAGTCTATCTCTCTCTTCCTAGTCTGTATCCCATCATTAATATGCCCAATCACATCTGAAGCTGAGTGATTCTTATGGACTCTTGTTTCGGCAGTGTCCGAAGTACCAGTTGAAGTACCATCTTGAGTACCGTCCAGTGTCATCTCCTCAACTTTGGCATCATTCTTCTTACTAGGATTCTGAGAACTCTCTGTAGGACTGGTGATCAGGACCTCTTCTTCAGTATTTACATCGCCTTCCACTGAGTCATCAAAAGTAACATTAATTGACTCAATGACAGTGCTTTGATTTTTCAGGTACACTCTGTAAGCACGGCTGTTTCTGGAGTAGCCTACAAAGATTCCTTCAATTCCCTTGTCATCAAGCTTCTTCCTTTGCACTCTATCATTTACCACAAAGCATCGTGAGCCAAAAATGTGAAGATGTTTCACATTTGGCTTCCTTCCTCGCCAGATCTCATAAGCAGTAACCTCTGTCTGCGGTCTGAGGTACACTCTATTGCAAATGTAACATGCCGTATCAAATGCTTCTGCCCAAAGTCTAAGGGCAATATCTTTCGCCTTCATCATGGTTCTGGCAGTGCTTTGCAAGGTCCTGTTTTTCCTTTCAACTACACCATTCTGTGTAGGTGTGATAGGTGCTGAGAATTCATGTCTTATCCCTTTGGATTGGCAGAACTCCATGAACTCTTGGTTCTCAAACTCACGCCCATGATCACTCCTGATGGCCTTGAGTTTGCTCTCCTTCTCTACTTCCAATCTCATGCACAGAACTCTGAATGCCTCGAACGTGTCTGATTTTTCTCGTAAGAATTCAACCCACGTGTATCTGGAGAAGTCATCCATGCAAACAAGAATGTATTTCTTTCCTCCTAAGCTTTCAACTTGCATCGGTCCCATCAAGTCCATGTGCATGAGATCAAGGACTTTAGCTGTTGTGATCCGGAGTACTCTCTTGTGTACCTCCTGAGTCTGTTTCCCTTGTTGACACTGTCCACAAAACTCCACATCTCCAAATCTGATCTTGGGAATTCCTTCAATGGCATTCAGTTGAATAAGCCTCTGAATGTTCCTGTAGTGTGTGTGCCCAAGCTTCTGATGCCAGATTTCACTCATCTTAGAGACGACCTTGGAGCTTGTGATCTTTGGAGTGAAGACGTAGCAATTATCAGCCGATCTGGTTGCCTCCAGAAACTTATCTGTTCCTTTGTTGATGATGCAGCTATTTTTCCCAAAACTTACGCTCATTCCATCATCACACAACTGGCTGATACTGACCAGATTTGCTCTCAAGCCTTCAACATATAGGACCCCTTCCAGGACTGGCATCCCAGGTACATTCAGTGTACCAATTCCTCGAATTCTACCTTTTCCACCATCACCAAACACAACTGACTCATTTGAGCAACTTTGCACATTAATAAGGAGATCCATGTTGCATGTCATGTGCTGCGAGCAACCACTGTCAATATACCAGGAGTTCCCCACTCTGGAGCTATTACTGGTGTGAACAACATAAGCCCTATAGCCCTGGCCTTGATTCCTTCTATTTTGATATTTGATCATCTCCTGCCTCTTATCACCAAGGTAGAACCGACATCTTGGTCTGATATGGCCAAGTCTATGACAGTAATGACAGAGAGGTATGAATACTTCGGAATCTGGATTATGCTCGGGTACCTTGTGGTGTTCTTGTTTGGGTACCTCCTCTGCAGCTCCTTGTTCTTCAGATTTCTGTTCAACAGCGACTGAAGTTTCGGTTAGTTTAGGCCTCCATTCCTCACGCCTAACTGTTTTCCCACTAGATTGAGTTCCAACAAAGTCATTGGATTGTCTCCATCCTTTGACTCCTCTCTCTGGCTTGCTCCAGTCTTGTCTTTGAGCTCTTTGTTGATATTGGTATCCAACTTGTTGATAGTTGTTTCGGTTGAATCCAAGACCCTCCTTATCTGCAGCTCTCTTTCCAAGTCTGAGTATTTCGTCAAGCTTCTCGGTGCTGGAATTCATCATCCTTATCAACTTCTGAATATGACTCAGTTCTTCATCAGTCTCCTTTCTTCCGTCCTCGCAGCTTCTGAGCTTTTCTTGAAGAGATTCAATCTCGGATCTTAAAGTGTCTCTTTCCCTTTCAAGATTCTTCACCTGCTCCGTAAGGCTCTGGTTCAAAATTAGAGCCTTCTTACATGCATCCATCAACTCATCATAGTCCTTCTGATCATCTTCTTCTTCCTCCACATTTCCAACTTTGAACGGATCTTGATCAGCGACAACAGATTGAATCCTTGGACCATTCACGGTAGCAACATGAGCAGTATGAGAAGCATCCTGTCCTTCTTCAAATTCAGTATCGGTGACCTCCTCATCGCTGTGAGTGGCTTGAAACGCCTTTTTGCTGATTTTTTGATATTTGAAGGTATTCGCACATTCGCTCTTGATGTGCCCAAAGCCATCACACTCATGGCACTGTGGTCCCCTATCTCCATTTTCTTTCTTCTCTGAACCATTAGGACCTCTGTTCTGAGAACTACTTTGATTCTCAGTCCGGCGAAATCTGGAGTTACCTTCACCATTTCCTTTCCTGAAAAATTTCTTCCCAAATCTCTTTGAGATGTACGCAATGCACTCCGCCATGTCTTCAGCAGTCAACTCCTCTTCAGACTGGCTTGTAGATGAAGCCTTGAATGCTACGGACTTCTTCTTTTCACTAGGATTCACACGCATACCCATCTCAAACGTCCTCAAGGAACCAATAAGTTCGTTTGGAGATAGTTCATCAACATCCTTAGCTTCCTCGATAGCAGTAACTTTGTAATCAAATCTCTCGGGAAGAGATCTCAAGATTTTCCTCACTATCTTAGCTTCCGTGAGCTTTTCTCCCAACGAAAAGAACTCATTCGATAGACTCAGCAGCTTAGCATAGAAATCTGAGATGCTTTCATTCTCATCCATTCTGAGTGACTCAAACTGTGAAGTGAGTTGTTGCAGCCTCTGATTCTTCACCCGTTTATTTCCTTCATAAGTAATCTCCAAGATATCCCATGCTTCCTTGGCAGATCTGCACGTGGAGATAATAGCAAAAACTTCAACACTCACACCCGTGTGAATAGCGTTGATAGCTTTCTGATTCATTCCAGACGACTTTAGCTCCTCTTCCGTCCATTTAGTTCTCGGTTTCTCTGAGCCGTCTTCATCTTTTGGGGCACTCCAACCAACCTCCACTGCGGTCCATGCAGCCTCGTCAATGGATCTGATGAACGAAACCATTCTGATCTTCCAATACCCATAACTTGTGCCATCAAATAACGGTGGTCTAACTGTAGAACCACCTTCCCTGATAGTACTCATTGCAAGCACCACCAAACTACCAACGGGTTATACAGATATCCCAGGATCTAACACCGCACCTCGATGACCTGCTCTGGTGCCAATTGAAATTGTATAATCCCTACTTTGGTAGGTATATGTAACTCAACACGTAACACAGAAAGAAACACAGTTGAGAACACAAGTTGTAACCCAGTTCGGTGACAAATACACCTACGTCTGGGGGAAGCTATTCCAAGAAATAATTCACTTTGACGAGTATAAGGGATACAAGATATATGAACGTCAGCCACACTGAACGTTCTCTCCTCACCCGACTCTACCCCTCACCAATGAATCCTCACGGTAAACTTTCTCTAGTCTACCCGAAGCACTTTTCACAAATTGAAAAGATTAAACCCGATCTTGAACAAGGAATTGTTCAAGATATTACAATCACACACCAATAAACAAACTACCCCGATTGATGAATGAACAAAATAAACTCTACTCTCAAGAATCACATGAAGAAGACGAGCTCTTAATAATGTATGTTAAAACGCGCAGCCGCTCCAATTGAGATCTTCATGCTTATATACTTCACGAAATAACCCTAAGAGATAATTAAGGCATATCTTAAAAGATATCCTTAATAGGGTAAATATAATCTTCATGCAAAGACGAATCCTTGATCCACAAGAATTCCAAATCTACGAACCACTCCGCGCAATAAACAACTCCACGCATACATAAAACTTGCCATAAAATCATGCCATGCAATCCATGCAGTAACAGCGTCCACCACCGCCAACGAACAACGGTGTTTCAAATTGGCTATTAAATATCCGCATTTGATCTCGGCAGTTGAGGAGGAAATGGAAGTGAAGGAACCATATACTGATCGGTGATGATCGGTTCGTCCCGAGGATCAATTTCAGATATCTAACTATCGAATACAACCTATCATGCTCCTATGAATTTAAGTGCGGAACCATAGGGTGTTTAGATCGATTACCTCAAGGTAGAAGAGAACTCGCGAATAGATCTTCTGATCTGTATCCCTGCTCGATTCTGACGTTGGATGGACAACGAAGCTCGGAATCAGCCACGGAAACGGGACATCCTCATTCTGCTATGAAGCCGGCCGCGCGTCTCTCTCTCTCTAACCCTAGCCTCCCTTTCTTGTTAGAATATTTCAAGTGCACTCGTATATTCTCAACTGTTAGGTCAAACAAGACCTTGAGGGGGTATATATAGAGGAGACCAAGTGAGACTTGGGCTTAAGTTGCAGGCTAGGCCTGCAACACATGGACTGGCCGTCCATTAGCAGTATTGGCGCCCAAACTGGGCCCAATTGTGTGGTGGCCCACTTATTCCTTATACTGTGGCCTGTTGAGCTTTTTGGGCCAGATCAGGGATCTACTAACTGGTAAAACCGAGGCCTCCCAATGGCTAAATTTTCCATACTCAGCCCAGAGTATAATTTAGTCCTTTAGTACTAAAACATTCCACTAGAGTAATAGTACTGAATTACATGTTTTACCCTTGTTGAGTTCAGGGCTAATATTAGACTTAGCGACCCCCGTATTTAACATATCCCACATCCATAGATTAACTTAGAGCTTCTGGCTGCTCGTGTTATTCAACTTCTTTATTCCTGAGTAGTACCATTCATTCCTCATTCATCATACCGGAAATTAATCCACCTACAGGGTTTGGTATGATAATCCTTAATGAATTCCTCAGGGGATGTGATCAACCTGTTCTACCAGGATACAGTGCTCTGTTGCAGTTACACTAAGAGTCGTACTAGTTGTAGTTGATTCCCAAGATACGGAGCATGTTGAGTTACAGATCCTCTGAACTCTCACCCATGGTAAATCAAAGAAGCAGACTACAACTATACACCCTTAGGACTCAACTAGAGTTAAGGTTCATCATAAGTCACCGAGGTCTTGATTCTTTCTACACAGGTCAGAATAGAAGAATACACCTCACCGTGATCCTATCAGTACACGCACATACTAGCATAGACAAGTAGCCAAGACAAGCTACCTATGCAGCCTATACTACAGCCTAAACCGACAGTTATATCCAGAACTGTCTCGACTGTGATACCCTTTTATATCTCTAGAGGAACCGGCAACTTTGGTCTTCTGTGATCTACAACACACCATAAAGCCTACAACTTTGAGATAATGGATAGATGTTTGATGCATGGATAACAATTCATACTTAATCAGATAGGAGATTGTTAGTGGTTATGGACAACACATGCATACAAGCTAAAAGGCATGCTTTCTAGTATACAAATCCATCAGGAAGCGATTCGCACAAATCAAACTTGGGATCTTGTGTCTCTTCCATCCAATACTAATATCGTTGTATCTAGATGTTGGGAACGAAAAAAAAAGCAGAGAACACAAGAAGAAAAGAATCTATGCTGAAGAGAATAAGACTCCAAAATGACTTGCATTACTCCACTAATATGAGGTGCTATTTATAAGCACGAAGATTACAACGGAAATATAATCTAAATTGAAAATGCGAGATCCAAGAAACTAATAGCAGAAACCCTATCAACTAAGCAAGACTCGTTCAACTAACAGAAAATAGCTAAGAAATAAGAATACTGAAAACTAACATAGGACTTAGTCTAGGGCTGAACTGTCAATGATGAATCATCAATCTTCATTCAACACTCCCCCTTGATTCATAATTGCATACTCCGAGTAGATTTCTGAACTTGACGTGCTTCTCCGAAGACAACGATTTGGTGAAGACATCAGCTAGGTTCTCATTGCTGCTGCAAAACTTCAAAGAGATGAACCCTTCATTAATCAAATCTCTTTTGAAGTGAAACTTGATATCGATATGCTTCGTTCTCCCGTGCATAACTGGATTCCTTGCGATCGCAATAGCCAATCGATTATCGCAAAAAATTTTCGTAGCCTCCTTCTGCTCCTGCTCCAAATCAGCCAATAACCTTCTAAGCCATACTGCTTGGCACGCTGAAGAAGTGGCAGCCACGTACTCCGCTTCCGCCGTCGATAGCGTTGTCACTCCTTGCTTTTTCGAGCTCCACGTCATAGCTCCTGACCCGAGATTGAAAACGAAGCCTGAAGTACTCCACCTATCATCCAAAGAACCTGCTCAATCGTTGTCCGTAAACCCAATCAACTTGAAAACAGCAACATTTGAGTACCAAATACCAAAGTCTTGTGTTTCTGCTATAGCGAAGAATTCTTTTCGCTGCTCCAAAATGTTACCTCGTCGGATTATGCATAAATCTGGAAACCATACCAATAGCGAAGGCAATATCGGGTCTTGTATGCGTTAAATAAATCAAACCTCCAACTAGACTTTGAAAGCTTCCTGCATCGGCTTTCTCAGTACCGTCTTCGAGCTGCAGCTTCTCGTTGATATTCATGGGTGTAATTGCAGCTTTGCAATTCATCATGTTGAAGCGTTTGAGAAGATCCTCAACATACTTTTTCAGGAAGACAAAACTCCATTTTCTCCTTGCTTAATTTCCAACCCAAGAAAATAATTAAGCAAACCCAAATATGTCATCTCAAACATATTCATCATACTCTCTTTGAACTCAGTAACAAGAGTGTAAGATGATCCCATATAAATGATATCATCAACATATACACAAACAAGGAGCAAACTACCGTTACCTCACTTCTTTGCGTACAACGTAGGCTCATTATCACTTCTCTCGAATCCATTTTGCCAAAAAAATGAGTCGAGCTTGCTGTACCACGCCCTCGGATCCTGCTTCAAGCCGCACAAAGCTTTCCTCAGCTTATACACCTTATCCTCCATGCCTTCGATGATAAATCCTTCCGGCTGCACGATGTAAACTTCCTCCTCCAACTCTCCGTTTAGAAATGCAGACTTGACATCAAGTTGATAGATAGGCCACTTAAGATACGCAGCCAAAGACAAGAACATTCTCACCGTTTCGAAGCGAGCAACCGGAGAGAACGCTCTCCTTATAATCAATACCTTGCTGCTGCGCGTATCCCTTGACCACCAAACGAGCCTTGTACTTCTGCACACTCCCATCAGCATTATACTTTGTCTTGAACACCCATTTCAAGCCAATTGCACTCTTATTTTCCGGTAAGTCCGCAAGCATCCAAGTTTAATTCCTTTCGATTGCTCCGATCTCCTCCTCCATTGCTTTCCGCCATTTCTCTTCTCCAATGGCTTCATGGAAATGACTTGGATCTACAACCATAAGAGCAAAAGTGCACCTCTCGTAGATTTCACGAAGAGACCTATAGCCTCGTGGAGGTGGTGTTTCATTAGAAGACGATGAGTTAATCGACGAGGGTGAGCTTACGGGGCTGGTATGTGGTGAGGATAAGGGGCTGGAATTTTGACGAGTTTGTGGGGCTACTTTGTGGTGTGTTTATAGGGGAATTTTGTGGGGAATTTAGTGAGTTTGGGGGGCTATTTTGTGGGGAATTCGGACTGCTATCGGCAATATTCGGAAGGGTAAAACCTAAATATGTGAATCATCTTGCTTGATCTCCCACTCTCAACAAGCATCTTCATGAAAAATAACATCCCTACTGATAATAACTTTTCCAGTAAGAGGGTTATATAACTTATAAGCTTTGGATTGAGAAGAATACCCAACGAAGATGCACTTTGCATATTTTTCATCGAGCTTTCGACGATGTTGTGAGCTCACCAAGGCATAAGCAACGCATCCAAAAACCTTTAGATGGCTCACCGTCGGCTTCGTACCCCTCCAAGCTTCGTATGGAGTGAAATTTTTGACAGCCTTCGTCGGAGATATGTTCAGCAAATACACAGCAGTAGCTACAGCTTCTGCCCAGAAACTGTTTGGGAGTTGCTTCGCCTTCAACAAGCTTCTCGCCATATCCAAAACGGTGCGATTCTTCCGCTCCGTCACACCGTTTTACTCCGGCGTATATGGTGTTGTCAATTCCCTACGTATTCCGTTAGTTTCGCAAAAATGATTAAAATCATTAGAGCAAAACTCTCCACCCCTATCTGTACGAAGAGCCTCGATGCTCATCTTACTTTGCTTCTCCACCATCGCCTTGAAATTCCTGAAGTTCTTGAATGCTTCAGATTTATTCTTGAGAAAATAAACCCAACTCATACAACTATAATCATCGGTAAGGAGTAAGAAATACCGACTTCCACCAATCGATTCCGTATTCATAGGCCCGCACAAATCTGCATGAATGAGCTCAAGACATTGAGAAGCTCTCCAAGATACACCAGTAGGAAAAGATTTCCTCGTTTGCTTCCCATAGATACATCCCTCACATAAATCAATGAAATCAACTTTAGGCAATCCAAAAACCATACCTATCTCATATAGAAGCTTTAATCCCTTGATCTTGAGATGCCCATAACGTAGATGCCACAACCTCGACACCTCTTGTGTGCCAGAAACAAGAGCGTATTTATCTACGTTCGACACCCGTAGGGGAAACATCTTATTTGGTGTCATGCTAACTTTTGCAATAATCTGCCCATATTTCTTCTCTTTGATAACACAAACACCATCATCAAACAAGACCACATATCCTGTAGTCATCAATTGCCCAACACTCAATAAATTATGTGCCAATTTTGGAATAAAATAGACATCATAAATGAGTTTTGTGTTATCATGGTCATTCTTCACTGCAACAGTACCTCTCCCTTCAACTTGAATGGCTTTGTCATCACCTAGCTTGACTTGAATCTTGTAAGATTCATCAAGCTCTTTGAACATCTCCTTCTTGCCGCACATGTGGTTCGAGCACCCGCTATCCACGAGCCAAACATCGTCCGGCACATCCACGGCATCTGCAACAGCCATGAATAGCTTGCTTTCCACCTCACCTTCTTGGGCATAATTTGCTTACTTCTCCGACCAACATTTTGCTTTTATGTGCCCATATTTGCCGCAATTATGGCACTTGATATGGCTCTTGTCACCTTGCTGCCCACCGGATGATTGCTTTGCGTCTGATCTACCGTCACCACGTCCTTGCCCTCGTCCACAGCCTCGGTAACTTCTACCCCGTCCTCGTGCTGTAGAGAACTCCATTTGACTGGAGGATTCACCTTTCACTTGAAAAGCTTTTTCATCGGGCTTTTCAAATGATCGGTTAATCCTTGACTCGTGGGCTTGAAGAGATCCCATCAGTTCTTCGAACGAAAAAACTGAAAGATCCTTCGATTCTTCAATTGCAGCTACAACATGATCAAACATTAGAGTCAAGCTTCTGAGTACCTTCTCAACGATGGTCTGGTCCGTAATCTTCTCTCCGCAAGATCGCATTTGACTGACTATTGCCATTGACCTCGACAAAAAATCAGCCACGGATTCTCCATTCTTCATGATCAGCGTTTCAAAGTCACGTCGAAGTGATTGCAATCCCACAAAGATGACTCTTGAGTCTCCTTGGAATTCCTTTTTCAAGGTTGACCACGCTTGCTTCTAGGTGGTTGCTGCTGCAATTCTGGAAAAGACGTTGTCGTGGACCGCCTGTTGGATGATCGCCAACGCCTTCGAGTCTTTCTTCTTGTACTCCTTCAACCTGGTCGTCTCGTCGGGATTTGCGTATCCCTGTTCTACGAAGTCCCAAAGATCTTAAGACTTCAGTAGAGTCATCATCCGAATACTCCAATATTTGTAGCCTTCTCCCTTGAAGATCGGTATGAGAGGTTGTGCGGCACTCATGGAACTCCCGTTACTTGCCATCGAACGTGGCCCTGGATACCACAAATGTTGGGAACGAAAAAAAGGCAGAGAACACAATAAGAAAAGAATTTATGCTTGAGAGAATAAGACTCCAAACTGACTTGCATTACTCCACTAATACGAGGTGCTATTTATAAGCACGAAGATTACAACGGAAATATAATCTAAACTGAAAATGCTAGATCCTAGCAACTAATAGTAGAAACACTATCAACTAAGCAAGACTCGTTTAACTAACAGAAAATAGCTAAGAAATAGGAATACTGAAAACTAACATTGGTCTTATCTAGGGCTGAGCTGTCAATGATGAATCATCAATCTTCATTCAACACTCCCCCTTGATTCATAATTGCATACTCCGAGCATTTTTTTGAACTTGACGTGCTTCTCCGAAGACAACGATTTGGTGAAGACATCGGCTAGGTTCTCATTGTTAATAGTTTTATTTTCATTGTACTTATCCTTTTATTTTTAGTTGATAGGTTTGTTAATGGAGATTAGGGTTTGCTACTCCAGTTTCTCATGATCCTATTATCATGGAACTTCTGTTGTACTTTGGTTGTTTCTTTGTGATGCAATACAACACTCGACTCAAGAAGTCAAATTATTTTGGCTTCTTCATTCCTCTCAAAGAAGTACTCCCTCTGTCCCATTGATATAGGGATAAATTCTCTTTTTGTCTGTCCCGCTGATATAGGAATATTACCTAAAATGGTAAAATTTTAACTCATTAAAACTCATTCACACTAATTTATCCACTGTCATCACTCTCGTCTTAATTCCTGTGCCAGAAAAATGTTATCTCTATATCAATGAGACGGAGGGAGTATTTTCCATCTCATAAAGAAGTAATTTGTTTGTACTATAATTCACTAATAAAGGTAGTAATGTTCGTTTTCTTAAAAAGTGGATAGGTTTTTTTTTTTTTTTTTTAAATCTTTTTTATCAAATTGCCTAACTTCTTGTTTGACTAAATGAAAGTGGCTATCTTATTACTTGCTCCCTACTCAATATTTTAGTTATGGATTTACCTAACCTATTTTAATAAATAAAATTAAAATTGAACTACGAAAACAAAAATAGCCTTATTTTGAATAAGTGGACCTAGATTATAATTATAAAACAAAAATTTATCAAGATATATATTTCCTCCGTCCCACTTCGCTGATTATGTTTCTTTTCAATATGAAATTTTATTTGTAAGTGTTAAAAGATTAAAATAAAGGGTTTATATTAAAAAATAAGGGTTAATTTTTTTATTTAAATAAATAAAACTAAGGAAATAAGGCGACCTAATATAACAAACAAAACTACCATACCTAAAAATTTCATCTATTTTAAAATTAGGATGTCGGTACGTATGTCGGTAACATGGGATTCTACGTAGATTCTTTTTCCTCTCGCTTCCTTTATTACTATAATATAGGCGTATTTTCTGAGACGATGTGGACAACGATAATGCTATAGGACCGAGTCTGATAGAGTAAGATAGGAGTTGAATAAGGAGACGCTAACACGTCATGACCAAACGAGAATTTGAAGGGAGACACGTGTCCACCCTACACTCCTTCTCACCTCACCATCTCTCTTCCTAAGCCAATACATTTTACCTCTATGTATAAAAGTTCCACTATTTCTTCTTAAATTTCTTATATACTATGACCGGGAAGGAAATCCTCCAAAAAGTTAAGGTAATTGGGAGTTTATTTATTATTCTTGATGCTTTTATCTGTTTCCTTTCATGCTTGGGATTTGTACAGGGATTTTGCAACGATTCTTGCATCGCGAGTTCGTTTTGTGGGTCACGTATAACTTTTATAATACGTATATAGATATCAAACGGCCTCTTACTGTTTGTTTTGATTTATATGGCAGCAAAGATTTTACATTCTCTTTTATGATTAGTGTCATGGGCAGACGTGAAAAGATAGTTTAATTTGTGTGCTCAAGTAGGCCTAGGGGGTTAATGTTCAAGGCACTTTCACGGTAAATGGTTTCAAATTCGAGTAGTCGATTTCTGATAAATTATTTGAAAGAAGTTAAATATAATATTGTGAGCAAAATGAGCCATGAGCACGATTAAATAATTCCTAACAGTACGTAATCGTGATATGCTAGATATAAATTGGGAACTGAATTCTTACTTATTTTGCTCTTAATTGTTTGTACCTAACTTCGCGGTAGGATTATAAGTATGGATTGGATTAATTTAATTAGATAATTTTTATCGTCTAATTCTTCAAAGAGTCAACCTATATACTCCCTCTCTCCTTTTGATAAAGAGACTTTTTTTCGAAATAGAAAATTCTAATCCAATAAAATTCAGACACATTACTTTAATCAATCCACTGCCCATTACTTTAACACACTATTATCACTCTCGTCTTAATTCTCGTGCCGAAACAAAAGGTCCCTATTCTAGTGTGACGGAGGGAGTATGTTTCATAATGCTTCCTCCGACCCCGTGTTATTCTTCAGGTTTAATCGGCATAGAATTTATGATTAAGTGTACTTGACTTGTGTTGTTTATGTGATCGAGGATTAAGTCATATATTGTGAGGTCGAATCTTATGAGTGGTAAATTTGATAAATGTATGGAGTGTAGTGATTGTATAAAAAATATGATCAGAGTGAGTTCATTTTCATAAATGTAACTTGTGTGAAACATCACAAAATGCAATTAACGATAAATGGTTTGGTGGACGGAGAAAGTATGATCTTATTGTGCCCAATTAAACATTGGTGGACTCATCCAATCACTTCATTTCCTTTTTAGTATACATAAGTATGTGGTTGATTTTGGGGTGCAGGAGAAGGTAGGTATAAGCCCAGCTTCATCCTCCGATACAACAGGCAAAGGGAAAAGCAAGATGTCTAAACTAACTCATGGATATCATTTGGTGGAGGGGAAGTCTGGCCACGCCATGGAGGACTATGTTTTCGCAGAGTTTAGACGAGTCGACGACAACGAACTCGGCCTTTTCGCCATTTTTGATGGTCATTTGAGTCGTGACATTCCTGACTATCTCAAATCTCATCTTTTCAACAACATTCTCAAAGAGGTAATTGATCGATCAATCAAGGACAGGGGTGTTTTCTTTTTCATTAAAAAGATATATATTGGATTGTAATTTGATGTGAATATGTGATTGCTTACATGTGTACGTAGCCGGACTTTTGGAGTGCTACGGATGCTGCTATCCGGAGAGCCTACAGGATAACGGACACGACCATCCTCGACAAGGCCAAGGATCTCGGAAAAGGCGGCTCGACAGCTGTCACTGCCATACTCATCAATGGCCAGAAGCTCGTGGTTGCTAATGTTGGAGATTCTCGTGCCGTGATCTGCAGGAATGGCGTGGCAAAGCAGCTATCGATTGATCACGAACCTGAGAGAGAAAGGGACACCATCGAGAACAAGGGCGGTTTTGTCTCAAAGTTTCCAGGTACATCTTAACTCATGAAATTCATATAAACTAGGATTTATTATTTCCTACTTTTGAAACAGAATGACTAGATTAAACAACGAAAGATATATCACAATTTATCTTAGTATCCATGCATCATGCATACATTTATGTTTTATTCTAAACTAGCTCTGCACAAAACAATTCCTTCGAATTAATACTACAGTAGGTGTTAATTTCCTCGAGGAGTGTTAATTTCCTTGCTCCTCAGCTACTTAGATTGTTGGTTTAATCAGGTGATGTGGCGCGTGTCGATGGACAACTAGCAGTAGCAAGGGCGTTTGGGGATAAAACTCTCAAGGACCATCTGAGCTCAGAACCAGATGTGAAAGTAGAGACTATAGACGATGAGACCGAGTTCATGATCCTGGCCAGTGACGGTGTTTGGAAGGTCGGTGCTTTATTCTATATTCACGGTTATAGCACTATACAACATTTCTTAACTAACCAACATAAAATTTTATAGCAGATTAATATATAGGGGATTGAAATGTCCATGAATATGCATGGTTAGGTAGATCATCATTTGCAAAACTGCAAGTTATTGATATTTTTCTGGACATGGATTATTTAGGTAATGTCGAATGAAGATGCGGTGAAGTGTGTAAGGGAGATCAAAGATGCGAAATCTGCGGCTAAACGACTGAATGAAGAAGCGCTTGCTAGGAATAGCACAGATGACATCTCTAGTATTGTTGTGCTGTTCGGCTAAGCTTAGCCAGGTTTTTTCGCAGAAAAAATCTTGGACATGAGGTAAGGTTGGGATTAATGTTGGCTAAAGTTTGTACTCCACAACCTTTGCTACGATATAATGTATTATACATTTGTCCATGTTGTGCTCGTTCCTCCCGGTCTCTCTTGCTCTGCTCGTCTCTCTCCCTCTAGCTATCTGGCCTGCCCATCGTTTGGGAGTACTTAAGAAGGTGTGAAGGTAAAAACATAAAATCAGAATCTCAATAAAAGACCACTAGACCTAGAGCCCGTTTGGCCCAAAATAAAAAGTTCAGGTTACTGGAATTGATACACAGAATTACACTACCTCACAATCGCCATACAATACAATATAGCATGGCCAGCATTTCCTCTGCATTTCCTCTGCCCACTTTCATCCAATTCATTTCTACAACGAATGCAATACTATAAAATTAAGATCGAAGGTACTTAGACGATTCCTACTCATCTCCTAATCAAACTAATACACCCAATCATAAATGTCCAAAAAACATACTACTTTCCTAGATATACAGATTTCAGTCTTCATACAACGTAGAACAATCTTCTGCATTAGGATAAAATTTGATCAACTACTAACTAACAAGCGCAGGTTGCCAAAAGAAAATTTTCAAAAATTCAAGATAGTAAGGAGTCAACCAAGTAAATAGTCTTTCTCTAAATTTCATAAATGAAACGCCCCAAAGAAAAAAAGAACCTCATACAAATCAACAATACACTTAAACAACAAACACATAAACTGACAAGAATACATTGCAAAATTTGAAGGAAATTAATTAAAAGAAAATCTGACCCTTTGAGCGCAAATGCAGAATCAAGAGAGGAAGAGAGGGAAGCCTGTCACAGACTTCCATTCATCCCAGCTCATTCATTGAACCAGCTTGAAGCTGTGTGACTTGCTTTCGACGACGTCGTTTGCTGGCGTGTTGCCCTAACATTCCTCTCCTCACCACCTTCACACTACAACCTTCTTGAATATGAAACAAGAAAAGTAAAAGAAATTAACTGATCAATTAAGATGACAGTTGTGTTAAACTATATACCTCAAGGCTTTTCCATTCAAGATGAAATTGATAGGCTCCTTCCTCATCTCGTGGCAATGAAATGAATGTATAGAGATAAGACGGAACACTTCAAAACTGCAAGTCGTGTGTGTCTCAACATATAAATGAGCTCCGATGTAGGAACATATACATAAAATAATTTCGTATAAAGTAACAAAGAAAGTATAAAATTAACAAAAATAATAATTTATGTTCACTAAAATAAAATTTAAATAAAAAATGACAAGAATACTTGGTTTTAGGGAATAAGAAATCTAAACAAAATAATAATTTAAGATTAAACTTTAAAAGCTATACTACAAAACGGCAAGAAACCGAAACTTTTGGCAAGATTTCAGGCATTAACTCCACAACACATACTACACAACCCGCAGCTTGATGTGGTCGGGTGTAAACTGTCTCACGGCTTTCTTAACATGTCTCCGCTCTTGAGGTGCGGTCACATAATCCACATGAGGAAACATAGGTCTCAAAATTATGTGTTTTAGCGGCACGCAGTAATCCACAAAATCCCTCACCAATGCCTCTCGATCACATTGGCCAACAACTATTACTTCAAGGGCAGCACAGTTATCTACCACATACCTCACAAGTTCGATAAGATCACACGCGCAGCCACAGAACCCGGACAAAACGAAACGCCTCAGATGCCGGTGCTCATGGGCATGAGAAGGACCGTCTTTTGGAATTTGGAATATTTCCCTTTGGACAGCAAGCTCGCTAATCTCTATCTTGAATTCCTCCAGAGCGGGAGATGCTCGTATAAAACACGTCACCGGGAGGAGAACGTTCTTCTCCTGTAACGTGTAATACACGACCAACTTCTTCAACTTGGGCATCTCAGGGACCGAGAACGAGGCCTTGGGCTGGATTAGATAGATAATGAGAGTTTCCAGCTGTGCTGCTACTTTTGCAAAATCATGCATTGTGCCCCCAAAGCTAGATCTGCAGTAGAATGTCATGTTCACGAGTTTTGGTACATACTCCAAGGACACCTTCTTTGGGTCATGGTCGATGGTGAGCCAAGTGAGATTCGGGTAGATATTTTGACCGAGTTCATGCTCATCTGCGAGCGCATATCTGTAGAAATATGAAAGATTTCACCATGATTTAAGATAAATTGCAGAGGAAAAACAGGGAAGAAGAGAAAGAAAAGCAGCTAAGATATTTTTCCAGAATTCATCTGCGTAAAGGTGGCGCAGGAATAGTACATAAAGTAGCTTTTACACCAAGCAAAGGATAAGTCGCAAAAGTAAAACAAAACGCGACTCTATGTTAAACCCTAAAGCTAATGAGTGACCAACACGTGTCCAGCTCAAAGCTATAACTGAAAAACGGAAAAGAAATGAAGTAAAGGATCGAATCCCATTAACTGCAAAAATAGAAAATAAAAGATAATCATCTTCTTCATCCTTCACTGGCGAATTTCTTCAGCATTCCTTCATAACTTCAACACCCCCCCTCAAGATGGAGATGGTGAACATCCAGCAGACCCATCTTGGATAAGAGATCACGAAATCGAGGACTAGCGAGAGGTTTAGTGAAAAAATCAGCAAGTTGATTACTAGAAGTGATTCTACAGGGAACGAGAAAACCAGCATCATACTTCTCACTAACAACGTGACAGTCTATGTCCAGGTGCTTGGTTCTCTCGTGGAAGACCGGATTCTTCGTAATCTGAATGGCAGCATTGTTATCACAATGTAGTGAAATGGGCAAAGGAATGGATACCTGAAATAAACTAAGAATACTTGTGATCCAAATCAGCTCCCTAGTTGTTGTGGCCATAGCTCTATACTCTGCCTCGGCAGAAGATGATGAGACCGTATTT
Organism: Thymus mandschuricus; assembly: GCA_029379335.1. Lineage (NCBI taxonomy): Eukaryota > Viridiplantae > Streptophyta > Magnoliopsida > Lamiales > Lamiaceae > Thymus > Thymus mandschuricus. The sequence goes on along the minus strand of CM057082.1, from coordinate 6,971,975 downwards.
TGTTTCTTGGATTTCCAAGAAATGAGACAAGATCCGAGGAAAATACAAAATCCAGTGAGAGATTTTCTTGTATCTGTGCAGGTTCCCCAATCCGCATCAGTGTAAGCATTGAGAGTAAGATCAGATTTAGCAGGATAGAAAACTCCCAAAGATGGACATCCTTTCAGATAACGGAGAACATGCAGAGCAGCATTCCAATGCACACGAGTTGGGGTTGCCATGAATTGACTTAGTTGTTGGGAGGCATGAGTGATGTCTGGGCGTGTGAGATTAAGGTACAGGAGTTGTCCCACTAAACGCCTGTACTCATCTGGATGTGTGAGGCCTTCCTCCTCACCTTGTGTAAGAGTAAGACCTGGTGGAAGGGGAGTACCTGCAGGCTTGCAGCAAAGCATACCAAAGTTGGACAAGATATCCAGAACATACTTCCTCTGATTGAGGGAAGTACCTTGAGAACCTCTGGCTATTTCCATCCCAAGGAAGAACTTTGCCTCTCCCAAGTCCTTGATAGTGAAAGTGACATCTAAGAAGTGAACCAGTTCTTGAATCAATTGTGGTGAAGGTCCTGAAATGAGGATATCATCCACATAGACCAGTAGGCATAAGAAATCTTCACCTGAGCCTTTAGTGAACAAACAAGGATCATGTGGTGTAGATGTAAGCCCAAAGGCATTCAATTGTTTGGTAAACTCATTGTTCCATTCCCTAGAAGCTTGCTTTAGCCCATACAGGCTCTTGACAAGCCTACAGACCTGACCTGACTTGAGTCCTTTCATTCCAGGAGGTGGATACATATATATCTCATCAGTGAGGAACCCATGAAGAAAAGCATTGTTTATATCCAGTTGATGCAGAGGCCAGGAATGCATGGTTGCCATGGAGATAAATAACTTTACTGTGACTAGATTAGCCACAGGTGAGAAAACCTCTGTGTAATCTATTCCTTCCTTTTGAGTGTATCCCTTAGCAACCAACCTGGCTTTACATCTATCAAGAGAACCATCAGGTTTGAGCTTCACCTTATATATCCATTTGCAACCTATAGCCTTCTTGTCAGAAGGTAGTTCTGTGATCTCCCATGTCTGGTTTTTGTTCAAAGCCTGAATCTCACTCTCCATTGCTTCAATCCATTCAGGATGATGACAAGCTTCTTTATATGATGAAGGTTCTTTAACCATGCTCAGATTGAACAAATAAGAAATGTGAGGCTTGGCTAGGCAAGGACTGGTGATGTATGGAAAAGTGGGAGGGGTGATAGTAGGAGAGAGACTGATCTGTCGTGGGAGAGTCACATTTGCTACATAATCTTTCATCCAGACTGGTTCTGAACGAATCCTAGTACTTCTCCTTAGGGGAGCATCATTAGGGAGAGGTACTGAAGGCTCAGGAACTACCACTGTGGGAGTAGGAGAAGAATCTGGGGTGTCTGCATCTTGTGGTGAATCAAGAGGCAGATCATCATAATCCTCATCTGAAGAAACAGGAATATTAGGAAGAGTTATGGGAGGTTCTGGTGTGCTATCTGATAAAGGAAGAAAAGGAAATTGATGTGGGAAGAATCTGACATCCCTACTGATTATCAGTTTATCATTATCAAGATCAAACAGTATGTACCCCTTATGTGAGGAATCAAATCCCAGAAAAACACATTTTAAGCTTCTTGTGTCAAACTTACCTTTAGTAGGAGACAAATTAGTAGCAAAGACAAGGCATCCAAATGGCTTCAGTTTGTTGTAATCAGGTTGAACACCAAACAGAACAGAGTATGGGCACTTCCAATCTAGCACCTGTGAGGGAACTCTATTGATTATCCAAGTGGCTGTGAGGATAGAATAGGGCCAGAATCTCATAGGAAGACCTGACTGATACATGAGAGCTCTAGCTGTATTGAGAAGCATTCTATGTCTGCGCTCTACTATCCCATTTTGTTGGGGAGTGTAGACACAGGATAGTTGGTGTAGGATACCATTTTCATGAAATAACTGAGTCATCTTCTTGTTCAAGAATTCTGTGCCATGATCTGATCTGAAGTATTGAATCTTCTTTTGAAAATGAGTTTCAACCATCTTAATGAAACTGACCACCACAGCAAACACTTCATCTTTAGTCTGTAAGAGGTAGGTCCATATGGTCCTACTGTGATCCTCAACAAGGGTTAACACATACTTAACATGACATATGTTGAACTCATGATATGGACCCCAAAGATCAGCATGTACCATTTCAAAAAGAGAGTTAGATCTTCTGTTAAGAAGTGGAAATTCAACTCTTGTCTGTTTGGCTCTACAACAAATCTCACAATCTTTCAAAGATTCCAGTTGCTCCATATTAAACAATCCTTCCCCCACATCTAAATGCTGCATAGTTGTGATTGAAGGATGCCCAAGGATTGCATGCCATTCAGCTGCACTCAGATTCTTAGCATTGTAGAAAGAATAATGGTAGTTTTCCAAAACAGACTCAATAAAGTATAAGTTTCCTTCCATTTTTCCAATTCCCACCACTTCATCTGTCTTTTCTTTCTGAAATAGGCAGTGAGTGGGATAAAAAATGCATCTCAGATTGACAGTCCTCACCAAATGTGCCACAGATAAGAGGTTACTAGTAAATCCAGGAACATATAAGACATCTACCAACAGAATGTCCTTGTTAATTCTGACAGTGCCAGCATAAGATACAGATTGAGAAGATCCATCTGGCAGAAAGATCACAATGGGCTTCTCCATCTTGTAAGTGGTGTGCAGCAGCTCTGGATTGCAGCAAATATGGGAGCTAGCTCCAGAGTCTATGATCCACTGCTTAGATTCCATACTGGGCATAGCTGTGAATGCATAGTGTCCCTCAAAAGGGTGTGCCTGCCCTGCCTTGTTGTGCACATGGTTTGTATCACTTTTCAGTTTTCCTGACCCAGAATGCTGCTGCAATAAACTCTCCATACATTTAGACAGCTGTGCCTGTATAATCTTACTCATGTCTTGAGAAGAATCCTTCTGTTCTTCATGCACCCCTGCATCAGCATAGTTTGCTCTAGGTGGTGGGCGTGGAGGTCTGTTTTTCTTTAACTCAGTGTACCACTCAGGTACTCCATGTAGCTTAAAGCACTCATCCACATCATGTCCCATTGCTTGGCAGTGGGTACATTTAAGTTTCTTCTTCTCCTCTTTGCTAATCTTTTTCTTAAAAGGAATGGTACTCTGATTCTGAGCACCCTGCTTTCCTCCTCCAAACTGAGATTGTGGTTGAGTCTGAGCTCCATATGTTGGCTGTTTAGTGACATTCATTGTCATGATATGACGCCCATCTTGTGAGCCTTCACTAAGCTGTCTCTGGTCCTCAACTTGCACCACCATGGAATAGGCTGTATCAAGATCTGGTAGAGGTTTTATAAGCATAATCTGTGTTCGTGTGGCATCATAGCAATCATTGAGGCCAATAAGAAAAGTGAGCAGCCTGGACTCATTCTCACGCTTATCAACTAGAGGTTTTGCAGAGCATGTACAATTCAAAGAAGGCAATAACATGTCCATCTCATCCCATAAGGCATTAAGTTGATTGAAATACATCAACACACTTTGATTGCCCTGAACAGATCTAGAAATTTCTCTTCTCAGTTTCAGAATTTTTGGACCATTTGAACCTCCAAAACGCTGATTAAGAGCACACCAAAGCTTGTATGTATGATCTATGTGATTAAAAGCATTCACCAATTCCTTAGAGATTGAATTGATGATCCAGTTAGACACCATGAAATCCACTTTAAGCCATTTTTTGTAGTATTTAGAGCTAGGATCCGGCTCTAAAAAGGTTCCATCTAAGAACTCAAGTTTGCTTCGAGCAGCAAGCGCACGTTTAATGGAGCGACTCCAGTTGAGAAAGTTAGAACCAGTGAGTTGAGCACTAACCAGAGTCATTCCAGGATGATCAGCCGCAGGGAGTTGCAGAATCTCCCTAATCTGCCTGTGTTTGAGTAGGATTTCTGGATCTACAAGGTCTCAATCATCATCAGATTCAGAATCATCGTATTCGTCATACTTGTGCTTCCTTCTTCGTGGAGATCGCCGTGGACTGTGCGGTGGTGAATCCTCATCATCACCGTGTTTAGCATCCACCATAGCTACGAAATTTTCGTTGCTAATATATTTTACCATAAACTAGGAAGAAAAAACGCGAACAGAGTAAAGAAGCCTAGATCGTAACCTGGCTCTCGATACCATGTAGAAATATGAAAGATTTCACCATGATTTAAGATAAATTGCAGAGGAAAAACAGGGAAGAAGAGAAAGAAAAGCAGCTAAGATATTTTTCCAGAATTCATCTGCGTAAAGGTGGCGCAGGAATAGTACATAAAGTAGCTTTTACACCAAGCAAAGGATAAGTCGCAAAAGTAAAACAAAACGCGACTCTATGTTAAACCCTAAAGCTAATGAGTGACCAACACGTGTCCAGCTCAAAGCTATAACTGAAAAACGGAATAGAAATGAAGTAAAGGATCGAATCCCATTAACTGCAAAAATAGAAAATAAAAGATAATCATCTTCTTCATCCTTCACTGGCGAATTTCTTCAGCATTCCTTCATAACTTCAACAATATCCAAGTGCTTTAGCAAGCCGCCAACCTCAAGATCTGTGGTCACGATCAACTTATCAAGGACCAATCTCTCTAGCGACGGACAATTTCGTATGAAGAACTCAATCGCTTCTCTACTCATTTTGAACTGATTCAGCCATAACACTTTGAGGGATTTGAAGTCGCTACCCGGTATGCTCGTATCCTTCAAAATCTCTGCAAGGACACTGGCATTGGCCCAAAATTCATTTGAGTTCAACTTCAGAGTCTTGACACCTCGCGAGAATGCAAATTCTATCCATTTGGTGACTTCATGCTGGTTCAATTTTTCTACAAGGACAGCAATTACAGATTCTTGTAATGAGCGAGATTTATAGGATTCAAGAACAGAGTTTACCCAATTTACATACTTGCGTGCGAAGTTCGCCATCTTCATATTGCTCTCTTTGTACATAATATATTGGGTCGAATAAATGATACAGTCCATGCTGTAGACGAAAGTCTTCGAATCTGAGAGTAGGCATGTATTTCCACAAATCTATCCATCTGTGTGAAAGAACGCTAGTGGCTGCAGCAGTGTTAAACGGTAGGAACGACAGCATGTGTAGGATAACTTCGTCGGGCAACTGGCTTATCCTATCAACTCCGTAATTGCATCTCATCATCATACCAAACTGTTAAACAAGGAAAAAATTAAAAACTCACAAATTAGTGATCTGAAATTTTAAGCAAAAAAACAAAACAACAATGTGTTTATTATAAAATTGATTGATTTTCATAAAACCATTTATCTCTTGTAAGATTGGTGTAAGTTATGCATTAGACTCATTCTATTACCAATAACAATTGCCAGTAGTAAGGATACAATAATAAAACGTATAAAACGGGGTAAACAGAACAATATTATCACTTTATCTTAGCATATGAATTGTTTGAACAGCTTATAAGCAAAGACATGAAAGATAAATATTGGATGGACGAGAATGAACCTCCTTTATCTCTGGGCAAATCATCGCCATTGAACAATTCATCGAGAAGCTTTGCGTCCATCGCCATCGTTTCTGGAATTCCCGTCGGCAAATTGAAGCGGGTGAATCCAAGTTCAAAGGTTAGAGGTAAAGCTGATGAGTAAAACAGGAAGAGAAGCTGATTCACGAGTTTACTCTCGGTTTCGAATTCGAATTCGATTTCGACTACGATTTTTAATTTTAATTGGTAAAAACATAGGATGAGCGAACGGGCATCGAAAAACCTGAAAAACCTGAACTAAATTTAGGGGAGTCGATCCCAAAGACAAAAGGAGATGTCTTCCATGCCTACCCGGCTACCACCCCATCCCAATTCCCAAACCCGGCTACCACCCCATCCCAATTCCCAAACCCGCAACCCCTCCAAAAATCCCCCAATTCCTCGGAATCACCCGCCCCCACTACCAGTCTACCACTTCCCGCCGGCATACATAAAAAATACGTACTCTCTTAATTTAACGTCATGTATTCCCTCACACCATTTTACTTGACTTCGGTTATTTATCATACTCCCTCTGTCCCACTGATATAGGGACCTTTTCCAAAATGGAAAATTTTAACCCAATAAAATTCTGACACATCATTTTAACCAACTACCTTTCACTTTATCCCACTATCATGATTCCCGTCTTAATTCCCGCGCCCGAAAAAAAGGTTCTTATCCCAATGGGACGGAGGGAGTACCTAATTACAAAACTCTCAACTGTCTTTAGTGAACACTCTTATTGTGACAATAATAAGTTTTTTTTTTAGATAAGTTAGCATATTTGAATATTTTATTCCGTAAATATTTTATTTATTAATAGCATGTCGTTCCAATCGGTGAGTAGGTCATTCCTCTATACAATTAATTTAAATTTGAAACATGATGAATAATAAAACAACTTGATGAATAATAAAATAAAGTTTTATATTTGGCTAAAGTTGACCCATTATTTTTATACTAGTAATAATTAGTCATTTAAACAAAAATTTTAAAATTCACGTGTCGAAAGCCCTATTTATTGACATGTTTCCTTTTATAGTATGATTAATCATTTTAACAAAAACTCGTTAATTCTCATATCGAAAAGAAATGTGTAAATAAAAGAGCACATATGGAGTATTAATAATGATAAATTGGTAGTAGTATGTACTTATTTATGTTATAGCTAATAAGCTGTTATGGCTAGGGTGAGCATAGAAAACTGATAAAAGAACAACTCACTTAATTGAACAGAAAACCAAACTGAAATGTGGTTAACCAAACCTATCGTACTGTTTTAATGTAAAAGATATTGAATGAAGTTTTGTTTTTGGCCTACAAAAATCGATGGATAACTAAACGAAACTATTCTATACAATAAATTATTGAAACCTTATAATTTTTGTTTATAACAGTTACCCAAGGAATACTTGGATATACCCAAGGAATACTTGGATATCCGAATCGATATTTAGATTAAGACTTGTGATAATTATTGGTTTTCATGAATCTTTTTTCCATGGTTTGCGGAACCGCCTACAAACTGCGTGGTCATGTCTTTCATAGGAGTATTATAAACGATCAATTATATATTTTTTCCTTTATAATAAATTTCTTAGTGTTTCTTTCATTATTGGTTGTATAATACTATATCTATTTACTCGGATATGCATGATTATGATAATGATGTTTTTTTTTTTTATTTTTTGATTTCTGAAATTATTAATAGAAAGTTTTAAAGTTCATGAAGGATTGAACCCGGGACATTCCCAAATATTAACCCCTTTATCACTAGCCAAATAGACGCATACCATGCATTCTTCTTTTATACTTGCATCAAGATGATATAATCTTAAATGAACATACATTTTTATTTAAAGATATACTCCCTCCGTCCCTTTATAGACGTTACGTATTTCTTTTTGGTACGTCCCGCGGAAGACATTACGTTTCCTTATTTGGTAAAATATTACTAAAGGAAAATCACTTTTTGCACATGCACTTTTCAATTTAACACACAAATCCGTCATTTCTTAATTCTTGTGCCCCAAAAGAAATGTAACGTCTATAAAGGGACGGAGGGAGTAATAAACTTCTATTTATAGTAATTTTCAAATGATCTTATACTTTATTTTGAATTTCATGAGAAGTGAGAAAAAAAAAAAGGTAAAAGAATTGCACAAAGCATAATTTTTATTTCTTATTGCTCATGTAAATAATTGAAAGTTTGGTACTAAAGTTAAAAATATGAGAGTATGAACAATATACCATGAAAAAAAAAAAATATATTATTATTATAAAGCTCAAAATCCCCCAAAAAAAAATGAATATGATTTTAATAGTATATTAAAGACACCTTGGTTAAATACATTAGAGTTGAATGATTATTCCATGCATAAGTTAATAGAACAAAAGAATATACTTCCTCCGTCCCATTTATAATGGCACTTTTGCTTTTTGATTTTTTCCGGCACGGGTTTCCACTGAGACGTAGTATGAGTTTTACGATATAATTTTAAAATTATATTAATTTTGAAATATAATTTTAGAATATACTTCCTCCGTCCCACTCGTAGTAGTATCCCGTAAAAGAAATAATATTTCAAAATTATATCGTAAAACTCGTACTACGTCTCGGTGGAAACGCGTGCCGGAAAAAATTAAAAAGCAAATGGGACATTGTAAATGGGACGGAAGGAGTAAGAGAATAGCTATGAACATCATTACAGAACAGATGGAGTAAAAGAATATAAAATTTAACTCCATTAATTAATCAACGAAACTCAAATTCGAGATCGTATCTCCACTAATCGTACACGGTCTCCAAAAGCATCACTTGATCTTTGAAGTTCCAAATTATACGATTCAATTTAATGATAAGTCATAATTGATTTTTACATGTTTGTATTATTTCTACTAATATTTTCACGTTTTAATAATTGGATTAAACTACTATCGTGCATCATAAATTCATAATAGGCGGATTTTAATATTTTTTTAATTGAATAGTTATCTAGAAAAGATACGTGTTAAAATTAATTTGTGTTTGAAATAATGAATTAATGTTATGGGTCGGGTCATTCGTCTTGCTTTAACGAGCCCAGTTTTATAATTTACATGTTTCAGTCATCTACGTTTTTTATTTCGAACTCGGGCTGAATAGCCGAGACCCGCCCCTTTTAACAATTTTAGTACAGTAGTAAATAGCAACTAGTATTTTACCCGTGTGATGCACGGAAATATTATTTAAAAAATTTTATGTATGTTTCTACTGTTAGTGAGAATATGTTAATAAAAAAGTAATTTAAAGTCTACAATAAAATTGTTATTTTATTAAAAATTTGAAACACTTCTTTGTATACAACATTTGTAGTAGATGTGCAATCTACTCATCATCGTTGCATACTAAAATTTTCAAACCTTTACGGTTTGTAACTAGAAACAGCTACATGGAGTTGGTCATGACTAAAAACAGGTTTTTTCGATAACAAATCCACGTGAGATGCGATTGACCCTGACTATTGTTTATAGTCATTGTATTGTATAAGCGACAAAGAGAGGAAATTGTCGTCTTTGAAATTTGAAAGGAAGTCTTGGATCCGCTGGTGTTAACGACATCCTCGGTATTAAGACTTTATTCCCTTAACTGTGACCTGTAAGAATCTTTCCTTCCAACACATGATTATCGAGCCTCATTATAATGAATCTTGTTCCATATTGCACAATCCATTGGAATGATCCATGTTTGTCAATAACATAACATGAGTGCCAACTTTCAAAATCAATTCATGATTTGGTGGTCCATCTCCTATGTTATTGGACGAAGATGATAGTGAAATAGTGCTAACCGCCATAGCATAGTTTGCATCATCTTTGATTCTACAAAAATATTTGAACCACAATATGTTAGCCGTTACAAATACTATGAGTTAATGAAATTAAAATGGAGAGTATCAAACCTTGCTCTTAGGGAGTTCATTTATGGCAAATCAATATTAAACCAAACTTTTGTAACTTTGAAGCTATTGCAAACTTGAATTGCACCATGATGAAGATTGGGCCGACCCATTTGAATTATCATGATATTCAATTTTTCCTTCCGAGTAGCAAGTGCTTTTCCAACCTCATCCGCATATTCTTCCCAAAGGGTGCATTTTAGTTCATTATGGCTTAAAAAAATGACTCACTGTTTTAGATGGATAAAATAGAAAATAAATATGGTTTACATGCATAAAATCGAAAAATCATATGCCACGATCATTTAAGCGGCACCCATGATAGACTTCTAAAAATGACTAACATCATGCTTTCTCTCTCTCTCTCTCAAAATTCTTTTTTTATTTTGTTTTATTCATTTACCATATTAACCAGTAACTTCAAATAAGAAAATTAATGACTTACCCCTCATCCTCTAGGAGAATTTCAATTAATTGTTTCATCCTTCCATCATTGCAAAGAACGTTCTTCATATTTGTTTATTTCACCACCCCAGTAACATCTATAAAACAAATGAATGATATATATGAGTTAACAGAATGATTAAAAATATAATAAAATATTTGCAAAATTAAAATGATATTAAACGGTAATATTATTATTCTTACAAAAAAAAAAAAAAAAGAAGACATTTTCATTGATGATAGGATACGGCCCATCTCCCTAGGCCCACTACGCTCACCTTGGCCCAAATGCAGCTCGGCCCAGTCCATGACAAGAAGCCCAACTTGGGCCCAGGAAAGAAACGACCACCCACGATCGACACCAAGCTCCACGTTCATCACCCATGATGAACGTTAGTAGTATAGATATAAAGAGAAGGAAACACATTGTAAACATACACAGAATACCCTTGCAATATACACTTCTCTCTCTTTTCCTCCCGTGGACGTAGATCGATTGATCGAACCACGTTAAACCTCTCGTGTTCTTTACTTTTTTGCATAATCATCACAAATTTTCTATCTACTCGGCAACAATGAATTTAGGATTCATCACTGGCGCCGTCTGTGGGAATCGACAAATTTGTGATTTGAATCCAATTTCTCGTTGCTATAATCAAGCTTCATGGCTCCTGGAAGAAGATTGCTTAGGGGAAGTTTGTCCAGAACTTCCGGCGGTGTTCCAAGGCGTCGACGGAGCCGGAGAATCCAACAGGAAGAACCGGTACTGGGTTCCTCTCATGACGAACAACCTCATAATTCTCACCTCGACGTTCCTCTTGAAGGCCATGACGAGAACGAGGAAATTCCGATCGTTGAAGAGGGACAACACCCCGGAGCAAACGCTACGCCGCCGCCCTTACCGCCGCACCCCCCGGTTCAAACACCCCCGAGGTCCCATAGGGTTACGCCTAAGTCCTCGTGGAAACTCTCCGACCAATCCAGCTTAAAATAATCCAGGACAGCAGCACCGGCGAACCCCGGAGGCCCACATTGAGGACCTCATTGCGGCACGCGAGCATGAGTTATTCGAGCCCGGGGTCAATTACCGCCTTTCCCCAGTTCTCTGAGCTAACAACATCGCGCCGCCTTCTCCTCCTCTCGGAGTCGAGGAACTGCTGCGGAACTACCTTGCCACTAACAGAAGAAGAGAGCTGCTGCACCAATACGAGGAGGAGTGAAGAGCGGCCTAGCCCGGCGGAGGGGGAACTCGACCTCGGGAATTCGGTGCACTGGCCATGGGGGAACACCGAGTCAATCCCCTCGTGGCACCCGGTGGGCATGATCTGCTACACCAGCTCCAGCAGATTCGAGGTTTGACGCAGGGAGTGTCCCCGCCTTACATTGCTCCACCCCGGGATAACAGCATGGGAGGTGCCGAAATCTTTGATGCATTCGGGAGAATTATCAGTCCGCTCTCGGATGAAATCCTCAACACCCCCATGCCGGAACGCTATAAAGTTCTCAATATCACGCCGTACAATGGGATAGGGAATCCTAGCAACTTTCTGAGTCAGTTTAAATACAACATGTTGAATCAGAACCTAGGTAATATCTACATGTGCAAACTATTCCCCAAGTTGTTGGTTGATAACGCTCGAGAATGGTTTGATAGCCTGCCAGTTGGGTCGATCAGGTCGTACAACGAGCTGATAGACACCTTTTCACGACGTTTCTCTCAGCGTGCCGAGGTGAAACACACGCCAGCACATCTGCTCACCGTGAAGCAGAATAGAGGCGAGTCCATCCAGGACTTTATGACACGATTTGATAGAGAGTGTCTGCAAACCCGAGGTCTTAACGACCACCTTGTCATCTCGGCATTCCAAAATGCCATCACCTCGGATGCCCTATATAGGGAGATCCTAGCAAAGGAGCCCCAAACCATCACAGACATGTGGGCCACCGCGGATAAGTTTGTGAAAATCGATGAGGCAACAAGGCGAAGAAGAGGAGACCGAGGTGACACCTCGGACAAGAAGAGGAAGGAGGAAACACCACGCAAGAGCATGATGGACCGCATTCAGCGCGGTCCCTTGGAGTCCTGCTTAGGACCCCGACAAAATCCAGCACCACTCCCGCGGAGTCAATTCGCGTCACATCCTGCACAATAGCCCGCTCCCCAGTTCACCCCACTGACTAAGCCGAAGTCGGAGATTCTCGAGCTGCACGGTAACCTCTTCGAGAGACCCCGACCTATGAGAGAATCAAATAAGAACCGGTCAAAGGACAAGTACTGTCACTTTCATGAGGATTTCGGACATGAGACAGAGGAGTGTCGAAACCTCATGTATGACATTGAGGGACTCGGTCGAAGTGGCCCATTAAGGAAATATCAAGACCAAGGCGCTCGAGTAAACCAGTTCGATACTCACCGAGGTCAGAAGAAGTGAAGAAAACAGAGTGGTGGAGGCTGCAACGCCGAGGTGGAGAAGAAAGGGAAATACGAGGACGATGCTGATGGTGATGGGGATTACCAGTTCGACGGGGTTATTGCCACCATATCCGGCCTCTCCAAAGGGCAAACCAAGTCGTCCCTTAAGAGAGGAGCACGAACTCTTCCGGCTAATGAGCCCATTAGCAAGAGACTCAAAAAGGAGGAGATGATCACCTTTTCCGAGAAGGATCTGGTTCCTCCCGTGGTCCCCCATTCTGATGCCATCATCATCGAGGCAGTGGTGGCCAACAAACTCGTTAAGAGGATTTACATCGATACAAGAGCATTTTTAAGCATCAACTTCAAAGGATGCTTTGATCAAATGGGTATTGAGAAGTCAAGGGTCACGCCAACAACCAGGCCACTTCAGAGTTTCGCATAAGAGGAAACACATCCAGAAGGTGTTGTGGAGCTCCCCATTACGGTCGGGAAGGCACCCGCAAGTTCCACCGAGGTGATGGAATTCTTCGTGGTACAAGCCAAGTCCCCCTATAACATCATCTTGGGACGCTACTGGCTGAACGCGTCAAGGCCGTGTGCTCTACTTACCACCTCACCTTGAAAGTTCCAACCAAAATGCGGAGTTACGGTGCTCCGAGGTGATTAGAAGACTGCAAAGGAATGCCTGCATGTGGCATTGAAAAGTTCGGGGTCTACACCCCAGCTACCCCAAACATAGCAACCACAGAACCCCGAAGAGTTGAAGAAGACATCACCTGCCGAGGTCAGCCCGGTGAAAGAAGTCACATTATACGAGGACAATCCCACAAAGGTCGTTAAAGTAGGCTTCACCGAACTGCCACATCTTCGGGAACAGGTCATACAGCTCTTAAGGGAATATAGAGACGTCTTCGCCTGGTCTCTGCTCGACATGACAGGTGTATCACCTCGGGGGATTACATACAAGCTTAATATAGATCCCGCGGTGAAACCAGTTCGACAAAAGCAGTGCTCTTTTGCCAAAGAGCGAAATCAAGTTATCCAGACCGAGGTGACGCAACTATTGGAGGCCGGCATCCTGTTCGAGGTCACTTATCCGACATGGATAGCGAACCCGGTCATTGGTTAAGAAAGCAGGAGGAGGGTGGCGAATGTGTGTAGATTACACTGATCTCAACAAGCACTGCAAAAGATTGCTACCCGCTCCCCGACATTGACAAGAAAGTAGATGCACTAGTGGGACATGAGGTATTCAGCTTCCTGGATCTGTACAAAGGTTATCACCAAGTATTGATGGATACAAAAGATGCAGCCAAAACAGCCTTCATCACGGACTTCGGCATGTTCGCTTATCGCAAGATGCCGTTCGGCCTCAAGAACGCCGGAGCCACGTATCAGAGAATGGTGGATAAAATTTTCCAAAGACACATTGGGAATGACGTGGAAGTATACATAGACGATATTGTAGTCAAAAGCAAGGAGAAGAGCACTAGTGTTGCCGACCTCCTAACTGTATTATCTCTACTTCGTGAAGTAAACCTGAAACTTAACCCTCAAAAGAGTACTTTCGTCGTGCCTTCGGGAAAAATTTTAGGCTGCTAGATTTCTCAAGAGGGATTGAAGGCAAATCCCTCCAAGGTTAAAGCTGTGCTGGATATGAAAGTTCCGAGGTCAATTCACGATGTTCATAAACTCACGGGGTGTCTTGCTGCGTTGAGCAGGTTTCTCTATAAAGCCTCAGAGAAACAGCTGCCTTTCTTCAAATTTCTGAAGAAAGCCCCCGAGTTCAAGTGGAGTCCAGAACATCATCTCGCTCTCAGTCAACTGAAGGAGTACCTTGGCAACATGCCTACCCTATCAGTACATAAGGAAAAGGAGGTACTATACTTGTATCTGGCCACTTTGGAAGAGGCCATCAGCGCGGTGCTCGTACGAGAGGATGAAGGACGTCAACTTCCAGTGTACTTCATCAGTCGCTCGCTAAAAGGGCTTGAGGTGAGATATCAACCACTTGAAAAGCTTGCTTTGGCCTTAGTGAATGCAGCACGACGCCTTCGTCCGTACTTCCACGCGCATTCCATCCAAGTGCGAACTGATTTTCCACTTCGGCAAGTACTGACGATGCCCAAAGCCTCGGGCCGAATAGCGAAGTGGGCTATTGAGCTCGGGGAACATGACATTGCGTATGTTCCTTGGTAAGCTATCAAAGGGCAGGCCCTAGCTGATTTCCTAGTAGAAACCACTATCCCTATGGAGCCCTCCTCGGTCGGACAACATCCAGATGGAATAAAGGAAACCTCACCGGAGTCCAGTACGTAGATGGTGCTTCAGGAAAGTCAGGGAGCAGAGCTGGAGTTCTTCTCATTAGCCCAGAGAAGCAAGAATTTACGTATTCGCTTCGATTCCAATTCTCCACAACTAATAAAGTGGAGTATGAAGCACTGCTGGCGGGACTTCAAATAGCTCGCGAGATGAAGATACAAGCCATTAAAGTGCATACTGATTCCCAAGTGATTGTGAGTCACATGCTGGGAAAATATGAGGCAAAGGGAGAAAGGATGAAAAAGTACTTAGCTAAAGCTCAAGAGTTGCAACAAAATTTCCCATACTTTCACCTCGTCCGCATCCCGCGAGCTCAAAGCTCCCATGCTGACATCCTAAGTAAGATAGTTGCGGTCCCTGGCCTTGCACCTGTGGAGGACGTGCAACAACGGAGCATAGACGAGGCCGAAGTCAACGATATAACCGATGAGGATCAGCCTAATTGGATGTCACCTCTCTTGGATTACCTGGAATACGGGAAATTACCCGAAGATAAGTTGGAGGCTAGAAGGATACTTACTAAGTCACTACGCTATGTCGTCGTTGAAGGTATTCTCTATAGAAAATCTTATCTCCAGCCTTTGCTTCGATGCGTAGGGCCCAATGCAGCCAATTATATCATGCGCAAGGTGCACGAGGGGGCATGTGGAAGCCATATCGGACCTCGGGCCTTGTCAAAAAAGATCATGAGATGGGGCTACTACTGGCCCACCATGCTCAGAGATTGCACCGAGCTCGTGCAGAAATGTGAGAAGTGTCAAATTCACGCCAATGTCACCAGACTACCTCAAAGTGACCTCGTTAGCATGCAAATCCTGTGGCCCTTTGCACAACGGGGAGTTGACATAGTGGGTCCCTTCGAAAAAGCACCTGGACAGCTATAGTTTCTCATAGTTGCCATAGACTACTTTACGAAGTGGGGAGAAGCAAAGTCGTTGGCTAAGATTACCAGCAAGAACGCCTTCAACATCATATGGAAAAATGTAGTATGTCGCTTCGAGGTGCCTCATGTTTTAGTCTCGGACAACGGGACACAATTCACAGACAAGGTATTCCGAGAATGGTGCAAGGACTTAAAGATTCATCAAAAGTTCACCCCGGTGGCTCATCCCCAAGCAAATGGCCAGACCGAGGTCACAAACAGAACGCTGGTCAAGGGACTTAAGACTCGGTTGGATCAAGCTAAAGGCAGATGGGTAGAGCACCTCCCACACGTTCTATGGTCCTACAGAACTACACCTCGCACCACCAATGGAGAAACCCCATACAACTGGGCTTATGGAAGCGAGGCCCTCATCCCGGTCAAGATAGAGATGCCGAGTCCGTGCACGATTCACTTCGCTCCCGAGGTGAATGATGATAATAGGTGTGCAGACCTCGACTTACTAGAGGAGAAGCGAGACCTCGCCTACATCGGTACAAGCAACTAATGACTCAATATTACAATCGACGAGTTAGGAACCGACAATTCTGTGTGGGGGACCTCGTTTTAAGGAACAACAAAGTCAGCAAGGCCTCCAAGCTCGGCAAAGCTAGAAGCCACGTGGGAAGGACCGTACCGAGTATGCGAAGTCCTTGGGAAAGGAGCTTACAAGCTCACCCACCTATCTGGGGAACCCATACCACGACCATGGAATGTTGTTCACTTAAAGAGGTACTACGCATAGGAGTGGAGTATCATATAGGTAGAGTCTAGTTTTATGTGGTACGTGTCAAGTGTCTATGTTTTTTTTTTTTTTTTTTTTTTTTTTTTTTTTTTTTTTTTTTTTTTCAGTTCGGGTCTGTTATTTAAAATATTTTCTAAAGTTTCAATGAAATTTCGTACTTTTTAATTTATTTGTATGTTTTCTTTTGTCCTGCATCACTCCACTCCCTATGCATATCACCTCTCATTCATTATCTACACTATCCTGACGAGGACATGTGTGTTACCCTTGTGACACGCATCTCGTGAATGAAATATATATAAGGGGACCACCCCTACCGATACATCTCGGGAAAACGGGAACCTAAGGAGACCACTCCTATCGATATTTCTCGGCAAACAGGAACCCCGAAGATAGACAATTAAGTCACTTTGGTCCCCGATGATGGGCTCGAATGCCACTTCGGTAAAAATATACTCAACTCGGTCAAATATCTAATAAAGTCGTAAGGCTGGTGTTTCACAAAAAAGTGTTCGCAATAGAACGAAATCCTATCGTAGCATTAGCAAGTAAAACCTAAGTATCGAATCTCAAGGAAAACTTAACAGGGCAATTAATTATGTAGTAAATCCTAATCTAGCCTAAATCTAGGAAAGCAAGTAAATAAGATTTTTGGGTTTTTGTTTTTAAATCCTAGGCAAATAAAATAAATCAAAGCAATAAATAAAAGCAAATAAATAACTAATCTAAGAACAAGTAAATAAATCTAAGAATTAAACTAAAGTAAAACGATTAATATACCTAGGCAAGAATCGAAAAGAAAGCGATAAAGGAAGCAACGAAGAAAGCATAAACTACTCTAGACATGATGAATGAAATCTGGAAATTAAAAGAAAAATAAATCTAACTTTGAAAGCTTTAAAAACGAGAGAATTGAAACTTGAGAAACGAATCTAAACTAGAACTAGAAATCGAGAGAACGAAATTAAACTAACAACCACTAAAAGAAAGATCGATTTAAAAGAAGCAATTAAGAAATCGAATCTAAAACTAAGTAAAGCAATTAAAACAAGTAAACGAAAGCAATAAATAACTTACGAGAATTAAACGAAGAACGAAGAACGCAAAGTAAAAGAAAAGTCTTAAATTGAATTGCACGAACAACGAATCCGGATCCGAACAAAGTAAAACTAATCTAGAGTATTTAAGTGCGAAAAACTAAAGCTAAAAGATGATAAAAGATGTCTAGAATTCATGCACAAGGATGTAATATATATACTAGGTAAGAACCTAGATAAATAAGGAAAGGAAATCGGGCCGCCTTAGTTGGACGGCCGTCCAGATGTTGGACGGCCCGTCCAACTCCTGGATCTGCATGATTAAGCTTGAAATGCTAGACGCCGTCCAGCTCTCCTTGGACGTTATGTTGGACGGCCGTCCAGATGAGTTGGACGGCCCGTCCAACTCTCCATCTGTCCTCCTCGTCCGAACATCGTCTTTTCCATCCTTTTTCGACCCGTTTCCGCTCCTTTTCATCCATAAACACCTACAAGTACCAGAAACTCCAAACAACCAAATCATAGCCACAAACACACACAAAGACATGAAAACACAACGGAAACGGACTCGAAAATACTACGAAAATCTTAACATCTAAACACCAATCAAAATCCCCCACACTTAGACCTTTGCTTGTCCTCAAGCAATATAAACATACAACTTAGACTCAATCTAAACAATTCAAATCATAGAACATTTAATCACTGGAATCGACAAACTCAAACGAGGTCACTTTAATCCCAAGTTACGATCAATCATCATCAACGAACTATGTGGCTTATAAATCAACCCAAGCAAGAGGAAAAGCAATGATACACACATCTCACAAATATCTAGATCACCACAACTTACACGTCTAGCCTACTTCCCCTTTTATTCAATACCTAAACAACTCTTTTTATTTATTATTATTTTTTTTTTAACACGTGAACGTTTTTGGCACATAATTCACTAGGTTTAATCATCGATGGGTCACATCGAGCCTCCTAGTGCGGTTTCTCGTACCCATTGTCAAGAGGGGTAGAATGCCTACGAACACTTTATTCTAATATACACGAGTATCATCTAGGACATAGTTCATGAAATGTGATCATTCGAGGGTCCCTCGAAGCCTTTTCATGTGGTTTCCCATGCTCATTACTCTAATATTTTCATACGTTACAAGTAAGAGGAGCAGAATCCTATCAACTCTTTATTCACATAAACACAACTCTCTTTTTTTTTTTTTTTTTTTTTTCTTTTTTTAAGGGGAAAGTAAACTAGCAATCCAAAATTGCAACAATCTAGACTTATCACTCAACCAAAAATCATAAATCATTTCCCTCAAAACTCAAATCAATTCATGCCCCACAATTCACCGAATCATAATCAATCACAACTCAAGATTAAACCAACCTAATTTATGCTCAAATCAATTCCAACAACTAAAGATTCCATCTTTGAATCATTCACATTGATCCTAAGTTACATGCTTATAGGGCTCAAAATCAAACAAATTCCTAAGTGAGGGACATGAAGACTCGATCACAAACTAGACTCGATCAGACCAAACAAACAATAGACTCAATCAAACCAAAGAAGACTCGATCAACAAGACATAAAACCAAAAACTTCATGCCAAAAGTTCAAAGACCCCCCCCCCCCCCCCACACACACACACACACACTTAAAATCAAGCAATGTCCCCATTGCGAGAAAATAAAAAGGAAAGGGATAGAGAGAACTTATCGCAATATGACGAACAAATACCCAAAATCTCGAGACACTCCAAGTATCACCTACAAAACAAACACAAAACACAAATACCAAAGTGTAAAATCGAACAAAACATAGAGAAAGCAATAAAAGACTCTAAAAGAAAAAGACATAACACATGGCTAATCAGTTGAAAGGACCTAGGAACCGTGGGTCATTCCATCGGTGATCGAGAGGATGCAAAATTCGAATTTGAGAAAATCGGGGGTGCCCGTTCTGAGCTGGACGGCCGTCCAACTTGGGTTGGACGGCGTCCAACTCGCGTTACTGAGTTGGAGAGGCAGATGTTGGACGGCCGTCCAACTGAAATTGGACGCCGTCCAACTCTCGACTCTGTCCGAAAGTTGATTTCTCCCCTCGTCTTGACCTCTCTTCACGCCAATCCTTATGTACTACCTCATGCACGAAAAATCAAAAAGGAAACAAAAGAAAATACGAAAATAACAAAAATAAAACCTAAGCTACATTTTTTTTTTTAAATTTACGTGGGTTGCCTCCCACCAAGCGCTTGTTTAACGTCATTAGCTTGACGAAGGATACGATCAACCCAAGCCAGTAGCACCAAGCGACGTTTTGGTGCTCTCTACGACACACTCACACTCCCTTAATCTCGACGATCAAGGACGTGGGCCTCATCAACTCTCGACTCCCCCACACTAAGTTCGAACTCCTCCTCAAACATCTTCGAGTTAAACTCTGCAAGAAAAGATGTTTCACAAATGGTGAGGTTAGAAAGAAAAGAGTTAATGACCACTTCCTCATTCGACGCATGTGTCGAGCTTTCCTCTTCCACTTCATCAACCTCCTCCAAATTCCGTAGAAATTCTTCGATTATGTCCTCTTCTTCATCCACACAACTAAAGAATTCGTCATCTTCAATGGACTCTTCTTCGTCATTGAATTCTTCAAGAGCTGCTCAGAAATCTCACAAACATATTCCTCAACAAGAGGGTTAGCAAGCTCAATAAAAGAGCATGAATGAAGAGTGGTAGTAGGAATAGAAGGTGAATTTCCAAACACCGAAAACGTTACCGAACCTCCTTCGCCGGCCATGCTCAATGTGCTGGTGCCTACATCAATCCGGGCTCGAGTAGTGGCCGTAAACGGTTGTCCCAACAAGAGTAGATGTCCGGTTGTGCTCTTAGCTCCCTTGCCTTCATGAAGCACGACGAAGTCGGTAATGACTCGAATTCCACCAACGAGGACAGGGACATCTTCCACAACTCCCAATGGACTACTCACGGTGCCGTCTGCTAGCTCAATGCGCATGTCGGTAGCTTGAAGGACTCTTGAGTTCATCTTCTCGAAAATAGAATACGGCATTAAGTTCACCGCAGCTCCTAAATCCATCAATCCCGAGACGGTTTCTCCGCTATCCAAGATAATACTCAAGTCGAAACCTCCCGGATCTCCTCTTTTTGGAAATGAGTTGATAGGCTCGAGATCCTTTTTCTCCTTCTTCACACTACTTCGAATAGGCGGAACATAAGGGTTGAGCGTCTTGTGAAGAGGTTTGGACTCCTTCTCGGCTTCCTCGAACTCCGTGCGCTGCTCGTCGGGGTTGGACGGCCGTCCAACTTGAGTTGGACGGCGTCCAGTTCCTGATACTGTTGTTCACGGAGGATCGTTGGGCGCACGTCCAGGAAGGTTGGACGCCCGTCCAGAATTGGACGGCCGTCCAACTCTCGAAACTGTCGGATTTCTTTCATTTCTCCAATGCTCACTCGAGCTCCTCCGAACACTTGAACGGCCTTGGGGCGACATCGTGACACCATTGCGTTGTAACACCGTGATTGCATGAGCTTGGTGAGGTGGAACGGGAGGAACATATGGAGGATATGGGGCTTGCACCTCGTTGGCTTGTTGTGGTTGAATCCCTTGACTCGGAATTCGCCCCGGTTGTTGCATCAGGTGCATGGAACCAGAAATTTGGCCAATGGCCATCTCGAGCCTCTTTATGTTAGCATCTTAAGCCTCTCGAGCCAATTTAGCCTCATGTAGGAATGTGGAGAGGCTCTCATCGACGGGAGGCTTTTGTGGAGGTTCTTGAGGACGAGAATTTGGGTATGGTGGTGGTGGTGTAGGAGTAGGTTGAGGAGGGAAATATGGAGGTGGTGGATAATATGGATTGGGAGGATATTGTGGAGGTGGATAATATGGTGGCGGTGGATGAGAGTAGTAGGGATTTGGTGGAGGATAAGGGCTATTATATGGTGGAGGGCGCCTATTAGGATAGGTAGGAGGATTACCTTGCCCTTGTGTCGGCCATGGATTTTAGAAACGTCCATTGTATCCCCCTTGGTATCCTTGAGGTGGAGGCACTTGAGGCGGGTATCCTTGAGCGGCGTACACCTCGGCTCCTCCTTCGTATGGAAACTCCCCCATGTTGTGGCATACCTCCTTGATGTGTCCAAGCTCTCCACAAATCTCGCATCGGTCCGGCTTCCTCTCTTCCTCCTTCGGGGCCGGTGCACTTTGCTTCATCTTCAAGTTTTCGAGATCCCTTAACATGTCGGCCATTTGCTTCTTCAAATCGGGGCTCATCGAGATTGCACCCGCCTCTACTTTCCTTGGCCGAGCTGATTTTTGTTGAGAACTCGCAGCGAGCGTCTCGAAAATGGTCCTCATCTCTTCAGCTGTCTTGTTCGCTATGTTGCCTCCGGCCGAACTATCCACCATGAACTGACAAGTTTGGTTGAGGGCGTCGTAGAAATATTCCCAAAGCAACTCAGATGCCATTTGATGATGGGGGCATTGTTGAAGTAGCTCTTGGAACCTCTCCCATGCTTCATGAAACGGCTCATCGTTGTCTTGGGAAAAATTCATAATCTTCGACCGCACCTCTTGAGTCTTGCGGTTCGGGTAGTACTTGAGCATGAACTTCTCACACACCGCATTCCATGTGGCGAGAGAGTTGGCCGGGAGCGCCAAATACCATGACTTTGCTCGACCCTTGAGGGTGTACGGGAAGCACTTCATCTTCAAGTTGTCCTCCGTGAGTCCCGAGAGTGGAAAAGATTGCACCACCGTGCAATACTCTCGAATGAACGTCAATGCATCCTCGTTGGGTAGCCCATGGTAGGATGGGAGCAACGCCATGTGGTGAGGTTTAAGATCATGATTCCTGACCGCTTCCGTCAGGACAATCGCCGAAGTGGTGGCCGTGAATGTAGGGCGAGCAAAATCGCCCATGACTCTGGCTGCCATGGCTTCGGGCTCTGCAAATAATAAGACTAAGGAAAAGTCTTGAGAATCGATCTCCTCCTTCTCCTTCGCGGCTAAAATTGCTTTCCTTTGATGGATGTTGTCGAAGTAGGGCGCTAAACTCCTTTGAAGACTTCGGCGACCATGCATAAACAACACTCAACAAAAGGGTTAAACGCACCGAGTGGGAGAAACAAGAAAATCGAAGAAACACAAATAAAAAATAAAAATAAAACAAATAAAAATACTACACAATAAATCACCTAAAGTTTTCCCCGGCAACGGCGCCAAAATTTGTTTCACTAAAAAGTGTTCGCAATAGAACGAAATCCTATCTTAGCACTAACAAGTAAAACCTAAGTATCGAATTTCAAGGAAAACTTAACAGGGCAATTAATTATGTAGTAAATCCTAATCTAGCCTAAATCTAGGAAAGCAAGTAAATAAGATTTTTGGGTTTTTGTTTTTAAATCCTAGGCAAATAAAATAAATCAAAGCAATAAATAAAAGCAAATAAATCACTAATCTAAGAACAAGTAAATAAATCTAAGAATTAAACTAAAGTAAAACGATTAATCTACCTAGGCAAGAATCGAAAAGAAAGCGATAAAGGAAGCAAACGAAGAAAGCATAAACTACTCTAGACATGATAAATGAAATCTGGAAATTAAAAGAAAAATAAATCTAACTTTGAAAGCTTTAAAAACGAGAGAATTGAAACTTGAGAAAAACGAATCTAAACTAGAACTAGAAATCGAGAGAACGAAATTAAACTAATGAAATTAAAAGAAGCAATTAAGAAATCGAATCTAAAACTAAGTAAAGCAATTAAAACAAGTAAACGAAAGCAGTAAATAACTTACGAGAATTAAACGAAGAACGAAGAACGCAAAGTAAAAGAAAAGTCTTAAATTGAATTGCACGAACAACGAATCCGGATCCGAACAAAGTAAAACTAATCTAGAGTATTTAAGTGCGAAAAACTAAAGCTAAAAGATGATAAAAGATGTCTAGAATTCGTGCACAAGGATGTAATATATATACTAGGTAAAAACCTAGATAAATAAGGAAAGGAAATCGGGCCGCCTTAGTTGGACGGCCGTCCAGATGTTGGACGGCCCGTCCAACTCCCGGATCTGCATGACTAAGCTTGAAATGCTGGACGCCGTCCAGCTCTCCTTGGACGTTATGTTGGACGGCCGTCCAGATGAGTTGGACGGCCCGTCCAACTCTCCAATCTGTCCTCCTCGTCCGAACATCGTCTTTTCCATCATTTTTCGACCCGTTTCCGCTCCTTTTCATCCATAAACACCTACAAGTACCAAAAACTCTAAACAACCAAATCATAGCCATAAACACACACAAATACACAAAAACACAACGAAAACGGACTCGAAAACACTACGAAAATCCTAACATCTAAACACCAATCAGCTGGATAACGAGATGAGTAAATGAAAGCAGAACAAAAAATAATAACAGATCTCTAACTTTGAAAGCTTTAAAAACGAGAGAATTGAAATCGTAAGAAAAACGAATCTAAACTTTAAACTAGAAATCGAAAGAACGAAATTAAACTAAGGAAATTAAAAGAAGCAATTAAGAAATCGAATCTAAAACTAAGTAAAGCAATTAAAACAAGTAAACGAATGTCACGACCCGCCCCGCCATAGCTTGGCTAAGTAAGGTCGCGACGCAAGGAAATGGGGTAAAGAAGAAATATTGTACATGAACATAAATGAGTAGTAAAATCTCGCAAGGAAAACAACTCCAAGTTCGATTCAAAATACTCAACATTCATCGAGAATGTTGGCAAAAGACGTTGTTCAATACAGATGAAGTGCTGACAAAAGAAAATACGCGGAAACGTGTCTGTTTACAAAAGGAACAATACATGAAAGAGCGGAAGCTTATTCAATAAAGAGTTCGTCGGCTACGAAAAGCTCGACTCGTTGCATCGTTACACAAAACAAAATCTCGTTGCAACGATACACGGAGTAAACTGTGTGAACTTCGTAACGAACATTGCGGAAAAGCGTGAGATGCATGTGTGGCGACATGCACCACCAAGAGGCTTCCACACACTGATACCCGGCAAAAAGCTCCTCGGACTGCTCCACATCCATCACGATCAACCTGCACACGGGAAATATGTACAGGCTTGAGTACAAAGTACTCAGTGGACACATGCCAAAACATTTTATTGTCAGCCATTAAAGTGAGGCATAGGGGTTTTAGGAAAAACCTATGCTCACGGAAAACAGTTTAAACTAAGAGGGCGCTTGCAAGCTATTTTCTGGTGTAATCCGTCATATCTGAACTGATTCTGGTGTACCCGGAAGGAGTGGCCACTCCCCCGGATACCTCCACCGGCCAATACGTAGCTCACGGTCTACATAACTAAGTGCACTAAGTCCATCGAGGTGCGACCCCGATAGACCCGAATTCTTTCTGATAACTATGGCCGAAGCCTTGTGGCCGAAGCCCTTCAGATATGACATCATACAAAACAAAGCATTTATGGCATGACAATACTTTTAAAGAAAGAACTATAGCATAAAGAACACATTTTAGTTTTGAAAGCCCACCTTGCTTGTTTCCCTGATAATGCTGATGTAGTTCCGGAGCTGCTTAGGCTCTGCTTGTTCCTCCGCCTAACCTCGTTCAAAGAACATAAAGTAAGTAACTTGAACTGAAAATCGATAATCTTATCGATTTAAGCGGAGGCTAACTCTTAACTAAATCTCCGTGTTTCTATGGAGGAATGTAAGTGATCTACACTTATAAGACTAATCTGAGTTGATTTGTTATTAATCTAGTTTATAATTATTTTTGAGTCCAATAGAACTGTTAAGGGTCGAAGCCCATTATTTATTCTCGATAATTTATCGTGTGCGGCCCTTGTGCACATGTCTAATCCTCGGCCCAATTGGCTTATGAATCGGCCCATTTAATTATAAAGTCTTTGGCCCAATTAGTTCTCGATTTATCCCGTTATGAAATTTTGCCTGACTTTTAATTAATTCCCGGCCCAACTGATGTAAGTCTGGCCCATCGTTTAATTTTAATTACGTTTGGCCCGTTTATTCGGCCCGGCCCGTTAAGTGTTTATGAACTGCAGACATTACCTCCCTCATCTCTCATTCTCTCCCTCGCGATCTCTCTCTTTCTCCCTCCCTGGACTACTTCTCCCTCTCTGTCGTCGGCTTCCCCTTGCTCGGCGGCATCGCCGCCGTCAATGTTCTACCCCCCCCCTGGTAATTCCGGTCATCATCCTCCTCGTCTATGCCTGGCCCTTGGTGTTGAAATTCGGTTGGGAAAGTTAAATCCCTAATTCGGAGGATTGGGGGAAAAAAATCCCTGTCGGCTCTCCGCCCCTCCGTCAGGCTCGTCGGCGGTGTTTCTTCTCTCGGCAGTGGCTCTTCCTTGCCCTACCTTGCTTCGTTCATCCCTTGCCCTAGCCCTCATGGCTAGGGTCCGTCACCGCGACTGCTGTCGCCTTCCCCTGCCTCTCTCTCTGTTTCAATTTCCGGCGCCGGCGGCTAGGTTGCCGCCGGTATCTCCCTTATTTCTCCTCTTCGTCTGACCTTCTTCTTCTCCTTTTTGCAGGTTTCCTCCGAGGTGAGCTCCGAGGCTGTAGTGGCTCCGTCGGAACTGCCGTGGCTCCGCCGTCGTCTCCTTGTGTCTCCGACAGGTCCATTCTTTCACCCTTATTCCCCCTTTCGTTCTCATAACTCGATTATAAGTTATGCTTGTAAATTTTAGGGGTTAGGGTTGGATTAAAGAGCATTTTAGGGGCTGTTTTACCTTGAGTTTATGATGTCTTAGTTAGAAGCAATTTTCCAGATTTTAATATGTTCAAATTTTGGTTTCTTGTTGGTTTGAAGTGTTGGATTAAGGATTATCATACATGCAATGATCTAAGCCTTCTAAGGGAGGTTCTATGTGATCTAATCATGCTCGAATTTTCAGTTCTTGGCCTATAAATTAACATGCATTATCTCTAGATGATTGATAAGCTTTTTATGTTTCAATCTTAAGACTTTGATCTATGTTTCATGCTCAAAGGTTGATGGAGTTCTAGATTATGCCTCTTGTTGGTTCTTTGGTGGTTCTAATGGGATTGCATGCTCAAAAGCTTGAATTTTCTAAGAGGAAGTGGTAAGGGGAGTCTTACTTGTGATTGTGAGAGGTTGAGAACTGCTTTCTTGGATTAAATGGTGGCTCCCCTTCTCTTTGTTGCCTCCTTCCCCTCGGTTCTTCTCCCTATTGATGTGGCTTGAGACCTACACTTGCATGTTGGATTTCTAAGTGTTAGAGTCTTGATTACTCATGCTAGGGAAAAGGAGTGGGGTTTTTCTCACCTCTAGAAACTGGAAAATGGATCTCTATCTCTTAATGAAGGCTGTCCTCCTTCAGTTTGTGCTTGATTATCTTCTCCCTTCTTCTCTCTTCACTCCTAGAGAGGGAAAATTGGTCCTCAAGTTAATGCATGCTCATTCTAGGTCTTAGGAAGGTTTGAGAGAGGTTTACCTTGATGTGTGTATGGTCGCCGGTGGCTGGATTCCGGCAGTGATGCTTGCTGAAATCCGACAGCTTCTCTCTCTCTCTCTCTCTTACTCTCGGCAGTCTCCTTCTCTCTCTCTCTCTCTACTTGTTCTTGTATTGTATGAGTGAATGGTTTATGCTAATCCTTCCCTTGGTTTTTTGTATAAGGATGGGAGGCTTTACGTACTTGTGGAGAAGGTTTGTAATCATTGCATAGATGGCTTGGATTGGGGAGGCTCATTTCAAATTTGTGACTCAAGGAGGTGAAGGGTTGGACGGCTAGCTCTAGCTCTCCCCCTTCCCCATGCATTTTTGTCCATTTAAGCTCCTAATGATGTACTAATTGTATCTTTAATGATAATTAAGCATTTCTTCCTTCCTTGTCATTAATCGGTATTAGAGAGATTAGTGAAATAATTTCCAGATTTGTGTTGTATGCTACAACCGAGATTTCCCTCCCTTTTCCTTCCTTTAATTTATTTCTATTGTTTTTTTTTTCTTGTCCATTAATTATAATGGAATGTATGTACTTATTTTCATACTATTATTTCTCATGTAATTATCATCATGGATCGGGATTATTAACATTGGGCCTTTCGATCATTTTTGAATCTCTAGAACGTGGGCTCTCGTTCTTGGACCAAATAAATCGAACAACTATTAATTAAGTGGGCCTCGACAACTATGTGGGCCAAAAATATGCTAGTTGGGCCTTGCGAAAACTAAGTGGGCCTCGGCCCCTTTGGGGAAATTAATTCACCGATTATTCCCTATCGGCTTTCTTCGATTATATTCGATTCTCGTTTCGGTATACTATTTCCACTAAAAGTGGCTCTACCGGTATCATTTAAAAATTTTTATTTTCCCATAATAATACTTATAATAATATTCTTAAAATTTTTATTACTAAATAACACCGAAGTTTTTATTACTCACTAAGAAAAACTGCGGTCGTTACAACGAAAGCAATAAATAACTTACGAGAATTAAACGAAGAACAAAGAACGCAAAGTAAAAGAAAAGTCTTGAATTGAATTGCACGAACAAAGAATCCGGATCCGAACAAAGTAAAACTAATCTAGAGTAGTTAAGTGCGAGAAACTAAAGCTAAAAGATAATAAAAGATGTCTAGAATTCGTGCACTAGGATGTAATATATATACTAGGTAAAAACCTAGATAAATAAGGAAAGGAAATCTGGCTGCCTTAGTTGGACGGCCGTCCAGATGTTGGACGGCCCGTCCAACTCCTGGATCTGCATGATTAAGCTTGAAATGCTGGACGCCGTCTAGCTCTCCTTGGACGTTATGTTGGACGACCGTCCGGATGAGTTGGACGGCCCGTCCAACTCTCCAATATGTCCTCCTCGTCCGAACATCGTCTTTTCCATCCTTTTTCGACCCGTTTCAGCTCCTTTTCATCCATAAACACCTACAAGTACCAAAAACTCCAAACAACCAAATCATAGCCATAAACACACACAAAGACACAAAAACACAACGAAAACGGACTCGAAAACACTACGAAAATCCTAACATCTAAACACCAGTCTGCTGGATAACGAGATGAGTAAATGAAAGCAGAACAATAAATAATAACATATCTTATTATCATATATGTCTAAATTTACATATTATTGAGAGGAGCTAGCATCGGATCTTTTACTACAGTTAAACCAGCTAGCTGCAGATCCGTAGTTCAATACATCATCAATGCTTATGCCTCCTCTACCGCGACCTCGGCCAGAGGTGGAGTTCGAGCCTCTCACAGTTTCACGACTTCGTCCTGCCGAACTGGAGCTCCTTCCCCAGCCCCGACTTCACGAGATCGGAGGCGCTCTTATTTGGTAAACCGCACTCCGGTTTGAAATGGGTTGTGGCCGCCAAACTTGTGTGGGAAAGGACAGCAAGTCAGTCCGGTCGATAAGACGCCGAGATGAAGCAGACAGGCTCAAAGCACAGAACCGGGCTGTCGTGGCACTTGCTGGCTGCACTTGTGGGTACGCATCGAGCCATTCTTTAATCACAGATTTCCGAGTAATGATGATCGGAAATAGAGTAGCCAATCGCCTCAGCTCAGCAACTTGATCTGTAACTTCCCATGAGTCCGGACCTCGGAAATGTTGTTCTCGTGCACACCTCCTTGCAACCTGCAACGCTTCAGCCTCGACCTCGGTCGTTGCTCCGCCAAGCTCGTGAATGACCTTCTCGTACTCTGCATGCTCGGCAATCTTCACCTCGGCCTCGGCAAAAGCTCATCTTTCTTCCTTACGTGCTGAGCTTTCAACCCGTCATGTTTGATCTACATGCCGGTATACTTAGCTTCATACTCATCTCGGACATGGTCTAATCGGCTGTTGGCACGGATAATTTCGACGTCTTTCGCATCAACTAACCTAGACAGTCATTTGATTTCGTCGAGATATGGAGTTATATCTGTTGGGAATTGTTAAGGACAAACATGTTAAGGGGGGACCTAGTATTTGTTTTGATTTGATCCCAAAACCCCAAGTGTTCTATTCCCAAGCGACCCATTTTGATGTAGAAAATAGGTTAGAAATTTTTCTAAGCCTACACTGTTAGGATGGCTCAAATTTTGCTTAGGTTTTTAGACTGCAGAAATCCCAAGTGAAGGCCACTCACTTGAATGTGTTTTTCAAGCGAAGCGAGTCAACCGAGCCGAAGTGAAGCGTGCCGAAGAATAGCGAAGTGAAGCGAGCGCTACAGTGGAATCGAAGCGAGTCCACCAAAGCGATGCGAAGCGAGCGCTACAGTAAAAAGCCAAAGCGAGTCAACGCGGGTCAACATTTACTAAAGTAGTCACTTGGAGAACTCACTTCCCAAGTACTCGCTACAGTATGACCTTGAAGTGACTCAACTCAAAGCGGACGCTACAACTTCAAAGCGAAGCGAGCCACTACCTACCAGATAGCGACAGCACAATTCCCGCTCCGATTTTGAACTCCATGTGTCGAATGCGGAGTGGAGCAGAGGAGTTGACTGCCAGGCCGACAAGGGCGCCGCTACAGTACTGGCTCGCTCCAGTTACTGTTAGGTTTGTAACTTAGCCATTTTCGGCAAAGTGCCAAATCTGCACGCCTGAAAAGCAGTCCGCCTGTGCAAGTACTGTCGAGAGGAGGAGGGACAAGGCCACCTACCAAGCAACGGATCTCGGCAACCCTCCGCCTATAATTAGTGAAGGATGAAGACGAAGAGAAGGTAGAACACTACTTGAGCATTCGAGCGCCTACTGCAAACAAACCCTCCCAGCCTTTGAGCAATCTTCGAGTCTTTGTTTTCAAGTGTTCTCCGAGTTCCTGTCTCATCAGAACTCGTCTTCGCAACCTTCACACCTAGAATTCTAAGCCCATTCCATATCTCAGCTTAGAAGAAGAGCTCTAGCGAACTTTACACTTATTGTAAAGAGCTCTTCATAGTGTGTTCGTTGTAAACCAAAAACCCTAACCCTAAGTTCTGTTCGTTAGGTTTTTGTGTTCGTCATTAGGTTGTTTCGATCCAAGGCTCTACTTTCATCGATTGTAGAAGCCTCGATCATAGAGTCTAGATCCAAACTTGCACTTACCTCATTCGTGTAAAGCTCGATCGAAGCTAGGCTGTAAGGAGAGCCCGCAATCTCCCTGTTGTCAGACTGAAGCGAGTGAAGCTTCCAGTCCAGTTAGGTTTTAGTAGTGAACCCGCAATCATTGCGTCTGTCGTCAGATCCAAGCGAGTGAAGCTCGATCTCGACTAGGTTTTTGAAGGACCCGTAACCTTCAAGTTCTTGAGTGAAGAGAACAGTTGCTTCGTGCAACAAAGTGGACGTAGGAGTTTCATCTCCGAACCACTATAAATCTCTGTGTCGTATCTCTCTAAACCCTAAACTCTTTATTTTCCTTGTTTGATTATTCATTGCACTTGCATCTAAACAAACACAACTTGAAACTTTAAATACTTAGGAAAGATTTAGCTCACCAAATTCCGCATCTAGAGTAAAGTCTCACTCTTGGTCAAGCTCTAAGCTTAGGTCAAGAGAATCGTGAATACTTTAGATCTAGCTCTCGGCTAGGTCTTAGTGTTTCAAGCGAGCACTTTACTTCATACTCTGAGTTAAGGAAAAGAAGTTGAAAAACTTCAAAATAAGTATTCACCCCCCCCCCCCTCTACGTATTTTTCCTATAACAAACCGAGACCAACAAGTGGTATAAGAGCAGCGGTTCTTTCGAGCCTCTGCTTTGCATATCCGAAGCGAGTCCCCACTCGCTTCACGTTGTCTCACTGAACCGGATCCTTTTTCCTAAGTGCATAAAACCCTCACCCACGCATACTGCATTTACTGCTGATAGTTTGCTATGTCTACATACAGTGCATCAAATCTTCCACAGTTCTCTATCGAAGGATATGAGACATGGAGTTTTCGAGTCGAGATCTTCCTCTGCTCCATCCACGACCGGATGTGGGAAGTGATAGAGGACGGACCAATCAAGATTAAGAAAGCCATATCTATGAACGTTCCAGCCGCTGAAGGCCGTGAAGCTCATGTTAGACAAGAGTACGTCGAGAAGGACAAAGACGAATACAATGCTAACGACTTCAAGATCGCCAACCTTGACAAGATCGCACGTCACACGATGCAAAGCACTGTATCGGATGCCTACCTTCCAATAATCAGGAAGTGTGCGACGGCAAAAGAAATGTGGGAAACCCTAGCCCTCATTTCTCAAGGAACGGACAAGATCAATGAAAACAAGTTTGCCGTACAAATGCGGGAGTTTGAAAGTCTGATAATGAAGCCAGAAGAGTCCATCAACGCCTTCGAGCTGAGAGTCACCAACATCATTGCTACTCTCAACTCACTTGGAAAGGAACTCATAGACAAAGAGGTGAACCTCAAGATTGTCCGAGCTCTCACCCGGAAGTGGCAAACCGTGAAGGAGCTGTACCTTGCCATGAAGGATTTATCAAAGTTCACACCGGAGATTCTGTTCTCCGAGCTCAAGGCTCACGAGTTCGATCTGCACAGAATGAGTCTTGATGATGAAGACGAAGCTCCCACGACGTCAAAGGGTGTTGCCTTCAAAGCTGCTGAAGGGCCAAGCGACCAGTCGCTAGCCAAGATGACAGGAGAAGAGCTGGAAGAGCATGTTGCGTTCTTATCCAAGAATTTCAACAAGATGAACTCGCGTGTGGGCAAGTACAAAAGATTCTACAAGCAGTACAAGGGAAGGAGCACTGATGCTCGTGAAAGCAAAGGAAGAGAGAAGAGACGACCAAGCCGATCTCAAGGGACATGATGGAAGTGGAATGCTACCACTGCCACAAGATGGGCCACTACAAATCTGACTGCCCGAAGCTGAGTGCAAAGGAGCGAGAGGAACTAAAGGCAAAGAGGGATGCTCCAAGGCGAGCGCTTAGCAAGTGAGCAACAAGTCGCTACAACTGAAGATGTCTCAAGCGACTCGGATGCATTCACAGATCCCAACTCCAGTGATGGAGAGGATCTTTGACTCATGGCGCTCACCGATGAGGAGAGTGGAGAGGTATTTATCTATCCCCCATCAAGTTCAATTACACTCGTACACACTCACCAAGAGGAAGCTAATTCCTCGACATGGAGTGAGTTGCTTGACAAACACCTCAAACTGTCAAGTGACCACAAAATGTTGAAACAAGCTTTGTCTCAAAGAGAGAAGGAGAACCGAAAGCTAGCCACTGAGCTTGACCAAGTCAAACTTAACTTAAGGGCTATGACTAGTAAGTTCGAGGATCTCTTCGCTAGACATCAAAGCTTGGAGGGAAGGTATGAAACCCAATCCAATCTAGTGGCCAACTTAAACAAAGCCTCGTATGCTAGGCAGGCACTAGAGAGCTCACTTCTACCTTTTGGTAGAAAGGGAGGACTCGGATATGAGGGTGGACCTTCCAAGCCGACTGTCTTTGTTGGTGCTTCAAACACGACACCATCAGTTCCTTTGGATATGCCCACTGCCTCCAAAGTAACCACTAACAAAGACAAAGGCCAAATGGTTGAGAACCCTAAGAAGAAACCAATGAAGATGTCTATATCTTCAAGGGCAGAAACCCAAGACACAAGCTACCTTTCAAAAGAAAGTGAAGCAAGTGTGGGTACCTAAGGGAACTAACCTGTAAGGACCCAAACTGATTTGGGTACCAAAATCTGTCTAAATGCAGGTGAGCGCCATGGACCCCATGCCAAGTGAAGGTCAACAAATCTGGTACTTGGACAGTGGATGTTCAAGACATATGACTGGCATGAAAGCTCTACTTCAAAACTATGTTGAGAAGAAGGGTCCACACGTAACCTTTGGTGACAACTCTCGAGGAAGCACTAAAGGATACGGCGCACTGAAGATCAGGAAGATCAAGATTGAAGAAGTCTCCTACGTGGAAGGACTTAAGCACAACTTGCTATCCATTTCACAATTTTGTGATAAAGGATACAAGGTGGAATTTATTTCCAACAAGTGCATTGTGAAGAGCAAGCTCACGTCCCAAATTGTACTGACTGGAATTAGACAAAGGAATGTCTACATTGCACAATGGGACAGCTGCAAAGAGGAAACGTGCTTAGTTGCAAGAAGTGCTACAGAAATGGGATGGCTATGGCACCGACGCTTGAACCATCTCAACTTCAAGACTATCAATCGCATAGCTCGTAAAGGCTTGGTGCAAGGCATACCCAAAGAGGTCTTTGTTAAAGACCATCCATGCTCACCATGACAACGAGGGAAGCAGACGAAGAAGCACTTCGCCAGTCTTGAAGAAGCTTCATCCAAGCGAGTGCTCGAGCTGCTTCATATGGATCTGTTTGGTCCAGTTACTCCAGTTAGTGTAAATGGAAGGATGTACACTCTAGTTGTAGTCGACGACTTCTCTCGCTACACTTGGGTTGTATTTCTCTTCAGCAAGAAGGAGACACTCACCAAGCTACCACAACTGCTCAAGCGACTAGCTGTGGAGAAGAACCAAGCGATTGTCACCATCCGCTCCGACAAAGGCACAGAGTTTCTAAACTCTACTATTGAAGCTTACTGCACGGAGCATGGTATTGCACATCAAACATCCGCAGCACGCACACCTCAGCAGAATGGAGTAGCTGAAAGAAGGATCGGATCATCAAAGAAGCCGTTCGCACCACGATTGCTGACTCGAAGCTTCCGATGAAATATTGGGCTGAAGCTGCCAATACAGCATGCTACACGCAGAATCGGACGCTTCTCAATAAACGGCACGACAAGACACCATATGAAATATGGACTGGGAGAATTCCTAACATATCTTATTTCTATGTTTTTGGTTGTAGGGTCTTCATCCATGATAATAGGAAGTCACAATTGAAAGCCTTTGAAAGCAAAGCTGATGAAGGAATATTCTTAGGATATTCTACATCAAGCAAAGCTTACAGGGTATTCAATTGTAAAACCCTAATTGTGGAGGAATCACCCCATGTCGTATTTGATGAATCTTCTTTGAGTCTTCCACAGGAACAGGTTCAATCAAAAGAAGGAAAGTCAGGCGAGGAACCCATCAACTCACTGACTTGGGACATGCTTGAAGATGATGAAGAAATCAAGGACTCAAGCGAGCAGATTGTCCAAAGGAAAGTTGAAGCTGCCCCCAAGACTCCTGAAGCGAGTGCAGGACAAGCACCCAATCCAGTCGCTTCAGAAGGAGAAGCAAGCGACCAAGAAGAAGATGAAGATGAAGCTAGTGGATCCAAGCGAGTGTGGCTCAAGGATCACTCACCAAGCCAGATCATCGGAGATCCATCCAAAGGTGTAGTGACCAGAAGTCAAGTGTTTGGAGAAAGTGCCATGTTCAGTTGCTTTCTCTCAAACATTGAGCCATCAAGCGTGGAGGAGGCCCTGGCTGATTCCAATTGGGTGATCGCCATGCAAGAGAGCTGAATCAGTTCACCAGGAATGACGTATGGTACCTCGTGGATCGTCCCAAATTCCAGCATGTTATTGGCACCAAATGGGTGTTCAAGAACAAGACGGACAAGGATCACAACGTTGTGAGGAACAAGGCGCGACTCGTCGCCAAGGGCTACTGCCAAGAGGAAGGGATCGATTTCGATGAGACCTTCGCTCCAGTTGCACGGCTTGAAGCGATCAGACTATTTCTTGCCTATGCAGCGGCCAAGAAATTCAAAGTCTATCAGATGGATGTCAAGAGCGCGTTTCTCAATGGTGAATTGAAGGAAGAAGTATATGTGGGGCAGCCACCGGGTTTCGAGCAAGGAGATAAGGTGTATCGATTGAAGAAGGCCCTGTACGGGTTGAAGCAAGCTCCCAGAGCTTGGTATGATACCCTATCCCAATTCCTAGTGGATAATGGATTCCACAAAGGAAAGATAGATCGAACCCTATTCACCATCAACCATGGAGAGGATATGCTGTGGGTTCAGATCTACGTGGACGACATCATATTTGGGTCACCAAACCAGTCGCTTAGCGAGAAGTTTGGAGAGCTTATGAAGACCAAATATGAGATGTCAATGATTGGCTTGATGAGCTGCTTTCTAGGTCTTCAAGTGAAGCAGCAGGATGATGGAATCTTCATCAATCAAGCTAAGTATACAAGAGATATGCTTGCCAAGTTCGGTGTTCAGCATGCCAAAGCTGTGAAGATTCCAATGAACACCAACTGGAAGATGGAGCCAGACCTAGATGGGAAGTCTGTGGATGCTACAGACTACCGAGCCTTGATCGGATCCCTTCTATATCTCACTGCAAGTAGGCCTGATATTGCTTTCGCAGTTGGAGTATGTGCTCGCTTCCAAAGCAATCCCAAGCACAGCCATCATGAAGCTGCCAAAAGAATTCTTCGATATTTGAAGGGCACTGTCAACATGGGGCTGTGGTATCCAACGGAGGACAATTTGGAGCTCACTGGATATTCAGATGCTGACTATGGAGGGTGCCGAATTGATAGGAAATCAACGTCGGGCACTTGTCAGTTCTTGGGAAGCAAGCTGATCTCATGGTTTTCGAAGAAGCAAACAAGTGTAGCTACTTCAACGACTGAAGCTGAGTACATGGCCACTGGAAGCTGTTGTTCTCAAATCCTATGGCTTCGTCAGCAGTTGAAGGACTACAGAGTTGAAGCTAATGAAATTCCAATATTCTGCGACAAAAATAGTGCCATATGCATCTCGCAAAATCCAGTGCTTCACACCAGATGCAAGCACGTGGAAATCCGACATCACTTCATTCGTGATCATGTCGAGAAGAAGGATATCAAGCTCGAGAAAATCCATACCGATCTCCAGCGAGCAGATATCCTCACCAAGCCTCTAGCTGAGTCTCGTTTCAATCAGCTATGCATGGAATTAAGGTTGCTAGACCCTGGTGAAGAGTGCTAGATCCAGGATGCACGAAGAAGTGGTCGCTTGTCCTTTGAGCGTCACTCGCTTCGGATCTTCACCAACTCAAGCGAGTCACTTCAAAATTCCACTCGCTTGAAGAAGGAGAAATAAGGTGGAGAAAGGTGGAGTGTTGGAAGACGTTCCCTACCCGCTTACAGGAATTATTAAGCCATTGGTTAAGGGGGAACTATTGTTTGCTCTCGGACCAAGCTACTTCCAAAGCGAGCAAGGAAAGCTGCTACCTAGCCTAGGATTCCTAGCGAGTGGGTATAAACACTTGCAAGTGCCGTTTCTAGTAACAGTTGTGGGGTCTTGTATCGGGCCTTCCCACATAAAAATGGTGAAAGCTTAGGCAGGGCTGGCACCTAGACCTTGCGTCCTCTTCCCATCTTTCCGCCGAAGAGGAGCAAGTCCTCTCATCTCCTTCATCGTGGATAAATATTCATTCTTTACTCACTCTTCATTGTGTTGAGCTGCCGAATGTCTATCCATTCCTACCCCACTTTGAATTTTGCATCGCTTCAATTAACCCTTGTTTGGGTCAAGCGAGTCGATTGCAAATTCATTCTGTAGCTTGTAGGAGGAAGCTTGAAGAGTTACCTTTTACTTGAAAAGGTTGCATGACTGGTGACATGTCTTTGCGTAAAATACGAGATTGTCTTGTCAGAGCATTCTCATTGTCATCCTGTCCTATTCCGCCCTGAGATAAGGACTTGTACTCATCTCCCATTCATCGTGAATAAGTACACTTACGTGAAGCTCCCCTCTGGGTTGTAGTAAGCTTGTGTACTATATTCATTTTCTCCCCCATTCACTTCGATGGAGGATTCTCTAATTCGTAGAGGAAGATGAATGCCAAGAAGATATAGCCCAACATGTAGTACTCAACAGGTGGTATCAACAAGCTTCAAGCAATATTATCAAGTAATGCCAAAGGAGTTGAATGAAGTCTACATTGGTGGTATCAATCTCCTACGAAGTGAGATTGACTGGTAAGTGTTTCAATTTTAAGTACACTAAGTCAGCTGAAGGGTGCTAGAAACCTTCACTTACTATGTGGAAAATATGAAATGAATCTGACACAAATACAAAGAGGAAAACATTCTTGTTTATCCTCGAAGTATGTAAGTCAGAAACATTTTAAAATTAAGCAAAGAAATTTCATTTCTTATTCCAGTCGCTTCAGATGGCCAAGCGAGTGCTACGTCACTCCAAGCTAGCCATCGCAAGCGAGTGCAAAACAGTCACTCCAAGCGAGTACCTCTCAAGCGAGTAAAAGCCAAGCAGCCAAACTCAAGCGAGCGGGTATGAAGCGAGTATGAGCTGTCTGCACTCGAGTGCAGATTTTACCTTTTACTTTACATTAAATGCAGGTTCACGTACATCCGAAAATAATGGGCGCGTGCAATGCACTTTGAATTCGAAGCGGGAAAAGACGGACAAAATCCATCAATCGAATCCAAACAGTCCCTGATTTATAGCCGTTGGATCTAACGTCGTATAAAGAGACGAATCACAGCAGGCCACGTGGAGCGCCAAGTCAACTTGACGGTTCACTTTTTACTGTGATGACACCGGACACGTCAATCACTTCGCCGTTGGCCGCCGTATACAAACAGGATCCTCGGCGATATTACTGTCTTGCCCCTGCCACGTCAGACGAACCCTGCCTCTATATAAGGACGTCGTTGCAGACTGCAAAATCTTTCACAACTCTCCATATTTGCCATACTCGTGCAAGATCTGCAAACTACTGCAACTCACGAGTCTCAACCCATTTTTCGTCCTTAAAACTCCGATCGAAAACTCTCAAACTTCTCACCATGGGAAAGAAGCAAAAGACTGAAACAATGAGGCAGTTTCTCACCGGAGTCGACGACCACATCAACGTCGAGCCTCATCTCGACCCAAAAGTCGTTGATAAGGAAGGATTTTTCCGCAAGGCCATGACCACGACAGGCTTGTGGAAATTGTTACTGCGGTGCCAACGAAGATATTGAGCAAAGCGGTTGCCGAGATTCTACTGAATCTCAGGGAAGGAGAAACCTTTTCAACATTCTCCGACCCGGAGAGCGGAGAGCCGGTGGAGGTAAGCTTGAGCGCCATCGCCGGAAAATTCAACTTGCCGGAAGTTGGTGCGAACTCACTCCTGGAGTTGGAGTTATCGGCCGGTGTCGAGTATGCTCGATTTGCCGTTGAAGGAGCAGAGCCCAACTACAAGGAAGCTAGCATAAGATCAGATCTTAAGGCCCCATTCAATCACATCTGCGAGCTCTTTTCTAAGGGCATCGCGTGCTACGTCGGGAACTTGGGCCAGCTCTCAGAAACCAAGCTCTTTGCCACCACCGTCATCGTCGACAGCCTAACAGGCACAAAGTTCAACTGGCATGGCTGGTTCTGCAACAAGATCCATGAGCTTGCCCAGGACTTTAAGTATGTGAAGGGTAGCAACGTCAAAATCCTTCGCAAAGGAAAGCTGAAGTTTTTCTCCAGAATCTCCTTCGCACTGGAGAAAATCTTTCCTGACAAAGTATGGACAGACACCACCGATTACAAGAAGACCACAATTTTCTACGACTTGTGGAAGTCGAAGAAAATCCCAATCGATCTGGGACTTCATCATGTTGAAGTGCCCGCTGCTGCACCAGTTGCCGAAAGGCAAGTCGAAGTGATCCGAACCAAGCGAGCCGCTTCACCCGGGAAGCGAGCTGCGCCGAAGCGAGCGAAGAAGAAAATGAAGCGAGTCACTTCGCTGGTCAAGTCAAGCGAGGCTGAGGAGCAGCCGCTTGAGGAGACCGAAGTTACCCAACCCCAGCCATCACCCACCAAAATCCAAACTCCCCCACCTCAAACGCAGACACCCCCAATCCAAACCCAAACTCAACCACCACCAGAACCCAAGCCTCATCCTCAGCCCTACCCCAAACTCAAAAATCCCCCCTCTCTCCACATGAAGAAGAATCAGCTTCTTCTTTCCAACTACCCCCAATCCCACTCCTCAGCGCAGACCCTACTGCTACATTCACCATATTCCAACCAACCCAAACCCAGCAACCAGCCACTGAAACCATCCAAATCACCGAAACCTCCCAAACCTCATCATCAACCCAATCCCCTTCCTCATCGGCAGCTACAGCCGATACCGCCCAAACTACCGGAACTGTTGTTCCAACATTCCAAATTCCCACAGTCTCTGCAGAGATGAAAGCTCTCGTACGATATGTTAAGGATAGAGAGCAGGCTGCGGAGACAATCTCAACTCGCTACTCCTCAGTACCGATGTCTGACGAGTTTTTCACCAAAACCGTCGACTTTCTCACCTACATCACCTACCGCGGAACAGAGTATTACAAGGTCTTCAACCTTCTAAAGGCCTTTAAAGAGGAAGAACTGATTCGCATGGAGGCACAGCTGCTGGACTTCATTGGAGAGAATGGTTTCCACGCATTCCTAGATGGGACCAGCTTTTGGGACAAGTTGGATGCCAAAGTGAAGCGAACCTATCCAGACGCTTCACTCCCTGAGCATGTGCCGACCATCCATGAACAGCGGCTGATGAGGAATCATGCAGAGGAGGTGCAAGTGAAGGAAGTGGAGATCTCAAATCTTCAAAGTGAGATCTCCAAGAAGGATGAGGAGTTGAACAAGAAGGTAGTAGAAGTCAAATATCTTCGAGAAGATTTTGACAGGAAGAAGGGAGAGTTGGAGAGAAAAGTGGAGGAACAAGGAAAACTGTTGGAGGAGAAGGAGAAGGCGTTGGAGGAGAAGGTGAAGCTGGTCGGAGACCAGGAGAAAACCATCACTGAACTCAAGCAGTCGCTTGAGGCTGAGAGGAACAGGCTAAAGGGCATGACTGCCAAGTTGGTAGCTGTAGAGAAGGAGAAGACCACACTTGTGGAAAATCACAAAGAAGAGATAGAGAAGATCTCTGGACATACTGAAACGATGAGGAGAGTGGTGGAGGATAAGGTTGGAGAAGTAATTAAAATGAACTGTCACATGGCTCGAGCTGCAATTCAGATAGCTGCTCAAGCAAAAGAGATTGATTCAGTCAATCTAAAGAAGTCAGAACTGGCTAAACAAATTGATCAAGCTCAGGAAAAGGCCAGTGAGTTTGCAGTCAGAATTGTCGAAGGTGCTCAACTTCGTGTGACGCTCAATAGCCAAGAGAGTGCTATCGCCACTGCAAAGGCAGAACTTGAAGCCTCTCAGGACTTCCTCAATTTCACTATCGAGGAGGAGCGCAAACAAATCCGTGCGGAGATCGAAGCGGAGCTGGCCGCTCGCTTCAAATCCGTCGAATCGCTTGAGAGGTTGATGTCTCCTCTGTCAAGGAGAGGGAGAAGCAGTGTGAGTACCTGCTAGAAGAAATTTCAGTGAAAACGGCGGAGATAGTGCTATCCGAAGAACATGTCTTCGCGACACGGACCGAGAAGATGTTCCACGCCGTTTTCAACAAGTTTGAAGAGCTACGCCAATCTATCTCTGGAAAGATGATCGCTTCAACCCCCGGCAGTGATGATGCCAAAAAGGGGGAAAGTGTTGCGAAGAAAAGTGCTGAAATCCAGGAGATACAAGGAGGAGTTGGAGGAAGTGGAGTTGAAGACGAGAAGGAAGTAGATGATGAAGCTCGAGCTGAGCTTGCAAGGAGAAAGGGCAAAGATAAACTCACTGAAGAGCCCCGCAAGCCGGTTGAGGGGAAGCTGCTTGGCTCTTCCATTGCTACTCACCCTCCTGTTGTTTTGTTAACCAGGGAACAAAGGGAGCAGCAAATCGCAGCAGATGAGGCCCTCGCCCGCGACTTGGAAAAGCAATTTGATCTGAAGGCTCTTACCGAATTCCAAGTGCCCGCTTCAGCCTTCGCTCCCGCTTCAACTTTGGCGCTCACTTCATTGACTGCTGGAGCCACTTCATCCAGTCAAGCAGCCATTCCTCCAAGTGCCTCAGAGAAGAAGAAAGAGATGCCTCCACCGCCACCACCAAAACAGACACTGAAGCGGACTGTCCCCGAAGCGAGAGAAGATGATCCCGAGGCCAAGCGCCAAAAGATCAAGAAGTCAGTCGCTTCACGATCTGATCATATGGAGAGGAGAAGGAAGAGAGGAGAAGAGAAAAAGAATGAAGAGGAGAAGGAGAGAAGAATCAAGGCAAAGCGTCTAGAAATCATTGACGGCCGGATCGAGGAACACTTCAATGAAGTGAGACTCATCCAGTCCGCCCTCACTCGAAGCGCCTTCATTCCCTTCCTGCCAGAAGAATCAGAGGCGTGCGTAACTCAAGCATGGATGGACACTTGCTACGTTACCACGAAGGAAATGATCGACTCTGGTTGCTACCCACGCAAGGAAGAGCAAGAATATATTCGCAGGCAACTTATTGAGATGCTTCCGAAGTGGAGCACTAAGACGAGTGCGAAATTCAACGCTATCATGAAGGAGATGTCGAGCAGGACAGAAGAGGAGCTTGTTGTGCGTAGGAATGAACATCCTGATGCTCGAGAAATTGAGCAATTCATCCCCAAAGATCTACTTGAGCAGTGGCTGTACTACAAGGAGAAGTTCATCAAAGCTTACTACTACTGGGAAGTAGTGCCACTGCAGGATGAGTGCTCAAGGATCAATGCACTCAACAACTTTCTCTGTGCCTACAACGAGAAGTTAAGGCGGAAGATCTTCACATTGGCAGAGCTTGCTGAGCCTAAACCTCTAATCGTCAAAGTACCTGCCTCGAAGGACTTCCCCATGCCATTCCTGCCCGGCACAAGTGTCCCCGATCGAAGTATCATTGACAAAGAGGTGGACGAAGCTTTCAAACTGGAGTATACCTAGAGGAGACCGAGCATATACAATGTCGGTACTTTGGAAGTGAAAGTTCTCTCTGCTTATGTCATTGAAGAAGAGAAGAAGGAGGAGAAGAAGGAAGAAGAGAAGGAAGACAAGGACGAGGCTGCAGGAAATCTTTGAATTTCAAGTCTCGATATTTTGTGAACTGTTGTTCAAATCTATCTCATTTAAATTTTTGTCACCTTGTATCATTTACAAGCTTTGTGAATGATTTATCCTTATGCTACAAAACTCAAACAACTTAACCGAAAAAAAAAGGGGAAAGGAACTTAAAAGAAAATTTTCAAACGAACATGCAAAGGAAGCAGTCGCTTGAAGTTCCTTCCACGGTTAAGCAGGCTAATTCTCTTAGTCTAAAATCATTGGGTTTTGGCATCATCAAAAAGGGGGAAATTGTTGGGAATTGTTAAGGACAAACATGTTAAGGGGGAACCTATAAGGGACATTTTAATAAATGAAGTATTTGTTTTGATTTGATCCCAAAACCCCAAGTGTTCTATTCCCAAACGACCCATTTTGATGTAGAAAATAGGTTAGAAATTTTTCTAAGCCTACACTGTTAGGATGGCTCAAATTTTGCTTAGGTTTTTAGACTGCAGAAATCCCAAGTGAAGGCCACTCACTTGAGTGTGTTTTTCAAGCGAAGCGAGTCTACCGAGCCGAAGTGAAGCGTGCCGAAGAATAGCGAAGCGAAGCGAGCGCTACAGTGGAATCG
Organism: Thymus mandschuricus; assembly: GCA_029379335.1. Lineage (NCBI taxonomy): Eukaryota > Viridiplantae > Streptophyta > Magnoliopsida > Lamiales > Lamiaceae > Thymus > Thymus mandschuricus. The sequence continues at coordinate 6,929,121 of CM057082.1, read as the reverse complement.
AAGCGAGTCCACCAAAGCGATGCGAAGCGAGCGCTACAGTAAAAAGCCAAAGCGAGTCAACGCGGGTCAACATTTACTAAAGCAGTCACTTGGAGAACTCACTTCCCAAGTACTCGCTACAGTATGACCTTGAAGCGACTCAACTCAAAGCGGACGCTACAACTTCAAAGCAAAGCGAGCCACTACCTACCAGATAGCGACAGCACAATTCCCGCTCCGATTTTGAACTCCAGTCAACTTGAGATCGTAGCATTAATTACGAGATCTCCACGTGTCGAATGCGGAGTGGAGCAGAGGAGTTGACTGCCAGGCCGACAAGGGCGCCGCTACAGTACTGGCTCGCTCCAGTTACTGTTAGGTTTGTAACTTAGCCATTTTCGGCAAAGTGCCAAATCTGCACGCCTGAAAAGCTGTCCGCCTGTGCAAGTATTGTCGAGAGGAGGACAGACAAGGCCACCTACCAAGCAACGGATCTCGGCAACCCTCCGCCTATAAATAGTGAAGGATGAAGACAAAGAGAAGGTAGAACACTACTTGAGCATTCGAGCGCCTACTGCAAACAAACACTCCAAGCCTTTGAGCAATCTTCGAGTCTTTGTTTTCAAGTGTTCTCTGAGTTCCTGTCTCATCGGAACTCGTCTTCGCAACCTTCACACCTAGAATTCTAAGCCCATTCCATATCTCAGCTTAGAAGAAGAGCTCTAGCCAACTTTACACTTACTGTAAAGAGCTCTTCATAGTGTGTTCGTCGTAAACCAAAAACCCTAACCCTAAGTTCTGTTCGTTAGGTTTTTGTGTTCGTCGTTAGGTTGTTTCGATCCAAGGCTCTACTTTCATCGATTGTAGAAGCCTCGATCATAGAGTCTAGATCCAAGCTTGCACTTACCTCGTTCGTGTAAAGCTCGATCGAAGCTAGGCTGTAAGGAGAGCCCGCAATCTCCCTGTTGCCGAACTGAAGCGAGTGAAGCTTCCAGTCCAGTTAGGTTTTAGTAGTGAACCCGCAATCACTGCGTCTATCGTCAGATCCAAGCGAGTGAAGCTCGATCTCGACTAGGTTTTTGAAGGACCCGTAACCTTCAAGTTCTTGAGTGAAGAGAACAGTTGCTTCGTGCAACAAAGTGGACGTAGGAGTTTCATCTCCGAACCACTATAAATCTCTGTGTCGTATCTCTCTAAACCCTAAACTCTTTATTTTCCTTGTTTGATTATTCATTGCACTTGCATCTAAACAAACACAACTTGGAACTTTAAATACTTAGGAAAGATTTAGCTCACCAAATTCCGCATCTAGAGTAAAGTCTCACTCTTGGTCAAGCTCTAAGCTTAGGTCAAGAGAATCGTGAATACTTTAGATCTAGCTCTCGGCTAGGTCTTAGTGTTTCAAGCGAGCACTTTACTTCATACTCTGAGTTAAGGAAAAGAAGTTGAAAAACTTCAAAATACGTATTCACCCCCCCCCCCCCTCCTCTACATATTTTTCCTATAATAAATCGGGACCAACAATATCGATTTTAGATTTGTTCTACAAGTGAAGCAGCAAAAGAGAATTAGATAAGTGAACAAAAGACTTTTTCATTCATTAACAAAAAGTTTTGGGTTTACAAGCCACTTAGGCTGATGATTACAAAAGCTAAGAAAAGGAAAAGAAGGGATCAACTGACCCCGCCGGAAGGCTCAGTCTCTTCCACCTCGGAGCCTTTTGGCTGTTGCACCTCGGCGATGGTCTCTTTAAGCACCAGGGTGGTAGTCTCTTCGCCCTGCCTCTCATCTTTAGCCGACTTCGGTGATGGAGGAGCATCTTTCAACTCCTCGGCTATTCGAGCAAGCCACACCTCGAACTCTCCGTCCCGTTCGACTTCGTAGTTCCGCACGTCCTCGGCAGACAAAAGTGTGCGACGACTAGCTAATGCCTCCACCACCGGGAAGGAAGAGGTCTTTTTCAATAGCACCTTGCCGTAGGTGCGGAGGAGATCGTCTTCCGTAATATCCTCATAATCATATTTATCCTTGTCCAAATCAGGATAATCAACGGCGACTCTATCCAGGACCTCGGAGGAACTGCGAATGCCCATCGGCTCGTTCAGGTTAGCCACCAGCGAGCTAAATGTGTTACTCCGGAAGATCCGCTCAGCTAGAGCGCGCAAAACCTCGGCCTGGACTGACGCAAGATCCTGCTCCCGAGCTCGAGCAGCCACCAGCTGCTTCTCGAGGTGGGCGACTGATTGGTGTGTAAATGTTAGGATTTTCGTAATGTTTTTGAGTCCGTTTTCGTTATGTTTTGTGTCTTTGTAGCTATGATTTGGGTGTTTCGAGTATTTTTATTGATAGGGATCATGGGAGCCGAGAGAAGGAGAAAGAGCGAGAAAAGGACGGAAAAAGGAGTGCAAATTGGATAATTAGCGCGGATCAGTTGGAGCGCCTGCTCCGTGGCATTGGAGCGCTCGCTCCGTGAACAGTGGTAGAGGATTTGCATGGCAGCTCGGGAGCGCTCGCGCTAAGCCTTTGGAGCGCTCGCTCCAGTCAAGATTTCAAGATGGAAAAAGCGCAGCTACTTTGGAGCGCCCGCTCCCGTCCTTTGGAGTGCCCGCTCCACGCCTGGCGTGTTTTATTAATTGTTTCCTTATTGGAGTCGAACTTCTATCTTATTATATATAGGCCATTAAGGCACGAATTAGAACAACCTTTTACCTTAGTTTTAGCTCTAGTTTCGCATTCAAATACTCTAGTCCGGATCGCTACTTCGTTCTTCAATTAATTCAAGTTTTTATTTAGTTCTTCGTTCTTCGTTTAATCTCGTAAGTTCTTTATTGCTTTCTTTAATTTGATTTAATTGCTTTCCTTAGTTCTAGATTTACTTTCGTAATTGCTTCGTTTAGTTTCATTCGTTTAATTTAGTTCGTTTGATTTCAAGTTCTTAGATTAGGTTCGTTTTTCTTAGTTTTCAATTCCTCCGCTTTCAAGTTTACGTAGTTAGCTTTATTTGCTTAGATTTTCAGATAAAGTTTATTTCATGTCTAGATTCATTTTCGTTTCTTTCGTTGCTTTCTTTATAGCTTTCTTCTCGATTCTTGCCTAGTTAGTTTATTTGCTTTCATCTAGTTTAATTCTTTAGATTAATTAGTTCGATTTATTTCTTTGTTTTCTAGATTAGATTTATTTACTTGCTTTGATTTAATTGCTTTAATTTATTCTATTGCCTAGGATTTAAAAACCCAAAATTTTTATTTACTTGCTTTCTTAGTTTAGGTTGTTTTTACTACACAGTTCTTTGTCCTGTTAAGTTTTCCTTGAGATTCGACTTAGGTTTTTACTTACTAAGTGCTAGGATATATTTCGTTATATTGCGAACACTTTTTAGTGAAACAAATTCTGGCGCCGTTGCCGGGGAAAACTTTAGGCTATTTAATTGTGTGGTATTTTATTTTATTTTATTTGTTTTGATCGATTTCTTCTTCTTTCCATCGGTGCGTTTAACCCGTTTGTTGAGTGTTGTTTATGCATGGTCGCCGAAGTCTTCAAAGGAATTTAGCGCCCTACTTCGACAACATCCATCAAAGGAAAGCGATTTTAGCCGCGAAGAAGGAGGAAGAAGTTGATTTCAAGGACTACGGACTAGTCCTATTGTTTGCTGAGACCGAAGCGATGGCACGATATATGGGAGATTTTGCTCGCCCTACCTTCACTGCCACTACTTCGGCGATTGTTCTGACGGAAGCGGTCAGAAATCACGAGCTGAAACCTCACCACCTGGCGTTGCTCCCTTCCTATCACGGGCTGGCCAACGAGGATGCACTGACTTTCATTCGGGAGTATTGCACCGTCGTGCAGTCTTTTCCGCTATCAGGCCTCACGGAGGATAACTTGAAGATGAAGTGATTCCCCTACACTCTGAAGGATCGGGCAAAGTCATGGTATCTGTCGTTCCCAGCCGAATCTCTCCACACTTGGAATGAGGTGTGCGAGAAGTTTATGTTGAAGTATTATCCCAGCCGCAAGACTCAGGAGGTGCGGTCGCAAATCATGAATTTCTCTCAGGACCACGACGAGCCATTTCATGAGGCTTGGGAGAGATTTATGGACTTACTTCAAAAATGTCCTCACCATCAGATGGCTCCTGAGCTTATTTGGCAGTACTTCTACGATGCATTGAACCAGACCTGCCAATTTATGGTGGACAGCTCGGCCGGAGGCAACATTGCGGTCAAGACAGCCGATGACATGAAGAAGATCTACGAGACACTTGCCGCTAGTTCTCAACAAAAGTCATCTAGCCAAGGAAGATGGAGGCAAAAGCAGTCACTATGAGCCCTGACATGACGAAGCAGATGGCCGATATGTTGAGAGATCTCGAGAATCTAAAGATGAAGCAGAACGCACCGGCACCTCAAGTGGAGAATAGGAAGCCGGACCAGTGCGACATTTGTGGAGAGCTAGGTCATATCAAGGAGGTTTGCGAAAATATGGGATCGTTCACATACGAAGGAGGAGCCGACGTCTATGCCGCTCAAGGTTACATGCCCCCACCTCAAGGTTATCAAGGAGGATGGAATGCAAGGAATCAAAATTCTGGTGTGAGGCCACCTCAAGGGCAAGGTACGAACCCGAATTTCCAAAATCGTCGCCCCCCTCCATATAATAATCCCTACCCTCCTCAAAATCCATACTATTCCTCTCCACCACCATATTATCCACCTCCACAATATCCTCCCAATCCTCAATATCCTCCAAATCCCTACTATCCACCACCTCCATACTACCCCCCTCAACCTACTCCTACACCACCACCATCATATCCAAATTCTCGTCCTCAAGGACCTCCACAAAAGCCTCCCGTCGATGAGGATCGTCTCCACGCACTTGATGCGAACATGAAGAGGCTCGAGTTGGCCATTGGACAAATTTCTAGTTCCATGCACCTGATGCAACAACCGGGGCGAATTCTGAGCCAAGGGATTCAACCACAACAAGCCAACGAGGTGCAAGCCCCATACCCTCCATATGTTCCTCCGATTCCGCCCCAACATCCGCCAACTTATCAAGCTCAATCAATTTCGGTATTGAGGGATGGAAGTACGGTGGATAATGGTGTCGTCATGCCCGATATAGGAGGAACGGGCCCAACAAATGGACGTTGGGACCCGAGCAGCAGCTGGATCCCGTCGAGAAGCAGTTCCAGCGCGCGGCATATGGAGCGCCCGCTCCAGACCTTGGAGCGACCGCTCCCTTTTCAGCAAAGTTCAAGTTCCAGCGCGCATCATCTGGAGCGCCCGCTCCAAGACTTGGAGTGCTCGCTCCCCGTCATCCAGAATAAATCTTTGTGCGAGGCACACCTGGAGCGCCCGCTCCCATCTTCGGAGCGCCCGCTCCCTCTCCAGCAGAATTTTAAATCCAGCGAGCCGCGCATGGAGCGCCCGCTCCAACACTTGGAGCGTCCGCTCCCGTCCCCTGTTACGCCTCCAGCCACCGAAACAGAGGAGAAAAAGGAGGAGACCAATTTTCACAAGGCGCCCAATCCTTACGTCCCTCCTATCCCTTTCCCGAGCAGATTGAAGAACAAGAAGCAAGGCGAAGACAAGTCAATGAGGAGTCACACTGTGGCAGCCATCGGAGCTAGCCAAATTCGTTCTCACACCTCGCTTACCTCGGTCGGTCATCTCTCATCTCTACCGAAACAAGGTGATCCCGGAAGCTTTACATTAGATGTTGGTTTGGATAATGGGAATCGTGTGTCGGGTATGTTGGATTTAGGGGCAGCGGTGAACTTGATGCCTTATTCGATTTATGAAAGAATGGGTTCAAGGGATCTTAATCCTACAGATTATTACATCGAGTTAGCCGACGGTTCTTTGAGTCGACCCTTGGGAATTATGGAAGATGTTGCTTTACTTGTGGGAGGTATTCGAGTTCTTGCCGATTTCGTTGTGCTTGACGTGGGGCGAGGAGCTAGGAGTGGGAAAGGTCATCTTCTCTTGTTAGGGCGACCTTTCATGGCGACAACTCAAACTCAAATCGACGTTGGATCCGGAACATTGAGCATGGCCGGGAAAGGAGGTTCGGTGACATTTTCGGTGTTTCGGAACTCTCTTTCAATTCCTTCGTCCTCTCTTCATAGTTGTTCTTATGTTAAGCTTGCTAACCCTCTTGTTGAGGAAAATTTTCATGAGGATTTTAATAGGGTAGCAGGTTTTGAAGAAGTCATTGAAGATGAAGAAGAGGATGACGAGTTCTTTAGTTGCGTGGATGAGGAAGAGGACATCGAGCAACGTCTACGGGATTTGGAGGAGATTGATGAAATAGAAGAGGAAAACTCGCCACTACATCGAATGCGAAGATCTATAAGGATAAGGTGAAGAGGCCCCATGACAAGAAGATTGCCTACGAGGAGTTCAAGCCCGGGATGAAGGTACTCCTTTGCAATTCTCATCTTCGTCTCTTTCCGGGCAAACTCAAGTCGAGATGGGAAGGTCCTTACACGGTGGTTCGAGTTTTTCCCCATGGAGCTGTGGAGATCAAGAATGAAGATTCGGGGTACATATTTTCAGCTAATGGTCAATATTTGAAACCGTACATCGACGGAGAGACGTTGAGTCAAACGATTGAGACCATTTTTATCTCCGATCCCCCTTCTTTTTATTCTTGATTTAAATTTTGTAAGTCAAGCTAATGACGTTAAAAGAGCGCTTGGTGGGAGGCAACCCACGTATTTATTTTTTTTTTTTTAAAAAAAAAAGGAAAATTTTCTGCAGATTAGCGAGAGGGGAGTGGAGCGCCCGCTCCCTCACTGCAGAGCGCTCGCTCCCACTTGGCGTTGGATTTAAATTTCAGCGCAACCTGTATGGAGCGCTCGCTCCCTCTTTTCGGAGCGCCCGCTCCACCTCGACGAGTCAGGTATATTTTCTATCTTTTCTTATCTATTTTCTTTCTAATTTTTTTCTTTTCTTCATTGTGCACAAACCCTAGCCCCCATTCCTCTCTATCCTTCCACCGTGTACCACCTGCCGTCCGTCGCCCAAGCCACCGGAGACGCCGCCTCCGACCGCCGTCGTAAGCACCATCGTCAATTCACCGTCAACCATCCGACTGCCGTCGTCCGCACCACCACTATTCGCCACTGCCGCCATCGTCCGTCAGCAGTTCCCGCCGACGATGTCCACACCCCCGTCAGCAGTTCCCGCCGTGAGTTAGTTTCTGCAGGTTCTGGAGCGACCGCTCCACTCAGGACGCGCGCCCGCTCCCTTCTGTCAACCGGGAGCGCCCGCTCCCTTCTTCAGGAGCGCCCGCTCCAGTGGGCTTGCGCCAGTGTCCGCCAATTTTCAATTCGAAATTCTTTTGTTTTTTTTCTTTTGTTCCTTTTACGTTTTTCTTCGTTTTCTTCTAATTCTCAGGTCCTACAATGTCGAGGAGAAAGAGAGCAGCCCCGGTTGTTGGAGCGGCATCATCCAATCTTCCATTCTCCGCTCGGATGTCAGTTCGTCCAGTCGGAGGAATTACACCGGTTGAATACGGCGTCTCTTTTCATGTTCCCTTTGATACCGATGACGGTTATGAGGTAACAAATAGGTACCTTCATCTCCGAACTATGGAATTGTTTCCCCCTCGCCATTATTCGCCTATGTTTATTGAGGGATTGCGTCTAGGGGATTCACTTGCTGAATATTTAGAGGTCCTAGGTTTAACCCAGTATTTTAATAACCAATGGGAGGGGCATGATATCTTGTGCTTGGAAATGTTGTGTACTGCTAGATTAGGGAAGAATACTGATGAGGGTCAAGAGGATGAGACTGCTTTTCTGTGTAATTTGGGTGGTATTTTCTGTGAAGTTTCTTGCTATCGTATGCGTGAGATTTTCAGTTTCCACTATTCTGATAATGCTTCTCAATTTGTGCCTCATGATTTTAATTATTTTAATGCTTGGAGAGAGTTGACTGGATGTACTAACTGGGGTCAGAAGGGTGCTCCTGTGTTTATTTGTGATAATTCCCTGTTACTGTTGCATCGTTTTCTAGCATTCAATGTAACAGGAAAGGTTGAAGGAAGTAAGGTTAGTGGCCCAGAGTGTTACTTGTTATGGGCTGCTAAGAATAATGTGCAGGTTAGCATTTCCCATTTCATATGGAACCAGATTATAGGCAACCAGTCGAGGCACAATGCACTTCCCGCTCTCTCTCAGATAGCTACGGGGATAGCTCGTTATATGGCAGTTCGATTTTATCCCAGCCCTCCGATGTCTCTCGTCCCGAGCCGAGAGATCACCCCAGCTGAGCTCATCAATGGCTCATACTTATCTTCCCCTACTCAGTTCAGGCCATGGCATCTGCGGAATTCGGTCAGGAATTACATTGTCATCCATGGAGCACCGGCCGAGCACGAAGAAATTCAAGGGGATGACATGGATGAAGGAGCCGGAGCTGCACAACCCGAGGCACCCCCCGAGTACTTTCGGACATATCAAGAGGGGTTCAACACGTTTCAGACCGGGTTGTTCGAGAGATTGGACTCCCATGCCACTCTATTTCAGTCGATGACGACGAATATGGAGAATTTGGGCCTTCAGATGCAGAATATGGGGACGAGAGTCCAAGGGGTGGAGAATCGAGTTTATGACATCGAGCGCCATCTCGTGAGGTATACCGATTTTCGTACTACTTCTTCTTCTCAGACACCTTGGGATCCTAATGATCCAAATGATCCTCGAAATTTTCACCCTTGATAGCTATTTGTTTTTCTTTATTTTTATTTTTATTGTTTTTGTCATTTTAAGAGATATTACGCTTGTTTGGTATTTTTGTCTTGGTTTGTTTTGTAGGTACTACTTGGAATTTCTCGGGATTTCAAGTGTGTTGGTCGACATTGTGCGATAAGTTCATTCTATCCCTTCCTTTTTATTTTCTCGCAATGAGGTCATTGCTTGATTTTAAGTGTGTGTGTGTGTGTGTGTGGGGGGGGGGGGGGGGGTCTTTGAAACCTTGGCATGATGTGTTTAATTTTGTTGAGTCTTAGGAGTTAATTGAGTCAAATGAGCATGTGATGATAGTATTGTGGATTTGGCCGATGATAGAATTTTTATTGATTTTTTGGAGAAAAAATTCATGATCTTTATTATGCATGGAACCTTGGCGAAGCGACGCATTTTATTCATTGAATTTGAAGTATGCTATGATGTCGGGAACTAGTTAGTTTGAACCCGTGAGATTTGAGCTATTTGTGCATATTTATGCCTATTCTTTGATTGAGTGATCATGCATGCTTCGTTGTTTCTAGAACTTGCCTTGTTTCTCCATCAAGACCTTAGTATATTTACGAACTAGGAGATGATCTTAGGCCATCTTTCTTTAGCCACATGATCCCTATACACTAACCTTGTTCATTAACCTTTGTTTACCCCTTTTGAGCCTTTGTTAGCCGTTCTTTGTAAAACCGGATGATAGGAGGTTTGGATGGTTATGGGTATCCTTAGTTGTAGTTGGTGATATAGGAGGAGATAATTGGAAAATATTTGTTGTGGTGTAGAAGGAGAGAAAGAGAAGAAATTTTAGATGCTTGTTTAGGTGTAGTTAGCTATCCCTATGAGCTTAGAAAAAAAAAAGGAAAAAAGAGATGAGAAAAAAAATAGAGCCTTTGTTCAAATTAGAAAGAACATTTATTAGTTGAGCTCTAGAAAAAAAAAGAAAAAAAAAAGAAAAAGAAAAAAAATAAGCATAAGGGGATAGTTAGCTTTGATTTGTATAGTTGATATTTTAGCATCTTTGAGTTTGTATTTGGTGTGTTGGAGGGTAGAAGATGGAGATAAAAATCCATACTTTGGTTGGAGTTGAAAAAGAGGTTGATGATTTAGAGCATTTTGAGTCACTTAGCCTATATATTCCCTACCTTAACCAATGTCCCTACATTACAAGCTTATATAATGACCTTTTTGATCCTAGTTTTTAAGTATTACATTAGGTGGAGATGTTGAGATTGAAGGCAAGCCTATGGTAAACATGTTGCATTGCATTGATGTTGAGTGAACCCTCTTGATATGCGTTATATTACATTTTTTTTCTTTGAGAGAGTTGAGTGTTCACTTTCATATACAAAATTTCACATGTTGGAGAGTGTTCTTTGATGGATTAGCATACTTTGAATTAGTTGAGTAAATTGTGTTGATTGATGCTAAGGTTGTGTGCATAGTTTTGATCATGATCATGAGAGTTTGTTTTTCGAAAAGTTTTGAGGCCTATATAGTTCACAATACTTGAGTCTATTGTTTATTTTGTTTTTGTATTGCTTGAGGACTAAGTGTGGGGGATTTTGATTGGTGTGTAAATGTTAGGATTTTCGTAATGTTTTTGAGTCCGTTTTCGTTATGTTTTGTGTCTTTGTAGCTATGATTTTGGTGTTTCGAGTATTTTTATTGATAGGGATCATGGGAGCCGAGAGAAGGAGAAAGAGCGAGAAAAGGACGGAAAAAGGAGTGCAAATTGGATAATTAGCGCGGATCAGTTGGAGCGCCCGCTCCGTGGCATTGGAGCGCTCGCTCCGTGAACAGTGGTAGAAGATTTGCATGGCAGCTCGGGAGCGCTCGCACTAAGCCTTTGGAGCGCTCGCTCCAGTCAAGATTTCAAGATGGAAAAAGCGCAGCTACTTTGGAGCGCCCGCTCCACGCCTGGCGTGTTTTATTAATTGTTTCCTTATTGGAGTCGAACTTCTATCTTATTATATATAGGCCATTAGGACACGAATTAGAACAACCTTTTACCTCAGTTTTAGCTCTAGTTTCGCATTCAAATACTCTAGTTTAGATTTCCTTTGTTCGATCCGGATCAGTACTTCGTTCTTCAATTAATTCAAGTTTTTATTTAGTTATTCGTTCTTCGTTTAATCTCGTAAGTTCTTTATTGCTTTCTTTAATTTGATTTAATTGCTTTCCTTAGTTCTAGATTTACTTTCGTAATTGCTTCATTTAGTTTCATTCGTTTAATTTAGTTCGTTTGATTTCAAGTTCTTAGATTAGGTTCGTTTTTCTTAGTTTTCAATTCCTTCGCTTTCAAGTTTACGTAGTTAGCTTTATCTGCTTAGATTTTCAGATTAAGTTTATTTCATGTCTAGATTCGTTTTCGTTTCTTTCGTTGCTTTCTTTATAGCTTTCTTCTCGATTCTTGCCTAGTTAGTTTATTTGCTTTCATCTAGTTTAATTCTTTAGATTAATTAGTTCGATTTATTTCTTTGTTTTCTAGATTAGATTTATTTACTTGCTTTGATTTAATTGCTTTAATTTATTTTATTGCCTAGGATTTAAAAACACAAAAATTCTATTTACTTGCTTTCTTAGTTTAGGTTGTTTTTACTACACAGTTATTTGCCCTGTTAAGTTTTCCTTGAGATTCGACTTAGGTTTTTACTTACTAAGTGCTAGGATAGATTTCGTTCTATTGCGAACACTTTTTAGTGAAACAACGACCTTGCCCTTGGTGATGGCGAGGTCGGATCTCGCTTCGTCGAGCTGCTTCTGCAGCTCTTTCTCCTTTGCCTCGCCGGCAGAAATATCTAAAGCGAGGCGGAGGTTCTCTTCCTACAGCGTCTCCATTTTCTCCGCTGTGCGGGAAAATCTCTTCACGACTTCTTGGATAAGCCGCACCACGGTCTTGGAGGCCCGAGTCAAATCGTCCACAGTGGACTTCGCACTCTGCAAATTATTCAACAGTCAGACCATGCCATCTTGCAAATGAATATACACATTTTCATGAAAGGCCAATACCTCGGGAAATGGCAAAGGTGGAGCGCGGAAACCTACGACCTGCAGCTCGGGCTCGGACGAAGCAGTATTATCCGCCGAGTCGCGGAATCCCAAAATATCCAGCCTTTCGAAAGGATGTGAAACGGGCAAAGGGGAGATCGGCACCTTGGGCACCTCGGTCTCCGTCCTTTCGGACGAGGACACGGACACCTTCTTCTTCCCTTCGGCACTGGAAGTCGAGGTATCCGCTTTCCTCTTACGGGATGTCGCAGTCTTCTTTTTGATGATATTCACTGCACATAATAACAAACAATTAGTCACCGGGGTGAGAGTTAAAGAGAGAAGAAAAAGAAGGGCAAAGGGACCTCACCCCTCCCCGGTACCACCTCGGTGAAAGGATGGCTCAACGCTAACTCAACTAGCTCGGCCTCAGTGAATTCGTTAGGTATTTCATCGAGGATATTAAGGGACCTCACCAACGAGGCGTGTTCCTTTTTGGTATTTCAAGGGTTTCATAGCGCCCTCTTGCCATGAAAAATCGAGGGCGCCGCCGAACTTACAATAAAAAAATCTTTTATGCCAGTCAGGCACCTTGGAGGGGGATTTAACCCTAAACAACTGCCGAGATGATACAAAATACCACTCCCCCTTCCCGACCTTGAAACTATACATTACACCGAAAATCTCCGCAGTAAAGGAAGACCTAAGCGTTTGCAGGCTACCCCCAACCCTGTAACTTGCAAAATCCCATTGGGATAAAACTGGGCAAGGGAAATACCGAATCTATTATAAATATTGGTGTAGATAGAGGGGAAAGGAACTCGAAGACCAGACCCAAGGTGATCTTAAAAATGTTAACAAAACCGAGAGGGGGAAAAACAAGCCCTATCTCCTTCTTTAGGTCGTGCCAAGACGACAGACGGGGAAAAACCATACCGACGCACGATATCGTAAATATATGACGTCGATAGAACGGAATCAGAGTTAGATATTGTTCCGGTTGCATATCTATCTCCCGAAAAATTGACAGTTTCAGGAAAGGGATGGGGAGATGCAGTTAGTGACGGCACTAAGACTATTCAACGGTGTAAAAACAGGCTCGTAAGAGACGTAGAAGGGGGCGACGAAGCCATGGAAACTTACTTGTGATAAGAGCAGTGAAGATATGCAGAAAATCGCAAGGTTGATGACGATGAACAGTGGGCAGTGAAAGCTTTTTGAAAACAAGGGTTTCTTTCTTTTTTATAAAGAAAGAGTTAATGAATTTGATTTGCAATTATTGGAGGAATAAAGAGAGGCAAAGCGTAGTAAATACGCCTTTTCGAAACCTACGACGACGTTTCGATTGTCAAATCCCTACTTTATATCAGCTCGGCGACATACCCATAATCCCACGCCTTTTGGGGGAAAGGGGGGATGTGATAGGATACGACCCATCTCCCTAGGCCCACTACGCTCACCTCAGCCCAAATGCAACTCGGTCCAGTCCACGACAAGAAGCCCAACTCGGGCCCATGGAGTTGGGCCCTAAATGCAACGTGGGAAAATGGGGAAAGAAACGGCCACCCACAATCGACGCCAAGCTCCACGTTCATCACCCATGATGAACGTTAGTAGTATAGATATAAAGAGAAGGAAACACATTGTAAACACACTGCAATATACACTTCTCTCTCTCTTTTCCACCCGTGGACGTAGATCGATTGATCGAACCACGTTAAACCTCTCGTGTTCTTTACTTATTCCCATTACAATCATCACAAATTTTCTATGTACTCGGCAACAATGAATTTAGGATTCATCAATTGACATTGTGAATTGATAGCACATCTTCAAAACTTTTGAAGTTGAAATAATATTGCGTGAAAAATTCTTCAGAGTATTGGGGTTAAATGAGTATTACTTATGATCTTAATGATACATCCTTGATGTTGTTTCATACTTAATAATGTTGGATAGGACAAGAAAGTTTTTGATTCCATATATATGATCTTCCTTCAATAAGTGCTTGAACTTCGGAATCACATTTCGATCTATTGTTGCATGGATCCGGTCGCCCTTAATGACAAAAAAAAATTCAAAATAATTTCGAAACGTAAAAAGTAACATGATTATAACTTATAACAAATATATCAAAAATGAATATTACCTCGCGATCATGAAAACCACATTCGTGGCCTAAAACCTTGTTAGAGTAGCGAGGTGTATTGTCATACGATCTCACAAGCCTAAATTTTATTGTAGATTTTTTAGCATTGCTTGGATGAAGGTCTTGAATCAAAGACCACATAGGCATTTTCTAATGTTGAAGTGCTAATAGAATGTTAGAGATATTGTAGAGAAAAAATAATGTGGTTTTTTGTCTTGCATTGGAGGGACTTAAATAGGTAGAGTGTTTTTCTAGAATAGTCTAAAATATAGGGAGATCGAAGTAGAATTCGAAGAGACGATCTAAAATTTTTTCCTATTTCATATAAAAATATTCGCAAGGACACAAAAAAATAAATGTAGGCGGCTACATCTTGAGGGAACAAAAAAAAAAGTAAATATTTACAATAACCGCAAATACAGGGATTTTTAGAAGAATGAAAAACATAATTACAATTCTTGCATGCTTTGTTTTATAGTGTACAATAGATAGCAAAATTTTGAAATCTATTTTTCATTATTTATTTTTTATTCGATTTATTTAAATAATAGGCTGAATAATTGAATTGATGGTGAGATATTGAGTTCGATCTATTGCATTCCTAAAACAAATTTTATATATTTGATATGTCTGTTTATTTTGAAATAACATCAATTAAAATTTAAAATAAAAAGCAATAATGACGTGTCTTAGACACTAATACACCCAAGAAAATATGAGAGTACATAGAGAGGGGAGATAATATTATACATAGGGATGTGGAGAGTCACTATGTCCGCGACAGGGCAATTAAAATATTATTCAAATGGAAAATGTAATTATGGTAAAAAGTAACCACAAAATCTTGTTTTCTGAAAAAAAAAATGTAATAACAATTGTTATTTAAATAATATGGAAAATGGATGTACATTTTAGGCGGGAAAATAGGATGTGAAGAAAGAATATGTTATTAGATATATAATAGATAATATATTTGGGGGCAAACATCAAGAAACAAAATTTGGGTGGATTCATCTTTCTTCATCAAACACTGAACAGGGCAAGCTTCAAAGTATAAAAGTTGAAGGGTAAGTTTTCTTTAATGGTAGTATATTTAAATACACAACTATATATCGGTGATGCTTATTAGGTATTCGCCATTTATCGTTGGACTTTGTTCGTGGCGTAAATAGTTGTAATGTTGTAGTGCTGTAAATAGTTTTTAATGGCTGGATGGTGGAGTGTTTGATTATGTCTATAAATTTGACAGCTAAGCATTCATAATCAGGAACTTTGCTTTCATAGCTCATACTGGCACTTGAATACTTTTTAAATTAAAAAAAAAAATAAAAAAATCTTTCTGCCTTGATGGTTTTGGTAATATTGCTCAGAACAATTCTTGAATTGATTGTTGATTTTTTATTAGTTGAGAAGATATCTTCAAATTGGTTCTCCTTTTGGTTAATTTCAGGCATCTTCAAATGTCTATAAGATTGTTTACGATAATATATGGCTTCGAGTAACCAAAATATTTTGATTTGCCAAAAAAAAAAAAACAATTGTAATTTTTATACAATTTACTCTATGATCATATGTGGCCTTCAATTCTTCTGTTACTATTTCTTATCAATGATGCATTGATAAATAAAAGCTTCAACTTTTATTCTCTAGAATTTAAATGTGAACAATGCAGAAGTTCAACTTTTGCATCTTCTATAACGTCCCTTTCCCTCGCTTTTATGTGCATCCATTTTTGGTGGCACCAAAAAAATTGATACCTTCGCATTAGTATTCAGGTGTGGCTTAATCCAGACAATGAAGGTGGCTGACATTAACCAAGTCATTTCAGGATTAATATCCATGGTAATATTTTCAACTTTAATTTAATCTTATGCATTATTAGTTTCATATTTAACTATAGACATTCATAATTAATTGTTGATTTTGTGTAGTATACTCCCAGTGGTGTAGTCCGCTAATATTTTGGGTTTTTTCCAAGTCCCATTTCCCGTAATAAAAAAATATTGAGGTAACAATGTATTTAAATTCGCAAGTATTGTATCTACTGAGAATCTACTTGAAATGTTTCATGGGTGTGTTTAAAATTAAGGGCTGAATTGTGCAGTTGTTTTGTAAATTAACACTAACTTGTTGTGCTTTTAAACAGCATCACGACCAGTGCTCGTTCCACCATACATGTGCATGTACGATACTTTATGAATATAGATCTGAATGCAGCTCTTGGTCTTGATAGCAGGGACGAATCTCCATATCAGGACTTCCCTCATATCTCACTACTTAATTCTGATGATGACGACGACATTGTGGATTCACCTACTCTTGGCGATACTCGTGTACCAGACCGAGAAATTTCACCTAGTGTGAACTCTGTTCATGATGCTTCGAGCCCAACCACAAATGTAGGTTTTGGTAACATTGACAGCAATGCAGTTCTTATGGTAGATCTAGAGCATAAGCTGGAGGTTGGTTCTGTATTTGGTAGTCTAGATCAAGCTTATTTGTTTTATTGCGAGTATGGAAGGCGAGGGGTTCTAGCGTTAGATGAGGAGATCAAAAATATGTGGGAAAATAAGAACTATTAGGTGGAAGAAGTTTTTATGTCACTGTGCCGGAACTCCTAATTTAGGAGCATATAGAGATGAGGTTGGCGAGTATCGAATACAAATTAAGCAAACACAATGTGCAACCAAGATAAGGGTTCAGCCTATTAGTCCTGGAGTTTGGAAGAATAGTTTATTGAGGAATGATCACAATCATCCTTTGTTGTAGCCTGATCAGACTTATCTGTTGAGATCGAGCCGAATCCTATCTGAATCCTTTGTTATGCATGAGGCATGACATCGATTCATCACCCAGGTAATAAATTCGAGATTCCTTCAGTAGGAGGCATGACATCTTCGTTTCGTAGCTTAAAGTGAAGCTTTCGCTTTGCAGGTCAGGCTATCACCTGTTCGATAACCTGTGGATATGCTTCAGTTCCATCCCTTTGAAAATCAACATTGTAAGGCAAGGCTTCCTCTATTTCATGCACTTCTTGTTGGGTAAATGTAAATGGTACCTGTAGAGTTATGAAATGATTAGATTAGAACAATAAGGCTGCATAAGTTAAACTTCACTATGTAAATAACACTACATGAATTTGTAGCTCACATTTTCATTGGTACAAATGAGACAAATAGATCCTCATACAAAGCATATCGGGGCTTGTGAGGACTTAGCCACCTAAGGATGCGAGGAAAAGCTAACATGCTCTCGTCAATCATATAGATTCGCAGGTTTGCTATGTCTTGAAATACCTCATAAACCATGTTTGTAGAGCGGGGTCGAAACCATTTACATCAACTGAAACATTTTCTTCATCGCCAAGTTGACTCTGCATTCGATATTTAGGTTCATAAAACTCGGAAACCATGAAATCATAGAAGGCCCGACCCAAAGGGAAAGAATTGACAGCATCAACGTCGTCAAAGATATGGAAGTAATTCATGTCGATTGCGTGATCACAGTAACCTGGACCAAGAACAACCCCAAATAAAAATAAACACATGGCAAGCTTCAAGGCAACAGGTCCACTACCTCCATCTTCGGAACAAATTTCTTTAAACTTCTCCTCAATGTCTCTCATATATATCTTATGAGTTCTTCCGAAGGTAATCTCATGCAAACTTGACCTTGATGGTAGTTCTTGAGAAGCTTCAAACTGAAGACCTGTGATGGATAAATACTCTTTCGGCCCGAAGCAAGCTTCCCCACAAATGAACACAAAGAAAAGAAAGATAGAACCAAAACAAGTACGAAATGCCATAATGATAACACAAATGAACATATTAATTTCATAAACAATAATGCAAATCTCGAATAAATTGCATTAATCATTAATGATAAGTATAATGGAGTAACCATTCAAAACACAACTTCTTCTACAATATTAACCACATATATATTGTTTACAAATCGAACAATTCAAAGGGAAAAACAAATCTACACAAAATCTTTATTTCAATGGCAAATAAGGGCATGCACAATAATCCTCCATGTCCAGAGATTCAATACTCTCGAAGAAGAATTTTTTCGGGAGTACACAACGATTGATAATGATATCAGCTTGGGGGAACTGAAAACTTATAACAATTTTCACATTTTTAACCTCCTATTAATGAAAAAGTCAACATCGGCTCCAATTTTTATTTTTTTTATAAATAAAATCCAAAATTAATTGTAAATCCAAATTTATTAAAAAAAAAAAAAACAGGGGGTAATATATTCTATGGAGGAAAATTACAGGAATCTCCATGAAAGGAACAGAAGAGGCCAATACTTTATGAAAATTGTTTCAGTCAAAGAAGGCTTTTATCACACTATTTAATGCCCAAAAAATTCAACACAATAAACGCATTTATTTCTTCATTTTTGTGGTTGTGGTTTAGGATTCCCATAAATGCAGACCCACAAATTTACAAAATAAATACGTAGTACACTAATCAACAACACAAACCTTTTGTTTCCAGTTTAAACCGCTCCTTCCTTTTCCTCTTGCAACGCTCAGCCATGTCCAGGTTGACAAAACAAGATGATATTTTTGTTGTGGTAGGAGGAGGGTTTTGAAGTAGAACGCACTCTTAACTTTCCAATTCTTCAAAAATCAGGGGTGTTGTTCTTTAACCAATTATATTTCGGTGCTTTAATGGCGAGTGACAAATCGGCGGCATTTAATGCAATCTCATTTTCGCCGGATAAATTTTATTTGTAGTAAACTAAACTAATTTCATTTTATTATGGGTTCCATTTTCATTTTTGTTGCTAAAAAATTAAGTGAATACTTCATAGCTAGTATTATAAAGAAGTCGCTACAAGCAGCGTCCATTAAAATTCTTCATAAACTTGTGGGGATACTTGTATAATTTAAAAATGCAGCAGGAAGTTTCTCGATAAAAAAATCAATTTATGGGCGATTAACTAGGTAAAAGATTTCAATGTACAACTCTATAATAAATGAGATAATTCAATGTTTACAACATACAAAAATTTGTGAAGAATACTATAATTGAATGGAAGAAGCTAGAGTAGGATATAAGTTATAACCCACACTATCAATGCCAACTATCAAAGCCCGGCAAGTTAATAATTTCATTCCACCTTAGCCAAATTTTGACATTAAAATATTTCCGGTCGATCCTAATATCTTTCAAAACAAACATAAAATACACAAGTTATTTGTGATTTTGGTACATTTAATTATAATCCTTTCAAACAAAGTAGAACCATGATATGAACTTTTATAAATTTAAATCTCAAAAAAAAAAAAAAAAAAATATCTAGAACATACTATTAAAACTATAAACTGCATGTACATAATATATATTGGGATAAATTGAAAACCATATGTGATTATTTTTAAGTTATAAATAAAAAAATAATATAAAATTGTACTCCATGTTATATACTACTTACCTTATATAAAATGTGTAGATACATGCACAATATATATACAAGGAAATCAAATATATCCCCTTTAGGGGTGGACTACTGGTTGAAGGGCCAGATTACGATCAATAGATCACGGGTTATTATCTGCACGTCTAGTTCTGATAAACAAAGTCTAAATAAAATCATAATTTCTTCAACTCTCTTCATTTCACAAGACAAAATAGTACAAATTGTAAAATACTACTATGAAGATACTTTAATATATTTATCAAAAATTATAATAAAATTTGGAACTTTATTTGGAGTAACTGAATCTTACTAAATACTTAATCTACTACTCCCTCCGTTTTAGAGATCTTGAGACCTTTCCTTTCGGCACAGGTATTAAGATGAATGTGTCTAGTGTTTAGAGTATATTGTATGCAGAGATATAATGTGATTTAGCGCACCTAGCCACCGGGCTCCTCTCTTTAAAGAGTGACCCGGATTCGATCTCTCGTGGGAGATATAAGGTGGGCTTCGAGAATTTCTAGGAGTTTGGGAGCTTGGCATACTAACATGTAATCTAACAACTAACATTTGTCCGATCAAAAATAAAAATAAAAAAAATATGTGATTTATGTATTTTAAGCATATTTTCAAACTATAGAGCATCATACATGCATAAAAACATATTGATGTTTGATTTTGAATTAAAGATCGGATCAAGACCTTTAACATGATATAAAATTCATAAAAATCGGAGAAGAAACGACCAAGTTATGATAGTTAAAATTTTAAAATTTTAAATTATATTGGGAAACGTACTGATACGTGTGTGAACGATGAGATTCAGTTAAATAATATTAATTGTAATAAGGGATTTACTAATGGTACTATTAGTTCCCTAATTATTTTCCAAATAGAAAAAGTGTTAAGATTTGTGAGTATAGCTGGCAAAATAAGCCCGGCCCGCTGGGCCGGCCCGTCGGACCTGGGTTTGTGGTTGGGCTGGGCCAACAAAATTTAGGCCCATAAGAAATCGGGCCGCAACGGCCCGTCCATATGGCCCACCGGGCTGACCGGGCTTTGGGGCTAAAAAGCCCGTGGTTTTCGGGCTAAAAAAGCCCGCCCATATCTTTGATTTTATTTAATTATTTTTAATTAATTAACCTCATATTTTAATTCTAAAACCCTATTTTCTATACTATTTTTTCTGTCACGCTACTTTGTAATTCAAAACAGAGATTAACTACTATTTTTTTTTGTTTTTTTTTTTTTAATTTAGATGATGAATTGGAAGACATTTAGTTATTTTTTATTGTCTTATTAATTTTATTTTTAGATTTTTGGTATGACTGTATCATGTTACTACTTATTTTATTTTATTTAACTTTTTGCATATTTTATTAAATTATTTTATACATTATTTAATACCTTTAAAATATTAATTTTTAGGAAAAACTTTTTCGGGCCAGTTTAGCCCGTCTGCCCGGCAGCCCTTAGGTGGCCGGGCTGGGTTCGAAATGTAGCAGCCCGAAAATTTATGGGTCGGGCCGGGCCTACATGGAAAAGCCACAAAATCCCGTTGGCCCGGCCCGCTACTTTGCCAGCTCTATTTGTGAGACGGTCCAATAAGAAAATAGTGTTAGGATCTCTAAGACGAAGGGGGTATGTTTTATTACGACGCTCTTTATTCAATAAAAGTTGAACTCAATTAATAATTCATTTCTGCGCAACACGTAAATAATTTGGCCCGTCAAATTTATCTAAAATCGGCCCACTTGTTCTGATCCAACCCGTCAATTAATCTCAGCCCATTCAAAATTCATGACCCAACCCGAGAACCGTGTGCCCACCCCAACTCAAACCCCACCCTCCAATTTCAGAAATAGAGAACTAAATATGACTTCTCTCGCATCGCCCTACTCTCTTTCTTCTTCTCTCTTTTGCCTCCCTCTCTCTTGCCGGTTCCCTCTTCCTGTGTTATCTTTACCAATGCCGTTGGTCTCCGGCTTCCTCTTTTCAACCCGTTTCTATTTTTTAAAACATAATTCATATATTGTGTATATATATATTCCCTAACATTTCTTAATGCAATTAAATTTAATTTTACACTTTTTAGATCCGTATCAGTCAAATCTAGGAAGAAACATGGGGATCAGAAAGAATATTATTGAAGTACATTTCAATCATTTAAAATTATTTCGGTGCAGTTACCATCGATTTTTGTAAGTAAAAAACTAAACCCGTATGAATACACAATTTACTTAAATGTTAAAAATTAAAAATGTACCGCTAATTTGATTTACCACATTTCGGTCTAGTAGGGTCGATTAAATTTTGTGAGTCGTTTTGTTTTAAGTTTTCTATACTCACCATACTAATAACTTACAGTATATCATAAGCATATACTTAGGGGTGTCAGCGGGTGGGTAAAACCCGGATCCGGACCCGCTCAAAAAACAACGGACCCGGACCCGGACCCGGTCCGTTAACAATTGGACCCGGACCCGGACCCGGACCCGGAAACTTAGATGCTACCCGGACCCGGACCCGACCCGTTACAGTGGACCCAGACCCGGAAATTAAAATTGGCTACACCTTTACATTTTTTTAATTTTTAAATTCAATGGCCAAATTCATCAAATTTTTTAATGTTATAATTATATTCTTGAAAAATAGGGGAAGATTGGGTCAAGATTCGTCGGGTCCAAGAAATTGAGATTCATGTCCAGATCCGACGGATCCACGGGTTTAAGGATCTGGACCCAGATCCGTAGCATTTATTTCTAAATTAAAATTTTGAAAATAAAAATTACAATAAAAAGTTTGCAAGGTCCATATCCAATTTTCGGATCGGATCTACCGGATCCGGACCGGGTCCTGGATCCATTACCATACCTAGTGACGTTCAAATCGAAACTTTAATCAATCTTAATATGTAAAAATATACAACATTGATAAGTTGAAAAAACTAAATGGTTGAACTAATTTTGTAAGAAAGAAAAAAAAATTAATTTTAAAAAAAAAATCCGGTCGGGTCGGACCCGGACCCCAAAGTAGCGGGTCGGGTCGGGTCGGGTCGGGTCTGCTACAGTACGGGTCTGATCGGGTTGGATCCGGACCCGGACCCGTAAGTTAATTAACAAGCGGGTTTTGACCAGGTCCAGACCGGGTCCGGGTTTTACCCACCCGCTGACACCCCTAAATATACTCTATCATTATTAATAGTCTTCCGATACATTCTTTTCTTAAAGAATTTTTTTTCCCCTAAATATGAACTAATGAGCCTTCAATAAAATGATTAATTATTATTCTCTCCATTCCATTTCACTTCACTTAACTTTCTTTCCTAATCGGGACGTCCCACTTCAATTGTCCTGTTTCTTAAAATGGAAAGAATTAACCCTTAATTTTCAATGTGGAACCCTTATTTTTCACTTTTAACACTGCGCATAATATCTTATGCCAAAATGAAACAAGCCAAGTTAAGTGGAACGGAGAGCATATTATTATTATATAAAAAGAAACATGAAACATGTCAATAAATTGAGTTTTTGATCACATAATTAATAAACTTTTGTTAAAATGTATTTATGTTTATTATAATCAAGTTTATTATGTGGTAATAAAATGAAATCAATTACTACTAAATAAAATTAAGAAAAATGAAAAAATAACAACTTGGACCTTAAATTGTGTAAGAACCGTTATCAATAACCTTACCATTGTAAATTTTAATAAGAATGAGTTCTTGCCTACATTTTTTTTTTTTTTTTTTGAGTTCTTGTCTACATGACACCTATAAAAAAAATTGATTTGGAGTTCGAGCATTGTACGTGCTCTAACAAAATTATGACTAATTTAGTCCCCGAGTCAAAAGTCAAGATCGTTAAAGTGTAATTCGTACGAGTGGTATGAATCACGCACGAATACGTTACCAAGGACCAGTTGTGATGGAAGTGCTTAAATTTCCTGGAAACAGAGTTCCCAACTTCCATGTAATGAAAATATGCTCCACATTTTCGATTGAAAAAAAAAATAGAAAATTTTGAAAGGATCTGATTATGTCTAAGAATTACGACAACTGGGAGAGATTGGTGACAGGAGTTGTAAGGAAGGAACGAGACAGACAATTGGCTTTGAGCCATTCCAGGGATAACAGCAGCTGCAGCATCAGCTCCACATCTTCTACTTCATCAATTCTTCGATCCGATCACGACAGTTCCGATTTTACCCTCGATCACTCCGACTGGAAGACTATGCTGCCACTCCCACCTGATAAGCAGGAATTAATATGGAGATCGGCTTCTCTGGTAATACATTTCTTTTTTTCTTCTTTTAGTTTCCAGACTAAATTGTAACCCATTTTGTTTCAACTTGGAAACAGAGATTTTTCATTGATCCGAGGACCGGAAACAACTGCTTCTTGCTGGGAGCTACAAGGCTTGTAATGTCATGGGGTGATGCCTTTAAGGATTGCTGGCAAACTAAGTTCAACCCCAAATCCAGGTCATTCGTTACGCTTTCATCATGATTCAAGTACGATAATCAACTCTCGAGTTTAACGATCGTACTTCAATCATGAAACAAGTAGCAGCTGAAACATGAGGATCTGTTTCAGATGCTACATGTTGGGGAAGGAAAAATAAGGGTGTTACAATTGCAAAATTTGGTGAAGGGTTGTGTCAAGTTCGACAATTAACCCTTATGTTTTCACTAATCTTTGCAGATTCTCGGAGGCCGCTGAGCTTATAGATTCTCGGAACTTTTTCATCCAAGGCCATATTAAAACAAAAATGTTGTCTCCAGATACTTCTTATGCTGCATATCTTGTGTTTGGAATTTCTGACAAGTATGCAAAACTGCATTCAGCAGTTTCGATCATTAGGAGTTTTAATAATGAAACTGAGTTTGACTGTCTTAACGAGCAAGCAACGATAGTGCAGTTCCAGCAAGGCAACTGCAGGGGAGATGCTTGGCTGGAAATAAAACTGGGAGATTTTTATGTCGGTTCAGAAGCCAAAGAAGAGTTACAGGTTCAGTTATTGAATACGAGTCGATACAGGAGGAGTGGGCTTATAGTTGAAGGTCTTGAGTTTCGACCTTGCATATGATTATAGGTAGGTCTTTGAAACTTCTACCTTCTATTTCACTTTATCAAATCTCATAATCAAACAATTGTTCTAAGTTGATACAGAAGAGAAGATCATGCTTTTCAGATTTAAGTTGATAACAGTAGCATCTAACCTGCTGTAGTATATGAACTTCTCCTCCCTTCTTGTTTACTGAAAACAAATACAGAGGTCACATAATAAAGGCAGACGAAGAGATCAACGCATTATTTTGTTAAAATTGATGGTAAACTGTATATTTACATGTCAAACTTGTGTCTGAAATCATACAGTTATGTACGAACATGTGTGATTTAAGGATCGACTACTACTCTTTCCCCCCACAGAGATCGCACGTAATGAATCCAAGTCCTTCACAGTACGGACACTTTGCTTCTCCTTCATCAACCCATTCTATAAACTGCACCATAAAAATCCCTTTTCAGTAGCAAATCACTAAAAGAACTCGCAAAAAGTGTGTGAGTAAAATATGAAGAACAATAATTATAATTACTAAATTATGTCTTCTAACCTGTGGCTCAATGTTAGGCTCCCCAGTTCCGTCACATTCTGCAAGAAAACAAAAGGATATTTGCATTAAGCACAACCAGTTTAGTAAACAACAATGTGATCAGAGCTATGTTACTGGAAGTATTAGCTCGACTATAATCTCCATCTAAATATCCTTACATGAAGGAGCATTCTTTCTGTTCTAGACGAGCAAAAATAGTGGAAATAAATGAATTCACACTCAAAATAAATCACTGTATACGCCCATATAGACGTCATTCTGAACTAGTAAAAGAGTGCATTGAGGTCTATTTAAATCACTTTATATCAAGGTATAGGGTGCTGCTAGATCTTTCGGCCCTAATGTTATGTGGTATCTTGGACATAAATGTACAACAAACTTTCCACCGCAGACTATATATAAAAAAAGAATGCTGAAAATTTTACCCATGCACAATAAACGGCCTTCTCCACGACAAGTGATGCACTTGTTAGTTGAATTTGGCTTGGTATTTGTGTTCTTGGCTATCACTTTGCTACTCCCAGAGAGCCTAGAAGGTTCTTCCCACCGATTCTCTCCAAGAAGAAAAACTCTTGGTCGAGACCCGTCAAAAACTTCTTCTGTTATACGTGTCTGCTGAACTTCATTTATATTTTTGATAGATGTACCTGGGGATCCATTGGCTCCCTGTAAAAAAAGTAAGGAAAAAAAAAACAGTCAAAACCATACAGTAAAAGATGAATGTTCAGTGACAGCAGTATATGCTTAATTGGCTTATGACTGCATCAACATTATTTACCTGAAAGCGAAGAGAGAAGTGAAAAAGAAGGGAAGTGAAGTTTGGAATTACAACATTTGTTTCTATAATAGGCAAAACAGTTATCTATCCCTAACTAATATCACTCCTACAACTCACTATGGTTATCCACCACCTCCTATATGTCATATGTTTATTTCATTTCAAGTTTTACACCAAACAAATTA
The DNA here is from genome assembly GCA_029379335.1 of Thymus mandschuricus. Taxonomy (NCBI): domain Eukaryota; kingdom Viridiplantae; phylum Streptophyta; class Magnoliopsida; order Lamiales; family Lamiaceae; genus Thymus; species Thymus mandschuricus. The sequence goes on along the minus strand of CM057082.1, from coordinate 6,903,238 downwards.
AACAGCAGTCTTTGATGTACCAAGTTCTCTTTTGCATCCTTGATCTTCAAAAACAGGAATTATACAAAACCATCAATTTTGCCTTGGTAAAAATGAGAATGAACAATATAATTAGACTAGTAACGGAGCATACTTTCTCTGGTACAGTTATTTCACGTTCTTCAGTTCTGGTCAATCCTGTATCACTTCCGAATAACATTTCCTGAAGATCTGCAGTCATAATACCATCTTCTCGTACTCCTAATGTGGCCTGCCAATAATAGAAGAACATAAGGTGGCGATTTTTCAATCATCAGTGACCTTTTCACTTGATTCAAGTGAACTAAGTTCAAAATTGTTTTGGGCCCTGCGATCTTTATATGCTACATACTTGCCAAGTTTTTACAGCACGCTCAGTTCCAGTCGAAAAGCTAGAGAATTCCATGTCCTCTTCACCAGAGTAAAAGCCAAGTTTCTGCAAGGCTTCCTATCAAAGACAATATGAAAATATAAAAAAGCAGCACTGAGCATAAACCAAATGGACATATCAATCATGGGAACTTGATGGTACCAGAAGAACAGAAGATAAGAAGATCCAAGATTTAAAATACGAGGTAATAAATGACGGAGCATCCTTCAACCAAATGATGGAACTTGAGCATAGTCATGGGTCTTAATAGTAAAATAAGAGTACAAGGGTAATAACCTCATAACATGTGTATAAACTTGACTGGAATTACAGATGAAGAAGTATAAATTCAGCCAATTTTTTTTATTAAACCACTGCAATCTATACTATTATAAAAAGTGTCTTGTTTACAAAATTTGAATTGCCCATTTTAATCATTAGATTAAATCTTCAAAATATATATATTATCATTAGAATATTAATTTGGGATATATATTACAATTCATATAGTACAATAATATTATCATTAGAATTAATTAAGTAATTTATAATTTTACAATTTATAATGATTTTTTTATATTTATCTTCAAGCATATAATTAATATTCATAATATTAATTAATTGCTTTAAAAATAAAACATTATATAAAACGGGATTATACGTGCATCGCACCTAATCTCCGCTAGTACATCCTAAACATGTCTATAAATTTCACCCATGGATGCAAGACTTTAGACATTGCTCAACTATTTCAAAGAAAGATGGTATCATAGTAAAATCAACATTGGGAAATTAGTAAGGCGATATACTGATGATTCCATGAAGCGTCTTTCCTTTTTGAGTTGGGGAGGGGACTGGGGAGAGCAGGAATCAATACCTCTTCCTTTACATCGGGTCCCTAAGGGTTCAAGTTTTTCTACTACATGCATTATAACTAGTATCTTCTCTTCGTAAAGATCAGTCAATCCAGATACTTCTTAATTGAATATTTAATTATTCACTCCAACAGGTTTGAGATAACACCCGTTGTCAGACTGTAACTGAAGAGCCTCAACCCAAATTGGCAATATGGGAGGGTATATACAGGGAAGGGGATGTGAAGGATGATACAAGATGCCAAGCAGAACCGTAAGATGGTAGTAGCTACAACCGTACCTGAATTGCCTGTACTTCATCTCCTTCTGATCCTATTCTCAATGTTGCCTTTTTCTTCACTATTTCCTTCTTTTCTGGAACACTGATTACTTCCTTTATAACTATCTCCTCCTCCTCTTTTGTAGCTGCCTCGACCACTAATGGCGATGCACTACTCCCACTCTCAGCAATTCTGTTTACATTCTTCCCTTGATCTCCATCTTTGAGAGCCTAAAATAATAACTGGACATCTATAACCATCAAAATGATTCTAATCATTGTTGAACCAAAAATTGTTGTCTATATGTCTATAGAAACATCACACACTCAAAATTGTTGTCTATATGTGTATAAAAACATCATGCACTCAAAAACGTAAATCAAAGCACAAAGAGCTTTTCACCGAATGAAAGATTCGTCTTTTACAATAATCACCTAGTTATATAAACAGAACTGAATGCACAAGCCTTCCCTTCTGCAGTCTGTAGACCGGAAAATATGAAATAAACAATCCAAATTACGATTGAATAGAAAATTACTTTTCTGAACTTCCCAATACAGCCATTGATGAAAATTAATTCAAATGTCCAACCCTAACGGTTTTCCAATTAGTGGAAACTGTAAGAGAATATAATCTAATTGTATCATCACTTCTTAGGTAAGATGATAAAGAACTACCGGAAAAAATTATCATCCATTCAAATAATCAATGTTGAGATTCAAGGGAAAAGGAAAGCTACCTAACAAATGAAATCCATCAAGCAAACTAATTCAACTCACTCACAGCAACATTACGAAAGCGAATACATTATTAGAAATACACCAAAAATAAAGATATGTTCTTATACCTGCAGCAATTTGGCAATATTCGTAACAGTTTCAGAAACAGATGCGCCCTGCGGAGAGTTGAGCCGCTCGAGCTCTTGAATTCTAAGCCTAAGAGTGTTTATCTCTTGCAACAGAGCATGGCGCTCAGCGTTCCACCTGGACTCCTCCCTCAGCCAGCGCTGCTCCTCCCTCAACCACCGCTGCTCCTCCCTCAGCCACCGGGCCTCCTCGCCGGAGGAATCCTGGTTGGAGGGCGGAAATGCGAAGCATGCGTGGGATTTCGATAAGGGTCTGATGAAGTAAACTGCGTTATAATGGGGTTTTTGAAGGAGAAGTGGCCTGGGATTTGGAGTTAGAGGCAGAATCGAAGCCAACATTTCGTACGACGGGTGCAAGTGTGTGAAAGATTGTTGAGGAGCATTAGCAACGAGATTTTGAGTATCAGTGCCGGTGGCGGTGGGGTTTAGAAGAAGATATTTTTGAATTGCGGTTAAGAATGTGTTCTCTTTTTTATTGATAACCAAAAATTCGGTAGTTTTCTGGGAGATGGGACTGGTTGGACTCGGGTAGAGTAAGGGAAAATTACACTAAACGATTAACGTGCAACAATTAGTCGCTTCGTCACATACCAATTATTTTTGTTATTATTTATTTTTGTTTATTTGTTATTTTTTTTCATTCAAAAATTTAGGTGAAATGTTATAATTAAAAATTAAGGAGTTCACGTTAAAAGTTAAAGGTTAATTTTTTCTATTTTAGAGACAATTTATGTGTGACGAACCGATTAGAAAAGTATGACTGTTGATTGTATGAGGTGTGACTGCAAATAGTCAAATCTAGTTGGGCTGGTTTTGTAATATCTTATAAGCTTAATGGGCTTGGACATATGCATGAGGAGTTATTATCCAACTAGGTTTAGGGCCGAGAGAGCAGCATATATATACTACATACATGCAGCGATTGAAACTGCGGAAGAGACGAGAGATAGTGAGCGGCAGTAGGGATTATGTCGTGGGACGTGAGAGTGTTGAGCGATACACGCACGTGAGCTGTAGGAACAAGGAGGTTTGGTAGGGTTTACGGGTGAGAGAATAATCTAGGGTTTTCTATTCTTTGCTTGGGTATAGCTTAGATAGATTGATTCATTCTCGTTGTAAACTGTAATCTTCTCGCGTTTCTCATAGTGAAATCAATCTTGGATTGACCCTCTCGCGGACGTAGGATTTTATATCCGAAACACGTAAATTCTGGTGTGCTGTGCATGTTTACGTTTCTGTGTTCTTGAACGTGATCCTGTTTTTGATCTTGAAGTTCAGGATCAATTATCTGCTTCTGCGATTTGTGTGTTCGTGGTTCTTGTTACGAATCCTAACAAGTGGCGCCGTTTGTGGGAAGAGGAGATCACGAATGGGTTCTGCAAAGTTCGATGTGGAGAAGTTCGATGCAAGAACGACTTCGGCCTTTGGAGGATCAAGATGAAGGCATTGCTCGTCCAGCAGGGATTGGCAGATGCACTCAAATCTGAAGAAGAGATAAAGAAGACAGTAGCACTAGAGAAGATCAGCTAGATCAAGGAGAAAGCGCATAGCGCTATGATCTTGTGTTTGGCGGACAAGGTTTTGAGAGAAGTTTCAAAGGAGAAGACTGCAGCTGGTATATGGACTAAGTTGGAGAGTCTCTACATGACGAAGACTTTCGCAAATCGACTATATATGAAGCAGAGATTACATTCCTACAAGATTATAGAGGAGAAGAGTATCTTGGATCAGTTAGACGACTTCAACAAGGTTCTTGATGATCAAGAGAATGTAGATGTCAAGGTTGATGACGAGGATAAGGCAATTATCCTGTTGAACTCTTTGCCCAAGTCTTATGATCACTTGAAAGATGATATGCTGTATGGTAGGGATGGTACCATCACCTTGGTGGAGGTAGAGTCTGCTTTGAGGGAAAAGGAGTTGCAGAAACTGAACGACGGAAAGACAGAGCCTGTGGGAGAAGGCTTGAATCTGAAGCAGAAGTTCACGAAGTCTGGGAAGTCGAAGAAGTTCTCTCAAAACACGAAGAAGTCTGGCCATTCAAAGGGAAAAGATGGAGACGCTAAGGAAACAAGGGCGTGTTTCCATTGTAAGAAGCCGGGGCATATCCAGAAGAACTGCAGCTTATGGAAGAAGGCACAGAATCCAAAAGATCAAAAGCAAAACCAAGTAGATGTCGTGGAGCAGTGTGAATCTGCGGAGGTGTTGAATGTGATGAATTCTCGTATTAGAGATGAGTGGATTTTGGATTCGGGGTGCTCTTTCCATATGTGTCCGAATGAGAGTTGGTTTCTTGACCTGAAGTAAGAGAATTCGGGGTCTGTACTTTTGGGGAATGACCAAGTTTGTAGTGTCAGAGGGATTGGCAGCGTCAAACTTAAAGTACATGATGGCTCCTTCAAGATTCTCACCGAAGTAAGGTATATTCCTCAGCTCAAAAGGAATTTGGTTTCTCTTGGAACATTGGAGTCTAAGGGATAATATTTTAAGTCTGCTGGAGGTTACATCGATGTTATGAAGGGCTCGAAGACTGTTATGAGAGGAGTTAGAAACAAAAGTTTATATTATCTCATGGCTGAAACAGTCACCGGCGAAGTGGAGGCCAACGTGAAGGATGAGTCAGATCTATGTCATGCAAGGCTAGGCCATATTAGTGAAAAGGGACTGAATGAGCTACTAAAACAGAATTTTCTCAAGAACCCTACTAAGTTCAAGATTGACTCATGTGAACCATGCATCATGGGTAAGAGTAAGAAGCAGCCGTATGGAGAAGGGAAGCACACATCATCAGCACCATTGGAGTATGTTCACTCGGATCTTTGGGGGCCTTCGAGAACAGAGATTGTGGGAGGTGGCAGATATTTCATCTCTCTTATAGATGACTTCTCAAGGAAGGTTTGGATTTATATCTTGAAATGCAAGGATGAAGCTTTTGGAAAGTTTAAGGAGAGTCAAACTGAAGTGCTTGAGGACGGACAATGGATTGGAATTTCTTTCGGAACAATTTCAGGAGCATTGTAGAAACAAGGGGATCAAGAGGCATAAGACTGTACCTGGTAATCCCCAACAGAATGGAGTGGTGGAGAGGATGAACAGAACTATCCTGGATAGAGTCAGATGCATGCTGTCGAGCTCGGGTTTGTCAAGGAAATTCTGGGGAGAAGCTTGTTGGTCCCGGAATGACAAGTAGGATCACACGTAGGGGGGGGGGGGGGGGGGGATGAATACGTGTGACAGAAGTTTTCAACTTCTTTTTCAAACTTGCCTCAGAGTAAGCACCGAGTTGCTTTAAAACTTAAGACCAAAGCGTAAGCTTGATCTACATTTAATCTTTCTAGAGACCTAAGCGAATACTTGATCCCTAGAGTGGCTCGCTTGCTGAAGTGCGAAATTTAGTGAGATATTCTTTCCTAAGTAATTAAAATCTCGATTTAAGTTTGTTTATATGGAAGTGCAATAATGATAATCAAAGCTTAGTAAAGAATTGAAAAGAGTAAGGACAAGAAATACGACACCGGGATATATAGTGGTTCGGAGATAAAACTCCTACGTCCACTTTGTTCCATGCCGGAACATTTTCTCTTCACTCAAGAAACTTGAGGATTACGGGTTCCCCAAAAACCTAACACATAGATCGAGCTTCGCACAATCGATGAAGGTGCAAACTTGGATCCTAACAACTTGGAGATTACGGGTTCTCCACTAACCTAAACTCTAATCGAGCTTTATGCAATCGATAAAGGCGCAAGCTTGGATCTTATAACAACCTTTACAACAACAACACAAACACTAACACACTTGACTGAACGAGGCAAGGGTTTTGGGTTGGATTTGAGGATACAGACACTCTATGAGAAGAACCCTTTACAGTTTAGTGTAAGGGCTAGGGTTCTTCTTCCTAAGCTTTGGATGTGTATAGTGGCTTAGAATACAAAGTGAATAAGGTTGCAGAGAGAAAGCTTCGATGGAACTGAAGCTTGGAACACTTCTTCAAGAACTTAGGAAAATGTATGCTAGAAATCGTGAGAACTTGTTGCTTTGAGCGCTGGAAATTTTCAGAGAAGTGTTGAAATGTTCTCTCTACTGCATGCCTCTATTTATAGTGTGAGAGACAGGTAGAAGCCGTTTGAAAGTTGGTGGCTTTGTCTCTCCACACTCGACAGTACTTGGGCTTGACCTGCAGCTTTTCAGAGGGTCGCTTTGTCTTCTTTCCCAATTTGGCTAAAAGCCAAGCGTAACAGTAACTGGCTTGGGCCAGTACTGTAGCGGCTGCTTGTCGGTCTAGCCAGTCAACTCTTGCATCCAATCCTCATTTGCCATGTGGAGATCTTCATTAATTGCAGCTGATCTTCACTTGACTACGTTCAAACTTGAGTTTGAACTGAGGTTGGCAGTTAACCTATCGTTTTCAAGCTTTGCATCGTACTCGCTTCACTTGATTAGATTACTCGCTTTTAGTTTAGTCGAGTTGACTCGCTTTGACTTTATCGAGAGCGCTCGCTTCGCTTGAAACCTAAAGCGACTAAAGCAAAACAAGCTTTCCTAACATTATAACCTAGAAAAATTCTAACCTATCATGCTAATCAAATAGGGTCTCTTGGGAATAGGATTAACACAGAGGGTTTTGGGATTGAATCAAAATACATAACATAATTTTATTAAGTGTCCCAATAGGTTCCCCCTTAACAAGTGAATCCTTAACAATTCTCCACAATTTCCCCCTTTTTGATGATGCCAAAACCCAACACTTAACCACTGTAAGAACTTCCAAGCGACTGAATCCTTCTCAGTCTTATCATTTCTTTTTTAAAATTCTTATGGTTTGTGTAGGTTTGTAGCATAAGGATAAAAACACATAAAACTAGTAAAGACTATAAGTAAGTAAGGCACGACGCTTGACAAAAAGCAAAATTCCATAAATGCTTCAAGCGATTGATGAGGATCGCAGAGAGATAAGAGAGAGGATTACTCAACAATGTAGGTCTTCTATACTCGCTGCTTCATGCTTTTGAACTCTGCGTTGCTTGATTTGTAGATTCCAATGAATTGAAGTGCTTCCCTGGTTTCTCATTAATCATTTCTCGATCGACAATGACTGTTCCTGCAATCTTTGGTCTTGGGAACATCACTTTCTCTGCAATCTTGAGGATCAGCTTTGGCTCGGCAAGCTCTCCAGTAATCAGAATCGTCCTCCAGAGCTCCTCATCGTACACAACCATGAAGTTGTGCAGAGCATCAAGCTTTGAGCAGGTAGCTTGGTTGTGGACTACTTCCCAGAAGTAGTAGGCCTTTATGAATTTGACACGGCACGCCATCCATCTATCCTTTAAAACAACAACGATGAAGTCTTCAATGTTCCATGCATCTGGATGATTTGCTCTTCTCTCCTCTGTTTGATCAAACGGCCTGTCAACAAGCTCTTGCAGCACTTTGGGGAATCTCTCGCTTAGCTCGCTGTTGAAGAGAGGCTTGCGGCTGTTGATGAGTTTCCTCATGAAATCAAAATCCTTCTTGCTGTAGCCTTTGAGCTTCTCTAGAACCAGCAACGACTTTTTGCAAGTTTGCACGATTGCCTCGAGCTCGCACATTTCCGATTCCTCGGGAGTGAGAGGAATGTAGCCGCTTCTGATTAGGCTATGTTGAACTAGAACGTTTTCCTCGACTAGTTGGATAGTCCGTTCTCTGAGAAGTTCGATCCTAGCTTGCCTCTTTGAATTGATCATCTCTGCTCTCTGAATCCTGTCCTCCTTCTTCTTCTTTTCAAGCTCGACACGGCTCGCTTTCACTGCTAAAAGTCCTCTTTCACCTTCTGGCGCTTGGCCGCGGGGTTTGCTTCCTCAGCAGTTGGAGCGGGTCGCTTGGTGACAGTCTTGGACGGCTTAGCTTGGGCAGCAACAACTTCAACAACAATTTGAGCAGTTTCTTAAGTTGTTTCTGTTGGCACGGCTTGGAGCGGTTGCACTTGCTGGATCTCCACCAGTCCTTGCTCCATCAGCTCGAAAGACTGCATCGCTTCCAGGGTCATTCCAATGGCGATTGACCCTTTCGACGTGGCGCTGTGGAAAGCGGCGGTTGAGGAAGTGAGTAGCTTGGTAGCTGGCTCGGCAGCTTGGGCTGTAGAGGAGGCAGGCTTCTTTGAGTACACGACAACTTCCTTGCCTTTTGACTTGGCTCCTCTTGGAAGGGGTTTGTCTTCCCCCCTTTTGGCATCATCGCCAGTGGGTGCTTGGATTATTCCTTTTTCGTGGATAGCGTGGCGAAGGCTGGCAAACTCCTCCGTCAAGGCCTTCAAGGCACCGACAGTCCGATCAGAAAATGAACCTTGTTGAATCAACACCAGCTCCGCCGTTTTCTTGGAGATATGCTCCATCAAAATGAAAGATTGTCTCTCTCTTTCTGCAACGGCATATTCTCATTGGGCAACTTCCCTCATCAAGCTTTCGAGGGTCTCGACATCCCTTTCTCTCGCTTCGACTGCTAGAAAGCGAGCGTCAAGCTCCGCTTCGATTTCAGCTCTTAGTTCCTTTTTCTTTTCCTGCAAAGAAAGGTCAGAAAAATCCTGAGATGGAGCTTGGGTTAGATTGGATTGTTTGGCTATGAGCTTGGCCGATAGATCATTGAGTTCCACCTCCTTCATGGCAATATCGACGACTGCCAAGGTTACTCGATGAGCTTCATTCCTCTTGCTCGTTAGCTCGCTTTCTGCTCTATCAAGCGAAGACTGGAGGGTTGCTTGATTGCTCTCCAGCTTGAGCTTAGCAGCTAAAGCACGATTGAGTTCTCCGTTGAGCTTCATCATTTCATTGAGCTTCTCATCCTCAAGCTCTTTCCTCTTGTTTTTCTCAACCTTCAATTCCTCCTTGTGCTTCTCCACAAGCGAGGCAGCTTCTTTCTCCTTCTCCTTCAATTCTTCCCCTTTCTTCTCAAGCCTGGATCTCACTTCATCTAGCTTCTTTTCTTTGTCCTCAATCTGTGAAGACAGATCGCTTTCCCTCACTTCATTATTCCTCTTCTGTGCAGCAAGCTCCTCTTACCTGCACCTTCTCTTCTTCCAACTTCTTTACAGAGTCTGCCAGGTTGATGATCTCTTGGTTAAGTTCGTTCAGCACTTCCTCATGCTTGGCTTTGAGGGCAAGCTCATGCTCGATAAGCTTCCTCTCTGGCAACTCAGCATCGGGATACTCTCGCTTGACTACAGCATCAAGCAGCTCCAGGTATTTTGGTTTGTTAATCAGGGCCTTGAAGCCATCAACGCCTATGTATTGCAATTGGACAGCTTCCTGCTCTGCAATGGTTTTCTCTGAGAAGGCTTTGATCAGCCCAAAGATCTTGTAGTACTCCGTACCTCTGTACGCGACATACGTTAAGAAATTGGTTGCTTTCTCTATGAAGTTGTCCGTCATAGGGACGGAAGGATATCTCTTCCTTATTTTCTCCACGAACCACTCCCAGTCCTCATGGAAAATTTCAAGAGCTTCAGTTTGGGCTGTTTTGGAGGTGGTCACTTGGGCTTTTTGAGGGGTTATGGTTTTCTGTGGGTTATAGGTGGTGGGAATATCTGGGATTTCTGAATTTGTGGATTGTGAGGGAGAGGGGCTGAATATTTTGAATGCGGTTGTTTCTTCGGGTTGGAGGAAGGGAATGTTTGGTAGTGGGGTGTGGTTGCAGAAACCTCATCATCATAGATGACTCTTCTTCTCACACGAAGGCCTTAGGTAGCTTGGGGTTGGTTATGGGGCTGCACAACTTCATCTCCTCCCGGAGAAGCGGCTTGCTTGTCTTCAGTGGAGTGAAGATCGGAAATTCCTAGCAAGGAAGAAAGCGAGGCCTCCTTCTTGCTTGGCTTGGCAAGCGTCCTGGCTCGCTTGGTTTGTTTCTTGGAAGGTTGGGCAGGCGCTTGCTTCTTCTTCTTTGCTGGGGAGGGAGAGGCGGCTCGCTTCTTCTCCTTTCCTCCCTTCTTGTTTTTGGTGACAGCCACTCTGGGGCTCATGTCCACCTCGATCAAACCAGCATCTATGAGTGGTCTCTCCTCCTTCACCAAGTCGTAGAAAATATTGTTCTTCTTATAAGCTTGGAAATCTGTCCAAGCTCGTCCAAGATATAGCTTCTCCAGTGCAAAGGAAAGCTTCCCTAGAAGGCGATGCTTGCCTTTCTTCACGATCATATGGGGGTTAGTTGTATCTCTTTCAAAATCCTTCATAACTTCTTGGATTAACTGAATGAACCAGTTGCTCCAGTTGAAATTCAAGCCAGAAAGGCTGTCAACAATTGCCGAAATGGCAAAGACCTTTGATTCTGTGATCTGCCCTAGCCCACCAATGTGGCAAACGACAGTCTTGGTGTAGAGCTCACCAATGTAGTTGAAAGGACTCTGCAAGTCCTCTCGAATGTTGTTTCCTCGCTGGTTCCACACAGCTTTCTCTCTTGCTGCAAAGCGTCGGTATTCGGCCTCTACCTCCAGTCTGACGTTTGACAAGCTTTCCACTCCATCTGTTGGAAGGTCGAAAACCTTAGCGTCCTCCATCAAGCTTACGCACACGGGTTGCCCCGTGCTTGGATCTGTGATTCTGGTGGTGAGTTCTCTCTCGCTAAGATTGAGGAGGAACTCTGCTACACTCCTCGTGAGAATTTTTTAGGGTTTCGCCGTGATGTAGCTCCACAGGCCTGCAGCAACAACGGCCCGTCGGAAGAAGCCATCGGCTTCGATGAGAGTCTCATCAAGATGAGGCTCTACAAAGATGTAGGTGTTTGGATTGGCAATGATATCCTCCATAGTAATCACAATTGTTTTCTTTCCCATTGTGAGTGAGAGAGTAGTGTTTGAGAAAGAGATATATATAAGGATTCTGTGAAAGAGAGAGAGTTTGCAGATTTGTAGAAATTGCAGGAAGCTTTCACGAGAATGGAAATTTTGGGGGTGATGGTTTCTGCAGTGCACACAGTTGTCGTATTTATAGGTTTAGGGTTCGTCGCTGACGTGGCAGGGCTGAGTGGGTGAAAAAGCGATGTGGCTACGGACGAGTGGAGTCGTGGCTGACGTGTCGCGGTTATAAACAATGTCACCATGGTTAAAAGATGAACCACACTGGTGAACAAGCTTAGCACGTGCCACACTACGGTTCGTTCCTATGCTCGCCCATGACCTATCTGATTCAACGCTTGAGATTGCCCAGCTTTTGGCGCTTTAATTTGGCGATGCAGTACATGCGCCCGGTTAATAGAGCCCTAGTACTGTGAGCATTAAATGCAAAGTAAAAGTGAGATAGGCACTCGAGTGTACCCAGCTCGTACGTCTCGCTTGACTCGGACTCGCTTGTGATGGCATCCGCTTGGCAATCCTACTCATTCGCAAATCTAGTCGATTGGCGTGACTGGAGCACACTCGCTTGCGATGGTGAGTTCGAGTGATGAAGCACTCGCTTGACCATTTTCGAAGCTTTAAATTACGAAAATAAAATTTCTAACTTAATTTAAAATGTTTCTGGCTTACATACTTTGAGAATAAACAATAGTGTTTACCTCTTAGTAATTGTGTCAAATTACATTTATATTTTCCACTTAGCAAGCGAGGGTTTCTAGCACGCTTCGCTTTGCTTATTGTACTTATAATTGAAATACATATCTGTCAGCCTAGCTTCGTAGTAGACTGATACCTCATTGTAGACATTATGCTTGATATTTTCATGGCATTCATCTCTTCCATCTTCCTCCTCGCTTGGAGAGTCCTCCATCGAAAGAATGGGGGGAGAAAGAATGAATAAGCATCTTGAACTGCTCGACCCTTATGGGGAGTATACGGCAATGCTTATCCACGATGAATGGGATCAGAAAAATGAATAAACACTTGGCAGCTCGACCCGAAGGTGAGTAAAAAGTGTTTATCCACGATGAATGGGAGATGAGAGACGTGCTCCTCTTCAACGGATCGTGGGAAAAGGATGCAAGGGTCATTGTGAAGGCTCTGCCAAGCGTTCACATTTTACGTAGGGATATGACGCTTACCCTACAACCTTTACTAGTAAAGGTACTTGCAAGCGTTTGTACCCACTTGCGGGAATCCTAAGCTAGGTAGCAGCTTTCCTTGCTCGCTTTGGAAGTAGATCATTCCTAGAATGACCAATAGTTCCCCCTTAACCATAGACTTAACAATTCTATTAGTTGGTAGGGAACATCTTCCAATACTCCACCTAACTCCACCTTATATCTTCTTAAGCAAGTGTAGGTCAAAGTGACTCGCTTGGGCTCGGTGAAGATTCTAAGCGAGGGTTTCCCCCTTGCTTTGTGCTTCCTCATCTAGCTTTCTTCACCAGGATCTAATAATCCTAACTCCATGCATAGCTGGTTGAAGCGAGTTTCAGCTAGAGGCTTGGTTAGAATGTCAGCTCGCTGGAGATCGGTATGAATCTTCTCGATCTTGATATCCTTCTTTTCAACATGATCACGAATGAAGTGATGCCTTATCTCCACATGCTTACACCTTGTGTGAAGCACTGGATTTTGTGAAATGCATATTGCACTGTTTGTCACAAAATATTGGAATCTCCTTCGCTTCAACTTTGTAATCCTTCAACTGCTGACGAAGCCATAGGATTTGAGAACAGCAGCTTCCGGCGGCCATATACTCAGCTTCAGTCATTGAAGTCGTTACGCTTGTCTGTTTCTTTAAAAACCACAAGACAAGCTTGCTTCCCAAGAATCGACATGTGTCCGAAGTTGATTTCCTATCAATTCGGCATCCTCCATAATCAGCATCAGAATATCCAGTAAGCTCCAGATTGTCTTCGCTTGGGTACCAGAGACCCATATTGATTGTGCCTTTGAGGTAGCGAAGGATTCGCTTGGCAGCTTCATAATGACTAAACTTGGGATTACTCTGGAAGCGAGCGCACACTCCAACAGCGAAAGCGATGTCTGGCCTACTCGCTGTGAGGTAGAGAAGGGAACCAATCAAAGCTCTGTAATCCGTAGCATCCACGGACTTCCCTTCAAGATCTGGCTCCATCTTCCAGTTGGTATTCATGGGAATCTTCACAGTTTTAGCATGTTGAACACCAAACTTTGCAAGCATATCTCGAGTATACTTCGCTTGGTTGATGAAATTCCATCATCATGCTGCTTCACTTGAAGGCCTAGAAAGCAGCTCATCAATCTAATCATAGACATCTCATACTTGGTCTTCATTAGCTCTCCAAACTTCTCGCTAAGCGACTGGTTTGGTGATCCAAATATGATATCATCAACATAAATGAGACCCCGTAACATATCTTCACCATCATTGATCGTGAAGAGGGTTCGATCTATCTTTCCTTTGCGGAATCCATAATTATCCACAAGGAATTGGGAAAGTGTATCGTACTAAGCTCTTGGGGCATGCTTCAACCCGTATAGAGCTTTCTTCAAGCGATACACCTTATTTCCCTGCTCAAATCCAGGTGGCTGCTCCACATAGACTTCTTCTTTGAGCTCTCCATTGAGGAACGTACTCTTCACATCCATTTGATAGACTTTGAATTTCTCGGCCGCTGCATAGGCTAGAAATAGTCTGATCGCTTTGAGTCTTGCCAATGGAGCGAAGGTTTCATCAAAGTCAATACCTTCCTCTTGGAAGTAGCCCTCAGCGACTAGTCTCGCTTTGTTCCTCACGACATTGTGATCTTCATCAGTCTTGTTTTTGAAGACCCACTTGGTACCTATAACATGTTGAAATTTGGGGCGATCAACTAGGCACCAAACGTTGTTCCTTGTGAACTGGTTGAGCTTCTCTTGCATAGTGACTAGGCTATTTCTAGCCTAGCAATAATATCGAACTAGAGAAGTCCGAGTATCGAACACAAGGAGTGAAAATGGCAATAGAAAATCAAGTAGTTTATGTTGTCTCCATTATACTATCTAAGCACACATTCATGATTTGGTTTTTTCTAAACTAGGCAAAGAGTAAAGTAAATTGTAAACTTGACAATGCAAAGTAAACAAGACTAGTAAATGCAAATGGTGAATATCAAAAGTAAAAGGCATGGATCCAAGTGATTTCCGATATGATTATGATGAAGGTTTTAGAATCTAGATGCTTCAAACCAATTTAATCCACCTTGAATGGTTTCTTATATCATATATGCTAACCTACCTTACTAGGGTGATTAACAAGTAGATCAATAGAGCAATAAATGCTTTCTAAGCCTTTAAATACTCTATCAACTCCAAATAGCTCAAATTAGTCTAAGATAACCTACCAACTCTAATCCAACCAATCTAATTCTTTCTAGGAACTATATGAGATGAAATCAAGTGATATGGGTATGGATTGATGCCAAGTGCTATGAATGGAAGCTTCCTAGGCATTCCATCAAACACCTTAGATGCACTCCTAGTGATCAATTATTCATGCATTCAAATTAAAGTCCCAATCCATAGGCAATCCAAGAGGAAGGTAGATCAACATCCTAGACTCTCACACCTATCATCTAAATCAAATCATCCACCACTTGGAGCCATATACAAGCTTAGCTAGCCATAGATCTAGCCATCAAACCAACAAAATAAGAGAATTCATAGTAGAAAGAACAAGGAAAGTAAAAGGAATTGAATTGCTCCAATAATCTTCAAGATCCAAGCATGATCATCCAACAAAATTCAAATTCACCAAAAAGGAAAGAGGGAAAAAGCTAGGGGTTCTAAAGTAGATGTTCAAGAGTGAATTACAAGTGTTAAAAGATACCAAATGAGGAAAATAACAAGGTATTTATAGACTTCCCGCAAGTTGGGGTCAAATTGCAATAAAAAGAAACTTGAGTTGAGAAGGTGGGGTAAAAATTGTAATTTCCGGAAAGTAGTCCAAGGGGGTGTGTATGCATTTCCGCCCACATTTGTCATTTTGCGCACTTCTACGGTTTTGGCTCGTTCTCTCTCGTCCGACCTCAGAAAAATAATCTGCAAAGTGCTACGTCTTCCTCTTTCGATCCTCTTCGAAATAGGATAACTCAAACATTCCCAAAAAATTTCCACAGCAACTGAAATTGGCACGGAAATCGAGAGAAAATGCAAAACATATAGAAAATGCATAAATTGTAAAAACCTATCATTTCCTATCCACTTAAGCACATAAGTCACACTTTAAGCTCAAAATACACTCTAAAACACATGCAAAATACGTGTTTGTCAACTCCCCCAAACTTAAGCCATTCTTCGTCCCGACAACGGAACAAACAATCAAAACACTCAAACACGAATGGGTATGTGTTTTAAGATCCTCGATGTCTCAAATTCTCACTCAAAAAACATTTTCTTAAAGAAACATTCAAGGGAATCTTAACATTTCAATGATCACAATACAATCACAACATAAAGTTCAATCACTCAAACATTCAAATTCTAGACCTCACAAGGTATGTGTATCACTCAATAACTCAATATAAGAGAAGGTTTATCGCTCATCGAACTCATGCATGTAATCACACTTACCATATGCTTGCCTATCGTCTAAAATCTCCATCGCTTGACTATGTGCAAATATCGAGATCACTAGGTGTAATATCCCGAATTTTCGTTATTTAATTTAAAGAAAAATTAAAATTTCTAAATCATTTTTTTATCATGATCCACTATCTTAATTTTTATATAAAGTGATAAATAAAAATAAGTATATATAAATATGATAAATGTGTGGATACATTAATATAAATAATATAATAATATTATTATTATTTGTACACTATTTAAGTAAGTTTCATGCAAGAAGTGCATGGATAATGTCAAGTGATATGTATTTATATTTATCAATAATAAAAAGACTTCACAAATTAATGGTTGATTGTCACCTCTTACTAGCTTGTTTATACGTGTAGATTTTTGGTTAGCATAGGTGATGAATAAGTCTATATAGGTGATGACTATCCTAAGCTACGAAATGTATTCCTCTATATATATAGGACTATATTTCGTTGATTCTAACATCGAAAGTCATTACTTAGTTATTGAGTTTCAAGCTTACACCCTTAGTACTAGTAGCAGCATAAATTGTTCAAAGGGATATCGAAGAGAGTTAATATGTTTTCATTTGGGATCCAACGATAGAGTTTCGCGGCATTGTACGTTATTAGGTGGGGTTTCTCTTTTCAAAGTATTATTTGAGTTAGTAAGCTCTAAATGTGGATTATCCATGAAAAATGTTTTGATGCATGATTACATGTTTAAGGCTCTTATGTTTACGATCGGGTCTTTCGATTGGTCTAACACGCTAATCGAGGGGCTGTGCGCACTGTTAGATATCATTGGGTTGATCACCAATTGGTTCTAACTTCGAGGGGAGAACTAGTGGATGAAATACTCCATTATCTCCAAACTATAGGCTCCATCAGAAAGGGATCCGGCAGTGGTACGTCCCGGGATCGGTATTAGTTAATCTATGGCTCCATCATGAAAAGGGATCCGGCAGTGGTACGTCCCGGGATTGGTATATGTTAATCTATGTCTCCATCATGAAAAGGGATCCGGCAGTGGTACGTCCCGGGATCGGTATAAGAGTAACATGGTAATCCGCATCGCAATGAAAATGAGTTTTGGTGTGCATGGAAGTTATATGATTTTAAAACCCTTCTATGTATGCTTTATTATCATGGATATTCTTTTTATAGTAAATGTTTTTGGCATAACCCCACTGAGTGCATTAGTACTCAGCCCTGCAATTCCTTTCCAAATGTTTTGCAGATTAAGGAGCTGGTAGAGCAGACGTGGCTAAAGAGGATTGTTGTTGTGCTATTTAAGAATAGAGCTTCCGCTACGCTTGGAAATACGCTTGTCATTAGTAACGATCCTGCAATGTACTAGGCTTCCTAAGTTAAATTTCAGGTTTTGAAATAAAATCTCTATGCTATACCTGAGTCTCGTTATAAGAATATATTACATATATTTATTTTAGTTACGGGTATTTAGACACAAGCCGACTATTATGGGTTGTTTAGCTCAGGCGACCTCATAATTTGAGCTGAGCGTCCCGATCCCGTATTTTATTTAAAGTCTATGGGTATTCAGACATGGCGACCGACACGGGCAGTATGGTTTGCCTACCCCGTGGTTCGTGTTGTGCACCCCGATCCCATAATTAATTAAATAAACTCATTAATAATATGGTTGATTATCCTAAGAAACTAGGCCCCTTTCTATCCCCGCTTCTTAATCCCAACCCCTTGCCACGTCCCGGCACACGTGCCTTCCTTCGGGAACTGGGATGTGACACTAGGTCTTTATTAAGTTTATAATGTACGTAGGGACATTGGTTTAAGGTAGGGAAATTTAGGCTAAGTGACTCAACTTCATCAAGTATCTTCACCTTATATCATCCTCAATCCAAGTATGGATTTCTCCATCTTCTACCTTCTTCTAATCCCTTTCTTTCGACATTCATGCACCAAACCTCTTTTGGAATTCACAACTTAACACAACTCCTTTATGCTCTTACTCTCGCATTTTTTATAAGAACTACGACTTTCCTTTCCTTTTCTTTTCTTTTTCATTCTTTTCTTCTTTTTTCTTTTTTTTTTTTCTTTTTCTCCTTTTTTTTTTTTTTTTTTTTTTTTTTTTTTTTTTTTTTTTTTAAGAACACATGAATCACACGAGCTTATAGGGGCATTTCTTCAAATAAAAATCATCCAAAGGCTCACAAACATCACCCATCATATATAGCAAATCTCACTCTCAATACAAGGGTTCCCTTAACCATCCTTCACTCCCCTATCATCCGGTTAAAGAATAAAAGGCATAATAGGGCTCAAAGTGGGACAACAAGGATAACGACTAAAGGTTAGTGTTTGGAACAATGAGCTACCAAATGATGGCCTAGATCATTTCTCAATCATATGCACATATATAGCAATCTCTACTAAGAAACCAAGGCAAGTTCTAGAAGTAGTGAATGCAATGCATGGCAAGCTCTCAAGAAATGAAAAACAACGTTATTTGATTCAACGTTTTGGCTCAAACCTCACTAGCTTTTGTCTAGAATTTAAATGCCTAAGATCAATCACTTTAGTCAATCATGCAATGCAACCAAATTATGCTCAAACCACACTTGAAATATTTCCAAAATTGATACTTTTCCTCTAAATCATCATCGACATCTCCCTTCAACACATTGGAGTTGACAACCACACTATGAAAACCAAGACTACAAGTGATCCATTCAAGAGAAAATTTTAAAAATTTTGCAAAATTTGCAAGTAAGCACACATCTAAGCACATACGAATCACTTGAACCACATTACCTCATACTCACTCAAAGTATCCAAATCAAGCACAATCAATTCTACCAAGCAAATACAAGCCTAATAATCACAACTTTAATGAAAAACCGAAGCGAGAAAAAGTAGTTTAAAGACCTTATCTTACCCCCCTCCCCCAAACTTATTTTAGAAATAAAATCTAAAATGAGTTTGGAGGGAAGAATAATAAGTAATTTAAACTACACTCACAAAGGTCCAAGCTTTGTATGGATATCACGTTCAATGCTACCCATCCCGGGACTTGCTCGATTGAGTTGAATCATTTATCTCCTCTCGACTTTTCATATTCAAGAATGTGTTCATCTATTTCAAGAGAAAGAAATGAATAGGTAAGAGTAATGAGGTATAGAAGAGGTAGAAGACAAGAAATAGCAGCAAAAAGAAAATAGAAAACCAATTGGAAAATAGGGGGGACAAACCACGGCCAACGGGTTGGAAGCTGCCGTTGACCGTGGAAAACGGGCGTTGACCGTGGAAATCATCCTCGGCAAAGCACAAAAAACACGACCCAGCCAGGCCGTGGCGTGGGACGTGGAAGTCACTGACTTTCCGGCCAGCCGCCGTGCTCCGGCCGGTCCTTGAGGCCGGCCATGATCCTCCCCCCTACTCTCGGGTCTTACAAACTCATTCCAATTGGCGAAATCGAATTCCGACGAGTTTTACTATTTCTTTTTGATTTTACCGCCGGACTGCGCAAATCTGGAACTTCACCTCCGAAATTTTTTCTAAGTGTTGGAGCTTAAAAACTTGAAAAATCTCAAATTTTTTCTAAGGCATGGAAATGCAAACAACACTTAAAAAATCCCTTTTTATGGCATATCAACCCACTCTCAACTCTTATTCAAATAAAACGACTCAAACGAAACTTTATTTTGGAAAATCAAGTAAATAAAGGATACGTGTTGGGGTGCCTCCCAACGAGCGCTTTTTTAACGTCGCTAGCTCAACGATACCTCAATGGAGCTCATGGCACATCAAATGAATCCTTGCCTCGAAATGTGACGTCTCCACATTCGTCGTGAAATGGATCTCCTATCTTCCAAGGAGGCTTTGCTTCATTCATCCTTGTACCTCCTCCATGAAATGGATACACAAGCTTCACCCGAGACTCGACCCCAATCTTGTAGCACTTCTCTTCACTCAGAATTGGCAATTCAATCTCAACTTCCGGCTTATGAAACATCGTCTCATCTCCATTAACTCAAAGAGTGAGGCTTTCATTAAACAATTCCCCTAAAGCTCGGCTTATAGGCACGAAAGACATACCAAGGATCAAAGGATCATCGTCATCCATTTTCTCCTTCCTTTCGTCTACATCCTCAAAAAACTTCACAACTTCTTTATGAGGGGTAACACCCCCAAACTTAGCTTGCTCCTCATCATCTTTCTCAACTTCCAACTCAAAAGAAATTGCCACATCTTTCATGCTATTTTCTTTCGGCTCAAACAAATCAACACTTCCTAGAGAGTCCTTAGGAATTAGAGTATGAGAAATACCTTCATCCTTAGAGCTCCAATCTTGGAGTGGATTCTCTTCGGTGTTGTTTGGGAATAAATCATGCTCATGTTGAGAAGACGAGAGAATTTGTGGGTCGATACGAGACGAAGACTCTTGAGACTCCATAAGAGCTAGGGCGCTCAAAATTTCATCACAAGCCTCATCGAGCTCGGTATGGGTAGACGGAGTCTTGGAATTCCAAATGATCCTCTCTTTGAGATGGTGATACAACCCCTATGACATTGCACTCCTCAAAGTCATGATCCTTTGATTTCTTCATTGCATCATAGATCGAGATGGTGAGGGTTTCATTGTTGACTCGAAAGGTGAGATTCCCTTCATGCACATCAATCAAGGCTCTCCCGATTGCCAAAAACGGTCTCCTAAGAATGAGAGGCATCTCTTTATCTTCCGGCATATCAAGTACAACAAAATCCACCGGGAATATGAAGGATTCAACCTTTAAAAGCACATCTTCAACAATTCCTTGTGCATAAGTAATAGAACGGTCCGCCATTTGTAGACAAACCGGAGTAGGACGAAGATTTATCAAGCCTCTTAAAGATAGACAAAGGCATCAAATTAATAGAAGCTCCAAGATCACAAAGAACATTACCAAATTTTTGACCTCCCACAAAACAAGGAATGGTAAACGATCCCGGATCCTTTTGCTTGAGAGGTAGCTTTCGTTGGAGAACCGCACTACACTCTTCACTCATATTGATGGTTTCAAAGAAATCGAACTTTCTCTTGTTAGACACGGCATCCTTCAAGAATTTTGCATACCCGGGCATATCTCTCAATGCATCCAACAAAGGAATGTTAACTTGCACCTTGCTAATCATGGCCAAGAACCTCTTCATCTTCTCATCCATCTTGGGCTTTGGTAAACGATGAGGGAAAGGTGCCTTGGTGATGACATCCTTGGTAGGTAAAAGAACTTCCACCACATCATTTTTCTTAAGAAACTCCCTCTCAATGATAGGATTTCTTACTTCCTTCTTCTTCTCTTTAACCTCGTGGTCCTCCTCCTCATAGGACAAATCTTCAACAAATGGCTCTTCATCAACATCTACAACTTTATCTTTGCTTCCATATGCTCTTCCACTTCTTGTAATAATAGCACTACAATTCTTCTTGGGGTTCACTTCCGTATTGCTAGGGTATTGCCCTTGCTTGTGTTGAGATGCAACATGGCTAGCCATTTGACTCATTTGACCCTCAAGCATCTTAATATGCTTGTCCATGGAAGAAACCGTGTTCTCCAAGGTGGTGACCTTTTGCCCCGTTTGAGCAATGAAAGTGTTTTGTTGAGCGGCCATTTGTTGAATGATACTCTCCAACCCCGGTTGAAGAGACTTCTTTTCTTCAACTACTTGATGGGACACACCAAATCCGGGAGGAGAAGGTTGAGGAGCATTGATAGCATTTTGCGGATTTCCATAGGAGAGGTTTGGGTGATTGTTGAAGGTAGAATTTCCATAATTTCTTTGTAAATTACCTTGATTCCAACGGTTAATGTACTTCACCTCCTCCTCATTTAAGACCTCGTCATTCTCATATTTCTTGATGGCTCTTATCTCCATCATGTCTCTTTGGCCCTTATCATAATCACTCTTTAGAGTAGTGATTAGTGAAGTCAATTCATCATATCTCTCATCCGATAGAGAGGCAACCTTCTTTGTGGAAGTCCATTCCATAGGCCATTGGTAGGCATGATCGGCCATCTCCTCAATTATCCTCAATGCTTCCTTAGCATGCTTGTTCAACAAACAACCCCCCGCGGTGGCATCAACTACACTTCTTGTGTGAGAAGTGAGACCACTATAGAAGTGAGTTACTTGTTGATCCTCCCTTAAACCGTGTTGAGGACATTTCCGGATAAGCTCTCTATACCTTTCCCAAGCTTCAAATAAGGTTTCATCCCCATGTTGAGAGAAATGGGAAATCTCCGAAATCATCTTGTGAGCCTTTGAGGGAGGGAAATACTTCGATAAGAAAGCTTTGCAAAGATCTTGCCAAGTGTGTATCTCCGACTTATCCAATCCCTTGTACCAATCCTTGGCTCTATCCCTCAAGGAGAAACCAAACATCCTTAGTCGAATGGCATCACAAGGGACACCATTTAGCTTAAGGTGTCACACATCTCCCAGAAGGAAGTGAGATGTGCATTTGGATCCTCTAGGGGGCTTCCTCCAAATTGAGCATTCATCACCATTTGAATCAAGCCGGTCTTCAACTCGAAATTATTGGCATTGATCGTGCCCCACTCCCCTCCTTGATATTGTTCCGTTGGAGCTTGATACATAAAGTTGATGGGAGGAGGTGACACCTCATTAGCCTTCCTCTTTTGCTCATCAATTTCCGCTTGCATTTCTTCCATCCTTCTCATGATGGCCTCCATATTTGGATTTTGATCACCCATTTCTTGTTCTTCTCTAGAATTTCTTCTTCTATGTCTCCTTGCAAATTCCAAGACAAGTGGCTCTTCAAGTCTCCCTTTAGACCTTGTGAGCATGTACCTTCAAAACAAAAAGAAAAGGAAATTAAAAACAAGCTTAGATTAGTAACAAGTGACTAAACAAACTATTGAAATGTCTATCTAATCACTCCCCGGCAACGGCGCCAAAAATTGACTAGGCTATTTCTAGCCTAGCAATACTATCGAACTAGAGAAGTCTGAGTATCGAACACAAGGAGTGAAAATGGCAATAGAAAATCAAGTAGTTTATGTTGTCTCCATTATACTATCTAAGCACACATTCATGATTTGGTTTTTTCTAAACTAGGCAAAGAGTAAAGTAAATTGTAAACTTGACAATGCAAAGTAAACAAGACTAGTAAAATGTAAATGGTGAATATCAAAAGTAAAAGGCATGGATCCAAGTGATTTCCGATATGATTATGTTGAAGGTTTTAGAATCTAGATGCTTCAAACCAATTTAATCCACCTTGAATGGTTTCTTATATCATATATGCTAACCTACCTTACTAGGGTGATTAACAAGTAGATCAATAGAGCAATAAATGCCTTCTAAGCCTTTAAATACTCTATCAACTCCAAATAGCTCAAATTAGTCTAAGATAACCTACCAACTCTCATCCAACCAATCTAATTCTTTCTAGGAACTATATGAGACGAAATCAAGTGATATGGGTATGGATTGATGCAAGTGCTATGAATGGAAGCTTCCTAGGCATTCCATCAAACACCTTAGATGCACTCCTAGTGATCAATTATTCATGCATTCAAATTAAAGTCCCAATCCATAGGCAATCCAAGGGGAAAGTAGATCAACATCCTAGACTCTCACACCTATCATCTAAATCAAATCATCCACCACTTGGAGCCATATACAAGCTTAGCTAGCCATAGATCTAGCCATCAAACCAACAAAAATAAGAGAATTCATAGTAGAAAGAACAAGGAAAGTAAAAGGAATTGAATTGCTCCAATAATCTTCAAGATCCAAGCATGATCATCCAACAAAATTCAAATTCACCAAAAAGGAAAGAGGGAAAAAGCTAGGGTTCTAAAGTAGATGTTCAAGAGTGAATTACAAGTGTTAAAAGATACCAAATGAGGAAAATAACAAGGTATTTATAGACTTCCCACAAGTTGGGGTCAAATTGCAATAAAAAGAAACTTGAGTTGAGAAGGTGGGGTAAAAATTGTAATTTCCGGAAAGTAGTCCAAGGGGGTGTGTATGCATTTCCGCCCACATTTGTCATTTTGCGCACTTATACGGTTTTGGCTCGTTCTCTCTCGTCCGACTTCGGAAAAATAATCCGCAAAGTGCTACGGCTTCCTCTTTCGATCCTCTTCGACATAGGATAACTAAAATGTTCCTAGAAAATTTCCAAAGCACCTGAAATTGGCACGAAAATCGAGAGAAAACGCAAAGCATATAGAAAATGCATAAATTGTAAAAACCTATCATTTCCTATCCACTTAAGCACATAAGTCACACTTTAAGCTCAAAATACACTCTAAAACACATGCAAAATACGTGTTTGTTACATAGCCAGAATCCAGTTTGAGTCAGCTAAAGCTTTTTCCACGCTTGATGGCTCGATGTTGGATAGAAAGCAACTGAACATGGCGCTTTCACCCATAACTTGACTCCTAGTCACCACTTCTTCATCATCTTCTAGCGTGTCCCAAGATAGTGAATTGATGGGATCTTTTCTTGAAGCTTCTTCATTAGCTTGTGGTTCTTCAACCTGCTCCTGAGAAAGCTTTAAAGTAGATTCATCAAATACAACATGGGGTGATTCCTCCACAATTAGGGTTTTACTGTTGAAGACTCGATAAGCTTTGCTTGATGTTGAATATCCTAAGAAGATTTCTTCATCAGCTTTGCCCTCGAGAGCTTTGAACTGGGTTTTCCCATTATTGTGAATGAAGACCCGACAACCAAAAAATATGGAAATAAGATATGTTAGGAATTCTCCCTGTCCATATTTCATATGGTGTCTTGTCGAAACGTTTGTTGAGAAGCGTCCGATTCTGGGTATGGAAATAAGATATGTATGGAAACGTTTGCTTCCCTCTCTGGCACGGTGAGCATGTATGATCTTTGACAAAGACCTCATTTAGTGTGCCTTTCACCAGTCCCTTGCGAGCTATGCGGTTGATAGTCTTGAAATTGAGATGGCTCAAGCGACGATGCCAAAGTCATCCTATTTCAGTGGCACTCCTAGCAACCAAGCATGTGTCCTGCTTCCAGCTCCCCCATTGTACGATATATACATGCCTCTTTCGTTCGCCAGTCAAAACGACTTGAGAAGTAAGCTTGTTTTTCACGACACATTTGTTAGAAATGAACTCCACATTATATCCCTTATCACAAAACTGTGAAATGGATAACAAGTTGTGCTTGAGCCCTTCTACGTACAAAACGTTGTCGATGCTTAGCTTCCCAATCCTTAGCACTCCGTAACCTTTGGTGATTCCTCTTGAGTTGTCACCGAACGTTACTTGTGGACCTTTCTTCTCTATATAGTCTTGTAGTAGAGACTTCATGCCTGTCATATGCCTTGAAAATCCACTGTCCAAGTACCATATAGCTTGATGACCTTCTTTGGGCATGGGATCCACGGTGCCTACCTGCAATTAGTACAATTTTAGTACCCAAATCAGCTTGGGTCCTTACAGGTTAGTGTTTTTGGGTACCCACACTTGTTTGACTCGCTTTGGAGCAGTCGTTTGTGTCTCGGGTCCCTTAACCTTTCCAAAGCGTGGACTCTGCTTGAACGCAGCTCCACATGTGCATTTGTGTGTGTGAGGTGGGAAGGTTCGTGAGGAGTTTGCTTGGGCAGTTCCCATGCTCTTGCCTTTATGCTTATGTTCTGAAGCTTGACGCTTTTGACTAGCTGTAAGCTTAGAGTCTGACTTGGGTTTACTTGCCTTAGCAAGCTTCTCGCTTGGTTTCTTCTGCGAAGTCAAATTTGTCTTTGGGCCTTGACTCGCTTCGAAAACACTGGAATTTTGAAATTTTCTCTTGGGAATTTCAATTCCTTCCCCCTGAACATAAGAACGATTGGACCATCTCCAATCGGACTCACTTGACACATGAACATTAGTCCTTTTTGACAAAAGAACGTCCTTTGTTCTTGGTGTCCTAGATTGAGAGCTTGAAGCCTCAACAGTTTTCTTTTCACCTTTTGAATGGTGAGATTTAACATGTTTAGTGCTTGGAACTGTCGTCATTGGCTTTTCTTTGGACACTTCCTTTAAAGATATAGACATCTTCATAGGACCTTTCTTAGGGATCTCAATCTTTCCCTTATCTTAGTTAGTGGTCGCCTTGGAGGCAGTGGGCTCATCCAAAGTGACTGATGGTGATGTGTTAGGTGCACTAACAAAGACTGTGGGTTTGGAAGGTCCACTCTCATATCCAAGGCCTGCTTTTCTACCGAATGGTAGTAGCGAGCTCTCTAGTGCTTGCCTAGCAAATGACGCTTTGTTTAAGTTAGCAACTAGAATGGATTGGGTTTCATACCTTTCCTCCAAGCTTTTATGTCTTGCAAAGAGGTCCTCGAACTTACTAGTCATAGCCCTTAGATTGAGTTGACTGCGTCAAGCTCAACGGCTAGCTTTCCGTTCTCACTCTTGCTTTTAGACAAAGCTTGTTGCAACACTTTGTGATTACTTAACAAAACATGGTGTTCGTTAAGTAATTCACTCCATGTTGAGGAATATACTTCCTCATTGTGCTCGTGTGTGTGTGGAATTGAAAGAAGTGAGGGATAGAAGAATACCTCTCCAGTGTCCTCATCGGTGAGCGCCATCAGTCCAAGATCCTCTCCCTTGCTTGAGTTTGGATCTGTGAAAGCATCCGAGTCGCTTTCCACTTCTTCGCTTGGGTTGGACGGTGACTCGCTTGCCTTGGAGCGTCTCTTCTCCCTTTCAGTTCTTCCTTTTCCTTCGCAGTGAGCTTTGGGCATTCAGACTTGTAGTGACCCATTTTGTGGCAGTGATAGCACTCCACATCCATGATGTCCCGTGCGATCGGCTTAGATTGTTCTTTACGCTTTCCCTTGTAGTCACGAGCTTCATTACCCTTCCCTTGGTGCTGCTTCTAGAACCTCTTGTATTTCCCAACTCTGGAATTCATCTTGTTGAAGTTTCAGGATAAGAACACGTAGTGTTCTTCAAGTTCCTCTCGAGACATCTTTGAAATTGGTGACTCGCTTGATGTCTCAACAGCTTTGAAAGCTACGCCTTTACCTGTTGCAGAAGCTCCATCCTCTTCATCTAGAGAAATACGGTTGAGATCAAACTCGTGTGCTTTAAGTTCGGAAAACAGAATCTCCGGAGAAAACTTTGACATATCCTTCATGGCCAGATAGAGTTCTTTCATAGTCTGCCACTTCCTAGTGAGGGCTCTCACTATCTTTAGATTAACTTCCTTGTCAGTTAGCTCCTTCCCAAGCGAAACAAGCGTCGAGATGATGTTAGTTACTCAAAGCTCGAAAGCGTCTATGCTTTGCTTGGTTTTATGGTTAAGCTTTCAAACTCTCCCATGAGCACAGCAAGCTTGTTCTCTTTGATCTTTTCTGTCCCTTGTGAGATCAAAGCTAGAGTGTCCCACATCTCCATTGTAGTGGCACACTTCCTGATTCTTGGTAGATAAGCATCCGAGACGGTGCTTTGCATGATGTGCCTTGCAACTTTGTCCAGATTTGCAACTTTGAAGTCATTTGCAGTGTAGTCATCCTTCATCTTCTCAACGTACTCATCTTTAGTCGTGGCTAGTCGTCCTTCAGCAGCAGGTACATTGACGGTGATGATCTTCATGATTGAATAGGGTCCTTCCGACACGACCTCCCACATCTTGTCGTGCACGGAGCTGAGAAAGCTTTCGACACGAAAGCTCCATGTCTCATATCCTTCAATAAAGAATTGTGGTAGGTTCGAAGCACTGTGACTAGACATCTTCAGATATTAGAAAGATGCAGTATGCGTGAGTGAGATTTTAATGCACTTAAGAAAAGCGGACCAGTTCAAGTGAGACAATGTGAAGTGAATGACTCGCTTCCAGTATACAAAGCAGTGGCTCATTAGAACCCCTGCTCTGATACCACTTGTTGGTCCCGGAATGACAAGTAGGATCACATGGAGAGGGGGGGGGGGGGGGGGTGAATACGTGTGATAGAAGTTTTCAACTTCTTTTTCAAACTTGCCTCAGAGTAAGCACAATGAGTCGTGTTTCACCAAAAAGTATTCGCAATAGAACGTCCTAGCACTTAGTAAGTAAAAACTCAATGTCGAATCTCAAGGAAAACTTTGCAGGACAAATAATCGTGTAGCAAAACAATCCTAAACTAGCCTAAAACTAAGAAAGCAAGTAAAAAGAATTGTTTGGTTTTGTTTAAAATCCTAGGCAAGATAATAAAAAAATAAATAAGCAATAAATCAAAGCAAGTAAATAAATCTAATCTAGAAAACAAGGAAGAAATAAAACTAATTAAAATAGAGGATTAAACGAAAGCAATTAAACTACCTAGGCATGGATAGGGATGTCAAAAATGCCCGAGCCCGACGGGCCGATCCGATTAGCCCGAAAAAAATAGTGGGTTAGGGCCAAAAAATAATAGCCCGAAAGTAAAAAAGCCCGATAGGGCTGGACCGAAAAAAGCCCGAACCCGATAGGGCTGGCCCGAAAGCCCGGTGGGTTGGCCCGGTGGGTTACCATAAATTATGAATCCATGACTTATTTCATTACTCTACTTATAAATTTGATAAATTAGGTTGTGTTTTTAATTATTATTGAGTATTTTTAATTTGTTTTAATAAAAATATAACCTTCATTTTAAATTCTATACGTTTTTTACTTCGGCGCTTGGTGAAAAGTAAAATAAAGATTGACATTCATAAATATTTTTGTTAAATTCACAATATTTAATAATTTATTTAATTTTTTTATACAAATATGTGCTAAAATAATAATTATTTTTATATTTATACGATATCAATTTTATTTTTTATATATTTAATGGCCCGGTGGGCTAGCCCGAAACCCGGTGGGTTAGGGTTAGGGTCAAAAAATAATAGCCCGAAAGAAAAAAAAGCCCGATTAACCCGATCCGAAAAGCCCGCAACCCGATAGGGCTAGCCCGAAACCCGATGGGTTGGCCCGTTTGACATCCCTAGGCATGGAATTGAAAAGAAAGCAATAACGAAAGCAACGAAGAAAACGAATCTAGACATAATAATTAAATCTGAAAATTAAGCAAATATATCTAACTATGAAAACTTGAAATCGAAGGAATTGAAAACTAAGAAAAACGAATCTAATCTAAGAACTTGAAAACGAACGAACGAAATTAAAAAAATGAAATTAAACGAAGCAATTAAGAATTAAATCTAAGAATCTAAGAAGCAATTAATCAAGCAAAAGAAAGCAATAAAGAACCTACGAATTTAAACGAAGAACGAAGAACACGAATTAAAAGAAGTAGTCTTGAATTAAAAACGAACAACGATCCGGATCGAACAAATGAAATCTAAACTAGAGTATTTGAATGCGAAACTAGAGCTAAAACTAAGGTAAAATGTCATAAAATTCGTTCACAAGGAGTAGTATTTATACTAGGTATAAAAACCTAGTTATACAAGGAAAGGAAAGCTGACCGCCGGGTTTGGACGTGCGTCCAAAACGAGTTGGACGCCCGTCCAGCTCTTCATTCTGGACGACTGCGCGCGTCTTTCTTCTTTCGGCCGTATCTTCCTCGTCCGAACTCCAAATTGACCTCCGTTTTCGCCTACGTGCTCCTATCGTACCCCTTTTCGATATAATGCTTTCATTACATCCAAAATGAATCTTCAATAAAATCATGAGAGGTTAGAACTTGAGGTCAATGATTGCTCAACAACCTTTCTTCACGTTTTCTTCTCGTTTCCGCCCGTTTTATCCTACAATACCAAAGACTCCAAAGAAACCAAATCATAGCCACAAACAACGAAAACACACAAAAAGTAAAGGAAAACGGACACAAAAAGATGACTAAAAACCTAACAACTAGACACCAATCAAAACCCCCACACTTAGAACTTTGTTTGTCCTCAAGCAAACATATTCAACACAATCAACCAAGGTTCAATCAACTCAACAACAGGAAGTAGGTATCGTCAAACTCATCAAATCAAAACCTAGACCACTCTAATATCAACGAGCAAATGCACAATCAAATACGAACAATCATGTGGCCCGTTAACTCGATTCAAATATGAGGATCCGATTTTCGACATATCACACAACTCACAAGCATCAAATAGTCAACATATAAGTCCCTTAGCCTACTTCCCTTTTTATTCAACTCAAAGCATAAACATCTCACCTTTTTTTTATGAACGTGAACGTTTTGGTACATAATTCACTAGGTTTAATCATCGATGGGTCTCATCGAGCATCCTAGTGCGGTTTCCCGTACTCATTGTCAAGAGGAGTAGAGTACCTACGAACACTACATTATTCACACATATACGAGTATCATCTAGGATATAGTTCATGAAATTTAATCATTCGAGGGTCTCTCGAAGCCTTTTCATGTGGTTTCCCATGCTCATTACTCTAGTATTTTCATACGTTACAAGTAAGAGGAGCAGAATCATATCAACTCTTTTTCACAACAAAGCACTTCTTTTTTTTATTTTTTTTATTTTTTTATATATACATGTAGGGAAGCGAGCTACGATCAAATATACGTCAACCATTCAATGCAATTCACTCATAATCCGAATCAAAAACTTTGCACCTCATATCATGAAACAAGAACATGCCCCACAAATACTCACAAACGATCACGCTATCGCAAGTCAACTTCAGAGCTATCCTAGTTTCGACAATCTAAGTTCGACAACTCTAACATCAGGTCATCATGTCATTCAAACTCAAATAGACCACGTTGAACATGTTTTCTCAATTACAAGCAACTTCCTAAAGTGGGGATAACAAAACTCGGTCAACAAGACTCAATCACAATGACTCGATCACAATGACTCGATCATACCAAAAACACATAAAAGAAATAAAAAATGCGAACAAATCATGCCAATAATTCCAAAGACCTCCCCCCCACACTTAAAATCAAGCAATGTCCCCATTGCAAGAAAATAAAAGGGAGAAGGAAAAGTGAACTTATCGCATGACGACAAAGAACAAACTCGAAATCCCGAGAGACTCCAAGTTAGTACCTACAAAACACACACAAAACAAAACACCAAAAGCATAAATCTGCACAAAACACAAAAACAAAACAAAGACTCAACACGAAAACTAAAAAGACACAAAATATGGCTAAGGATAGAATGGACCTCAGTTTTGTGGATCGTAGAAGCGATGATCATTGGGATCATGGAAACGAGGATCATTGAGATTCCGAGGCGGCTGAGTAGAAGAGGATCCAACCAAAGAGTTAGATACGAATTGGGGGCCTGTCATGGGTTGGACGGCCGTCTAGCTCGTGTTGGACGCCCGTCCAACTCGGGATTCTGAGCTACTGGCGAATGGGTTGAGTACCCGGCTGATAGAATTACGTCTCATCTAAAAGCTCGAACTTGTAGAGAAGGTGGGAATCTATTTGCTCATATTATGATTCCCAATACTCCCCCTCACTTGTGGGCTCGATTTTCAACTCTACCCTCTGGGTAGGAGGCCCAACAAATGCACATTTTTTAATATGGGTGGAGTTGCTTTCAGCGGGATTCGAACACAGGACCTCGGCGTTTGCCAAAGGCTCTGATACCATGATAGAATTCCGTCTCATCTAAAAGCTCGAACTTGTAGAGAAGGTGGGAATCTATTGGCTCATATTATGATTCCCAATACCGGCTACGGCCCCAAAATTTGTTTCACCAAAAAGTGTTCGCAATAGAACGAAATCTATCCTAGCACTTAGTAAGTAAAAACCCAATGTCGAATCTCAAGGAAAACTTTGCAGGCAAATAATCGTGTAGCAAAACAATCCTAAACTAGCCTAAAACTAAGAAAGCAAGTAAAAAGATTTGTTTGGTTTTGTTTTAAATTCTAGGCAAGATAATAAATAAGCAATAAATCAAAGCAAGTAAATAAATATAATCTAGAAAACAAGGAATAAATAAAACTAATTAAAATAGAGAATTAAACGAAAGCAATTAAACTACCTAGCCATGGAATTGAAAAGAAAGCAATAACGAAAGCAACGAAGAAAACGAATCTAGACATAATAATTAAATCTGAAAATTAAGCAAATATATCTAACTATGAAAACTTGAAATAGAAGGAATTGAAAACTAAGAAAAACGAATCTAATCTAAGAACTTGAAAACGAACGAACGAAATTAAACAAACGAAATTAAACGAAGCGATTAAGAATTAAATCTATGAATCTAAGAAGAAATTAATCAAGCAAAAGAAAGCAATAACGAACTTACGAATTTAAACGAAGAACGAAGAACGCGAATTAAAAGAAGTAGTCTTGAATTAAAAACGAACAACGATCCGGATCGAACAAAGGAAATCTAAACTAGAGTATTTGAATGCGAAACTAGAGCTAAAACTAAGGTAAAAGGTCATAAAATTCGTTCACAAGGAGTAGTATTTATAATAGGTACAAAAACCTAGTTATACAAGGAAACGAAAGCTGGCCGCCGGGTTTGGACGTGCGTCCAAAACGAGTTGGACGCCTGTCCAACTCTTCATTCTGGACGACTGCGCGCGTCTTTCTTCTTTCGGCTGTATCTTCCTCGTCCGAACTCCAAATTGACCTCCGTTTTCGCCTACGTGCTCCTATCGTACCCCATGTCACGACCCCACCCCGCTTAGAAAGGAACAGGCGAGGTCACGACGTAAAGGAAATGAGAAATAACAACATAACAACAACTTGTGGTGAATTAGTGCGGAAACATTTCATTGGATTACATTAAATCCCCTCCATTCGTCGAGAATGGTTGGGAGGAAGTACTGTTAAGCATCAAAATCGTTTACATATCATGAAGGATACGGAAACATTGTTCAAAAGAAGAAGTACTGTTGGTCCCGGTTTGCTATAGGAAAAATACGTAGAGGGGGGGGGGGGGTGAATACGTATTTTGAAGTTTTTCAACTTCAATTCCTTAACTCAGAGTATAAAGTAAAGTGCTCTTTGGAAATACTAAGACCTAGCCGAGGTCTAGATCTAAAGCAATCACGAACCTCTTGACCTAAGCTTAGAGCTTGATCAAGAGTGAGACTTTACTCTTTGTGCGGAATTTGGTGAGCTATAATCTTTCCTAAGTATTTGAAATTTCCAGATTAGTTTGTTTAAATGCAGTATGCAATGAATAATCAAATAAATAAGAGTTTAGGGTTAGAGAGATACGACACCAAGAATTATAGTGGTTCAGAGATAAAGCTCCTACGTCCACTTGTTGCACGATGGCAACTGTTCTTTTCACTCAAGAACTTGAAGGTTACGGGTCCTTCAAAAACCTGGTCGAGATCGGGCTTCACTCGCCTAGATCAAACGACAGACGTAGTGATTGCGGGTTCACTACACAAACCTAACAAAGACTGGAAGCTTCACTCGCTTCAGTCGAACAGACAGGGAGATTGCGGGCTCTCCTTACAGCCTAGGTTCGATCGAGCTTTACACAAACGATGTAAGTGTAAGCTTGGATCTCAACTCTACGATCGAGGGTTCTTCAATCGATGAAAGAAGGGCCTTAGATCTGAACAACCTAACGACGACACACAAAAACCTAACAGACAGAGTTTAGGGTTTTTGGTTGACGAAACACACTATGAAGAGCTCTTTACAATAAGTGCAAAGATGGCTAGAGCTCTTCTTCTAAGCTTGGATATGGAATGGGCTTAGACTCTAAGTGTGAAGGTTGTGAAGACGAGTTCCGATGAACTGGAAACTCGGAGAACACTTAAAACAAAGACTCGATGATTTGCTCGAAGGCTTGGGAGTGTTTGTTTGCAGTAGGCTCGAATGCTCAAGTAGTGTTCTACTTCTTCACGTTGTGATCCTTCACTATTTATAGGCGGAGGGTTGGCTGAGATCCATTGCTTGGTTGGTGGCCTTGTCCCTCCTCCTCTCGACAGTACTTGCACAGGCTGGCTACTTTTCAGACGCGCAGATTTGGACTTTTGCCGGAAATGGCTAAGTTCCAATTTCAACAGTAACTGGAGCGAGCCAGTACTGTAGCGGCGCCTTGTCGGCCTGGCAGTCAACTCCTCTGCTCCTCTCTTGAGTCGACACGTGGAGATCTCGTAATTAATGCGGAGATCTCCAGTTGACTGGAGTTCAAATTCGGAGCGGGAATTTGTGCTGTCGCTTTCTGGTAGGTAGTGGCTCGCTTCGCTTTGAAGTTGTAGCGGCCGCTCTGAAGTGAGTCGCTTCACAGTCAAATTTGTCATGAGTCACTTGAGAAATAAATTTCCCGTGACACTACTAAATTAAGTGTTGACTCGTGTTGACTCGCTTCGGCTTTTCTTTGTAGCGCACGCTTCGCTTTGCTTTAGTGGGTTCACTTGATTCCACTGTAGCGCTCGCTTCGCTTCGCTTGGCTTTGAACTGTAGCGCTCGCTTCGCTTCGCTTTGGCAGACTCACTTGAATCTACTGTAGCGATCGCTTCGCTTCGCTATTCTTCGGCACGCTTCACTTCAGTTTGCTTGACCCGCTTCGCTTTGGAAAACACACTCAAGTGAGTGGCCTTCACTTGAACTTTTGAAGCCTAGTCTAAGCAAAATAAAAGAGCCATCCTAACAGAGTAGGCTTAGAAAAATTCTAACCTATAAACTACATCAAAATGGGTCGCTTGGGAATAGGACGCTTGGGGTTTTGGGATCTAATCAAAACAAATGACTTTATTTATCAAATATCCCATGTAGTTCCCCCTTAACAATTTAGTCCTTAACAATTCCCAACAATTTCCCCCTTTTTGATGATGCCAAAACCCATACGACTTAGATAAAAATAAATCTAGTCTATCTAATCGTGAAGGGAACTCCAAGCGACTGCTTCCTTTGCAGTTTCGTTTGTAATTTTCTTTTAAGTTCCTTCCCTTTTTTTTTCGGTTAAAATTAATGAGTTTGTAGCAAAAATGTAAAGTCATTCACAAAGCGAGTAAATGACACAGAGGAGACAAAAATTAAAATGGGATAAATGAACAAGGCAGTTCACAAAAGATATGTTCAGAAGCTTGAAACTCAAGGGTTTCCTGCAGCTTCATCCTCTTTCTCCTTCTCCTTTCCATCTTCATCCTCCTTCTTCTCTTCTTCAATAGCAGCAGTATCCACGTAAGCTGATAGAACTCTCGATTCCATAGAGTCTACTGTGTGGATACTAGGTCTTCTCCATGCACTCTCCAGCCTGAAGGCTTCAGTCACTTCCTCATCAATTATTCCTCTGTCTGGAATATCCGTGCCTGGATGATAAGGCATGGGGAATTCTTTTACAGCAGGAACCTTGACAACAATTGGCATGGGTTGAGTCTGTTCAGCCAAGGTGAAGATTTTTCGTCGCAGATTGTCATCATAGGCGGCGAGAAAATTGTTGAGAGCACTTATCCTAGAGCATTGATCCTGCAGCGGCACTACCTCCCAGTAATAATAGGCCTTGATGAACAAGTCCTTGTAGTATAGCCACAGCTCAAGCAGATCTCTCGGAATAAAAGCCTCAATCTCCCTTGCATCAGGGTGTTCGTCCCTTCGCTTCGCCAACTCCTCTTCTGACCTCTTTGTTAGTTCAGCCATGGTCGCTTTGAACTTCTTTCCTGAGTCGCTGCTCTACAAAGGACGCTTTTCATTGAGACGCTTCCGAATGTAGTTCTGCTCTTCCTTTTTGGGGTAGCGACCCGACTCAACCATCTCTTTTGTAGTCACGTCGTATGCATCTGATATGGCTTGTGCTTCGCATGCTTCGGACTCATCTGGCATAAATGGAATGAAGGCACTCCGCACCAATGAAGACTGGATGAGTATCACCTCATTGAATTGCTCCTCAATCCGTGCGTCTATCACTTGGAGTCGCCTGTCATTTGACCTCCTCTTCCTCTCGCCTTCGCTCCTTCCCTCTTCTCTTTCCTTCCTCTTTCTCTCCTCTCTTCCAGCTTTTGAAGCGACTGCTTGCTTGACCTTTTGGCGCTTGGCCTCGGGGTCATCTTGCTCAGAATCTGGAGCAGCTCGCTTCAATGACTGCTTAGGTGGTGGGGGAGGTGGCATGTCCTTCTTCGTAGCGGCACTAGAGGGGACGACTGCGGATGAAGCGAGTGCGGCAGTTGAAGCTAGTGCGGCTGTTGAAGCTGGCGTGGCGGCTGAAGCGGGCGCTTTGGGTAAAGCAGCCGCTTTGGAACTAGATGAAGCACCTGCACCAACAGAAAGTTTTGTTAGTTGCTCCATCTCCCACGCCATGGCAGCATCCTTCTCCACCTGCTTCCGCTTTTCCTCCTTTGTCAACACGGTCACTGGAGGGTGTTTTGCAATTGAAGCGGCAAGCACCTTCTCCTGAAGCGGCCTGCTGGGCTCTTCAAGAATTTTTAATAACTCCTCCTCCGTGAGCTTCGTCTTGCCAAGAGCCCTCGCTTCATCTACTACCTCCTTCACACCTCCATCACTACTGCCTCCCTCCAACATTCTCTCCACTCCAACACTACTTCCCCTTGAACCTCCAACTTCTCTGCCGTGAAGCTGTCCTTCCCCTCCTAGCTTCACTAGACCTTCCCTCATTTGTCCTTCCCCCTTTTTGGCATCATCACTGCTAGGGGTTAGGGTGATAGATTTTCCAGAAAAGGATTGTTCCAGAGAGTTGACTGAATTGAAGATGGCTTGAAGCATCTGCTGGGTTTTATCCATGGAGGGCGCCACTAGTTCAGCAGTCTTGATGCTTATCTCTTCAAGCAGATATTTGCACTGCCTTTCTCTCTCAACAACATACGCCATCATACTCTCTAATGGCTCTACCTCTCTGAAGCGAGCCTCCAGCTCCGCTTCAACGGCTTTTGTGATTTTCTTTGCTTCTTCTTGAAGTGTGAATTCCAAGTGTTCCTTGGAAGCTTCAAGTTCTGCCTTCATCCCGGCAAGTCTCCTTTCCCTTCGATTGAGAGAGTTGTGAAATTCGGCATCTGCAGTGATCCTTACTGTGAGAGTTTCTTTCAGTCTCTTGACTTTCTGCAGTAGGATTGACAGTTCAGCATTCTTCAAGTCAAGAGCCTGTGCACTGCTCCTCAGACTCTCCAGTTCTCTCTTGTCAATTGCACTCTCATCCTTGACTCCAACTCAGTTCGAAGTGAGTCAAGAGCCTTTTTGGTATTGAGGAGCTCGCTTCCCTTCATCACTAACTCTCCTTCTCTGTTCTCCACCTTCTCTTTCAGCTCCTTCACCTCCTTCTCTAACACCTTCTTCTCTTTGACAAGAGCGATCAACTTGGCATTGACCTCCCTCAAGCGGCTTCTTTCTGCCTCAAGCAAGCCCTTGAGTTCGGTGATGGTTTTGGTGTTATCATCCACTAGCTTCACCTGCGCCTCCAGCGCCTCTCCCTCTCCACCACCTTTCCCTCCAATTCCCTTTTCTTCTTGTCAAAGTCTTCTCTAAGACTAATGACCTCCCCCGCCTTCCTCTCCATCTCTTCACTCATCTTAGTAATCTCGCTTTGGAGACTAGCAATCTCAGCATCTTTCAACTCCACCTCCTCCCTATGCTCTCTGATCAGCTTCCTTTCATGAGAGGAGGGCACTCGCTTCGGGACTGTAGCGAGTGGATATGATTCCTTCACCTTTGCATCCAGCTTCTCCCAGAAGCTGGTCCCTTCAAGGAAGGCATGGAAGCCATTTTCGCCTATGAAGTTGAGTGTTTTAGCTTCCATCTGAATCAGTTCCTCTTCTGTGAAGGCTTTGAGGAGTCTAAAAATCTTGTAGTACTCCGTTCCTCGGTACGTGATGTACGTCAGAAAGTCGACTACATTCGTGTAGAACACGTCGCTCCATGCAACTTTCGCGGAGCTAAGATTGTAGCGTAGATTGATAGTCTCAGCGGCTTGCTCTCTGTCTAGGACATAACGTTCCAGAGCCCGCTTGTGTACGGTGAGGGCAGGGGTTATGAATTGAGGAACGATGGGTTGTTCTCCTACAGTTTGGGCGGTATCGGCTGTAGCTGCCGATGTCGAGAGGGATTGGGTAGGTGATGGGGTTTCGGAGATCTGGATGGCTTCAGTGGGTGGTGGTTGGATAGTTTCGGTGGGTGGTGGTTGTATCGGCTGGGATTGAAGTGGGGTGAATGAAGTGTAGGCAGCAGCTTCATCCGTGCTGAGGAATGGAACAGTGGGAATGTGGAAAGAAGATGCTGACTCTTCTTCATGGGGAGAGAGGGGGGTTATCTGTTTTAGTGGTTGTTGGGTTGAAGAAGATTGAGGTTCTGGTACTTGGGTGATGTGGGTTTGGATTTGGAGTGGGGGTGATTTGGCTTTGATAGGTAAAGGCTGGGGTTGAGTCGCTTCAATGTCCTCAAGCGGCTTCTCCACCGCCTCGCTTTCTTGGACAAGCAAAGCGACTCGCTTCGTCTTCTTGCCTCGCTTCGGCGCGGCTCGCTTCCCGGGTGAAGCGACCGGCCTCACTTGGCTCACTTTGGCTTGCCTTTCGGCAACCGGTCTCGCTACGGGCACTTCAATTTCCAGAAGTCCCAAATCCATCAATTGCTTGGACTTCCTCCATTTGTCGTAGTAAATGGACTGTTTGTTGTAGATGGTGACGTCATCTTCCGGCCATGCTTTGCCCGGAAACTTCTTCTCCAAGGCATAGGAAAGCCTTGAGAAGAACTTCAGTTTCCCCTTGCGGAGAATCTGATCGGCGCTCCCCTTCACGAACGCAAAGTCGGCAGCAGCTTCGTGAATTTGATTGAGGGACCAGTCATGCCAGTTGAAGCTGGTTCCGGTGAGGCTGTCGACGATGACTGCTGTGGTGATCAGCTTCGTCTCAGAAAGAGTATCTAAGGTTCCGATGTAGCACGCGACACTCTTCGAGAAGAGTTCGCAAATGTGGTTGAAGGGGGCCTTCAAACTTGAGCGGATACTTGCCTCCTTAAAATTTGGATCGGCTTCGGCGGTTGCAAAACGACCGTACTGAACTCCGGCCGAGAGACCCAAATCCAGTAATGAGTCTCCTCCTTCTCTCGGCAAGTTGAACGTGCCGATCAGCTCATTCATGTCCACCTCCACTGGCCTCCTCGTCTGTGGATCGGTGAATGAGGATATGTTTTGCTCCTTCCTCAAATTTAGCAGGAGCTCGCCGACGGCTTTTGCCAAAATCTTAGACGGGACCGCCGTCACAAACTTCCATAGTCCGGCCTTGGTCACGGCCCTACGGAGAAATCCATTCCTCTCTATGATGGCAGGATCGAGATGAGGCTCGATATTGATGTGTTTGTCGACCTCCGCGAGAAACTCCTCCATCGTCTCGGTGTTCTTCTTCTTTCCCATGATGATTTTGAGAGAGTTTGGCTGATGTTTTAACAATGAAAATTAAGGGTTGAGACTCGTGAGTTGCAGAGTAATTGCAGATCTAGCACGAGAATGGCAAATTTAGAAGGCTGTGAATGGTTCTGCAGTTCTGCCTCGTCCCATATATATAGAGTTAGGTTATGGCTGACGTGGCAGGGGTAGGACGGTAATAACGCCGAAAGTCCTGTAGGTAGGCGGCGGACGTGCGGTGATGGATCTGATGTGTCCGGCGTCACCACAGTAAAAGTGAACCGCCACTTGCTCGGCGTCGCCACGTGGCCTGCTGTGGTTGGCTTGTCGTATACGGCGCTAATCCAACGGCTACAGATTGGGGGCTGTTGAGATTCGATGGCTGGATCATCTCCGCCTTTTCCCGCTTCAAATTCAAACGTGTGAACACGCGCCCGTTATTTCCGTCGTTCCTGCACCTGCATTAAATGCACAGCAGAAAGTAAAATTGCACTCGAGTGCAGACAGCTCATACTCGCTTCATGCCCGCTCGCTTCAAGTTGGGCCGCTACGCCTTGACTCGCTTGAGAGGCATTCGCTTGAGTGACTGTTCCGCACTCGCTTGCGATGGCTAGCTTTGAGTGATGATGCACTCGCTTGGCCATCTGAAGCGACTGGAATAAGAAATTGAATTTCTTTGCTTAATTTAAAATGTTTCTGACTTACATACTTCGAGGATAAACAAAAATGTTTTCCTCTTTGTATTTGTGTCAGATTCACTTTATATTTTCCACGTAGTGAGTGAAGGTTTCTAGCACGCTTCGGCTCACTTAGTGTACTTAAAATTGAAACACTTACCAGTCAATCTCACTTCGTAGGAGATTGATACCACAAATTGAAGACTTCACTTGAATTGGATACCACATGTTGAATGCTACACGTTGAGTTAGATCTTCATGGCATTCATCTTCATGGCATTCATCTTCCTCTACGAATTAGAGAGTCCTCCATCGAAGTGAATGAGGGAGAAAATGAATAAAGTACACAAGCTTACTACAACCCGAAGGGAGCATCACGTAAGTGTACTTATTCACGACGAATGGGGGATGAGTACAAGTCCTTATCTCAGAGCAGAAATGGACATGATGACAATGAGAATGCTCTGACAAGTCAATCTCGTATTTTACGCAGAAGCATGTCACCAGCCCTGCAACCTTTTGTATAAAAAGGTAAACCTTCAAGCTTTCCTACATTCTAGAGAATGAATCTGCAGTCGGCTCGCTTTGACCCAAGCTAGGGTAAATTGAAGCGATGCAGAATTCAAGGTAGCAGCATTCTTGCTCGCTTTGGAAGTAGCTTGCTCCGAGAGAAGCATTAGTTCCCCCTTAACCATATACTTAACAATTCCACTAAGTTGGTAGGGAACTTCTTCCAATACTCCACCTGTCTCCACCTTACTTCATTTTCTCTAAGCGAGTGAGATTTGAAGTGACTCGCTTGAGTTGGTGAAGATACGAAGCGAGTGACGCACAAGAGAACAAGCGAACACTCCTTCGTGCATCCTGGAACTAGCATTCTTCACCAGGGTCTAATAACCCTAATTCCATGCATAGCTGGTTGAATCGAGACTCAGCTAGAGGCTTGGTGAGGATATCTGCTCGCTGGAGATCGGTATGGATTTTCTCGAGCTTGATATCCTTCTTCTCGACATGATCTCGAATGAAATGGTGTCGAATTTCCACGTGCTTGCATCTGGTGTGAAGCACTGGGTTCTGCGAGATACATATGGCACTGTTGTTGTCGCAGAAGATCGGAATTTCATTCGCTTCAACTTTGTAGTCCTTCAACTGTTGACGAAGCCATAGGATTTGAGAACAGCAGCTTCCTGCGGCCATATATTCAGCTTCAGTTGTTGAAGTGGCTACGCTTGTTTGCTTCTTTGAGAACCACGAGATTAGCTTGCTTCCCAAGAACTGACATGTGCCCGACGTTGATTTCCTATCAACTCGGCACCCTCCATAGTCAGCATCGGAATATCCAGTGAGCTCCAAATTGTCCTCCGCTGGATACCACAGACCCATGTTGACAGTGCCCTTCAAATATCGAAGAATTCTTTTGGCAGCTTCAAGATGGCTGTGTTTGGGATTGCTTTGGAAGCGAGCGCAAACTCCGACTGCAAAAGCAATATCTGGCCGGCTTGCAGTGCGATAGAGTAGTGACCCAATTAGGGCACGATAATCTGTAGGATCTACAGATTTTCCTCCTTCGTCTGGCTCCATCTTCCAGTTGGTATTCATAGGAATCTTCACAGCTTTAGCATGTTGAACACCAAACTTGGCAAGCATATCTCTAGTGTACTTTGCTTGGTTGATGAAAATTCCATTATCCTGCTGCTTTACTTGAAGACCTAGAAAGCAGCTCATCAAGCCAATCATCGACATCTCATAATTAGTCTTCATTAGCTCTCCAAACTTCTCGCTAAGCGACTGGTTTGGTGACCCAAATATGATGTCATCCACGTAGATCTGAACCCATAGCATATCGTCTCCATGATTGATAGTGAATAGAGTTCGATCTATTTTCCCTTTGTGGAAGCCATTCTCCACTAGGAATTGAGATAGTGTATCATACCAAGCTCTGGGAGCTTGCTTCAACCCATACAGGGCTTTCTTCAAGCGATACACTTTATCTCCCTGCTCGAAATCCGGTGGCTGCTCCACATACACTTCTTCCTTCAATTCACCGTTGAGGAACGCGCTCTTCACATCCATTTGATACACTTTGAATTTCTTGGCCGCTGCATAGGCTAGAAATAGTCGGATCGCTTCAAGCCGTGCCACTGGAGCGAAGGTCTCATCGAAATCGATTCCTTCCTCTTGGCAGTAGCCTTTAGCGACTAGACGCGCCTTGTTCCTCACAACATTGTGGTCCTCGTCTGTCTTGTTTTTGAACACCCACTTGGTGCCAATAACATGCTGGAACTTGGGATGATCCACGAGGTACCATACGTCATTTCTAGTGAACTGGTTCAGCTCTTCTTGCATGGCGATCACCCAGTTAGAGTCGGCTAGGGCTTCCTCCACGGTTGATGGCTCAATGTTTGAGAGAAAGCAACTGAACATGGCACTTTCTCCAAACACTTGACTTCTGGTCACTACACCCTTGGATGGATCTCCAATGATTTGGCTAGGTGAGTGATCTTTGAGCCATGCACGCTTGGATCCGCCAGCTTCATCTTCATCTGCTTCCTTGTCGCTCGCTTCACCATCTGAAGCGACTGGATTGGGTGCTTGGCCAGCACTAGCTTCAGGAATCTTGGGGGCAGCTTCGACTTCTCCTTTGGGATCCTGCTCGCTTGAGTCCTTGATCTCATCATCTTCATCAAGCACGTCCCAAATGAGTTGATTTGAGGGTTCCTTGCTTTGATCCTTTTCATTCGCTTGAGGCTGTTCCTGTGGAAGACTTAAAGAAGATTCATCAAATACGACATGGGGTGATTCCTCCACAATTAGGGTTTTACAGTTGAACACTCTGTAGGCTTTGCTAGATGTAGAGTATCCTAAGAATACTCCTTCATCAGCTTTGCTTTCAAAGGCTTTCAACTGCGACTTCCCATTGTTGTGAATGAAGACCCTACAACCAAAAATATGGAAATAAGATATGTTAGGAATTCTCCCTGTCCATATTTCATATGGAGTTTTGTCGTGCCGTTTGTTGAGAAGCGTCCGATTCTGTGTGTAGCACGCCGTGTTGGCAGCTTCAGCCCAATACTTCATCGGAAGCTTCGAGTCAGCAATCATGGTGCGAACGGCTTCTTTGATGATTCGATTTCTTCTTTCAGCAACTCCATTCTGCTGAGGAGTGCGTGCTGAAGAAGTTTGATGTGCTATGCCATGCTCCGTGCAGTATGCTTCAATTGTAGAGTTCAGGAACTCTGTGCCTTTGTCGGAGCGAATGGTCACGATAGCTAGATTCTTTTCCACCGCCAATCGCTTGAGTAGTTGAGGCAGTTTGGTTAGTGTCTCCTTCTTGCTGAATAGAAATACAACCCAAGTGTAGCGAAAGAAATCATCGACTACAACTAGAGTGTACTTCCTTCCATTTACACTAACTGGAGTAACTGGACCAAACAGATCCATGTGAAGCAGTTCGAGCACTCGCTTTGATGAGGCTTCTTCAAGACTGGCGAAGTGCTTCTTCGTCTGCTTCCCTCGTTGGCATGGTGAGCATGGATGGTCTTTGATGAAGACTTCATTTGGTATGCCTTGCACCAAACCCTTTCGAGCTAAGCGATTGATTGCTTTAAAGTTGAGGTGGTTCAAGCGTCTGTGCCATAGCCATCCAATTTCTGTAGCACTCCTTGCTACTAAGCACGTTTCCTCTTTGCAGCTATCCCATTGTGCTATGTAGACATTCCTTTGTCTAATTCCAGTGAGCACAATCTGAGACGTGAGTTTGCTCTTCACAATGCACTTGTTGGAGATGAACTCCACCCTGTACCCTTTATCACAAAACTGTGAAATAGACAACAGGTTGTGCTTGAGTCCTTCCACATAGGAGACTTCTTCAATTGTGAGCTTTCCAACTTTCAGTGCGCCATATCCCCTGGTGCTTCCTCGAGAGTTGTCACCAAAGGTTACGTGTGGACCCTTCTTCTCTATGTAGTTGTGAAGTAGAGCTTTCATGCCAGTCATGTGTCTTGAACATCCACTGTCCAAGTACCATACTAGTTGACCCTCACTTGGCATGGGATCCACGGCGCTCACCTGCAATTAGACAGATTTTGGTACCCAAATCAGTTTGGGTCCTTGCAGGTTAGTTCCCTTAGGTACCCACACTTGCTTCATTCTCTTTTGAGATGAAGCTTGTGTCTTGGGCTTCTCGACCTTCGAAAACTTGGTGTACTGCCTAGAAGCAGCTTCACACGTGCAACAGTGTGTGCAAGAGGGGTAGCGGCTCGCTTCAGTCCTACCTATGCTCTTCCCATTTTGCTTATATCCTGAAGCGACTCGCTTCGGATTAGCTTTGGGTTTAGAGACTGACTTAGGGTTTCTAGTCTGTCGAAGCGGCTCGCTTGGTTTCCTCGAAGCGGTCCAACTAGGATTTTGACCCTGACTCGCTTGAGAAACCTTGGGAATTTGAAGCGGCCTCTTGGGTGCATCAAGTTCTTCCCCCTCAACGTTAGTCCGGTTGGACCATCTCCAGTCCGGATATCGTGACACATAGACATTACTCCTCTTTTTAGGAGGTAGATCCTTTGTCTCTCGTGTCTTGGCTTGAGACTTAGAAGCTTCAACAGTTCTCCCTTTACCCTTGGATTGGTAAGACTTAGCATGTTGAGTACTAGGGACTGTTGAACTTTGCTTGCCCTTAGGATCCG
Source organism: Thymus mandschuricus (assembly GCA_029379335.1). Taxonomy (NCBI): domain Eukaryota; kingdom Viridiplantae; phylum Streptophyta; class Magnoliopsida; order Lamiales; family Lamiaceae; genus Thymus; species Thymus mandschuricus. Next base: position 6,858,785 of record CM057082.1, on the reverse strand, counting down.
CCCTTAAAGATATAGACATCTTCATTGGCTTCCTTTTAGGGTTCTCAGCCACTTTGCCTTTATCATTGTTGGTGGTCGCTTTGGATGCAGTGGGTAATTCCAAAGTGACTGATGGTGTAGTGTGTGATGCACCAACAAAGACAGTCGGCTTGGGAGGTCCACCCTCATATCCAAGGCCAGCTTTCCTACCAAAAGGCAGAAGCGAGCCCTCTAGTGCCTGCCTAGCATATGATGCTTTGTTCAAGTTGGCAACTAGAGTGGACTGGGTTTCATACCTTCCCTCCAAGCTTTGATGTCTAGCGAAGAGATCCTCGAACTTACTAGTCATAGCCCTTAAATTAAGTTTGACTTCGTCAAGCTCACGGGCTAGCTTTCGGTTCTCCTTCTCGCTTTGAGACAGAGCTTGTTTTACCACTTCGTGGTCGCTTGACAATTTTTGATGCTTGTCAAACAACTCACTCCATGTAGAGGATTGTTCTTCCTCATTGACAGTGTGTGCTAGTGTAATTGAAGTGATTGAAGGATAGAAGAATACCTCTCCTGTTTCTTCGTCGGTGAGCGCCATAAATCCAAGATCCTCACCATCACTGGAATTTGGATCAGTGAATGCATCTGAGTCGCTTGGTGGATCTTCAGTTGTAGCGACCGGCACTTCACTCGCTACGAGCGCTCGCCTTGGAGCATCCCTCTTGGCCTTCAATTCTTCGCGCTCTTTGGCACTTAGCTTTGGGCAATCGGATTTGTAGTGGCCCATCTTGTGGCAGTGATAACACTCCACTTCCATCATGTCTCGTGGGATCGGCTTGGTCGTCTCTTCTCTCTTTCCTTTTCCTTCTCGAGCATCAGTACTCCTCCCTTTGTACTGCTTGTAGAATCTTTTGTACTTGCCCACTCGAGAGTTCATCTTGTTGAAGTTCTTGGATAAGAACGCAATGTGTTCTTCCAATTCTTCCCTTGTCATCTTGGCAAGCGACTGCTCGCTTGGCCCTTCGGCAGCTTTGAATGCTACTCCTTTTGACGTAGTGGGCGCTTCATCTTCATCGTCAAGGCTCATTCGATTCAGATCAAACTCGTGAGCTTTGAGCTCGGAGAACAGCACTTCTGGCATGAGCTTCGTTAGATCCTTGGTAGCTAGATATAGCTCCTTCATGGTCTGCCACTTCCTTGTGAGAGCACGGACTATTTTCAGGTTTACTTCCTTGTCTGTGAGTTCCTTCCCAAGCGAGTTGAGAGTTGCAGTAATGTTGGTAACTCTCAGCTCGAAGGCGTCGATGGACTCTCCTGACTTCATCACCAGATTTTCAAACTCCCGCATCTGAACGGCGAGCTTGTTCTCCTTGATTTTGTCTGTGCCTTGAGAAATGAGGGCTAGGGTTTCCCACATTTCCTTTGCCGTTGCACATTTCCTTATCCGTGGTAGATAGGCATCCGACACGGTGCTCTGCATCGTGTGGCGTGCAATCTTGTCGAGGTTGGCAACTTTGAAGTCATTTGGAATATACTCATCTTTATCCTTCTCCACGTACTGTTGACGAACGTGGGCTGGACGACCTTCAGCGGCTGGAACCTCCACAGATATGGCTTTCTTAATTTCGATTGGTCCGTCCTCAATGACTTCCCACATCCGGTCGTGGATTGAGCATAGGAAGCTCTCGACACGGAAACTCCATATCTCGTATCCTTCGATCGAGAACTGTGGAAGATTTGATGCACTGTATGTAGACATAGCAAACTATCAGCAGTAAATGCAATATGCGTGGGTGAGGTTTTGATGCACTTAAGAAAATAGGATCCGGTTCAGTGAGACAACGTGAAGCGAGTGAGGACTCGCTTTGGATATGCAAAGCAGAGGCTCGAAAGAACCGCTGCTCTGATACCACTTGTTGGTCCCGGTTTGCTATAGGAAAAATACGTAGGGGGGGGGGGGGGGTGAATACGTATTTTGAAGTTTTTCAACTTCAATTCCTTAACTCAGAGTATAAAGTAAAGTGCTCTTTGGAAATACTAAGACCTAGCCGAGGGCTAGATCTAAAGCAATCACGAACCTCTTGACCTAAGCTTAGAGCTTGATCAAGAGTGAGACTTTACTCTTTGTGCGGAATTTGGTGAGCTATAATCTTTCCTAAGTATTTGAAATTTCCAGATTAGTTTGTTTAAATGCAGTATGCAATGAATAATCAAATAAATAAGAGTTTAGGGTTAGAGAGATACGACACCATGAATTATAGTGGTTCGGAGATAAAGCTCCTACGTCCACTTGTTGCACGATGGCAACTGTTCTTTTCACTCAAGAACTTGAAGGTTACGGGTCCTTCAAAAACCTGGTCGAGATCGGGCTTCACTCGCCTAGATCAAACGACAGACGTAGTGATTGCGGGTTCACTACACAAACCTAACAAAGACTGGAAGCTTCACTCGCTTCAGTCGAACAGACAGGGAGATTGCGGGCTCTCCTTACAGCCTAGCTTCGATCGAGCTTTACACAAACGATGTAAGTGTAAGCTTGGATCTCAACTCTACGATCGAGGGTTCTTCAATCGATGAAAGAAGGGCCTTAGATCTGAACAACCTAACGACGACACACAAAAACCTAACAGACAGAGTTTAGGGTTTTTAGTTGACGAAACACACTATGAAGAGCTCTTTACAATAAGTGCAAAGATGGCTAGAGCTCTTCTTCTAAGCTTGGATATGGAATGGGCTTAGACTCTAAGTGTGAAGGTTGTGAAGACGAGTTCCGATGAACTGGAAACTCGGAGAACACTTAAAACAAAGACTCGATGATTTGCTCGAAGGCTTGGGAGTGTTTGTTTGCAGTAGGCTCGAATGCTCAAGTAGTGTTCTACTTCTTCACGTTGTGATCCTTCACTATTTATAGGCGGAGGGTTGGCTGAGATCCATTGCTTGGTTGGTGGCCTTGTCCCTCCTCCTCTCGACAGTACTTGCACAGGCTGGCTACTTTTCAGACGCGCAGATTTGGACTTTTGCCGGAAATGGCTAAGTTCCAATTTCAACAGTAACTGGAGCGAGCCAGTACTGTAGCGGCGCCTTGTCGGCCTGGCAGTCAACTCCTCTGCTCCTCTCTTGAGTCGACACGTGGAGATCTCGTAATTAATGCGGAGATCTCCAGTTGACTGGAGTTCAAATTCGGAGCGGGAATTTGTGCTGTCGCTTTCTGGTAGGTAGTGGCTCGCTTCGCTTTGAAGTTGTAGCGGCCGCTCTGAAGTGAGTCGCTTCACAGTCAAATTTGTCGTGAGTCACTTGAGAAATAAATTTCCCGTGACACTACTAAATTAAGTGTTGACTCGTGTTGACTCGCTTCGGCTTTTCTTTGTAGCGCACGCTTCGCTTTGCTTTAGTGGGTTCACTTGATTCCACTGTAGCGCTCGCTTCGCTTCGCTTGGCTTTGAACTGTAGCGCTCGCTTCGCTTCGCTTTGGCAGACTCACTTGAATCTACTGTAGCGATCGCTTCGCTTCGCTATTCTTCGGCACGCTTCACTTCAGTTTGCTTGACCCGCTTCGCTTTGGAAAACACACTCAAGTGAGTGGCCTTCACTTGAACTTTTGAAGCCTAGTCTAAGCAAAATAAAAGAGCCATCCTAACAGAGTAGGCTTAGAAAAATTCTAACCTATAAACTACATCAAAATGGGTCGCTTGGGAATAGGACGCTTGGGGTTTTGGGATCTAATCAAAACAAATGACTTTATTTATCAAATATCCCATGTAGTTCCCCCTTAACAATTTAGTCCTTAACAATTCCCAACAAGTACTGTCTTGTAAAGTCAATAAGTTGCAACGATACACAAAGGGAAAGGTGTTGCAGCGATAAACCAAATAGAGTTCGAATAAACATCATGCAAAACACAGCGGAAGAACGTAGGATGCATGTATGGAGACATGCACCACCAAGAGACTTCGACTCTTTTCTTGCTCGACAAAAGCCTTCCCCGACTGCTTCACTCCATCTGTTCAACTTGCACATGGGAAATATGTACATGGCTGAGTACAAAGTACTCAGTGAACACATGCCAAAACATTTTAATTGTCAGCCATGCGAGTGATTCATAGGGTTTTACGGAAAAGGCCTATGATCATTGTTGGGAACCCCTTTTTGTTTGATTTTGATGATGTTTTTCGAAACCACACTTAGGCATATTTTCACTTGTTTAGGGTCAAGGCCGATAGATCGACCTGCTACCTGTTAGTGCAGGTCGATGCTCTCTAAAGTTTAAATACAAGTTTGATCCACTCTGTAAGAGAAAGGTTGTTTATCGACCTGCCTCATTCGGATCGAGCTGTTATATCTAGCTGTCTATCGACCTTCCTTATCAAGCTTCCAGCCTGCTTTGACTTAGAAGATTACAAGAGCTGGATTATCATATCAAGGTCGTTGATCTACCTTCATAGAGCAACACGACCTGATCCTTGCCACGTGGTATGCCAGCAAGGACGAAACTTCCCAACGGCTAGAAGTGAGTCGCACCCCAACGGCTAGTGCCACATCATCCAGACTCCAACAGCTAGTTTTCAAAAACCACCTATAAATACTTCAAGCCATTATCGGATTCAAAGACGGGAAACTCAAGCTATCAATGCAAATACTCTGCCAAAATCTCTCTCAAAGTTCATATCCTTTCAAGTGTTCGAAATTCCATTAGTTTCCCAAACACTTGACGAATAGAGATTTTAGACTCCGATAAAAGCCCCAACGACGAAGCGATCACTGCTGCTTGTCATTGATTCAACAGCTTCTTCTCCGACTCGTTCGAAGTTAGAAAGTTTGTTTTGTGTTTTTCACCATTATAGAGTTAGTCAAGCTCTGTAATAAGTGAAAGGTTGTTAGTACGTTTTTGTACGAAAGGTTGTAAGGGTCACGACCCAAAACTCGTGTCTAGATATATTCAAGTTAGAGTGTATTTAGAACTGATACTCAGTCAGTATAAATAAGAGAGAAGTTGGATCCGAAGGTAAAGGGATTCTCAGGTCGAGTCGACCTGACGTGGACGTAGGAGGGTCTCTCCGAACCACGCTAAATCGCGGTGTCTATCTCTCTCTCTTTAATTATCGCTCTTCCTATATTTTATCAATCTGACAAGCATCAACCTGCATTTCACGAAACAACCTGCATTTGCTTATCGACCTTAGATTTTTCAAAGAGTTAATCAACCTCCAACTTCCGCATAAGCACAGTTTGATAAATCAAGCTTGTTATCTAACGAGCTTGATAGATCAATCTGCCTCTGATAGGATCGACCTTGACAGTCGACCTCTTTATCGACATGATTTCAAAAACGTCAAAAACGGTTGGTTATTGGTGTATTCCCCCCCATACACCAATTACTCTTTTCCGGGACCAACAAGTGGTATCAGAGCAGTGGTTCTTTTGACCGCTGCTTTGCATACTAAAAGTTTTTATCAAGCTTTTGGTCATTTTGAACCGATCCTTTTGAAAAATCTTTTCATTCATACATATCATATTATTTGCAATGGAGGCTTCTATTCTCAGGGTTTGTGAAGATTTCTCCATACAAGGCTATGAAGACTGGAGCTTCAGAATCAAGATGTGTCTCAAAGCACATCACGTCCTCATGTGGGAGGTCATCGAAAAGGGCCCCACTCCCATTCATGCAGCGAAGATCAGCATTGAAGGAACGTCCCCCGGGGAGGCCACATACGAGAAGATCCTCAAAAATCCTCGCGACTACACAACCGAGGAAAGGAAGGAGGCCAGTCTCGATGATTATGCAAAGGGACTCATCTCTAGCACTGTAAAGGGCGTCTATCTTGCCAAGATCTGAAATCTTGAGACTGCCAAAGAAATGTGGGACACCCTCCGGTCCATCAGTCTGGGTTCAGAAGAGATGAAGGAGAACAAGTTGTCCATGGCGTGCAGCAAGTTCGATGACTTCAAGATGATTTCGGGTGAAACCATAGAAGCAATGAAGATTCGCTTCACCGAAATCATTCTCGAGGTCTCTGCAATCAACCCTCACAAATATACGCAGCGCAAGAAAAATCTTAAAGTGATGCGTGCTCTACCCGCAAACTGGCACGTATACACCGCCATGCATCCAGCCCGTTCCGACTTCAACTCTCTAACCACTGAAGATCTTTTCGACATTCTTGTCGGAAATGAAAAATATGAGATGATCCGCATCCACGGGTCAGCACAGCCTTCTACCAGCAAGAAGGCCGATGAAAAGAATGACAAGGAGGTAGCCTTCAAGGCCGAGTCAGCCTCTGTTGCTACCCCAAGCTCGATTGACGAATCCATCGTCAAAAAGTTCGAGAAGATGACTCTCGACTATGCTCTCGCTGCTAGGAGACATGTGAACCTCCTAGGAAAAGTTGTCAAATACAAGAAATTCTACCGTGACAACAAGCGAAATTTCTCAAACCGCAACCACGACCGCCCTGACAAAAAGGGAGAAGGTAAACCATCAACCTTCAATTATTCTAATACACCCGAGGGTGGTTGTTTTGGTTGTGGTAGGCCGGGTCACTACAAGACCAATTGTCCCGATCTGACAAAGGCTGAGAGAGACGAGCTCTGTGCAAAGCGCGATAAGAAGCTCAAGGATCAACGAGCTGCCATGATCGCCGAAGAAACAAAGGAGGCTCACCTCTCAGACAGCTCGTCAAGTGATGACGAGGGTTACATCGCTTTCGACGAAAGTGATGATGAAGAATGTTTTGTTGGAGAACACTAACAAACCGAGGGATCGTCAAAGGTAGATCCTCAACCCATTTCACTTTCTTTCTCTGACGATGAATGTGCAGAAGAAGGTGAAGAACTATCCGAGGCTGTGTCTTGGGAAGAAATCAAGAAACAGCTCGATGATTATGCTGATCTCGTGGTTACACTCAAAGAGGTCGTTGAAGATAATGCTGAGCTGATGAACAAGAATGAAGAATACAAGCTAGCATTAGAAGGAAAATTCTCTCCCTATGATGAAGAAAAGGAAAGGGAGATCGAAGCCCTAAAGTCAAAAATTGAAGAATTGACTTTCCGAGTAAAGGAGTTCGATACCAGGGCACTCGAGAAGGACGAGTCCCTCAAAATCAAAGATGCCGAAATTCACAGCCTTACATCAAAGTTGGCTGACTTGGTTATTCGACACGAACTCCTCGTGGAAAAAGAAGGAAAGCTTCAACTCACCTTGAGTCAGTTGAAGAAAAGCGGAAAGAAATTGGAAGAGGTCCAATCCATGCAACGCAATCCACGCGATCACTCTGGTATTGGATTTAGTGGAAAATCCAAAGAAAGCAAGGATAAAGACTGCGAGATCAAGTTCGTGAAAGCGCAGTCAAAATTAAAGAATATCCGGAAAGCTCATCAAGCTCTGCCAGATAAGATGGTCAAGCTGAAGAATCCAGTTCGACAGCCCCAAGCCATTCTTTTAAAGCAACTCAAGAAGACCGATCTACAAAAGAAGGAACAGCCTGTTCCTCAAAAGAAAGTGAGTCGACCTGCCCAGCATCGTCGACCTGTCCCTACTCATCAAAAGCAGGTTGTTCATCAAGGGCGTTACGAAGGCCAGTACTATCAAAGGCCGTATCACCCTCAGTTCTTCTACCCGGCTCAACAAGGGTGTTACTGCCACTATCCACAACAGTCAAACTTTCAAGACTGGCAGTATCAACCTGGTTTTCATGAAGAGCATTATTGTCAGCCTCGCCGCCCTCGCTCAAAGAAATCCAAGGCTCCCAAGCCCAAGACCACCACTGCCTCATCCTCAGCCTCGGATAGAAGCAGACCGGCAAAACAAATCTGGGTCCCAAAGGCCGTTCCCGCAACCGATGTAGCAACCAATCTCAAATGGGTTGCTAAGTTTAATTAATTGTAGGTCGGGAAGGCTCAAAGAAGGAGCCAAGCAGCTCGTGGAGCTGTATGGATCATTGATAGTGGATGCTCCAAGCACATGACGCGTGACAAAACGCTACTATCAAATTATCAAGAACGAGATGGGCCACTTGTAACCTTTGGAGGAAATTCGAAGGGTCACACACGAGGCCAGGGCGATCTAAAAGTTGGAAAAACAACTATTTTCTAATGTCTCGTATGTTGAAGGTCTTAATCATAACTTATTCTCTGTGTCGCAATTCTGCTCGAATGGTAAACGAGTAGAATTCACCGCTAACAAATGTCTCGTGAGAAATGAGGAAGGAGAAATACTCCTTACCGGAATTTTGCAGGATAGACTCTACATAGTTCAATGGACTGATGGGATAGAGACCTGCCTGATCACAAAGGCTGATTCCGAGACAAGCTGGTTATGGCACAAGAGGCTGAGTCATTTGAACTTCAAGGCCATCAACAAGCTCGCACGCAACAAACTGGTGAACGACCTGCCAGATCAAGTCTTCGATCGTGATCACTTTTGCAAAGCCTGTCAAGCTGGAAAGCAAACAAGATCATCCTTTCCAAGTGTGACGGCAAAAGCTTCAAATCGAATTCTTGAGCTTCTCCATCTCGACCTCTTTGGACCAGTCACTCCCTTGAGTATAAACGGTAGAAAATACGCTCTCGTTATTATAGATGACTATTCTAGATTTAGGTGGGTTATTTTCATGTACAAAAAGAAGGAGACTGTGGAGAAGCTACCCGCGTTGCTGAGCAAACTGTGCAATCAAAAGGAGAAATCCATCATCTCCATTCGATCCGATCGAGGCACCGAATTTATCAATGCGATGATCGAAGAATATTGCACAAAGAGTGGACTTCATCATCAAACCTCAGCAGCTCGTACACCTCAACAAAACGGCGTAGTGGAGCGCCGTAACAGGTCGCTGAAAGAAGCAGCTCGTACCATGTTGGACGAAACCAACCTTCCAAAGAAGTTTTGGGCAGAGGCCGTTAACACAGCCTGCTATACCCAAAATAGGTCGATCATCACTACCCGACATGGAAAGACTCCTTATGAGCTGTGGAACAACAAGCTCCCCAGGTTAAAGTATTTTAAATCTTTTGGATGCTTGTGTTACATCCATAACAATGGGAAATCTCAATTAAAAACTTTTGATAGCAAGGCCGATCCAGGAGTATTTTTAGGATATTCGGAGGTTAGCAAAGCTTATAGAGTTTTTAATAAGAAAACCCTAGTTGTGGAGGTAACACCTCATGTTGTGTTTGATGAATCTACTTGTCTGTACAGAGAGTTAAGTACAATTCTAGTTCATTCTGTCACTAACAGATCGTTCAACTCCCCCATCGACGACCTGCTAGTATGGACTCCAACTGATCGAGAGGAAGAGGATCAATCTGATCCGAAGGTCACACAGCAAGGGGGAAATGATGCAAGTGATGTTCCTACATCGAGCTGTAATACATCAGCCAGAATTAACCAGGCTGATCCCCCATCCTCAGTTCCCCAGACTGATGCTGTTAACGACCTTACATCTCAAATCGAGCAGCTCGATGATGCAATGAAGCAGCTCGATATTCAGTCCGATCAGCAGCTTGATCAACAACCCGAGCAACAGCACTTGTTCACTGATCAACCTTCAGCTCACCCAGAGTTTGACGAACCTATTAATGAGCCCGATCCAATTATTTCAAACGAAGAAAGATCACGATGCAGACGATGGATCGATGATCATCCAAAAGAGCTCATTATTGGGAACCCAAACCAAAGAGTGCGGACAAGAAGAACGATTGGTGAAAGTGCGCTACTAAGCTGCTATCTCTCTCGTATAGAACCCAAAGATGCCATTGAAGCTCTTCGTGATGCTGACTGGATTCAAGCCATGCAAGAAGAACTCAATGAATTCAAAAGAAATGAAGTATGGTCTCAAGTTGATCGTCCTTATCATCAGGGCGTCATTGGAGTCAAATGGGTCTACAAAAACAAGAGAGACGAATCTGGAGAAGTTGTCAGAAATAAAGCCCGATTGGTAGCAAAGGGTTACTGTCAACAAGAAGGAATCGATTATGATGAGACGTTTGCCCCCGTCGCAAGATTAGAAGCTATAAGGCTGTTTCTAGCTTATGCCGCTCATCAACGATTCAAAGTCTACCAGATGGATGTAAAGAGTGCGTTCCTCAATGGCGTTCTCGAAGAGGAAGTCTATGTGGAACAGCCTCCAGGATTCGAAGAGGGTGATTTGAGCAAAGTCTACAAACTACACAAGGCCTTCTACGGACTTAAGCAAGCTCCTCGAGCTTGGTATGAGACGCTATCATCCTTTCTCATCGAATCCGGATTCAAGCGTGGTTCAGTCGACAAAACGCTGTTCACTATCAAAGTGAATGAACATATCCTTTTAGTACAAATTTATGTTGATGACATTATTTTTGGATCTAAGTCTCCCCTATTATGCGAAAAATTTGGTAACCTCATGACAGACAAATATAAAATGTCTATGATGGGGGAAATGAATTTCTTTCTAGGGTTGCAGGTCAAGCAGTCCGATGAAGGAATCTTCATTAGCCAAACAAAGTACGCATACGAGCTGGTCGATAAGTTTGGTGTCAAAGACAGCAAACCCGTCAAAATACTGATGCTCTCTGGTGGGAAGATCGACCCGGATCCAGAAGGAAAACCTGCCAACATAACACTGTACAGGGGTATTATTGGTTCATTACTTTATCTAACTGCGAGTCGACCTGATATCACTTTTGCAGTTGGAGTGTGTGCTCGATATCAAGCTAATCCGAAGGAATCTCACTTGGAAGCGGCAAAGAAAATTCTTCGATACATCAAAGGAACCGTAAACTTAGGTCTTTGGTATCCTTGTGATGATAATTTGCAGCTTACAGGTTATTCAGATTCTGATCATGCAGGGTGCAAGCTCGATCGGAAATCTACCTCGGGTACTTGCCAATTTCTCGGAAACAAGCTAATATCATGGTTTTCAAAGAAAAAAACTTCAGTAGCCACCTCCACCACAGAGGCCGAGTACATGGCCGCAGGGAGTTGTTGCGCACAAATCTTGTGGCTCAAACAACAACTCAAAGATTACGAAGTTGAAGTCAGTGAAGTGCCCATATTTTGCGACAGTTCGAGTGCTATCGCCATTACTCAAAATCCAGTTCTTCATACAAGATGCAAACACGTGGATATTCGACATCACATTATCCGTGATCACGTGGAAAAGAAGAACGTGGTTATTGAGAAGATACACACTGATATTCAATGGGCTGATATCCTAACCAAACCACTAGCCGAAGAAAGATTCAAAATGTTGTGCGGAAAGTTAGGCTTATTAAACGTTGAGTCAATAGGTCGTTCGTAAGTCAACAGGCCGTCACCTTTTAAACAGGCCGTTTCTAGTCAACAGGTCGTCATCTATTCAACAGGCCGATAGTCAAACGACAGATCGTTCCCTATCAACAGGCCGTCGATTAGTCAACAGATCGACTTGTGTTCCTCAAACACTTGATCAAGTGATCCATCAATTGAGGGGGAACAAAGGACGATATTTACCACCAGATCGATATCACAAAGTCCAGGCCGTTCTCATTTCATCAGGCCGCTATCAACCTGAATACAACCCGCATTATTGAAGGGGGAATCAAAGGGGTAGTATCACCCTTTTGTCATTCATTTAACTTCTTTAATACGCAATAAATTCTCTCTATTATTGAAATTTATTTCTCAATGTGTTACATTGTTTAAGGCTCTGATGTTTTGCAGAAATTAAGGAAAAAGGGAATAATCATTGCTATTTTTGCAACCTATCTAGTCAAGTGTCAAATATTGACACATTGACCGAGGTCGCATTTAATTCCCTGCTGTCCTTTTGAAAAGGTGCAAGGATACGCACGTTTATTTTTAACTCACGCGCGGATGTGAATCTTTTCGTATTCCACGCGTTTTCAATCGTGCGGACGAGAATGAAAGAAGAAACTTTAAACCTTTCAAATTCGAGTGATCCCAACCATTCAAACTGTCTATGTATATCATGAAGTTTTCATTCGAAACGTTACTTACTCTATTCTCTCATCGCTTTCTGCAAAAACTTAATTTCTTCATTCTCTGCTAAAACATCAGCCGTTGTCGTGTTCTTTTTGCCATTTTCTCCCTTCTCCGTCAACGTTCTTACACATCTACTCTTATATAATGGCAGAAACACCATCTTCCGGCCATCCGGAAATGGAATGGGAAGCGGCCTCTGATTATTTGAAATCCCGCATCAAATACGAGCCGTACATGGTTCGTGAGACCTTTGGGTTTCGCGATCTGGAGTCGATGTACGCCCTGGTGGAAACTTGTCTTCCTTTCCACCGGATTATCTCTGCCCGACCGCCGAAACTTCTTCCAAAGGTCGTGAGTGCGTTCCACCCATTCCGTGTCTCTCGGGAGTCAGCAATCCGTCCACCACATCAACGTTCTCAACGCCGTGAAGGTCGCCTTCAGCATTGGGGAGGGTAGGGCGTTGCAACTTTCCGAAATATCTCGCCCTCAACTGCAGGAGGCACTTGACCGCGTTCTCATGGAGCCAAGACCGTATTTGGAGAGATCGTTCAAGAGGAGCGAGCTCCGTCCCAAGTACAGGCTACTTGTGGACTTTGTGCAGAGGTGCTTTCTTGGACATCTCGGGAATCACGACCAGGTCACACCATTAAAGTTCCAAATTATGACGCCCGTGATTCTCAACCTGCCCATCAGCTGGGCCAAGCTGATGGTCACCCTGCTATGGGAGGAGGCCAAACAGATCGATTGCTCCATGGAGGGAGAGACCGTGGTGGGAGTGCGTCTCCACAACGTAAGGAGGCCGCTTCGTCTTGGGACGAAGGCGACCTGCATCATAACTTCCTTTTTCAAAAATCGGAGGTGGACAGACGAGCCGGCCTTCCCCCACAACTTCATTCCAAAAGATCTCCATCAGCTGGAGATGGCATTGGGTATCGCGCCGCAAATATTTTACGGGTCGCCAGACCACGTAAGGCCGCATCTTATCCAGACTGGAGAGTCCAAGATCGGATGGAGGGTGCCGCCTCGCCCTGTGCAGAAGAAGAAGCGAAAGGCCGACGATGAGATGTTGCCCTCTCGCCCTGCCAAGAAGACTTCCCCACCAAAGAAACCATCTGCTTCTTCAGATTCGGTCAGGCCGTTAAAGCGTGTTCATCCCATGGAGACCGAGGAGCCAGTACCCAGCAAGCTGCCTACGCCCTCCCCATCGCCCTCACCTTCGCCAGAACGGACTCCTTCGCCAGTCCGTCCCACAATTGAGCCGTCCACCTCGCAGCATCGACCTGCATCTCCCCCCCCCCCGCAGGACGTTGTCGTTTCCACTCTCTCTTCTGCGGGCTCCCCCGCAGGCCGTCGCGTTGGTTCGGTGGAGATCGAGGATCTCACCGAAGACGAGCCCCAATCTTCCCCCTCCGGCAAGTCGCCATGGAGGAAGATATCATCCAGCCCGTGTCTGCTGCTCACTCTCTAGTGGCTTCTATGAAGGCCGAAGCCAGGCTGAGGGCGATCGACCTGATGCCGGGGATTGAGCAACTTCCCAAGTACCTAAATCTAGCAGCTCGCCTCCAGTTTTATCTGGCTTGTAAGTCGAGTTACTACTACGTGTTTGACGCGTTGCTGCAGGCAGTCTCCCTCGACGATCTGAAGGTTGAAGAGCTGGAGCTAGAGGCCGAGTTCAATTTCTACAGTGTAGAGGATGCTGCCGCCAACTTCCAATCCCTCGTGCTGCGGCGCATGAAGGTTGAAGCCAAAATTTTGGGCATCGACCTTCGCCGTCTCTACACCAACTCGCGTGTCCTCTACAACTCCGCCGCTATTCTCGGAGACGATTTTGATGCCATTCAAACTCCGGAGCAATTGCCACCCAGGAATGAGGGTGGTGATCAAGCTCTTGCTGTTGCTGCTGCTCCGTCTCCCGACGTATCAAAGTTTGATGTTGAGACCGAGCTCAATTCCCTATCTGCCTAGCTCGAGTCTCTCGACATCAACATTTCGGAGCAGATCAAGAAGGCCGTAGCAGAGGCCCGGGTCAAAATTTTGAAAGAGGCCAAGACCCAGGCCGATGAAGCTGCCAGGGAGCAGGTCACGAAGTTTGCCGTGGAAAATTTGAAGGAATACACGGACAAGCTTATGCCGGACCAGCTCAACTCGAATAATATGGCGTCCCTGGAGCAGATCGGGGAAGTGAAGGAGGATGTGGCCAAGGTCGATCAGCGAGTGACCGACCTGATTTCATCTATCTCAAATTCGGCATCGGCCTCCAACACAAAAATTAACGCCATCCTCGACACTCTCACCAGCCTGCTCAACGGCCAGCAGAAATTGAAGGATGCTGTATCCAAGCTGCAGGAGGAGGACGCTTCCCTTCTTTCGTTCATCAACTCCCTTTCTGATAATGTCGAAAAGGGGAAAGAAGCAAAGACCGGAGCCAAGAAGAAGAAAGCCAGCAAAGCCAAATCCCCACAATCTTCTTCGGCTCATCCCCCTCCTCCTCCGCCTCCGCCGCCAAGAAGCCCGATTCCGAGGCCGCCGCTGCCAAAGCTCGATTGGCTCACGAGGCCGAGCTTATAACCGCCATGCATCTTGCCGGAGCGACTCCGGAACAGGCCGTGAACCTAAGTGAGCAGAGGTGTTTCATTGCAGAGCGTCGGGCTGCAGAAGCAAGGAAGAAGGCAGAAGAGGACTGGATCAGCCAGTCTGCCTCCGAGCTTATTTTGGAAGCTGGACTCCAGCAGCAGGCCGTGGAGTGGCTCGACGAGAACCAGAACGCCCTGTTGATGGAGCTCAACAGCTGTTTCATCCTCCTCTTCCATTGGATCCATGACCCCTCCCTCCCAGAAGATGCCGATGCTGCCTTTGCGGCCTACATGTTGAAGTTTTCTAACCAACAATTTGTTGGTGAACTACGTAGGAAGGCTGCAGAGGCCGGTGCGATCTTGCGGGCTCCTGCCAAGCAATACTTCACGCCCCTGCTGATCCGTGATTCGTCCTTTTTGGATTATTCGCGAATCGACCGATACATCGCACTGACGGCTATCGGCATGAACATCAAAGTCTCCAATTTCGATCCCGCTTATTGCTGAATCAGGGATGGAATCTATGCGAGTATGAAGTCGAAGTCTAGGGAGCAGATCCAAGAGGAAAGAGTGGCAGCCCGTGCCCAGCAGAAGAAGTAGTAGAATAGATGATTTTGTATAAGTTTTTGATATTCATTTAAGCTCATAGCTTGTCTTGTAAAATCCCTATGTAATTTCGCTATCAAGCTGAATGAAGCAAAAATCATTTATTCGACCTGACGACAATATCTCTTTGTCCAGGCAAACTGCCTTTACTGCTTTATTATCATTGTCTCATTAACTGCCTTTCCTATAATTCCGTATCAACCTTCATGGTTAATCGAACTTTCTACGTTTTATATTCTTAGGAATTATTTGTAAAGTGTATGGTTTCGACATCATCAAAAAGGGGGAAATTGTTGGGAACCCCTTGCAGTTTGATTTTGATGATGTTTTTCGAAACCACACTTAGGCATATTTTCACTTGTTTAGGGTCAAGGCCGATAGATCGACCTGCTACCTGTTAATGCAGGTCGATGCTCTCTAAAGTTTAAATACAAGTTTGATCCACTCTGTAAGAGAAAGGTTGTTTATCGACCTGCCTCATTCGGATCGAGCTGTTATATCTAGCTGTCTATCGACCTTCCTTATCAAGCTTCCAGCCTGCTTTGACTTAGAAGATTACAAGAGCTGGATTATCATATCAAGGTCGTTGATCCACCTTCATGGAGCAACACGACCTGATCCTTGCCACGTGGTATGCCAGCAAGGACGAAACTTCCCAACGGCTAGAAGTGAGTCACGCCCCAACGGCTAGTGCCACATCATCCAGACTCCAACGGCTAGTTTTCAAAAACCGCCTATAAATACTTCAAGCCATTATCGGATTCAAAGACGGGAAACTCAAGCTACCAACGCAAATACTCTGCCAAAATCTTTCTCAAAGTTCATATCCTTTCAAGTGTTCGAAATTCCATTAGTTTCCCAAACACTTGACGAATAGAGATTTTAGACTCCGATAAAAGCCCCAACGACGAAGCGATCACTGCTGCTTGTCGTTGATTCAACAGCTTCTTCTCCGACTTGTTCGAAGTTAGAAAGTTTGTTTTTTTCACCATTATAGAGTTAGTCAAGCTCTGTAATAAGTGAAAGGTTGTTAGTACGTTTTTGTACGAAAGGTTGTAAGGGTCACGACCCAAAACTCGTGTCTAGATATATTCAAGTAAGAGTGTATTTAGAACTGATACTCAGTCAGTATAAATAAGAGAGAAGTTGGATCCGAAGGTAAAGGGATTCTCAGGTCGAGTCGACCTGACGTGGACGTAGGAGGGTCTCTCCGAACCACGCTAAATCGCGGTGTCTATCTCTCTCTCTTTATTTATCGATCTTCCTATATTTTATCAATCTGACAAGCATCAACCTGCATTTCACAAAACAACCTGCATTTGCTTATCGACCTTAGATTTTTCAAAGAGTTAATCAACCTCCAACTTCCGCATAGGCACAGTATGATAAATCAAGCTTGTTATCTAACGAGCTTGATAGATCAATCTGCCTCTGATAGGATCGACCTTGACAGTCGACCTCTTTATAGACCTGATTTTCAATAACGTCAAAAACGGTTGGTTATTGGTGTATTCCGCCCCCCCCCCCCCATACACAAATTACTCTTTTCCGGGACCAACAATCATTAAAACATTTTCGTAAAATAAGCGCTTGCAAGCTTTGGTTTTCTGGGTGTAATCTGTCATATCTGAACTTGGAAAGGTGTATCCGGTAAGGGTGGCCACCCTCCCGGATACCTCGACCGGCCAATACGTAGCTCACGGTCTACATAACTGATTGCACTAACCCATCGAGGAGCGACCTCGATAGGCCCAAATTCATTCTGATATCTTGTGGCCGAAGCCCTTGTGGTCGAAGCCCTTGAGGCCGAAGCCTTTCATATAGACATCATACAAAACAAAACATTTATGGCATGACAATTCTTTAAAAGAACTTAACATAAATAAACATTTTCTTTGTATGAAAGCCCACCTCAATAGCTTGCCTTGATTCACTTAAGATCGTGAGTGCCGCTTTAACTTCGGCCTTTTCCTTCGCCTAACCTCGTTCAAAGAACGCAACATAAGAGTCTTGAAGGAAAAATTGATAATCGTATCGATTTATGCGAAGGTGATCTTCTATTGAGGTCATGATCTCTTACTTAATGTTTCTTGATTAACATTCTGTAATCGATCACTTCGATCGGTACTTGTGTCTTATAACTCCTTTCATCCTCGACGAAAATCGTAGGATGTCGGATCTGGTCATCTTATGAAGCTTCGTGACTTTTACTGCATAGTATAAGTGGTCTACACTTATAATGCTATTATCTTGGTTGATCATTCGATCATTAATAATCTTCGTAGTTTCATTAAGAGCATTAGGGCTTCAACCCAATTACTGAGGTTCGGAATTTTATTAAATTAACTCCGAAGAGTCGTTTCATGTTTTCGGCCCATCATGATTTTAAAGGTCCGGCCCAATCGGTTGGCCCGGCTTAATAGGTAATTAATCGGTCCAAATGGTTGGCCCGATTTGTTAAATATATCATTGGCCCATTATTCAATTTAATCGGCCCAAATGGTTGGGCTCGATCCGTTAAATCAATTATTGGCCCGTTATTCAATTTAATCGGCCCAAATGGTTGGGCTCGATCCATTAAGTCAATTATTGGCCCATTATTCAATTTAATCGGCCCAGATGGTTGGGCTCGATTCGTTAATAGTTATTGGCCCATTATTACTCGTTTAATAATTACGACCCATTATACATATATATTCGTCGACCCGGCTCGTTATTAACCGTTAGCCCGGCCCGTTATAATTAATGGGTAAAAACCCTCCCCTCTTTCACGGCTCTCATTCGCGGTCTGCTCCCTCCTTTCTTTTCTTCCTCGTGACATCTCCTCCCCCTTCTGCCTTCTCGGCAGCCCGTCGCCGTTCATCATCCGCCTTCGTCGGCGGTCGCTACTTGGTGGCTTCTATCGCCGCCGTTCACTGTCCTTCTCCGTTCTTTGGATTCCCGATTTCCCAAGGGATGTGGTGCCCTAATTGGATTCGGATTTTGGGGATAATCTTCTCTGGTGGAATTCCTCCAATGAATTGGCCGCCGATTCTGTCCCTTCTTTGTCCTCCGTCGCCGTGGTGAGACGGCGCCGGCGCGGGCCTCCTCTGTTCTCGATTCCTCCTTCTCCGGTGGCTCGGGTTCCGTCGATTCACTCCGTCGCCGGGAGCAACTCCCACGGCTACTCCGTTGGGTCGGCCGTTCAGCCTAAATTAAGGCTTTGTCCTCTCCAATTTAGAGGGACAGTTCCTACTTGGCTTCGCCGTCGTTTGGCGTCGTTGCTGTCGCCGCCGTGGCTGCTACCGCCGTTGCTATCTCCCTCCTCTGTCCTCTTTTCCTTCTTCTGTAATTCTTCTAACCTTCCTTCTTCCTTTTGCAGATGGTGTGGCTCCGGCCGGTGGCCCTCCTTGCGGTGGCGGCTCTCCCCTGTTCTTGTCGTGGCTCCTTGTGAGTCTTCACTTAATCTTGGCAACCTCCTGCTGTCGTTTCCCTCATACTGATGATGATAAGTCCATTCTCCACTCTTGTTCTTCTCTTCTCTCTCTCGGTTCTAGCTGATGGTTAGATTATTGGCCTCTGTTTTTGGGGTTTGGAGTAGTTTGTGTGTTATGTTGATTATGTTGACTGTTGTTGGTTATTGTTGGGATAAATCTTCCAGTTTTGGTGCAATTGTTTTGTTCGGTTCATTGTTAAACTGGAAATACTTGTGAGGTTCCTAATGCCTTATGATTTAACATGCTTGGTCATGATTCTACACTTATATGAAGGCAATTTACTTATCCTTGAAGGCCATTCTTATCTTAAGTCATGTTTCATGCTTGCATGCTTGGTTTTGGTTGAAATCTTTGAGTCTTATGAACATGCATTGGGTTTCCTTGTTTGGGCAGTTTCTAGGCCAAGTATTTGAGGTCTTTTGGTGGGGAAAACATGCTTGTTTGGCTTAGTTCCTAGAGAAATATGGGGAAAGGTACATACTTGTTTGATGAGGGTTTGGGAATGGGGTTCTTTGGCCTTGATTTGAGGCTGCCTTCTTGGTGTCCTCCTTAGCTACTGCCCTCTCGGTTTTCCTTCTTCTATGGCCGAAGGTTGGTGACCTAAGAATGTTAAATTAGTCCCCCTTGTTTCCTAAAATCATTCCTAAACCATCAATGGTTAAATGGAAGGTCTTACTTGTGTTTTAGGGCTGGAAATCCTCGTTGGCCTTGGTCTTCTTCTCCTTCTTCCCTTGTTCTTGTTCCTAAGGTTGAGTGGGCTTCTTGTTAGCTCATGCATGGATGAAAATCGAATGGGAAGAGGGAGAGGTATGCATTACCGTGAGCTTGGCTTGAAAATGGTTGGGAATCTATGGCTCTTCCTTCCTCTTCTCAGTTCTTGCTTGCTATCCTTCTCGGTTCTCTCTCTTGCTAACTCTCTCGGTTCTCTTGCTAACTCTCTCTCTAGTTTGAATGTTGGGTGTTGTTGTGTGAATGAGAAATGATAACTTGTTGGTTGTGTTTTGTTGTGTGTAGGGTTTAGCCTCAATCATCATGGAAGGGAGAGAGATGAATGGGGATTGGGGAGATGTTTCTTTCTCAAGGATTTTGGCAGATTTGGCAAGAAAAAGAAGGAGAGAGAGAGTGAACTGCCGGCGTGCATGCAGTTGGTAGTTCCCCATGCAATTTGAGCAATGATGATTGGGTTAATTCCCTCCTTAACCACACTTAAGGGGTGTTTATCCTCTAATTATTGGGTTAGGGATCTTATTTGAGCTGTAATCATGCTAATGAGAGAGAGAGTGTTGTGGTTAGGGCTGCTGCCGATTCTTCTCATTTTCCTTTCTTCTTTTCTTCATTTTTTTTTGTACATTATTGTAATAAAATGTAACTTCACTTTTTGTACATTGTTGTTATAACATGCAACTTTATTTATTTACACGGATCGTGTTAAGCAATCTTTTCTTGGGCTGTTATTCTTCGTAATTAAATCGTGAAACGGGCCTTAAGCTTAATGTGGGCCTCAGCCCTTTCTTGAATAACAATAAGTATTCGTTTATTTTGTCGGGCCTCCTTAATTAATTAAATTCTTATCGGCACACCACTTATAATTATACGTTGTTGCTTTTCGCAATTCCTTTAAAAATTTTGGTTATACTAATAATAATAATATAGTAATCTTAATCATTAAATAAATGTTGGGGTTTTATTACTCACTAATAAAAACCGCGACTATTACACCCCTTTTCGATATAATGCTTTCATTACATCCAAAATGAATCTTCAATAAAATCATGAGAGGTTAGAACTTGAGGTCAATGATTGCTCAACAACCTTTCTTCAATTTCTTCTCGTTTCCGCCCTTTTTATCCTACAATACCAAAGACTCCGAAGCAACCAAATCATAGACACAAACAACGAAAACACACAAAAACTAAAGGAAAACAGACACAAAAAGACGACTAAAAACCTAACAACTAGACATCAATCAAGTCGCTTTAAAACTTGAGACCAAAGCGTAAGCTTGATCTACAGTTAAGCTTTCTAGAGACCTAAGCAAACACTTGATCCCCAGAGTGGCTAGCTTGCTGAAGTGCGAAATTTAGTGAGCTATTCTTTCCTAAGTTATTAAAATCTCGATTTAAGTTTGTTTATATGCACGTGCAATAACGATAATTAATCAAAGCTTAGTAAAGAATTGAAAAGAGTAAGGACAAGAAATACGACACCGAGATATATAGTGGTTCAGAGATAAAACTCCTACGTCCACTTTGTTCCAAGCCGGAACAATTTCTCTTCATCAAGAAACTTGAGGATTACAGGTTCCCCAAAAATCTAACACATAGATCGAGCTTCGCACAATCGATGAAGGTGCAAGCTTGGATCCTAACAACTTGGAGATTACGGGTTCTCCACTAACCTAAACTCTGATCGAGCTTTACGCAATCGATGAAGGCGCAAGCTTGGATCTTACAAAAACCTTTACAACAACAACACAAACACTAACACACTTGACTGAACGAGGCAAGGGTTTTGGGTTGGGTTTTAGGATACGGACACTCTATGAGAAGAACCCTTTACTGTTTAAAGTAAGGGCTAGGGTTCTTCTTCCTAAGCTTTGGATGTGTATAGTGGCTTAGAATATAGAGTGAATAAGGTTGCAGAGAGCAAGCTTCGATGGAACTGAAGCTTGGAACACTTCTTCAAGAACTCAGGAAAATGTATGCTAGAAATCGTGAGAACTTGTTGCTTTGAGTGCTGGAAATTTTCAGAGAAGTGTTGAAGTGTTCTCTCTACTGCATGCCTCTATTTATAGTGTGAGAGACGGGTAGAAGCCGTTTGAAAGTTGGTGGCTTTGTCTCTCCACACTCGACAATACTTGGGCTTGACCTGCAGCTTTTCAGAGGGTCGCTTTGTCTTCTTTCCCAATTTGGCTAAAAGTCAAGCGTAACAGTATTTGGCTTGGGCTACACTACAAAAAACTTGGGTTTCGCCCACACGTGCATGTGTGACTAATAGCATGCTCTTGTGTGTGTATTGATTATCACCCACACATTATGCAAGTATCACCACGTGTCACTATTTTATGTAGAAAAAGAATTTTGCCTACACATACAAGTATGTGTGCAGAAATCGTTCATTTATTTTATTTATTTTATTCCAATTTTTAGTCACAATCATTCATTTATTTTATTTATCATTGAGTGTAACTGTGTAAGTAATAAACTCATAATTATAATGTTGATATTAATAATATAAACATTCAATTATTTGATTAGTTATTATGATTACGCATGTCGCCAAAAATATTGGCTAGAAAAAATTGAAAAATGAATAATTTTTATACTTAGAAACCTATCAATCACACTTAATTTAGTTAAGTGTGACTAAAATAGCTACACATCTAACGAGTATATGCTTATGTGTGGCTAATACATTCTTTACATTAACCACGTCAGCACAACAAACTGAAAAAATAATTTGATAAGCATTAAGAAAATGATACAAAATGGAGGCATGAAAATAAACGTGATTAAAACTATTTTAACTACACATATTATATGTAAATAATTAACGAGTTCTGTAAATTAGATTTATCTACACAACTTTAATTATGTGTGGTTAATCTACCACACATAATTATGTGTGACAAATTTATGTGTAGTTAAAACTTCAATTTCCTGTAGTGCTAGTACTGTAGCGGCTGCTTGTCGGTCTAGCCAGTCAACTCTTGCATCCAATCCTCATTTACCATGTGGAGATCTTCATTAATTGCAGTTGATCTTCACTTGACTGAGTTCAAACTTGAGTTTGAACTGAGGTTGGTAGTTGAACTGTCGTTTTCAAGCTTTGCATCGTACTCGCTTCGCTTGATCAGAGTACTTGCTTTTAGTTTAGTCGGGTTGACTCGCTTTGACTTTATCGAGAGCGCTCACTTCGCTTTGTCGGGTAGACTCGCTTTGACTTTATCGAGAGCGCTCGCTTCGCTTAAAACCTGCAGTCTAGACCTAAAGCGATTGAACCAAAACAAGTTTTCCAACATTTTAAGCTTGAAAACTTCTAACCTATTAATAACAATCAAATAGGGTCGCCAAAAACGTCTTTTGACATCAATTTAGGGTTTCCAATTAATAAAAAACAATTGATGGCTTCGTCGTTCATTCTTCTTTATTCTTTCTTCTTCATAACTTATTGTTCCGGTTCGCCGTTCGTCTCCTTTCTTCCTCGTTTTGGCAATGACATCCTCATCCAATTCGTCCAAGCGCTCGAGAGTAAGATTCACCCCAAATTGTGAGAATGACTTGTCATGTGATATTCTAACGGCGCGTACGGCAACAAACCTTGGACGTCGCTTCTTAAGCTTCCCAATGATCAATACGACGTCGTTTTTAATATTTTCACCACATCATTGCTTACTAAACGCCAAATCAGCCCATTAAGGTTACGTCATATAAATTAATTAACAACTAGGATTCTAATTGATCGGAATTTACATTTATGGGGAAATTGCAACGAATTGAAAGTTCATGTATTTTTGTGACAAAGTTGAAAGTTCATGGGAAAAAAAGGAAAACCGCCCAAAGTTCATGTATTTAAATGATAATAACCCTTAATATTTTCACCACATCATTGCTTACTCAGCTCCAAATCAACCCATTAAGGCCATGTCATGCAAATTAATTGACAACTAGGATTCAATTTGACCTAAATTGACTTTCATGGGAAAATTGCAACGATTTGAAAGTTCGTGTATTTTTGTGACAAAATTGAAGGTTCATGGGATAATATAAAAACCACCAAAGTTCGTGTATTTAATGACATTAACCCTTATTTTTTTGAGCAAAATAAATGAAAATTTCTACTTTGGCACAAACGTTTCTCATGTTTATCTACATCTAAACAACAACATCAAACCAAAACAAAATACAACCATAATACAACAAAATCAATCCACAAATCACCATAATAGTTAAATATATATAAATTACATAATGTTATTTTAAATAATTATATAAATTTGGGTTTCGGGTTAGACCCGAATTTTCTATTCAAACCCATATCTAAACCGAAATATTTTCGGGTTCCAAATTCAACCCAAATCAAACCAAATGGATAGAGAACACGAACCAAATCGCCTAATTTGGTTTGGTTCGTTTCGGATTGTCGGGTCGAACCATATTTTTATCACCCCTAGTAACAACCCGATTAGGGAAACAATACAATTAAAGTGTAACATGATCGTATATTCTAAACTATTATAATTATCGTAAATATACATAAACTATTCAGAAGTAAACATAATAATACTCCTCTTTTCTATCCGACGAACTTTGATATGTTTCTTTAATACGCGTGAAGTATAAAATAATACAACTGTATACAATAATGAAACAGTGAAGTCTATTGAGATTGAGAGGGAGTACTCTCCACTATGAATTAGTTCTCGGGCTAGACTTGGTCCATAGAACTTAAGCTTGCGGGTTATCGAGTTGGCCGATAACTAAGCCTAGTCAAGGCCGGTCCTGTGCTTCAGAAGGCCCTAAGGCGAAAGTAAAAAATCGGGCCCTTAATAAAAAAAAAAAAATCAAATAAATAAATATAACAACATAATAAAAAAAATGCAATATTGATTAATTAAAATAATAATAATTAAAAAAAAAGTTTTGTACTTTATCTAAGTACAACGCGTCGAGCCGTTTTAGACGCAAAGTATTTATCAAATCTGTATAATCTAACTGATCAACCAATTTTCTTTCAATTGATAACATTGCCAATCCATTCAACCTTTCTTGCAGCATAGTTGATCGTAAATAGGTCTTAATCAACTTCAACTTTGAGAAATATCTTTCAGCTGATGCAACTGTAACCGGTATGGTTGACAAGATCTTGTACGAAATATAAGCATTTGGGAAGCAATTCACCCTCTTCAAGTAACGCAACACATCTATTGCTCTCAACTTTTCTTTTGAAAAATACGATTGCAGACAAAGCAATTCTGTGCATAAATCATCTCCAATAATGTCTGCTTTTCCATTGTACTTCAAATATTGCTCTAGATTTATGCAAGACTTCAGCAAACTCTCATATGACTCACTCTTCAACTTTTCCACATTCAACAAAAATCCAAAAATAACTTCGTATTCCTTAAATTTTTCAAACCTTTCTTGGAGTGAAGAGCGTGCTTGATCGACTATGTAGAGAAAATAAGCAGCTCTGAAAGATTCCTCTGGTGATTGTCTAACTTCATCACCACCACTTTCGTCATATTGTTTCTTTCTACGAATGATGCGTTTCTATGGAAATTGAGCTTCAACACCCAGCTCACAAGCCATTACTTTAGCTTCATCCATGGCACGTTGAAATCCATGCTCTCTAAAGTCATCAAAAAATACAATGAGTCCCTGCAAAAGTGTGATTGCAATTTCAATATCCATGTCATCAAGTTGAAGATTTTTGCTGACTTTGTTGATTGCTTGTAACATATTATACCAAATCACCATACCAAGCAAAAACTCAAAATTATTAAGTTCATTAGTCACTAAGGCATCTGCATCACTTGAGTTTTTGGATCTTCACTTGTCTCGGCTAAAAAGAGTAGAGCATATCGAATTTGTACAGTTTACTCTTTTATAGCCTTAACACTTTCAACATGGCTCTCCCATCGAGTTTGAGACAACGGTTTAACTGTAAGTCCTACAACATGGTCCTTAAAAATTTTCCACCGCTTTGTAGAGGAAGAGAATAATGTGTAGACACGCTGTATCACTCCAAAGAAGTTTCTAGCTTTTCTGCAACTATTTGCCATATCACATAGTGTTAAATTGAGACTATGGGAACCACATGGAGTATAAAAGGCTCTCAGATTCAACTCAAGTAATCTTCTTTGCACTCCTTTATGTCTTCCACTCATGTTTTGCCCGTTGTCATACCCTTGACCTCTTAATCATCCAAATCCAGATCTAGCTTTTCAAGCATAGTTATAAACTCCGATGAAAGTCCGAGCCCAGTAGTATCATCCACCAAAAATTGAATCCAAAATTCTTCTAAAGTTGGCAAATCTTTAGAATCATCCACATACCGTATAACTAAAGACATTTGTTCCTCATGACTGGCATCCGGAGTGCAATCAAGTATGATAGAATAATATTTTGCATGTTTTACCTTCTTTATGATTGCACTTCTGACTTCACCTGCTAAGAGTTGGATGAATTCATTTTGAATCTTGGGACTGAGGTATGTATATTATATTTCACGTGTTTGAGCGCGTCGAACATGCTCCTCTAATATTGGATCAATTTCAGCCATCATTTCTACCATCTGCAAAAAGATGTCATTGTTCTCGACAAAGAGCTTCTCATTATCTCCTCGAAAAGGCAGGCCATTTTTAGCAAGTCGCTTCACAATAATAATAATTCTTCTCAATACTTTTTTTCAAGTGCTCATTTTCCTTGTCAATTTGCAATTGCACGCTTTCATCTATTGTCTCTCTCTTTCCAAGTCGATCTTCCAATTCTTTCCAACTTGTTATACATTCAATATGCTCCTTACTTCCCTCATGGCTCTTGAGACGGCTATGCATGTACGTTTTTCCAATCACACAATCCATCAAAAGTTAGAGCCCTGATCTTCTTCAATGTATGTTCAGTTGCAAATAATTTGCAATAAAAATAAAAAAAATACGATCCAAAGACGTCGAATAAATAAGCCGCCTCCCGTCTTCCTTTTGTCTATTTGGCAAAACCCTTGTATATTGTGATAAATCAAAGTGTCTACCTTTCTCGTTGGTAGGATATATCATATCGTTGATTCTTTGTAGACCTTTTTCAACTAGGTAATCCCTCATCTTTTGATCAATATTTTTCCAATTTGCAGGATCTTGCAAGAGAAAGTCCACATTATGAGTTGAGCTTGCAGGCATAACTTCTTCAATGACTTCCTCATTCTGGATTGGTTGTGATTCCAGATGTTCAATCGCTTCCTCTTGTTCAGCCTCTTCAATTTGTAGATCCACATGTGTTGATATTTCATCTTCATGTGATTCGCTTCCACTGCTATGTTTATAATATTTATTAATATCCCCTGCTTGACTACAGATTAATTGTTCCTCCTTTTGTTTCCTCTTCCTCTTTTCAGCGCCAGACATATGCTTAGAAGACATCTTCATCAACAAAAAGTCACACCAATCAATTAAAAGCTCTCATTAAAATAATAAAATTTATATTTCAATCTTACAATATGCTACACAATATAGTGAAAACATATAATTTACGCAATTAATTCCTAACAAAATACAAAGGTAATATAATATAGAATAATCTATATCTATGTAAATAATAAAGAAATATAAACTTAATAGAATATTTTCTCAAAATTATCATTACCTCTCGAGAAAGACAGAATATTTTGGAAGAAAATTGATTGAATCTTGTGAAAAAACGTAGCAGGAAAAGAACAACACAACGCAATAAGAGATACGCTTTTTTTTTTTTGTTTGTTTGTGCTTGTCGCTTGGTGAGTCTTCTTCTCTGCTTGCGAAACCCTCTTTTATACTTTTTTTTTTTTCCTTTTCTCGCAGGCATAGTATAGTACTAATCCTAAAAGGAAAAGTAAAAGAATTTATGGGCCCCACAATTTGCCCAACTTTCTTTTATACTTTTATATTAATTTTTTTTTTCCTCCCTTATGTTATTTCCTGCATTCATAATACTAATAGTAAAAGAAAAAAAAAATAAAATTGGCACCCACACATCTGGGCCCTAGGCCCAGGTCTACTCAGCCTTTCAACAAGTACGGGCCTGAGCCTAGTTATATTTGTATCGCTATTTGAAATTTGATTATTTTTGCGTTTAATATCGCATGTTTATTCTGGAACTTTTGATTGCACGTTCGATGGATTTGCCATTTGTAATTATGAATAAAATAAATCAATTTAAGAAAAGTGGTGAAAGATTTTTTTATATAAATTATATATTTACACAAAGTAAATTGCATTTTGACTAGCAATCGGGGCGGTCTTGTATTCAATATAATTCGATATTTCTTGAAAGAAAACAAATAATTAAACAAACAAACAAGCATTTTAATGATCGGTAAATCTATAAACAAGTGAAGAGATCACGTGCATTGCACGGTTTTGCCTTTTTTTTCCCCTATTATTTTATTTTGCATAGGAAAAGTTATTCTTATGTAAAGCGTATTTCGTTTGTGTCCTGTTGGTAATGAACTTATTTATATTGTAATAAGCATATTATATAATCAATGGGTTTATTATCGATGGATGGAGTTAGTACTTTCTTTCTTCCCACAAACTTAATCCTTATAGGCTTCACATGTTTGTTTAGAAGACAATGTGTACATAATGAAATTGGATGGGTATAAAAATTTTTTCATGGCTATCTTTGCCAAATTATGAGTATAAAAATATAATTATTTTAAGTTGGTTACTTAACCTGGAGAGGTGTTAAATTTATTGTATTAACGATATACCAAATGTTTATCCCACGACAACTTTTTAAGCTTTAACGAGATAATTATATAAATGTTTTGATAACTTACTATAATTATATATGCACAAGTGAGTGGGCTAAGCAGGCTCACAGATAAGCAGGCTCACAGATGAGCGCATGTTGTTGGACCGGCCATGTCGAGCTCGGGTAATTATATCCACAGCCCCCATATTACTCCCCACAGCCCCCAAATTTAATAGTAATAAAAAAATAATATTCATTTTACTAGTTTAGCCCTCCTTTACACAAATTGTGTGCAGCCAACACAAATTGTGGAATTTAACACAAAATAGTGCAGCCCCCTTTATCATTTCGCAAACACTAGGAACATAGACGCAAAATTTTTGTTCAAATCAATCCTTCATCAACACGTAGAACTCAAAATCCAATAACATAAACTAGGCAGAATTAAAGACTAGAGAGAGAGGCACCGTCAGGGAAATCCTCAACAGCTCCGCCTTCGCCGACTGACTGGTCAAGTAATCCGGCCACTTGCTCCTCTTCCATCGTGGTATGGGGCGATTGTGAGCAGAGCCCATCTCTTTATCTAGGAGGGTGGCCCGCTTCTGCGAGTCTTGATGAACACCGACAATAGATTGGAAGATTAATTTCTGAATTAGTCAACTCAAATTAGAGAATTCTCATTTCATAATTATACAAAATTAATAAATACAAGAGTTTGAATCAATTCTCGAAGAGTATCTTGCTAGTAATTGAGGTTTATGTTTTGATAATTAATTTTGAGGGCTACGACGTGTTTTTTCGGTGGAGGCGATGTGTTTTCAATGGAGGCTGTAGTTACCAATTTACATAATTTAAAGGTTAAATTAGTAAAATCCATATTATTTTCTATTGCTGTGGATAGAATTACCCGTCGAGCTCGGGCATTGGCCCATGTGCTCATAGGTTCGTCTAGTTATGGACCTTCAAAACGGACGACCCAATCCAGTAAGAACAATGCGAGTTGTGTCGTGTCCCAATTATGCATTCGACTGCCTACGAGCCATGTAACGACGCTTCTCGAAGGTTAATCGTACTCTCCAGTTGTGGGCTCAAATGGTTGGCAGTCGTAGCCCACTTTGGCCGACCATTGATACTTGACTTTGATGATAATTGATGCTCCCTATGCAGCGGACCTTATAAATTAGACCTGCCTATTGGCCCCAATCCACCGGTCCACGGGCTGCCCTAGTTTGGACCGAGCCAGACCCGCCTGCATTGTTGCCAGTTTCGGGCTGGGCTGAATAATCGTCGGATCCGTGCGAGTTAGAAACCGGCAGTTGAGACAGGCGGCAAGGCAACCTCGGTATTATTGACGGGAATTCGAAGAAGAAGGAGTTAGGGTTGGGGAGAGAGGAGAGAAGCCGGTGGCAACTGCAGCGGTTAGGATGACGTGGCGCTGTCGCCTGGGAGAAGAGGAGAGTACTCGCTCGAGACTGATGTGTTAGTCTAGGACAAAAAATCTATGGCTCGGAGTAGGCAGCGGTGGCGATAAAGCGACGACAACGGTGAAAGAAGTGGTGGTGGTGATCAGATGTGGGTGAGAAGGGAGAGAGGCGGGATGGCTTTAGGAGGAAGATGGAGTTTGAGTTTAGTTGGATTAGGCTTGACTTCGCTATGCAAGGGGTTTAATTGGATTGGGTCGGGATTTCAATTAATTTGGATAATTATATGGTCGGCGTGTGGTTAACTGCCGATTTTGGGCCAATTTTTTTTTAAAACATGAATCGCACGCCTCCTTTCGGTTCGGGTCACGGTCAAGGCCTGTTGACCACGAGGCCGGGCTAAACCCATTGACTTTTGGGCCAGGTCCGCTCCTGATCAGGTTGGCCATCGAGCATGGGCAAGTCTATTATAAGTAGCATGCACCATTCCGCTTGCAAAACGAATCTCAACTTAGTATACAAAGCATATCTCCATACTCCTTCCTCCTCTCTTAGCTCATTTATTTATCTAGTTAAGTTTGATTCAGTTTGTTGGAGCTTTTCCAGTCTATAGTGGTGCTGCTATTAGGAGGACGAGAAGTCGGTTCATCTTAGGGACAAAATATCGGCCTGGTTCAATACATTGGAGCTTTCTAGTTGTGGTGTTGCTACTAGGAAGACGACTAGTCTTTATTATCTTTGGTACAAAATGGTGGATTATGTGAGAACTATGATGTAATTCATCCGTTATAAGAGGGCTTTCCTTGACACGACTTCAACACTTCTGTCTAGTTTGTTCTATTATATATGTATATTTTCTGGATTTGTTGTTTTGTTGTTCAATTATGTAGTTTTATTTTATCAAGTTGTAATTTCCAAAGTGAATGTACAATACATTTCTAATACATATTCATAAAATGATTTAACTATTCCTCCCCAACCCCTCAATCAAATTTTACATATGTATGCAACCAGGCCCGTCTATTGACAGGCCTAAGCTGTTCTCAAGAACAGGGCCTCAAGTTAAAATAGGGCCCCAAAATATATATCAAGCACATTTATCTTTTATTTAATTCCAAGCCCAAATATATTTTTTAATCTTTCAATTTAATATTCTTGCTTCTTCAACCGCATACCCTCTTCCAGTCTTCCTTTTCTTTATTGAGTTTCGTGCCTTTCTTTTTCCCATTTTCTTCTTTGGTTGTTTTTCACATGAGTAATTTATTTCCCCAATTAATGTGAAGTTAAGAAATTCATTAAGAATAATTGAATCATGGACTATGGCTCTCTCCATAGCTCGGAGGTCTAGATATGTTCCCTAAGGGCTCGTTTGGTAGGTCGAGTGGGATAGTCGGCCCGTGATTCAAACCTATGTTTCGAAACCTAGTTTCATAAGTAATATATAGTTTGGTTGTGAAGTTTCATATCTCAAGTGAGGAAGAAATGTTGTTTGGTTGCACCAAGTAGTGCATGGGATTAGGGTGCGAAATGTCAAAATTACCCCTCAAATTTTTTTGTCTTGTTTTATTACATCCAATTCGATTTTGGTGGAATTTTTTTGGCGGATGAATTCCCCCCAAATTCATTTCCCCCCATTTTCTTCAAACAAAAACTCCTGCCAAATAATTGCTCTAATTTCCCCCCAATTCATTTCATTCGCATTTTACCAGAGAGAGAGAGGTGTGAGGAAGAAAAGTTTGAGAGCACCATAGCAATTCCGCTCCGAAATCCAGTCGCAGTTCGGAAAAACCATGGCTACTCAACCAGGTATTGTTCCTCCCATCGTCGATTTTGTGCAACTCCGCTCAGAAATCCGATGTCGTGCTTAGGGTTGCTGCGATTAGGGCTTCAGTTTAGGGTTTAGGGTTCTACCGTAGTGATTCTTCGATGCAATGTGTGTCTCAAACGAAATTTAACCCACTAATTTTTGTTGCAGTACACAGAGTGCCTAAGATGCGACGCGCTTGGCAGCTTCGCGAAGAGGAGGTTCTCCTGGACTGCTTGAAGGAGCTCGTTGCTACCGGATGGAAGTCGGATAACGGATTCCGCGCCGGTTACGTGAACAAGCTTGAGGAGCTGCTGAGAGGCCACTTTCCCGCTGCAAATATACGCGCGAACCCCCACATTGTGTCCAAGCTGACGGGTTGGAAGAAAAACTACAGCTCTCTATGCTCTATTTTAGGCCGTAGTGGTGTCGGGTTCAACCTCTACGGGGATTACACTGTGGAAGCCGCCGACGAGCAATGGGAGCAAATTTGCAATGTAGGGTACCTTCTCAATTCCTATTGAATTTGTGTATTTTTAGAACTATATGCACTTTAGAAATTGTTATCATGGTTTAGAATGTGAAATAGTAGCATATGAGGGTGATGATGAAATCATACTACATCTTGAGATGGTGCTCCAGTTTGGGGCAGATGATGATGAAATATTTCCACACGTTTTGCACTTGTTTCATGCTTGTTGTTGTGGTTTAGACTTTGTATTGGGAAGATGTTGAACATTTCCACAGTTTGGGTTATTTGATATGTATGTTGACGTGGAATAGAGATTGTATGAGAGAGATGATGACATTGATGCAATGACTTATACACTTTGTGCACTGTTTTTGGGTGTGATGCTCATGAACGCAGTTTGTGCACTGCCTTTGGGTGTGATGAATTAAATGTTGGTATTATTATGTTTATGTGGTGGAATACTTAGCTTATAAGGCAGCTGATGATATGATATCCGCATATGTTGAGCTTTTTTGTGCATTGTTTTGTTGTGTATGTTGTTGTGAAAATATTATATGATGATGTTGTTGACAGATTAGATCTTGAACTACACTATGCACTAAGTTTGTTGCTGCTACTTCTGTGTTTTGTAATGGCATTTTTGGTGTATCATTTGATATGTTTGTTGTGTTGGAATGGAGACTATATGAGGGAGATGATGACATAATGCTATGATCTTGAACTAAACTATGTTTGTTTGTTTTAGGTGGATGCGAACGCAAAGAACATCCGAGGGAAAGCTTGGCCGTATTACGATCGCTGGGACGAAGCTTTTGGGAAGGATAGGGCAACTGGGGAGACTGCCGAGGATGTGATTGATGCTGTTAATGAACTTCTAAACGAGGAGCAGCACCCTATGCCTCACCCCATGCCCCACCCCATGCCTGTCCAGCCACCCCCATTCGCTGCCAACTCGCCTACACCGACTGCCACCTTCGATGCTGACACCACAGATAATAGCGAGGTTAATTCCACAAGGTTCGAAGCTGGAAGTTCCCGTTCTCACAAGAAAAGGAAGCTGGTTGATGAGACAGATCAGAACCTCTGCGACATCTTAGGGAAGATGCATTCGGACACCAAACTCAACCTTGATTCCATTGCTCATCGCATTGGATACCAGTCTGATTTGGGGAGCAAACGGGCTGAGATATGGTTGATGCTAGAGGATATCCCTCATCTTGGGATGGAGGCCAAGTTTGATGTTTCAGACCTCCTAATTGCTGATCCTCCCATGCTTGAGTTCTTCTCCGGCCTCCCAATCCTAGCTCGTGCCGGATATGTGCATCGTTTGCTTATGGGGAAGGGTGTGTAGGTTGCTTCCTCCCTTCAAGTGCGCGGATTGAAGGCTTTTTTGGCTATGCTGCATGAATTATGTTGTTAATGGATGGGTGCAGTTTTTTTGTGGATATGTTTTAGGCTAGATTCTCTAAGTAAAACATTAGGTTAAAAACAATGTTTGTTTTGATGTTTCCACTTTCCCTTCATATGCCTCTCTGTATGAAGTTGGTGCTCCATTTTGTTGATAACATTTGCTTGTAATTATCCTAGGTTTGGACAAGTACTAAATTCGACTACTTGATGTTCATCATTATTTGTCTCTACATAGCTTTACAAGCAAGGATTGATAGTACAGTGCATTACAAGCAAGGATTGATAGTAAACTACAACACATCATGCACTAGAGCAAATTTCAAAACAAACACTAGGGGTTAATGTTCAATCAAATCACTCATCCTCTCACACTCTCGGCCCTTCAACACATGAAGCTACGGTCTTCGAGCGTCCCTTTTATTCGTGATGCGAAACTCGAGGGGAATCGAGTGCTGAAATAGCCGTCGTCGCGGATTCTTAGTCTTACGACGGGGGTTAAAATCCTCTCCTTCTTCGATTGTGCTTTCCCCGGAAAGTTGTTGGCTCGAACTCGCATTCACGTTTGCATTGTTGAATATTATACAAAGTTCACCGTAATTGGCATCGCCCACATAATAATATGCTTTTGCAAAATTGTTGCGCTAAAAAAAAAACGTTATTATGTGCTTCACATTTTTTTCTTCAAATAATCGAGGCATTAGCCTTGCGCTAACAAAAGGGTGAAATTTACCTCGCAAATACGGAGCCATAGGTCGTCACTTGCATGCACATGACAAAGTTCCTCTACCTAACAGACACCGGGAGTTCGAAGGATTTTAGTGAATGTGTTGTATCGATCTTTCAACATGTTATATTGATCACAAACTTCATCCCACAAAAAATTCACCCCAAACCTTTCGTTGAGAGCGCTCCACCCCCGATGCAAAGACCCTATCGGTATGCAAGCTCTCCTTTCTTCCGGGTGCCTAGCTAGATCTTTGACG
Source organism: Thymus mandschuricus (assembly GCA_029379335.1). Classification (NCBI taxonomy): domain Eukaryota; kingdom Viridiplantae; phylum Streptophyta; class Magnoliopsida; order Lamiales; family Lamiaceae; genus Thymus; species Thymus mandschuricus. The sequence continues at coordinate 6,824,671 of CM057082.1, read as the reverse complement.
ATGAATTCTACTAAGAAATCAACGTTTCCTTCATCCCATTTCCCCTTATACAAGAAATCTTCTTGTGCTTGGATGTTGAGAGCCATGGTGCTATGAATGAAATGAATGGGGGTTCCATCCTATATACGAAACTAAAATGATGATATTGGAATATATTCTCAATTCAAAACAAGAAACACCAAGACAAGCATATACTACCAAAAAACAATGTTGTCCTATTACTTATTACAAAAGCTTGACTTTAGTTGCCTAGTTCACGAGAAAGTCGAGAGTAGGGAATCGGGAATGACAATACACACTCTTACTTCATTAGAAGGATTCCTATGATCACACCAAACAAAATTAGCACTGTTGCCATGAAACAAATAACAACGTACATCTCGAATACTCCATACAGTTGGTGGCGTTGAGTTTCGGTAGTGTCGTGGCTGGCAGCTCGATCCATCGTCACACGGGATGACGCATTGTTTGAGTCTTGGTGTTGTGCCTCCCTTCTAGTTATTTGCCTTGATACATGATTGTAATTCCCTGATCGATTCTGATATTCATCACACCAAATGAAACGGTTGTAGTGGTCTTCGTTGTTGGGACAAATATAGTAAAGACGCCCCGGATTAGCAGCCTTCCTCGATGCAACTTTAACTTGCATCTTGCCGTTCGCACAAGCGCATTGCGGGGCTATTTCACGGTACTTGTCCATTTTCCAATCTACAATTGATATGCACAACATATTAGACAACATAATAATATGCATACAACACCACAATGCAAAGTCATCAACTGATCAAGTTCAAGGATCAAGTTCAATTACATGACATAAAATAAAAAGCAAAGTTCGATCACACAAAGCAATAAAAAGTAGTTTAGAGTTGCATGGTGTTGGGAATTGTTAAGGACTAAATTGTTAAGGGGGAACTACATGGGATATTTGATAAATAAAGTCATTTGTTTTGATTAGATCCCAAAACCCCAAGCGTCCTATTCCCAAGCGACCCATTTTGATGTAGTTTATAGGTTAGAATTTTTCTAAGCCAACTCTGTTAGGATGGCTCTTTTATTTTGCTTAGACTAGGCTTCAAAAGTTCAAGTGAAGGCCACTCACTTGAGTGTGTTTTCCAAAGCGAAGCGGGTCAAGCAAATCGAAGTGAAGCGTGCCGAAGAATAGCGAAGCGAAGCGATCGCTACAGTAGATTCAATGTGAGTCTGCCAAAGCGAAGCAAAGCGAGCGCTACAGTTCAAAGCGAAGCGAAGCGAAGCAAGCGCTACAGTGGAATCAAGTGAACCCACTAAAGCGAAGCGAAGCGTGCGCTACAAAGAAAAGCCGAAGCGAGTCAACACGAGTCAACACTTAGTTAAGTAGCGTCACGGGAAATCTATTTCTCAAGTGACTCACTACAAATATGACCGAGAAGCGATTCACTTCAGAGCGGCCGCTACAAATTCAAAGCGAAGCGAGCCACTACCTACCAGAAAGCGACAGCACGAATTCCCGCTCCGAATTTGAACTCCAGTCAACTGGAGATCTTCGCATTAATTACGAGATCTCCACGTGTCGACTCAAGAGAGGAGCATAGGAGTTGACTGCTAGGCCGACAAGGCGCCGCTACAGTACTGGCTCGCTCCAGTTACTGTTGAAATTGGAACTTAGCCATTTTCGGCAAAAGTCCAAATCTGCGCATCTGAAAAGTAGCCAGCCTGTGCAAGTACTGTCGAGAGGAGGAGGGACAAGGCCACCTACCAAGCAACGGATCTCAGCCAACCCTCCGCCTATAAATAGTGAAGGATCACAACGTGAAGAAGTAGAACACTACCTGCGCATACGAGCCTACTGCAAACAAACACTCCCAAGCCTTAGAGCAATCTTCGAGTCTTTGTTTTCCAGTGTTCTCCGAGTTTCCAGTTCATCGGAACTCGTCTTCACAACCTTCACACTTAGAGTCTAAGCCCATTCCATATCCAAGCTTAGAAGAAGAGCTCTAGCCATCTTTGCACTTATTGTAAAGAGCTCTTCATAGTGTGTTCGTCAACCAAAAACCCTAAACTCTGTCTGTTAGGTTTTTGAGTGTCGTTGTTAGGTTGTTCAGATCCAAGGCCCTTCTTTCATCGATTGAAGAAGCCTCGATCGTAGAGTTGAGATCCAAGCTTACACTTACATCGTTTGTGTAAAGCTCGATCGAAGCTAGGCTGTAAGGAGAGCCCGCAATCTCCCTGTCTGTTCGACTGAAGCGAGTGAAGCTTCCAGTCTTTGTTAGGTTTGTGTAGTGAACCCGCAATCACTACGTCTGTCGTGTGATTTAGGCGAGTGAAGCCCGATCTCGACCAGGTTTTTGAAGGACCCGTAACCTTCAAGTTCTTGAGTGAAGAGAACAGTTGCCGTCGTGCAACAAAGTGGACGTAGGAGCGTTATCTCCGAACCACTATAAATCTCCGTGTCGTATCTCTCTTACCTTAATCTCTTTACAGTATTCGATTATCCTTTGCACGTGCATATAAACAAACTTAACTTGGATTTTCAATTACTTAGGAAAGATTATAGCTCACCAAATTCCGCACAAAGAGTAAAGTCTCACTCTTGATCAAGCTCTAAGCTTAGGTCAAGAGATTCGTGATTGCTTTAGATCTAGCCCTCGGCTAGGTCTTAGTATTTCCAAAAGAGCACTTTACTTTATACTCTGAGTTAAGGAATTGAAGTTGAAAAACTTCAAAATACGTATTCACCCCCCCCCCCCCCCCCCCCCCCCCCTCTACGTATTTTTCCTATAGCAAACCGGGACCAACACATGGAATAGTTGAAACCCTCCCACTACAAAGTCATCTACACTTCCCCTGCCCACATTGCGTTTGCAATAGCATCTCGCTTATCATTCCATTCTGGAGTTGCTTCAACCCCCCCAACGTAGTGTATTGGCTCATCTTCACCATCATTGTCGTCCTCGTAACCCTCCTGCCCTTCTACGAATGGATCGTCAGCAAACTCGTTCCGAATGAAGTTGTGAAGCAAGAAACATGCCATGATTATCCTTATTTGGACCTTGATAGGATAGTATGATGCACTCCGTAGAATCCCCCACCTCATTTTCATAACCCCAAAAGCGCGCTCAATCACATTCCTTGCCTTGGTATGCCTCATATTGTACATTTCCTTTGGATTTTGAGGAACATCCGCATTCGGGCCCCATTCTTTGAGATGATATCGAACGCCCTTGTATGGAGTCATGAAACCGTCACTGTTTGCATATCCGTTGTCACAAAGGTAGTAGGAACCTAAATCATGCAATCGAAAACAAACATAACAATTAGTTGTTGGTATTACCCTAAACCAAAACCATGTCATAAATAACAAAATGCTCTCAAACATGCGGGGATCTTTAGGCCATGAGTCCTACTCAGTGCATCACGTAATACTCTCGAGTCTTCGGCTGATCCTTTCCATCCCGGCAGCACGTATATGAATTTCAAATTCCGATCACAAACAGCCAAAGTGTTTGTGGATATCTGCCCTTTCCTTGTTCTAAACCTTGGCTTATCTGCAACAGGAACCCTAACATTGATGTATGATCCATCCAACGCCCCTAAACACCCCTGTATTCATGAAGAGATTGTTATATCAGAAAAAACGAAAAGCATTAATCACCATATAAACAACATAGTAGACAAGTTGTGAATTACAAATTACCTTAAACCATTTCCAACGAGGATCAGTGCAATCATCAGTGATAGGCTCCGGTTTAACCAACAACAGGCCGTGGAGTTTCAGGATGGCCTTCAACACCATGTGGACATACTTTGATACAGTTTCACCAGACCTTATGAAATCAAAACCCACGACTCTGTTCTTCTGCCTATCATAGAATATGAATGATTGGGGATTGCACGCAGCCTACGGGCTCTAGCACGACGGCGCCTAATTATGTTTGCAATCACTACCACATTTCGCAAGTGGATTCTCACAATCTCTTCAACAATTTCAAATATTATCACATTATCGACTCCTAGAGCAGCCATTACAAATCTGTTTATCTAAAATTGAAAAAATCAACAACAAATTAAATTCGGACAAAGGAGAAAACACAGAATTTACAGCCCCTCTGTTGCAACTAAAATTGCGTTTCTACAATAGTGGTATTCTACTTGAACAACACAAATTAGCAATACGAAACAACAACAAATTAGAATACGAAACAACAACAAATTATAATAATCATACTGTTGCCCTAAGGTCGAGGTGATTTTCTCATTCAAAACTTGAACAAATTACCTTGCACAAAGAATACCGGGTGCTGGGCGGAAGATTGTGGCTGTAGATTCCGCCGTCCGGGCTTCGTATTCGGCAACGGCAAGCGCTCTTCCCTCTCCAAGCTCGATTCCAGGCTTTCCAGCAGCTACTCACTCGTCCAAATTTCAGGCAAAATAAATGAGAGAAAGTAAATGTGAGGTGGTTGTACTAGTTTATTAAAAATCGTGTTTCATATTTTGCAACTTTAGCCCAAATTTTTTTTTACATGCATAGTGTTTCATCTGTAGCAACTTTGAGTTTTTAAGAAATGTGACTTCTGTACAAAGTGTTGTTCCATTTGTTAACAGTTAACACAAAAATTATTTGCCTTCGATTTAAAAAAATGCTCGATTCTGAGTTTAGACACTCGTTTTACAAATGCACCCTGAAGCTAATAACATTAATACAACGATAATTACACTGTCTTCTTCTTGTTCGAACCATAAATACAATGATAATACCATATTACCATTAAAATATCACCCTATTAAAAAACAAAAAACAAAAAAAATAGGGGATATAGCAGTATTTGAAAACATGCAGGAGGGATGAGGGAGGAGAGAGGATATACATAAATATAAGGTTGTTTGGCCACTATTCAATCGATTACAATCGCGAAATCTTCACTAGTGCCAGCCATGGCCCTCGCATGCCTCTCAGCCGGAGTATCGAACGGGCCCTTCACTAACAACACCTTCAACTGTACACCACAACAGTCACAGAGCTTCTCAAGATCGAACGTGCAAATGTCCCCGGCTTTAAGATGGTTGTCTTCAACAAACGGCTGCCACGCGTCCTTGGCAATCACAGGACGCTTGTAGCTTCCGTGGTAAGTGCCCTTCCATTCTTTCGCCCCGTAACGCAATGTCACATTAACATCAACGGTTGGCAGCAACCTCATAGCAACACGGGGCATCAGCTGCATCACAACATCACATTATACCACAATAACAATGCAAATATTTCAGAATATGTATATATTGGACAAGAGCATTACCAATCTGTATCTCCTAGCAACGTGTGTTTTGACAAGCTCAATCTCAAACCAGGGAAGGACACCGGACATGCTCTCCGTAGAATTGTAGTTAGGGGCTCGTTCACCAGAATCAAGATCCTCGGTGTTACTAGAATCGGTATCAGATTCAGTTGTGTAATCCCACCTCTTATTTCAAGGAATAAAAGTAGCAAATTAGAATTCAAACACATAAAGACAGTTCACAGAGAGAGAAAAACAATTTTCAATACTATACACTAATGTACAAACACAACAGCAGTAGACTTATTCCCTAAACCATAAACAACTTTCATTTAAACGATTCCAGTTTCAATCAATATTGTAAGAAGCTGAATGAGAAATGCTAGGGTATTTTGTAACAAGCATATTTCAGTTGAATCCATATATATAATTCAATATAAGCTAGCCATAATCAACTTTCATTCAACCAATCCCATGTTCACTCAATATTGTAAGAAGCACAACTAGAAATGCAAGGCTAATTTGTAACAAGCAAATTTCAGAGTTTCAATCAACAACCACACAACAATCTTTAGGCATATAACCTAACCAATATTGCCTTTGTTGCCAACCAATATTGCCTTTGTTGCCAATGTAATTCCTTCAACAGTTCAACCTCTCACCCCAACCAATATTGCCTTTGTTGCCAATGATTCCACAACTAGAGCAAATTCATGCATAATTTCCCTGATTTGCACAACATGTCAATAAAGATAGTGAAATTCATTGTACAAAACATAAACACACTCAGATACCCCAAATCGGGCAGAAGTGAAAAGCCCAAACCCTAGACCTATCCTTAACCCCCAACCCTTACAACAGCCCCAATCCGAACCATAGATTCCCCTCCAATTCAAACCCTAGACCTATCATTACCCTGTATGTGCATGCTTCTTGTATAGGCATGCTTCTGCCATTTCAAGGAAAATTCTGCTTTGGCAAATTCAAAGTAAGAACTTCACAAAATTATACATAATACGGCTAACCTTAAATTTCCCAAATCGAAACCCTAAACCACAGTCATTTTCCCCAATTTGTAACCCTAGCTTTCCCATTCATTTCAACAATAATCGAATAGAGGAAGACAGACTTATAGCCGGGAGGTGTTGTGGAGAACCCTTGTCGTGGCCGGAATCGTCGCTGTCGGAGGAGACGCTGAGGTGGGAAGAGCCCGCTCCGTGGGAGGACCCCGCGCCGTGGCTGGAACCCGCGCCGTGGGAGGAGCCCACGCCGTGGGAGGTGCCCGCGCCGGGGGAGGAGCCCGCGCCGTGGGTGGAGCTGCCGGATATCTTGCCGTCGTCGTTCGAGTGCGCCATTATCCGGTGAGAGGGTGAAAAGAGGGAGAGAGGGAGAGGGAGAAGTCGGGCGAAGTGAAAGTGAGAGTGATTCAAATGAAAAATGCTCAACCCTAGAATTATTGAGGGCAAATTGGTATTTTCCCACCCTAAACGGGTTTACTGTTCCAGGCCCGCTTATGAAACTGCCCAATTTGGTGGGTTAAGTCCACTACAGCGGAACAGTGCCGCAAGCCCGGGCCCAACACTAAACACGGGCCCCCAAGTTTTCGTAACTCCCGTACCAAACGGGTGATAAGCCCGGTTAGTAATCACTATCCGGGGCTTATCACCCCTACCAAACGCACCCTAAGGCTGGGGCGTGGCAGCATTACGAAGATTGCACCGGTACCTAGTGATTACACAGTCTCTGACAATATGATGTGCAATGACTTGCAAATGAGATCTTATTCTTGGAGAATATTAATTTTTGATTGTTCATTTCTACAAAATTTGAATTTTTTAAGTGTTTCTTTTCGCATGAATTGTATTGATGTGGATTTAAAATAAAACAAAATTTGATTATTTATTTGTTTATTATTATTTATGGTTAAAACCACATTATTTTAGGAAACTGGGTAAAAATACTCATTTGGGGTGGTTTGTGTGTATGCGTTGTGCGTGTTTGTAGGGTATTAATATACTTTTACTTAAAAATCGAGTAGCTTTTATGCTTTTTATTCTAGAGAAATGTTATGATACATACCTTATGCTACATACCTCATGAGCACCGCTCTCGTTTCGTCGATGTTAACATTAATTTTTTTTGTTATATACATTTGGTCTAATTCTAATACCCTAAATATTGTTATTCACATCGTTAATTTTATAAATTACATAAAAATCGAAGCTCGATTGTCCATTTTATCTATAAATACTAATAAATGAAAAAAAAGGAATAAATCGAGCTTCGATTTTTATGTAATTTATAAAATTAACGATGTGAATAACAATATTTAGGTGAAAAAAAAAAAGGAACAAATTGAGTTTTGATTTTTATGTTATATATAAAATTAACGATATGAATAACAATATTTAGGGTATTAGAATTAAACCAAATGTATAAAACGAAAAAAATTAATATTAATATCGACGAAACGAGAGCGGTGCTCACGAGGTATGTAGCATAATTCTAATAGCTATTTTTTGTTTTACTAAATCTAAATTTTGCTACTTGCCTTGCGCCTAGTTTTAGCCACCAAAACCAAAGTATCATGTAGGAGTAGTTGCGAAAGACTCAAACCCCTACCACTCAGCCACAACACGCACAAAATTTGTATATTTTCTTTTCTACCAAACATTCAATTAAATTCAAGCGAACAAACAAAATAAATCCAATAATAATAATAATAATAATAATAATAATAATAATAATAATAATAATAATAATAATAATAATAATACACTTCAAAATGCAGTATGACATACTCTATTTTAGAAATTCATTCCAACCACGTACGTTATATACAATACTCTATTCGGAGTTTTTCATTTATTTTACATAATTAACATTTCCTAATGTATCATAAATATTGAATAATTAATAAAATTGTATCTTAAATAACATAATTTAAGTATATTGTGGATTGCTAATTTTTTATTTATATAAAATTAAATACGTTAAATTAAATAAAAATTAAAAACTTTAGTTATAAATAAAAAAATAAAATACAATGAATTATAAATCAAATTATATTAATGAAATTTAATTAAATTATTTTTTTATAGTTTAATATAGTGAAAATAGAGTATGAAGTATTGAACTAGTAAGAGCATCTCCAACCCATACTTCATTTTGAAGTATTACTTCATTTTGGAGTACGAAGGCCATTCCAACCGTACTCTATTTTGCAGTTAGAGTATGAAGTATTGAACAGTAAAACTCTATATATGAAGTTTTACTATTCAATACTTCATACTCTATTTTCACTATTCAAAAAAAATTAATTGTAGATATTGAATTATTGAATTATACTTTTCATTGTAAATAATTATACTAATTCGTATATCATATTATTTCATTTTATTTCATTTACTCCTATTTATAAAATCACATTTAAAGTATTTATAGAAAAAATTAACATTACATATATTGCACTAGCCATATAATGTATGTTATGATGATTAATATAATTAATATTTTTCTTAAAAAGGATGAATTTACAATTTAATAATTTTTAAGAAGCCATAATTTTTTTATTTAGTTATTATTTAATTTTCAATATATGTTAATAAATCATGGTATTATTCATTTAATTTTTGTCAATATTGTTGAGTTATTAAAATTAAATAAAAGAATAATAAATTAAATATATAGACTACGTGGTTGGAATAGATTTTTAAAATAGAGTACGAGATACTGCATTTTGAAGTATAGCATACTGTAAAATAGAGTACTGGGTTGGAGATGGTCTAAAACTCCATATATAGAGTTTTACTGTTCAATACTCTATATTGTTGCTGCAAAATAAAGTACGGTTGGAATGCCCTCGTACTTCAAAATGAAGTAATACTCCATTTTAAAGCATAGATTGGAGATGCTCTTAGTGTTACCCTTATTTTAATTCCCATACGAGGAATAAATCATTGTTATACCGAATATAGTAGGAATGTATGGGACAATTGTGGGAGTTCTAATAGGAGCAATGTGTAGATTTCCAATTTCAGAGTAGGATAATAGGTTATTTCCATCCACAGTACAAACTGTAAAGTCTTTAAACAGACACACGAGGGTACTCGAGTAGCATGAGATTCATGCATTTATTGTAAACAGACAGAAATGAATATATAATTACATAAACAGAAGAAAAAGAGTTGTTCTTCAATCCCACAGTCAAGAAACGGTACCAGATCGTAGCTCATCATCTCCAATTTCTAAATACCACTAGGTTTAAACCTTTTTACCTCCAATAGAGCCAAACTAGATAATCAATCAAAAAAGAGCTTGTGAAGCTGCATCACAAAAGAAATCACAAGCAAGATGACTGATCTGCACAGATAGTTATCTCGTCTATGGATCAGCGCAGACAGAGCCTCCCGTATTTCAACGACAAAAGTAATATTTGCTACTACTGATAATCAATCGAGCTTAACATTAGAATACAAAAGAGTGTCCTTGGTGATTGGCATGTTGAGAAGAAAGTAGATCTGCAATCAACAAAATGACATTATCAGTTCATGGTCCATGGTAAAGCATATATGGATCGACAAAAATCACCCAAAAAAGGCTTTTAGATGTTAGAACACTCAAATATTTATTCACAGGAAAATTTCGGTTAAAATCTTTATACTGCAAACAAAATATTTTGTAATTAGAGTGGCATAAACGAAGAAAACAGATAGTATATGGCAAGTGTGAGAAGAAATATTACCCCCAAAATAGTGGCAATAAGAAGAATAATCCCTGTTATCCAGGCCAAGGTGAATCTAACGAAGGCTATTTCTGCTAATATGATTAATCCAGGAGAGATCTTTGCTTCCTGAAGCAAACGAGCAGATTGTCGAGTAGTTACAGTGAACTGAAACATGCTCTCTTGCTCTGGATTAACCTTGCCCCTGTGGGTAATCATACCAACAAATTTCCCTGCCAAGAGGCTAATATCAGTTGCTAAGATCAATGTGAATACAAGATGTGAATATTGCAACATTATGTCGTCAAGTCAGATTCATTTTTTAACTATTCAAAATCAATTTCAACAGCTACGAAAATTATAGAAATGAGATGCATCTACAGGGAGATAAAAACCAAAACATGAATAGTAATCTTATAAAAGCAAGCTATTAACTTCAAGATCAATTTCATGCCATGGATCTAATACCTTGGTAAGGTGCCTGGAAGGCGTCGAGCATCTTTGATATGGAATTAACAAACACTTCCATTCCACTTTGAGCAATTCCTTCATTTCCATAGTGATCTTGTAAAGCCTGCCAAAATAAAGCAAAGAACAAGACCTGAAATCATGATCTGCTAGTACATGTTTCTGTTTGATACCACAATAAGATGTTTCAATCAGCTTTTAAACCAGATGGTATACGGAGTTTCATGGATAACTCGATTGTTATACAACCAAAAAGATGCACAGATTTCTATAATTGGTAATTTAACTTAGCTTGTCCATGGTATGACATACATAAAAGCAAAATTAGATCAGCCAACTGTTACAGTCTTACAGATGATATAAACTTTCAAAGCTTATCCATTTATTAATATCTACATTCTAAAAGCCAAAAACTGGTTCAAACATACAAGATATATGACACATCAGGCTATAATTTTCTGCACATACCAGGAAGTAATCACTAATGAAACAAATGGAAATAAAAAATGGATGACCTTGACACCGTCAAATCTGCCAGTGATGAGCTCTGCGGGACTGCGCTCACTTTTTGTCAATACTTGATGCAACTCCATAGCCTTTCTCATATTACTAATAAGCAATACAAGACTTGTTGTGAATTCTCTGTCAGCTCTCTGTCAAATTCAAAGAAGATTCTTTAAGCCATTTACAGAAACAAGATCGCTAATGATAACCAATGGCAAAACTAGAATTGCAAGAACCTCCGACATATGAAGTCTCATGAAGGCACCACCAGTGATAGGAATGAGTAACTCTCCATATAATGATTGTGATGCATCTTCAACATATGATCCGCCCATCCAGGATGCCTGATAAAAGAAAAACCAAAAACCTCATAAACTAAGTCCTAAAAGGTGTACATTTTGGAGGACGGGCGAAGAGAGGACTTACAAAATCACTGAGTTCCTCGTCAGAACATTCAGCATTGCTTGAAACTTCGTTTAATGAGACCATAGAAAGTTCATCTTCACCTGCTCATATACCATAGTACATCTATAAACTATTCAAGGATTACAACTGCCGGGGTATCTGAAATGAAGATCAGTTACCTGGCAGTTGAATATTCACTCTTTCGTCACCTTCAACCTTGATCCTCAGGGTCTTGGTGTTACTTGTTGGTATGTTATCTGAGTGAGCAAAAAGTTGAGAATCTGTAAGCATAACAGCATGCAGTGTACTTCATCATACCAACAATGGACATCAGCATATTGCTAACCTAGTAGCATACCTATAGCACCTGTAACTTCAACCATCAACAAGGCACGGGGCTTATCAAATGGGTTGGGCACAAGCACCTCATTCAGCTAGAATATGCAAAGTTAGTAAGCATTGACAGCATAGCCATGGAAGATATCAGAATAGATGAAGTATCAATCATACTGGATTGTACCTTGGATGAGCTAGCAGCAGTGAGTGTAGAAGGGGGTGCAAAACCAAGCAACACTGACGCAGTTGCACCAATTTCAGATGGGGAAAGTGAAACAGTCTGCACAATAACAAGATTTGATTCAATTGAAAACATCAATTCTGAACTAGATGAAAAGTGAAGCGCGAAATTTAAATCGGTTGTCTAATAACATGCATCAAGCATATGGATGAATTTAAACTGTATGGCAGGAAAAATACGACAGCATATCTTAATTGACAGATGAACCCTGGAGAGTATAAAAGTAATATGACAATATTTGACTGTAATATAAAAAGAGGACCTGAACACATTTCTGAGAAACAGAACATAACAAAATCAAAACCCCTATGGTTGATGAAGCAAAGCCTAACAAAATTCGAAGAATTAAATTAAAAATTAATGATTTTGAATTGGATCTATCCAGAAGTGAAAATACAGAGACCTCTAGTGTCTAAATGTTGTAATCATCTAACTTGGTTGGACATCAAAATTAAATCACCAAACCTAATGGCTTCAAGACACGGCATTAATTTATTGGTTGACGCTTGAGTTCTTTCTAGTTGGAAGACTTGGATCCTATCACTGGGTCAATAATGCTTGGCACACTTTTATAATCATAAAATGCAAGCCCCATTTCTTTACAGCATCGATAAATAAAAATAGTCATTTTCAGCCTTAGATTACATTCATCGTGAACTTTAGAAGCACCCCATGTAGCCACGGCCATGTTCTATTTACCAACTGAAACCCTATGTTCACTTTTGTGGAACAAATATTAATTCTACCAAGTAAGGGTTAGTTAGCTAGGTTAATAACAGGTTAGGCAAAAAAAGGGAATTCGAAAGAAATTTATAGGACACTGCATTAGTTTAAATAATAAGCTTGTAGCAGTTCAGTAGCCATTCGAAATGCTACATATTTAGTGAGCTATCAAAATGTCACTCAATTCTTCAATCAGATATAATATTTTCCTCGCATATTACAGAAATACGTGCTGTTAGTGTGGAAAAAGTTGTTCTCTTAGTCACGTTACAATTATTTCTCTTCATAAGAGCAGAGTTAACAGCAGTATTCTTCTGCATTCATGTCTCAGAATGATTTGGAGCATGGTAAAACTTATCTTAATCATCTACACTAATCAGAAAGGCTAAGGGTAAATCAAAAGAAGGGGAGAACTAATCTGAATCTATGATTTGATGATGAAATCACTATTTTGCTAATCAAGAATTATTCCCAATTAATGAATCGATTCGACACCTGAGTGGAACTGAATGCATCCGGCAAACAGTCGCCAGCGGAGTACATCAGACGATCTCCCGGTATATAAATTTACATCATAATAATGATACTCTCGAATCAGAACTCTTTTGAACCTTAATCTATGAGCTAATGTTTCGCACAAGTCTACATCAAACATTTAGCATACATAAATTTGAATTGCAAACCCCATGACGCACTAAGAAATCAATTATAAGCTAAGTCTTTAATCAGAAAAAACTACCTGATCTGATGAAACGCGAAGATAATGGCGAGTAGGGCTATCGAAGAAAAGAACCGAAGAATCCCCATAGATCACCTGAACCAAAATCAAAGCAATCCAAGTTCGATTACAATCCACAAATTAACCGAACACACGAACGTGCGTGCGTATTGGAAAGTGAAAGGATGAGAGGGTGGACCTTGGCATGAAGAGAGAAAAGAGAGGCGACGAACAGAAGGGAAAGACAGTAAGCTCTGTGAGAATCCATGAGCGAGAGAGAGAGGGGAGATGCGCGATTGATCTGTGTGGTGTGTGACACGAAGATCTGGAAGATGAAGAACAGGACCTACGGCACGACACCGTTTTGGTTGATTCCTCCGATTTTTCTTTTCCTTTCCACGACTCTCGGTCTAATATCAATATGCTCCTCAGTTTTTTTATAAGGGGTTTTTTAACTCAAACACGAGAATTAAGAAAATTTAATGATTATTCTTTTATGATCATTTTTTTTCCTCGTAAATTGCATTTTTCATGTAAAAATAGATGAAATTATTTTGGAAGAAGAAATAAACATTAATTGTGATAAATGAACATAATTAAAAAAGAGAAAAATTGAAGAATATTGAGTTGGAAATTGAAAATTTTACCTAAAAATATGAAAACCCCTTATAAAATAAAAAAAGGCCAAATGTCAAAAAAAAAATAATAATAAGAAAAAAAAATAACGGAGGGAGTAATAGATTAAAGAGGAGTGATATGATCACCTTATGCTAGTAACTTTATTGGGCACCTTTGTCATTTTTTCATTAGAATATTATTTTATTCTATTTTTTTCATTTATAAAATATTTGAATACCTTATAAATTAATATTGAAATCATTAAATCAACAAAAAGTATAATTATCATAGCTCGATTTATTTTATTATTAATTTTTTGAACTTCGTAGGAAAAACGAACAAATCGACCCTTGATATTTATACTTTTTATTTGATTTAATGATTCCAATATTAATTTATAAGGCTTTAGAATATATTACAATTGAAAAAATCAAACGAAATAATATCGAAATGAAAAAATGACGAAAGTGTCCACGAAAATGTCCACCATAAGGTGATTAGCATATCATTTCTAATAAATTAAATAGCCTATGATATTATCTATATACTTTTTGGCACTTGAAAATATATACAAAATGATTTTTGATAGTGAAAATATTTAAAACTACCCATTTGAAAACCCCTAACCCTAAAACTACCCCTTTTTTTTTTCCATTTAAATCTACCCATTTTATTTATTTTTGATAGTAATTGGATGAAATTCGATCAGATGATTTGACATTTCACATGTCAAATCATTTTATTTCCGTGATTCATTTAACACACTCGTGAAATAATACAGTGAAATAATAGAGTGTACTGTTCTAGTGTATGATCCACTGATACTGATAATAGAGTGTGCATTATTTTCAATTTGTCATACACCCTCAAAAGTTTCACAAGAAAAAAATTTGTATGTTATCAGCTCTGTGAGAGGATAATCGGCAAAATATTTCTTAAAGAGCTTTTTTGAAGACCGAAATACAGGTAATTACGTTTTATATGTTGTTTAAACGGTGAATATTGTCTAACCGGTCGATGAAAGGTTAAAACCGGTCGAACGGTTTCTACTTTTCCGACCGGTTCGTACGTAGTTCGACTTAAAACATGATTTTAAGCCGTAAAATGCATGAACCGGTCGACAAAGTCGCCGGAAATTTTGAAACCGGTCGACCGGTTTCAACTTTCCGGCGACTTTGTCGACCGGTTCGAACGTATTTAACCTTAAAACGTGATTTTAAGCCGGAAATTGCTTGAACCGGTCGACAAAGTCGCCGGAAATTTTGAAACCGGTCGACCGGTTTCAATTTTCCGGCGACTTTGTCGACCGGTTCAATCATTTTCTGGCTTAAAATCACGTTTTAAGGTTAAATACATATTATTTTGTGACTAGAATGCCAAAATTCAACTGTGGTCGCGAATTGGTCATCTTAATTGAATTTCATACGGTTTGGAATGAAGCACTTGTATGTATTGTTGAATTTGATTAATTTCTTGGATTGATTTCGTGTTTATAGTCTTAGAATTCGTATATATATCACATTAGCATTTTCCGGTTTATTGGTTTTGTTGAGCGGTTTCTGTTTTTTAATTATGTAATTATCTTTTGGTTAAATTTTGTAATTAATTTTGTGTAAAATTTTGTTGTAGATGTCGTTTGTGTACGTGAATCTACGTTACGGAGGCGATTGGGTTGATTGTGTCTACAATGGTGGCCAACAACGTACTCTAGCTATTGAAGCATATGCATTGACGGTTTCCAATTTGAAATACAAAATACAATAAAGCTATTTGGCCATAATGTGGCCGGCCACACAACAACATTTTTCATAATATACGTAATTTTAAAAATGGTAAATGATAACTATAGTTTATTATTTTTATATTTTAATTTAAAAATATTTTTTCCACAAAAATACATATTTTTATCTTTTTTTTTCTAGATAAAAAGGTAAAAAATTCTTTTAAATAGTAAAAAATATCAAATAATTAAAGGGTTAATTTTAAAAAATACGTAAAAAATACGGAGCTTCACTTTTTGAGTTTTTTATGATATAAAAAAGTTTGGCAAAAAAATATAAATTATTTCATACTTAAAAAAATTAAAAAAGTTAAATTATGGCCGGCCACATTATGGCCGAATAGCATCACCCTACAAAATAAGGGATGTCATTAGCTCTTGCGAACTAGATTTTGATGTTTTCTATTTGAAGACATCACGGAAAGGCCGAAGTATCAAGTATCTTTTGACGGAGAATGAGGATTTTGCCAAGTTGTTCAGAAAAGAACGTGAACCAACTGTTTATGTGTGCGGAAACAGTGAAGTATCCTCCTCGCATGGCGGCGGATCCTCCTCGCATGGCAGCGCTAGAGAGGCTCCAGTACATTCATATGTCCCTGTTTATGAGCCTCAAGTACCGTACGTACCTTCTTACGATTATTATGGGATGACAGCGTCCAATTCGTACAACGCAAGTAGAAATTGGGATGCTGAGGTGGAGGTGGATGCGCTTCAGAGGACAACTGCTTCGTCAACTTGGTTCGAGGACTCTTTTCTTGGTTCATTTAATCGTGAGTCGACTAAACGAGGAAGTACTATCCCAGACCTAAATCAGGAAACAGGTTCGCATGTAGAGCATGGAGAACAACCATTGTATGAGGACGATGAAGATGCAAACGATAAAGAATATGAAGAAGAATCAGAAGAAGAATCGGTAGTAGATGAAGACGAAGATGATGAAGAAGAAGAAGTAGAAGAAGAAGTAGTAAGAGAAGGAGAAGTTGAATTGGAGAGTGATGACGAACCTAGAGCCAAATCTAGGAGGAGGAATATGAATAGGGCGTTGTTTGCTGAATACACAACATGGATTCAAGAAGAAGGTGGGATGCAGAAACTGTTACAGTTGTTTTATCCTGATCCAAATGAAAATGAAGCTAACAATGCAGTCGACGAAGGCCCCATGGTGAATTGGATAGTGCCGATGGTCCCTATCCGGCCCAACATTTCAGCTGTATGCATTGAAGAAAACCCGAATGTTGAGGGGTTGGTGGAAGGCGCGATGTATGATACCAAGGAGGAGGTCCACATTGCAGCCGGTTTATGGAATTTGGAATTAGGGGCCGAATGTGTTACACAAAGATCGGAACCTGATAGACTGTACTTAAAGTGCAAACTTTCCAAGAAATGCCCCTTCCTTCTACGTGCCCAGGGCGATGAGACATCTTGGCATGTCCATGTGTTTAATGGGCATCACACGTGCAAGAATGAACTAGAAAATGTTCATACCATCAATGTGCACTCCAATGTTATTGGAGCTTTCTTCGCGAAAAGAATTCAACGTGATTGCAAAATTATGACACCAAGAATGGTCATGAACGAGCTTCGAGCTGAGTATGGCGTGCACGTCAAATACGATCTCGCTTTGAGGGGGCGAAACAAGGCTATCGAGGTGATATACGGAAAATTTGAGGATTCCTTCAAGTTACTGCCCAGTTATCTACACATGTTGAAGCAAACCAATGAAGGTACTATCACAGATCTTGAGCTCGATCATAATGGGCGCTTCAAATATGTTTTTGTCGCTCTTGGAGCAACTCGAGTTGCTTACCCGCTTTGTATGAGGCCGGTGATAGTAGTCGATGGTACACACCTAAAGGGTAAAAATTGTGGTATATTATATGCTGCTGTGACGAAGGACGCAAACGAGCAAATATACCCTTTGGCTTACGGTGTGGGACCTGCTGAGAGCAATGAATCGTGGGTTTGGTTCTTGACAAGACTTCGAAGGTCATACGGATGTGCAGATTCGACGTTGATTGTCTCGGATCAACACCCATCAATTGCCCATGCTATGAGTGTTGTATTCCCCGACGCAACACATGGTCTTTGTTACTATCATCTTAGTAACCATATGAGAACGTATGGAAAGCTCATTGTTGGGTTGTACCAAAGAGCTGCATATACGTATGATAATGGGGAATACATGAGGAGGATGGCAATGATTGCGCGTAGAAGCCCCGCAGCATACGAACATTTGATGGATGTAGGACCTGCTAAGTGGGCTCGTTCGCAGTGCCCTGTTCGAAGATTCAGCTTCCTCACTTCTAATTCTGTTGAGTCGTTCAATCATTCATTGTTGTGGGCAAGACGTCTACCAATTACTGCATGTCTCGATGCAGTTAGGATTGTCATAGAAGAATGGTTCCAAGAAAAACGTCTTAAAGCCCAAAGTGACAATCATCCAGTGGCGGAAGAAGCTAGGAGAAAACTTGTTGCATCGTTGGCTAGAGCACGGACATACAGTGTGACTTGCGTTGATGAAGGCACATACTCAGTTGAAACAAAAGGGGGCACGGTGGATGTCAATTTAACGAATGGGACTTGCGGATGCATGCAATGGCAGTGTGACTTACTGCCTTGTGCACATGCGATTGCTGTCTTCACGTAAGTATTACATTACCAAATATTTATCAATTAGTATTAGTGCATAATTAATAGGTTTTTTGAATGATATAATTTTCAGCATGAGGGGAGAATCAATGTTGAACTACGTATCCTCTTACTACTCGCGGGCCACGTATGTTGAAGCTTACAGGCCGCGCATATATCAGGTTCCCAAAAAAAATTTATGGAGAGTACCGGTTGCAATTGCAAACATGAACGTTTTGCCCAACCTGTGGGTTCGAATGCCCGGTAGACCAAAAGTTAGAAGACTGCGACGAAGTGGTGAGCCGAGTGATGGTAGTAGGTCTCGAAAGTGTCCCCACTGTGGTCTGAATGGTCACACCGGCCCTCAATGCCCTGACTTTGATGAGGCATAAATTTTCGATTTAGAACATTTGAAATATAATATTATTATGTATGTTTTTATTAGTGTGCAACTACATCTATCTACTCAACTGTGTACTTACTAAACATATGGTTTTGCGGAAACGAGAAGAAAATGATAAGAAAGAAGCATTATATCGAAGAGGGGTTCGATAGGAGCATGTAGGCGAAAACGGAGGTCAATTTGGAGTTCGGACGAGGAAGATACGACCGAAACAAGAAAGGCGCGCAATCGTGCTACGTTGGACGAGCGTCCAACGTACGTTGGACGACCGTCCAACGTTTTACTCGCGTTTTGAAGATACAATGCGAGTACTACGTTGGACGAGCGTCCAACGTACGTTGGACGCTCGTCCAACGTTTTGAAGATACAATACAATGCGAGTAAAACGTTGGACGGTCGTCCAACGTACGTTGGACGCTCGTCCAACGTAGCACGATTGCGCGCCTTTCTTGCTTCGGTCGTATCTTCCTCGTCCGAACTCCAAATTGACCTCCGTTTTCGCCTACATGCTCCTATCGAACCCCTCTTCGATATAATGCTTCTTTCTTATCATATTCTTCTCGTTTCCGCAAAACCATATGTTTAGTAAGTACACAGTTGAGTAGATAGATGTAGTTGCACACTAATAAAAACATACAATATAATATTATATTTCAAATGTTAATATAATTACTAGAGCAGCAACAAGGTCGTCTAAATAGGCAAACTGCAAAGTTGGTTCAACATGACAAATCACTTGAGATGCAGATTCGACATATGCATGATCAGTTTGCTAAAAATAATAGTATGGTCTTGTTGAATAAATAAAAATAATAGTATGATCTTGTGGATCTTACATCCTAAGCATATATATTCTCCCTGCACACAACTCTCGATACGTGGACACATTTTTTTTCTTGTTACCCCATGCAAGGTCCGGGCATCCACTGATAAGTTGCTCAACCGTCATCGCTGCGTACGTTCCACTGTTATTCGACACCAACGGCTTGAAAAGGCTATTACTTGGTTGTATGATGACTCTGAACTCCGGAAACGTGTTTACATTAAGACCAATTCTTGAATATTTCCAGTAAAAACTGAGCTGGAGTAGAGTTGGCAGGAAATCTTTCAAGACCGTGACTGACTTCCTAATTAAACCCTTGCCTTCATCATCGAGTTTAGAGTAATGAGGGCAATGCAAATGAATTGTGCTCCTGAGCATTTCAATCCTCAAAACAAAAAACTGGCCTTGCACGCAATGAGGTAGTATGATCTGGGAAAATACAAGTGAAATTTATGTATTATTGCGACAAATAAAAACTATGGTGTTAAGTAGTATTACTTACTGTTGTTGCGGTGAACCACGATTGAGTGACATACAAGTTGCCTCTCCCTTGAACAGTTGCACACATCTCCACTGATGGAGCGAATTTCTCCCTGAGCATTGTGCGATATTCTTCATGATTTCCCATCACTAGCTCATGATTCAAGTTTCTAAGGCGCTCGTGCTCTATATCTATTTCAGCCTAGTTTTAAAACACAAAAATGTGAATAATCATATACGATTAAGAACTTGGATACGGAATGAAAATAAATATTCTTACCATGAAATTGCAATTACATATCGCAGTGCGACCATTTGCTTGCTCGGGATAGACTTCTTCATTTTTCCATAGTCTTTGACGCATTGCAAGCATGTACAAATCCATCATCTTTATATAAAAATTTATATTAATAACAAATTTCAATAATATTAAAAGACAAAACGACAATAACATTGTATTACTTACCTGTACTGACCAATCAGCCTTTCCCCCAATAAATTGACGAAACTCGGACACAGTTGTATCCTCAAAGGCCTCACGTATCCTTACTCTTTTTGTGGGACCCAATTTCATAAAATTTGAGAAGGCATTTAAGTCCCCGGCTTGAAGCGGAGTTGGCTCCGACTTGGGTATATATGTAGTCTCAACTTGTATATGGGGTATATTTGTTGCTAGTATATCCTCAGAGTCATCAGAACCAATAGCAAGAGGTAGAGAACATACCGCCATTCTCGAAGAAGACTGTGCAGTAATTGATATAATAAATACACAATCAGAAAAATAATCCAATACTAACTAAATAAATAAATAATTATAATAACATACCTCTCCCATGTTTGAGGTCGAAAAACGTTGCGGGTCCCGCTGTGTGACGAAGGGGGCTCTTGACATCCCTATTTCCGGCATCGAAAAACGTGGTTCGAGAAATGTAGTGCTCGAGGGAGTCTGAAACTGTCCACTACTAAAACCCATTGTCTGCAATATCAAATGTTGAACATATTCACAACTTTCACAAAATACTTAATATAAGAAATAAAAGGATCAAATACATGTGTATGTATGTATGTATGTATGTATATTACCTGACCAAATAAGTTGGCCGAAAGATTGTCGAACAGTTGAGACGTACTAACTCCTGTTGTCTACAATATTATAACAACTCCATCAAGAGTATTTCAACTAATAATAATTCAACCGTCATCTAATAAATATACATTTTGTGAAAGAATGAAAACAATAGTATGAAAACAATCATATAAGTGCATTATTAAACGTATATTACCTGATCCAGTGTGCTGCTCGAAGGAGTGTGAAAATGACCAGTACTAAGGCCCATTGTCTGTAATATCAAATATAAAACTATTTGAAATTGAAATTCTCAAATAAAATAATACAAATCATACTAAATAGATAGGTAAAATATTACCTGACCAAAGATCTCTGTGTAAGCCTGAGATACTTGATCGTTTCCTTCGAATCCGGTAAAAGGAGTCGATGTGGACGCGGTATAAATTGGCAAGGTAGTGTCCCGACGACCTCCTACCTCACCAACATAGCCTCTTGGTTGCTCTTGTGGGATGTCGTCACTGTGAACATGTGTAGCTCGAACATCGGATTCGCGAGCCGATGATGTGATCGGAGGACTTCGGCGGCGGGGTTCGCTGACATCACGTGCACTTCGTGAACCCCCGCACTGCATGACTTCTACAGCATTCTGAATAAGTTTCTTCATACGAGTCTCAAACGCCTTTAGGTCAGCCCTAAAGCCTTTAACAATCCTCTTCTCGGCTTTAGCAATCTCCTTCCGAACAAAACTAGGTGTGACAACATCTTCACTAGCCCCCTGCGCTCCGCTACTGCTTGACGATGTCTGGATAGCTTGGCTTCTCGTACGCTTTCCCGTATCACGACTACGTCGGTGTGGCCTGGATGTCCCAGCCTCGTCTGGGGAACTCTCCAAACGCGCAAAAGCAGCTGCATCTCTCCTCGGTCCACCGACATCGGAAGATGTAGCTTGTGGTGGTCTTCTAATGCGACGCAATCGCTGCTCGGCTGGAAATTGCTCACCAACGGTTAGAGGATTAATTGGGATGACGAATTGGACCTCCATCGGCATGCCATAGTGGAGTGAAATCCAATACGGTTGACGATCCTCCCCTTCCTCAAGTTGGATATTCGCAATTTCATATCCCTGCAAAAAAAAGTATTTGAAGTAATTCATTAGACACCAAACAATTATTCAATCAAAACAAATATTTCACAAGATGTCAAATATATATTAAAATAAATTCTAAATTTGTACCTCGCCCTCGAATAAGTCGATCAAACTTTCACCATTCTGGAGTCGCAGGTTCTTCCGGAAAGCTCATCTCAAACACCTTGGATATAAACCGGGGACATATATCCCTGCTGCATTCCCTAACCCCGGAATAATTTCAAAGGCCCACGTCACTAATGCCCATGCCGGACCATAGAAATGATACTTTGTTGGTTTGTCCTGGGCTTTCTGAACGTAGTATCGAAGGGTCTTGTGGCTATATGCACCCCAGGGAAAATTCTGCCAAACATCATCATTCTGGACCATCACCCACAACCACGGGAATGGAGGCCTTTGCGAATCGTGGCCGAGAATAAATATATCTGCAATCAACACTTGGGCCAGTTGCAAGTGCATATGCCCATCCACATCATCAATCATGGTCTTCAAGGACTTAAACACTTCAATCAATTGCGCAGATGTTGGTGGATCATTAACATCATTGCATACTATCCTATACAGCTGAGATGTAGTAGGATTGACGGGAATGGTGCAATCAAAATTAGAATTTCCAAATCTAAGTCCGGTCACCAATGCATGATCTCGAATAGTATATTCAATATCTTGTCCCCTAAAATGGAACCAAATGCCTCGTCTCGAAAAAATTGCCCTCGACAAAATTCCATGCATAGCCCCAGAATTTATGTAACCCGGACTCCAATAAACAAACTGTCCAAACGGTCCATTGATAAGTCTATTTAGCAAATTCTCATCCCCGACAGCAAGTAGCACATCTTTAATCTCCGCTAGTAGGCCCACTCTATAGTAAGTGTTCGGTTTTGCATTTGCTAGCCTATAAATGGGTCTACGATAACGTGGAGGAGGAAGTGCCTAAAAAAAACAAACATAAACAAACATATGAATTTAATAACCAACTCGAATTAGATATGAATTCATACTAACCAATTCGATAACATAACAATTCAATTCCTATGAAATTAAAAACTATTCAACAATATCATATGAAATTAGTCCAATTCCTTTCAAAGGCATTCAACAAATCAACTAAAATCAACAAATTAATTATGAAATCATACGTAATTCAACTAAAATCATACGTAATTCAACTAAAATCAACTACAATCAACAATTCAACAATATCATATGAAATTATACGTAATTCAACTAAAATCAACAAATTAGAACCGAAAACCTTGAAACCGGTCGACGTTGAAGCCGGAAACATTGAAACCGGTCGACAAAGTCGCTGGAAAGTTGAAACCGGTCGACCGGTTTCAAAATTTCCGGCGAGTTGTCGACCGGTTCGAACGTATTAAGACTTGTTACAACAATTTCAGCCGGGAAATGTATAAACCGGTCGATAATCTCGCCGGAAAGTTGAAACCGGTCGACCGGTTTCAATTTTCCGGCGAGATTATCGACCGGTTTAAATGTTTCTGAGTTTCTCGTCGACGGTTTAGCCGGAAAATGTATAAACCGGTCGACAAAAGTCGCCGGAAAAATTGAAACCGGTCGACCGGTTTCAATTTTCCGGCGACTTTTGTCGACCGGTTTATACATTTTCCGGCTTTGATTGACAAATTCAGTGGTTTACCATAATTTCGGCCGGAATTTCTTCGTCTGAATAGCTCATTTCTTCCGAGTACGCGTTGAAACCGATCGACGGCTACTATACCAATTCTTGTGAGGAAACGGCCGGGGACGGAGACGACGTTGGGGGGACGGCTGTGATGTCGGAGAATTTCGACCGGCGGAGGTGGGGGAGAGAGTTTGAAACCGCTTGGGTGGTGGAGGTGTGTTGCCGACCGGTTTTGGGGAGGGGGGAAGAAGAAAAATTGCCGACCGGTTTGGGGAGGGGGGAAGAAGAAAAATGGGTCACGGGTATGGTATAATAGGGTATGGGAAAATAACAAAAACAAGAATCAAACTTTTGCTTATTTCGAAGGTGAGTGTGTGTCAGATTTTGGGAGGAAAACAAGAGAATCTTGTTTTAAAATTTTAAATAAAAAAATGGAATGGGTATTTTAAATGGCATGGTAATTAAAATGGGTAGATTTAGGGTTGGGGTTTTCAAAATGGGTATTTTAAATTTTCACCCTTTTTGATACACATGTGCTTATTAATTAGAAAATTAGTGTTTTCAAGACTCAAAAATATTACTCCCTTCATCCTTTTTATCTATCTTGATCTATTTTTAATTTTCGAAGTACTACTAAATAAAGTTGTCTTTTATTTTTAAAATGAAAACTAGTGCAATGCTTGTCGAAATTCGACGAGGATGAATAAAAACATAAGAAGTATTATAGTTATATAGCAATATAGCTTAAGAGAAACTAATATGTGTTAGAAACATAATAAAACACAAAAAGTAGACAAGTTTCAAGTAAGGAGACAAAATTACCCCACCAACCCTTTCTTTTCACTTTATCCATTTCCTTTCCTTTCACTTTATCCCTCCCCTAAGTCCCCTCTCCCCCACAGACGCATCTCCTCTCTCTCTCTCTCCTCTCTCTCTCTGTCTCTCTCTCTCTATGTCTGTAACCACCGCCGACCAGAAGGAAGCCCAACAACCCTCCATTTCAAACCCGACCCCCTTCTGGAAGCCACTGTGGAAGGCCGAAGGCGGCGGTCGAGGTGGACGTTCGAGGCTTTGAGGTGGCCGTGAGCCGGAGTTAGATTCGGCAGCTCGTTGTGGAGGTAAAGAAGCCCCTGCTGCTGCTGCTGTTTTTTCTTTTTCTTTTCCTTTTTCTTTTTCTTTTTCTTCATTTTTCCTTTTCTTTTACCGGTCATCTGCTATTTGGAGTGCGAATTTTTTTGTTAGCTTTGGTGCTGAGGGATTAGTGCTAATTGTGTTGTAATGAAAATGTTGGTGTTATTTTCTAATTTGCAATTATATTTTTTTTTTTTGGTTTAGGAATAAAGGGAAATCGAAGCTTAGAGAGAGAGAAGAAGAAGATGGCTTCCTCCATCCTATCGTATTTTTCCTTTTATTTTCTTTTTCTTTTTCCTTTTCTTTTCCTTCCCTTTTCCTTTTTCCTTTGTTTAAAAAATTATGAATTAATCCTGTTTTTTTTTTTAATTATGAATTAATCTGTATGATTTTTTGTGTAATGATTATTTTTTGGAGTATTTTTTTTCTCCAGTTTCTGCTTTTTGGATGTGTTGATTGTTAGTTTGAATTACTAGAGATCTTTGATAGACATATTAAATACCTTAGTGAGAAATTGACAATTTTTCGCTAAGGTATTTCTCACTAAGGTACTACCCCTTCAAGCCCAGACTCTGATCTGAAGCATTAATTTTCATTGGTAGTTGTCCCCTAGTGGGTTCAACTTTCTTTAACTATGCAACACATACATCAAAATATGGTAATTAATTAAATTCTTACATTTCAACGCAAATGCGATAATATTGTTGGTTAAATTGTGTTAATTCTTACTATATGTCACATATTGTACGTTAATGACTGGTAGAATTTATGAATTCTTACTTATTACGACGGAAGGGTGATTGAAATTTATTAAATTCGTATATATGCAACATGTACATCGCAACCAGAAATGATTGATTATAATGTGTTAACTCTTACTAACTATGGACAGAGTATTTGTAAGAATTCATTAAATTCTTACATATTACATGTGTCTTATGTTTGACGAATTCTTCGTGAATGTCTAGTGAGAATTTATGATTTCTTACTTATTATGACAGAATAATTGTTAGAATTTATTAATTATTCCTGAATATATGGTTAGAATTTAATATATTCTTACGTATGCCACATCCTCAACGCAAATGCAAGAATGATGTTGGTTAATTCTTACTAAATGTCACATTTTGTACGTTAATGACTGGTAGAATTTATGAATTCTTACTTATTACGGCGGAAGAATGATTGGAATTTATTAAATTCGTATATATGCAACATGTACATCACAACCGGGAATGGTTGATTATAATGTGTTAACTCTTACTAACTATGGACATAGTATTTGTAAGCATTCATTAAATTCTTACATATTACATATGTCTTATGTTTGACGAATTCTTCGTGAATGTCTAGTGAGAATTTATGATTTCTTACTTATTATGACAGAATAATGGTTAGAATTTATTAATTATTCTTGAATGTATGGTTAGAATTTAATATATTCTTACGTATGCCACATCCCCAGCGCAAATGCAAGAATGATGTTGGTTATATTGTGGCATATGGAAGCATTGTTAGAATTTTAAGAAATCTTCCTGAGTGTATGGTTAGAATTTAGTAAATTCTTACGTATGTCACATGCTCAACACAAATGCGAGAATGATGTTGGTTAGATTGTGTTAATTCTTACTAATGATCACAGAGTATTCGTTAATGTCTGGTTAGAATTTATGAATTCTTACTAATTACGACAGGATGATGGTTAGATATCTTAAATTCGTATATATAACAAATATGAATTGAGATTGGTAAGAAATTCTATAATATTTAGTAAGTTGTATAAAAAATAATAACAGTAATAATAAAATAAAAATAAAAACTCGAATTAAGAGAATAAAATGAAAATGGAAAATTTAAAAAAAAAATTGTCAATTTTTTTTTTAAAAGTGAAAGTGAAAAGGAGAATTCAAAATAAAGTAACAAGAGTGAAAAGGACAACTGCACCGGGGGGGGGGGGCAATTTGGGAAGTTTACCTCATATTTGTCTTCCTTTTTGTGTTTTCTTATGTTTGAAACATATATTAGTTTCTACTAAGTTATATAGCTAGTATAATTTTTGCCTCAAAACATAATATGATTATTATAAAAAAAAAATTATTATTGAATTTAGCGTTCCTTATCGCCGACTTATTAGAGCAGTGGACAACTATGATCTGCTTTTAGACCGGGAACGCTTTTTAAGTAAAAATAATACTACCTCCATCTCACAAAAGTAGTCCCACTTCTAAATGGCACAAGATTTAAGAAAAAGTAGAATGTGTGGTTGTAGTTAATTTTAAGGAGAGAGAGTTAATTGTAGTCAAGTGTTATTTACCATTTATAGAAAGGGGACTAATATATGAGATGGACTAAAAAGGAAAGTGGGACTACTTTTGTGAGATGGAGGTAGTAATATTAGATAATATGATTATTATATATATTTATGAGTCATGGTATCGTTGCAATTCATAAATAAGGAAAAAAAGAAATTAGAATACAATTATATTAATTAATTAAAAAAAGGTTAAAATTAGCATTTATAGGAGGAGACATATTTAATATGGAGCCACTCGTCTGCTCACTATGACAAAAAGATATATGTAGTTGCCCGTTTGTTTAAAGAACTAAATAAATTGTAATGATTAAGTCGATAAATTGTAAAATTAATTTTTCATTTAGTCCCAATTATTATAACTCAACTAAAAAAATATAACGTGTTATATTATAATTTTCCTATTAGCCCGTTGTTCGATATAATATTAACATGAATAATGCAGACTTATCCTTTATTCGATACAACTCGTTGTTTGATAAAATGATAACACAAATAATGCAAATTTGCCCATTGTTCGATATTTGAAGGATATAATGTCTGGCCTATCATTATTTATATAATTGTATGAAAAAAAATTCTGAAATAAAACTAATTTAAAACTTTTCAGAATTTAGTGTTGATCGATTATTGATGATCATCAATAACACGCAACCGGAAAAGCAAAGAACATGATGGTTTACGTGGTTCGATCTATTTGGAATAGATCTACGTCCACGGGCGGAAGGGAGGTGATGTTTATTAATGTAGTAGGTGTACAAAGTATGAAAAGTGTTAATGAATCCTCTAACTCTAACCTAGCCTCTATATATATACAAGTGTGTAGAGTTTTACTCTAATAAGGACTCTTTCAAGTCTATCTCATATTTGTGATAAGCATTCGAGTCTTCTACGTCTCTTAGGACTTGAATTATAGTCGTTGAAGGGGTTCTCCATGGGCCGAACTGCATAGGTCGAGCTTCGTTGTTGGGCCCTATTTAGATTGGGCCTAGTAGTTGGGCCGTATCCTATCACTTCCCCCCCCCCCCCCCCCCCCCCCCCCAAAAAAAAAAAAAAAAAAAAAAAAAAAAAAGGACTTAGGAGCGAGGATGTGATGTGTTTGAGTTTAGGATCTGAAGTGATGGGGTAAGATTCGATGGCTCCATCAAAAGATGTAATTTTGACGAAGTCAAATTGTTGCCCCTCCGAAGTTGTTGAAAAGATTCGATGGCCCCGTCAAAAGTTGAGATTCTGACAAAGTCGAATCGTTGCCCCTCCGAGGTTGTTGAAAAGATTTGATGGCCCCGTCAAAAGTTGAGATTCTGACGAAGTCGAATCGTTGACCCTCTGAGGTTGTTGAAAAGATTCGATGGCCCCGTCAAAAGTTGAGATTCTGACGAAGTCGAATCGCTGCCCCTCCGAGGTTGTTGAAAAGATTCGATGGCCCCGATAAAAGTTGAGATTCTGTGACGAAGTCGAATTGTTGTCCCTCCGAGGTTGTTGAAAAGATTTGATGGCCCCGTCAAAATTTGAGATTCTGACGAAATCGAATCACTGCCCCTTTGAGGTTGTTTGGTCTATTATGCCGAGGTCTGTTTAACTGCCGAACATGAAGTGACTGTGACAGCCGTAGTCAATTATGTGGCACATGCGGAGGTTGTATCCACTGAAGTCGAACACGGGCCACGTCAGCTACATTAATTGCGTGCGACGGTTGGACTCCCGATAAAGTTGGGATGTGAGGGTTGGTGGACGTGAACATTATCTTAGGGTTTCAATTAGCTTTTCTGATACGCCAAATCTCATTTCACCTCAAATTTCAAATTTCTGCAAAAAAATTTCTCTCTTCCAAAGCCTTCTCTCTCGGAATTGTTCTGTCACAGTACTTTTCACCGTTGATTGCATACCGCCGTTTTTCTCTCCCGTAAAGAGTAGTTGTATTTGTGGATTCTTCTATTCCCACCGTTTCTTCCGCCTCTGGTTCGCCGTCAGTTTCTCCGACGGTGGCCGTTCCTCCACTAGTTGTGTTAGAAACTGTTACAGTGGGGTCGTTGACGTCGTCGTTCTCATCCGTTACATTTCTCGAACGCGAGGGTCTGGAGAGTAAGGTAGCAACTCATCCCACGTGTCTTGATGCTTCCGATCTCCATAAGATTGGTCATCAATTTGGTTTCCCCTCCTCTGCATTACTTGCCGTGCCTCGACCGGAGGACCGAGCCTTTTGGCCTTTGGCCGGCTTTGTTACAATCTATGAACTCTCTCAAAGAGGGTCTTCGTGTTCCTTATCCAAATATCTACAGTGAACGGCAATACAAGTTTGGTATCCCCATTGTTCAAATCACCCCCAATTCCTTTAGACAAATCACGGGCTTGGGTGTCGTCGCCGCTCGTCATGGCTCCATTCTTTTTCAGTTTAAGTCTAGTGCGGGGTGGTATTACCTCACACCTCGTCGTACGGTCAAGGTAGAGGTGAAGTCAAAAGTGCCAGACTGGCAGAAGAAGTTCTTCTTCTGTCAGTCCGAGGAGGCTCTACAGTTCGTATGGAGAGGTGGGAAATTGACCGACGAGGATACCGATTTTTACTTCGGTACCCTCCAAAAAGTTGTGGAGGAGACGGGCTGTATTGCGGATGACTTCTCCGAGGCCGACCTGGTGGCGGCGGGGCTAAGCCCCAATGATCCTGCTACTTCGGTGGTTCTGGGGAGGGGTGAGGCTTTACTTCGTCGACTTCGGTCTTCATGCCTTCTCTCTCTATATATATATCTATCGGGTTGCACTCTGGTGGAAACTAACCTTAAGTTGAAACTTAGAAACCGACCATATCCATTGATTAGGGATAGATCAAGGGTTGAGATTAATCCAAAATATTGCATTTAAAATAAAAAACGTCTATTATGAAGGACAAATTTGTCCATAAAATTTGAAAAATATAGCAACAAATCCACCTTCCATAATATTAGGATATTTCCATAACCACCTACACTATCCCACTTCTCTCTCCAGCCGGAATTTGAGGGAGTAAATTCACCTACCAACAAAATTACCTTCGACACCTTCATTCAAGAAATAAACGGCCGTCGGAAAAGAGGGGAGAAAGCCAGTAAAAATCGGCGAGAAAAATCGATAAAAAGGTGAAGAAAACACAACAATTAATACGCCAGATACAATGCATCAAAATCCATTATAAATGCAGTAAAATGTATTGATTATGCATAAAAATTAAAAAACAAATTAAAAAAAAAAAAAAAAAAAAAAAAGAGAGAGAGAAGAAAATTGAAAAAAAACAAGTTTGCCGACGAGTTGAAAAAGGAGGATAATAACATATACAATGCAGCAAAATCTAATATAAATGCATTAAAATGTGTTTATTATGCATTCAAAAATATGTACAACAAAACATAATACACAAAATTTGTTTAATATGTATCAAAAAACCAACCTAAAACCCTAACCCATTAGGGAAATCGAAACCCTATTTGGGAAAGTTATACCCTAACTTGTAAGGGAAACTATACCCTAACATGTAGGAAAAGTTAAACCCTAACTTGTATGAAAAACTAACCCTAATACGAAAAACTGAAGTCTCTAATTAAATAAATTGAAAATGCATTAGAATGATCTATAAAATGCAACAAAATTGACATAATATGCATTATGTCCAGCAAAACTTGAGCGAGCAGCCGAGGACACGTCTCGGCGCGCAGCCGCCCAGATCCATCTCGACGGCAAACGCACACCCGGGGCGAGACACCACTTCCGCCGTTGGCTGAAATCGACGTATGAAAATATATAAGCACACTCACTAAACATATCCAAAAGCAAATTACTGAAATTTCACATAAATTAAGAACATAAAACCTTCAACCTCAAATTCAGAACAAAAAATAGCCTCGGATTCTTCATTCCAATACCCTTAATTTAGTTATTCGGTTACGAGAAAAAACAAACACCGAAATCCAGAACCAACACACAATTTAGAAGAATACAAATCAAAATTCCAGCAAATTAAGTCCAAACTTTTTTTAAATTTCACCGTTCCCCAGAAAAAACTAAGAACCAGAATTGAGAAAATACAAACAGTGAGACGAAATTCAATTAATCACTCGAAACACCAATTTCCACGCCCAAAAATTAACAATTACACAAAAAATCGAAAACACGAACCCTAGAAAGAGATCAAAGCTTACTTCCAAATTGAGAACGATAGCTTTCTCCCGGCCGAGGATGGTGAACGGATACGAAAGTAGCGGGTCGAGGATTCGAAGGTCCCGCGCGTGTATCTGCACGCAGTGCATGATCTGAATAATAAGCGATGCGGAGGAATTCTGCAAAAAACTTGCCTACGAAAAGCTTCGCGAATGATTTCTGCAAAAATACGATGAGAAGGAATCTTGACAAGATATGATCTTAAGTTTTATTAACATAATTATCACATAACCGAAAATACAAAAAATATTAATGCATATCCATTAAATTAGGAAGTTTCAGTTTTTTAGAATTAAAATTACACTTATAACCCTAAATAATTCCTAAAATGTATTAAAAAAACCGAAAATTATTATTTAATAATTAATATGAAATAAAATCTGATCCATTAGATCTTCAAAATCAACGGATGTGGACGGTTTCTAAGTTTCAACTTAACATTAGTTTTCACCTGATATATCCTCTATATATATATATAGAGTATAAATCATATAGAAACAAATGTTAAGTTGAAACTTAGAAACCGTCCATAACCGTTGATCTTGAAGATCTAATCGATCAGATTTGATTTCAAATTAACAATTAAATATTGTATTTCGATTTTTTAATGCTTTTTTGGTATTATTTAGGGTTATAAGTGTAATTTTATTTATTAAAAACTGATTCTTCCTAATTTAATGGATATGCATTAATTAACTGAATCAAATCTTATGAACGTATCTTCTATGCTACTGCGTTTCATCGTATCTTCTTCTTCTTCTTCTCCGATTTCTTCTGTGAACCAATTTCTCGGCGACGTATATTGATCAAAAATTCCCTTGCTGCGTATATTTGTACATTGTTTCAGCGGAGGTTGATTTGTTCCGAGTATATAAGAGTTTTCACGGCAGTTTTGGATTTTTGTTTTGCTGGAGTATTTCACGCGGAGGTTGAGTTGCTGGAGTTTTTCACGAAGAGTGTTCATCGTCGTTTTGCTGTCGTTTTTTTTCGTGGGAGTTTAATTGGTTCGATTTTTCACGGAGAGTTTTGGATTTGTGGTTAACGGCGTCATCTCCAGAAGTTATAGCTTTTAGAGCAGATTTTGAATATAATTTGCGGTGAAGATTGTAGTTGGTGGCGTGTAGTCTTCAAGATTGTGCAGTTGATGTTCATAAACCTTGTGAAATTAATGGAGTTTTCAGGTTTTTATTTTCGTTTATTTTTATTTTGTTTAGTTTGATATTGTATTTTTTGTGCATAAACGTGTTTTCGATATAGTTATTGTAAGCATATTCGATACGAGTCGAAAATATACTTATTTATTTTTTGTACCTTTTTTTATGCATTTACTTTACAATTCGTTGCATTTATATCAATTTTTGATGCATTTTCATTATGTATGATAGGTGATAACGATTTTAATGGTGACTATCTCGAAGGCAAGTTTGATTATGGTAAATCGACCGAATCTTGTTCGTTCGAAATCAAGTTTGGGCCTGCAAAAAACCTTTCAATCCGACTGAAGAGATCAGGTCCATCCATATAGAAGTATATCCGGTGTTATTCTCTCTTTTTCCTCCGGACATTGTAATTTTCCCGCATGGGTTATATAAATTGATAATTTTTCTGTGATTTGGTATAGTTGAGGCTTGCTAGTACTTGATCTGTGTTCAGTTCTTGAGTTGTTTATGTTGTTTTGTTTCGATTTCGATTCACCTTGCATCGATTGCAATTGAGGTGTTGGTTATGTGCATGTTTGACTTATTCTAGATCTTGGGCACTTTGGAAAGGATCTGGGGCCTTTGGACTTCATGAAGATGTGGCATTACCAAGATCTCGGAGTGTACAGATTTAGGTTAATAGTTTCATATTGTAATCTGATTGTAATTTTCTAATTGGATTGTTTCGATTTGTAATTTTTTCCCATTAAGATATTCTAATTGAATTTTAATTTTTAGCTATAATCTAGAATAGTTTCGGTTGATTGTTTTAGACCTTTTGTAAATTTTTATACGTTATGTATGTATATTGGGTATAATGCATATTATGTCGATTTTGTTGCATTTATGACTCAGTTTGATGCATTTTCATTTTATTTTTATACTAGTGTGTTTGGTGTCAAGAATATGCATATTATGTTAATTTTGTTGCATTTTTTATTCGTTTTGATGCATTTTATTATTCTTTCATTTGGTATATATAATAAGTTATAAATTGCATATGCTTGTAATTATGATGCATTTTCCTTTCATTTTCAAGGCCTGCATACGTAAATATTTTGGTAGATTATTGTGCATATAACTTTGATGTATTTTCGGTTCGGTTTTTCATATTAGGGTTTAACTTTCCCAACAAGTTAGGGTTTAATATTCCGTATATGATAGGGTTTAGTTTCCCCTACAAGTTAGGGTTTAGCTTTCCCTATTAGGGTTTACTTTTCTCTACAAGTTAGGGTTTAGTTTTTCCTAATAGGTTTAGTTCGAAAATATATGCAACAATAATACATAATTTATGCAACAAAAAAACATATGTTGATCCATAAATCAAATATACTTATTATTATATATATTTTTTTATAATGCATTTCGTGCACCTTTGTTGTAGTTATAGTATTTTTTGATGCATTTTTATTATGTATAATAGGTGATAATGATTTTAATGACAACTATCTGAAAGGCAAGTTCGATTATGGTAAATCGAAAGTCGGAGATAGAGAATATGTCCCTAGTTGTGATGACGATAATAAATCGTATGTTGTTGGATTTTTAGCAATCTGAAAGAGCCAAAACTATTGCATAATATCCGACATCAGAATATGTTTAACAAATCATCGTCCAAAAGTTTATACTACCAACACTAAGGATTGCAGTGTCAATTAGTTCCAAAATAGCCACAAGAACAAAAAAAAAAAAAAAAGGATCATTTCCAGCTGGAACGAGTTTACTAAGGTGTATGGACTCGTCCTTGTCAGTAGTTTTGGGAACATCGATGTCTTGAAATCCTTTATCTTCTTTGATCTAGGTCGGCTTTCAGCAAGTTGATCGGTGTTCCCAACATGCCCAATACCTACAGTACATTAATGCATCAAATTATATGTAGAATGCATCACTTTGTGTAGTAAATGCAATATAATATTAACATATACATTACCCAGAATTTCAGTTGCTTTTCTTTTCCTTGAGGTGCTTGCCATATTTACTTCATCTTTACGTGTTTCTTTTTTACGTTGCGGCCGATCATGGATAAGCTTAAAGCGTACCGAAATAAAAACAATAAATCATGAATGTAATACCTCATAAATGCAGCAGATTTAATCAATGCAGCAGATTTAATCAAGAATCTGCTGCAGATTTAATCAAAAATACAAAGATTCAGTCGCTCAAATCCTTTGCACAAAATTTATAGTTCTTCATGGCATTTAATCGAGCAGATTGCGTGCTACATTATCACCTACAAATTACATATATTGTGGTAGTTGATTCCAATCCGAATTACACAAACAACAAACAAATCCAACACAACCACGTAATAATGCACAAATTTTCCTATTCAAATCACCTCCAATATTCATCGATTCCGTGTAATACATCCAGTTTAAGTTTAGAATTTTTCAAAACCCTTATTCCCAAATATGATGATACAGTCGAAATCCATATAAATTGCGAAAAATCTAACCTTTGTTATGAATTTCTTGCCGTTTTTGTTGCATACTGTCGGGTTGTTCCTCGTCGTCTTCGCTATTTCCTCTTTTTCCAGACCTTCTTCTTCCTTTCATGTTGTCGTCCGTGGTGTTTCTGGAGAGATTTCGTGCTTGAGAATCCGATTTTGCTGTGCGATAATCTCGGTTTGAGAGAGGGGATAGAGGGGAGAGAGAAGTAGTAGGTGGTTGGAGTAAATACCGAGTTTTATGGGTGCATGATTTGTTTCCATATATTAACATTAATCATGGACAATTTTAGCCTTATTTTTGTGCGAAAATTTAAATAAATCAAAATTACCAGATTAATCTCAGCCCTCCATATCTACCTAATCAACGGTCTTCGTCAGTTTCTAAGTTCCAACTTAAGGTTAGTTTCCACCAGAATGCTACCCTATATATATATATATATATATATATATATATATATATATATATATATATATATATATATATATATATATATAGGGAGTGGTTCGTGTGCAAATAAATCCTTGCGTGCTAAAATGCGAAAGATGCTTAAAACTATAAAAAATCATGCTTAAGTCAGTATATATTTATGCTTATAACACCATTATGCTTTTTAATGTACAAATTCATGCTTAAACCCAGTCAGTATATAGATGATGGATCATATAGAAATAAGTCCTGGTGTGAGAAATAGGAATAGATCTGGACCATTGATCTTAATTTGATCTGTGGCTGTAATTGATTTAAGCATGATTATAAGGTATTATAAATGACTGGGTTTAAGCATGAATTTGTACATTAAAAAGCATAATGGTGTTATAAGCATAAATATATACTGACTTAAGCATGATTTTGTATAGTTTTAAGCATCTTTCGCATTTTAGCACGCAAGGATTTATTTGCACACGAACCACTACCTATATATATATATATATATATATATATATATATATATATATATATATATATATATATATATAGAGGATATATATATATATCCAATAGGAACCAACCCTTAGGTGTTAACAGGGAACCGATCTATGCCCTTGATCTTCTAAATTGAACGCTCCAAATTTAATGTGATTAATCAGTTTTATCCAATTCCGCTAATTATTGCACAAACATTAAGGGTAAATGTGTAAATGTGTGAAAATTAACTACCGCAATCAGTTAAAAGTTGCCATGTAATTCGGGATTTCAATTATAATCTATTGATACAAAAATATAATATTTATATGTTTTGTATATTAAACAAAAACAACACTTTTAAAAGCATACAATAAAATATTACTTATTTTTATTTACAAAATTGCTTATTACGGTTTTTTTTTTTTTTTTTCCCTTACAATAATACTCTTCATATAAATGTACACTACTTTCAAATGCTTATTTGAGGTAAACACATGCTTAATTACATAGTGCTTATTTACACTCATTTAAATTGCTTATTTGAGGTAAATACATGCTTAATTACATAGTTTGAACGGCTTATTTACACTCATTTAAATGCTTATTAATATAATACGTATATTACATATATGTCTCTCATTGAATTTGTTTATTTAGATTTAAAATATGTTGTTGTATGTATTTCACGTTTTGAATTGCTAATTTAGTCATATCAAATTGCTTATTTACAATAAGCAAATGCTTATTTTAAATCAAGAAAATGCTTATATGTAAGCTTGGAATTGCTTATTTGCGATATGCATATTTTTCCTTATATGGGTGAAAATGAAATGCTTATTTTACTTATGTTAAATGCTTTATTAATCTAAACTAACTGCTTATGTGAGTGAAATACTTATTTTAAATCATATACATAATTTCCTAATTACTTTATATAGATTACATCCTAATTACTTCTTAATAATACAAAATTTTGAATAATATATGAATATGTAATGTCAATATTTTCCGCATGAAAGAAAGAACACGTTAATAGATTGAAAATGGTTTGAAATGAATCCTTCCGTACATTAATGGGAGTAGTTAATCAAAAAATAAAATAAAATTACTTCATTAACCTTTTAGCTTAAAAAAAAACGTAAATAATAAAATATCAAACAAATATAATCACCTTAGATTTACAAAAATGAATGTTTAAGATTGGATCATAGTTACTACCTAAGGATAGGGTTCTCATTTGATCACTCATATATATATATATATATATATATATATATATATATATATATATATATATATATAATCCTTAGCATCCGATTCCTTTAGCAGATAGTAATTCTAAATCCCCATCCTTAGCACATATAATATATCCCTTATACATAAAAAAAAAAAAAAAAAAAAAAAAAAAAAAAAAAAAACTCTTTCTTCCTCGTTGCTGTGTTCGCTGTTCGTCCGCTGTAAATTTCCGTGATCGTAATTGCTGTTCTTCTAAACCAGAGTTCTGTGAGAGCTCTTTCGGTATGTATTTCTTCTTTTCTATTTGTGGTTTAATGTGTAACCCTAAAAAACACACCCCCCCCTTTCTTCCAAAGGAAACAAATTCTAAAGATTTCTTATTAGGATTAAATTTTATTACTAGTTTAAATGGTAACCTTACAATTGCCAAAAATTTTATTACGTTAAGTAAACAAGTTTATAGTTTTCCAACACATAGATATACACATACATCAGAGTTTGCTCGAAAGCGTGGTGGACTAGGAGAATTAGATTTTTTAAAACAAGTTCAAAATAAACAAAATAATTTTATAGAAAATGAAGCTATAATGTTATTATCACAATTTATTTCACAAGAATTAGAAAAAGGTCCTGATATTACTAAAAGTAAAAACTATCCTATAATATTGAAATTAGAAAAATTAGGATTAATAGGAGAAGATATTACTAAAACAAGAGTTAATTATATTTGTAAAATAAATATAAAATTACCAGAAATAACAATAAGAACTAAAAATGGAGAATATAGTGCAGAAGATGTAGAAGAATTTAGAAAACAAATTAGTGAAATGTTAAAACAAGGATTAATTAGACATTCAGAAAGTCCTCATAGGTCTACAGCTTTTATAGTAAGAAATCATTCTGAAATAAAAAGAGGAAAACCTAGAATAGTTTATAATTATAAAAGATTAAATGATAACTGTGAAGATGATGGTTATAATATACCTAATAAAGAAACTCTTTTAGCATTAATACAAGACAAAAAGATATTTAGTAAGTTTGATTTAAAAAGTGGTTATAATCAGTTAAAATTAGAAGAATGGTTCAAACCATGGACTGCATTTACTTGTCCTGAAGGACAATTTGAATGGAATGTTTTAAGTTTTGGATTAAAAAATGCACCTGCAATTTTTCAAAGATTTATGGATAAAATATTTTTAAAATATAAATTTTGTCTTGTTTATATTGATGATATTCTTGTAGCAAGTAATAATCTAAAAGAGCATGAAGAACATTTAAATATTATTTTTAAAGAAATTGAACAAAATGGTATAGTTGTTAGTAAAAGAAAAATGGAATTATTTAAAAGAAAAATATCATTTTTAGGGTTAGAAATTGGGAATGGAAAAATAGAATTACAACCCCATATAGCTACAAAAATTCTAGAATTTCCTAATAAATTAACTAACTTAAAACAAATACAATCATTTTTAGGACTTGTCAATTATGCTAGAAAATTTATTCCAAATCTTAGTAAATTAGTTGGCCCTTTATATAGTAAGACAACTAAAAATGGTCAACGACATTTTAATATAGAAGATGAAAAATTAATTCAAAAAATTAAAAATGAAGTAAAAAATATAAAACCCCTAGAGTTACCTACAGATGATAGTTATAAAATTATTCAATGTGATGGTTGTAAAGAAGGATGGGGAGCAGTTTTAATTTGTAAACCTCATAAATATAGTCAAAAAAGTGAAGAAAAAATAGCTGCTTATGCTAGTGGTAATTTTAATAAAACAGGATTAAATTGGACATCTTTAGATTATGAAATCCAGGCTTTAATTAATTCATTAGAAAAATTTAAAATATGGCTTAAAAATGAATTTACTGTTAGAACAGATTGTGAAGCTATTGTAAAATTTATTAATAATGCTAATAGTAAAAAGGTTAATAAAACAAGATGGATTAATTTACAGCAAATAATTCAAGGAAATAATTATAAAATAATATTTGAACATATTAAAGGACAAGATAATAATATTGCTGACCTTTTATCTCGAAAAATAAATCGTCTTTTTATGTAGAAAATGGATAAAAGGATTATTAAACCTTCCAAAGGCAAGGAGAAAATTATACAGTCTCAAAGTTCGAGATCCGAAGGAATGGATATTTCTTCAGATGAAGACAGCAGAAAGATTACACAGCTTACAAAATTGGGAGAAGTTAGAAATGATATACAGTTCGGAACTGTAACTTTACAACAATGCTCTAACCCTGCTATGCAATTTAGAGCAAATTCAAGAGTTACACAGAAACAACAGGTTCTTCTTGATAATTTGTGGCATATACAAACTCTTCCAAAAGCCACTGCTTTTAAAGTACAAGTTTTAAATGCTCTGGCATTTTATTTTTCAGAACAAAACCAAAAACCAGAGCAACAAAAGAAATTTACACATTATGTGATTTTCAGAGGGACAAAAATTGGAGTTTTTCATAATTTTAATATAGTTAGAAAATATATTTGCTGTCCCAAACCACTTTATAAAGGTTTTTACAGTTTTTCAGAAGCTTTAGCAAATGCTAGAGAAACCTTTGGTATACAAGATTTTTATATAGAACCAGAGGAAGTAAAAAGCTTTGCTCAAATTGCTCAAGAAAACCAAAGTGGTGTGATTCAACATCAATCTGCTTTATTAAAAAATTATGAATCACAACTTGTGGAATTTCAAGGAAAAACTTCTGATCTGAACAATCAGTTAAAAACTTTACAAAATGATTGTAATTTTAAAGATCAGACGATTTCAATTATGGAGTTAACTATTACTAAGTTAAATGAAAAAATAAATAATTTAAAAAATAAATCTGGTTATTCTCTTTCTTCAAGAAGTTTTGAAAATTTCAAAACTAGAATTCTTGATGTTCCTTGGAGAGAAACCATGAAACCAATTTTAAACACTATTCCTGCCCTTGAGGATGTTATTTCTGAAAAGGTTTTAAATGAATTTCCTGAAGTTATTATGAATTTACAAAAGAAACTTGTGGAAATTTATTTTAATGAAGAAAAATATAAAGGAATAAAAGTTATACAGAGACCTGATTACACAGTACAGGATGGAAATCTGATGGAAGAACAAGAAAGAATTCCTGGACCTCTGTTGTTACAAATTGATTTAAACAAAACAGATATGCCAGATGATATGATAATCAATTTTTACCATAATGGTATGATTGATTTCATGGAATTTACATACACAGAGAAGATCGAAAGTCTGATGAATAAATTTGGAGAAAAATTCCTAATTATAGCTGGGAATATTTCTTATTCATCCTTAACTCCAAAAGTATACAGTAAAATATTAGCTTCTTTTCCCGAAGCTACAGCTTATACATATCGTCCTGCTCGAAAAAGAATATATTTGACAGACAGAGAATATGCTGGAAAATATCTCAAGACTCTATTCATGAAGAATGAGCCCGATAATTTCTCATTCCAGCATGCTCAAGAACAAATCAAAATTTTCCAAAGGACAGAAAATATTCCAAAATTTGAGTCATGGATGAACTACAGACTTGCTGCTGAAGGACATTATTTACAAATTTGGGTCACTCCAAACTGGAAAATGATCCTTCCTTTCAGTGGAGAGGGTGATAGTCTTACAGATGAAGAAAATACAATAATTAATACAGATAAAGAAGACAACCCCATGTTTGAAGACTCACAAAGTTATGGAAGTATTGACACCATACCAGATACACATCGAGATTTTTAGACACCTGTTCAAAATTATACAGAAAATTAGATAGGCAGTCACTTATTGTCTGCCATTTCTTTTGTATTATTATACTTTTTTCTGTTTTGTTTTTTGGCTTGTATAGAAAATGGTGATAAAAAGAACGATCGAGAGAGAACGATCGAGAGCCATTAGGAAAAACTTCAAATGGCCGACAAGTCTATCACGAGACCTCAAGAAATGGTGGAAGACTTTCATAGGTTATTCTTTGTAGGCATTCATTATTAAGAAGAATTTTAGCTTTATAGGTATTTATTATTAGGAAGAATTTTTTAATTTTCCTTCATGTTTATCATGTAATTTTGCCTATATATAGGCAAATCTTTTTCATTGTATTCACCATCCGAGAATCAATAAACATTGAGCTTTTCAAAAACAAAACATGAGTTTCTAAATCCTTAGCATCCGATTCCTTTAGCAGATAGTAATTCTAAATCCCCATCCTTAGCACATATAATATATCCCTTATACATAAAAAAAAAAAAAAAAAAAAAAAAAAAAAAAAAAAAAAAACTCTTTCTTCCTCGTTGCTGTGTTCGCTGTTCGTCCGCTGTAAATTTCCGTGATCGTAATTGCTGTTCTTCTAAACCAGAGTTCTGTGTGAGCTCTTTCGGTATGTATTTCTTCTTTTCTATTTGTGGTTTAATGTGTAACCCTAAAAAACACACATATATATATATATATATATATATATATATATATATATATATGGGTGAGATCCTGTACAAAATAAGATTATCGTAAAAAATAAAAAATGATGCATTTTATGTATATAATTATAATGCATGATACACATAATTATAATGCACAATGCATTATAATGCATTATCTATACAATCATAATGCATTTTAGTAAAATCATAATACACCAGTTAATTTACACCGTAGATCACACAGATCAATGGTCCAGATCATTTCTCATTTCTTACAAAACCTGTCTTTTGTATGTGATCTCTCCGCATATATATATATATATATATATATATATATATATATATATATATATATAGGGGTGAGATCCTGTACAAAATAGGATTATCGTAAAAAATAAAAAATAATACATTTTATGCACATAATTATAATGCATGATGCACATAATTATAATGCACAATGCATTATAATGCATTATCTATACAATCATAATGCACCAGTTAATCTACACCGTAAATCACAGAGATCAATGGTCCAGATCATTTCTCATTTCTTACAAAACCTGTCTTTTGTATATATAGTGGAGAGATCACGTACAAAAGACAAGTCCAATAAGAAATGAGAAATGATTTGGACCATTGATCTCAATGTGATCCATGGTCAGATTAACTGGTGCATTATGATTATACTGAAAATGCATTATGATGGTTGATGCATTATAATAGTATAGAACGTGTATTATAATGCACAATGCATTATAATTATGCATACCATGCATTACAGTTATGCATAAAATGCATCATTTTTTATTTTTTACGATAACTCTATATTTATGGATGACTAATATGTCTTTCTTTGTTTGTAGTGGATCTCCTCATGCCACCGAAGTCAACATTTGCCTGCACCATGCATGTTGAAGAGGGACACCTTCAATTCGAACTGGTTGGCCTGTGTAATCCCACATCCTCCATCATTGTAGTTATCAACGACTGGTTTGAAATTTCTAACGGAATAAGTTGTACTCCTTTAGATCTTGTGGTCATGCACTACCTAGAGGAATAAAGAGAATGGGAAAGAAAACTTTTAGATCAATACAAATTAACAAAAATATAAAAGCCTAGATCACCTATCAAATCTATTTCAAAATATTTGTGTAATATCTAATCAATCTCCGGCAACGGCGCCAAAAATTGATCGCACTATTTTCACCACACTAAATAGCGTAGTAAAGAGTAAGCACGAGTATCATATCAACAAGGATAGATATATCGAAATCACACAAATTACCTCTATTTTAGATTCTCACAAATGTCTAGGCACAAAGAGTTTTAGTTATGGGTTTTGTAAAATCCTAGGCCAATATAAAAAATCAAATAAAATAAATAACTAAAGAAAAACGGAGCTAACAAATAAGGGATTAACATCGAATCTAATAAAACAAATCTAAAAACAAAAAATTCGAATAAGACAAAAGGGTTGATCCTGGGAAAGTAAGATTTAATTCAATTTACACATGGAACCAATTAATCCAAGCAAGTAACCATTTTAATCCAACTTAGAAGAAATACTCACGCATGTAATCAAAAAATTGTGCCAAGACAATCTAAAATAATGAACTAGTCTAAACTCATGCATCGCTAGATATCATAAGAAATAAACTAGCTACAAAAAGCTCAAATATTATAAATATAATCAGTAAATGTTTAATTACGACACCTAAATTATACATGCAAAACCTACGGTTAATCTAAATTCTGTTAAGATATTTAAATTAAGTCGTACTATGTTTCATGCAATCTATCATGCAATTATCCTATCAAAGTATATATTACACAACTAAACATGCACAAATAGTGATCAAGTATTCATACATGGATCAAACACCATGAAACGTACAATTAAGTTGAAAGGATAATTTGGATAAAAAGAAATCATGCAAATTCAATTAGACATATATACAATCTCTAGAATCAGCTAAAGGATTTAGCTAGACATAATGAAATTAAACATCAAAGCAAAATATTGAAAGAATCAAAGCAAAATATTGAAAGAACATAATTAAAGAGAAAGAGTAAGAAAAACTTGTAAGAAATCTTATATTAAACTTGAATCTTCAGTCTTCAAAGTAGCAACAATCTCGAACGAACTATGAAAAACTAACTCTAAAATTTCGAATATAAAAATTGGGATCCGAATTAATGCTAATCTAGGAAATACTTATAGAGATGAAATTTACATACAAAGTATAAAGAGATAAGGTATCTATCTAATAAGGAAAAGAAAATCCGCCAAGGCTCTCGACCAATGAACTCTTGACCGAGCTCTCGATCGAGAGGCAGGTTGATAGGCTTCACATCCTTCTCTCGATCGATATGCATGTCGAGAGGCATTCCAGTACATGTCTCTCGATCGACCTCTCAATCGAGAGGCAGGTGGAGAGACATGGAACTCTTCCAAATCTTCATCTTTTCCTTCGACTCTTCACTCGATGCTTCGTCTCTCACCTTGTCGCGAGTTTCTCTACTCAAAATGATCTGAAAGTGCTCACAAATATCCAAAAGCATAATATTGTTCAATATACGATAAATCATATAAAACACGAACTATTCCACCTAAACAAGATAAGAAAATGACCTCTAAATACAATTTAAAGTATGTAAATTTCACACCTATCAGTGTCCATCGAAGGGCTCTTACGTCTATTTTGTTTGACATGTTGCTAGTGCATTTTCCGTCGGATCTGATTAATCTGGTCGAACCAGTCAGATCCAACTCAATTTTAGATTTACCCCCTAACAAATATATCATGGATTAGATACAACCAAAATGACTCCAATTGAAATGAATATTGATCTTATTTCATTCAAGAGATTTTTTTTTTTTTCCGTAACGAAAATACATATGATACATCATCCATTTCCACAATGTTTGTAGAAGAATCATTTAAAGTGAATTATTTATCATACAATATTGATCAATTCATAGTTTCTCTTAAAATGATATTCAAACAATACCAAGAATATGAAGAATAAGAAAATATTTTTGTTTCTCGTTTACTTCTTGTAAGTAACAATCATGAGATGATGCAAATCTAAAGTCTTCTTGTGTTCAATTGGACGTTGCACTTCAATATAGTAAGTAATGTGATGTTGATGGAAATAAATTATATGTGGAGTTATTGTTACTTCAA
This sequence comes from Thymus mandschuricus, assembly GCA_029379335.1. Taxonomy (NCBI): domain Eukaryota; kingdom Viridiplantae; phylum Streptophyta; class Magnoliopsida; order Lamiales; family Lamiaceae; genus Thymus; species Thymus mandschuricus. The sequence goes on along the minus strand of CM057082.1, from coordinate 6,779,679 downwards.
GATATTTTGCCATCGAAAGTAGGGTCTAATGGATATGTTGAAGTTTTTGAACGACCTACATTTTTTTCTTAATGCTTTTATTGTAGAATATTTTCCTTTTGAAATCATTAACATGAAGTTTAAAGACCGTGCCACAGAGGATTCGAATTTGAAACTTTTACTTCTGAAACTTAACATATACCGCTTGGTCAACACACGCACACACATATAAAATCTTATCAACTATTCCCTTGGTCGTTGCATCTGCTGAAAGAAGTTTTTTAAAATTGAAATTGTTGAAGTCTTACATGCGTTCTACTTATGTCTCATAAGAGGATCAATGGATTTACATAGATCACACTTGAGAATTATTCTTTAGAACTAGTCGATTTTGAAGATTTGATTGACAATTTTGTTTCAAGTATATTAGGAAGCATGCCCTTTTTGAATAAAAGATCGAAACTCTTTGTTTATTTTTATCCTATTTTGTAAGATATTATAGTAATATAATTATTATTTAAGACTCCCAAAGTGGTTCCCCCTTAATATATATCCTTAACAATTTCCCAACACAGTGAGTAATAATACTTGGTGAAACTTCGGTCATATCAAGGGATGACCAAGCACAAACGTCTCTGTATTCCCTCATGAGTTGGATGATCCGCTCTCTTAGTTGGGGTACTTCGATAAAACCTACCTTGACGACCTTGAGTGGATCGTCTTCATAAATTGCGACCTCCTCAGCCGAGTTGTGGAGAGCAGAGACGACATGCATGCATTCTTTGGCGCTTTTATGATCTTCTCGGATATCACAGCCCCCTCCCCCCCGTGGGGATCTTCATTGTTAAGTGGTACGTTGAGCATACAACCCTCACCGCATTTAACCAATCTCGGCCTAAGATGATATTATATGGTGAGTAGGTGCTTACTACAAAAAAATTGTACCACCTTAGTGGAGCTCGTCGGTGCTTTCCCTACGATGACGGGTAATCCAATGATTCCCTTCGAGCAGGTGTCTTCTTGTACGAAGCTTCGAAGTGGGAGTGGTGTTGGTGTAAGGCGTGCCTCTTCAATCCCTAATTTGTCGAAGCAATCCTTGAAGAGGATACTCACCGACGCACCGCTGTCGACATACACGCGCTTGTTAGCGACTACTGCTTGGATTATAATCGCATCCTGATGAGGTACTATGGTTGGTACTGGGCCTTTATCTGAAAAAATGATGGCCTCGTCCTTCTTAAACCTCTTATTTGTGGGTTCATTTATTTGGAGACTTCGGGCCTTGATTTTTAGGGAATATTTTATGGTGCCATGAGGGAGCCCCGTAATAGCGGATATGATTCCATCAAACTGAGGCTCGTCATCTTCTTTGTCGATGTTATGCCTCGTTTTCTTGTCAGCATAAGGGCCACAGTTTTCTCTCTCCTTGTCTTGCTTCCACTTACACTAACTTTGGTAGGGGACCTCGTATTGACTAGTTCGTTTGCCGTGATCTTGGTACTTTTTAAGAACCCCGTCATGTACCAGCTTTTCAATATCCGCCATGAGATTCATGCACTCCTTTGTGTCATGCCCATGATCCTCATGGAAAGAGCAGTACTTGCTTTTAGATCGGCGCTTCGAACCTCCTGCCATAGGACGAGGTTTCTCGAACATGTCGGCATGGAGGTCGTAGATCTTTGTCCTTGTCTTCATCAATGGCATGTACTGAGGTCATTTTGGGTCCTGACGTGGTCTGAGCCTGTATTCTAGAGGTCCACATTGTAGCCTTTCGAGGGCACTACGTCGACCTCGGCCTCGGTCCCCTCGATCATCCTCGTTTTCTTTTTGTCGGAGGATCCCGCCTTGTCGGCTTCACATTTTCTCCGATCTGCCTCGTCTGCCTTTGTGAACTAATCCACTATGCGCCAGAGTTCCGATGCAGTGCGAGCTTCGTACTTGACGATCTCCTTGTATAGGGGACCAGGTAGGATGCCGTTTGGAAAGCCGAGATTATGAGAAGGTCATTTACGTCCTTGACTTTCAAGCTCTCCTTATTGAACCTAGTCATGAAATCACTAATATATTCACATCATCCTTGTCTCACAGTGAGAAGATGAGCCGATGTAGTCTTGGACTCGGCCTTTTGAAAGAATCTACGATGGAAGGCTTCCATCAGTTCTCGGTAAGATCCAATACTACCAGGTGGTAAACTATCAAACCACCTACGAGCATTGTCAATCAGCAACTCCGGAAACAGCTTGCACATGTGGGTGGTATTGAGATGTTGATTGATCATGTTGTACTAAACTAAGAGAGGAAATTTTGCGGATCGCGCAAGCCATCATAAGGAGCTATATTTGGTACTCTATTTTTGTCTAGAAGAGGGGTATCAAGTATCTCGTTGGAAAAAGGGGTAATAATTCTCCCGTGTCCGTCGAACCCGCCTCCCGCCGAACGATGCTGATGTCGGCCGACCTCGTGGTGGTCATGATGGCCGACCTTGCGATGATCACGGTGGCCGACCTCGCGATGATCATCCCTTGCACGATCGGTTTTAAAGCCGACTCGTGTAGAGATATTATTCGCAATACGTGCACCCAACATCTGAAGGCTGGGGGATTCGTGCCGCTGTGACATTTCGGGCCTGGATGAGACTTCGGCATCTTCCTCGTTATGCTGAATCCGATCTTGTTTTCGACTGAGGTATTGGAGAAAACGTTGATCGTAAACACAGAAAAAGATTCCCAAAGACGGCGCTAGTGATAGATCTTATTGTTCATATGGTAATTAATGTTGTAACGATGATGAAAAGAACGGAAGTAACATGGTTCGATCTATCGAAATAGATCTATGTCCACGAAGCAATCTTTATTGAGTAGTGTAAATATCGAGTACAAAAGTATACAATAAATCCCCTCTCCTTCTGATCTAGCCCTTATTTATATATGATCATCTTGAGTTTGACTCTAATACAAAGTCTTCTCTTATAAGGACTCTTTAAGTTTATCTCAATCTTCATGATAATTGATAACCGTCTAAGTCTTCTACGTCTCTAATTGGAGTTTGAGTCGTAGTTGATCGAGGAGTCTTCCTTACTTGGGCTGAACTTGCGTAGGCCGAGCTTAATGTCGGGGCTCACTTATATTGGGTTTGATGCTTGGGCCTAGTAGTTGGGCCATATCTTATCAACAGAAACAACAAAAGATGGGTTAGAAGGAGCCCATCACTTCAGAGAGGAATGAAGTAGTTCATCCTGGAATGTTGTGATGATAGAAGCCAAGGAGGGCGGGTTTCTTGAAGCCATACAAAAATTTGGCCAGCGTAAAATTACCATATAGGTTGTGGAAATATGCAAAGAGCCAAAGATAAAAGGATGTAATTCACAATTTGAATGATAAGATTACTAAAAAAACAAAGAGAATTCTTGACCTCAATACTAAAAAGCTATTTGGCCATAATGTGGCCGGCCACACTATTCTTATAAGCTTTCAATTAAGTAAAATGGGCAACATGCAAATTTGACAGTCCCTTCAAGTGCAAGTAAAAGAATAGTGGTAAGATGGCTTGGGGTAGGGCTATTAAGCCCAAAGTTCATCAATTAAAAAAATCCTTAACAACGGAAAACAAGCTAGTACATTTAAGATCCATCATAAATCTCTTTAACTAAATTAGGGCTGGACAAAAATACCGAAATACCGAAATACCGACAATGTCGCGCCGAAAAAATACCGAAAATACCGAATTTTGCGGAATACCGCATTTACGGTACGGTATTTATGCCGTCCCGCACAAGTTCAATACGGCACCGGTATCCAAAAGTGAAATACCGCGATATTACCGGAAAATACCGATACCGCACAATACCGCAAATACCGCAATAATACCGCATAATACCAGTACCGATATAATACCGATACCGCAATAATACCGTAGATATTGACATTTTGCCGATATTTTATATATTTTTATTTGTAATATTTCTTATATTTGAATAAATTTGAATTTTAGATACAACCTTTATAATTTGTATAATTGTATATATAATTTTATAAGTCAAATTCGATACATTGAAAACTAATGAACTATTGATTATAAAATTAAAATTTGTAAAACTAATGAACTATTGAATTTTAGATACAACCTTAACAAATTTGTAAAACTAATGATTCTCGATTACGCTTAATGCTAATGTCTGTAAGATTAAAAATTATAAATAATTTGGTAAATATCTTAAGAATAAACACTTTATTAATTTATAGCAAAACATTTATATATGAATAAACATGATAATTGTATCTAATTAAGTGTTCTCAAAGATTTGGCATAACTACGTTAATCTCGATTCTCGACATATTGAGAATTAATGAACTATGTATGACTCTATAAAATTCAAAATAATTTACGGTCACGCTTAATGCTAATATTTGTAAAATAAAAAATATAAATTATTTAGTATAATTTGGTAAATATTTTAATAATAAACTCCTTATTTCTAACAAAGCATATATGAACAACACATGATACATAATTGTATCTAAATAAGTGTTCTCAAAGATTTGGCATAACTACGTTAATACCGATTCTCGACACATTGAGAATTAATGAACTATGACTCTATGAAATTCGAAATGATTTACGTTCACGCTTAATGCCAATATTTATAAATTTAAAAATTATAAATGATTTAGTATAATTTGGTAAATATCTTAAGAATATATTTTCTATTTCTAAGTTCTAACAAAGTATACATGAACAAATATGATAATTGTTTCTAAATAAGTGTTCTCAAATATTGGGCATAACTACGCTAATCTCGATTCTTGAATCTTGACACATTGAGAATTAATGAACTATGACTATGACTTTATGAAATTCGAAATGATTTACGGTCACGACTCACGCTTAATGGTTAATTATTCAAATATTTTCTTAGACATGTATTGAGTTTCTCTAGCTAATTGTTCCATTTTGTTTTGTTATTTTGTGTTTGGACTTTGGACAAGCGCCTTCGTGTTTATCTATTTTTGTTGGATTATAAAAATTCGGAATTTTTTATCAATACCGCGGTATTACCGCGGTATTATCGATACCGCGGTATTACCGCGGCGTCGGCACGGCATCGGTATCGCTCTTCGTCGATACCGAAATTGCGGTATACCGGTATGCGGTATACCGGTACTTGCGGTATCGGTATCGGTATCGAAAATGCGATACCGATCAATATCAATATCAATATCAATATCAATATCGGCGAAAAATATCAATATCCCGTACCGGTCCACCCCTAAACTAAATAGGGTACTCATACACATCAAATTTAAGGATATGCACCACACAATCCATATTGATGAGACAATGTAGGCAGGGTTTAAAAGGAATGGGTGGATGGATCGAGAGAGGGAGAGAGGAAGAATCTAGAGAAATAAAATGGGATGGGATGGGCAATGTTTTTTTTTTTGGTTCTTGGGGTGGATTGGGTCCACTTGGTGAAATTCAGCAATGAATAAGTAGGCTTTAATTATTGTTAAATTATCACAAATTTTCTTATACTTGTCCAATAAGGAAATAAAAGTCTTTTGTGGGATGTACCAAATAAAATCATATAACATCTATAAAGAGAAAGAATATTAGTACATAACATGTCAATTAAATGAGTATAAGAAGAAGTCGTGAACTAACATGATGAATAGGGCATTGCGTTTAATTGTAAGATTGAACCTTACAATATCCTATATTACACTTACTAACATCTTTGGATTGCAAGATAGTCGATTTAAGGGTAGATCACAAGATAGAGAAGCCTAGCTATCTCCTTTCGACAACATTGTCATGGTCATATGCTTCAGATATATACAATTTTAACCCTAGAATTTCGTTTTTTGTAATGAAGCTTGTTAAGACATATTTGCTTAAGAAAATGAGTGATGTATTCATGAATGACAGACTTCTTGTGTATATTAAGAATGAGATTTTTGCAACCACTGAAAATGAAGCGATCTTGCAGCGATTTTGGGACATGAAAAGCCGTAAAATTTAAAATTCAGGCGCCTTCTCTTTTTTCCTGCGAGTTAGGTACTTAGCTTGTTAGAACTATTTGGCTAATTATGTTTTGAATTTTACGTACACATCATATTATATTTTTGTTGATGAAATTTTGTTTATATGTTAACCCCAGGTGGTTTCTTGCTTCTGATTTAGGACACGAAACGGGAAATGAAATTAATTTCCCCCTTTTGATAATAGGATAGCAATGATCGGAACTTAAAGTCCGTAATTCTTCTAGGAAATTTCTATTTCTGTCTATATTTTTGCTACGCATTTTTTTCTGTCTTTATTTCTTCTACGTAAATTATTTTACATTCTACAATTAATGTTCATTCCAGAGTCATTTTACGACAAAATTTTTATTCTATTGTTGTTTGTCTACACTTATATTTTCTATACAAATTGATTCTCGGCCCTTGCAATTACCGTCGCAGTCAATGAGATTTCTTGTAGTGAAATATATATTGCGACGATTGATTACTATACACAAGTAAATATAGTGTGTGTAGCATGTTGCCTACAAGTTCACAACCACAAATTAATTGGTACCAGTCTTTCAGAATTCAGAAATGATTTCTCTTTCCCCCGTCAAAAATAGACATACAAAAAGCTTATTAATTAAGTCGAACTACCAACCCATGCAAATGACCTCTTCCCCAGTATCGATGCAATAAGCAAGTGATGTGAAATCGGATGAATGCTAAATGAAATCGGAGTACATCCTTTTTGTTCCATTTGACATATAAAGTGAATAGACGTGAGGTGTAAAATAATATAGTAAGCCAAATGAAGTAGGTTGGAGGGAGTATATATTACATAAGTGAATTATGTACAGTATGTTAATTGTCTTTCAACCTTTAATTAATGTCTTAATTGGATTTCAGCTTACTCCTATTTTGCTCCATTTAGAAACATGATTAACTACTCCTATAAATCATTTGTAGAGTTGTAGGGTCCCTTTTTTGTAATTAGTGGATAAGCTAATGATTATGTACTAATCGATAATTGACGGTGTGATCTATGACTATTTTACCGACAACCACCCTTATATAGTAAGTGGAACATATGATAATCAACAATGTTTGCACGAGTTCAATGAACATTTAATGATGAATCAAAACCGTGAATGAAATCTTCTATTGCCTGTCAGCGGTGTGACACTTATTGCATTTGTAGATTGTTGAGAATCGACGTGAGCGAGCTTCTTGTTGTTCGTGAATCGAAAACCAAATGAAAATGAACTTTCGAGAATCGAAAATACACACACGATCTACGTGGTTCGGTGATTCCTCACCTACGTCCACGGGAAGAAGGATTGAAGCTTTATTAATGGAGATTACACACAGAACTATACAAACTACAATGAGAAACTGCAAAATCAATGAAGAAGATGAAAACTATGCAGAAAAACTCCAATGCTGCTGTATTCTCTTCTCTGATCTCACTTCTCACTTTCAGTAGCTTGCACGCACGTAACTGACTCCAAATCCCAGCCTATATCCAGCTGTGAGTGAAGATCCTAGCCGTAGATATCCACCGATGAAGATCTAACCATCGATTCTAGCTTTCTCTCCAAGCTAACCTATTAGTAATTAGTTACAACAACCTTCTTAGTTAGTTATAACCACCTTCATGAGCTGTCCAGCCCACGTGTACGCCACTCAAGCTCCACGTCAGATTAATTTGCCACGTCACAAGCTCCACGTAAGCAAACTACCAACACTTGAGTTTTGTAATCACACTTCAATATCTACATAGATAATTGAAACGTGGGCAAATCTTAGGGTTTAGAAGTTTAAAATATTAAGGTACATATTTTCCTTATATACATCTTAAATCATTGATTATGTCAGAGGTCAATTATCTACGAATGCGATAGAGGGTGTCATGCCATAGCCAATTGGGGTTGTCAAAAAAGTATGGTCTAATTCGATCCGGCCCAATCTTAAATCTTAACTAAGATTTAATTATTGATTTGTGTATTTAATTTTGATAGAATTGGTGTTGTGACGATAAATATTAAGTTAGTGTTATCCTATTATGAATGTAAATTGATATCGGTACTATCCAACATCATATTTGAATTTAATATATACTCGAATACAATTAATTAAAGGGATAGGTTGGGGCCATTTAGTTGACGGATTGACAGATTTTTAGATGAAATTTGGAATGTGATATAATTAAAATAATATCAAACATTTGGGTGTCCTGAACTCATGATTTATACTTCATAATCAATAACAAATCAAGAGATGGAGTATTAGTGGCTTATCATAAACATTTTGATATTTATAATGTGCAACTGTACAAAGGCTAGCTCAACCAGCTGACCCTGTGCGAATTTTTAGAATGAAGTCCGAAATCCGTGCTTACAAAATACTTAAATCATACTGCATCCGTCGATCATATTAGTGTGGGTATTTTCCACTATTACCTACTCCCTCCGTCGTCCCGGATGAATTAGCTTGTTACATTGCGACACGAGATTTTAAGAAACAGACCAATTGAAAGTGAAAAGTAAGGGTTAATTCTTTCCATTTTAAGAAACAAACCAATTGAAATGGGACCTCCCGAATAGAAAAGGAAGTCAGCTAAAGTGGGATGGAGGGAGTATTTTTCTTCACCTTCATCTATTTGTTTGTTAAAAAACCTTATATCGTTTTTCTCTCCACGCAAATATGGGGACGTTGGGAGAATTTTCATACTTAGATCATGAATATATAAGAAATTAAGGAATTTGGAGCTTAATTAAAACAAAATTACTAATTATTAGTTTTGCGATTAAATCATACATGCCTATTTAATCTTTCTAACAAAATAGATGAAAAAAATGTATATACCTTGTATAATATAAGGAGGCGAAAGACATCCAAATTCCAACATGTAAAACATAGCAAGTCATTATATATATTATAGGGAGATATACATATTTAAAGTAGGAAAACAACTAAGTAAAGGAAAAAGCCATTATAGCTTTAGAGATTAGGGTTCTTTTACTAATCTGGATGTTTGAAATGTATAGTCTGATTTGGACAAACATGTCTTATTTTAATATATGCAGTTAGGATCCTTTCAAAAGTAGTAATATAATAAGTGTTTTTCATTTTGGATTCAAAACTTACAATTAGGGTAATCAATATCATTTTAAACACTCTGTCCTGAATTATGTGTCTCAACCGTGTCCCAAATCTCAATATTTATTAGTTTAATTTGTACATTTTAAAAAAAAATTGAAAATGATTTATTTTAATATTATGATTATTTTCTAGGGTTAATTAATCTAAATTAGGATATATGATTATTCTTTAACATCTAATTTCACTTTTATTGGTTATATAATTCTTGAAAAATTCAAAACTAGGGCATATTACAATTAAAAAATCTAATTCTTTTTCCTATAAATGTCAATTATAATTTGTTATAGAATGAAATTCTTTAAAAAATATAACATTTAACTAATAAAAAATAGAATTTGGGACACGGTTGAGACACATAATTCGGGATAGAGGATGTCATCTAGAGGTGCCCACGGTTCCTGTTCCGGTTAGAACCGGAACCGAACCGCCGGTTACGGTTCCGTCGGGGGAGGAACCGAAACCGAACCGCCAACACACGGTTCCGGTTACGGTTTCAGAACCGCCGATTCTGGTTCCGGTTACGGTTCGGTTCCGGTTCTAACTGAAAAAAAACTGAACAATTTTTTTTTTCTTCAAATTTTAAACTTTTTTATTTTACAAAGCTTTGAACCTTCTTTCAATTATATAGGTTTATGTTCCTCCTACACCCTTATTTGTTTTTTTCCAATGTGGGACAAATGTATGTGCTTTTACAAGGGTCACTCTTCTCAAGTTTGATAGTTTTTCAATGTGAGATAGTGAGATGTGCTACTCTTCTCATAGTTTGGGATGTGTTAGATATTCCACATCGAAAAAAATAAGAAACTTGAGAAGTGTAATACTCTTATAAAAGCAATAAACATATCTAACAATGAAAAAATAACAAATGAGTGTTTGAGAATAACACCTATATAATTCAAAAAAGTCCAAGTTTTGTATATATTTAGTTATTATTTATGAAGTTTAACAAATAATGTTATATTTGTTTAGAAATCATATTTAAGAAAAAAAATAAAAATAATAAAATTATATGAATTGGGCGGTTCCAAAATTTGGAACCGCCGGTTTGGAACCGGATCCGGAACCGAACCGCCGGTTACGGTTCCAAGCTTTAGGAACCTTAACCGAACCGCCGGTTCCACCGATTCCATTTCCGGTTCCGAACTGCCGGTTCCGGTTCTTTTGAACACCACTAATGTCATCCACATTTTAAAAGTCAAGAAGTGGCTTCTGCAAGAAGATGCAGCCAAATGCAATTTATTAATATTATTTATTCAATTTATTTTATAAGTTTTATTTTGGAGATTAATTAGCTCATAGACTTCTGCTCCAAGCATAGATTAAGGGGGTGTATTCAATTTAGATTCTGATGGATTTTTACGGATTTTAAAAATCTGTAGGTATTCAATTCAGATTTTAAAAAGTCTTTAAAAATCTTGAGGTATTCAATGCAGACTTTTTAAAGTCTTAAAAAATCTGTAGGTATTCAACAGTCCATGGATTTTAACAGTCTATGGATTTTGCTGGATTCTCTTTAAAAAATATAAAGAGATTTCACTCTTCAAAATCTTTTATAAAAACCAAAGATTTCTACGGATTCTCTGAAAAAACTCAAAATCACCATTTGCGCCACCCTCCTCCGCCACCCTCAACCACCTTCATATGTTATAAAAATCGAACCATTATAAGTTTATTTTTTTTTTCCGAACAATTATAGTTTATTTTAAAAGACATCAAAATTATGACTATCTAGTACTAAAAATTTGTTTACTATATGAGTTTGCATGAAAATCAATCTTTACATAAAAATTCTCATTGTTATAAAATTCGAACATGTAACTTTTAAATCACAACTTTCATTTTGATTTTTTATGGTTAAATTACTGCTACGTTTTTTTTAAGGTTCAGGGAATAATGACTAAAATGAAATATAACATTTGAACGGAAAAAAATAAGAGTAATTTTTTTTATTAGAAATACATTAATTGGACTTTCTCTAAAGTATGATTCTAGTTTTGAAAGATGACATAATTTGATGAATTTTGATACTCCCCTACAAACATATTCAAACAATTTGGATAAAGTTATTTGATATTTTTTATTAAACAATATATATAGTTTTATTTATTTATTTACAAGCGTGACTCGTATACATTTATTTATTTTAATGAATAGTTACAATAGTTCAGCGTCGGAGTTTATGGACATCCATGTAAATTAATTATAAAAAAAAATATTACACAATACTGCAAGTCCATGAAAATCCATCAAAATCAATAAATAGAGTTAGTCAAACTCTGTACAGAGTCTAGTCAAACTCTGCATAGAGTCTATGGATTTTAAAAGTCTATAAAAATCCATCTACTTTTCAAAGTCTAAAAAAATCCATCAAAATCTCAATTGAATACACCCCCCTAAAGCTCCAATTGAATTTAAATTTATTAAAGCCTTTATATTTTCCCTTATAAATATATGTTCATCTGCAATGTTTTATTCATCTATTTTTTTTTTATAAATATAGTAGGAAATTGCAGTCGCTATTTCTGCGCATTGGTGTATACCCCCACTCATGTATAGTAGTCTCTAAACGAGAAAAGATAAATCAATGATCTCCATTATATTACTTTGTGATATACGATCTAGATTACGCATTATAATTTTACTTAAAATTGATCTGAAGACCGATACATTATTACACATAATGCATTATGATATACGGTGGATTATAATTATATATAAGGTACAACTGTTTAATATTTATATTTGTGACTGTTGCCTGAGCGAAGCCTGGGGGCAAAACCAGTTTTGTAATAGATGTAAGATGTGTTTAACATCTTAAAGGATGATCTCTTGATGGAGAATAGTTATACTACGTATTAGTTTATTTATTATTTAATTGTTAAAGTTATATTTAATTGTTTCTTTTAGTTCCAATTTATGGGTTTAACATGTTTAGTTAATATATATATATATATATATATATATATAGCGGAGAGATCACATACAAAAGACAGGTTCTATAAGAAATGAGAAATGATCTGGACCATTGATCTGTGTGATCTACGGTGTAGATTAACTGGTGCATTATGATTTTACTAAAATGCATTATAATTGTATAGATAATGCATTATAATGCATTGTGCATTATAATATGTGCATCATGCATTATAATTATATGCATAAAATGCATCATTTGTTATTTTTTACGATAATCCTATTTTGTACAGGATCTCACCCCTATATATATATATATATATATATATATATATAATTTCATTATATATTGATGATGAATCATAAATTCGTTGTTTGTTCGATAGAAAGAAATGATTGTATGGATTGAGTACGGGAAAGTAATGAACACGAGAGAATTACGTAGTTCAATCAAATGATCTACGTCCACGGGAGAATCAAGAGAGAATTGTGTATTCAGAATAGCATGAGTTCGTTACAATACATTCAATCATCTATTTATACCTAGCCTAACGTTCATCGTGAGTGATGAACATGGGATCATGGCTTGGATCGTGGGTGGCGGTTTCTTCCATTACCCCACGTGTGTTTTAGGGCTCAATTACCTGGGCCTGTACTTGGGCAACCTGGTGTGGACTGGGCCGAACTGCGAGCGGGCCGATATGTCACTTTGGGCCGTATGCCGAGGTGGAGAAGTTGGGCTGCCTAGGTGATGTTATTGGGACTAGGGAGATGGGTTGTTTCCTATCAATTGAGAGAGTTGAATTTCGACATTGAAATTAAGGTTTGCTTTCCCTTTCTTGTGTTCCTTCGGTATTCAGTTGTGAATCAACGAAATTTCACCTTATTTGTGTTCTCTTCTGGTATTGTGTGAGTCACAATCAGTTGGTATCCAGAGTCTCGTGTTCACTAATATTTTTACTACCGCAAGTGTACGGGTGTAATTGTAGTTAGGGAAGCAAGGCCGTATTACACGGAGATTGATTAACCTAATGAGTACTAGTCTAATTTCCTATTCTCTATCTAGACAAATAGATCGTTGAGTTTTGTTTTCCAAACTAATTGAAAGCAAAATTAATAAAATAAATAACAAGTTACAAGATAATCAAATAAGAGAAGAAATATTCTAGAGCTTCAGTTTCAATGAATATGCTAACTCAATTTAATCAAAATCAATCAATCACATAGAAGGCTCGACTATTGCTAGAACAATCACACAATAAGCTTAAACCTACCTCCGCAGTGCCTAAACCGTAGATCTCATGCAAGAATTGTTGTGCCCATATAATTTCTAATACATGAAACTCCTAAAGGTTCAAAGGATTAAAGGTTCTCACACAAATCTCAAGATCTTCCGACTTTATTGAATTGTATGTCCTATGTTCCCAATTCGAGTGTTAATTCTCATCTTCCGCCTATCGAATCAACACAATAAATCATGCGAATTTGGTAGCTAATCAAATAAGCACACAGTTTATACAAGAACATAAGAAGCAATAGAAGGTCGTGATCGATCGATAAAAACTAAATTGAATCTACCATATTCATGTACTCCCTAGCTCTAGAACAATAGAAGATTAACCAATCATGTTAAGGTCAAATATCCCAAGATTCAAGATACACATAACCAAAAATAAATGAAAAACCGTAAAAGAAACTAGAGCTCCGAATATCTCCGATTTGAATGTCTTGATCTTCATCTCCAATTCTCAAACTCAAGGTAGGGTTCTCGATAGCCTCCAATTCTCTAAACTCCAAAAATGAGATATCCTTTTCCTCCTTCCTTCTCCTCCTCTTATCCATGTCCCTCGATTTGGTGTTTAATAGCGTCTTCAAGCCAAATCTGTAACGGTTGTGTTTATACGCTCCTTACCATAAGGGAGAGACGCGGCCTCCACCAGGGAGGCGCCGCCGCGAGAGCAGGGGCATGTGGATGGAGGCGCGGTGAAGGGACGGCGAGGACGCTGGCTACGACGTTGCCGCGTGACTGTAGCGCGGAGATGGGGCTCATGGATGCGTCTTGGGGCGCACAACGGCGCTGCCGCGTGGGGGTAGGCGCGGTGGAGGTGAAGAGGCACCGCCGCATGAGCAGGGGCGTGGGAGTTGGCTCCGGCACGGCCATGGCCCAATGAGGCGCGGCCGCGCGTCCTAGCGTGCCTGTGCGCGGTGTTTTTGTTTTCGTTCGTTCTCTCTCGTTAACTCCGATTTTGGATCCATTTTTTGCTATGAACTCCTAACTATATGAACTTTAATTCTACATTAGCCAATTTCTGAAATATCTATTCCATTTCTCGGCAAATTCAGTCAAAGTACGAACAAGTATCACAATTCACAAGAATATGAAACTCTATCAAGAACACCTTTCAAAACATGATTTTCTCCACTTAAAACAAACTCAAACGAACATTAATACGTAGACAATCCATGTTTATCATCTCACTACGATCCTCCTGCGCAATGGAGCATTTTTTCGTACATTTGTACGAATACTCTGCTCGGGTTGATACAGTTGAGGATTATTTGGGTCATCCAATTTATGATGATTACCCATTTCCTATTATGCAGCTGCAGGAGGTCCATGTTGAGGATTAAGAGTCCTCCAATTTATGCTGTTTACCTAGAAGAATCTCATATGGAGGATGAGTAGTTTTTACAAGATGCAGAACACATTGCAGTAGTGCAGCGCGAGTTAACTCGTACAATTATTGTTAATTTTATGGATCGGTGGGGGAATATCACTCATGGATTCATGTAAGTCGTAACGTAACCATAGATCGATATGTATTGATTTTCTTATTCAATAGTGATAGTCTTATTTGTGAAAAGATACAATATTAAATACAAAGTATTGTTGTTGCTTATTGTCGCGAAGTGCAATTAGAGTTTCTGATGACTTTTGCAAGTGATGTCCTTTGAAGATGAAGTTTCTTCCATATATATATATATATATATATATATAATTTCATTATATACTGAGAGCTAGAGTTGAATTTCGATATTGAAATTATGGTCTGTTTTCTCTTCTTGTGTTCTTCCGGTATTTATTTGTGAATCAACGGAATTTAACCTTATTCGCGTTCTCTTCCGATATTGTGTGAGCCTTGATCAACGGATTAAACGCTTCCCCTACATCATCTCTCAACCTTGGAAATTAAAGAACAGTTAATCTAGAAGCGGATGGAAGTGAAGCTAAGGGAGGGCAATTGACCTCGTATTTTTTATGTGAAAATGTCAAGTTTACCCCCTATTATTAATTTTATGCTATTAAAATACATCTAGAATACATAATATATTTATAATTATAAAATATATATGATACTCCTTCCATCGCACTTAATTAGTCCACCTAGGGTACGATAAGAAATCATGGAAAGCAGCGATAGAGAGATTTTAAAATGTGTTTTTTGTAATTTGCTTCCTTATCGGAAAAGTGGATTAATAAATGAGACATGCGAAAAGAAAATGTGAACTAATTCAGTGAGACAGATGAAGCAATTTAATAGGGCAAAACACATCTTCGGGTCCCTGTACTTTTATTTTTTGTTTCATCGGGTCCATCTACTAAATTTTGTTTTAATAGGTCCTTATACTTTTGTAGTGGACAAAATCCGCCTGACTGGCCCAACTCAATCTTTCATGCTTGATTAGCCCAACTCCAAGTGCTTGTGAATAATCAGCCCATCAGTCAGACCAATTTGCTTGTCCCAACTAACTATTCAAAAACCTTGTTTCTATTGGGCCGACTGAACCCACTAATCGTCTAGGGGTGGTCCACTCAGTCAGCCGAAGGACCTAAATTAATTTCAACTAACCAAACGGACGGAGCGAGTCAGCCGGGAGACAATCCCCCCACGTTCTCAATAGCTTGAGGCGGACTAGGGTTTGAAGGGAAAACCCTAGTCAGACAGTCGTCATATATAAACTACCTGTTTCACTAAAAAGTGTTCGCAATAGACGAAATCTATCGTAGCACTAGCAAGTAAAACCTAAGTATCGAATCTCAAGGAAAACTTAACAGGGCAATTAATTATGTAGTAAACCTAAAACTAAGAAAGCAAGTAAAGAAGAATTTGGGGTTTTTGTTTTTAAATCCTAGGCAAGAAAATAAAATAAAGCAATAAATAAAAGCAAGTAAATAACTAATCTAGAACTCGAGAAATAAATCTAAGAATTAAACTAGAAGAAAGCAATTAAATCTACCTAGGCAAGAATCGAAAGGAAAGCCATAAAGAAAGCAATAAAGAAAGCATAAACTACTCTAGACATGATGAATAAAATCTGGAAATTAAAAGGCTAATTAATCTAACTATGAAAGCTTTGAAAAACGAGAGAATCGAAACTAGAAAAACGAATCTAAACTTTAAACTAGAAATCGAAAGAACGAAATTAAAACTAAGCAAATTAAACGAAACAATTAAGAGAACGAATCTAAAACTAAAGCAAGGCAATTAAAGCAAATAAACGAAAGCAATAAAAGAACTTACGAGAATTAAACGAAGACAAAGAACGCGAATTAAATAAAGAAGTCTTGAATTAAACGAACTACGAATCCGGATCCGAACAAAGTAAAGCTAATCTAGAGAATTTTAGTGCTGAAAAATAAAGCTAACTAATGCTAAAAACTGATACAAATTCGTCCCAAAGTACTAGTATTTATAATAGGGAGAAAACCTAATTAAATAAGGAAACAACAGCTGGACGCGGACATCTGGCCGATCGGCCAGATTTGTTAAGGACTTGGCCGTTCGGCCAGATCAGGTACTGGTACTTCACGCCACAATCATCTGGACGATCGTCCAGATCACGTTCTGGACGATTGCGCGCGACCCTCTTGTTTCGGCCGTATCTTCCTCATCCGAACTCCAAATTGACCTCCGTTTTCGCCTATGTGCTCCTATCGAACCCCTCTTCGATATAATGCTTTCATTACATCCAAAATGAATCTTCAACAAAATCATGAGAGGTTAGAACTCGAGGTCAATGATTGCTCAACAACCTTTCTTCTCGTTTCCGCCCTTTTCATCCTACAAGTACCAAAAACTCCAAACAAACGAATCATAGCCAAAAGACACACTAAAAGACACGAAACACAATGAAAATGAACACGAAAACACAACGAAAAACCTAACAACTAAACACCAATCACTACCGATTGCTAAGTCAAGCACACGATCTCACTTATTCATGCATTCACTCAACTTGCCAACTGACTCCACCTCTGAAATCCTCCATGCGCTCCATCAGTCGGCGTCTGTTGAACTTCACTCAAACGACGCCTCCTACCATCACTTCCATATCATCCACCTCACCACTATTTCAAACGGGATTTACATCTTTATTCTATTATTCATTTCACTTTGACTCTTACTTTCCGTCTACTTATTCCGATTACTGACTTGAGCATCAGAGGTCCTTTGGCCGACACCCCCACCGGTGTCCATCGAAGGGCTCTTACGTTTGTCCTGTTTGACAGGTTGCTAGTGCCTCCTCTTAAGTCGGATCTGATCAATCGGGTCGAACCAGTCGGATCCAACTCAATTGTAGATTTACCCTCTACAATTTGGCGCCCACCGTGGGGCCCTAGCAATCAAGCGAGTCGATACGATCAAAGCGTAAGATCATTCTCGCAGACGGACATGACCGACGATAACAACGCCTCAAAAACCTCCCTCGAGGTCGACCTCGCCGCTCAGATAGCTGCCCCAACTAAGCTGATGAATCAAGAGAGAGCGAGCTGGGAAAAGCTTGAAAATGAGAATGTTGATCTAACTTTCCGGCTCGACGCAACAGTAGCACAAGCTCAGACGGCCCAAACGTCTCGGTTCAAGGCTCAAGTCAACCCCATGCAATCCCTCGAGGACTACGTTCACGTCACCGACGACGATGAACTTGATGATTTCAACGCTACAAATTGATCCGGTTTGGTAAGCAATCGGAATGCTCATCAAAATAGCACTGATCGCACTCGTGTGCCTTTCCTTACAGGTAATCGGGTCTCTTTAGATCTCGAGCCCCAAAGAACAATAACGCATGCTGTGAGATTTGTTGGAACCGGGCCGACTGCCCCGACAGGTGCCCTCGGAGCCGGATCAACCATTCAGTCCGTTGGAACACAAAATCTAGCCTTTGAGCCAACTTATGCAACACCGGGTGCGGGGACCAGCGAGGCAAGTGGGAGCATCCTCCAAGCAACGCAAGCGAACGTCTGCCAGGCGGTTCTTGCTGCAAATGCTATGATGATTCCAACTGACGGACCCATGCAGATTGACCAAGGCTATGGTTATGCCCACCAGTAACAATTCATCACTCCAGAACCAGTCCGGACGGCCGCAGTCGGACCCTTCATGAACCTTAACAGGGATCTGGCCTACAAGTTGGCGGAGAAGAAAGCAATGATCCAGAGGATTCCGGGTGTACCGGCTCATATCAAGAAGAGTGCGGCCAGCTGTTATGCCGATTCACCTTTCGTCGATGACATCGCAGTTGAGATGCCCAGCAAATTCAGCTTCCCAAACATGAAGCTGTTTGATGGCACTTCTGATCCAGACGACCACATCGCTCAATACCGATAGAGGATGGTCACCGTGGCCATCCCTCGCGAGTTGAGAGAGGCCTGCATGTGTAAGGGGTTTGGTTCTAGTCTAATAGGATCGGCCCTCCAGTGGTATATAATCTTCCTAATAATTCAATTTCCTCTTTCGCTCAATTAACGGATACTTTTGTGCAGCAATATGCTAGTAGCAGGAAGTTGGAGAAAATATCCGAAGATTTGTACCCCATTGTCCAACGACGTGGAGAATCGCTCCACGACTACATCAGACGCTTCAATAGGGAAAAAGTGTCCATAACCAACTGCAACACTCAGACGGTTGTCACCGCTTTCAGAAAGGGTCTCCTCCCCGACTCAGATCTCTATAAAGATCTTACCAAATACCCTTGCAAAACCATGGAAGATGTTCTTGCCAAGGCATGGGCACATATCAAGTGGGAAGAAGACCAATACAACAGTCGTCGGTCTTCTCCGCCTACGAGCTCCCGAATGGATACCCGAGTAGACAAACGTGCAACTGACAGGCTACTTGAGCCATATCCATCTTCTCGGAGGCAAGAGATTAAGAGGAGAGACCATGACCCATTTTCAGACACCCGACTGAGGGAGAAAGCAAAAATGCCTGAATACAATATGTCCATCTCACCATCTGAAGCTGTAGCCGCTCTCAAGGGACTCGGAAACAGAGTCAAATGGCTCGAGAAGATGAGAACTCCGAGTGATCAAAGGGACAGATCAAAATGGTTTGAGTTCCATGCTGATCACGGCCATCGGACGGACGACTGCATCGCCTTAAAATTGGAGGTCTCACAACTAATAAAGCAAGGTCGTCTGACTGATCTGCTAAAAGATAAGGGCAAGCAAACATACCAACAAGGACGTGACAGACAAAATCACAATGGAGAACTCACCCCTCCGAGGCCACCGGTCCATGAACGAATTGTTAACGTTATCACTGGAGGTTCGGAAGTAAGCGGAGTTAGCCATTCGGCCTCCAAAAGACACACCAGACAAGCCAGCCGGAACCCAGCCGACTCAAGCAGACCGGAAAACAACGCAGCTGGCCAACTAGCCCAAACGATAAGCTTTACCGCCTCGGAATCAACCAGGCTTCTAAACCTTCATCATGATGCTCTTGTTATTTCGCTTTTTATTGCAAATTGTCTAACCAAACGTGTTTTGATAGACAACGATAGTTCTGCCAATGACCTATTTATGTCTGCTTTCAGGGAGATGGGACTAGACGAGTCTAAGAACGTTAAGAAGACTACGGTCCTTATTGGCTTCAATGGAGAACACAAGAGCACAATCGGAGAAATTGAGTTGCCCGTGTATGCCGAATGAGTCAACTTGTTTTCCAAGTTCCTAGTGATAGACTCTTCGTCCGCTTACAACGTCATTCTGGGCCGACCGTGGTTGCACGAAGTAGTCCTGTCCACCTACCACCAAGTTCTCCGGTTCCCGACTAAATGGGGGGTGAAGGAAATAAGGGGAAAACAGAAAGATTCCAAGGCATGCTAAGAAACCACTATGAAGGCCAAGCAGCTGACCTTATAGCAATTACAGCAAGAACAATCCGACTCCTCACATAACCGGCCAGAACCGTCCAATTCAAGCCAATCAGATCAGCCGGACTTGGTGGAGTTGGATGAAGTCCAAATTCATGCAGATTTTCCAGACAACTGTACAGAGTGCAACCATGTCACTTTCTTTATTTTTTCCGACTGATTCTGATCGTTTTATGGAACAGGACAGAACTACATCGGGCTTGATCCCTTACGAGGGTATGTAGGCAACTCTACGGAGTCCAGCCAGACACTTTCTTTATTTTTCTGACTGATTCTGACCTTTTTATGGAACAGGTCAGAACTACATCGGACTTTATCCCTTACGAGGGTATGTAGGCAACTCTACGAAGTACAACAGACACTTTCTTTATTTTTCCTGACTGATTTTGCCCGTTTTATGGAACATGTCAGAACTACATAGGGCATGATCCCTTACGAGGGTATGTAGGCACTTTCTTTATTTTCCCAGCTGGTCTTATCCCCCATTCCAGCTGGAATAAATTTCAGTCGGCCATAACCTCTAAGTTGGAATAAAATTCCAGCTGACACTATCACAAAATTCCTGTTGATCTTTCCAGTTGAAACAAATTTCAGCTAGTCTTATCTTCCTTTCTAACTGGAATAAATTTCAATCGGTCATAAACTTTAAGTTGGAATAAATTCCAGGTGACACTTTCATAAAATTTCAGCTGGTCTTTCCAATTGAAACATATTTCAGTTGGTGTTATACCCCTTTTCAGCGAAACATATTTCAGTCAGTCATAACCTTTAAGTTGAATAAAATTTCAGCTGGTCGTTCCAACTGAACCAAATCTCAGTTGGTGTTATCCCCCTTTTCATATGGAATAAAATTTCAGTCGCTCATAACCTTGAAGTGGGAACATAATTCCAAGCCCTTTCACAAAATTCCAGACGACCTTTCCAGCTGGAATAAATTTCAGTAGGGCGTAACCTTTAAGTTGGAATAAAATTTCAGCTAGCCCTTTCATTAAATTCCAGCTGGCCTGAAACAAAGTCCAGCTGGTCTTATCCCCCTCAAGCGGATTAAATTTTAGCCGATCAATAATGCTATTTGGCCATAATGTGGCCGGCCACACAACGACATTTCATAATATACGTAATTTTAAAAATAGTAAATGATAACTATAATTTATTAGTTTAATATTTTAATTTAAAAATATTTTTTCCCCAAAATTACATATTTTTCTCTTTTTTTCTAGATAAAAAGGTAATAAATCCTTTAAAATAGTAAAAATTATCAAATAATTAAAGGATTAATTTTAAAAAATACGTAAAAAATATGGAGTATCACATTTTAAGTTTTTTAGAATCTAAAAAAGTTTGGCATAAATATATAAATTATTTGATACTAAAAAAAATTTAAAAAGTTAAATTATGGCCGGCCACATTATGGCCAAATAGCATCACTCTTAGCCGATCTTATCCCCCTTTCAGTCGGGAACAAAACTTCAGTCGGCAAAAAATCTCATGCAAGCCACTCGGCAAAATCGCTCACACGTTGTATAGAAAAATCAGATTTACGGGTTACTCATCTCCCGTTTGAAAATAACTTCTTAAATTACTCGGTAAATGGAGAGTCAGCCGATCAAAATAAAGTTACTAAATGGAAATGTAAAAATCATCAAATTCAGTTGGTCGGTCGAGGTAAAACTACTATATAGAAAACCATGTGATAAATAGTTAGTCAGGCGGAATGAATTATTCAACTAGAATGAGTCATTCAACTAGTAAGCATGAGTTACGCAATCAACTATTCGGTCGGACAAAATGACCTATCTCACCCACCAAAGACACTAAAAGCTCAACTAGCTATTAGACCGACTGAGCCGATATGGCTCTTCAGCTGGAATCGATGTCCACCCCCAAGCCAGCCCTGAGTAGGGTCTTGTGTCGAATTCAAAAGTAATCGATCCCTACTAAAAATTCTGACTACTCTATACTTAGAGAAATTCCGCCTAATATTCACTTTGTTGGTAACGGCTAATTATTATATAAAAATAAATACCCATAAGCCCATGTGGCCTAAAAGAGCCATACAAATTGAAAATATATTCTATCTTAACCCCTTTCAGCAAGTCGGTCAGTCGGTGTTAATTCAATGAAATGAATAGTTCCAACAAGATACACAAGGCTTTCCATGTGGACTTGCATGCTGCATGAAGCCCAAAAATATATTTACCATCTAAAAAACCTGACTACTCTCCAGTTGGAATAAATTACAATTAGAATAAAATTTCGGCTGATCAAAAATTATTTTACAATCGGTATAAAATTTCCATCAGTCATATGCTTACAATTAGAATGATATCCCAATTGAAACTAAAATTTCAATTGAAGTAAAATTTCAGTCGGTCAAACGATTCTGAAATCTAGCATACCGAATTAGAAAATTCAACTCTTCAATTGGCAATGGCCGATTACCATAAGCCCACGTGGCCAACTGAATGTAGATCCTATTTTACCGACCGACTGAAATCATTTGTTGCACCAAACAATGAGAAATTGTCTACTTCTTGTTTAGAAAAACTCAAATTGATAAGGGGAAGTTGTAAAATTAGTTAGTCAGTTAGACCGAATAGCTTATCATACCTCTTTCCAGCACCATCAGTTGGGATTAATACCCAACCTTAAAAAATGATGAATACCTATGAGTCTACGTGGCCAACTGAATATAAGTCCCTTATTACAGATTGCCTAAAATTATTCATTGTTCCGAATAATACGAATTAATTATTTTTTAACTAGAAAAATCAAACTACTCTCCATTTGGAAATTCCAACTAGAGAGTGGGGGACAAAATGTAATGGGCAAAATTCGTCTGACTGGCCCAACTCAATCTTTCATGCTTGATTAGCCCAACTCCAAGTGCTTGTGAATAATCAACCCATCAGTCAGACGGATCAATTTGTTTGTCCCAACTAACTATTTAAAAGCCTTGTTCCTATTGGGCCGACTGAACCCACAAACCGTCTAGGGGTCCACTCTGTTAGTCGAAGGACATAAATTAATTTCAACTAACCAAACGGACGGAGCGAGTCAGCCGGGAGACAATCCCCCACGTTCTCAATAGCTTGAGGGGGACTAGGGTTTGAGGGGAAACGACCCTAGTCAGACAGTCGTCATATATAAACTCTTGATTGCTAGGTCAAGCACACAATCTCACTCATTCACGCATTCACTCCACTCGCTAACTGACTCCTCCTCTGAAATCCTCCACGCGCTCCATCAGTCAGCGTCCACTCAACTTCACTCAGACGGCGCCGCCTACCATCACATCCATATCATCCACCTCACCACTATTTCAATCGGGATTTACATCTTTGTTTTGTTATTCATTTACTTGACTCTTACTTTCCGTCTACTTATTCCGATTACTGACTTGAGCGTCGGAGGTCCTTTGGCCGACACCACCACCGGTGTCCGTCGAAGGGCTCTTACGTTTGTTTTGTTTGACAAGTTGCTAGTGTCTCCTCTTCAGTCGGATCTGATCAATTGGGTCGAACCAGTCAGATCCAACTCAATTGTAGATTTACCCTCTACAACTTTTATTTTATAAATTTATCAGGTCCTTATTTAACAGTTCTAAACAATCCGTTAAGTTTTCCGTTATTTGAATTACACATCATCATTTATTTTAATAATATTTTCCACATCATATCTTATTAATATCCTATTCAGATGCAGATATAAAAAAGAAACTAAAAAAAAAAATCAAACGTTATTTATATTTCCAAACGCACAAACGAATTGATGGAGACAGATAATCAGTGGTAGAGTGAACTCCATTGGAACTAATATCATAACAATTCACCTCTACCAAAAACATAACTGAAATTAAACCAACGAAAAACATATCATAAGCAAGTTTCACACGAGCTAATACGTAGATCAAGCTTCATAAGGCGTAGATTTAATCGGTTAAAGGCAGTAACTTTGTTGAAAGAAAAGTTGGAAGCTCACGTGTCCATACAAATCAATGGCTGTTGCACTTCTTTTCTTTTCTTTTCTTTTTTCTTTTTTGTTGTTGTTGTTGTTGTTGTTGTTTTTTTTTTTTTTTTTTTTTTTTTTTTTTTTTTTTTTTTTTTTAAGGGGACAACAGTTCGATTTTGAAACTCTTTTGTGCGTTTTGGAAATATGAATAGCGTTTGATTTTGTTTTTGTTTTCTTTTTATGTCTACATATGAAGGATATTAATAGGATATGATGTGGAAAATTAATATTATATAAATAAATGATGATGTTAAATTCAAATAACGGAAAATTTAACGGATTGTTTGGAACCGTTAAATAAGGACCTGATAAATTTTTAAAATAAAAGTACAAGGACCTATTAAAACAAAATTTAGTAGAGGGACCCGATGAAACAAAAAATAAAAGTACAAGGACCCGAAGATGTGTTTTGTCAATTTAATAGTCATTGTAATTCTTAATACTCTCTCCGTCCTCCATTTAGTGACGTTAATACTATATTGGGACGTCCTCCATTTACTGACAATTTCCATTTTTGGACGTAGACCCCACAATCACTTTAACACTTTAACACTTTATACATCTACTTTTTATTATTTTAACATTTTAATACTATTAAACAATTCAAATGGACCTACAATTATTCCACTTTAACACTTTAACACATTAATTTATTATTATACCATAAAATGCGAAAAAACGCGTGCCCAAACTCCCTCCGTCACTAAATGGAGGACGGAGGGAGTACTAAAAATAATTAATTTTGTTGTAAAGTTTTATATATAATTTTGAAGGATTTGACCATCCTTACTCAAATTTCTGCATCCGCTCCTTATTAATCCATGGCTACAAGCCTTACAATACATCTCGGAAACTCAACGCTAAGAAATTATTTCTCAGACAATCTTTTCCCACTATTTCTCTTCATATAATCTTACCATTTTCCCAACTGTTTGAACTTTGAAGCGATAATATTTTCTCATATGTTAAGTCTTTCCCAGAATTTAGGATAAAAGAAATGGAGAATAATATGCTATCAATTCGTTTAATGCCAGTAAAACATCGGAAAAAAGGGGGGCATGAAATAAAATTGCAGTTTAATAATGTATAAATCATATTATCTTTTATCAATAATCTGTATTTATATAGTGGGGACCTATGCATCCAATCACGGAAACAACACAACCATTAATTTTTCCTACTCCCACCGGCCCTCTGCCTTTGGGTGTACATTATGTATACTCCCTCCTATTTTTTATAATAGTCATTTTAGGTATTTGCACAAATTTTAAGAAATTTAAATTTTGTCTAAAATACCCTCAATTAATATTATGTGTCTATTTATGAATGAAATGAGTTCAATGCATAATAGAGGGAATAAACATAATTTAATAGGGTCATTATTGGAAAAATGGAGTAGAATGACATATAAAATTTAAAAATTGAAAATCCTAAAGTGACTATTATAAAAAATAGGAGGGAGTATGATATTAGTATTATAAATATATACTCCTTCTGTCACATTGGGCTATGGGCATTTTTATTCGATGCGGGAATTACGACGGGAGTGATGATATATATTAAAGTGAAAGTTAGTGGGTTAAAATGATGTGTCTGAATTTTATTGGTTAAGAATTTTCTATTTTGAAAAATGTCCCTTTATCATTGGGACAGAGAGAGTATATAATTGAAGTAAATTTAAAATACATTTCTAATCTTTGTAAATACACTCATTATTCAACTTTTTGAGAGCATTGGCATTGGCATACACACACGGCCGTCAGCATAGTCCAATCAACACATAAAATAAACAACATAGTCCAATATCAACACATAAAATAAACAGTATACATTGTTCTCTAATGCACAACTTTTCAGCATCCTCCGTACTCATTCTTAATCATCGTACTTTTCGTCTAGCGTACGCCATACTCCCGTACTCTAATTCTGACGCTCTTACACATGCTAAAATCTAATTATGAATAGAAAATCTGGCCAAAAAAAGTTATAATTCTGAACTGAAAAGGAGTACATGTAGTCGTAGTTTACGAGTGCATGCATGACGCGCGATTGGGAGAGAGAGAGAGAGAACAGACTTTTTAGCAACGCAAGCAAAGTATTCAGTGGAAAATAATCAAGAATTTAAAAGATAAAAGTCACAACAGAAAAAAGATATTGAGCTATCTTTGTCACTTTATTTCAATTCATTGCTGCTTTACTTTGTTTTATCCTTTTTTACCCACTCAATTGTTGACCATTTATTTTCAAATATGGCTTTGTTGCTATAACCGCTACACTATATGGAAAAGGCTAACACGTTGTTTTTCCTTTTTGTAATGGAAATGAAAGTTTATTGATAATAATTGCTAAAAGTACACGCATATAATTAATCTTCCCCAACACAAGATTCGGATAAATTAAAAATAAAACTTTGAGGAGGAAAATAGAAATAAGAAACAATTTTGACTATCGTGTGCATATTAATTTTGACTATAAAAGATAAATCATCAAAACGCGTCGAATAAAAAGGGAATTCCATCGTGAAAAAAAACTTCCACTTCAATGAAGCGAAAAAAAAAAAAAAAAAAAGAAGAAGAGAAAATGTATAGTACGAAATGTATTAAAGAGACAATACATACTACACAAAGAGAAGCACTTCGATTTCCTGGTAGAATAATCTTTTGGTGTGGAAAGAAAGTCTAGAGAGCGAAAGAAATATAGAGAGAAAGCTAATTAAAAGGCTACAACATGTCTGCCTAAAGGTGTTTTGGGACCCAAAAATGGAATAAATTCAACCGAGCACATATTTATCAAAATTAATTATATTATTTAAAAATAATACTCTCCCGTCCATTTTATTATATGACATTTTTATTCAATAAAAGTGACATCATAAAATTGACAGAATAATTATTAATTACAATTAAAATGACCCGTAAATTTAAGATTTTGAAGTTATTCAAAGAAAAATGAATGTTCCAATGCCTATCATATATAGATTTAAATCAATAGTTCAACGGCTAACTTGAAATAGTATAAATGAAAAAAATATCATAAAATGTTCGCATCACCTCCCACGTCGAATTAGGATGATTATTATTTTTACAAGACCTTTCTAAATGGTGAATGACTCAATTTTAATATGGCATTACAATTGATTCAAAAACGATAATTGGTTGTTCGGAGCGTGTTGAAACCATCGATTTGTTCCACTTTAACTTGAAAAAGGTATGGCATTCTTGATATAGATACTTTGATCATGGTGGTGATCGAATTGGACGTTTCTCTCAAAGATAAATACGGATATGAAGTATGATATGTATAATTTATTCAAGTATATGAGCTAGCATTTTTTGGGTTGGGAAGATAGAATCATAAGAAGAATATAAGATTAAGAATATAAGATTACGATTCGAACCGTAGCATCTCGAACTGAGCTGCAGTACAAGTGGCAAAATAACTTATGCCGAAAATATTTATGGATATTATGTCCAAAAGTTAAATATGAAATTCTTTTAATTTTATAATTTCCTTGTCCTTTATTTATTGACACTTTTATTATATTGAAATGTTCACTATTTACTGAATTCTTTTTCTTGTGAGACGTAGATCGATCATACAATCACTTTAATACTGCAATACCATTAAAAATGTTAGATGAGTCCATATTTATTTATCTTTAACACTTTAACACATAATTTATTAATATATCATCAAAATGTTAAAAAAAAATAAAATGTGTTCAAGATTTAGGTTCACTAGATCAAGAAAAAAGGGAGCACGTTACATTCAAACAATTTATTTTTATTTTTATTTTTATTTTTATTTTTATTTTTATTTTTATTTTTATTTTTATTTTTATTTTTATTTTTATTTTTATTTTTTTAAGACAAGACCTGGAGGTTGTTAGGGGATTTGAACTCGTACGTGACCTATTCCATCAACCAGTAGGCCACCCCCTAAAAGAAACAATTTCAAAGTTTTATAATTCGAGAGAATTTTATAAATACTTTCTAGGGTCACTCATCTATTTAATAATAAAGGTTTATAATCATTTTACAACATTTAATTTCAAATTTTTAGGTGATATAATGTTGACAAATCGAAACTTATGGTATAACTTTTTAAAATTTAAATATTTATCATAAATTTGTACTATAATTTATTGTAATACTCCCTCCGTCCTCAATACGGTGACCCTCAAGGTTGGGCACAAGTTTTTTTGCATTTTGATGATATAGTAATAAATTAATGTGTTAAAGTGTTAAAGTGGAATAATTGTGGGTCCCTTTGATTTTTATAATAGTATTAAAATGTTAAAGTATTACCACTCCGGTCCTAACCAGTTGAACCATTTTCCTTTTTGGGACGCCCACACCTATTGACTCATTTCATTTTTTTAGAAATAATTAGAGTATAATTAATACAATTAGTAAATCCCTTATTACACTTAACATTCCATACTTAAATCTCATCCACTCATTTTTTTTGCACGTAGTTCAATATAATTTAAATATTGAAAGTTTAAATTATTATAACTTGCTCGTTTGTTATCGGATTTTTATGATTTTTATATCAAATTAAAGGTCTTGATACGATCTTTCATTTAAGATCAAAGAAGAATATGTTTTTATGCATCTATGAATCTCTGTTTCTAAAATATATCTAAATACATAAACTACATTACATTCCCTACAAAATACACTTTATACACTAAATATTTTCGTCTTAATTCCCGTGTATAAAGCAAATGAGTCAATTGCCTAGGACCGGAGTGGTAAAAAGTAGGTGTATAAAGTGTTAAAGTGATTGTGGGCTCTACTCCTAAAACGGAAAGAGTCAGTAAATAGAGGACGTCCCAATATGACAATAGTGTCAGTAAATGGAGGACATAGAGAGTATGACATTTTATTTTTATAAAAAACATTATAAAACAATTTATTAATGTTTGGAAACAAAGGGTCACATTCGGAAAAATTTTGGCTGAAGAAAGAGTATTAGCTCCTTTTTTATTTTCATTTTTATTGAAGAATAAGGTGAAGACATGTATTATTATTTTGAGAAAGGTATACCAAAATGCTAGTATCAAAAATAAATTCTCTCAATATGCTCCTGAAAAAATATTCTATATTATAAGCTGTCAACTGCATGATATTTATTCTCATGTCCATGTTCCATAGAATTTCCATTTACAATGTACAACACTATTAACACTTGGTCTCACCCGTTCAAGTACAAACTCCTATCATTTAGTTAATACGTGTATATATATTATCTATTTATTTTAGACACAGATAGCTATGCCAATTGATATTATCTAACTTTTTTTTTATAATTTAATTAACCAGTCTCCGAGTGGCTACGTTATGATAGTAGTAATTAATTGCGATCTTGTTCCAATCTTAATATGTCAATAATATTGTATCTCTACGTCTTATAACAAAACGTTCTCTCATATCGTGGAGAAAAAGCCATAAAAGCTTTGTCATCATGCAATAATAGCCTACCAACACTTTTTCTAAACCGTTTGTAATATAATTCTATTCTTAATACGCATATGAATAACGTTATGATATTATATTTTAAAATGTTATTAATATATTCCCTAAAACAATTAACCAAAATCATACTTAAAAAAAATAATAAAAAAATAAAAAAATAACTATGTTAAATGGAAAAATCATCAACGTGACGACATCGTCACTTATTTTCTACGCCCACGGTAGTTGGAAAACATTTTCGATACACTAAATTACTCCCACAATATATAGAATTGGAAATAGAACAAATTAAAGCAAAATGTAAACATATTTGTCATTGAAGCTCAACAAAGTCTTATAATTAGTCAATGAAGCGCAATTTAGTGGTAAAACGTTCCGCCTCCAAATTAAGAGGTTGGAGGTTCGAGACACATTAAGGGGGAAAATGGGGAACCATTATTGATCCTCTTTTTAATTTTTTTTTTTTATAAAAAAAAGTCTTTTAATTAGTTGCATTTCCTTCCAAATGAACCATTCATATCTAGCAAATATAGTACCCAGTGACAAAAATTTAAGTGGTCCAAACAATGACTTTTAATTTAACATATTACTCAAACTTTAGGGGAGTGAATATGAAATTATTAAATACTTTAAGGACAAACATGATAAAAGGTAAAAAGCATAAGTCACATGATTCCTCTCTCATATATAAATCATTGAAAAAAAAAAAAAAAAAGAAACACCCTTTATAACACCATGTGGTTTTGAAACTCCAAATTAATTCCTCCCTTGCCCCATTACCCTAAATCCATTCCTACAAACTTAAAGCTTATTTTGTAATTTTCTCAACTTAGTACACGTACACACAGTCTTCAAAGCTGGAGGTCCACTCGGTTCATGGATATTGATTTCTTGTCTACTAATATTGGGGGGTTTGGGTTTTTGTTCTTCTTCTTCTTCTTCACATTTTCATGGCAAAAACCACCAACAGCTTCCATTCTTTCTCACTCATCATCCTCTTCCTATTCTTGATGAACACTAGTTTCCCAGATTCATCAAAAGGGGGATTAATTCTGCATTGCGATGGATCTCGTATTTTGTTGCAAGAATCATCGCCACGTAATCAAGAGCACGAAACTAGCTTCAAGGTGAAGGCATCTCATCATCGCCGTTCTGCTTCTGCTGCTTCCTCGACTCGAAAACCGCATTCAGATCGACAGTTTCGGGGCGCTGCTCATGAAGTTCCTAGTGGTCCAAACCCTGAATCCAATTGATAAAATTCATCAAAATATCTTGAACTTTTGGATGTGGTTAGTTGGGATTAAATGCGTTCGAGGTTTCGAAAGACCGGCTTCTTTCGTGAAGATTAGGGTTTTTCAAGAGGTTGTTCAAGAGTCTTGGCTCGCTTCGAATTTCATGAATTTGCAGGTGATCATGAGAAGACAAGAATGGAGCAGGAGTTCCCATCAACTGTACATTTTTCACTCAGGTTTTTCTACTAGCCAGTTAAGAGTGTTTTTTGATTTATTTTTCTTTTAACAATAATATATGTATATGTAAACTACACTATTTGAATTTATTTGATTTGGTATGGGGTGCATGGTTAATTCTTACACAAGAAGGTGACTCTTATCTATTATCTATGTTAATGCAAAATTAAATATTTTCTCTTCTTTATTGTAGATGGGATCCTCTGTCCCCAAAATTGTGTTCCAATCATATATATACAAGTAAAACTACGTAGTTTTGTCAGTTTAAGAAATTATTGAATTTACAGCAATTAAAAATATAAGAACAAAATTAAGTACTACGTAGTTGTGATTTAGGTACACGATTGAAACACAAGTCGGGGACAAGAGATCTCATCCGTTTTTATTGAGATAAAAATTGAAATAGAATGTTCAAATAATTAATTGCTATATTCTCTTAAACTCACTTAATTAGTGTATTAATTTAGTTAGATTGATGTGATATAATATTTTTCATTGTTTGATGCCAAACAATGCTACAAACTAGTATACTACTATTACCTTTACCCTCTGTGATTTCATATTTGGTGAATTTCATGTGATCTACCTGCAAAATTGTGAAATGGCTATTTTAAGAATCTGGCAGTGATTCAGAATGCAAAAGATGAGAAGTCAATAGTGAAATACAATTGTCTTCATGCAAATTTATTTTCCTATATTTAATTTTTCTTGCATATTTGAAAATTATTTATCAATAGGGCTGTGGATTTTTGTGTTTGTCTTTGTAGAGGTGGGGTCCATGGAGCCTAAGGGGAGTTTTGTTCTCTACAAAAAAGAAAGTGATTTGATATGATTTTTGAAGATTGTAAACAGTCCAAGATTCGAATTATTGCTGCTTTTTATGTGAAAAAAAAACATGTCACGTAAGCGAATTCCTAGGTGTTTCAACTATATAATGCTATCATGACTTGACCTTTTGTTAATTCCGATGTTAATTTAACTCCCACTTTAGAGAATACGCGAAAAATAAAATGATAATTTGCCATATGATTTTGGGACTTTTATGAAGAAAAGGGAAAAGATAAAATATTAAAGCATGCATATTATATATGTTTCATATAATTTGAGTTGATAAAAATATGTGCAAATTAATTAATAGATCCAATTTCTATTTCTTTAGTAATTACCTGTGAGATTTTATAACTTTAAAACTTAATGGTTACATTAGCCTTCTATAGTGGTGGTAAATGAATCGTGAATAGAAATGCTCTTGAGGGTATGGTAAGTATGTCCACCGTTATTGTGACAGTGTCATATCAATAATTTTTTCATTTGGGGTTTCGTTTTTCTTATTAGTCTTATGTTTAGAAATTATATTAATAATATTTTTTTTTGAAAGAAATAACATATTATGTTTATTCATAAATTGTATTAATATCACATCACTCGCATACATATTAAATATGCACACAATGGATCGAAAAATTAACATTTCTCAAATTGGCAATTATAAATACTGAGAGTGATGTTTCTACCTAGCATATTATAATATGGTGGTTGCTTTTCCTTGTTGGGGAAAAAAGTCTTAAAGTTGAGCATTATGCACATTGAAATTAAGATATTCTTTTTTTAAAATTAATTATTTACTTTACACCTTTTCCGTCTTTCAAAGATTTGATAGGTCTTGATCTCAAAATTTGAAAATGAAATGAAAAGATTTGATAATTATTTGTTACTATAATATTATTAATCCTTTCTGTCAACAATAAGCGATTAAATTTCCTTTTGTTGTATAATTCTGGAAATATCGTGACAACTAAGAGTTTGTTAAATTGTCACTTCTTACACCAAAACACATAAAGATGTTATCAAGAAAAAGTTATGGATATTGCCCAAAGAAGTATGGAGCTTATGTTGTCCCTAACTTTTCATGGACTAATGCAGAAGGAGAATATCGAAATTTTAATTTAATATATCTAATATTATAATATCCCGAATTTTAGTAAGATAAATAATAAAGTTCTTCGTAATTAAACCATGATATGACAAGCAATGGTTTTAATTCGGACAAATAAAGTTTCAAGTTATTAGATTACGGAAAACAACCGCAAGCAAGAAATAGTCGAGATAAAATTCAGTTTCAGTAAATGAAATATGAATTAATATTTAATTCAAACTGTAGATCGACTAGTCGATCACCCATTAGCGAGAATTCCGGCCAAATCCAATAACAAATAGTCGAGCTAGACTCATAAGTTATTTGGGCCATTATTTAATAATTTGGGCCATGTCCCGTGAGGTTAAACAAGTACAAATCAAGAGAATAAAACTCAATATTAGTGTGTTTTATACAACCGTGCCCTATATAACACAGCAAATAAATTTAATTCAAACGTGCCCACAAGAACATCACAATCACATATACATATATTTCAGAATTATTTTTAAATTGAAGTTTTAATATTCACTGTGTTATGTATATTCTAAAATATATTCAATTACGTACCCATCCAAATAACGACAATGTATACAAATATGAATCATTTTTACTAAATTTTACTAGTATATAAATTGCAAATAAAATCAACAACAATTAACTCTCACTAGAGGAGGCATGTTCGTCGGAAATTGTGGATGAGTAGGCGGCGACTCCGACATTCTATCGTCCATATAGGTAGTACTTTTACTTATTTTTTTTCCAATTTCTTCCGGCACAGGCAAATTTTCTCTGGCACTATTGGAAGGGGGGAGAGAGGAAAAGATACCGTGCTTGGGGAAGGGAATGAAACCGTGCTTAGAGAGAGAGTTGAGGGAAAGAGAGGTATGGGGTAGGTGACATCTATATCTATATATATATTATAGCCAAATCACTTATGCATGCAGTTTCCCGCCCAAATGTCCTATTTCCCGCCTAAATTGCATGCATTTGTTTATGAATTCATTTGCCCCACCAAATAAATTAAACGCACCAACATGCTTTTTTTTTAAGATAATCGTGTACATTCTTTACTTTTAAAAAATGTAATTAATTTTCCAACGAAGCTCCTGTATATATTCGAGATGTTTTAGACTTTGATTGACAGATTCAATTAGCACCATGCACAATTTATTGTTGTTGGTAACAGATTACTTAATCAAAGCAAATTGGAGAGGAAATTGTGACCTGTTTATTAGTACTAATTTGCTCAGTCTAGAAAAAAAGAAAAATAAAACTGAAATGTAAAAGTGATATACTCCTACTTTCTTTAAAAAAAAAAAAAAAACCTTTCCAAAAAATAAAAGAAGTGACATACTTTTGTATTTATTTATACACACAAAATACAACGTATAAACGCTGCAAGAGCATGCTGTGCATTATACGCAGTCGTTTTGAATAATCGGATTCACTTTATCTACTCCCTTCGTTTCATTGGGATAAAGACCTTTTTTTTCGACACGAGAACTAAGACGGAAGTGATGATGGTGTGTCAAAGTAATGGATAGTGGGTTAAATTGATGTGTCTGAATTTTATTAGGTTAAAATTTTTTATTTTGGAAAATATCTCTATATTAGTGGAACGTTCTAAAATAGAAAAAGAAAAAGTCCATTTATAAGTGGAATAGAGGGAGTACTTTTTATTTGTGTCATTTATAGATAATTGATAAAACAATAAGATAAAAATGAGAATTGACAAACTAATAGTAGTAATTACTACTACAACCTAATTATTATGCATTAAAAAATTATTTAACTATACGAGGAGGAAGGAATGTGGCCGCTCATCTGCCTAATGAAAAATTCAAACCGTATACACTTAGCAATAAAGAAATGTGGAGAAGCCCAACAGTCATAATTTTTTATTAGAAAATAATTATTGGAAGGCTGCATTCAATGTAGTGTACAAGGAAGTGTTTCGAAATTTATAATAAATTGTATTGTAAGTCTTTATAATTATCGCGAGCCTACTATTGATATTTATACAACTCTATGTTATTAATTATTTAGTGAAGTTCTGAAATTGTATAACTCACGCAATTGTGTGTTCACCAGTAACACAGAACGTAACAATAAAGAACACACAAGTTGGTAACCCAGTTCGGTGATAAACACACCTACGTCTGGGGGAAACTATTCCAAGAAAACAATCCACTATAAAGAGTATAAGGGATACAAGACTCTTGAACGCAAGATACACTGTACGTTCTCCCCTCACCCGACTCTACTCCTCTCAAGTGAATTCTTAGTAAACTCTCAACTAGTCTACCCACAAAGCTTTTCACAAGAACGAAAAGCAAGACCCAATCTCGAACGTGAAACAGTTCGAGATATTACAATTCACTCACCAACTATTCTACCCAACGATTGATGAATGAATAAAACAATTCTCAACACGAAGAACACGAAGATCAAAATAACAGCGTTCAATAAATTGCTCTCGTCTCTCGCGCAACGGCCAAGTATCGATCTTCGTTATATATAGAGAATCCTTCATGCAAACCCTACAGGATATAATTAAGGTATATCTATAAGAATATCTTATAGGAGTAGAATCAGATCTCCATACAAATCTATTCACATAGATTTCCTTGTGCGTGTAAATCTTCTCTGAATAAAATAATAAGGAAAATAAATCCTTATTACATAAAAGTCTTACTTCACGTCTACACAACGCAAGCACCACTGCATACATAAACTATGCCACACACAAACTCAACACTTCAAGAAATATGCAGCAACAAGTTCAAATTATATTTAAGAAAGGGTTATGGACAAACTATATTTGTTATAGACATCTATTCATTTATCCCATAATCAATACTCCCTCTGTCCTATTGGGATAGAGACCTTTTTTTCCGGCACGAGAATTAAGACGAGAGTGATGATAGTGGGTTAAAGTGAAAGATGGGTTAAAGTGAAAGATAGTGGGTTAAAGTGATATATCAGAAGTTTATTGGATTAGAATTTTCTATTTCGGAAAAGATCCCTGTAAAGTAAAATGTCCCTTTATCAATGAGACATAGGGAATATATAACAACTCCATAATTATAACATTGCACCGCGCAAAGCGCGGGTGTAAAACTAGTATCTTTAATATATATCTTTTAACTTCTTTTTTTTGTTTTCTTTTGACTTGTGGGCACAATTATTAAGAGGATCTCCAATGGATACTTTATTTTAGCGCTCAGCGCTATTTTTGTGGAAAATTTTCTCCAACAATCTATGTTAAAGTTGCTCTAATTTACAGATAGGAATTAACAGTGTTGCGCCAATTTTACAGCAAAACTATTTTTGCGCTATTTTCTTTTTATTTCTTTTTTCACTTAAAATTAAATCCTTTATTTTATTTCCTTTTAATTTTCTTCTCACAAATCTTTTTTTAAAACTTTCTTTTAATGATTCCATGCAAATTAAATCCTTTATTTTATTTCCTTTCAATTTTCTTCTCACAAATCTTTTTTTTTTTTTAAACTTTCTTTTAATGATTCCATGCAAATTAAATCCTTTATTTTATTTCCTTTTATTTTTCTTCTCACGATTCTTCTTCTTCTTTTTTAACTTTCTTTTCATAATTCCATTTCCATGCAGCTAATTTTGTGCAGAAAAGTAAAATTGATGAGGCTAGAAAACTTAATATCAAATTAATTAAAAAGAAATTTACATAAGGTTGCTGAAAGTAAAATACAGATATAAACTCAACATAAAATTAAAACACAGCACATAAAATTATAAAATTATAATACTACGTAGTTCATACATTGATTATATGTATTTAACTTTTAGTTATAACTAGAACATCTCCCGCGCGATGCGCAATAAAAATATTTTTTTTAAAAATGTAATATTATAGATGACCATTTCTACCAATTACTAATAAAATAAAATGGAATTTGAGGTTCTAGAACATGATTTTTGAGACAGTGTGATGAAGTCATGTTAGAATCAAATTTTGCAATCCTAAATGCACCTATTAGGATATCAGAATGTCATGTAAAGGAGTTTGTTTTATTTTGATATTTTCTATTTATTTTCGTCCAATTAGCAATTTAAAGAAGTATTATAGATATAATTAGTCAATCTAATTAAAAATTATGTGATTGAAGTCAACAAATATCGAAAAAATTACGTATTAATCTCTTACATTTGAAAATTATCAAGTACTAATTAACATGTTTTTAGAGGGAAATTGTATTGTATTATAATATTAATAAATTAAATGCATAACCTATATAACTATACAAAAATTTTCAAAAATATCATTTTATTTTTCAGTAATTAGGCCTTCAATTTTTTAATTTATCAGATTCATACGCTGTTCTCTTTTTAGCAAGTATGTGAGCGTCCATACAAGTCCATATAGTACTTTGTTGTTGTTGTTCCAATTTATTCATTGTCTTTCCATAAATATCTAGATTTTTGCTATACCAATTTCACTTGCTATATACGCACGTAGGTTTTATTGAAGGAAGATATACGTGTCTATAAGTTTATGATTGTCTACGTAAACAGTTAACTGATTGACTATGTCCGATAAGCATGGGCTGAAAAGAGCTATCAAAAATATCAAATTGCTGTTAGGAAAAAAAGAAAAAGAAAAGGGAAAAAAATTAAGAAAATTACCAAATGTTTAAGTTATTTAGTTTATCTTCGTATAAATAATTCAATAATGCTATTTGGCCATAATGTGGCCGGCCACACAACAATATTTTTCATATTTTTTGTAATTTTAAAAATTGTAAATGATAACAATAATTTATTAATTTCATATTTTAATTTAAAAATATTTTTTCCCCCAAAATTACATATTTTTTTCATTTTTTAGGTAAAAAGGTAAAAAAAATACTTTAAAATAGTAAAAATTATCAAATAATTAAATGATTAATTTTAAAAAATACGTAAAAAATACGGAGTATCACTTTTTGAGTATTTTATAATCTAAAAAAGTTTGGCATAAATATATAAATTATTTGATATTATAAAAAATAAAACAAGTTAAATTATGGCCGGCCACATTATGGCCGAATAGCATTATCAATCCCTTTCATGGAGATTAACGTGGTGCAGCAAGTCAAAAGGATTATCCGGTCGTCTTCTTCTTCTTTCGACTGGGAGTCGCAACCGGCAATTAATTGTTAGTTGCAACATACCAAGTGATCGACTTCTTATCAATTGATTTCACTCTTCAATTCACACCAACCTGTCATATGGTAAAGGGAGACAAAATATTTCTATTTGTGGTGACTTATCACAATAATATAAGTTACAGTATGAATCGATCGCATGCAAACTTCTTGAATTCAAATAAAGTATTAAAGCTTTCGCTTCAAATCGTTTTCTCAAACACACACACGAGGAAGAAGAAGACGAATGAAGAAAAAAAATTAAAAAATAAAATAAATAAATAAATAAACTTCCTCATTTCGTGTAAATACCTATCATTTTGCAATCAGTTGATAATTGTACATTGATGTCATCGATACTCCTTTGATTGGAATCTGCATGGTTGCTGCCGATTTCGAAGAGGACCTCTAACTGTGGTCGTAAAAATTAAAATCCAACATTTATTTATAGATCTAAACTGCTCATCTCAAAGGGTTGTGCCCATTCATAATTTTAAGGCAAATTTTTCAAAGGGTTGTGTCCATTCAAAAATAAGAAAAATATTTCGTAGCGTTAAAATGCTTGGGAAAAAATAATAATTAAAATTTAGTTTTTCAATTAGAAATGAAATTACAAAAATGCCCCACGTACTTGACTTTTATATAGTATATAGATGTAATCTTATGTGTTTAGGAATTTAATGAGTTAAATTTATACCTCTATGTTCAATTTATTTTCTTTTACATTTTATTAATGATATGATAAATAAAAGAGAATATTCTTAAAGATTCTTTTTCTGCTGCATTTTTGTGTAAACTGATGGAGATAAATTATTGTTTCTGCTGTATTTTTGTATTAAAGTTGCTGTATAATTGAGCAATCCCTTGGAGATGCTTTCAGTGTAATATAATATTTTCATTGAAAAGTGGTTATAAAACATAACTATATGAGTGGTACGGTTATAAAACATACAGAACTATCTTGAGTAACTATCTTGAGTGACTATTTGTGATTCTCCTCCTATATATTTTTTGCCTCTTTTTTATTTTTTTTTTATACAAAATCAAAGTTAAGTCTCTATTGTATACACTATACAAGAGTCTTTCTAAATATTTCGCTAAGTGTTAGATTCAATACGTAAATTCCAAACTATTCTGGGAAGCCTCTGAAACTCAACGTAGAAAAATGCATAACGAAAAGGGCCTAAAAAATATTGATACGTGTCTCAACATTATCTCTTCTCTGTCCTTTTATGTGGCATTCTTCCAATTAAAATTTCCTTAAATATTCACGATTTTATGTATTAAATTCTCCTATAAGTATAAGAGATCACTATCGCTAATTGAGGTTAATTAGTATTTTATGTCTCATTCTCAAAACTACGTAGTTTTGAGTTATTAGTATTTTAGCTTAATTCAACTCATTCTCAAAACTACGTAGTTTTGGGAACGGGACACAAATGGGACATCATTTTCGGGACAGAAGATCCCATCTGCAAAAATTAAGGTTTTTGGAGGAAAAAAATGTTTGACACTATCTTTCTTTAGATAATACATAGATTTACTTTTAGTAAGTTTAATTTTATGTATTTTCTTTTTTCTATTTTAATGAAATAATTTCCCATATAATTAATCTATTTTAGGATTAGGAAATAATTCAAAATAAAGTCTTTATTTTGGTTTGAACTTTCATGATCTTTGCTTCGATTAAATTGGTTAATTAGTTCGGTTTACAAATTGCACTATAATGAAAGTGACTAGTTAGTTTAGTATAGATTGAAAATCTCAAAACAAAACTGATTTTCATCCAATTTGGGACATACTGTAATATATTCGGCTTGCAATATTTATTTAGTTTGGTCGAAGCCTTAATTATATTAAATGGAAACACGTGAATGCATTAAATTTAGTATCACATGCATGGCTGGGACGCGGATAACCATTACTCTACGCCCACTCTATTCTATTGCTCAAAATCCCAACTACTAATAATATTGCCAATTCGGATAAGTATGAAATTGAGTCCCAACAATAATAGTACTACATCCATCTCATATAAATAGTCCCATTTGAAAATGGCACAATAGTCAATGAAGAATGAAATATGTGGATCTAATTAATTATGAGGAGAGAGAGTTAATTGTAGCCAAGTATTCTTTGTCATTTAAGGAAATGAGACTAATATACGAGATATACGAAAACAGCAAATGAGACTACTTATATGAGATGGAGGTAGTACTACAAGTTAAAAGAAGAAAAATAAAATAGGTCGCGCATGCAAGTAATAGAAGACACATTATATACATCTGCTTCACTTGGTATCTCCGTAATAACTTCCGTATTTTCTAACCGTGTATCAAATTTCATTTTTTTTAGTTCTATGCATTTCATGTCAGCAATTTTAGTTTAGTTGGGTTTATAATTAATTTTTTGTGTTTAATTTCTTTTTTATTAATAAAATATGCTTGATAAATCTAAAACTAAGGTATATAATTAAAAATAATAATTTTATTTATAAATGATTGTTATTATGATTTTTAATATTTACAATCACTTTAGTCTCTTAAAAAATATAACAAAACTAAACAAATTTAATAATCTATCTTTCCCACTTATATAAAGATAGTTGACTGAGACAAAAAGACAGTAAATTATTAATATATGAATGGGACGGAGGGAGTATTTGGTACACGATTGAAACGCAAAAATTATTTAGACAGAGTAAACCAACTGCATTTAGTTCAAAAATAAGTTGGCAGTTGAGTTATAGTGGACCACACCTCGTGTAAGTAAATTTTCAGTATAAATAAATATACCAATAAAGTCATGTTTGATTTGTTAGTATTGCATGTACTGGTGATGATGGGTGCAGTTTGTCGATTTGTAGTTTGTTTTGTTTTAGTGATTTTGTTTGTGGATTGCTTGGTTTTAGGTGAAGTTGGTGAGAATGAAGAGAAGTTTTTGGGTAAGCCCTTTCTACGGAAGCCGAAGCCGAAGCCGAAGCCGTTTCTGAGGAGGGGCTTCGGTGGAGGCGTAGGGCGTGGCATTTATAGGAAAAGGTTTAAGCGCGGCTTTGGTGGCGGTGGCATCGGCGGTTTAGGCGGTGGAGGAGGTTTAGGAGGTGGTGGGGGTTTGGGTGGTGGTGGTGGTCTAGGAGGAGGAGGGGGTGGTGGTCTAGGTGGAGGATCTGGTGGAGGGTTTGGAGGGGGAGCTGGTGGTGGTGGAGGGCTAGGAGGAGGAGCAGGTGGCTTTGGTGGTGGCAGTGGTGGCGGTTTAGGCGGAGGATATGGAGGAGGTGGTGGTCTTGGTGGTGGTGGTGGCTTGGGAGGTGGTGGTGGAGGCGGCTTGGGAGGTGGTGGTGGAGGTGGCCTCGGTGGTGGCGGTGGTTTGGGCGGCGGCAGTGGCTTTGGTAGTGGAGGAGGTTTCGGAGGTGGCGGCGGCCACTAGACCCCCGGTTTCATTGAATTTCTACTAGTTGGGAGTGTGTGCGAAATCAATAGTGGTTATACTAATTGGCTATTATGTAATGGATGTTATAATCATGGAAATGGATTGTGCCAAAATATGTTATTTAATTGGCTCTAATACATATTTAGTGTTTCAATTCTTTGTGGTTCGACTCACTATTGTATGTACACTATTTCTTTCTTTTCCTGCTTAATTATGTGTGCCGTTTTATTATCATGTCCATCTCCAATTAAAATTATAATACTTGCATATGCACATGTATATATATATGCATTACATGTATAGTCTAGCAATTTTTTTTTATATATCAATTTTGGTGGTTGTTTTGCAAATTTCTTGTGGTGTAATATGATAATATATAATGCTACATTCTTAAGAGAGTGCATGGATTATTGTCCACAAACATTTATATTTAATTGAATGGATGAGATCATCGGTCTTCATTTATATGCCTCTATTTATATGTATCAATCGTGTATCGAATATTTATTTTTATTAAATTTTTTATTAGTTTTATAATATTTTTTATTAAAATAAAAAATGAAATATTATAATAAAATGAAATAAAAATTTGAATAATATATTAAACTACCCATTCTAATATATAGAGAAATCAATATTTACCCATAAACTTAAAAAGCACAAATTCTACACACTTTTAAATATGCTCACTTTTATGACTAAGTCAACTTATACTTTTTATTACCTCTATCTCATATAAAAGTAGTCACATTTGTCATTTATGTCTATCTCATTTATTAGCCTCATTTTCTAAAATGACAAAGAATACTTGGATAGAATTAAATTTATCTCCTCACAATCAATTACAATCACATATTTTCTTGGGGCAAAAATCTATATACCTATTATGGTTAAGAAAAACACTAATATACACCCTACTATAATAAAAACACCAATATACCCACTTTTTACCAAATGGGACTAAAATACCCCTGCTATCAGTTTTTTGAAGGAAAATTGGATTTCAAAAATCTGCCCCAGATTCTCACCTAGGGCAGCGTGAGAGACGATTTAACTCCTCCACCACTCTCCAACTACCCACTCTCATCACATTATTTCCGCCGGCGGAAATCTCTTCTTCTCTCCTCTCTTCTTCTCTCCTCTCCTCTCCTCTCTGTTTTTGCAGTTCTTTCTCGCCGTCAACTCCTCCACCACTATCTCTACAAGCACCATCCCTCTCGTTTACCCCGCTGCACAAATCATCCCAGCAAAAATATGTCAACTGGAACTCGAGGCAGCAAACGAAAGCGGAATGCTGAACCCATCGAGTTGTCGCCGGAGAGAACTGAAGAACCCGTCGCAAAGGAGTCGCCGAAGGGCTGGAAGAAAAGCGGCTACCCGTTCATTGATGAAGAGGTTAGAAACTAGGGTTCTGAACACCAAAATTGAATTTTGGTGTGCAAAACCTAGGGTTTACTGTTTTCCAACCTTTGTTCTTGCTTGGGGGGTTTGATTTCTTCCTGGGTTTGAGTATCAACTGTACAACACCCCCCCCCCCCCCCCCCCTTTTGTAATGCATGTTAAAAATTCGATAGATTTGCTTGGGGGTTTTGATTTCTTCCTGGATTTGAATGTTGTTCTGTTTTGATAATGAAGAGGAATAACAGTCTTTGTTTGGTAAGAATGTTGTTCAGTCTGGCAATCGCCCTAGGGTATAATGAAAATGTTATGTGCATTATCAAAAAATATTGTCAGAATATGGAAGTTTTTTTTATTAACAAGTCTTCGATTGCACAAATTTGCTTGTAAAAAACTGGAAGCTTATGTTCGGTTGTTTTGATAAAAAAAATTGTTCTTATTGGTGATGTTCTTCGTGGTTGTAAGAATCTGTATTTTTTTGTAAGAATGTAGGTTTTTCTAAAAAAAGAACTGGTGATATTCTGCTGTAAATATGTTGTTTATAGGGAGAATCTTTTTTTTGGTAAGAATGTAGGTTTTTGTTGGTAAGAACTGGTGATATTATGATCTACATATGTTGTTAGTAAGAATGTAGGTAGTTTTTATAAGAAGAATCTGTTTTTGTCTTTAAGAATGTAGGTTTTTATTGGTAAGAACTGGTCATATTATGATCTACTTATGTTGTTAGTAAGAATGTATAATTTTTTATTAGAAGGATATGTTTTTGTTTGTAAGAATGTAGGTTTTTCTTGGTAAGAACTTGTGATATTATGATGTAAATATGTTGTTGGTATGAATGTTAAAGTTGCTATAGGGTGAATATTTTTTTGGTAAGAATTTAGGTTTTTGTTGGTAAGAACTGGTGATATTATGATCTACATATGTTGTTAGTAAGAATATAGAAGTTTTTCTAAGGAGAATCTTTTTTTATGGTAAGAATGTAGGTTTTTGTTGGTAAGAACTGGTAATATTATGATCTACATATGTTGTTAGTAAGAATGTAGGTAGTTTTTATAAGAATAATCTGTTTTTGTTTGTAAGAATGTAGGATTTCCTTTGTAAGAACTTGTGATATTATGATGTAAATATGTTGTTGGTATGAATGTTAAAGTTGCTATAGGGAGAAACTTTTTTTTGGTAAGAATGTAGATTTTTATTGGTAAGAACTGGTGATATTATGATCTACATATGTTGTTAGTAAGAATATATAAGTTAATCTAAGGAGAATCTGTTTTTGTTTGTAAGAATGTAGGTTTTTCTTGGTAAGAACTGGTGATATTATGATGTAAACATGTTGTTAGTAAGAATGTTTATGTTTT
This sequence comes from Thymus mandschuricus, assembly GCA_029379335.1. Lineage (NCBI taxonomy): Eukaryota > Viridiplantae > Streptophyta > Magnoliopsida > Lamiales > Lamiaceae > Thymus > Thymus mandschuricus. The sequence goes on along the minus strand of CM057082.1, from coordinate 6,735,241 downwards.
TCTAAGGAGAATCTGCTATTGTGTGCTGAATGTTTTTGTAAAACGTTGTAGGTCGAATGGAGGTATGAGAGGTTGGAACTTCTGCCTATGTTTAAAAAGGTTATTCCAGCAGGGTACAAATTGTTGGCTGGGGAGGTTAATACATTGCTGACAAAGAAACTGAGTGTGAGAATGACAAACTTAATTAGAAATTCATGTATGAGACAATTCACTAGGCTGGATGCGTCAACAATACGGTGCGGGAAAATGATGCACTATGTGGTTTGTCACCAGGTATAATAATTTCATATTCTTACATTAATCATACATAATTAAATCCATGCTATTGGTAATACTACTTTAGTAGAAAAAGATTCTTACTTTCTTGATTTCTGACCAGGTTGTTCCAGAGCCTAACTTTGATCCAACGTCTTTGTTTTTCAAAATTGGGAGGAAAGTTTTGAGGTTCTCAAGAGTCGAATACGCTTTGGTCAGTGGACTCAAATTCGGGCCTTCTACCTTCGATCCATACGCAGAGCAAACACTGCCCCCTAACTCTACTTACGAACGACTGTTTGGGGCAAATCCAGGGACACGCCTTTGTGATGTCCGTAATGCTTTTTTAGAAAGAACGTTCACGGTTCAGGGGAAAGAGGTGGAGGCAACGCCCGAAGACTGGGTGAAGCTGTCGAAGCTACTTTGCTTGGGGTTCGCCCTTGGGGTCGATACGACGAAAAAAAAAATACCGCTTTGGATGTGGGTGTTGCTTGAAATTGAGGAGGAGTGGGAAAACTTCCCATGGGGGAGTCTATCATACCAGGTGCTGCTAGAGGCTATAAGGGGTATCCCGAAGAAGGGGAAAGCAAAAATGAACTACGGGATCAAGGGGAATACAGTGGCTTTTTGTGTGAGTATTGTTATTTTTTTGTTTACATTAATTAATAAAAGATGCTTTATCTAACTTCTGCAATTTTTTTTTTTTTTTTTGGTGAACAGGCTTGGATTTTTGAGGCATTTCCAACCTTTGGTAAGGTTGTTGGCCTCAGGGGCAAGGATACGCAGATCCCGCGTTTCGTTCAATACTCCTTCGTCAAGGAAAGACGTTATCCGAAGGACGACGAAATCAAAGAGGTATGTTTTGTTAGTAAGACTTTATAATCCGATTGTTTGGGTAGACATTGAATCCTTACAGTAGCAATGTGCATGCAATGTGCATGAGAATGTGTTACCTTCTAATAATGTGTTGTTAATGGTAAAAAAATGTGTTTTATCAACTTTGGTAGGAATGTGTTTTAAAAAATGTGACAATTTATTGATGATTTGGTAGGAATGTGTTACTTACAGTTTGGTAGACATGTGATTTATCAACTTTGGTAGGAATGTGTTCTATGATTTACAACAATTTATTGATGATTTGGTAAGATTGTAGTATTTGTGGTAAGAAACTGTTATCGGAAATCAAACCATGAGAATGTGTTGGTAAGAATGTGTTTGTAAAAATTGGTCCATTTTTCATGATTTATGGTAAGAATGTGTTTGTGGTAAGAATGTGTTTGTAAAAAACTGTGGTAAGAATGTGTTTGTAAAAAACTTTGGTAAGAATGTGTTTGTAATAATGTGTTTGTAGTATTTGTGGTAAGAATGTGTTTGTAAAAATTTATCAAAATACTTATGATTGGTAAGAATGTGGTGTTTGTGGTAAGAATGTGTTTATAAAAAATTGTCACTTAATGTGATTATTGGTATAAATGTGTTTTGCAGGGGCTTGTTCGTAGGCTGAAGCCAACCGAGGAAGAGAAGCTTGAAGGATTCTGGATATCCTTGTCTAATGATCCAGAAACCAAGCCGTTTGCCTTCAAGTATGATCCCAGTGATGCCCTGAAGAAAAGGACGAGGGGGGGAGATGATGCAGATGCAGGGGGGGAAGATGAGGATGGGGAAGCACCAACAACTGAATTGGCAACTGTGAGCCATGCTCAGATCTCGGCAGCTGCGGAGACGGCAGCTGCTAATGCCGTTGGTAAGAGCCTTGAGCAGATGAAGCTCATGTTTGGTGAATTTGAAAAAAATCTGCTGAAGGGGCTTGCCAAGAAAGTTGCCAAGGAGGTTGGTAAAATTCTGCTGGATGCACCCGAGCCACACAATTACTACGAAGGAGGTGCTGGATACGGGGAGGACGAAGACATTGAGGATACACCTGTTGCAGCTCAAGGGGTTCCACGCGGGCTGGATGAATTTGTGGCCAATACTCCCGTTCAACCTATAAAACTTTTTGAACGCGGAGAGCCTTCTATGTTCTCTTTGGGTCTAACTCAAGAGAAAACATCAGAGAAGGCCCCACAACCAGCCATCGCAACAGCCCCTGCAACAGCCCAAGCAGCAGCCCCAGCACCAGCCCCAGCAACAGCAGCCCCATCAGCAACAGCCCCAACAGCATCAGCCCCAACAGCTCCAACAGCAGCAACAGCCCCAACAGCTCCAACAGCAGCAACAGCCCCAACAGCAGTGCAGCAGGTCGAAGGAATGCCATTACCTCTGCCGGAGGTGAATGAGCAGGTAAAAATTTGAAAAAAAAATCTGATGGGTTTAAGGACAAACAATGGTTTACATTTGTGTGGTTTTTTTTTTTTTTTTTTTGTTTTTTTTTTCCTATTCCAAAGGGGATGTTACTTTGGACAATTTTGCGTTTTGTATCTTTTTTACATAAAAATATGTAATTTCTGTTGCATTATAATTCGAACGTACGAATAGTATGAATGTAATCCTTCGTACCAATATCACAATTTCCCATTATTATTAATGTGGTGCGCTAAATGGTACGGAGAACTACTTCTTACCATTCGCACCGTAGAATTGCAACAGGGATGGTAAGAATTAATTTTAATTCTTACCTTCCTTCGAAATATTTCTCATTACATTCTTACCAACATGGAATGAGTGAGTATTAAAACAATGGCATGGAATTCTGGAACAGGAAAGTTTCTTGACGGACACACAGATAGATCGGGAGTACGATAAACTTGAGATCGTAGAAGCTGTGGAACAACACCCTGTCTTGCGAGGGCACACAAAGAGCGTTCGACCGACAAGGATCATGTATCCTTCCCGAGTGTGTCGTAGTCCATTCCTAAGGGAAGACCGGCGTCCAGCTCCCGACAAATTCAGAACTTTCTTACAAGATGCAAATGAGTTGTAAGTTTAGCATTAACATTACAAATGAGTTTATTATCATGCTTGCATATATAGTATTGCTTGGATTGGTACCTTGACCTGTTTCATAATGCAAAAAGATGAACACATACACAGGAGAAACGTGGGCTTGCACGATGATGTTGACAGGAGGTTTTTCGAGCAAATTCTAAAAGAACGCAGTGTACTTTTGGAGGACCACGTGACTTCTTACCTTGGAGTAGTCTGTTCAAACCCAACACTTGCAGGGTTGCGCACCGTTGACCAAAGTATTGGCGTGACATGTTGTTTTTTCATGGTAAGAAAGATTAAATTATGTTAAAAACTGGTGTAAGGTATACATCCTTATCGTATTTACAAAATAAATCTGATTTTGATGTTTTGTGCAGTGTGAGGTTGAGAGTGTGTTTGAAACACTCCATCAAAAACCTGAATCGGGGGAGTACAACTATGACTAGTTCGACCCAAGTGTCGAAGAAAATATCCCGGATGAGGAAATGGAGAGGCTCCTCGTATTTACTAATGGGTCTTACCCAGCATGGGGTGAGAACGTTAAGGAGTGGATTGAATACGAAAAGGTACGAACACTATGACATATAATATAAAATATGTACTGTCCAAGGCATATAACTTTTTGGGTCTAGGTCGTTGTTGTGTGCAGCTTTGGATCTACTCAAAAAGATGATGATGATGGAATTAATGATTGGGCGACAGTGGTGATCGACATGGAAGAGCAGATTCTTACCATTCATGATCCAAGAGCATTCACATTTGAAAAGGAAGATAAGAAAATGAGGCTAAACACATTCTTACCAATGGCACGATTGGTGCCACAGATGATGAAGAAAATAGGGTACTTCGAAAAACACAACATGAGTACCCCACAATATGCACAGTGGGAAATCACCTTCGGCCCTCTTCAGGTAGGAATGCATACCGTGCAAAATTCAAGGAGGATACTGCTCTGTGCTGCCTGAAGTATGTGGAGAGATTCATAGGTCGGACTGACACAACTCATGCCCTTCGTACAAAGGAGGAGATTAAAGCCTACCGTTTCCACGTTGCAAAAACAATTTACTCCAACAGCACGGATGCCACAACAATTCCAATGATATTGGATGATCTTCCTATATCTTCTTGAAAACATGGTTTTAAGTATTTTTTGTAAATTAAACCCTCAAGTGTGTAGATCTGCCCTAGTCGTAGGGAAAACATGAAATTTTTTGTATGCGACTTGGTAAATGTCGTAAGAATTTGTATATTCTTACGAATGTTACCGTCGTAGTTTTTGGGTACAGTTATAACTTATTATAATTGATGGTGATCACGATATGTACTTACCTTCTTTGGTACATTAAGATGGAAAGATTCTTGATATAATCTTACATTCTGTTGTACCTGTTATCATGCATGAGTTTCTGATTGTTAGAGATGGTAAGATTCACGATACAATCTTACTTGATGTTGTTCCTGCTATCATGCATGACTTTATGCCTGTTATGGATGGTAAGATTCATTATACAATCTTACCTTCTTTGTACATCAAGATGGTAAGATTCTATATACAATCTTACATCCTGATATACCTGTTATCATGAATGAGTTTCTGCGAGTTGGAGGTGGTAAGATTCAAGGTACAATCTCACCAAATGTTGTAAATCAAGATGGTAAGATTCACGGTACAATCTTACATCCTATTTGAGATAGTAAGATTCACAATACAATCTTACGTCCTTGTTGTTCCTGACTTTATGACTGTTATAGATTGTAAGATTCATGATATAATCTTACCTTCTTTTGTACATCAAGATGGTAAGATTCAAGATACAATCTTACTTCCTGTTGTACTTGTTATCATGAATGAGTTTCTGATTGTTGGAGATGGTAAGATTCACGATACAATCTTACCTTCTTTTATTCATGCTATCATGCATGGCTTTAGCCCCTGTTATAGATGGTAAGATTCATAATACAATCTTACCTCCGTTTTTACATTAACATGGTAAGATTCACTATACAATCTTACATCATGGTGTACCTGTTATCATGCATGACTTTATGTCTATTGGAGATTGTAAGATTCAAGGTACAATCTTACATCCTGTTGAACATCAAGATAAAAGATTCAAGATACAATCTTACATCCTGTTGTACCTGTTGGAGATAGTAAGATTCACGATACAATCTTACCTGCTCTTATTCCTGCTATCATGCATGACTTTAGGCCTTTTATAGATGTTAAGATTCATTGTACAATCTAACCTTCTTTTTAACATTAACATGGTAAGATTCACTATACAATCTTACATCCTGTTGTACCTGTTATCATGCATGACTTTCTGCCTATTGGAGATTGTAAGATTCAAGATACAATCTTACATCCTGTTGTACATCAAGATGGTAAGATTCAATATGCAATCTTACTTTATGTTGTACCTGTTATCATGCATGACTTTCTGCCTATTAGAGATGGTAAGATTCGCGATACAACTCATTCTTGTTGTTGTTCCTGCTACCATGCATGACTTTATGCCTGTTGTAGATGGTAAGATTCAATTAACAATCTAACCTTATTTCTACATCAAGATAGTAAGATTGTATCGTGAATCTTACCAACTACAACATACATAAAGTCATGCATGATATCATGTATGAGTTACGGCCTATTGGATATGGTATGATTCAAGATACAATCTTACAACATTCTTAACAATCTTACAACATCCTTGATAATGCCTGATTGTTTAGGTTACATATAACAATATAACACAAAAAAAAGTAACCATACTAAAATGTAGTGGTTACACAAAAATGATGTGCGTACCAAAATATGTGACAAGATTGTTCACATATTCTCCTTGCACATCCGTCAGAAAAAGTAACCATACTAAAATGTAGTGGTAAGATTAAAAATAATTCTTACATACATTACTCAAACCTACGAGGATCTTGACACTTACGACGAGTGTGCCCAAGAATACCACATATACAACATTTCTTGGGATTGCGACGTCGCTTTACACTTGCCCCTTGTGGTAAGGGTTGCACTCCAGGTAACATCCTTTTTTCCCTCGGCCTTCCGGCTTGCTTTGGATTTTCAGGGGTACCTATATCCCTAGACTCAATTGGCTCAGGAATCTGCCAATCATTAACATCGGGTAGAGGAATGATTATTCCTGCATATATCTCACGCAACGTCTTTGTCGAGTAATAGGCGTTCACATAACCAATGGGATTTTCATTTTTATACCTGTGAAATTAGAATGTATTAGGAGATTTGTAAAATCTTACAGTATAAGTGTACATTCTAAGTATATTTCTTAACAATATTCTTACCAACTAGGTTAGCAATGTTATAAATGTTACCTAATTGCTGCGGTAGCATGCGAGCATGGAAAAAGGTCCAGTTGAAATTTTTGGCACGAGCACTCTCTCTTGCCTAAATCCACGATATTCCTATCACAAGCAGAGATAATGTTAAATATTAAATCAGATAAAGGTTGAACTCTCATCGAATTCCCTTTGGCAATTGAAAATCCCAATCTTTCCTCGGCTTTTTCAGACAACTCGTTTGCCCTCTCACCAGCTTTGATCCTACGCTGATAAAACCATTCTAATGTGAGATTACTTGCAAATTCCAATAAGGCAGTGATGGGGAGCTTCCTAGCCCATTTCAGACGCCCATTTAACGATTCAACTGCGTTTGATGTGCCAAATGCATACCGACGAACTGGACACTTGCACTTTGCCCATTTATTTGGACCGATGCCCATAAGCTTTGCGTAAGCACCTGGAAAGGACTCATTCAAATTATCCATAATCTCTTTGAAATCTTCTTCCTTGTATGCATTGGCAGCAGCTTGGAATATTTCAATGGCATCCACACCATAAGGTTTTAGATTACCCTGAATATGGTATGTGCACAAACCATGGGGGACACCTGCAGGTATGTAAAAACATTGATATTATATTTGGTAAGAATGTAATTATAATCTTACCTTATATAGTTCATGTGACAGGATGTAAGAAGCAATTTCATAACTATATTTGGTAAGAATGTAATGTATGATCTTACCTGGGAAAACAAATTCAACGGCGTTGTGTATACTAACATGTTGATCGGACACTATCAACAAGTCCTTCGGGGTTCCAAAACTCTTCCGTACATGATCGAGAAACCATATCCATGACTCGTCATTCTCCTTGTCGCCAACACCAAATGCCAACGGCACAATCTGTTCATTTGCATCCTTAGTAGATGCAACAAATAAAACACCCCTGTATGTCCCCTTTAGATGTGTTGCGTCAATAACGATTACTGGACGACATGCACGAAAAGCCCTTATTGAGGCAGCTAACGCAAAGTAACAATACTGGAATGACGAATCTTCAAGCGTCTGTAAATCAACTACAGAACCGGGATTCATATGCTGAAGCATGTAAAGATGTTTGGCAACACCCTACAAAAGGACAAAAAATGATATGGAAAAGAGTAATTTGTAAATACTATTATATAAAAAAGGTTAGAACTGACGATTTCTTACTTGAAATGACTTCTTATGATCTCCATATATTTTTTCAAAGCTCGGTTCTTGCCTTTTAAAGCTGTTGAATATTTCAATCGCACACCACACTCTCTTAAAAACTGACCCTGAATATCACGTGGCCTCACAACGAAACCATCCTCTGTCATGGAAGGCGCAACGTACTCAGCTATAGCTCTTGAAGATACTTTAGGTTCGACCCCAGCAGAGTTCATACAAGTGTGACCCACATGCTCATATATTTTCCATATACGCCCAAATGACTTACTTCGCAATGAGAAAACACAACTTAATTCGTACTTACACTGCGCATGATATCTACGTGAATCTGAAACATTGGTACGAAACTCAGCATGGTTTTTAAGATGGTAAGAATGTATTGCAGAAATCATGCTGTCTTTATTCCTGAAAAATGTCCCGGACTTGAGTTGGTCAATGTCAATGTGATATGATCGGATAGGGATTGCAACATGATCTAACAAAGCTGGTTTCGATGTACCAGCATTATTGGGCTGACTGGATACACGTTTGGGATTAGATGAAGAAGCCAATGGGTCATAACCACGAACGTCTAAAGCAAGCATATCATTTGTAGGAATAGGCATGGATGGAATGCATTTTGGAGAAGCATCGACATATAGAATTGGCATTTCGATCGTATCCAACAAGATAGACCACTCATAGTCGTCAGTCACTTTAAATCTCATAAATGAGCCTTCGTCATCTTTAACTAATGCAACTATGTCGAATTGATACATTGATTGGTCCTTCATCAAACGATCTTCAATCTTCGACAGCAAATCTATATACCTTAATCCACTACCTGGCATAGGTATGTACTCTTTGGTACCGCCTTTGTAGATATTGTTGCACCAAGAACCACCATGAACAGCAATCACATGAGGGTGCATTTTTCTGCACGAATACTGCAGTAAGAATATGGGTTAGTAACAGTTAGATGAAAAAACAAATAGACAATTAGAAACTTATTTGGTAAGAATATGTTTACAAAGTTAATTATTATGAATATGGTTAGAATATGGTTAGAATATGATTAAAAAAATTAGTACAAGCCTTAGTTGGTAAGAATATGATTACAATATGGGTTAGTAACAGTCAAATGAAAAAAAAATAATAATCAGTAAGAAACTAATTTGGTAAGAATATGGTTACAAGCTTAATATTTATAATATGGTTAGAATATGATTACAAGTTTATTTAGCATGAATATAGTTAGTAAGAAAAGTAATAAAAAAGTTGGTTTTTTAAATTGTAAGAACTTGAGTAACATTCTTAGATGGTATGGATATGGTTGTAATCTTATTTAGAATGTCTATAGTTTGTATGAATTTTAGTAAGAATTTGAATAAGATTCTAAGATGGTAAGAAAGTATGATTTTTTTTTCACAACCAACTTCAACATTTATTACTTGACATTTAATACTACCTTTACGAATTTAAGTAAGATGGTAAGATTCTACTGACAATTGTCAGAAAAACCTTAAAATTAAAAAAAACTAAGGTTGCAGAAAATCAACCCGTCCAACAGTACGCAAGGAGAAGAAGAAACGAGAAATTTAAAAATGAAACAACATATTCCCCAACAGTACATCGCCGTCGATTGGAAACACGTACCTCCGACAGGCTTCTCCGACTTTCCCAAGCTTTTCGGAACCCTAACTACGACTGCATCCCGTCGCCGGAGGAAACTAAAATGCGGCTGCTGAAACAGTCGAGCAGCCGCTAGAAAAAGAGGAGGAAAGACAGAGCTTACGAGATAGCTTATTTCCGGCGACGAAACCCTAACTCCGGCGACGGTACGCAAGGAGAAGAATAAGAAGAAGAAGAGAAAAGGAAGAGGAAAGAAATTTCGGCCGTCGGAAGCCTACCGCCGCCGTCTACATCAACCGTCTGGACGTAGAAGAAGAAGAAGAGAAAAGGAAGAAGAAAGAAAAGAGGGGTGAGAAAGAATGCAGAGGAAGAACAAAAGGAAGAAGAAGGAAGAGGAAGAAGAAAACTGGTGTGGATTGTAAGAAGAGGAAATTTGAATTTTTTTATAAGTAGGGGTATTTTGGTCCAGAATAGCAAAATATGGGTATATTGGAGTTTTTTTTATATTTTGCACAAAAGTGTAAAAACATATAAGGGAATAGGTAAAACACTACATTTCCTCTATTTTCTTCCCCATTAGCTATTGTGTCATTTTAAAATGGAATATACTTATATGGAGTACTATATTGACAAATTATACCTCATTCTCTCTCCTAATGGGCCACATTTTTAGTTTGTCAAAAGAAAAACTACCATTGGAGTGTGGAAACTAATTTCTTACCCAATTCAATTTTTCATATTTTTTCTTTTCTTTTCCTCTTTACCTTTTCTTTTTCTTTTTCTTTTTTCTTTTTCTTTTTCTTTTTCTTTTTCTTTTACTTTGTTTTTTCTTATTTTATTTCTTCTTGAATTTTTATTTATTCATAAGGAAGTGTTAAATGATTTTTTTTCGTTTCTTTTACAAGAATTATTTCTTTTTCTTTATTTTTTCCCTTATTCGTTTGTTTCGTTTCATGTTTCAATAATGCTTTCGAATAATTTTTTTTTCCAATAATGCTTTCAATAATGTTTGTCAATTAAATCATTTTTTTTTTTCAATAGTTCAATTAAATCATTTGCCAACATACATATTTTTCTTTCAATCTCTATTTTCAATTAAATCATTTTTTTAATATTTGTAAAGAAAGAGTAACGGTTATATTTTGCAACAGTTATATTTTAAACGGTTAAAAAAATATTATCCTCTATATATATATACACTTCAATCCATTTATATTTCTCACACACTTCTTCGTATTCCATATTTTCCCTTTCTCCTCTTCTTATATTCAAGATTAAAAAAATGGCAGATTCAAGCTCTCAAAATTCTTATTATAGCAATTCAAGCTCTCAATATTTTCAAAATTCACAACCTTATCAAACGTCTTACCCTCAACAACAATTTCCATTCAATTATCAAATACCACAAAATTTCCCTCAACAATTTCGACTCAACACCCCCGGGGGTTTGAATTTTGTTCAGCAATTTTCACTCAATTCTACAGGTGCTCCGTGTTATCCTCAACAAATGCCTACAATTTTACTCAGCAATTTCAGTTCAACTCGCCTGGTGGACCAATTTATCCTCAACAGATACCACTCAATTCTCCTTCTAGATCAAATTTTCCTGCATTCTCCACATATTCCACTTGCTGCTGCTGCTGATGTTGTCAAGGAAGTTCGTGATCCCGCTACAAAAGTCATTTGGATGCTCGATGAAGATGTTTAACTTGTAAAAGCTTGGTACAACACCAGCACCGACTCCATGATTGGTAATGAACAAAAGGAAAATGAATTCTAGAAGAAAATCGCAGATCACTACAATGTGTACAGGCCGACGGGCACTATTGAGCGAAAACCCTCTCAAGTAAAAAATCATTATTACAAATTAATCCAGATCTTAATAAATGGACAGACGTCTACAATAATTTCGGGAGTAATCGAGCTAGCGGACAAGGTGATGATGATGTATTGGAGTCAGCCAAAAATGTTGGAGAAACGCTGATCCAAAGAACAAGGACTTCAAGTTCTTTCACATATGGAAGGTCATCCAAAAAATGTGAGAAATGGGCACCTCAAGAAAGGCCACAGAATCCAAACAGAAAATCAAAGAATTCTGAAACAGACAGTCCATCATCTGTTGATACTGGAACACGAACACGACCAATGGGGCAACAAAGAGCTAAACGCCTAGCTAGACAAAAGGCAAAAGTCACATCTACAAGCGAAGAAGAGGGGTGGAAGCATCTGCAGGAGACTATGGTTAGACAATTGAGCCTTCAAGATGAACAACTCAAGCTCCAACATATTGAGTTTTGTAGTAGGGATACAAGTGGCATGTCTGAGGCAGAACTATACAATTTTAACATGATGGTAGCTGAAATCAAAGCTACATATGGGTGGAAATAATAATTTTAAGTGTTTAGTTATTTTTTTATTTTTTTTTTTTTGCTTTTAATTCTAAGTGTATTGTGTGATTTTGTAATATTTCAATTATAAATGTATTTGTATTATGTACTTGCCGACATCTTTGCAATAGTAATGTTAAAGCTTCATCTACCACAAAAAAATAAATAAAAAAATGTAAGTTGTATTCAACGGTCAAATATGTCAATCAACGGATAAAAATGTCACTTAAGTGTCAAATCCTCAAATAATGCATTTGAATGTATGGATAATTGCCGACATTTTTTCAATTATCACATGTATTCAATTTTCATCTACCACAATGGTCAAGTGGTCTTCTAACAATTAGTATTCATTGCATGGGAAAATTGACATCACTAGGCATTTGTATTATTGAACTTTTGGCTTTATATACTAGTTGTCATTCTTCACGAGATCACACTCAACTTTCATATTTCATTTCATTTCATCCATTCATTCATATCTAAAAAGTCTTCAAAAAGAAAATAGGAAAATGTCTAATATTCCTATTCAAGTGAAATTAATGAAATGTGGAAGAAATTCATCAGAAATGCAGCGACGGATCCAATCATGCGAGAGATGGTTGATATTGTTGGGAAATTATTAAAGATATATATTAAGGGGGAACCACTTTGGGAGTCTTAAATAAAGGACTTAACTATTTTGATTCGATCTCAAAACCCTCCCTGTACATCCTTAAAAGATTTTGGAGAGTGAAATCTTTTTATATTTTTAAAGAGAATCCAGCAAAATCCATAGACTTTTAAAGTTCATATTCTGTTGAATACCCTACAGATTTTTTAAGACTATAAAGTCTGCATTGAATACCTCGAGATTTTTAAAGACTTTATAAAATTTGAATTGAATACCTGCAGATTTCTAAAATCCATAAAAATCCAGCAGAATCTAAATAGAATGCACCCCCTTAATTTTGAATTCATGATAATCTAAATCAAATAAATGTATAAAATTAATAAAAAAAATAATTTTTCTTACTAAAGTCACGTGCTTACAAATGCCCGCTCGAGACTTGTTCATGAACGACTTGTCGTGGAAATGAACGAGCTGAGTATCGAAACATTTAGATAGTTTATACTCATATTAAGGAGTTCTTGGTGTTCGATTTGTGAAAAATTTATACTCATATCCAAGAGTTCTAGAGTGTTGAGAATTGTTAGAAAGTTTATATTCATTTCAAGGAATTCTTCGATTTGCATTTGAATTTGAATAGGATAGTTTATGCTCGTATCAATGAGCTTTGAATTTGCATTTAGAAAGTTTATGCTCTGATATAGGTGAAATTTACTTTGTTTTTATAACCAAAAAGAGTCGATTTTGTGTCTCGTTTGTGTAGTATTGTCTATGGTTTATATGATTTTCATTATATTGGACAATATTATGCTTTTGGGTGTTTTCTTAAGTTTTTAGGTATATTTCGATGCTAAAACCCCGAGACGAGACAAGGCGTGAAGATCGAAGATCAAAGTGCAAGATTTGAGTTCGAGAGAAACCCTCTCGATACCTCTCTCGATCGAGAGGTCTATCGAGAGGTCCATTCTGCCGCAACTATCGATCGAGAGCATTCTTTCATACCCTCTCGATACCTCTCTCGATCGAGAGGTCTGTCGAGAGGGGGTTCCAGCAGGGATTTTTCTCCTTAATTAATTAGACTCCTTTTTGGTTTAGGTTTCCTTATGTAAATTTATCCTATATATACTCCTAGCCTAGCATTGTAAACCCAATCACTTTATTATCCTTCATATTTTTCTAGCACATTATATTTTCCTTTAGAGTTTTATTCTTGTATTCAACATTGGAGCTTTTCAAGTTTATGCAAGATTCAAGATTCGACGTTCTTCGTTTGTGTTCAAGTTTTTCTTACCCTTTCTCTTTAATTATGTTCTTTCAATCTTTTGTGTTTATGTTTGTTTCAATTATGTCTAGCTAAATTTCTTAGTTGATTTTAGGGATTGAATGCCTAATTGAATCTATGTAAGTGTTTTGTTTGCAATTAGCCTTCCAATCTAGATGCATGTTTTCATGGTGCTTATTCTCATGCATGATTAATTGGCCACTAATTGTGTATGCATAGTTATGTTTATATGCCTTGATAGGATATTGCATAATAGATCTCATGAATACATGGTATGATCATTTGATTTGTCTCAATTGAGTTTGAATTATCATATGTTTGCATGTAATTGATTTGGGTGTCTTAATTGAATCTAGTTGATTATACCATTGATACTTGTTCTCTTTTGCACTTAGTTTGATGTCTATGTGTCCGAAAGGATATTAGGATCATATTAGGTGACGACTTGCATTGCTTTTATCGGGGTGTAGGTTATCTTTCATGTATCACATTTATTGGATTAAATTGGTTAATTGTATTTATTAATTGCTTGCATATGTTTAATTAGGTAGGCTTCCCTAGAATCAACACTTTTCCTTAATTGTTTACTTCCCTTATTTGTTTATTGCTTGTGTCCTAAGTTGTTTTATTTGACTAGTTATTTCCTTATTTATTTATTTCCTTATATGATTACTTGAGTTTTTATTATTTGCCTAGTCTATAAATACCACATCCTAAATTCCTAAAAGCCTAAACATCACATTAGTTCTTTAGTAGAGGTATTGTGTGCGTTTTCGACTTGTCAATCCCTGTGAATACGATACTCGTACTTCTTTATATTACACATTTTGTGTGGTAGAAAATAGTGCGATCATGCTCGTATCAAGGAGCTTTGAATTTGCATTTAGAAAGTTTATAATATGAATCTAACTTCACCAATTTATGATCTTTTTGAAATAAACTGAATTATTCTACACTTACCAAATTCCCCGCATGCAACTTGGCATTGAGTGAACTTCAAAAATGTACTGTACGTGTATCATTCTCGTATTAGGTCCACCAAGCTCAGGGCACTTGGCTTTGCTTCAAACTCAATCTAAGACTCTCAAAGTTGAATTTTCAATTTGTTATTCCATGTGAATGAAAACCCTCTAAATTGATTCATGATTTGCTTGCGATTGAGGAAAATAATTATTAAAAAAAAAAAAAAAAAAAGAAGAAGAAGAAGCAAAGCAAAGCAAAGCAAAGAAAATAAAATAAAAGAAAAGTAAAAGCAAACAAGCAAGCACAACAATGGGAGGAAAAATTGGCGTACGTGGGACTAAGATGGAATGTCAAAACCATGTTTTGAGTTCTAAGATGTGTTTTGTTAAATCGACTTTAACATATAAAAAATCAAATACTATCTAAAGTTACTGTAAATGATCAAATATTGATGCAAATAGATTACATCCATACATAAACGTTATTTTTTATTGGGCCGTTTATCATGTTTAGAACCTCTCATTTTTAAGGAAGTATATGTTACAATTAGTAAAAATATTTATTTACGCATGTTGGTGCCGATGAAACAAAACATGACATATGCATAATATACGTGGGACAAAGAACTTACATAGAATCATGATACACCATTTAATTCATCAACATATATATAGATAGGTATCTATAAATATAAATCACACAATTAACAGTCGTACAATTATAATTAATTGGGCCAGCATGAAATTAGTACGATTATATTCGTACAAAGAAAAAAATTTAAACAAAACTTATCAATGTAATTATAAAGCACATGCTAGTATAAGCCTAAATCTAATCCAATGAGCATTGGATTAGTGGCCACCTCCTCCTCCAAATCCCCCGCCACTACCAAAGCCACCACCTGCACCACCTCCCTCACCACCACCGCCACCGCCACCTCCACCAAAGCCGCCTCCACCTCCTCCTCCTAATCCACCGCCACTACCATAGCCTCCACCTACCCCATAGCCTCCATCAGCTCCAGCTCCAGCTCCGCCTCCAAATCCACCACCTCCTCCTCCGCCAAAACCGCCGCCGCCGCCACCACCACCCGCACCTCCTCCTAGTCCTCCGCCTGCACCGCCTCCAATGCCCCCTCCACCGCCAACACCTCCTCTACCTCCACCTCCTAAGCCTTCTCCACCACCAGCACCACCTCCTAACCCCCCACCTCCACCACCAAGACCACCCCCTCCACCAGCTCCGCCACCAGCAGCACCACCTAAGCCCCCACCTCCGCCACCAAGACCACTCCCTCCACCTGCTCCGCCACCAACACCACCAAGCCCGCCGCCGTACTTATGCTTATACCCTTTCTTGGGGGTCCCACGTCCCAAACCTTTTTCCGGCAACGACTTACGTGGGACATGCTTATGCAAGAATTTCTCACCGGCAAAAACCACGTCACCGACAAGCAAAACCACCAACATGAAACCAAGAACACGAATAGAAAATAAGCCCATTATCGCTCTCACAATGAAACCCTAATCGTCAAAACATGAAATGAAATTAGTTATTAACTTATTTATAGCCCACTAAATGAAAAATCATAACCACATGTTCGTCTATTTTATCTTCTTCAACTGTTCCTCCAACAATATACATTTCAAATAAATTTACAACTGCCAGAATCACTTTCTGCATTATTCATGACTACTTCTCCTGCAATTGGGTTTTTGACTTTAGAGTCAATAATTAATTTTTGGATTCATAGCCGTCCCACTCCATTGTTCATTTTCGAACTTTTGATAATCGTATCAAAGCTGGTGATCAAACGTATTTATATTAGCCATAGCCTAAAATGAATAAGATCTCCGATGTTTTCAATAATTGTTCGACAAAAAACCGTGTTAAAAATACTACTCCCTCCGGTCTTTTGAAGTTGAGTCGTTTTTTTTATTAACAATTTTGTCACGCATTTCCACGCTTCTTGACGATGGGTTTTGAAATTGACTTTTAAAGAATTTTTTCTTTTACGGCATACTACAACTGTCATAGTATCACGTAAAATAAAAAATTCTTCAAAAGTCAATTTCAAAACCCATCGTCAAGAAGCGTGGAAATGCGTGACATAATTGTTAAAAAGAAATGACTCAACTTCGGAAGACCGGAGGGAGTACTGTATAACTTGAAACTCAACAAGAGTTGGTTTTCTATAGGTATGTTTTGAGTTTAATAGACAAGTTATACTTGTCTAGTAGAGTATAATATACTTTGTAATTTAACTATCATACTTATTAATGAGATTTCTTGATTCAGTAAATTTCTTTTTCCATTTCCATCAGTCTAAATTCTCAAAATTAAGTTGAATCTAACCTTATTCTTATGCAAAAGAAAAGGAAAAACTTTTATCTGCTGTCTTCTAAGCAACATTAATTGGTCCCTCGCCTTTAATTTAATGCTGCAACTAAAAGAAGGCCCATTTTTTCAAATTTCATTGTGAAGATCATGTGATCGACATGCATCTTCTCCTTCTCAAAGGAAAAAAAAAAAAAAAAAGAAGAAGAAATTAATTAAGATGTAATGTATATTTTCCATTTTCATTCAAGTTTCGCACCATCTCGTTATCTTTGTTTGATAGGATCTCCTGTCATAATTGGTATGTTAGTCCTTTTGTGTATTCGGTTGGTTTTGACTTAAAAGACTGATTTATTTTCTTTATATTGTTTTGATTGGATTTTGTGTGGGTTTTGAGTAACTTTTATTGTCTTTGTGTTAATTTGTCTTTCACTATTCTTTTGTTTTCTTTCCTTTTGCCTTTCTGTTTATTTTGTGGGATCGAGAGGATATATTTGACACTTTAGTACTCTCGGTTCCACATTAATTGTTCTACTTCTTTAATTGAATCGTCCCACATAAATTGTCAAACTTTTAAAAATGGAAATAATAACATTTACATTTTGATATGATCCTCTTAACTTTCCCTTTTAATAATGGGTCTAAAATCTCGTTTCGAAAATGATAGAACAATCAATATTGAAATGATAAGTATCACGATTATTTATATAAATTTTATGTATAAGTTAAATGTTAGACATTTGATGTATAGCCTCATTAAATCATCTATAAATATTTTATGGTATTTTATTGTTGAAAACAGGTATAAATGTTAGATTTGAAATCTTAAGTTTCAAGTAATATAATTTGATGTATCAAGAGAACAAATCTTAGTTTCAAGTAATTTAATATGATGTATCAAGAGAACAAATCTTAATATGGATGAATGAACAATGAATACGTTAAAATTTACGTTTGGAATTTTATAGTCCCACATTGAAAATATATACAGTTGTTGGAAGCTACATGAGTAAAATGCCAAATCAAGTGTGTTCCCTTGATGCATTTTAAGGTGTACTGGGCTTAGAATTTTGGACTAAACTCAACAACATACGAGGAAGATGCAAAAGTACCGTTGAAGTCTACCTTCCACCGTAACCAGGGCCGGTCCTGACAAAACAGAGGCCCGGGGTGAAATAGAAAAAATGGGCCTCCTATCGATTATCATAAACACATAATAGTAGTATATATTAAAAAAAAAAAAAAACGTCCAAAAAAAGGGTCTTTTCTAGACTTTTTTATAACCTATTCTTTTTTGGATATATATTTTTTTATTTTAAAGCTTTTAAAAATATCTTTTTCAACAATTAAACATAATTGTAATTGTCAAACCATTCAACATTTTTTTGCGATAATTATGCTCTCATTTAAAATTTTAACGTTGTGAAATTCTTAAAGGGTGCTAAATCTACAAGCATAATGAAGAAGATTGACTAGAGGTGCCCACGGTTCCGGTTCCGGTTCTAACCGGAATCGAACCGCCGGTTACGGTTCCGTCGGGGGAGGAACCAAAACCGAACCGCCAACACACGGTTCCGGTTCCGATTCTGGAACCGCCGGTTCCGGTTACGGTTTCGGTTCGGTTCCGGTTCTAACCGGAAAAAACCGGACTATTATTATTATTATTATTATTATTATTATTATTATTATTATTATTATTATTATTATTATTATTAATTTAAAACTTTTTTATTTGATAATGCTTTGACCTTCTTTCAATTATATAGGTGTTCCTCCTACACTCTTATTTGCTATTTTTCATTATGGGACAACTTTATATGTTTTTATAAGGGTGTCACTCTTCTTAAGTTTGATAGTTTTTTCAATGTGGGAGAGTGAGATATGCAACTCTTCTCATAGTTTGGGATGTGTTAGATATCACATATCGAAGAAATAAGAAGTTTGAGAAGTGTAATACTCTTATAAAACAATAAGCATATCTCAAAATGAAAAAAATAAGAATGAGTGTTTGAGAATTGAGAGTAACACTTATATAATTGAAAAAATTCCAAATTTTATATATATTTAGTTATTATTTATGAAGTTTAACAAATAATGTTATATTTGTTTAGAAATTATATTTAAGAAAAAAAAAATAAATAAAATTTATATAAATTGAGCGGTTCCAAATTTTGGAACCGCCGGTTTGGAACCGGAACCGGAACCGAACCGCCGGTTACGGTTCCAAGCCTTAGGAACCTTAATCGAACCAACGGTTCCACCGGTTCCTTTTCCGGTTCCGGTTCCGGTTCCGGTTTTAACCGCCGGTTCCGGTTCTTTTGAACACCTCTGGATTCTATGAGAAATCTTAGCATTTTAATCTTATTCATATTTTAAAAGTATTTATTAATAATTACTCCCTCCGTCCCACTTCACTTGTCCTCTTTCTTTTCGGCACGGGATTTTATGCTTAGTGTTAAATTGAAAAAGTAAGGGGTCCACATCAAAAAGTAAGGGTTAATTTTTACCTTTTAAGGAAAGAGGACAAGTGAAGTGGGATGAACGAAAATAGTATTGAGGACAAGTGAAGTGGGACGGAGGGAGTAGTTGTTTAGAAAACTTAAAAAGTTTATAAAAAAAGTTGAGTCTTCTATTAAGAGTTGAAATAGAAAAAAAATTGTGTTAATGTGAAAAATGAATAAAAGAAAAGAAAAAGAACGCAAATATATCCAATGCTTTCTCCAAGAAAATAATTTAAAATATACATTGTATCTAAATTTGTAATGTTGGACTCAAAGTACTACGTATTATCTAAAAAATAAATATTACATAAAATTCTAAAAGAAAAGTTTTGTATGTTGGACTCAATTTTAAAATAATTAAAATAAATTTACACGTAAATAAGTAAGTATAGTGAATATACTCCAATAATATTGAGATTAGACTTGTAATATTAATGTATTTGAAAATTTCCAATAAAATTAAAATTAGCAAATGTAGTATAATCTAAAATAGTAAAATTTGGAAAAAATATGTTATAGTGGAGATTTGAACACAAGACTTCTTAGATAAAAAAGTAGAAAACTTAAGAATAAGGGCTCATCCACCAGGCTACATAGTTAATTTTGAGATATCTTTTCTAAATTTTAATATATATATAATAGTATACAAAAGGATTTTGGGGCCCCGAAAAATCGTGGGCTCTGGGCCGTCGCCACTACCGGCCCACCCTCAGGGCTGGCCCTGATCATAACCGTGCACATATACAGGGAAGATGCAAAAGTACCGTCCAAATCCATCTTTAGCCATAATTGTGCATGTGTACGTCGCAATAGGCGCACATCGCACACGTGCATTGTCGTGTCGCGAAGAACTAAGGAGTTTTTTTCTTTTTCGAAAATGGAATCGTATAAGGTGGATCAAGAGGACTAAAGCGTGTGTCGAGCTAGCACACATAACGCAGTTGGGACCAACCGATTCAGTCATTTGATCGAAAGGGTGCCATTATCTGAAATAGGCATGTAGCTCGCTCAAGCAAAGGCCGAACTACCGGAGCCATTTCTTTTTCAAAAATAGAATAGGAGAAGGTAACCTAAGGCTTTGTTTATCGACAACCCCACCTTGGGATTGTTCACATGTGGACAAAGAACTTTATAAAAAAGAAATTGTAAAGGGAAATAAAACTAATCAACCGGGTTGTCATAAAACTCAATACTGCAATCACCATGGTCCAGTAATGTATTGCCACATGTCACATTCTTTTTCCTTTTTTTTTTTTGAGAGGCATTAATCCGCACAAGTTATATTGTTTTGATTGCTTTGATGGCCACTTGTCACTTTTTTAGATAGAATGAAATGTGCTTTTCAAGAAAAACATTATCTACATATATTTGCAAATAAATCACTATAAAATAAATAAAATTTATACTAAAATTCATGATTTAAAATTACCTACAAATAGAGTAGTGTATTGTGACATATTTTGAGTACAAATAAAAAACATGTATGGCAAAAGTTTGGGCCCGATAATTCTATACGTAATTTGTTTCTATTAATTGTAATATGTGTGTTATCAAGCATATAAATTTAAACGATTTTTCTATCTTATTTCAAATAGTACGTATTCATTTTGAAAGTATCAAGTGGAGTATGACTTGGGGTTGCACAGAGCAAGCCTCTGTGAATGTGTTTGAGTTATGCAGCGGAATGAAAGATATAACTAAAACACGAATACGATTTCCACAAGATAATTTATATATATTACTCGTAGTTGCCTCAAGGCCAACACGTCAAGTGAATAATGAAAATACAAGTCGAGACAAAGACAATAAAAACTCTAGAACTAGTCTAGAAACTCTCGACTACAAACTATGAAAACTATATGAAAAGAAAACTCTCTCTACAAAATCTGTGAATCCGTAAATTCATCTCAAAGCCAACTCCTATTTATAGAGAGTGTTATGCTTGATGATCAAGAATAATTAGTCACTAACAAGAATGGCTGAAGACTCGTTCAATAGCCATCAAGACCTTTTCTTCCACCTTTTTTGTTGTAACAGAGAAACTAATCTTCCCCTCTTTTCTCTAATATTTGTTGAACGAGAATTGGTCAACTATCTTCATGCTTGACTGAGTCCAACACGAATTATTTGACTAACTCTACGAGCCACGCCACGTTCCACGTCACTCTACGTTCCACATCAGACATAGAAGAAAGACAAAGAAACATGGAATCAACGATTCCTTCAAACTCCCCCTTTCTGTAGCCTTTCTTCACAAAACAGAGAAATTCTCCAATTATGCACCACACGTTCATATCAATTCATCAATTCCATCAACTCCCAACTCAATTTATCAAATCATCAATTTCATAAACCAACAGCAAGGACAACAGGACTCAGCAAGACTTTTGCATGACAGCAAGACTTTTTCATGAGCATAAAAAAGCAGTCAACATGAGCATCAAAAATCATCAACATGAACATCAAATCTCTAAACTCCAAACACAGCAATGGAATCTCGACTTGTATTTTCATTATTCACTTGACGTGAATATTTTGGCCTTGAGGCAACTACGAGTAATATATATAAATTATCTCGTGGAAATCGTATTCGTGTTTTAGTTATATCTTTCATTCCGCTGCATAACTCAAACACATTCACAAAGGCTTGCTCTGTGCAACCCCAAGTCATACACCACTTGATACTTTCAAGTGGTATCAGAGCCGACACTCGATACACTGAGTGACGGTCCTGGTACGGGCTCGCAATGGATCTCACGAACCCCATGTTCAATAAGCCATTTATCCTTGATGGCAGCAATTATCCCTTGTGGAAAGTAAGGATTCGGCACTTTATCAAGTCCATTGATGCTAGAGCTTGGGCTCACGTTCTTGAAGGATGGTCTCATCCGAAGGTTATAGACAACGATGGTGATTCCGTTCGAAAGCCGGTCAATCAATGGACGAGAGAAGAGAACGAAAGTGCCACGTTTAACGACAAGGCGCTCAACGCAATATTCTCCCTAGTGGACGTGCAGATGTTTAAGCTCGTAAAGAATTGCGAATCTGCAAAGGAGGCGTGGGATATTCTTGAACTGCACTGCCAAGGTGACAAAGGAGTAAAAGAAACTCGAATTAGGATTCTCACCACCAAATTTGAGAATCTAAGAAAGCAAAGTGATGAATCCGTAGGGGACTACTGCAATAAAATTCTTGATATTGCAAATGAATGTCAAGATCTTGGAGAAACAATCCCTAACAAACGACTGGTTTCTAAAGTAATTCGCACCCTTACTCCAAAATTTCACCAAAAAGTCACAGCAATCACCACCGTAAAAGACGTAGAACGATCGATTTTACCACTGTAATGAATGATCTAAAGATGTATGAGATGGATCTTGAAGAGTCCGAAGTGTTCTCATCGAAAAAGAACATCGCATTATCAGCGGCGTCCGAATACACTCCTCCGAAAGCTACTCCATCTGAATTTCGAGATGAGGAATTGCTTGGTGAAGATGGTGAAGATGCAGACATTGCTCTTATAGTACGGAAGATGAATGCACTTGTCAAAACTTTCACCCAAAATAGATATCAAGGAAGAGGACGAGTGCAAGGTGGAGCTGATCCCTCAAGGAAGAACAATTCTCTGGTGTTAAAGGAGTTGCCGGATTCACCACCGAAGGCAGCCATTCCTCCAAAGCGAAATGCGTCAGACTCATTTAGATATGGGCCGAGAGATTATTCCAAAATCCAGTGTAACGAGTGTCGTGGTTTTGGTCATTACGCAAATGAGTGTGCTAACACGTTTCGCAAGCGAGGGAAGGTGGTAAACTACATTTCTCTAAGTGATGATGATGAACAATTTGAATCCGAAGCACAAATGAAGGAAGAAGAAACTCCATCTGCTGCTATGCTGACTACAGTGGATTCCTTTGTGGATTGCTCTACAGACTACTCTGATTTGTTCTGTTTCACTACTTGTGTGGAAACGGAAGAGACGGCCACGCCCGAACTTGAGGAGGATGCTCTCAAACTTTTAATGGAGTCAAAGGAATCTTATGAAGAGTTGATGATCAAGATGAAGAAACAAATCAGACTCTCAGAAGACCTTGGAAAAGAGAACGTGCAACTCAAAGGAGAACTCGTGAGACTTGAAGCCATGCTTACGAAGAAAGATGCTGAAATTGGTAAGATCTCAAGCGATCTCTCGTATGCAAATGTTAGATTTCGTAAATTGAATACTGGCTGTACTTCACTAGATGAAATTTTGTCAATTCCACACACCGTAAAAACGGGTCTGGGGTACGATAAGTGTGAGACAATGGTAACATCAACAAATGGAAAGCCATTTGTTAGAGCTAGTAATTCTTCACATGAATCCTCGAAGACAGCACGACCTAGAAGGAGCTATCATTGCCATTTTTGCTGGGAAATGGGACACATTCGCCCTTTCTATGAGAGGTGTAAAAACGAACTAGCTAAGAGACAAGCACAGTTGGACAAAGAAAGAAGTAAAAAATCTCTCAAATTTGTTCCAGTCAAGTCTGAAAAGAAAAGCAAGGTATGGAGACGAAAGGAACCTTCCTCAGTATGCAATATAGTCTTTACACCCACTAGCTCTCATGCAGGGGGAGCGTGGTATTTTGATAGCACTTGTTCTCGACACATGACTGGAGATCGAGCTCATCTAGAAGACTTTAGAGAGATAAATGGAGGAATTGTTACATATGGGAGTGGAGATAAGGCCAGAATCACCGGAATTGGCACACTAAGTATCGAGGGTTTTTCTAAACATAAAAACGTGAGTTTTGTGGAGGGTCTCATCGCGAATCTCGTGAGCATCAGTCAGTTATGTGATGACGACTTGCTGGTGAAGTTCAATAAAGAGGCTTGTGAAGTATACACTAAAGATGGAGCCTTGGTCATGACTGGAACTAGATCCAAGAATCATTGTTATCGTATTAAGGGGGAGCAGTGCTACTCAGCAATTACGGATGACTCGATTTTGTGGCATCAAAAATTGGGACACACCAACTTTCGGAATATGAAGAAGCTTCAAACTTTGCAGTCAGTTCGTGGGCTCCCAGAATTGAAAATGAAAATCGATGATGATTTTGTCTGCGGTGAATGCCAAAAAGGAAAGCAAGTTCGATCATCACACCCAATCATGACATCAACGGAACGGCCATTCTCTACTTCAGCATCGTTTGAACTCCTTCATATGGATCTTATGGGTCCAGTAGAGATGGAGAGTTTTGGTGGGAAGAGGTATGTGTTTGTTTTAGTTGATAATTTTTCTCGTTATACTTGGGTTAGATTTTTACGTGATAAATCTGAAACATTTAAAGTATTTAGAGATTTATTTGTGAGGATCCATACTTCTTTCCATGTTAAAATATCTCGTATACGCTCCAATCATGGGAAAGAGTTTGAGAATCAAATGTTCACTGACTTTTGTCTCAAGTACGGTGTTATGCAAGAATTTTCAGCTCCAAAAACACCTCAACAAAACGGCGTTGCGAAGAGGAAAAATCGCACTTTACAGGAGATGGCCCGAGTTATGTTATGCTCCAGCAAGCTGTCGAAGGTTTTCTGGGCTGAAGCCATAAATGCTGCATGTCACATTATCAATAGAGTGAATCTTCGAAAAGGAACGACGATGACCTCTTACGAGATTCTCTATGATAAAAAGCCTAATCTCAAATATTTCCATGTTTTCGGATGCATTTGCTATGTTCTCAGTGATCGTGAATATCGCAGTAAGTTCGACTCCAAAAGTGATAAGGCTATTTTTCTAGGCTACTCTCTCAATAGTCATGCATATCGTGTCTTCAATCTTCGAACCAAGAATATTCAGGAGAGTGTTAATGCTGTCTTTGATGATCACACCTTAATTGGCAAGAAGATAGAAGAGGATAACGTGGAACACTATGTTGAAAAAAGCAGTTCAACTAATGCTTCTCCAGTAGAGCAAGGCACGGAGCAAGGCACGGAAGAAGCCACACCAGCTGCAGAAGCTTCTGTGGAAGTTGCAGCATATTCAAGAAAAGATGCAGAAGCTCAATCTGAAGAACTCGTTCAAGGTTCTCATCATGAACGAGGTGCTCCAACTTATATTACCAAACGACATCTGTTTCACCAAAAAGTGTTCGCAATAGAACGAAATCCTATCGTAGCACTAGCAAGTAAAACCCAATGTCGAATCTCGAAGGAAAACTTTGCAGGGCAATTAATTATGTAGTAAATCCTAATCTAGCCTAAATCTAGGAAAGCAAGTAAAGAAGAATTTGGGGTTTTTGTTTTAAATCCTAGGCAAGAAAATAAATAAAAGCAATAAATTAAAGCAAGTAAATAATCTAATCTAGAACTTGAGAAATAAATCTAAGAATTAAACTAAGAAAGCGATTAATCTACCTAGGCAAGAATCGAAAGGAAAGCAATAAAGAAAGCAATAAAGAAAGCATAAACTACTCTAGACATGATGAATAAAATCTGGAAATTAAAAGGCTAATTAATCTAACTATGAAAGCTTTGAAAAACGAGAGAATCGAAACTAGAAAAACGAATCTAAACTTTAAACTAGAAATCGAAAGAACAAAATTAAAACTAAGCACATTAAACGAAGCAATTAAAAGAACGAATCTAAAACTAAAGCAAAGCAATTAAAGCAAATAAACGAAAGCAATAAAAGAACTTACGAGAAATAAACGAAGACGAAGAACGCGAATTAAATAAAGAAGTCTTGAATTAAACGAACTAAGAATCCGGATCCGAACAAAGTAAAGCTAATCTAGAGAATTTTAGTGC
Organism: Thymus mandschuricus; assembly: GCA_029379335.1. NCBI lineage: Eukaryota > Viridiplantae > Streptophyta > Magnoliopsida > Lamiales > Lamiaceae > Thymus > Thymus mandschuricus. The sequence goes on along the minus strand of CM057082.1, from coordinate 6,709,052 downwards.
TGAAAAATAAAGCTAACTAATGCTAAAAACTGATAAAAGATGTCCAAGATGTTACAAAATTCGTCCAAGGCACTAATATATATACTAGGAAGAAAACCTAGTTAAATAAGGAAACACAGCTGGACGCCGACATCTGGACGATCGTCCAGATGTTGAATGAAATCTGGACGGACGTCCAGATCAGAAACTGGATAACCTCTTCGCGTGTGTTTGGCCGGTCGTCCAGATTGTGAAGGAAATCTGGACGGTCGTCCAGATCAGGTACTGGCACGTTCGCGCGCGACTCTCTTGTTTCGGCCGTATCTTCCTCATTCGAACTCTGAATTGACCTCCGTTTTCGCCTATGTGCTCCTATCGAACCCCTCTTCGATATAATGCTTTCATTACATCCAAAATGAATCTTCAATAAAATCATGAGAGATTAGAACTCGAGGTCAATGATTGCTCAACAACCTTTCTTCTCGTTTTCTTCTCGTTTCCGCCCTTTTCATCCTACAAGTACCAAAAACTCCAAACAAACGAATCATAGCCAAAAGACACACTAAAAGACACGAAACACAATGAAAACGAACATGAAAACACAACGAAAAACCTAACAACTAAACACCAATCAAAATCCCCCACACTTAGAGCTTTGCTTGTCCTCAAGCAATATAAACATACAACTTAGATTCAATCCAAACAATTCAAATCATAGAGCATTTAATCATCGGAATCGACAAACTCAAACGAGGTCACTTTAATCCCAAGTTACGATCAATCATCATCAACGAACTATGTGGCTTATAAATCGACCCAAGCAAGAGGAAAAGCAATGATACACACATCTCACAAATATCTAGATCACCACAACTTTAGACGTCTAGCCTACTTCCCCTTTTTATTCAATACATAAACAACTCTCTTTTTTTCTTTTTTTTTTTTACACAAGTGAACGTTTTTGGCACATAATTCACTAGGTTTAATCATCGATGGGTCACATCGAGCCTCCTAGTGCGGTTTCCCGTACCCATTGTCAAGAGGGGTAGAATGCCTACGAACACATTATTCTAATATACACGAGTATCATCTAGGACAAAGTTCATGAAATGTGATCATTCGAGGGTCTCTCGAAGCCTTTTCATGTGGTTTCCCATGCTCATTACTCTAGTATTTTCATACGTTACAAGTAAGAGGAGCAGAATCCTATCAACTCTTTTATTCACATATAAACACACTACTTTTTTTTTTTTTTTTTTTTTCCTTTTCTTTTCTAAGGGGAAAGTAAACTAGCAATCCAAGTCGCAACAATCTAGATTTATCACTCAACCAAAAATCATAAATCATTTTCCTCAAACTCAAATCAATTCGTGCCCCACAACTCATCGAATCATAATCAACAACAACTCAAGATTAAACCAACCTAATTTATGCTCAAATCAATTCCAACAACTAAAGATTCCATCGTTGAATCATTCACATTGATCCTAAGTTACATGCTTATAGGGCTCAAAAATCAAACAAATTCCTAAGTGAGGGAACATGAGGACTCGATCAACTAGACTCGATCAACAAGACAACAAAACCACAAAAACTTCATGCCAAAAGTTCAAAGACCCTCCCCCACACTTAAAATCAAGCAATGTCCCCATTGCAAGAAAATAAAAAGGAAAGGGATAAAGAGAACTTATCGCAATATGACGAACACAAATACCCAAAATCTCTAGAGACTCCAAGTATCACCTACAAAACAAACACAAAACAAAACACAAAAGCGTAAAATCAAACAAAATAAAGAAAGCAAAATAAAAGACTCAAAACAAAACACGAAACAAGGCTATGATCAATTGAAAGGACTTTGGAACCGGGGATCTTGCCAACGAGGATCGTGAGGAGACCAAAATCGGGGATCATTCGGGTTCGGTTTGAGCTGAGGTAGAGCCAATCGAAAATCAAAAACTGCCTGGCCCACGGTTTTGGACGATCGTCCAGATTTCCTAAGGAATCTGGCCGATCGGCCAAATGAGAAACTGGGTGATCTTGGTTACACGGATTTGGACGATCGTCCAGATTTCCATAGGAATCTGGCCGATCGGCCAAATAAGAGGCTGGATCCTCGACGCCAATTCCTGCAAAAACACCTAACTAAAACGAAAAATTAAAATTAAACTAAAACAAGAAAAATTATGAAAAATAAAGTTCTAATTTTTATATTTTTTTTTACGTGGGTTGCCTCCCACCAAGCGCTTGTTTAACGTCATTAGCTAGACGAAGGATACAATCAACCTAAGCCCGTAGCGCCAAGTGACGTCTTGATGCTCCTTGCGACACACTCACACTCCCTCCTCGAACAATCTCGAAGATCCAAAACGTGGTCAACATCAACTCTTGACTCCCCCACACTTGGTTCGAACTTCTTTTCCAACATCTTCGAGTTAAACTCTGCAAGAAAAGATGTTCCACAAATGGTGAGGTTAGAAAGAAAAGAATTAATGATCACTTCCTCATTCGATTCATGTATCGAGCTGTCCTCTTCATCATCCTCCTCCAAATTCCGTAGAAATTCTTCGATTATGTCCTCTTCTTCATCCACACAACTAAAGAATTCGTCTTCTTCAATGGACTCTTCTTCGTCAATGAATTCTTCAATAATTGCTACCCTATCAGAAACCTCACAAACATTTTCCTCAACACAAGGGTTAGCAAGCTTAACATAAGAGCATAAATGAAAAGATGAACTAGGAATAGAAGGTGATTTTCCAAAGATCGAAAATGTTACCGAACCTCCTTCACCGGCCAAGCTCAATGTGCCGGTGCCTACATCAATCCGAGCTCGAGTAGTGGCCATAAATGGTCGTCCTAACAATAGAAGATGTCCGGTTGCGCTCTTAGCTCCTTTGCCTTCATGAAGCACAACAAAGTCGGTAACGACTCGAATTCCACCAACAAGGATAGTGACATCTTCCACAACTCCCAAAGGACTGCTCACGGTGCCGTCTGCTAGCTCAATGCGCATATCGGTAGCTTGAAGGACTCTTGAGCTCATCTTCTTGAAAATAGAGTACGGCATCAAGTTCACCGCAGCTCCTAAGTCCATCAATCCTGAGACGGTCTCTCCACTATCCAAAACGATGCTCAAGTCGAAACCTCCCGGATCTCCTCTTTTTGGAAACGAATTGATAGGCTCGAAATCCTTCTTCTCCTTCTTCACAACACTCTGAATAGGTGGAGCATACGGGTTGAGCGTCTTGTTTTTCACACGACTCGGAAAAGGAATGGGAGGAACATAAGGGTTGAAAGTCTTGTGGAGAACGGGAACATCCTTCTTATCATCCTCGAACTCCGTGTGCTGTTCGTCGGTTTTGGCCGATCGGCCAGATTCTGGCCGACCGTCCAGATCACCTCCTGGACGGGTTTGGCCGAAGGTTGTTGCCGGCGTTCTCGGACCGTTCCATCGAGGGCTCGGGCCCCGTCTATCTCCCATGGGCCCTTGGGGGGGCCTCGGAACTCCATTGCGTTGTAACACCGTGATTGCATGAGCTTGGTGAGGTGGAACGGGATGAACATATGGAGGATATGGGGCTTGCACCTCGTTGGCTTGTTGTGGTTGAATCCCTTGGCTCGGAATTCGCCCCGGTTGTTGCATCAGGTGCATGGAACTAGAAATTTGGCCAATGGCCAACTCGAGCCTCTTTATGTTCGCATCAAGTGCATGGAGACGATCCTCATCGACGGGAGGCTTTTGTGGAGGTCCTTGAGGACGAGAATTTGGGTATGATGGTGGTGGTGTAGGAGTAGGTTGAGGGGGGTAGTATGGAGGTGGTGGATAGTATGGATTGGGAGGATATTGAGGAGGAGAATAATATGGTAGAGGTTGAGAGTAGTAGGGATTTTGAGGAGGGTAGGGGTTATTATATGGAGAAGGGCGACGATATTGAAAATTCGGGTTCGTACCTTGCCCTTGGGGTGGTGGCATGTAACCTTGGGCAGCATATACATCGGCTCCTCCTTCATAAGTGGATGCTCCCATGTTGTGGCAAACCTCCTTGATGTGTCCCAACTCTCCACAAATCTCGCATTTGTCCGGCTTCCTCTCTTCCTCCTTCGGGGCCGGTGCACTTTGCTTAATCTTCAAGTTCTCGAGATCCCTATACATGTCGGCAATTTGCTTCTTCAAATCGGGGCTCATTGAGATTGCACTCGCCTCCACTTTCCTTGACCTAGCTGATTTTTGTTGAGAACTCGCAGCGAGCGTCTCGAATATCGTCTGCAACTCGTCAGCTGTCTTGACCGCTATGTTGCCTCCGGCCGAACTGTCCACCATGAACTGACAAGTCTGGTTGAGGGCGTCGTAAAAATATTGCCAAAGCAACTCCGATGCCATTTGATGATGTGGGCATTGTTGAAGTAGCTCTTGGAACCTCTCCCATGCTTCGTGAAACGACTCATCGTTGTCTTGGGAAAAGTTCATGATCTTCGACCGCACCTCTTGAGTCTTGCGGTTCGGGTAGTACTTAAGCATGAATTTCTCACACACATTCCAAGTGGTGAGAGAGTTGGCCGGGAGCGCCAAATACCATGACTTTGCTCGATCCTTCAAGGTGTACGGGAAACACTTCATCTTGAGATTGTCCTCCGTGAGTCCCGAAAGTGGGAAAGTCTGAACCACCGTGCAAAATTCTCGGATGAATGTCAAAGCATCTTCGTTGGGCAGCGCGTGGTAGGACGGGAGCAACGCCATGTGGTGAGGTTTAAGCTCATGATTCCTGACCGCTTCCGTCAGGACAATCGCCGAAGTGGTGGCTGTGAATGTGGGGCGAGCAAAATCGCCCATGACTCTAGCTGCCATGGCTTCGGGCTCTGCAAATAACAAGACCAAAGAGAAGTCTTGTGAATCAATCTCCTCCTTCTCCTTCGCGGCTAAGATCGCTTTCCTTTGATGGATGTTGTCGAAGTAGGGCGCTAAACTCCTTTGAAGACTTCGGCGACCATGCATAAACAACACTCAACAAACGGGTTAAACGCACCGAGTGGGAGAAATAAGAAATCAAAGAAACACAAATAAAAATAAAAATAAAAATAAAACAAATAAAAATACTACACAATAAATCGCCTAAAGTTTTCCCCGGCAACGGCGCCAAAATTTGTTTCACCAAAAAGTGTTCGCAATAGAACGAAATCCTATCGTAGCACTAGCAAGTAAAACCCAATGTCGAATCACGAAGGAAAACTTTGCAGGGCAATTAATTATGTAGTAAATCCTAATCTAGCCTAAATCTAGGAAAGCAAGTAAAGAAGAATTTGGGGTTTTTGTTTTAAATCCTAGGCAAGAAAATAAATAAAAGCAATAAATTAAAGCAAGTAAATAATCTAATCTAGAACTTGAGAAATAAATCTAAGAATTAAACTAAGAAAGCGATTAATCTACCTAGGCAAGAATCAAAAGGAAAGCAATAAAGAAAGCAATAAAGAAAGCATAAACTACTCTAGACATGATGAATAAAATCTGGAAATTAAAAGGCTAATTAATCTAACTATGAAAGCTTTGAAAAACGAGAGAATCGAAACTAGAAAAACGAATCTAAACTTTAAACTAGAAATCGAAAGAACGAAATTAAAACTAAGCACATTAAACGAAGCAATTAAAAGAACGAATCTAAAACTAAAGCAAAGCAATTAAAGCAAATAAACGAAAGCAATAAAAGAACTTACGAGAAATAAACGAAGACGAAGAACGTTAATTAAATAAAGAAGTCTTGAATTAAACGAACTAAGAATCCGGATCCGAACAAAGTAAAGCTAATCTAGAGAATTTTAGTGCTGAAAAATAAAGCTAACTAATGCTAAAAACTGATAAAAGATGTCCAAGATGTTACAAAATTCGTCCAAGGCACTAATATATATACTAGGAAGAAAACCTAGTTAAATAAGGAAACACAGCTGGACGCCGACATCTGGACGATCGTCCAGATGTTGAATGAAATCTGGACGGACGTCCAGATCAGAAACTGGATAACCTCTTCGCGTGTGTTTGGCCGGTCGTCCAGATTGTGAAGGAAATCTGGACGGTCGTCCAGATCAGGTACTGGCACGTTCACGCGCGACTCTCTTGTTTCGGCCGTATCTTCCTCATTCGAACTCCGAATTGACCTCCGTTTCGCCTATGTGCTCCTATCGAACCCCTCTTCGATATAATGCTTTCATTACATACAAAATGAATCTTCAATAAAATCATGAGAGATTAGAACTCGAGGTCAATGATTGCTCAACAACCTTTCTTCTCGTTTTCTTCTCGTTTCCGCCCTTTTCATCCTACAAGTACCAAAAACTCCAAACAAACGAATCATAGCCAAAAGACACACTAAAAGACACGAAACACAATGAAAACGAACACGAAAACACAACGAAAAACCTAACAACTAAACACCAATCAACATCCTTTGAGTAATGTTATTGTAGATCTAAACGAAGGAGTTAGGACCAGACGAAAAGATATTCCCAACTATCACGAAATGGTGAATATGGTGTGTCTATCCTCGATATACTGTGAGAAGGGAATAGTGTCGTTCTTATCAGAGGTGGAACCAAGAAACGTACTAGAAGCATTGAAGGATGAGTTCTGGATTCAAGCCATGCATGATGAATTGGGTGAATTAGAAAGAAACAAAGTCTGGACTCTCGTGCCCAGGCCTCCGAATACAAATGTAATTGGAACGAAGTGGATTTTCAAGAACAAAACAAACGAGTATGAGCAGATTGTGAGAAATAAAGCAAGATTGGTGGCTCAAGGATATACTCAAGTAAAGGTGTGGATTTCGACGAAACGTTTGCTCCGGTCGCAAAGAATAGATTCCATCAGATTACTGTTGAGCGTTGCTTGCTGTTTGAAGTTGCAACTACATCAAATGGATGTAAAAGCTGCGTTTCTAAACGGAGTACTCGAAGAAGAAGCTTATGTTGAGCAGCCTAAAGGCTTTGTTGATACATTCTTTCCTAATCATGTATATAAGCTACACAAAGCACTATATGGATTAAAGCAGGCTCCTCGAGCCTGGTACAGCTGCCTGACGGATTTCCTACTTGAGCAAGGTTTCTATAGAGGAGAAGCAGACAGGATTTATCAAGAGAAGCAATAGTCATCTTATGTTAACTCAAATTTACGTAGATGACATAGTATTTGGAGCTACATGTGATAAGATGCTCAAAAATTTCATCGAAGCAATGTCGATTGCGTTTCAAATGAGCATGGTTGGAGAGCTTCATGACTTCTTGGGGCTGCAGATCAAGTATGCAAAGATGGAATTTTTGTATCTCAAACCAAGTTTGCAAAAAACATGGTGAAAAAGTTTGGATTAGAAAGTGCAAAATTCATGCGAACTCCTATGGGATCGAGTGACAGACTTAGCAAAGATGAAGGCGGTGTTGAGGTCGACCCCACGTTGTATCAATCTATGATAGGAAGTCTTCTCTATTTAACCTCTACGCGCCCTAACATTATGTTCAATGTATGCCTCTGTGCAAGGTACCAAGCAAGCCCCCGTGAGTCGCACATGAAGGTTGTTAAGAGGATAATCAAATATGTAGCTGGAACTACTTATTTAGGACTATGGTTCTCTAAGGATACGAATTTAAAATTGGTAGGTTATACTAATTCTGATTGGGGAGGTGATCAAGATGGAAGACGAAGTACTAGTGGTGCGGGCTGCTATTTGGGTAACAATCTCGTTTCTTGGCATAGCAAGAAACAAAATTGTGTGACTTTGTCTTCAGCCGAAGCAGAATATATTGTTGTGGGGAGTTGCAGTACACAAATGCTTTGGTTGAAAAGAATGCTTGAAGACTATGGATTGGAAAACGAAGGAATCACAATTCTCTGTGATAACACAAGGCAATTCAAATGACCAAAAATCCCGTTTTTCATGGCCGCACCAAGCATATTGAGACACGTTACCATTTTCTTCGTGACTTGGTTGAGAAGAAAATTCTAGAGGTATGTTTTCTCAACACCGAAAATCAAATAGCTGATATCTTTACTAAGCCCCTTGATTTTGAGAGATTTTCAAAATTACGAAACTCTCTCGGATTATGTTCCATATGATCAGCAGAAAGTGACGTGCTCCTCACTCGGCATTCTGTTAAATTTCATAATAAATGTGAGGAGTAGTCGCTAAAGATTGGGATGTTGATGGAACATTCCAGAGTTGGATTTTTGATTTATCGCATTTTTATTGGGATATAGCTTAAGTTTTTCTCTGAATTTGAATTTATTTGATATGGGAAATTTGATTTTTTCCCTGAATCTCGTTCCAATTGGGCTTGGATTGGTTATATTGTATTTCTTTAAATAGAGGGTGCTTCAATTATTTATCTTTGAGTTCCCATGGCGAACGATGAAGAGATCAAACGTTTGTCCCACGTTCTGAGAAACAACCCTACTCACCTCCGTTCTCTCCTATTCCAACTCACTTCATCGCCATCGCCAGATTCTTCTAAACCTCAAATTGAACCTCTCAACACAGTATCCCCTCCTACACACAGATTTTACTTTCCCCAATTCGCTTCTCCGCCAAAGCTCAAGTCTTCTCCGACGGGAATAGCTCCGATGGACACCTCTTCGGCGGCTTCTCCCTCATCCACAACACTGGGCATGCTTTCTTCACCAACAAATTTAATTTACAACTTTGTTGGAAGCGGAGAATCAGTGAATCAACATTCTCTAAATCTTCACGAAATTCAGGGCTCTCTACCGTAATCTCAACTCCGCCTAGAAGAACTAGAAGAAGAACCTACTCTCAACATTCTATTAGGAGGAGGATCATCAACTCCAAGCGGTGAAGATTCGGTGGGAAATAGCGTTGGTGTTGGTACACATCACGTAGCAGTGCGTGCATGAAAAAAGAGGAAGAGAACTCAAGACATTGGCTTGAGTCAATTGCTTGCTCAGAGGCGTTCGGGCAGAGTTCAAAACCGATCTGGAGACGGAGATAATAGAGCTGCTGCAGTCATTCCAAGGAGAGTATATTCCTCAACAGCCACGAAGCAGAAGAAGCAGAGTGTTCATCCTGCAGTAAAGAGGAGTACTCGTCCTGCAGTAAAGAAGGTGAAACAGGTTGTTTTTGAACCTGTGGTGGCTTTGCTTGGTGATTCAACGACAAAGGAAGAGAAGGAGGACTCTGATGTCGAAGCAGGGGAAGCATTCTCCGGGGAGTTCTATACGAAAGAGGTAAAATCTCGTTGGGATTGGTTCAAAAATAGGAAGTATAATTTTGAGAAAATAGTTGATATGAAGAACTTGCATGAGCATAGGCTAGACGAATTTTTGGAAAGGAGTGGATTGTTGAAGTCTGTTACATATGCTTCTCCCTTTGTTGCTGATGTCGTTAGGAAATTTTATGCAAATATGTCCACTAAGTTTACAAAAAGGTCCTCTCGTAAGTATGGAAAGGTCTACGTGAGGGGGAGGGTTGTGACGGTTAATCCTAAGGTCATCAATAAAATTTTGGAGCGTAAAAATTCGGCTAATTGTATTGTTAAGGATAGTTGGGATAGGATGGCACATATGCTTACTCATGGGAAAGGGGGGAAGTGGAAAGGAAATAGCTCGAGTCATAATCAAGAGTGTCGAGCTATCTATCTTTCAACTTTGTTTGCGTCTATTCACAAGTTGTGTGCAGCAAATTGGATCCCGTCTCAAAATACAACGATTGTACCCATGAATGCAATTGAGCTCCTATTCAAAGTTGGGAATGAGATGCTATAAATCTTGGGAAGTTGATTTTTGAGCAAATGGGAAGCCTGATAGCACAAGTTGTCTTTTGTTTCCTTCATTAATTTTTGAGATTATTAAAACTCAGGGAATCAAGCTCGTGGATGAAGATGGTTATACCGATAAGAGGCAACTGTGGACGGTGCATCCAAATCTATTCTCACAGACTCATTTCGTGGATCTTCCATGGAATGGAACAATTCCGGTGAAATTCGAGACAAGCAAGAAATCTGCTGTTGGATCAACACAAATTCCTTTGGTTTCTTCTACATCTTTTCTTTCAGATCAACTTATCTATCTCGAGAATGCGATTAAGTCCCTGCAGAATCAACTTGAGTGTGCTCAGAACCAGAAAATGAAGGTGTCACATCTCCTTTCTTCACAAAAAGGGGGAGACGAAGCTGAAGTGGAAGGAAATGAAGATGGAACTGCAGTGGAAGGAAATGAAGATGTGGAGGACAAAGAAGATGAACCTGCGACTGCTGAACAAGAAGAAGAAGGCGAGGTGGAAAAAGAGGATGGAAATGCAGAATAGGAAAAAGAAGCAAATGAAGTAACTGCAACAGCAAATCCTAACAGCAGCAACAACAGCAATTTTCAGATTATTTGCTGCTTTCAGATTCTAACAGCAGCAACAGCAGCAATTTTCAGATTATTTGTTGCTTCCAGATCCTCCAGATTCAACTCCAGCTTCATTTGCTTCCTTTTCCTGTTCTGCATTTCCATCCTCTTCTTCTTCTTCTTCTTCTTCTTCTTCTTCTTCTTCTTCTTCTTCTTCTTCTTCTTCTTCTTCTTCTTCTTCTTTCTGTTCAGCAGTCGCAGGTTCATCTTCTTTGTCCTCCACATCTTCATTTCCTTCCACTGCAGTTCTATCTTCATTTCCTTCCACTTCAGCTTCGTCTCCCCCTTTTTGTGAAGAAAGCAGATGTAACACCTTCATTTTCTGGTTCTGAGCACACTCAAGTTGATTCTGCATGGACTTAATCGCATTCTCGAGATAGATAAGTTGATCTGCAAGAAAAGATGTAGAAGAAACCAAAGGAATTTGTGTTGATCCAACAACAGACTTCTTGCTTGTCTCGAATTTCACCGGAATTGTTCCATTCCATGGAAGATCCACGAAATGAGTCTGTGAGAATAAATTTGGATGCACCGTCCACAGTTGCCTCTTATCGGTATAACCATCTCCATCCACGAGCTTGAGTTTTAATAATCTCAAAAATTAATGAAGGAAACAAAAGACAACTTGTGCTATTTTTTTCTGCCAGGCTTCCCATCTGCTCAAAAATTAACTTCCCAAGATTTATAGGCATCCCATTCCCAACTTTGAATAGGAGCTCAATTGCATTCATGGGTACAATCGTTGTATTTTGAGACGGGATCCAATTTGCTGCACACAACTTGTGAATAGACGCAAACAAAGTTGAAAGATAGATAGCTCGACACTCTTGATTATGACTCGAGCTATTTCCTTTCCACTTCTCCCCTTTCCCATGAGTAAGTATATGTGCCATCCTATCACAACTATCCTTAACAATACAATCAACCAAATTTTTATGCTCCAAAAATTTATTGATGACCTTATGATTAACCGTCACAACACTCCCCCTCACGTAGACCTTTCCATACTTACGAGAGGACCTTTTTGTAAACATAGTAGACATATTTGCATAAAATTTCCTAACGACATCAGCAACGAAGGGAGAAGCATATGTAACAGACTTCAACAATCCACTCCTTTCCAAAAATTCGTCTAGCCTATGCTCATGCAAGTTCTTCATATCAACTATTTTCTCAAAATTATACTTCCTATTTTTGAACCAATCCCAACGGGATTTTACCTCTTTCGTATAGAACTCCCCGGAGAATGCTTCCCCTGCTTCGACATCAGAGTCCTCCTTCTCCTCCTCTTTCGTTGAATCATCAAGCAAAGCCACCACAGGTTCAAAAACAACCTGTTTCACCATCTTTACTGCAGGACGAGTACTCCTCTTTACTGCAGGACGAACACTCTGCTTCTTCTGCTTCGTGGCTGTTGAGGAAGATACTCTCCTTGGAGTGACTGCAGCAGCTCTATTATCTCCGTCTCCAGATCGGTTTTGAACTCTGCCCGAACGCCTCTGAGCAAGCAATTGACTCAAGCCAATGTCTTGAGTTCTCTTCCTCTTTTTTCCTGCACGCACTGCTACATGATGTGTACCAACACCAACGCTATTTCCCACCGAATCTTCACCGCTTGGAGTTGATGATCCTCCTCCTAATAGAATGTTGAGAGTAGGTTCTTCTTCTAGTTCTTCTAGGCGGAGTTGAGATTTCGGTAGAGAGCCCTCAATTTCGTGAAGATTTATAGAATGTTGATTCACTGATTCTCCGCTTCCTACAATGTTGTAAATTAAATTTGTTGGTGAGGAAAGCGTGCCCAGTGTTGTGGATGAGGGAGAAGCCGCCGGAGAGGTGTCCATCGGAGCGATTCCCGTCGGAGAAGACTTGAGCTTTGGCGGAGAAGCGAATTGGGGAAAGTAAAATCTGTGTGTAGGAGGGGATACTGTGTTGAGAGGTTCAATTTGAGGTTTAGAAGAATCTGGCGATGGCGATGAAGTGAGTTGGAATAGGAGAGAACGGAGGTGAGTAGGGTTGTTTCTCAGAACGTGGGACAAACGTTTGATCTCTTCATCGTTCGCCATGGGAACTCAAAGATAAATAATTGAAGCACCCTCTATTTAAAGAAATACAATATAACCAATCCAAGCCCAATTGGAACGAGATTCAGGGGAAAAAAAATCAAATTTCCCATATCAAATAAATTCAAATTCAGAGAAACACTTAAGCTATATCCCAATGAAAATGCGATAAATCAAAAATCCAACTCTGGAATGTTCCATCAACATCCCAATCTTTAGCGACTACTCCTCACATTTATTATGAAATTTAACAGAATGCCGAGTGAGGAGCACGTCACTTTCTGCTGATCATATGGAACATAATCCGAGAGAGTTTCGTAATTTTGAAAATCTCTCAAAATCAAGGGGCTTAGTAAAGATATCAGCTATTTGATTTTCGGTGTTGAGGAAACATACCTCTAGAATTTTCTTCTCAACCAAGTCACGAAGAAAATGGTAACGTGTCTCAATATGCTTGGTGCGGCCATGAAAAACGGGATTTTTGGTAATTTGATTTGCGCTTGTATTATCACAGAGAATTGTGATTCCTTCGTTTTCCAATCCATAGTCTTCTAGTCTTCAAGCATTCTTTTCAACCAAAGCATTTGTGTACTGCAACTCCCCACAACAATATATTCTGCTTCGGCTGAAGACAAAGTCACACAATTTTGTTTCTTGTTATGCCAAGAAACGAGATTGTTACCCAAATAGCAGCCCGCACCACTAGTACTTCGTCTTCCATCTTGATCACCTCCCCAATCAGAATCAATATAACCTACCAATTTTAAATTCGTATCCTTAGAGAACAATAGTCCTAAATTAGTAGTTCCAGCTACATATTTGATTATCCTCTTAACAGCCTTCATGTGCGACTCACGGGGGCTTGCTTGGTACCTTGCACAGAGGCATACACTGAACATAATGTCAGGGCGCGTAGAGGTTAAATAGAGAAGACTTCCTATCATAGATCGATACAACGTGGGGTCGACCTCAGCACCGCCTTCATCTTTGCTAAGTCTGTCACTCGATCCCATAGGAGTTCGCATGAATTTTGCACTTTCTAATCCAATTTTTTTCTCCAAGTTTTTTGCATACATGGTTTGAGATACAAAAATTCCATCTTTCCTCTGCTTGATCTGCAGCCCCAAGAAGTCATGAAGCTCTCCAACCATGCTCATTTGAAACGCAATCGACATTGCTTCGATGAAATTTTTGAGCATCTTATCACATGTAGCTCCAAATACTATGTCATCTACGTAAATTTGAGTTAACATAAGATGACTATTGCTTCTCTTGATAAACAACGTCCTGTCTGCTTCTCCTCTATAGAAACCTTGCTCAAGTAGAAAATCCATCAAGCAGCTATACCAGGCTCGAGGAGCCTGCTTTAAACCATATAGTGCTTTGTGTAGCTTATATACATGATTAGGAAAGAATGGATCAACAAAGCCTTTAGGCTGCTCAACATAAGCTTCTTCTTCGAGCACTCCGTTTAGAAATGCAGCTTTTACATCCATTTGATGTAGTTGCAACTTCAAACAGCAAGCAACGCTCAACAGTAATCTGATGGACTCTATTCTTGCGACCGGAGCAAATGTTTTGTCGAAATCCACACCTTCTACTTGAGTATATCCTTGAGCCACCAATCTTGCTTTATTTCTCACAATCTGCTCATACTCGTTTGTTTGTTCTTGAAAATCCACTTCGTTCCAATTACATTTGTATTCGGAGGCCTGGGCACGAGAGTCCAGACTTTGTTTCTTTCAAATTCACCTAATTCATCATGCATGGCTTGAATCCAGAACTCATCCTTCAATGCTTCTTGTACGTTTCTTGGTTCCACCTCTGATAAGAATGACACTATTCCCATCTCACAGTATATCGAGGATAGACACACCATATTCACCATTTCGTGATAGTTGGGAATATCTTTTCGTCTGGTTCTAACTCCTTCGTTTAGATCTCCAATAACATTACTCAAAGGATGTCGTTTGGTAATATAAGTTGGAGCACCTCGTTCATGATGAGAACCTTGAACGAGTTCTTCAGATTGAGCTTCTGCATCTTTTCTTGAATCTGCTGCAACTTCCACAGAAGCTTCTGCAGCTGGTGTGGCTTCTTCCGTGCCTTGCTCCGTGCCTTGCTCTACTGGAGAAGCATTAGTTGAACTGCTTTTTTCAACATAGTGTTCCACGTTATCCTCTTCTATCTTCTTGCCAATTAAGGTGTGATCATCAAAGACAGCATTAACACTCTCCTGAATATTCTTGGTTCGAAGATTGAAGACACGATATGCATGACTATTGAGAGAGTAGCCTAGAAAAATAGCCTTATCACTTTTGGAGTCGAACTTACTGCGATATTCACGATCACTGAGAACATAGCAAATGCATCCGAAAACATGGAAATATTTGAGATTAGGCTTTTTATCATAGAGAATCTCGTAAGAGGTCATCGTCGTTCCTTTTCGAAGATTCACTCTATTGATAATGTGACACGCAGCGTTTATGGCTTCAGCCCAGAAAATCTTCGACAGCTTGCTGGAGCATAACATAACTCGGGCCATTTCCTGCAAAATTGTGCGATTTTTCCTCTCCGCAACGCCGTTTTGTTGAGGTGTTTTTGGAGCTGAAAATTCTTGCATAACACCGTACTTGAGACAAAAGTCAGTGAACATTTGATTCTCAAACTCTTTCCCATGATCGGAGCGTATACGAGAGATTTTAACATGGAAAGAAGTATGGATCCTCACAAATAAATCTCTAAATACTTTAAATGTTTCAGATTTATCACGTAGAAATCTAACCCAAGTATAACGAGAAAAATCGTCAACTAAAACAAACACCTACCTCTTCCCACCAAGACTCTCCACCTCTACTGGACCCATAAGATCCATATGAAGGAGTTCAAACGATGCTGAAGTAGAGAATGGCCGTTCCGTTGATGTCACGACTGGGTGAGATGATCGAACTTGCTTTCCTTTTTGGCATTCACCGCAGACAAAATCATCATCGATTTTCAATTCTGGGAGCCCACGAACTGACTGCAAGGTTTGAAGCTTCTTCATATTCCGAAAGTTGGTGTGTCCCAATTTTTGATGCCACAAAATCGAGTCATCCGTAATTGCTGAATAGCACTGCTCCCCCTTAATACGATAGCAATTATTCTTGGATCTACTTCCAGTCATTACCACGGCTCCATCTTTAGTGTATACTTCACACGGCTCTTTATTGAACTTCACCAGCAAGTCGTCATCACACAATTGACTGATGCTCACGAGATTCGCGACGAGTCCCTCCACAAAACTCACGTTTTTAAGTTTAGGGAATCCCTCGATACTTAGTGTGCCAATTCCGGTGATTCTGGCCTTATCTCCACTCCCATATGTAACAATTCCTCCATTTATCTCTCTAAAGTCTTCTAGATGAGCTCGATCTCCAGTCATGTGTCGAGAACAAGCGCTATCAAAATACCACGCTCCCCCTGCATGAGAGCTAGTGGCTGTAAAGACTATATTGCATACTGAGGAATGTTCCTTTCGTCTCCATACCTTGCTTTTCTTTTCGGACTTGACTGGAATAAATTTGAGAGATTTTTTACTTCTTTCTTTGTCCAACTGTGCTTGTCTCTTAGCTAGTTCGTTTTTCCACCTCTCACAGAACGAGCGAATGTGTCCCATTTCCCAGCAAAAATGGCATTGATAGCTCCTTCTGGGTCGTGCTGTCTTCGAGGATTCATGTGAAGAATTGCTAGCTCTAACAAATGGCTTTCCATCTGTTGATGTTACCATTGTCTCACACTTATCGTACCCCAGACTCATTTTTACAGTGTGTGGAATTGACAAAATTTCATCAATTTCAGCATCTTTCTTCGTAAGCATGGCTTCAAGTCTCACGAGTTCTCCTTTGAGTTGCACGTTCTCTTTTCCAAGATCTTCTGAGAGTCTAATTTGCTTCTTCATCTTGATCATCATCTCCTCTTTAGATTCCTTTAACTCCATTAAAAGTTTGAGAGCATCCTCCTCAAGTTCGGGCGTGGCCGTCTCTTTTGTTTCCACAAAAGTAGTGAAATAGAACAAATCAGAGTAGTCCGTAGAGCAATCCACTCCACAGTAGTCAGCATAGCAGCAGATGGAGTTTCTTCTTCCTTCGTTTGTGCTTCGGATTCAAATTGCTCATCATCATCACTTAGAGAAATGTAGTTTACCACCTTCCCTCGCTTGCGAAACGTGTTAGCACACTCATTTGCGTAATGACCAAAACCACGACACTCGTTACACTGGATTTTGGAATAATATCTCGGCCCGTATCTAAATGAGTCTACTTTGGAGGAATGGCTGCCTTCGGTGGTGAATCCGGCAACTCCTTTAACACCAGAGAATTGTTCTTCCTTGAGGGATCAGTTCCACCTTGCACTCGTCCTCTTCCTTATCGATTTTGGGTGAAAGTTTTGACAACTGCATTCACCTTCCGTACTATAAGAGCAATGTCTGCATCTTCACCATCTTCACCAAACAATTTCTCATCTCGAAATTCAGATGGAGTAGCTTTCGGAGGGGTGTATTCCGAACTGGACGCGGACGCCGCTGATAATGCGATGTTCTTTTTTGATGAAAACACTTCGGACTCTTCAAGATCCATCTCATATATCTTTAGATCATTCATTACAGCGGTGAAATCGATCGTTCCTACGTCTTTTACGGTGGTGATTGCTGTGACTTTTTGGTGAAATTTTGGAGTAAGAGTGCGAATTACTTTAGAAACCAGTCGTTTGTTAGGGATTGTTTCTCCAAGATCTTGATATTCATTTGCAATATCAAGAATTTTATTGCAGTAGTCCCCTACGGATTCATCACTTTGCATTCTTAGATTCTCAAATTGGTGGTGAGAATCCTAATTCGAGTTTCTTTTACTCCTTTGTCACCTTGGCAGTGCAGTTCAAGAATATCCCACGCCTCCTTTGCAGATTCGCAATTCTTTACGAGCTTAAACATCTGCACGTCCACTGAGGAGAATATTACGTTGAGCGCCTTGTCGTTAAAGGTGGCGCTTTCGTTCTCTTCTCTCGTCCATTGATTGATCGGCTTTCGAACGGAATCACCATCCTTGTCTATAACCTTCGGATGAGACCATCCTTCAAGAACGTGAGCCCAAGCTCTAGCATCAATGGACTTGATAAAGTGTTGAATCCTTACTTTCCACAAGGGATAATTGCTGCCATCAAGGATATGGCTTGTTGAACATGGGGTTCGTGAGATCCACTGCGAGCCCGTACCAGGACCGTCACTCAGTGTATATCGAGTGTCGGATCTGATACCACTTGAAAGTATCAAGTGGTGTATGACTTGGGGTTGCACAGAGCAAGCCTCTGTGAATGTGTTTGAGTTATGCAGCGGAATGAAAGATATAACTAAAACACGAATACGATTTCCACAAGATAATTTATATATATTACTCGTAGTTGCCTCAAGGCCAAAATATTCACGTCAAGTGAATAATGAAAATACAAGTCGAGACAAAAACAATAAAAACTCTAGAACTAGTCTAGTTACTCTCGACTACAAACTATGAAAACTATATGAAAAGAAAACTCTCTCTACAAAATCTGTGAATCCGTAAATTCATCTCAAAGCCAACTCCTATTTATAGAGAGTGTTATGCTTGATGATCAAGAATAATTAGCCACTAACAAGAATGGCTGAAGACTCGTTCAATAGCCATCAAGACCTTTTCTTCCACCTTTTTTGTTGTAACAGAGAAACTAATCTTCCCGTCTTTTCTCTAATATTTGTTGAACGAGACTTGGTCAACTATCATCATGCTTGACTGAGTCCAACACGAATTATTTGACTAACTCTACGAGCCACGTCACGTTCCACGTCACTCTACGTTCCACATCACGTTCCACATCAGACATAGAAGAAAGGCAAAGAAACATGGAATCAATGATTCCTTCACATTTAACTTTACTCGTTTTATTTAATTTGTAACTTTAAAAGTATGACAATTTTTTTTAATCGATATATGTATATAACTTTTAATTTTTAAAATGTAATAAAGTTTAATTATAGCAAATCATAATATAAAAATAATATATAAAATAAATTATATTTCAAGTTGGGTTGGGTCATTGATAAATAACTTATAGAATTGGGTTGGGTTGTAGATTGTGTAGATAGAAGATAAAGAAATCAATATTTTAATTGTTGGTTGAATTGTTGAATGTTGTGGATAAAAATAGTCTAAGACGACTAAAGCGCGTGTCGAGGACACTTACCACAGTTGGGATTGAATCGATGCAATAATCCGGTCGTAAGGGTGCCATTATCTAAACTAGGTGAGCGGCTGTCTCAAGGGAGGCCAAAGTGACACGATGGTTTATTTCAATGGATGAAATCAAATTTCGGACCTTAGATCGAATTTTGATCGAAACACCCTTTTATATATGGATATTCACATAACTGCTATAAATTGACCTCTGCACATTTTAATTTAACACACCAAAAATAAAAAGAATAATCTATCATCTCGTTTTCTTCTTTCATTTTTTTTTCTTTAACAAAGTCTCGATTTCCAAGTAGTTTGTCGGGATTTTCGACTTGAAGTGCACCAAATCAAATCAAAGAAACGTTGTACTTTGGAGACAATTGCTATATATATTCTAATAGATGTACAAAGTAATATTTGTCTTACATAAATATAGTATAGCTCTAGTTTTGGTTTTCCAAAAATTCGTCATTTTCATTCACGGTTAATAACATTAAAATTATATACTAGGTTTGAGAAGCTAAACTACCTAGACTAGACTATAAAA
The DNA here is from genome assembly GCA_029379335.1 of Thymus mandschuricus. Taxonomy (NCBI): domain Eukaryota; kingdom Viridiplantae; phylum Streptophyta; class Magnoliopsida; order Lamiales; family Lamiaceae; genus Thymus; species Thymus mandschuricus. The sequence continues at coordinate 6,689,834 of CM057082.1, read as the reverse complement.
TGACACTTTAACCCTTAAAAAATAATGCAAAATTAGCACCTATCACTGAACAGGTAGATAATCACTTGAGCACGTTGATGATAGACTATACTAGGAAAAAGAAAGCTAATCTCCATAGGTTAGGTCAATAAGAACGACCTCAACCTTTAAATCGATCTCAAGGCCAGGTTAAGTCTATAAACATTAGCTCTAGAAATAAAAATATGTCTAAGTATGCTTTCGAAAAATATCATCAAAATCAAACTGTATTGAGTTCTCAATTGTATTTATAATATTAGTAACAATTATTAACATGATGAAATAATAATAATAATAATAATAATAATAATAATAATAATAATAATAATAATTATTATTATTATTATTATTATTATTATTATTATTATTATTATTATTATTATTATTATTATTAAAGAGAATACATGATAATTTTCTTTTATAATCAACTTGAAAAAAATCAATGAAATTGCTAGAATCTAGATTATAAAATGATATGTTCATTTATAATGAATTCAACAATTAATTTGTAATCGTACAAAAATTCACACAATTAATTAATATACTACATGCATCGAATATTTGTATAGGAAATATTAATATAATCAAGATTATCACAATTAAGACTAATCCCTTCTCTTTCAACGTGAGTTCGTTTACAATAAATCGAATTTATCACAAGATGGCATAAAAAAGTGCATCCGTTGACGAGCCGCCATGTTGCTGTGTTGAAACCCTAATCCTCTAGCATAAATACATGAAATAATCTCGTACAAGAAAGGGGGCCAAAAAAAAAAAAAAAAACAATACACCAGAAATAGAGAAATTTTTGTAACGGAAGGAATCTGAGAACGGATGGCTTATAAGCGCAAGCGGATGGAAGGAAACCCTAGTGAAGTTACAAAACTAGGCGAAATGATGCCATTTGGAGTATCGACAAGAGCCAAAACTATGGCGTTTAATGGATCCATCGATGATGAATGTTATCTCCATCTTAGGAGTAGGAGACTAAAGAGGTTTCCACCTCATCTTTTTGTGAAGAAAGCAAGGAAGAGTACATGTGCTCCCAAGAAAGAGGGTTTTGAGCTCGATGAAAAGGAAAATGTAGGAGTCTTCACATTTCACGGAAATGACAAATGTAGGGAAAACTTTGCTTTGGGGGGAAATGAAAGACTAAGAGAAAGCAAGATGGTGGAAGTGAAAGAACAAGAGAAGGGATTCAAGAAAGATGAAATGAACAATAATGAAGAAAGAGTTCCTTGCAATTATGTTGAGGATTCATTTGGAGAAAATGATCCAGATTTTGAGAACATGGAAAGGTAATTATTTTTATTAATTCATTTACTTCTAGATTTAAATATGATCTTTAATGTGTGAATTTCTTTAATTTAGTTTTATTTAATTTTATTTCACTTTCATATTACATGATTTCGTTTTCTCAATATTTAAATTATAGTGACATAAAAGAAAATATTATATTATTCATTCCTTATACGCACGAATTTTGCGTATTTTAAAATGGACCAACAATTTATCAAAAAAATGAGAGTTTTTTATTATTCTTTTTCCCTCCGCGAGGGAATTATGTGTGAATTTGAGTATATATAACTTGCTTTACAGTTTAAATAATTGCACTCTATCACTTATTTTTTCAATGTTCGGAATAAATTAAACTTTTATCCAATTAATTAGTATTAATTTTTTTTACCCTTTTTTTTTACCCTTTTTTTTTTTCACGGAATCACCTAAGATATCTCGAACCCCCAACCTCTTGGTTGGAGGGGGGACATCTAACCACTAGACCGCGCTCTGTAGACAACTTAACAAATGAGGTTCTCATGATTACTTTCAACAGCATGACACCATAGTTGAAAATATCTCAATTATTTCACTAGAAATTAATATGAATCAACTTAGCTTCTTTTAAGTTAGACTCATATGTATATCTAACTAGTTTAACGATCTGATTTTCATCTATAAGATTGTACGAAATCATGTTTGAATAAGTTCATTGGTTCGTTGAGTTTAATTCCTTTTTAGAGTCTTTTCCAATTCAACATGTGTATAAGCTTATTTGTTTATATTTATGTCACGAAATTAAGGGCCCGTTTGGCTAAGCTTATTTCAAAATGCTTATAAGCTATAAGTGCTTATAAGATGTTCAAGAGCTTATAAGATGTATGAGGGTAAGAGCTTATAAGTTGTTGAAGTGTTTGGATAAAAGAGCTTATAAGCTTGAAGAGATAATAACAAAAAAAAAATCTGAAAATTAAAAAAAAAAATTAATTTTTTTTTTTGAAAATCATAATGTTGTAACATCAAATGAAAGTGTATATAATATAAACATAAAAATAAAATAGAATTATAGTGGTAGATAAGCAAAATTTTAAAAAAATAAGTTGGGTGGAGGAGCTTATATTTTGGAGTGTTATAAGCACTTTTTGCTTATTTTTGCATCTTATAAGTTCTTAAGGAGCTTATTTTGCCAAACACATTTAGAGTGCTTATAAGCAGTCAAACAGCTTATAAGCTGTCAAACATTTTATAAGCTAGCTTATAAGCTTAGCCAAACACCCTCTAATTTTGATACGTGAGAAGCAACATGCTCCCTTTGTGTCGCGTGTTTTTAAATATATTCGACTTTATGAATTGCAGAATTACAAGGGAAAGCACACCTAGTAGCTTCATCATGAGCAAAGATGATGACATTACAACTCGAATGTCAAGCAACAAAGCAAGCACCAATTCTACCATTGTGCATCAAATGAAAATTGGAGAACCAATACGGCCTAGTCCACAAGAGTTAGAGTTGTTCTTCGCCGATGCAGAAAAGCAATGCATAAGAAAATTTATTAAGAAGTAATAATTTATTTGTCATACATATATACTAGCATCGAGACTTTTGATTATGTTAATTAATTGTTGAATTTTCCCCTTGAATGTTTTCTCGTATAATTTAATTTATTATGCATGTACAATATTGATATGGTGAATCAAAAGCCATTTGAAAGACATTAGTGGGTAAACTTACACATTTCATACATACTTCGCATCTTTAATGCATATAGAGGTTGGGGCTTTCAATAATGTGTGGAAATAGTGTACAATGTTATTTTGGAATCCTATGTCCCAACTATCGTATTCCAAATGTGTATGAACTGTCATGTTTGATTAATTTTATACATTTTTTAAATTAATTTTAATTTATACCGGCCAACGATTTCCCTCTTTATATAGCCCAGAACAAATCTTATCGTTAGGAATAACGTATATATTGAGGCTATAAGTTTTTTATTTTATTTATTTTATTTTCATATAATTTTATCGGTGACTAATTTGTAAGGACGAATCTACATTTGTGTCGATGATCGTGATATATTTATTTTCTAAAAAAATTGAGTTAAAGCACAAAGAATACCTGAATTATTAAGAAAAGGTTTACTAATTCACATCGGTTTGCATGACCATCAACATGTTGCACCACTTATAAATTTCAATCTAGATCTGAGTTTGTCATCTTATATAAAATGAAAAGATGAGATGTAGTCTCCAACTCAAGGCTGTAAATCAAGCATCGAGCTTCCTCATGCATTCAATCACCTTTCTTTTGAAAAGGTTCATTCCAGTTGAAAGACAATCCCTCGACACGAGTCTCCAAATTATAAGGGACCGTTTGGTACCATAGTTGAGGTAGTGAAACTCGTGATTAAAATTGAGATAGTAATCATGGTGGGGATGTTTCTTGTGCAGTGTGTGGTATCAAATTTTAGTCAGTCACTATCTCAATTTTGGCGTTTGGTAGGAAAGATACAAATCATCATAGTAATAGGTTTTTGCAATTTTGTCCCAAAACAAAAAATTATTATATGATTGTTTAAAAAGGCTTTGTGACGCATAAACCTAATTCATACTTATTGTTCCTCATTTTGTTGGTACCACTTTGGGGATAAATAAATTTCAAAACTGCTACTAAGCAGGTGATAGTCTAGCATCAAAAGGTGGATAATTCATTAAAGTTAAGAATAAATCGACGAGAAGAATAAATGGATACTACACATGGTATGTAGACAGATAAGAACAAATCTCTCGGTCCATTTTCAAAATACACCCAGAAATCTTGATAAATATCAACGATAGAAACCTCATCATATGCATTCCATAGATTCGACTCTTCAAGAAAATCAAACGTTGCCTCATAAAATCGGACCTGAAAGGGAATTGGATATTAAACCTGAAAATTCATATAAGATTATCGATTTTGGAGTGGAGATGATATCATGTTCTTTGACCTCCTTTGATTGCAACCGGTGCAGCAACAATGCCCAGCTTTTTGTTGAACCCAAAATTGAACAACTGAATTTGATTTATGTGTGTGAGTTGTGTTTTGATATGATAATGGAGGGGTAAATCTTTTCGCATAGATTTCATGGTTATTGTAGCAACATTAAGGTGTCAAAATCCCCGATCAACAATCCTATATGCTACTATACAGTGAATACTCACATACTTAATTTTGGGATGGGATCCCCAATATAACTGCCTTGGCTACTAATTAAACAACCAAATGAGCCCGGATAATAATCACTATATGTAACTAGGTGACTTAGCGCACCTGACCACCGAGCTCCTCTCTTAATCAGTGACCCCGGTTCGATTCCTTGTGAGAGCGAATTTTGGGAGATATAAGATGGCTTGGAGAATTTCCTGGAGTTAGGGCCTGTTTAGCTAAGCTTATTTCAAAATGCTTATAAGCTCTAAATGCTTATAAGATGTATGAGGGTAAGAGCTTATAAGTTGTTGAAGTGTTTGGATAAAAGAGCTTATAAGCTTGAAGAGATAATAAAAAAATAAAGTCTGAAAATTAAAAAAATAATTAATTATTTTTTATTTATTTTTTTTTGAAATCATAATGTTGTAACATCAAATGGAAGTGTATATAATATAAATATATAAATAAAATACTAGAATTATAGTGGTAGATAAGCAAAATTTAAAAAAATAAGTTGGGGTGGAGGAGCTTATTTTTTGGAGTTCTTATAAGCACTTTTTGCTTATTTTTGCATCTTATAAGCTCTTAAGGAGCTTATTTTGCCAAACACATTTATAGTGTTTATAAGTAGTCAAACAACTTATAAGCAGTCAAACATCTTATAAGCTAGCTTATAAGCTTAGCCAAACACCCTCTTACAAGGAGCTTGGTGTACTAACATTTAATATAACAACTAACATTTGTCCGATTAAAAAAAAAAAAAAAAACAACAACCATATGTCCTTATCAGACTTACTAAATGGACCCTAACGATACACAGTTAAGTATGCTTAAGATTTAAAAAGCCCAAACGGACCCTAACGATAAACAATCAAGTATGCTTAAGATTTAAAAACTCAAATAACCATTGTGCCCGTACTCGAACTCGTGCTCAACCCATTCTCGTGCTCAATGGATGGTGCCTAGGTCTTAGGGCGGCTTGTGTTTAAGGTGGCCCACACTCTATAACGATGATATTTATGCATCAATCTTTTAATAAAACTAACTATATGTGTATTTAAGCATATTATAAAATGCGTGACCTTTAAAAAATACCCACTTTTATAATAAGTAGTACTTATTTACCCACTTTTTAAAACACTAGCAAATATAACATGCACACGCACGTTAACCACATTATTTTAAATTTTATGATGTGTTTTAAATTTATTATTTTTATTTTAAAAGTAATATTTATAATGTTTGTTCTAAAGTTACAATTTATGTGATAATTTTGATAGATCCGGGTTGAAGATCCACAACGATTTAAGTGATTATTCATCATGTTTTGCAAGGAGCATTCATGGATAAAGCGTTAAAGCAGTAAAGAGCAAGAGGTTCATGTGTTTGAAAAGCTATAATCATGTATTTTGTACAGAGCGTAGTTTGCGTAGAAATGACGAGTAATGATCAAGCTATATGCTTAAATAAAAGGCGTATTAAGGCATATTTAGCCATAAACTAGTAAAATCCATGGAATTTAGCACTCAGAAATGAAGTAAGGGAAGAGAAAGAAGTGAGGAGCACGGAGCTCTGTCAAGCATCATTCCCTTTGGAGAATGAGGGTTTTACCTTAAGCTCAAGGCGGTGAGCAAAAGAGACTCTTCTCGGTACCGAGGAGGAGGAATGAAAGTGATTGCGGGTGATGATTCCCGGAAGAAGGCTTCGGAAGCCTGGACTGCTCGAGCTCAAAGGAGCTCGTGGAGTAGTATGTAAGTGAATGAAACAACACGCAAGAGTGCGTGTTTGTATGGAGAGTTGAATTGTGATTATGATGATGAAGGGTGTGCGCTCACTTAGTATTTATAGATATAGAGGGGGTGAAAAGGTGAACATTCGTGTGAGGAAAGTGATTGGTGTTTAGTTGTTAGGTTTTTCGTTGTGTTTTCGTGTTCGTTTTCATTGTGTTTCGTGTCTTTTAGTGTGTCTTTTGGCTATGATTCGTTTGTTTGGAGTTTTTGGTACTTGTAGGATGAAAAGGGCGGAAACGAGAAGAAAACGAGAAGAAAGGTTGTTGAGCAATCATTGACCTCGAGTTCTAACCTCTCATGATTTTATTGAAGATTCATTTTGGATGTAATGAAAGCATTATATCGAAGAGGGGTTCGATAGGAGCACATAGGCGAAAACGGAGGTCAATTTGGAGTTCGGATGAGGAAGATACGGTCGAAACAAGAGAGTCGCGCGCAAATCGTCCAGTGCCTGATTTGGCCGATCGGCCAAGTCCTTAACAAATCTGGCCGATCGGCCAGATGTCCGCGTCCAGCTGTTAGTTTCCTTTTGTGATTAGGTTTTCTTCCTATTATAAATACTAGTACTTTGGGACGAATTTGTATCAGTTTTTAGCATTAGTTAGCTTTATTTTTCAGCACTAAAATTCTCTAGATTAGCTTTACTTTGTTCGGATCCGGATTCTTAGTTCGTTTAATTCAAGACTTCTTTATTTAATTCGCGTTCTTCGTCTTCGTTTAATTCTCGTAAGTTCTTTTATTGCTTTCATTTATTTGCTTTAATTGCTTTGCTTTAGTTTTAGATTCGTTCTCTTAATTGCTTCGTTTAATTTGCTTAGTTTTAATTTCGTTCTTTCGATTTCTAGTTTAAAGTTTAGATTCGTTTTTCTAGTTTCGATTCTCTCGTTTTTCAAAGCTTTCATAGTTAGATTAATTAGCCTTTTAATTTCCAAATTTTATTCATCATGTCTAGAGTAGTTTATGCTTTCTTTATTGCTTTCCTTTCGATTCTTGCCTAGGTAGATTAATCGCTTTCTTAGTTTAATTCTTAGATTTATTTCTCAAGTTCTAGATTAGATTATTTACTTGCTTTTATTTATTTTCTTGCCTAGGATTTAAAACAAAAACCCAACAAATCTTATTTACTTGCTTTCTTAGTTTTAGGCTAGATTAGGTTTTACTACATAATTAATTGCCCTGCAAAGTTTTCCTTCGAGATTCGACATTGGGTTTTTACTTACTAAGTGCTAGGATAGATTTCGTTCTATTGCGAACACTTTTTAGTGAAACAAATTTTGGCGCCGTTGCCGGGGAAAAACTTTAGGCGATTTATTGTGTAGTTTTTTTATTTGTTTTATTTTTATTTTTATTTGTGTTTATTTCGATTTCTTATTTCTCCCACTCGGTGCGTTTAACCCTTTTGTTGAGTGTTGTTTATGCATGGTCGCTGAAGTCTTCAAAGGAGTTTAGCGCCCTACTTCGACAACATCCATCAAAGGAAAGCGATTTTAGCCGCGAAGGAGAAGGAGGAGATTGATTCTCAAGACTTTGGTTTAGTCTTGTTGTTTGCAGAGCCCGAAGCCATGGCAGCTAGAGTCATGGGCGATTTTGCTCGCCCCACATTCACAGCCACCACTTCGGCGATTGTCCTGACGGAAGCGGTCAGGAATCATGAGCTTAAACCTCACCACATGGCTTTGCTCCCATCCTACCACGGGCTGCCCAACGAAGATGCCTTGACGTTCATCCGAGAGTTTTGCACGGTGGTTCAGACTTTCCCACTCTCGGGACTCAAGGAGGACAACTTGAAGATGAAGTGCTTCCCGTACACCCTCAAGGATCGAGCAAAGTCATGGTATTTGGCGCTCCCGGCCAACTCTCTCACCACTTGGAATGCGGTGTGTGAGAAATTCATGCTCAAGTACTACCCGAACCGCAAGACTCAAGAGGTGCGGTCGAAGATCATGAACTTTTCCCAAGACAACGATGAGCCGTTTCACGAAGCATGAGAGAGGTTCCAAGAGCTACTTCAACAATGCCCACATCATCAAATGGCATCGGAGTTGCTTTGGCAATATTTTTACGACGCCCTCAACCAGACTTGTCAGTTCATGGTGGACAGTTCGGCCGGAGGCAACATAGCGGTCAAGACAGCTGACGAGTTGCAGACGATATTCGAGACGCTCGCTGCGAGTTCTCAACAAAAATCAGCTACGCCAAGGAAAGTGGAGGCGAGTGCAATCTCGATGAGCCCCGATTTGAAGAAGCAAATTGCCGACATGTATAGGGATCTCGAGAACTTGAAGATTAAGCAAAGTGCACCGGCCCCGAAGGAGGAAGAGAGGAAGCCAGACAAGTGCGAGATTTGTGGAGAGTTGGGACACATCAAGGAGGTTTGCCAAAACATGGGAGCACCCACTTATGAAGGAGGAGCCGATGTATATGCTGCCCAAGGGTACATGCCACCACCCCAAGGGCAAGGTACGAACCCGAATTTTCAATATCGTCGCCCCTCTCCATATAATAACCCCTACCCTCCTCAAAATCCCTACTACTCTCAACCTCCACCATATTATCCTCCTCCTCAATATCCTCCAAATCCCTACTATCCACCACCTCCATACTACCCCCCTCAACCTACTCCTACACCAACACCATCATATCCAAATTCTCGTCCTCAAGGACCTCCACAAAAGCCTCCCATCGATGAGGATCGTCTCCATGCACTTGATGCGAACATAAAGAGGCTCGAGTTGGCCATTGGCCAAATTTCTAGTTCCATGCACCTGATGCAACAACCGGGGCGAATTCCGAGCCAAGGGATTCAACCACAACAAGCCAACGAGGTGCAAGCCCCATATCCTCCATATGTTCCTCCCGTTCCACCTCACCAAGCTCATGCAATCACAGTGTTACAACGCAATGGAGTTCCGATGCCTCCTCAAGGGCCCATGGGAGATAGACGGGGCCCGAGCCCTCGATGGAACGGCCCGGGAACCCCGGCAACACCCTTCGGCCAACCTCGTCCAGTAGCCGATCTGGCCGGTCGGCCAGAATCTGGCCGCTCGGCCAAACCCTTCAACATGCGCGAGAGCACAGCGTCCAATCTGGACGATCGGCCAAGTCACCTCGACTCTGGCCGATCGGCCAAATACGGCGACAGCAGCGAGGATTCCAAGGATGATAAGAAGGATGCTCCCGTTCTCCACAAGACACCCGATCCGTACGTCCCCCCTATTCCATTCCCGAGTAGAGTGAAGAACAAGAAGCAAATGTTCAACCCGTATGTTCCACCTATTCAGAGTATCGTGAAGAAGGAGAAGAAGGATTTCGAGCCTATCAATTCATTTCCTAAACGAGGGGATCCGGGAGGTTTCGACTTGAGTATTATTTTGGATAGCGGAGAGACCGTTTCGGGATTGATGGATTTAGGAGCTGCGGTGAACCTAATGCCTTATTCTATTTTCGAGAAGATGAACTCAAGAGTCCTTCAAGCTACCGACATGCGCATTGAGTTAGCAGACGGCACCGTGAGCAGTCCTTTGGGAGTTGTGGAAGATGTCACTGTCTTAGTTGGTGGAATTCGAGTCGTCACCGACTTTGTTGTGCTTCATGAAGGCAAGGGAGCTAAGAGCGCAACCGGTCATCTACTTTTATTGGGACGACCATTCATGGCCACTACTCGAGCTCAGATTGATGTAGGTACCGGCACATTGAGCATGGCCGGTGAGGGAGGTTCGGTAACATTTTCGGTATTTGGGAACTCACCTTCTATTCCTACTTCATCTTTTCATTTATGCTCTTATGTTAAGCTTGCTAACCCTTGTGTTGAGGAAAATATTTGTGAGATTTTTAACAAGGAAGCAGCCTTTGAAGAATTCATTGGAGATGAAGAGTCCATTGAAGATGACGAGTTCTTTAGTTGTGTGGATGAGGAAGAGGATATAATCGAGCAATATCTAGGGAATTTGAAGGAGGTTGATGAAGTAGAAGAGGAAAACTTGAACCATGCATCGGAAGAGGAAGTTGCCGTTAACTCTTTTCTTTCTAACCTCACCAATTGTGTAACATCTTTTCTTGCAGAGTTTAGCTCGAAGATGTTTGAGGAGGAGTTCAAACTAAGTGTGGGGGGGTTGAGAGTTGATGATGACCACGTCCTTGACCTTCGAGATGGTTCGAGAAGGGAGTGTGAGTGTGTCTCAAGGAGCATCAACACGTCGCTTGGTGCTACGGGCTTAGGTTGATCGTATTCTTCGTCAAGCTAATGACTTTAAACAAGCGCTTGGTGGGAGGCAACCCACGTATTTAAAAAAAAAAAATTATTATTTCTATTTTTCGTAGTATTTATTTTTTAATATTTGATTTTTCGTATAGTTTGTGTGTTTTTGCAGGAATAGGCATCGGACACTCAGTGGCTGATCTGGCCGATCGGCCAGATTTCCTTAGGGATTCTGGACGATCGGCCAAATTTATGGGAGCCCTCTTCAATTCTAGTCAAACTCGCTTTTGGCCCTCATGATCCTCATTGGGATGATCCCCGGTTCCGAAGCCCTTTCAATTGATCATAGCCTTGTTTTATGTCTTTTCATTTTGTTTTGAGTCTTTTATTTTGATTTCTTTATTTTATTCGATTTTACGCTTTTGTGTTTTGTTTTGTGTTTGTTTTGTAGGTGCTACTTGGAGTCTCTCGGGATTACAAGTGTTTTGGTTAGCTTCTTGCGATAAGTTTCTCCTATCCCTTCTCTATTTTATTTTCTTGCAATGAGGGCATTGCTAGATTTTAAGTGTGGGGGGAGGCTTGAAACTTTTGGCATGAAGTGTTTGTGTTTGTGTCTAGTTGATCGAGTCTTCATGTTCCATCACTTAGGAATTTGTTGATTTTGAGCCCTATAAGCATGTAACTTAGGATCAATGTGAATGATTCAACGATGGAATCTTTAGTTGTTGGAATTGATTTGAGCATAAATTAAGTTGGTTTAATCTTGAGTTGTTATTGATTATAATTCGATGAGTTGTGGGGCACGAATTGATTTGAGTTTTGAGGAAAATGATTTATGATTTTTGGTTGAGTGATAAATCCAGATTGTTACGACTTGGATTGATAGATTACTTCCCCCTTATGTTAAAAAAAAAAGTTGTGTTGATGTGAATAAAAGAGTTGATAGGATTCTGCTCCTCTTACTTGTAACGTATGAAAATACTAGAGTAATGAGCATGGGAAACCACATGAAAAGGCTTCGAGGGACCCTCGAATGATCACATTTCATGACCTATGTCCTAGATGATACTCGTGTATATTAGAATAAAGTGTTCGTAGGCATTCTACCCCTCTTGACAATGGGTACGGGAAACCGCACTAGGAGGCTCGATGTGACCCATCGATGATTAAACCTAGTGAATTATGTGCCAAAAACGTTCACGTGTTAAAAGAAAAAAAAAAAAAAAGTTGTTTATGTATTGAATAAAAGGGGAAGTAGGCTAGACGTCTAAAGTTGTGGTGATCTAGATAGATCTAGATATTTGTGAGATGTGTGTATCATTGCTTTTCCTCTTGCTTGGGTCGATTTATAAGCCACATAGTTCGTTGATGATGATTGATCGTAACTTGGGATTAAAGTGACCTCGTTTGAGTTTGTCGATTCCGATGATTAAATGCTCTATGATTTGAATTGTTTGGATTGAATCTAAGTTGTATGTTTATATTGCTTGAGGACAAGCAAAGGTCTAAGTGTGGGGGATTTTGATTGGTGTTTAGTTGTTAGGTTTTTCGTTGTGTTTTCGTGTTCGTTTTCATTGTGTTTTGTGTCTTTTAGTGTGTCTTTTGGCTATGATTCGTTTGTTTGGAGTTTTTGGTACTTGTAGGATGAAAAGGGCGGAAACGAGAAGAAAACGAGAAGAAAGGTTGTTGAGCAATCATTGACCTCGAGTTCTAACCTCTCATGATTTTATTGAAGATTCATTTTGGATGTAATGAAAGCATTATATCGAAGAGGGGTTCGATAGGAGCACATAGGCGAAAACGGAGGTCAATTTGGAGTTCGGATGAGGAAGATACGGTCGAAACAAGAGAGTCGCGCGCAAATCGTCCAGTGCCTGATTTGCCGATCGGCCAAGTCCTTAACAAATCTGGCCGATCGGCCAGATGTCCGCGTCCAGCTGTTAGTTTCCTTTTGTGATTAGGTTTTCTTCCTATTATAAATACTAGTACTTTGGGACGAATTTGTATCAGTTTTTAGCATTAGTTAGCTTTATTTTTCAGCACTAAAATTCTCTAGATTAGCTTTACTTTGTTCGGATCCGGATTCTTAGTTCGTTTAATTCAAGACTTCTTTATTTAATTCGCGTTCTTCGTCTTCGTTTAATTCTCGTAAGTTCTTTTATTGCTTTCGTTTATTTGCTTTAATTGCTTTGCTTTAGTTTTAGATTCGTTCTCTTAATTGCTTCGTTTAATTTGCTTAGTTTTAATTTTGTTCTTTCGATTTCTAGTTTAAAGTTTAGATTCGTTTTTCTAGTTTCGATTCTCTCGTTTTTCAAAGCTTTCATAGTTAGATTAATTAGCCTTTTAATTTCCAGATTTTATTCATCATGTCTAGAGTAGTTTATGCTTTCTTTATTGCTTTCTTTATTGCTTTCCTTTCGATTCTTGCCTAGGTAGATTAATCGCTTTTTTAGTTTAATTCTTAGATTTATTTCTCAAGTTCTAGATTAGATTATTTACTTGCTTTAATTTATTGCTTTTATTTATTTTCTTGCCTAGGATTTAAAACAAAAACCCAACAAATCTTATTTACTTGCTTTCTTAGTTTTAGGCTAGATTAGGTTTTACTACATAATTAATTGCCCTGCAAAGTTTTCCTTTGAGATTCGACATTGGGTTTTGCTTGCTAGTGCTACGATAGGATTTCGTTCTATTGCGAACACTTTTTGGTGAAACAGAAAGGACAGAAAAGGAATTCCCACGGGGACAAGATTTCCTCTGTCATGAACGTGGTGGTCCTCACTCTAGAGTACGTAGAGTCACGCGGGCTGCGTGTTGCACAGAACCTCGGTTCCTGCCAGGTGCCTATGAGAATCAGTCAGATCCTTTGCTCTAGACAGATGCCAACATATCCCATATAGCTTCTGGGAGGAGATAGAACCTCGGGCTTCTGCCTAAAACATGCCTTATAATTGTACGGACCCCTGAGGCCTATCAAATCTTTTTGCTAATATGTTGTTATTTAGAGCAGCTTCTATAGATCATCATCAGGATTAATATTTATCTCCCTTAATGATTCTATCAAGACTAATTCTAACTAGAACTTACCATTCCTCTCATTCTAGTAAGATTTCTGCATTTAGCGTGGCATCCGGTGTATCACTTCCTTAGAGATGATACCCTAAAGTTAAGGAAAGTGTATTTTCCTATCAACTTGAGTTATTTATATATTATGGCTGATATTAGTCCCTATCAAATTTAAACATTTTTTTTATTTTATTATTATTATAATGATTTGATATTGTTTTTATTTATATAAATATTAGTTATTTATACTTTATCTTATGAGGGATGAGAACATACACTTCACTATATAACATATTCAGTGTTCTCTCTTTTTTTATTCTTCGTATTAATGAAACTTTTACACATTGTGAATAAAAAGTATCATGAATAAAAATGTCATAAATTGATCTAAATAACAATGACAATCATGTTATTATAGAGATATCAATGTTACCAACTTAATTAATTGGTATTGAAAAAGAAAACACAATTAAACATCCATGCAAGATCATAATATCGTACATAGAATCTCAGAGTGAGCAAAGCTGGAGCCTGTTTAAATCTTTAGACCAAACTGTAAGCTTGATCTGCAGAAAAGCTTTACTCTAGACCTAAGCGTACGCTTGATCTCAGAGTGACTCGCTTGCTAGAATGCGGAATTTGGTGAGCTAATATTTCCTAAGTATTTAAAAGCTTCGTTTTAGGTTTGTTTATATGTTTGTGCAAATATGAATAATCAAAGCATATAAATATGGAAATCTTAAGTGCAGAAAATACGAGACCAGGGATTATAGTGGTTCGGTGGTAAAACACCTACGTCCACTTTGTTGCTCGCTACAACAGTTCCTCTACACTCAAGAAACTTTGAGGATTACGAGTTCCTCAAAAACCAAAACAACGGATCGAGCTTCGCGAGCTTGGATGCAACACAACAACACAGGGAGATTACGGGTTCTCCTCAAAAACCTAAGACAAGAATCGAGCTTTGCACAGTTGATGAACGTGCAAGCTTGGACTCTCTCTACACGATCGAGGTGTTCACTATCGATGAAAGTGAAACCTTAGATCTTACAACAACCTTTCAGCTAACACAAACTCTAACACTCTTGACTGGTAAGAACAAGGGTTTGGTTTGGTTATGAAAACACTCTAAGTGAAGAACTCTTTACAGTGAATGCAAAGGGTAGAGTTCTTCTTCTAAGCTGAGATATGTATAGTGGCTTAGACTCTAAGAGTGAAGGTAGCAGAGAACAAGTTTCGATGTGACTGGAACTTGGGAACACTTAAATAAGAACTCGAGCAGATGAAGGCAGAAAACTCAGGAGTACTTGTGATTTGAGCGATGGAAATTTCGTAAGTGTTCTAGTGTTCTCTTCTCTGCACTCCACGATTTATAGTGTGAGGGATGGGCTGGAGCCGTTTGAAGATTGGTGGCTTTGTCCCTCCACACTCGACAGTACATCACTTTGACCTGCAGCTTTTCCAGGTGCTCACTTGTCTTCTTTCTCGAAATGGCTAAAAGCCTAGCGTAACAGTAACTGGGCTCATCCAGTACTGTTGCGGCTGCTTGTCGGTCTGGCGGTCAACTTTATGCTCCAATTCTTTTGTGCCACGTGGAGATCTGCAATTAATGACTTGATCTTCACTTGACTGAATTTGAACTCCAAGTTTGAACTAGAGCGGGTAGTTGAACTGTCGCTTTCAAGCGTTTGGAACGGGCTCGCTTCGCTTTATTCTTGACGCTCACTTTAGCGTAGTTGGGTTAACTCGCTTTGCCTTTATCAGGAGCGCTCGCTTTGCTTTGTCCGGGTAGACTCGCTTCGCTTTAGTACACACTTAAGCGATTGGTCTTCTCGCTTCGCTTGAAAACCTGCAGTCTAAACCTAAAGCGACTAAAACAGGAACAAGCTTTCCTAACATAACAAGCTTGAAAAATTCTATCATATCTAATCAAAATAGGGTTGCTTGGGAATAGGATTTACATAGGGATCTAATCAAAAATACGTAACAAATTTTATTAAAGCGTCTTGTTAAGTTCTCCCTTAACAGATAAATCCTTAACAATTCCCAACAATTTCTCCCTTTTTGATGATGCCAACACTTTAACCACTGTAAGAACTTTCAATTGACTGAATCCTTCACAGTCTTATCCATTTTTTAAGTTCTTATGGTTTTTGTGTAGGCTTTGTAGCATAAGGATAAATAATCACACAAAGCTAGTAAATGCTATAAGTAAGTGAGACAAGACGCTTGACAGAAAAATAAATATTATTGATAGTCAAACATTTCACAGAGATATTAGGATATGATCATTCCTCCAGGAAATAAGCAGAAAGTACTTTGGGCTTCATTGATTTGCGTGTCTCTGTGGTTGGCTTGTGATGTCTGTCCAAGCGAAGTGCTTCATCCACTTCATCTTCAATCCTACCACGATCGGGGATGCGAGAACCTGCAACCCTGGGCTTCGGAAACAGCATCCGCTCCGGTACTTTGATGATTAGCTTGGGCTCAGCAGTCTCGGCTTCAATCAAAATCCTTCTCCACAGCTTGTTGTTGTAGACAACCATGAAGTTGTCAAGCGCGCCAAGCTTGGAGCAAGTATCCTGGGCAAAAATAACCTTCCAGAAGTAGCAGGCTTTGATGAAGGTCACACGGCAAGCGTCCCAACTCTCCTTCAGCTTCAGATATGAAATCTTCGATGAAGCGTGCGTCAGGATGCTCAGCTCTCCTCCTTTCTATTTGATCAAATGGCCTTTCGGTCATTTCTTTCATTATCACGTTGAATTTCTCACTGAGCACCGAGTTGAAGAGTGGCGTGCGATCATGGATGATCCTTCTCATAAAGTCGTACTTATCGCTTGAGTAGTCCTTCATTCTCTCCATGGTTATTATGTTGGGACCGGCAGCTTGAAAGCCGCCCCGACCCAGATCTTGGTTCGGATGTGTTGATTCGATCGTGCACATAAATTCATGCAATGGCTCGAGTACATACCTTGATTATGAAGAACGCGCAACCTGAGTCGTGTCTGATCGATCTACGGTTTTGATCTTCTAGGATGTGATCCCACACCTTGAAATCCGAGACTTGGTGGGCGTCTCGAGATCACTGGAACCTCGATCTTCTTCACACTCAGACTCGGCCGACTCTCTCTCTCACCCTCGATTTCTGCGCCAATCTCACACAGAGAATTCTGGTGGCTAGGTCAGATTATATGAACTAGGGTTTTATGAGAGACTTGAGAGTATATATATATATGGTTCATAAATAAGGAGATATGATTCCTTATTTATCTCCAACCATATCTTTGCCATCCCATATTTATTCTCTTTCCATAACTTACAAATCCTATTCCTTTATTAATACGGAATTAATAAGGAATTAATCTGTTCAGTTATGCAACTGTATATCCGGAATTAATTATAACAAATAGAATTTATTCTAATTCCAGTAGAAGAATAAATAAATAAATATATACAAAATATATTCATATATATGATATTTATCCCCATAAGATTTAATTAAATAAATCTTATCTTATTAGATTTAATCTTATCCGTGAATAACTAAATAATAAATAATTAGATTTAATCCCATAGGATATAAATCTCAACTAATTATATTTATTCTCCAATCACTGGATATAAATCCAATATATATCATATACTGAGCCTGAGTACAATTATTGAGTCCATACTCAATAATACTATTTAGATCGATTCCCGAGGTCTGTTTGGGCCATCCTAGGGATCGGATACCAGACAGAGTTGGGCCTTATCTAATTCGATATTTCCATGTCCACCCCTGAACTTGTATCTCATTAGAACTATGACGCACTCCACTAAAGTGTCATAGCTGAATCACCGTTCTGTCCCAATTATGTAGATTGGGTAGGTATTTTGTATAGTTCGACCCCCGTGTTTAAGACCTTCCATATCCGTTAATCAATTAGAGCTACCATGACTGCTCCTAATTGTTAACATCTTTTCCTCAGGTAGTACCCGTTCACTCCTCATTATTATACCTGAAGTTAATCAGCATGCATGACTTGGTATAATAAACATTGTGAACTCCCTGAGGGGATAACGTCAGCCTGCACTCACACAGGACACGGCTTGTTGATAACACTTATTAGACATACTATGCATCTTCGTGTTACCCAAAGTACGACATGATTAAGATGAACTAACGAGAAGTTCATATCATCGTAAATCAAAGTAACATCGAAGAATACATATACATCTAATAGTTTACCAAGGTTAAGATCGAGCTAGAGCCTGAGATCTATAGCTCTTCACCTATATCACCTCTGATATAGGGTCAGTATCAGAAGAGCATTATCTCTGTTGATCCTTCAATACGTTCCACCGTACCAGCATAATAAGTGATTAGGACTCATCACTACCATTAAGCTGCAGTCAAGACCGACAGCTCAGCCCAAGCTGTCTCGACTGTGAACTGTTTATATCTCATCATTATTAACGACCTTCGTGATCCTCTCCGAACTCAGATCGACACGTGGTCTAAAACATGAGATAATGGGCTTTATTCTTGCTTAAACATATTCTTCCAGATAGGGATTGTTAACAGTGGACCTGTGTCGTAACCACTAAAACAACCGGTTTTGCTTTAGGTATACAACAACCCCAACAATCTCCCACTTATACTAAAGTAAAACCTTTTAGTATACCAACGCGTCTACAGGAAACCATATGACTTCATCCATGTACAATGTTAACAATCGCACGATCGCAATCGTTAACAACCATCATACACTTTTTCTCCCACTTATACTCAAGATTTTACCTTTACCTTGTACCTTTTAGTGGGAGGCTCACTAAGACATGTCAGCCACGTGCTACAGTATACCTGACATGGTGCACTTAGTGAAGGAACCGTCATCGTACATTCCTCTAGTGTTTCTATTTTCTCCACGAAATCGCCTTATTTAAGGTACTCACTATGTTGTTACCGGCATTTCCAAATCTCTAAAATTCGCCACTGCACTTAGAATCCTTCCAGGGGGTGTAAGAATTCTAGCAAATTTGAGATTACTGCCAATTCACGAAGTCAAGCTCTGAATTATCTAGCTCCCTCTCAGCATTTCACTGCGTGAGAATCTTCAAGATAATTCTGCTTCTTACGTGAATCCATAGTAAAAGGTCGATGATGTAGTTTCCAGCTACCATTCGATTATCCGTGTCCACAAACATAATGGACTATATCCGTTACTATGCACACAGCACTAACATATATTTGGCTCTTTATGCAATATTCAAGTGTATTGCAAACTTTGCCATAACAGTAGTCTATGAAGAGTGCTTGAATAATGTTGTACTATCCGCAGATATATCTAACATTACTCCTAACCTTCATTCTAAACTGTTCGGATAATCACCACTTATTGTGTCAGATAATACTTTCACACCTTATTCAAGTGCTAGTAATATTATCACACAATGTACAAGACAACCATTTCAACGTCTTTTGTAGATGAAAGATATACCATTTGTCAACACATTTCATGAACGAATCTATATGTGTTGTTTGACAAATGAATGTTCTATATCATTGAACCACACATTTCTATGTGTTTGTCCCGAAACATAGAACTTTTGAGAGAATTCTTCCCTTTTCTCAAATTACATCCATGTTTCCTCATGTATGTCCTCAACGAATATGAGCATACAACTTGCAAGTCTTTCGAGTGTTAAACTCATAGACTAATCAATGATAGGCAACTACTTTCATCTAACTAATCCTTATTAGTCAACTTGGTTTGTTCACTATCCAAGAAATTAGATTTCTCGATGAACGACTCACCATTTTCGAGACACACTCGAAAAAGCTCCCACTGTGACTAGGATCCTAAAATAATCTTGTGCAGATCCTTTTGGTTATCTGTCTCGTACTTCCGGCCTTATGATGTTCCAATCCATAATTTCCTTTTATTCTTGGACGTTAATCAAGAATAAATGATTGTCTTTCCCTGAAAAAGACTACTTGTCCAACCAATTACTAAATCTAACATCAAAATTGCAACACTTCGTGTGCAAATTATCCTTATTTCCGAACAGATTTAACCAATGAAAACTGTAATTAGCATCTCCTATAGGGAGGAAGACTCATTGTCAACGCGAATGCTAATCATTTCATTAATTTTAAATCATAATGAAAACTATGATCAACATAAATGCTGATCACTTCATTTCAAATAAGGAGAGAAAATAGATTTAGATATAGTGACGTAGTATTTTGTTAAAAGACAATATCGAACAAGAAGTTCCACATTTATCGTAACACATTTTGGAATATCCTTCAAAATTCACAGTTATTACTCCCACTATGAATGATATATCAAAACAACCAGTATTAAAGAAGTAAATCTCTAATACAATGTCAGGAAGTAATCATCCATCAATATCTGAAAACATAAGTATCCTGCCAAAATAAGGCAACCAAATGTGGTAAAAGAGTAATAAACCAGAATCTAGTATCCAAAAACTAAGATAAAACGTAAGATAGAAATCTCCAAGTCTGCTGGACAACTGCATCAACTGAATGTTGCTTGTCGAGCTCAAGAACTTGAAGTCGTCCTACTCGTTCTTCGTAGCTGAACCCACAAAGATTGCAACAAACCACAATTAATATCCACCAGTTAAATCCGTCCGTGAGGACTGAACTAGTATAATTTGGTCTTTCATGTTACAAGAGTCTGACATACCTCCATCTATCTTCAACTTCTTGTTCCTCCTTTCATAGACCTTCATGATTGGAAGTCTATTCTTACTTCTAGCCCTTACAGCCCTTTTGACTTTCCGAACGAGTCGATCAAAATCTAGCTCTTTCTGCCACTGGCGAGCATGCCAGATCATGTTATCCCTAACCTTTTCAACCTCGAGCAACTCGTTTTCAAGAGTAGAAACATGCTCATGGTCTACTTGGTTCTTGACAACCCCAATTCTGAATGCTTGGTACCATTGCGGTAGAGATGCAAGAATGATCTCGCATTTTCCCCTTTCCGTCATGTATCCACCATACATCTCATACTGTGTAAAGAGATTTTTGAACCTCTTGAGATATGCCCTTGTGTTAGGGAAATCATCAAAGTCCATAAAATCCATCTCTTTCCGGGCTAGGAAGCTAAGTAGTCGGAATCGAAAGGACTCCGGAACACCATCGGAATAAGCAAAACGACAAATCTTCGTGCGAATAGAATCAATAGACATATCTGAAATAAATAAAAAGTAAATAACTTATAAGCGCAAATAATTTATGTTATCAATGTTAGAAACCCAATAATAACATTGAACCAACAAACGAGTAGCCCGATACTATTTACAAATAGTCCACTATAGGTGAATGCTATCCATAAAATTATCGACCATGACCGCAGTCTATTTTATTTCTTATCCCATCACACGGACCATAGTGAAACAAAGAAATAATAACCCGTGCCTCAGGACCCTGCTAATTCGAGAAGTGACCTCTATAGGAGGATTCATCAATAAGCAGCTAAGATACAACCATATTTTAATATTCCGAAAAATTAATTTTATTAAGAGTAACCCACCCGTTAAGGAGGAATTACCTTTATAAAATCATTTTTCCATATTATCAATTTTGAATTTAACCAATGAACCATAATCAGTGTCTCCTATAGGGAGGAAGACTCATTGTCAACGCGAACACTAATTATTTCATTTTAAATCAAATTATCCTTTTGAAGTCTAAACCAATGAAATCCATAATCAGCATCTCCTATAGGGAGGAAGACTCATCGTCAACGCGAATGCTAATTATTTCATTTTTAAACCAAATATGGAGGTCCTTTAAATCAATTAACAGATAATCGATTAATTATACCGCTTAGTCTTTTTAAGGGTTTGTGTGACAATCGTAGCACATAGACAATTAAGTCCTATCACATGATTTCTAAGCGCAAGTAATAAAACATGCTCGCATTGAAATCATTAAAACCGGCATGCTATGACCCCTATGCATGTTATTTCTATTACGCAAACAATGAAAAGCAACTATAACATGCAAAACATGCTGATCATCTTCATCGCGTAATTTAAACCCATCCATAGCATGCATAATAATTAAAACAAATAAATAGGCTGCCGACAGGGAATAGAAAGCCCTATCTATTACATTTAATTAAAATAAAAACCCCGGAACAAGCTCCGGTCTTTAATCTTCGATTTTGGAAGCCCATCCCCGGTCTTCAAGTCCACCTTCCAAAATTAGCAAGTGCTCGAAATAATTAGGGTGCGGAAAACCCTAATTACCAAAAACGGTAAGCGAATTTATTTCGAAACGAACTAGGGTACGAAAACCCTAGCCGTCGACGATCATGCCAAGGTTTCGGAAAACCCTAGCCATCGTCAACGTAACGGGCCGAATGAACAGCCCGTCGTTCGAAAAATTCGGCCACGCGCCGCCGCCGAGCCGCGCGTGTAACACACGCGCCGCCGCGAAGCGTGCCGGGACCACCGTCATGGCTCCACGACGAGCCTGACGTGGCTGGGTCCGGGGCTGGGTGCGTCCGTTGCAACCCAGCCCGAGCCACTGCTCGTCACCGTCGCCAAAACCGCCGTCGCCCTCGCCGTTATCCGCTGCACAAAGCAGCTCCGCCGCCGCGAGCCACCGCCGGTGGCTGGAACGCCACCGGTCGCTCCCACTGGCTCGCCGGCGTCCCCAGCACCACCGGAGGTGCTGGGTTTGAGCCCGGGCAGCCGTGGCTGGGTCCGGCAGCAGTGCGCGCGCAGGGGATAAACCCAGCCGCCGCTGCCGCCGTTGATCAACGCCACTGCCGCCGCCGCCGGTGGTCAGGGGACCACCGGACCTGCTGTCCACCTCCGTCCGCGCCCTCATCGCCGTTGAACCATCATCGGGCCGCGGGCTTGAGCCCAGCAGCGCGCGAGCACGAGAACCCGTTAGGGTTTCGGCCGCCGCTGCTGCAACTCGCTGCCGCAGCCTTCGCCGCGCCGCCGCTGGTCGTCCGGCGCCGTCATGGCTCCGTCACGACGTCGAGCCGGGCGCTGGACCGCCGGGCAGCCGCGATTCAGGCCTACAGCAGCGCCGGCAGGCTTGAGAAACCTAGGGTTTCTCGCCGCCACGCTGCACCAGCCCGTCCTGCCGTCCGCCGCCGGTTCTGCCTCCGCCGCCTCTCGTCTCCGGCTCACCTGAACCCTAGGGTTCAGCTGCCGTGAAAATCGACGAGGAGCAGCCGCACAAAACCGTGGCAGATTACGCCGCCCGCCGCCGTGCGCTGGCCGACGCACCGCCGCCTGCGGCCGTCGATCGCCTTCGTCTCGTGTTCGTCCCTCGGATCTCGTTCCTCAGCAATTCTCCGATTTACAGCATACAATACAATACGAAAATCGAAAAATACAAAAAAAAAAAACGAATCCTATTCTAATCGGCACCTTATTATCTCGCCGATTCAAAATAAAACGAACAACGATAAATCGAAAAAACGATAAAACAACGCACGTGATTCCCGGACAGCAGCATGCACACATAATCATGACTCGAATGCATGAACATTAAATTCGACTCAACACAGAGCCGATCCAAAAACCTCGGGCTCTGATACCACTTGTTGGGACCAGCTGCTTGAAAGCCGCCCCGACCCAGATCTTGGTTCGGATGTGTTGATTCGATCGTGCACATAAATTCATGCAATGGCTCGACTACATACCTTGATTATGAAGAACGCGCAACTTGAGTCGTGTCTGATCGATCTACGGTTCTGATCTTCTAGGATGTGATCCCACACCTTGAAATCCGAGACTTGGTGGGCGTCTCGAGATCACTGGAACCTCGATCTTCTTCACACTCAGACTCGGCCGACTCTCTCTCTCTCACCCTCGATTTCTGCGCCAATCTCACACAGAGAATTCTGGTGGCTAGGTCAGATTATATGAACTAGGGTTTTATGAGAGACTTGAGAGTATATATATATGGTTCATAAATAAGGAGATATGATTCCTTATTTATCTCCAACCATATCTTTGCCATCCCATATTTATTCTCTTTCCATAATTACAAATCCTATTCCTTTATTAATACGGAATTAATAAGGAATTAATCTGTTCAGTTATGCAACTGTATATCCGGAATTAATTCTAACAAATAGAATTTATTCTAATTCCAGTAGAAGAATAAATAAATAAATATATACAAAATATATTCATATATATGATATTTATCCCCATAAGATTTAATTAAATAAATCTTATCTTATTAGATTTAATCTTATCCGTGAATAACTAAATAATAAATAATTAGATTTAATCCCATAGGATAGAAATCTCAACTAATTATATTTATTCTCCATTCACTGGATATAAATCCAATATATATCATATACTGAGCCTGAGTACAATTATTGAGTCCATACTCAATAATACTATTTAGATCGATTCCCGAGGTCTGTTTGGGCCATCCTAGGGATCGGATACCAGACAGAGTTGGGCCTTATCTAATTCGATATTTCCATGTCCACCCCTGAACATGTATCTCATTAGAACTATGACGCACTCCACTAAAGTGTCATAGCTGAATCACCGCTCCGTCCCAATTATGTAGATTGGGTAGGTATTTTGTATAGTTCGACCCCCGTGTTTAAGACCTTCCATATCCGTTAATCAATTAGAGCTACCATGACTGCTCCTAATTGTTAACATCTTTTCCTCAGGTAGTACCCGTTCACTCCTCATTATTATACCTGAACTTAATCAGCATGCATGACTTGGTATAATAAACATTGTGAACTCCCTGAGGGGATAACGTCAGCCTACACTCACACAGGACACGGCTTGTTGATAACACTTATTAGACATACTATGCATCTTCGTGTTACCCAAAGTACGTCATGATTAAGATGAACTAACGAGAAGTTCATATCATCGTAAATCAAAGTAACATCGAAGAATACATATACATCTAATAGTTTACCAAGGTTAAGATCGAGCTAGAGCCTGAGATCTATAGCTCTTCACCTATATCACCTCTGATATAGGGTCAGTATCAGAAGAGCATTATCTCAGTTGATCCTTCAATACGTTCCACCGTACCAGCATAATAAGTGATTAGGACTCATCACTACCATTAAGCTGCAGTCAAGACCGACAGCTCAGCCCAAGCTGTCTCGACTGTGAACTGTTTATATCTCATCATTATTAACGACCTTCGTGATCCTCTCCGAACTCAGATCGACACGTGGTCTAAAACATGAGATAATGGGCTTTATTCTTGCTTAAACATATTCTTCCAGATAGGGATTGTTAACAGTGGACCTGTGTCGTAACCACTAAAACAACCGGTTTTGCTTTAGGTATACAACAACCCCAAAATATTATAGATTGCTTGCTTGCTTGGACCTGGGCCTCGAGATCACACATATCAGATTCATTCGGGGTAAAGGAATGTACCCGCTTCGAATGAGACTGCTTTGCATAAGCACATTCTCATCGATTATATCTATGATCCTTGCCCTGATTTTGTCATATATTGCTTGGATCCGAGCGTTCTGCCTTTGTGCCTTCTCCAATCTATCCTCTTTTTTCTTCTTCTCCTTCTCAAAGTGGGTCGCTTTGGCTGCTAGGTCCTTCTTCACCTTTTGGCGCTTGGCCGCGGGGTCCGCTTCCTCAAAAGCTAGAACGGGTCGCATGGTGATGACCTTTGAAGGGGCAGCTTTCAATGGGGCCGCTTTGGCTTTTGCAGATGGTGGGGCAGGAAGAGCTTTGGCAGCAACAGTAGGAGCAGCTTGAGCAATGGCAGCTTCACTTGGTACAGACTGTATGGGCTCGATCTGCTCAATCTGCACAACTCCTTTGTTCATCAGCTGGAAGGATTGCATCACTTCAAGCGTAGTTGCAAGAGATGCATCAAGTGCAAGAGTTGAGATGGAAGTTCTCTCCGACGCTTTGCGGGCGACCGAGGTTGATGAAGCGAGCAGCTTCGGTTTGGCACTCTTCTTGGGCTTGTCTTGATAGACAACCACATCTTGTCGGCTCTGCTCAAAGGGGCCTTCTCTTCATCTTTCTTTCCCCCTTTTTGGCATCATCGCCGATGGCAGCAACTGCTCTATCATCAAGTGCCCGGAGCAAGCTTGCAAATTCAAGGGTTATAGCCTTCAATGCGCCTTCTGTCCGCTCCGCAAAGAAGCCTTCCCTGCTTGACACAAGCTCTGCAGTCTTTTCTGAAATTTCTTCCAACAAGTAATACGACTGCCTCTCACATTTAGCTAGAGCACTCTCTCTCTGTGCTATCTCCTTCATCAGCCTTTCCAGCAGCTCGACATTTTGCTCCCTCGCTTCGACAGCAGCAAAGCGAGCGTCAAGCTCCGCTTCGACTTGTGCCCTTAGCTCCTTCATGTGGTGGAGGCAGATGGTCGGGCTGATGCCCTTGATGTCAGCCAAAGTCCATCCAATAGCCATCTTGTACTTCTGGATCATCATCTTGACCTGCTCTTCTTGGTCAATGCTCAGCTCAGCGTTTATGATAATGGGCAATGTGTCATTTTCACCCAAGAACACATATTTCAAGTGCTTAGGCAAGGGCTTGAGCTGAAGCTTTGGTGCCTTAATGAGTGAGGGCACCAACTTTTCCTCGTTTCGTATCTTGGGCAGTTCCTCTTGATAGATCTGTCTGTGCTCTGGTTCCGTCTTCATCTGGTTCACCTCTCTTGGGCACTCCTCCTCATCCATTATGCTTTCTTGAATCACTGTATCCAGCATGTCGCGAGATGTGATCTTGGGCAATGTTTCCTCCACCATGTTGTCCACAGTGTCTACATAATGCACCATTTCTATATCTAGATAGTGCTTCTCTGCTTTATAGATGTCGAATGCGACTGTCTCTCCAGCAACCTGACATGTCAGCTTGCCCGTATCGCAGTCGATCTGAGTTCGTGCCGTCTTGAGGAATGGTCTGCCCAAGAGCGTTACTGGAGATTTCCCTTCACTCTGTCCCATGTCGATAACGAAGAAGTCAGCGGGAAAAAATCAAATCCTTCACCTTGACCAAGATGTCCTCCAGAATTCTCTCAGGATACACATTTGACCTGTCCGCCAGTTGGATCACTACTCGTGTGGGTTTAAGTGGGCCCATATTGAGTTCCTGATACATAGAGAGGGGCATCACATTAATTGATGCGCCCAAGTCTAACATGGTCTTCTCTATCCTCATAGTTCCAATTACGTAGGGAATGTAGAACATCCCTGGGTCTCTACACTTCGTAGCCATCTCTCTGCCCAAGACGGAAGAGATATGCTCCCCCACTTGGAACTTAGCATTTTCATCATACTTGACCTTCCGCGTGCTCCTTCAGGAACTTTGCGCATTTGGGCATTGAGCGCATGGCAGTGAGTAGTGGAATGTTGACTTCCACCTTTTTGAAGATCTGATACATCTCGCCCAATTCCTTTGCTTCTTTGTTCCTGGCCAACCTTCCTGGGAAAGGTGCCTTGGGCTTAGGGCCGAGGAACCACTATTTCCTCATCCTTCTTTTTGTCATCTATCTTGCTCAATTAGATTTCCCTCTCTACCTCTGGCTGCTTTATCTCTGGTATCTGCTTCCCACTTCTTGTTGAAATTTCCTTGACATGGGCATGATTGATTTCCACATGTGGGGGTAACTCTCCTTGCTTCTTCTCCATTCTGGCTAAGGTCTGAGTGAGCTGCCCAAGTTGAGCGTTGATGTGTTGCATAGCTCCTTGGGTTTCCATCCTGAATTTTTCAAGGTCGGCTTGTGTTTTACTGTTTCCCTTGCCACAGTATGAACCATCTCGGCCAAGGATGGCCGATTCTGCTGATGTTGCCCTTGCTGGTGTTGTGGTTGTTGTTGTGGCTTTGGTCCCCATTTGAAGTTCTCGTGATCCCTCCATCCTGGATTGTAGAATTGTGAGTTGGGATCATATTTGGGATAACCATTCCCTCCATTCCCTTGGTTGTGGCCATGTATCTTGACTTCCTCCTGCAGCACCACCTCAGGACACTCATCAGTCATGTGTGACGTGGCAAAGCACAACTGACATGCGCGTACTTCCTTCTTTGTTGTCCATTCATGTTGACTATCTGCTCCAACAGAGTACACATCTTGTCAAGCTTTGCATCTGAAGCCGATCGTTCAACAGAGCTTGCCCTTGGCACATCAATTGGCCCATCTCGAGTCTCCTCCGCCATATCTGCAAATAACTTCATAGCTTGACTGGGTAACTTGTTCAGCACCGATCCTCCACATGCAGCATTCACCAAGGCACGATCTTGTGGTCGAAGTCCCAACATGAAGTATTGAACCAGTTCTGGTTCGCCGATTGCATGTTGTGGGGACTTGGCAAGGAGCTGCTTAAACCTACCCCAATACTCGTAGAAACTCTCTCCTGCACCCATCTTGATTGAACTTATTCTCTTTCGCATGTTTTGGATGCAGGAGGCAGGGTAGTATTTTTCCAGAAACTTCTGCTGCAGCTGTGCCCATGTTGTCACTGATCCTTCTTCCAAAGTGTATATAACCACTCCCTTGCCCCGTCTTGCGACGATAAGGGAAAAGCCAGCAGCCGTATATATTCTCCCATGTTTCCTTGAGTTCTGACAATGCCGCATGTCATTTCAATGTCCTAGAGGTGACGTTGCGGATCTTCTCCAGGCATATTGCTGAATTTAGGCAATAGTTGCATGAACGCATGCTTAAGTTCCCAATCTGGGGCCGAAGGAATGGGCAGGGTGATGCCCAAGGGCCTCAGATTTCCATTATTAGGGAATACAGTTTCCCTAAGTGTCCGCTCAGAGTTGTTGGACGGTGCTCGCTTGTCGTCTCCCATCTCACGCCGCCTTCTACCGCGAGCTCGTTGTTTAAGCCTTCTCCTTTGAGCACGTAACTGCCGGTTGGTTCTCTCGATCTCCACGTCGAATTGAAATTCTTCGGGTTGAGCTCCACTCCTTAGTTGCATGCACTAGTCCAGCACCTGAAAACAGAAATTGAAAAGATTACTTTTAGCGCAACTCCCTGGCAACGGCGCCAATTGACGCGACCGTCGTTTAGCCGCAATCAATAAATTTATAAAACCTATGCCTTGACTACTACAACTAGTATAGCAATGGCAAGAACAGGGTCGATCCCACGAGGAGTTGGAGTAGCAATCTTTCCATAAATAAGTTGTCACATTTTGGGGGTGGGAGTTGCCCAAGACAGAACATAAATTAACAAGGGAAAAGTAAACGGCTGAATGTAAAAAGCTTGTAAACAATAATTAAAAGGAAACTCGGCCTGGGCAAGTACCATGAATTACAACATAACTCTACTCGTTCATCGATCTAAGTATGCACATGTCATCGGTTATAGGCAAGTCACTAGGCAGGACCCCCTTCTGTCACGTGTCACGTGCCCCGCCAATGTGTGCCCAATCCACCCATACAGTTTTGAAATATAAATATATCTCCCTAACCTGAACATTCTACATGCAAGGATTAGTTGTCACATATCCTGCCCAAGCAGCATTACCGATCTGTGATGGACCCGAATAGCCACGGAAGCAGGCCTAACGTCGACCTACGACTACACTCTGTTGCTAGTTCATACTATATGGTGTGAGGACTTATCCTACACGTTTTTCCCATGTACTATTTGTGATCATGCTCGACTCGATATGATACTGGCCACATACCCTACCAAGACTAACACGAATTGTAGATCAGAACCTAGCAAGCTCAGGAACACATGCAATAATTCAATTAAACCTATTAATCGGATCTCACGAGTATTGAATTACATTATATTCACGGCAGCTTGCCCAAGCTAGGCTTAAACGACTACTCTAGCATGCTTGGAAAGTAAACAACAGTAAAGTAAAAGGAAGACATAATAAAACTAAGTACTGAAATATTATAAACTGAAATCAAAAGGGGCGGACACCAACGTCGGCCATGCAAAGTACTGAAAACATATAAAGATTTGCCCGTAGGACTTGTTCATTCCTGCCCACTCTCAAACATAAGAAAGTAAAAGCATGAAATGGAAAAGTATAAAGCAGGTCCGGTGTACGCTCGTGTGTCTTGATTCTGAAATGAAGGCTGCTTTTATACTTGTGGATGGATTCGTGGACCAGGCCCATCAATCGTCTGCTAGGGTTTGAGCTCGGGAGGACTTGCCTTCTCTGCGTGGATTTGTTTCCTTGTTGATCATCGCGACAATTAGGAAAGAATCTAGATTGGATTCTTTCCTTCTTCGCGTCTCCTTCCCTGCTGAAAAGCCTTCGCCCTAGCTCTATCTGGTCGTCGTACGGCCCACGAATACTCTCTAAGCTCGGTCCATCATACTTGACTCATCTTGCCTAGCCAACTTCCCCAGATCGCCTTGCCTGCTCCGAATCCTGCCCAAGATTACCTGAAACCAAAATGTGCCCTCCCAAGCACAAGACTCATGCAAAGACTCGACTAATACACCTATATGCAGACTCAATTATGAACAAAATACGAGCATAATATGGGCTCGTCACTTACTAAAAAGACAGCTCTCCAATCATAATCCCAAACAAAACAACTCCCAAGATACCCATAATTCCTCCTTTACCTCCTTTCATCCGGTTAAGAAACAAACGGCTATAAAGGCTCAAAAGTGGCTAGCAAAGGAAATATATGTAAAGGATAGTGTTTAGGAATTATGTGGCTAACAAGAGATGGCCTAAAATCACTTCTAAATTCCTACACACATACGTAGTCTCGAAGGAGAACAAAGGCAAGTTCTAGAAGTACAAATACATGTATGATACTCTCACAAAAGAATATAGATATAAATATGCACCAAAGGCTCAAATCCTCACGGGTTATAACAAAACATTTCCCTAAAATAAAAGCATAATCCAATTTTATCACACACATGCATAATCTCCACCAAGGTTCCAAACATAATATCAACAAAATATTTTAAGGAAAATCATGCTATCATTGGCCAATTCATATACTTATAAATCATGCTTGACTCAATCGTCTAAACTCCCAAAACACTACTAATATCCAAAATTAAACTACAATCCAAGAACACATGCAAACGAGTTAACGAAGCCAGACTTCCCCCTCCCCCAAACTTATTTCGAATCATGATGAAGGAATAAGTTTAAAGAAGAAGAAGTGGATAAGTTAACGAGCGTACCTTTCACCGAAGCTAGCTTACTATCGATCTTCTCCTCTTAGTCGAAACCTCGTCGAGAAAACCTACAACTCATAAGCTTCGAAAGTTCTTGGATAAAAAGTTTAATAAAAGATAAGACCCAAAGAAAAACTAAAACTAAAAAAAAACGAAAACTGAAAATAAAGAATAAAGATGGGTTACCTCCCAACAAGTGCTACGTTTTACGTCTTTAGCCCGACGTTACCTCTTTTCAAGGCGGATAAAAATGAAAGTTCTTTTCTGCCCCATCTTCGAGTTTCCTTCTTTTTGCTCCTAAAATCGAAATCTTGAGCTCTTCTTTATACACTCGAACTGGGAGATCACCAATTTCCATGTTGAAACGATCTCCACTCGTAGCTAAGAATGGACGTCCCAAAATCAAATGTTGTTTGACGTCTTCCTTCATCTCCACGATAACGAAGTCGGCCGGAAAGTCGAACTCTCGAACTTGAACATGAACATCATCAACTACTTCTTTAGGTTGTATGGAATCTTCATCGGGCATGACATCGAACAAATATTGAAGGGAAAAAGCTGTCGGAGAAGAAATCGCACATTTCGGCCGGAAGAGGAACCTCTCGACCCCCCTCTCGATCGATAGGGGTGTCGAGAGGAACATTCTGACTTCTCGACGTCGGATCCTCTCGACCCCCCTCTCGATCGATAGGGGTGTCGATAGGTTCCTGGGCATCTTTCTTCAAAACCTCTCGATCCCCCTCTCGGTCGATAGGGGTGTCGAGAGGAACATTCTGGATCTTCGATGTAGGGGCCTCTTGATCCGCCTCTCGATCGAGAGGTAGGTCGACAGGTCTGCTTCTTGAATCCTCTTCGTGTTCCTCCTCCTTTTCCGACTCCAGATAGCTTTCCTCTTCAATTTCTTTGATTTCCGGGGCCTTCAACTCCTCAAACTCCTCAACTTGTACCTCAATAGCATGGAATTGGGGAACAAATTGGACATTCGCCAATTGTTCTAATTTCGCCTTGAAGATCAAAGATTGATTCCTCGCGGCCTCCGCATTGGCTATCGAGAGACATCGTCGACTCCAATTTGGATATAAAGTTTTCCATCATAGAGATAGTTTGCTACTCCAAAGAGAATTCTTGAGGATAGAGTTCATTGTACCGATCTCTGAGAGTCCTCTTCGGTTTCGCCTTGGGTATAAACTCCTCCATCTTTTCTTCCAAGGGGCGTTCTTCAGGGTAGCGTTCATAGTACAAATCTTTGATAGTTCGCTCCGGTTGTGGATCTCCCATGGTGGATGGTGGTGATTGATCAATCTCAACTTCGTGTCGATCCTTCTTTATTTCCTTCAAAGAAAATATAAGACCAAGAAAGCGTTAGAACAATCAAATAAAAACAGAAAAATAAAATTCTTAGGCACCAATCGAATCTCGTTCGAAATATTCCTATATGATCTTATCAGTCCCCGGCAACGGCGCCAATTTGATCGCTGCTATTTTACCACCCTAAAATAGTGTAGAAAAGGGAAGCAGGAGTCGTATCCTCAAGGACCGATATCCGAAAATATAGGAGTTACCTCTACTAAAGCTTCTCAGCGATGTCTAGGCATGCAAACCTTTAAGAATTAGGTTATCTATCTAAAACAGAAATTAAATCAAATAAAATTTAAAAAATACAAAAATAAATAATAAACAAAAAATAAAGAAACTAACAAATAAGAGAAAAGATTGATCCTAGGGTAGTAAATCTAATAAAAAATACATAAATAACAATAAATCTATTTAACCAATTTAATCCAACCTAGATGCGATACACGAATATATATAATCTAACACTCCGGCTAAGGCAGCATAGATCGTCACTCAATAAAATTTTAAAAAATACAAAAATAAATAATAAACAAAAAATAAAGAAACTAACAAATAAGAGAAAAGATTGATCCTAGGGTAGTAAATCTAATAAAAAAATACATAAATAACCAATAAGTCTATTTAACCAATTTAATCCAACCTAGATGCGATACACAAATATATATAATCTAACACTCTGGCTAAGGCAGCATAGATCGTCACTCAATAAAATCATAATCTCCTCCCGGTCTCATAAAAATTAAATCAAGTGCAAAACAGATCAAGTATCGATAGATATAATCAACAAGGTTCAGCTACAACACCTATATCAACTATATGCAAGACATATGACAATCTAACTTCGACTAAGACAATTAAATCATCATACCATGTATTCATGAGATTCATTATGCAATTATCCGGCTAAGGCATAAAAACATACATCTAGATTGAAAGACAAAAATAGATCTAAAAATTACTCATGTAGATTCAATTAAACATACAAACCCTAGAATCAATCTAGGAAAATTAGCTAGACATAATTAAAAGAAATGTAGAAGGAAGAATAAAAATAATTAAAAGCATAAATAAAAGAGAAGGGGATAGAAAAACTCTTGAATCTTGATGAATCTTCAATCTTCAATTGTCTACCAAGAAATACATGAATTAAATCTAAATCTAAAATATAAAAGTGTAGAGGAAAGAATAAAAACTAATCTAAGGTAGGTTGGAGACTAGAGAGATCTAGAGAGTTCCCTTGCAATGATAAGTTTAGAGGTATTTATAGGGTAAAAGTTTACATCTAAAACCTAATTGTACAAGGAAACCAAGAAAGATTTAAAAATTGCCAAATTAGAGAAATCCCGCCTGGAAATTTCGGGTATCCTCTCGACCTAGCTCTCGGTCAAGAGACTAGTCGAGAGGATCGAGAGGTCTTGCGTGTCTTTCTTGTTTCGGCCGTATCTTCCTCGTCCGAACTCCGAATTGACCTCCGTTTTCGCCTACGTGCTCTTATCAAACCCCTCTTCAATGCTATGCTTCTATTATTCCAGAATAACTCTTCATTAAACTCGTGAAAAGTCAGAACTTGGGATCAATACTTCATCTCTTCCTTGATTTCGTCGTCTCTCATCTCATCTTGGGTTTTCTCGACTCAAAAGTCCTAAAAACACTCAAAACAATCCAAAGCGTAATCTAACTCGAAATAACATAAAAAATACAAAACATGAGCTAAACTATCAAAATAAGACAAGAAAACGATTATTAAACACTTAGATAATATGTTAAAAAGTTAAAAATACACCCTATCAAGGATATAAAAGGCAATGTACATTTTGTAAAATAAGCCCCTTTTTATATAAGTATAGATATATACTTCTATACCATTTTCTATTGAAAAGTCTTAAATACCCTTACTATTGGGTCCCACTTATCTAATAAAATAAAAAATAAATTAAAAATGTAAAGTCAAACGTGGTGCCCACCCGAAAATTCAATTTTGTTAATTCTATGTACACGGTTGATCTCATTCTCTCGCAATTCACGATTCAACTTTCGTGAATTTATAAATTTCAATTAATATCTGACGTGGAATTTTATTTTTTTTTTTAAAGAAAAATTGAAATTGAATCTCACGACAAACACATACACGGCACAAACATTCGATATTGGCGTGCAGTGTTCTAAACGACACCGCCTAAGTCCACCTAGAAGGGGCCTATGCGCTAGTTAGTGCCTCGCCGCCCGACTAATATGTAATCCGCCTAGGCTCTATGTGATACCCAACGAGCCGCTCTTGAAGCTTAATCAATAGTCTATATGTGTTAATTAATTTATGTTTAGGCAAACTATGCTACTCTATGTATGATTTTGGATTTATAATTATGAAACTAACCTATAAATTGTCATAGTATGTGTACTCCCTCCGTCCCCTAATAAGTGTCCCCTCCTCTCTAATAGAGGGGACACTTATTAGGGGACGGAGGGTGTATTTATTATAAATTTGGCAACAATAATAATAGTAAAAATAAGCATTATAGTTCGAATCCGCCTAGGCCCCCCCTAGACTCCCGCCTAGCCGCCTAGGCGCTAGTCACCCCTCCACCGCCAGACTAGCGCCTAGCGTTTTTTAGAACATTGTTGGCGTGTAATTTTTTTTTTTTTTTTTTTTTAAATCTGAAATTGCATTTATTAACAACCAGCAAATCTGCCAAATTCATTAAAAATAAAGGTTGTTAGTTAGCATTAACTGCAAAATCAGAAAAAGTGGGGAAACAATAGCATAGACTTAATTTCATTCATCAGAATACTAAATTTTTAAATATAAAAAAAATTAAATAAAAAACATTGTAAGAGAAAATTTATAGGCATTCTCAAATTGAATTTTCTGAAAATTTCGGAAGTGAAACAAGTCGTTTTTTCGAGACAATACCAAGGTAATATTCGATTTTGTATATTTATTAGTAATAATATGCGGGAGGGGGGGGGGGGGGGGGGGGGGGGGAATACACTTGTGTTCTTAGATACACGATTATTTTACAAATTAAATCGTGTATACACGGCAAATTACACAAAAATGTCGTGTAAAGTCAACAAAGTCAACGACTGAAAGTCAAAATCGTTGACTTTACACGACATTTTAGTATATTTAGCCGTGTACACACGATTTTATTTGTGAAATAATCGTGTATTTAAGAACAATAAATTTTCTATTTAAAAAAAAAATAAAAATTGTTGGTACAGAGATGGGTGATCAGACAATTCTTATCCGTCATAGCGGTCACTGGGAGGGAATATCAAACGTAGGAGGAGACACTTTTCTCGTCAATTATCCCATATAGACTTTAAGCTATGAAAACGTAGTACGAGAGATTCAGTTTCACTTGGGTGACGAATCGGAGTACTTGCTTTTCCATTTGACGAATATTAACGAGCGGGAGACGGTGAAGGCCGTTTTAAAGAGCACCGGAGATTTGTTTAGAATGTGTATCGAGAGAAGGGAGATGTCGACGATTTACGTCATTAGTAGAGCTAATTGGGCAGCCCATACTACCCAACGATCGACAAATTTTCAGAACTATAATGTCGAAGAGGAGCCGATGCCGAGTTCAAATGCATTTGAAGCCGAAGTAGGCGACGAAGAAGAGCCGGAGTCAGAAGAAGACTCTCTTGAGTCTGAGGGTGAGGAAGCAAGGGATGTGGAGGACCGATCCAAATTATTTGAGAGCCTAACCACTGAATTCGGAGCATGGATCCGCGAGCCCTGCCACACTAATAGGGTTATCGGGCTTCGTAGCATGCACTCACAAAACCAAGAGCCCCACGACGATGAAGCTCGTGCTCGCGCTAACGAAGAGGCGGTTCGAAACTGGTTGATAACACCGTTGATCTAGACACTGCGCTCCCTTTAGGATGGATCGATCCCAACTTGGCACCGGCCTTGGGTCAGTTGCGAAAGCACGGATTCTTCAAGAAGAAGGAGGACTTGCATATAGCCGTGGGATTGCTTCACATGGATCTCCGGAAGGAGTATTGAATCCCTCGTTCCGACAAAGGTCGTGTGGGTTTCAGGTGCATGAAGGGGAAGGATTGCGCGTTCAAGTTAAATGCAATGCAGATAGGTGGGATTTGGGTGATCATCAAGTACAAGGCCGATCACACGTGTCTAGTTGATTTAAATTCGAACAACAAACGACATGTGTCGGCCAAGGTATTAGGAGTATCCTACGCACGTAGATTGATCACCGAGGGTGCAGTGTTGAAGCCAAAAGAGATGGTGGACGAGCTACGGAGTGAGTGCGATATTCAAATTGGCTACTCATTCGCTCTCCGTGCGAGAAACGTCGCTGTAGAGATGACGTATGGTGCCTTCGACGAGTCTTATCAGAGGCTCCCTTCTTATCTCTACCTTTTGAAGGAGATGAATCCGGGCACCGAGTACGACATCCATACCTCCCACGTCACCAACCGTTTGTCCTACTTGTACCTCGCTTTTGGTCAGTCCATCGAGGCATTCCGAAATGGTTTGCTATGCCCCTTGATCATAGTGGATGGGGCGCACTTGAAAGGGAAGAATAAGGGGACGCTCTTTGTGGCAGTGACGAAGGACGGGAACGAGCAAGTGTTCCCCCTTGCCATTGGATTTGGTCCCATAGAGAACGACGAATCAAGGATGTGGTTTTTGGCACACGTGCGAGATAGTTTCGGGGCGCCGAATGACTTTTTGATCGTATCCGATCAACGCGTGAGCATCCGAAATGAGATCGACTCCGTTTTTCCACATGCTGCTCATGGTCTCTACTTTGTTCACCTCTAGAGGAATTTCGTCCGGTACGACAGGCATGTGGGTGCTATATTCGAGTCCGCAGCCTATGCTTATCGAGATTCCCAATTCGATGAATTTTGGGGGAATTTGAGGGACCTAAGATGAGAGGGAGGTGGGATCTACAAGAGGTTGACCAACATTGGCATGCCGAGGTGCAAGTGTCCCGTCCGACGTACGAGCTTCATGACTTCGAATCCCGCCGAGACCATGAATGCTTGGTTGTTGTGGGCTCGGAGACTACCGATTTGTGCCATGATGGAGGTGTATCGGATAGTCATCGAGAAGTGGTTCAACGAACATCAGAGTAGTGCCCTAGCTCGCCAACATGAACTCACGGAGAAGGCATATACGAAGATGTCGGCATCGTCGGAATGGGGACGTCGCTACTCCGTTAGAGGAACGCCTACACCCACTCTTTGGAGAATCGAAGGTGAAAGGCGACTTACCTTTTCGACCTCCAAAACTCGACTTGTGAATGCCGTGAGTTTGAGTTAGATGGCATCCCTTACCGACACGCTTGTGCGGCGATAAGGTACGAGTAGTTCTCTTTTTATTTTAATTTAATGTTTGTCGTATTTGAATTGGATTTCTAAATGATTTTGTATATTGTTATATGCATTCCGGTGGGCGGGTAACTGACTACGTGAGCCACTATTTCAAGCAAGCCACCTTAGTTGCTACGTACTGTTGAGCCGGTTCCTCATCCCGAGACGTGGACTGTTCCTGAATACATTTCACGATGGGTCGTGCTACCCCCGCTCGTACCTAGGCAAGCTGGACGACCACCGATGGCGAGAGCTCGATCGGCTGTTGAAGGATCCTCAACGAATCAGCAAAGGTGTTCAAGATGCGGACAAGAAGGGCACAAACGAAGGAGTTGCCAAGCCTCGCTTTCCATTTCCGGAGTTGATCTAAATGCTCCCCCTTAGACGTCCAAGAGGTAAGAAAAAATGTAGCATTTGCAAGAGCGATGAGCATACTAGGCCTAGATGCCCGTACGATACCGATGCTTAATTACATTTTTATTTTTATTTTAAACAAATTGATGTTCTTGGATGTTATTGAGTGCTATTGGATGTTTAAGAATGTTATTGGATGTAATTTTATTAGATTGTGGTTGAGTTGATCATTTGGTGAAAATTTGATGTTTTTGTGTAAAAAAAATGGAAACCTTCGGCCAAGTACACGACATTATTATGGATTTAAACGTGTATAGACGGTTAATGTACATCATTAATCGTGTAAAGTCAAAATTAGAAAAGTCAAAATTATTTTCCATGTACACGATTATTTTTTATTTTTAAACGTGTATACACTGTAAAAATTAAGAAATAACCATGTAAAGTCAAAAAAGTCAAAATTTGATAAAAGTCAAAGCCCTCTACACGATTGTTGACTTCCCACGATTTAAATTGATAAATGTCGTGTATCCTACTCGTGAAAAGTCAAAATTAAGCCAAAAAAGTCAAAATTAATGATTAATTCCAAAAAATCTCGTATTTGATTTGATTTTTTCGTGTATCTCGAGTCCATTAAGTCATACAAATGTGTAATAATGTAAGTTATGTCATAATACGTCCAAAATTAAGGATATCTTATGTAATTATGAAGTATAGAGTGAGTGTCACTTATATTGTCTAACTACTAAGGTTATGTTTGATCTCGAACTAACTTACGAACGTAATGTACTTACAAACGTATAATTTACGTAACGTGATCGAATCATAAAATTGCACAATGTATGATAGTAACAGTGATTACATCTCAAATAATCCCCACGAATTGAAAAACC
This sequence comes from Thymus mandschuricus, assembly GCA_029379335.1. Taxonomy (NCBI): domain Eukaryota; kingdom Viridiplantae; phylum Streptophyta; class Magnoliopsida; order Lamiales; family Lamiaceae; genus Thymus; species Thymus mandschuricus. The sequence continues at coordinate 6,651,207 of CM057082.1, read as the reverse complement.
AAAAAAAAAATAGGGGGGGTAGGGGGGGGGCGGGGGGGTTCTTGACTACACGAGCGGGGTACACGACTGTTCTTGACTACACGGTTGTTTGTAGACAGCCGAAAGTTGGGCAAAAATGGACAAAAAATGTCACTCCCCACCTATTTTTCAATCATTCGATACAAATTAACAAAATAAATATTGAACTCGTACAATTAAAGATCATTCGAATGCAAATAAACAAATTTAAATTACATTCAACATCATTCGAATTCAAATTCAAATAAACAAATTTAAATAACATTGAAAATCATTCGAATGCTCCAAAAAAAAAAATATTCGCCACCATTTCTGATATCCTTTTGACATTTTAAAAATCCTACTGGCTATCTTCTTTTGGAATTGGACCAAGACTTGTGTCTTGTCGCCGGCGTACTCCTTGTGCCTCCCAAGGAGACTATCCAAATACATACACGCGTACACACCGCAACTTACATCATCGTGTTGGACAAATTGGTACTCCGTTGGTATGAACACGATTTCCATGAATTGCATGCCGTAATTCCGCAAGTGTGGGTTCATCCTCGTGTAGTATTCGGGCTTGAACGCCAAGATCCTTGAGAAGAGTCGAGCCAATGGCAAACATTGGACGATTCATTGTTGCTTGAGAGGAGGGTTTTTTTTATCCTCGTACTTCCAGTACAACGAGTCCAACACCTCAACTTTCCATAACGAAACGTTAACTCGGCATACGATCCAATGATCGGAGGAGACATGGCAAACGATGACAAACTAAACCAGAAAATAAAAACAAAAAATTTAATAAAAATAAGAATTAAATACGATATTACCAAATAATAATTAAACTTGTGGTTAAATTACTTACGTAATGGCTAGTTATCCGAGGCCGGTACGTGTTAATCCCCTCCAAGGCCTTTACAAAATCGTAGAGGATGGCCCAATTCGTGTATTTCTTCTTCTCGTTTGCCAAACCCATTGTAGTGCCATATTTGTCATGGAAGCTCTTGTACTCGGCCAAAAGTGTTGTTTTTATTTAAACATTACGATATATTAGATTTTTTCTTAGCAAAATAGCAAAACAAATTAATAATGAAATAGGTAAAAGGAACTTACGTAAAAACTAAGGGGCATAAGTATATGCTGCTCATAGGTACACCGACACCGAGACGGTACCCTTGTTGGAGTCTATGTGTGTCAAGTACACTGTGTACAGGTCAATCTCCTGTATTCAATTCAAAATTATCTTATTAGTATGCTAATTAGAACAAAAGCAATCGAAAAACTAAAAATTGAAAAATCTACTAAAATTACCTGGGCAGTGAAGCACTTCGTCACGTCCTCGATTGTTGAGAAGAGCTTTTGGGTCAGGTAGAACCCAGTCTCTTTCATGACCACGTGTTCGACTCCAAAGTCTCTAAACCTCTGATAAGGAAAGGATCGTTTTCGTGGAGGCTCTACTACGTATGGAGATAATAAAGATCGTGAGAGGCGTACCCCCCTCGAAGAAGCCCGAGTCTGACCTGCCGGAACAGTGTGAACTGACGTGGCGACCCCTTCCTCCTCATCTGAGCTCTCCTGCATTTGCTCTATTTCGTCAACAAAATCACTCAACTGAGGGTGATAGGAGCCTTGGGAAGCTTCCTGCTCATGCTCGACATGCTGGTGGGAGCGCCTCGGAGCCTCCTCGTGTAGAGAGTGTCGTCCCTCAGAGCATCTCGAACCCTCACCCCCGTCTCCGGTGTGAGTATCGGAGTGTCGCCCCGCAGAGTGCCGCCCCTCAGAGCGTCTCAAAGACTCGACACTGTCTACGAGGTGATAATTCTCTGCCGGCTCGATCGGGACATCCCTGAGCCCCGCAATCGAGTGCTCACCGATGCGGGACTGCCCCTCGGCACCCGAAGAAGAACGGCTCCGGCTCTGGCTCCGACTCCAACTCTTTGACGCGAATTTCATCAGCTCCCCAGCAAGAGCCCTTGCAAGGCGACCCAGAAATCCGGTCCCTGACCGATCCTGCTCCGATCGGGACCCTAGACGGTCCCCAAACCGGTCCAAGAAGTCGTCGCCCAGGGGACCGCACTCGCACGGGTCTCCGTGTGCACAGCAGATCAAGCCAGAGGGTCGGGGGTCTGCGTGCTCGTTCTGAGGCCTCTTCGAGGCAACTGCTTCGGGTCTCCTCTCAAACCTGGGCCTCGACATCTCAACCCCGCCGTCGGAATGAGCTCGGTTAGCTCGTGGAGCACGACGATGAGGGGCCACTGCCTGAGAAGCGTCCCTACACTTCAGCTTCTCCACGGCCTTCGCCATCTCGCGCTTCGCCTTCGACTGCCTTTTCTCGGCCGGCAGATTGGTCTGTTTGTGGCACTTTGGGAGAACAAACATCACACCCAGTTGCTCGATGTTGTCCAGAGAATGGACTCCAAAGTCCAACATATCATATTCATCCGGAACCAGCATCGGATGCACCTCAAGCTACAACAAAAAATAAAACAAGAAATGTTAGCATTTTTATTTAATAATTAAAGTGAAATAAATTAAATAAGTAAATAAAATAAATCATTTACCTGAGGATCGTCGAAGAAACGAGTAAAGTTGAGGGAAGATGAGGTCGTGGCCCATCTCCTGAGGCGGGGGGACAGGGACTCACGATCCCGTCGACCGCATGCTCGCCCGAGCATGGGGATCGCCTCGTACACCCAAATGTTTAGGGCCCATACTGGCTCGTATAGGTGATAGGCACCCCGCCGCTTCGTTATGAGGCCGGGGTCCCTCTTTATCACGTGCAGTTGGTGGTGGAGGATTTGGAACGACCACGCTCCCCAAGGAAACGAATTCCAAAGCTCCTCGTACTCCACCAGTTCCCACGCCCAATCTTTGATCGTAGGGTTGTCGTGTCCGACCAACATCCGATAGTACATGAGCAGGTTGGCCGCCTTCAGATACTGCTCAGTTGTGCCCAAGACACCATCTTCGTCGTTAAAATCAGCCTTCAGCTGATTTATTTTGATTGGTTCGCCCCCGTACTTCGTGTAGAGGAGGCTCCTTTTAGGAGGACTGTGCCGTCCACGAGAAACGAATGCCGACTCCCCGAAAGCCAGCACCATCGCGATGGCATACTCTTGCTTCGAGAAGCGTATGTCTCGGCCACCGACGTGAAACCACCTCTCAAAATCTGGAATTGACTCATCCTCGAGCTCTCGGGCTAGAAGCTCGTGGAGGGCATTGTTTGCCGCCCCACTTCTCCGAATTTCAAGGAGGTATCGAAACGGGCCTTGCCTGAATCGTTCGAGCAAGGGTTCCCCGCCTACGCGACGCAACACAATCGGGATCGATTGGATCACGTCATCGAGAATGTAGAGGTTTATTTCCCCTCTAAACCCTTGCATACAGCCCATCATCGATTGAAACCTAGGCTACAAATCGAGAAGAAACAAAACGAATTAAAAAAAATCAAATTTCATGCAAAACTCTCGGCTAAGTACACGACAGAATTGTGATTTATGTCGTGTACTACACGATAGAAATATCAATTATGTCGTGTAAGGTCAACAATTTTGACTTTTCAGTCAAAATCGTTGACTTTACACGACAAAATCTAATTTTCACTCGTGAACAACACGACTAAATTAAAATTCAATCGTGTACAGTCAAAGTCGAATTAGATTTTTGTTTTACACGACTTTTGAATTAGATTTTTGTTTTACTAGATAAGTGGGAGGGTATTTTTGACATTTCAAGACAAAATGGGTATAACTCCCTCTGTCCCATTTAATTGTCCACAAGAGAAATGACACAATAATCAAGGTTGTAAGAGATAGTGAAGCTTATATTATATTGGTTGTGAGAGTAAAACTTTTCTAATTTAAGTAAGTGGATAATTAAATGGGACATCTCAATAAGGAAACATAGACAATTAGCATGGAACGGAGGAAGTACTTCTTAAAAAGTGAATATAAAAGTACCACTTCTTATGAAAGTGAGTATTTTTAACCATTCTCTTATAAAATTTTCCATGCATATATATTCATCTATCCTTTTGAAGTTTCAACATTAAATATTTAAAGATAGTACTATAGAGGAATATGTATATTCATTTTTTTTTTTTCAATTGTAAAAAAAAAAAAAAAAAAAAAAAAAAAAAAAAAAATAGTTAGCTTATTTTTCTTTTATTGTAAGCACTTCTTTGGGACAAAAAAAATTAGCAATGTTAAAGTATTCGGCTGGAAACCTTGCCCTTCTTCCAAGAAAACCCAATAAACAACCAAATTGGTATATGGAACTTCAAACTCAAATCAAGACTTTTCCAGTTTGCAAACGGAACCTCTCTTCCCCTAAACTTCTCAAATTCTTTCTCCAATCTTTCGACCAACTCTTAAATCAGAACTCTAAATTTCTGGGTTCTGTCTATAATGGCTGCAGCGGCGGCGGCGACGGTTAGCTCGGCGGGGGGACTTCTGGCGATGCTGAATGAAAGCCACCCGGCGCTGAAGTTGCACGCTCTCTCCAATCTCAACGCCTTTGTTGACTATTTCTGGCCCGAGATCTCTACTTCGGTCCCGATTATGTAATCTTTTGTTTCAATTAGCGTTTCGTTTCATGTTAATCTGAATTTGAAGCTGGATTTCTCATTGGGGGTTCTTGTTGTCGAATTGTGGTTTCTCGGCGATGTGGACTTTGAGGGAATGGTGGATTTTTTTCTGGGTTTGTAGAATTAGGGTAGCGTTTTGGTTATCTGCGCAAAACTGAGTTCTTTACCGTTCAGGCTCTGTTCAACTACTGTTTTGAGTGTGGAGCGAATGGGGTTGTGCTTTTACGTAATTATGATGGGAGAACACTACAATGTGGGGGATCATCGCTATGAGTGTGGAGTTGTTAGGGCTGTGCCATTGAATTTTAAACTACAGAAATGGTGGGAATCTTGCTTTGAAATTTCTCTCCCTTTGAAGCGTAATAAGGAAAAGAATAGTTTTTATTTATTGGAAACGATGTTCGTTATTTAGTTCTTCTGAAGACTCTATAGGCTTAATATATAATGATGATTATCATGTAAGGATCTGTGTCCTTTCGGTTTGGGCCCTTTTTAGAGTATCATGCAAGAAGGTGGGCAAGCTGTTTTTGTAACCCTGGTCGACCTCTTCATATGGTTGAGCTATTTGCTGGCTTGATAATTGTTTATGAAACCTTGATTATGCTATCCGCAGTTAATGTGGCCTTTTGTGTTCTCTGAAATGTTAAGTCTCTATCCTGAGTGACGTAGGTCTTGATTTATTGACTACATTGCAATAAGGGTGTTCAAAATTGTCCCTAAACTTTCCTTTTGCTATTTCCCTTCATTTTAAAACCGGTTTTGCACTTTATTAAAATCTTCTCATCTTTCTTTGGTTGCAGAGAAAGCTTGTATGAAGATGAAGAGTTTGACCAGAGGCAGCTGGCTGCCTTGTTGGTATCAAAGGTAAAAGTTCTTGTTCTTGTTTTACTTGATTCTTTTTTTGGTGTTCAAGTGTATTATTGAGAAAAAGAAACTATGTTATGTGTAAATATTTATTCGTTATGATATAATTCTTCTTATTTATTCAGCATTATGCTTTGTTAGATTCTGCTCTGATAACTAATGAATAGTTAGCCTACATCCATCTATCAGCTGGACATGCTGTATTAGATTGAAATAAAGTTTAGTCTGGTGCATGTAGTTGTTGAAATGTATTCTACTTCTCGTGTCTTCGGAGGAAGAAGTGCTGCTATAATGCTATTGTTACATGTAGAAAATCACATTGTAGAAAAGCTTGCATAGGTTCTTTTTAAACCTTGGTTGAATAACATTATCAGACATATCTATGCTATCTGGTAATCTTTTGAAACTTTTCATGATTCCTGGTCTTTCTAAAATACATTTCTGCAACTGCTGCTGTATATTTGAAGAAGCATATGATATAACCTAACCTTTGATAGCATGTATGCATAAGTCTAGTATCGATTGAAGAAAAAAATTTAGCTTCTAAACAGACGTAGTATTATGGTTATTTGAATCTTAATTAATAACAAAGTTCTATCACCAGGTTTTTTATTATTTGGGTGAACTCGATGATTCACTGTCCTATGCTCTGGGAGCTGGTTCTCTTTTTGATGTATCTGAAGATTCAGACTACGTCCATACCCTACTCGGTTAGAATTTTTCGCTTCTGTTCCCCTTTGAAACTTTATCATAGATATTCTGCTTTAACTTTATCATTAAGATGACCGTGGTCACTTTATAGATATTATCATTCGTAAGTGGCTACTTGCTTCTAATTTTTTTACTGCTTCCAGTAATTTACGTGTTCTTGTCTTACTCAGCTAAAGCAATAGATGAGTACGCAAATCTGAAGACAAAAGCAGCTGAGAAAAATGATGAATCGGCCCTGATTGACCCTAGACTGGAAGCTATTGTTGAGAAAATGCTGGATAAGTATGTGCTATAATAACATTGCTGTTAGAAACCTAATTTTGTGATTTCCTGAAATATATATTCATGTTCTCAATTTTGCTTACAGGTGTATCACAGATGGGAAATATCAACAAGCCATAGGTATGGCCATTGAATGCAAAAGATTGGATAAACTTGAGGAGGCAGTTTTAAGGAGTGAAAATGTTCATTCGACAATTAATTATTGCATTGATGTCTCTCATTCCTTTGTCAACCGTCGGGAGTATCGGCAAGAGGTGACCTCCTTTATCATAATCTGTAACTGTTATCCGTGGACCTGTCCTTATTTGCTAAAACTTTGATCTTCCGGTCTTGAATAATGCTACTACTTCCTTAGAAAGAGCACATAACGTATCTCTGCTTTGCTTTGTTGTCCTATTTGTATTATGTACACAAGACTGGACTAAACTATGATTTCTGAGGTTTCTTTACTAAATCTTTATTGGCTTTACTGAGTTGCAAATGGGGCTATGAATTCATGCATCAGCAGTTTCACTTTGCACTGCTTGAAATGTATTCTCATCCATTCTCTCTACTGGTTTAAGGTTTTGCTAAATGCATGTGTTCTTACATGTGTTTCTACAGGTACTCCGCCTTCTGGTAAAAATATATCAGCAGCTGCCATCTCCAGATTATTTGAGTATTTGTCAGCGTCTAATGTTTCTAGATGAACCTGAGGGTGTTGCCAACATATTTGAGAAACTCTTAAGATCAGAAAACGTGGATGATGCTCTTTTGGCATTTCAAATTGCATTTGATCTTGTGGAGAATGAGCATCAAGCTTTCCTTTTGAAGGTGAGAGATCAGCTTCCCGCTGCCAAGTCACAGTCTTCAGAGCCTGTACAGTTGCCAGAGTCGGCTCAGCCAGATTCTGCACAAACTGAAATTCCAGTGACATCTGAGGATGTTCAAATGGCAGAGGAAACTCAAGCTGATAGAAACTCAACAATTACTGATCCACGTGAAGCAGTTTACGCAGAGAGGTTGACAAAAGTTAGAGCAATACTGGATGGAGAGACTTCTATTCAGTTGACACTGCAATTCTTATACAGTCATAACAAGTGAGGCCATATTTCTATTATCTTATATTTATAAACTAAATCATGTCCACGTATTTGACTAACTATAAAAGTTTTGATGCATTTCTCTTTCTGTGTTACAGATCTGACCTCCTCATTCTTAAGACAATAAAACAGGCTGTTGAGATGAGAAATAGTGTCACCCACAGTGCAACTATATATGCTAATGCTGTTATGCACGCTGGAACTACTGTTGATACATTTCTGAGGGAGAATCTGGTAGATCCCTATTTTTTAGTTTAGGTCATTGTTTGTTATATTTGCTCCATCCATTTTGGGGTTTATTTGGCTAACACTTCCGTTAATTGTCAGGACTGGCTGAGTCGGGCCACAAATTGGGCAAAATTTAGTGCAACTGCAGGGCTTGGTGTCATCCACAGAGGTCATCTGCAGCAAGGAAGATCTCTCATGGCACCTTACTTGCCACAGGGTGGGGCTGGTGGTGGTGGAAGTCCATATTCGGAAGGTGGGGCATTATATGCTCTTGGTCTGATTCACGCAAACCATGGGGAAGGCATTAAACAATTTTTACGTGAAAGCTTAAGGAGCTCTAATGTTGAGGTCCAACCATTCTCTAACACCTGTTTCTTTTTCCTTTACTCTGTCAAACTTTGGTCACTAAACTGCTATGGTTAAATTCCCGCAGGTTATTCAGCATGGTGCCTGCCTAGGTCTGGGCTTGGCAGCATTGGGCACAGCTGATGAGGACATCTTTGATGAAATTAAAAATGTGCTGTATACTGACAGTGCTGTTGCTGGTGAGGCTGCTGGGATCAGTATGGGTTTACTTATGGTGGGAACCGCTAGTGAGAAGGCTGGTGAAATGCTTGCATATGCACATGAAACCCAGCATGAGAAGATTATTAGGTGAGTTAGAGTCATGATTCTGAGGTGGAGGAATTTCTTTTCAACCACATATCGTCTCACTTTTATATTTGGTTGTGGCATGATAACAGGGGCCTGGCCTTAGGAATTGCGCTTACAGTCTATGGGAGAGAGGAAGAAGCTGATACACTCATTGAGCAAATGACTCGGGATCAAGACCCTATATTGCGTTATGGTGGCATGTACGCTTTGGCCTTGGCATACAGAGGAACATCAAATAACAAGGCCATTCGTCAGTTACTGCATTTTGCTGTCTCAGATGTTAGTGACGATGTCAGACGGACTGCTGTTCTTGCGCTTGGATTTGTGTTGTATTCTGATCCTGAACAGGTTGTGTATTTGTTTTCCTGAGTATCCCTTCTTTGATGCCTTTTGTTAATCAATTCTAGGATTTTTAATAATCTAAAGCCATATTTACTTTTCTGATGTGTAGACCCCTCGAATCGTCTCCTTGTTATCGGAGTCCTACAATCCACATGTGCGTTATGGTGCTGCTCTTGCTGTCGGGATTTCTTGTGCTGGTACTGGTCTTAGTGAGGCTATATCATTGCTAGAGCCTTTGACTTCCGATGTAGTCGACTTTGTTCGTCAAGGTGCTCTAATAGCTATGGCGATGGTGATGGTCCAGATCAGTGAAGCTAGTGACTCTCGTGTTGGCGCTTTCAGGTTTGTATCTAAATTGTTTATTTTATTTAATCTATAAGATGTATCCATTTTGTCTCACACTTTTTCTAAAATTATTCAGGCGCCAATTGGAAAAGATAATCCTGGATAAACATGAAGATACCATGAGCAAGATGGGTGCTATATTAGCTTCAGGAATTTTAGATGCTGGTGGAAGGAATGTGACCATTAGGTTACTTTCAAAGACGAAACACAATAAAATGACTGCAGTTATTGGTCTTGCAGTTTTCAGTCAGTTCTGGTATTGGTACCCACTCATATATTTCATAAGTTTGGCATTTTCACCAACTGCTTTGATTGGATTGAATTATGACCTGAAAGTACCCAAGTTTGATTTTCTGTCAAACGCAAAGCTGTCTTTGTTTGAATACCCGAAGCCTACTACTGTGCCTACTACCGCTTCAGCTATTAAGCTGCCTACAGCTATCTTATCTACATCAGTAAGAGCCAAAACCAGGGCTACTAAGAAAGAGGCCGAGAAGCAGGCTGAGAAGGGCGAGACAAGTTCTGGGAAGGGTAAAGCTACTGATAAGGATGGGGATTCTATGCAGGTACCTATTTTGACACTTCCCTTTATCTGTGTTTGGTACTCCCTCCATCCCATGTCATTTGTCCCCTTTCTTGCATATACGTGAGGGGAAAAATGAAATGGGACAGTGAGTATAAATCATTGATTTCTTTTCCCTGTTCTGTTTCTTGAGAGATCCCCTTGAGGGTTAGATTGCAGTTCTTGATTCTAAGGATGATAATAGATTGATAAGTTTACATTTGAATTTTGTTGGATTAGATGTGATCAAGTGAGTACATATTATTTTGATCTATTTATCCTAGGACCAAACTCCCCCTAACCGGTAACTAACAATTTATATACCTTGGGGGCTATTTGCTCTATCAGGTTGATATCAACACGGAGAAGAAAGCTGAACCGGAGCCATCATTTGAGATTTTAACCAATCCTGCAAGGGTGGTTCCTTCCCAAGAGAAACATATCCAATTTCTTGAGGATAGCAGATATGTACCTGTTAAGACAGCACCTTCAGGATTCGTGCTATTAAAAAACCTACGTCCAAACGAGCCTGAAGAACTCTCTCTCACTGATTCCCCCTCGTCAACAGCCTCAAATGCTGGCGGATCAGCCACTGGGCAACAGGGACCAGCCGTTGCAATGGAGGAAGAGCCGGCACCTCCTCAACCCTTTGAATACAGCTCATAGTACATTAACATTGTAGGCATATCAAACCTTTTGGTGAAGAGGGTTGTACGTACGCGTTGAATTACCATTCCTCTGCAGAATCTTGAAGCCCTGTAGCTGGCTGTCAGCCACAGCTGGTGTATTCGACACTTTTTCTTGCCTTCTCAATATCATTGTTTGTGTTTTGGACTAGGGATTGTATAATATGTACCAAGAGAGGGGCAAAACTGGACCGAGGAAGTGCTGTAATTTTTTATTCTATACAAGAAAAATGAAAATTAGAGAGTTGTAGTTTTTCCTCAACTCATTAAACAGCGGTTTGTGTATGGAATATTTAGGTGCTTAAGCCACTAATTCTGGTTAATATTTTTCAGACTCCTCCCTCTATTTCTTTTTATACTTCAAAATGAATTTTGAAGTACTCTATGTGTTCCATCCCAAATGATATGTTCTGGGACGAGACGACTATTATTAATATGTAGGATGTTTTTGCCTACTGTTCCTGGCGTGACATTAAAGTATCTAATCAATTTTATGAAATCGCACTACATTCGTTAGAATATAGATTATGAAATCTTAAATAATTGGAAAATATAGAAAAACTAAATATAGCTTGGAACGAAAAAATAAGCAAAATATAAAAATACTTGCCAAGCACCTCCTAATATTATTATATTATTCTTTCGTACAAAGCACCTCCTAATATTTTATGTCGAAAGTTATTATTATTATTATTATTATTATTATTATTATTATTATTATTATTATTATTATTATTATTATTTAAGATGAAATTTAAAGCCTCACCACGGAACACAAATTTGCTCCGAAGAGAGATCGATCCCGGATCACCTATTAAAGAGAGAAGTCTGGTGGCTAGGTGAAATCACCTGATTAAGTTGTAATTATTTTAATACTCCTACTACTCATACAAGAAAATTAGGAACGAGTAGCAAACTTATTTTCAATCGACTTTCACATTAGCAGTGCACTATCGTATAACCGGTTTTATTTTAAGGTAAAAATAGATTGGGAGAAACTCATATTTAGCCACTTTCACTATAACTATAACTATTATAGCCACAAGTTTAAAAGTGTAAGTTTTATAGCAACTTTTGCATGAAAGTACATAAATACCCTTACTTTTGAATTGGGTCCCACCACTTTTATTTTGTTGTTTTTGTAATTAGATAATTTTGACAAATTTTCTCTCTCTCTCTCTTTCCAACCGTGTTTGGACACGGTAGAATGAATTTTGATCGAGCAAACTTTTTTTTTTTTTTTTTTTTTAATTTTTAATTTTTTTAATTTAGACGTTGAGAGATTATTAATTTGTACTCACCTCTCGTACCGTGTCCATGCATGGACACGGTTGAACCATTCTCTCTCTCTCTCTCTCTCTTTTTTTTTTTTTTTTTTTAATTTGACATAAATTCTATTAATTGATTTTTAATATAAATAACTAAAGTAATGCATTTAATTTATTTCACCTACCAAATCTTATTTTGATTCACTTCATTAATTAAAAAGAGTAGATAGCAGTAATAAATGTGTCAAAATCTCTTTGAATACAACAATTGCAACAAACAACATTTCATTCGAAACTAACCAAATTTCAGAGAGAGAGAGAGAGAGAGAGATTTTTTTTGCAAAAAATTATATTTTTCGTCTATTAATTTCTGGGAAATCGAGGGACTATTTTCGGCGGTGAAATTGGGAATATTCAAGGTTTTTCCGACTAATATAAGGTACGATCGTAATTTCATTTCGTTTCGCATATTTTCGATTATTTTTTTGCTCAAAAAAATAAAAAATTGAAATTGTTCTTCGTGGCACTGTTGAGACCATAGAGACACTGTTGGATCATAGTGGCACGGTTGGCAAACCATGCCCAAAATTTAATTTTTTTTTTTCAAAATACGGTTTAGGCACGGTTGGTTTGGGATTTCAACCGTGTGACACGGTTGAAATCCCAAACCAACCGTGCCTTTTATAATTAATTTTTTTTTTAATTTTTTAATGATGGCACGGTTAATTTGAGATTTCAACCGTGTCACACGGTTGAAATCTCAAATCAACCGTGCCCCTACCGAAAATCTAACAAAAAAAATCTTGTGTTTTTTCAGGATGTCGTATCAGAGAATCCTCGTGCATCACAGTGGGCATTGGGAGAGGACCTCGTACGTGGGAGGTGATAGTTTCCTCGTGCACTTCCCCATATTAGGAATTACACGTGATAAGGTGCTTAGGGAGATCCGTGATCAATTGGGCTCCGAATCGGAGTACATATTGTACTACTTGACGGACCTAACCGATCATGGGAGGATGAAGGTTGTTCTGAAGAACGAAACGGATTTGCTTAGGCTTATCGTCGAGCAGAACGATTTGCCAACCGTGTATGTGATCGAGAAGACACAGAACATCAACTTTCGCACTCCTACGACACAACAATCCACGGTTTTTCAGAACTTGAATATTGGAGGTCCTAGTCATCAAGAATCGGAGTCTTCGGATGAGGAGACGGGGGATGAGGAGGCGAGGGATGAGGAGGCGAGAGATGAGGAGGCGAGGGCTGAGGAGGAGAGAAATGAGAGGGCTGAAGAGGCGATTGATGAACAACAGAGGGCCGACTTGTTTGAGTCGTTAACTACAGAGTTTAGAGCATGGATTCAGGAGCCGGGGCGTGTTGATAGGATCATCGGGCACCGAAGCATACATTCAGATAATCAAGACGGAAGATCCGATGATACTCGTGCCACTCACGAAGCCATAAGAAATTGGTTGATTCCGTACGTCGACCTAGATACGGCAGAGCCTCTAGGCTTTATCGAGCCCGATTACAGCCCCTCACTTGGCAAATTGCGTGTGGGTGGCCTCTTCAAGGAGAAAGATAAATTGCAAATAGCCGTGGGCCTCTATCACATGGAGAACCGTCTAGAGTATACCACCGAACGCTCAAACAAAACGCGTTTGAATTTTGTGTGCACCCAGGATGATTGTGCATATTTTCTGCGTGCACGACAAAGGGGCGGGATATGGAAGGTTAGGAAATATGAACCCAACCATACGTGTCAAGTGGTTCTAGACGGAAACAAACCGCGACAGATTTGTGCCAAGGTTTTAGGAGCATTCTTTGCACGTAGACTGGTCGTCGAGGGATCCGTGTTGAAGCCGAATGAGATGATGAATGAGCTACAAACTCAGTACGACATTCAGATAGGCTACAGCTTTGCACTGCGTGCCAGAAACGTAGCGATCGAGAGCATGTACGGAAGTTACGAAAAGTCGTATCAGAGGCTACCGTCTTACCTCTACCTGCTGAAGGAGAGAAATCCGGGAAGTGTGTACGATATGGTGACATCGCATGCTGACGATCGACTAGTGTACATGTTTCTTGCCCTTGGACAGTCCATCCAAGCCTTTCAAAGTGACTTGCTCCGTCACGTGATTGTTGTTGACGGGACACATCTGAAAGGAAAGAACAAGGGGACCCTCTTTGTATCTGTGACTAAAGACGGGAATGAGCAGGTGTTTCCTCTTGCAATAGGATTAGGTCCGAAGGAGAACGATGAATCATGGACATGGTTTTTGTCGAAGGTGAAGAGTTGTTTCGGGGCGCCGGACGATCTATTGATCGTTTCTGATCAACACGTGAGTATCATCAATGCCGTGAACGCCGTTTTCCCTAACCGAGCACACGGCCTCCGCTTCTACCACATCACGAAGAATCTGAAATCGTTCGGGCAACATGCCTTGGGAATTTTCAAAGAGGCGGCCTACGCAAATCAAGATTCAACGTTCGATGAAAACTTCGATGCCTTGAGATGCTTCAGCCGTGAAGGGGGCGGAATTTATAGAAAGTTGTGTGATATCGGCCCTCCGAAGTGGGCGAAGTCAAAGTGTCTCGTCCCACGCACGAGTTTCATGACTTCTAATCCGGCCGGGACAATGAATGCACGGCTATTGTTGGCTCGTCGGCTGCCGATATGCTCGATGCTTGAGATGTATCGCACGATCGTAGAAAAGTGGTTTGACCAACACCGTCAAAGTGCCCTTTCTCGGGAGCACGATCTCACTCCGAAGGCGTACGAGAAGATGTCGGCAGCCCATGAATGGGGATGTCGCTACCCGTGTAGGACGACAGCGACTCCCAATTTGTATAGGGTAGAAGGCGAGAACGGCAATTACCTCGTGGACCTTCAAAACTCGACGTGCTCGTGCCGTGAGTTTGACTTGGACTTGATGCCTTGTCGACACGCCCACGCGGCTCTAAGGTACGACATATTCTTATGTGAGTTATACATAGACGAAATTGAATGGTACGACTGATTTATTTATTCATGCTCAATCAGGTATTCAGGTGGACGAGCAAGTGATTACGTGAGTCACTATTTCAAACAGTCTACCTTGGTAGCCACCTATACACCAACCATCGAACCCATCCCTCATCCGGAGTCGTGGGATGTGCCCGACTACGTGACCTCATGCGTTGTGCGTCCACCTCTAGTACCTAAGCAAGCCGGACGACCAAGGGAGTCACGTGCAAGAGCCGTAGGAGAAGAAGGAACGTCAACATCGACGGCTCGACAAAGGTGCACTCGATGCGGACAAGCTGGGCACAACAGGAGAGTGTGTAGAGCTCCAATTCCGATTGGCGGTGTCGACTTGAATGTACCGCCCCAAGATGCGGAGCCTGGTAGAAGAAGGAAGAAAAAATGTAGCATATGTCAAAGCCAGGAACACACGAAACCTCGATGCCCCTTGCGAGTGGTAGAATAATTTTTCGATTATTTTTATTTCGATAGATTGAATTGAATGTTTGGATTGGAATGGATTTCAAATGTCGATTGACTGTTGTACTAGGTATAGGAAATAAAATTGGCATGGTTGATTGGGGGAGTTAGAAAAAATTTTTGCCAATTTTCCACCAAAAATTTTGCCAATTTTGCCATTAGTTAGATTAGATTACGCTATTTTAATCATTAAAACCCAATGGTTCCGCTTTATTTGTTGTTTTTTAATCAACTATGGCATATAATAGTGACGTCACACGCTAATTACGATCAAAAAATGGATTTTTGTACAAAATTATGGATTAGGCACGATTGGGGTTCTAAGAGGCACTGTTTGGCACGGTCAAACAGAAAGTCAACAGTGTCATCCGGAAGTCAACCGTCTACAGTATGAGGCACGGTTGACTTGCCGTTTTGACCGTGCCAGGCACGGTTGAAACTTCATTTCAACCGTGCCTTTACCGAAAGTTTGGGGGAAAAATGTCTCAAATTTTTTCTATGTCCAAATTTCCACTAAGTCCTACTCTTGCACATTCGATTTTTGTTCGATGATTCCACATTCGATATTTGTTCGATAATTGCAAATTGACAAAGATTGCACATTCGATAATCTAATACGATAAACGAATTCCATAAACAAGTTCAATAAATAAGAATCACCAAGGGTTTTTTATACATCTACATTACTCCTCGAAAGATCAATCTTGCCTTCGACTGGATACAACGAAAGAGTAAAAATTCGCCGTGCCAATCTCATTCGATGCTTCTTGATGAACTTCGCCTCATCAACACTTCATAGACGTGGTGGATTCGCGGCGAGGATACGATCCAAGTACATGCATGCATATACGCCACAGCTCACATCGTCGACTTGGACGAACTGTTCTTCATCGGGCATGAATACCAACTCCATCGGGTCCGTCCTCCTCCTCAGATTAACCTTTTGTGTCCAGAAGTCGGTTTAGGAGAGGATCTTCGGGAAGAGACGAGTTATGCAAAGGAGTTGGATTGTACGATGATCTCCAGACTCGCCCTTATCGAGGCGATACAAGATTGAATCGTACACCTCGACCCTCCACTCTGGAATGCAGACGCGAGCGACCACCCAATGATTCGTCGAGAGGTGGCAAACGAGGATAAACTGTAACAAAACAAATTATAATTAAAAACACTAAAGTCGGAAAAAGAGAGGAACAAACGAAATGAATCGTACTTACATATTTGGCCAACTTCCAAGGGATGTACGTATTTGTCCCTTCGAAAACCTCCAACAAGTTATCAGGGGCTTTCCATCCTCGATACGTTGGAGCCGATTTCAAGCCTAGCTCTGCATCTTGCGGGTGCGCGGCTTCGATGGCTCGACTCAAGTACTTCTGTATTTCCAACAACAATTTACAATGAGAGCTACACTTTGTATATAATAACATAATGCAAAAACGTTAGTAAATAATACTACTTACGTAATAATCACACCCCGCCACGACGGTCGTAGTGTAATCTACTCCGGGAGCTAACAAGGCTCGACGACGCATTCGACACCTCCAAAACAGGATGTAGAGGTCAACAATCTGAAAAAGCACAAACAAAATACAAATTAATGAAACCTCGCATTGTGATCTAAACACACAAATAAAAACGCAATTACAAACACTTACCGGCGCTTCTATTTGCACCTTCGGGTCCTCGATCTCGTTAAAGAGTTTTTGATCCATCTCGTACGCAAACTCTTGACGGGTGTACACACTTCGTCCCAAAGCTCTAAACTGTTCATAAGCTTCTTTCACATGTTTAGGCCTCGAAGACTTCGGCGTGTCGACGTTCGCCACAAACGGGCTCTGGAGGAAGGAGGAGGGCTTGATTTGTCGGCCGGCTTGAGTCCTTTGCTCGCCTTGAGGTTCCTCCTCAATTTCCGAACCCTCCGATTCGGGTGATTCTCGAGCGTAAGGAGGAGGCGAGGGGATGTTATCGAGCTCGCGTAAGAAGGACTCGTGAGAGGACGAGGCTCCCCCTCCTTGCCCCGGTGCTTGAGTCGGTGTCCGACTCCTCGACCTCCTAACCTCATCCCCGATCCTCTGACTGCCCCCGCCCACGTGCGAGTGATACGACACCTCGGGAGACGGCCTCCTCGATCCTCGGCCCCCGAGAAGGCCTTAGCACGCTCGACGACGGCCCTGGCGAATCGAGCAACAATGCTGTTCTCGTCAGTATCACGAACCAGTCGATCACCGAACCTCTCGATGAACCGGTCCATCGCCGCATCGTCTCCACGACATCCGAGCCGGCACGGATCCCCGTGTATGCAACAGACGACGTCGTGCGATTCCTCGTGACGAGATGGCTCGGCTCTCGAGCGCTTCGACCGTCCCTCGTCTCTACGGCGCCTCGACTGCGCCTCGTCAACCGTGTCCCGATCCAGGGCTCCGAGACGGAAAGAACGGGTAGGCAACTGTCCCTCGGAAGAAGCCCGGGTCGCTCGACGGGGAATCACGACCCGTTCAGGGTCCCGACACATCAACCTCTCTACGACCCTGGCCATATCTCGGGCCGCCTTCGATCTCCTCTGCTCCGGCTCCGCTTTCTTGTGGGCGTGGCGTTTCGGAGCATCGTACTCCAACACCAGAGGGTTCGGGTTCTCAAGACTGAGGAGATAGGGCTGTCGTTGCTCTTCCTCGGATGGGCGGAGCCTCGCGTGTACCTCGAGCTGTATACACGTATGAAATTCATTAGTTAACAACGTACGCATGGAACGACTAAATAAGTAAATAATTTTAATGCAAAGTCAAGTCATTAATTACCTCGGGGTTGTCGAAGAAACCGGCAAAGCTCGAGTACGTCGAATAGGTCTCCCACCTCCTCAGTCGGGGCATCAACTCAGCTCTCTGTGGAGCTTTGTAGCCACAGGCTTGTCCCAAAGCCGGAATGGCCTCGTACGCCCATAAATTGAGCCCCCAAACCGGCCCGTACAAGTGGTATTTTTTGAGCTTGTTTTCGATCTCCGATGGATCTTTCTTCACAACGTCCAACTGGTGGCAAAGGATTTGCCATGACCACGATCCCCACGGGAAATCCCTCCACTGCACCTCGTTCTCTACTAGCGCCCCCAAGCCCAATCATCGATGGGCGCATTGTCACGGCTTTGTAGAATCAACAAGTAGACGAGAAGGTTGGCGGCCTTCAAGTATTGCTCGGGCGTGCCTAGCCGACTTTCCCGGGGATGTTTCAAGAAGTCATCCCTCAATTGGTTCGACTTGATCTTCTTCTTCGAGCGTCCGTACTTCGTGTGGTACAGGCTCGACAACGGTATAATATGGTTTCGACCGTAGGGGTCGAAAGCGGAAGGCCCAAACTTTAATCCGGTCACAATGGCCCACTCTCGAGGGCCGCATATTATTTCACGACCCCAATCGAGAACCACCTCTCGTGCTCCGGGATCGACGAGTCTTTCAACTCCCGGGCTAGAAACTCGTGTGTGGCACTGATTGCCACATCTCTCCTGTTGAGCTCCATGATGTAACGGAAGGGGCTCTCCTCTAGAAATCGATCGAGGAGCGGCTGTCCCCCGACTTCTATCAATTGATCGTGGATATCTCGAAGAATATGGACCCGTGTGTATAGGAGTACTTTGCCGGCATATCCTTGCATTCGAGGTCTCATCCACTCAAACCTAGGCTGAAAATAATACAAACAAAACATATTAGTATAGTTATAACAAAAAAAGATGAAAAACGGATCAAAAAAAAAAAAAAAATTCGGTAAGGACACGGTTGAATTGGAAATTCAACCGTGTCATACGGTTGAATTCCCAATTCAACCGTGCCTGGTCAACAATTGGCCAAAGTCAACGAGTAGGCACGGTTGACTTCAAATTTCAACCGTGTCACACACGGTTGAAATTCAAATTCGACCGTGCCTCTACCGAACAGCGCCCAGTTTTGGTTCGACAATTTTGCTATTTTTCTCAAGATTTTCCATACTAATCCATCATTTACAAACCCTAAACCCTAAAATTTGCCATTTATGGTGTTTAAACTAAACTCTAAACCACAAAATAAACTAATCGAACGAGAAAAATCAAAAAAATTGAGAAATTTTCCTAAACTCACCGGCGGCGGAGGAGTAGCCCATTCTTGGTCGGAATCGGACCCCGACATATTCTTCTGTGGTGGCGGTGGTGGCGACAGTGGGAGGCCCAAGCGACGGTGGAGGCGACGGAGACGGAGACGGCGACGGCGACTGTGTATAGGTTTTGGGTTTTTTTTTTTTTTTCTTTTTTCCGTCGAGAGAGAGGAGAGGGAGAGGGTGGTGGTTGGATAATTGAATTGTGTATTAATGGCCCCACAAAATCCAATTTTCTGAATATTCCTTTCTTTCTTTTATTTAAGTTTGTCAATATGATGACATGGAACACTTTTTGAGGGCAATTATGTATTTTTACCAAAAAGTGGCTATAAAACTTATAGTTTTATAGTTGTGGCTATATAAGTTACACTTTTAGTCAAAGTGGCTATTTTTATACATTGAGACAAATGGATTTATCAGCCAATATTAATATTTTAGTACTATAAACACAAATTTTATTTATTTGATAAAATAAATATACAAGATGTGTTCAAATAAATATTTGTAGAACTTGAGTTACAAAATTTATTTATTTGATAAAATAAATATACAAGATGTGTACAAATAAATATTTGTAGATTTGAGTAATTTGTTCTCTTCAACTTGATGCTTGAACGCCCTTCAACTTGATGCTTGAACGATGTTTGAACAACTTCCGAGATTTATGGACAACTTCCGAGATTTATGGAGAATTTGGCTCTCCTTGATCTCCTCGGCTTTCATACTTGAATTGTTATAACGTTTATTCGGAGGACACTTTGAATTTTATTGGTAATTTCCACGAAGAACGATATTGGTTCTACAAAGAATACCTCAAATATTCAAGAGAATTCGTAAGAAATTCAACTTTTATTTTTTGAGTTAGAACTTTATGAATTCTAGTGTGAATTTTGAGCTCTCCTTTGACCCATATTTATAGGTGTAGAAGTAGCAAGCTTGACGAACTTTTTGGTTCTATATTGAACCTCCATGATGAGGTGTCACGATTCTATTGGTTATCAATTATTAATATATATCAATAAAAGATTTAACTTATTGACAAAGAAGTTGATATATATCCTCTATATATTCATTAATAAAATCCATAATTTAATTTAAATTTCATGATAATCTAAATCAAATACATATAAAATTAATTAAATACATATTTTCTTTTTCTAATAAAATTCGTGTGTCTACAAGTACGTGTACAAAAACTCCTGAAATATTACTAATATAGTTTAGTCAAATTTTATTATTTATGTACGCTAAAAATAATTTAAATGAATAGAATCTTTAAGAAAATTTATTCCAAGACCTTGATATTAGTATAGTAAATTGTTCAATTCCAAATCCAATATTAGTACACTTCACCATTCCTAGTGACATAAGTTTGGTTGAATTATATTAAGACTGCTATGTTCTTTTTAGTGTGAAAGAAAATGTGAGAAATGAAAAATTCACCATTTAAATTTCACCCCTTTCGTCGCTTTTATATCAATAAGGAAGAATTTTACTCCTTAAATTGAAGAAAAATATTTACAACTCCATATCGGTGAGATAATATTTTCACTATTGTAGTGCAAATGAAGGGGAAAATATAGCAAATGTGATAAAATGTGAGAAATAAGGAAGATTTAAAGGGTGAATATTCATTTTCTTTCGCATGAAAGAGAACACATCCTAATAATGTTACTTCTAAGTGTTCGTTTAGTTCAAGTAGGGTAACGGAAAGGTAATGGAATCAAGTCATGTAAGGGAATTGAAATAATAAGAGTTACTTATTGAGTGTTTACATCAATGATGGAAAAGAGAGTAACTTGTGAGGGAGGGGATTGGGTTTACCCACAGGCCACAAGTAAGGGTAATTGTTACCCTATGACTCAAACCACACGATATGTAATTGATTCACTTAATTGTTTCTCATTTTCGACCCAAAAAAAAGGTGAATCAAACAAGCACTAAATAATATTGTGATACATTTGAACGAGTAGCTACCATGCATCTCACAAAAATATAAATATGTCACTAAATTTAATGACATCAGATGATGATGTACATAATTTATTATATTTCTTCATATACCTGCACATTTATATGACATAAAAATATATTGATGCATGTATAAATGTAACAATATTACTACACCATATGTAGCCAATATTGTGACATAACGCATGCATATTGCTAAAATTATGTCACTACTAGCTATGAATTGAATTTTAGAGCAATTTTTAACAGCAAATTCATTTTATGAACTTTTTAAAGAAATATGGCTATGAGTATTTACCGAATTGTAAAGTAATGCGACAAATAATTTCTTTCTGCAACTCTGAATTAAGTCGCTGTGCATTCTGCTATATACAGGTCATATATTAATATAAATCATAAACCAAAAAACAAAATTATCATAACAGGTAGTAATACTTTAATTTAATAAATGGGTTCTATATACTCCTTACCTTCTCTATTTACTAACACTATTACTATATAATATATATATAGACATTCTCCATTTTTCGAACCTTTTCGTTTTGGGACGTAGGTCCTACAATCATTTTAACACTTTATCGCTCTACTTTATAACACTTTAACACTCTAATACCATTAAAAATTTTAAATGAACTCATAATTAGTTTACTTTAACCTTTTATCACATTAATTTATTAATATATCATCCAAATCCAAATTAATAAATTAATTTATCACATTAATTTATTAATAAATCTGCCACTAGTCCAGGATTTAAGTTTACTAAATAGAGGACGGGGGAGTATATAGATACGTGGACTAAATACGTGAGCTAGCTATACGTACATACATGTGATCAGTTGAGTAGATCTAAGAAGCAAAAACCCATCTCCATTTCTTCCAAGATTCAAAGTTCAAAATTAGAAAAAGTGTTCAACATATATATCTCGAGCGTTGGTCAATTACAGCAGTCATGAAAAAGAAGGTGGTGGTGCTAACCTGTGATATGCATTAATTAAAGAGGGTGAAAAAATAAAAAGTGCTAGTAGCTTATTATTTTCTTGTGCGAGGTGGAAATTAATAATCCACAGGCTCCTCTCTCTCTCTCTCTCTCTCTAAACACACACACATGCATACATGCAATATAAAGTCAAGTTCAGCTCCTTCACATCACAATATATATCTGTCCATTTCCTTTCAAGATAAGTATGTATCATATGCAAATATTTTCAGATAACATTTTTTTTGTCCCAGTTTCTGGTTCAAAAAATTCACCTCTGGATTTCTCTGCTCTCTCTCTCTCCCTCTCTCTCTCTCTCAAGCGTGGGTGCAGCAAGATTGTCGTTTCTTCATGTTTTGTCTTTTATTAATTTTGTATAGCTGCATGATTAATCATGTTTGTCATCATATGATATGTCAAACCCAATCATTAATTTGAACCATGAGTTAAAATTTCTTGTTTTCTTTCTTATTAGTAGTTTTTTTCATATTTGACATGATTTTTCCTAATAATTGTCTGTTATTTTCCCAGGCTTGGTGGACCCTTTGGAGCTGTAATATTTTTATTAAAAAAAATTAAAAAAAAAAATCCAAGGGTTTTTCTTTACCCCACCTAGGGTTTTCTGCAAATCAGATGGAGAAAGAAGGAAATTATATGGTACGAAACTCACACAAATATTATTAATTTATTATTAATGTTTGTATATATATATAATATATATATATAGGTCTAGGATCCCATTTTTTCTTTCATAAAAAAAATCTCATACTATATTATTTCATGGAAATGTTGTTTTACTTTGACCCTCCAATATTTTTGCAGCCAAATTTTCCTGCACTTGATTATAATTCACTGGATCTTCAAAATAATCAAGAAATGGGAGGAACGTCTGCGGTGGATTACATCCAACAACCGCAGCTTCTATCATCATCATCCAACTTTTGCGGGTCGAATTCTTTCGACAAGTTGAGCTTCGCGGACGTGATGAACTTTGCGGACTTCGGCCCGAAGCTAGGGTTGAACCAAGGCAAGGGAAGTGAGGAGGAGGAATCCGGGATCGACCCTGTCTTCTTCCTCAAGTTTCCGGTCCTTAACGATCATCACAAGATGCAAGACGACCAGAACCGGCAGTTTGCTTTGATGGGAAATCAACCCTTGGGAGAGGAGCAGGAGAGAGAGTATCAAGAAAGAGAAGATCGAGGGGCGGTGGGAGGCGAAGATGAGGGAAGGGTTGATGAGGAGAATACGACGTCGGTGCAGCTGAGGTTTGTTGGTGAGAACGCAGAGAAGAGCGGTCAAGGAGAAGGGAAGAGCAAGAGGAAAAGGCCGAGAAGTACAAAGACTATCGAGGAAGTTGAGAGCCAAAGAATGACTCATATCGCTGTGGAGAGGAATCGAAGGAAGCAAATGAACGAACACCTTCGCGTCTTGAGGGCTCTCATGCCTAGCTCCTATGTCCAAAGGGTAAACTAAATTGATCTTCTTTTACTATATTTTAGGGTTAATTGTTGAGTTTACCTATTTTCACATTACTTTTTAGTTTAAAATGCTAGTAATGCTTATTTTTAGGGCGATCAAGCATCAATAATTGGTGGAGCCATTGAGTTTGTGAGAGAACTGGAGCAGCTCCTCCAATGTTTGGAGTCACAGAAGAGGCGGCGCCTCTATGGAGACGGGGCCGGTCCTCCTCCACCTCCGGTGGCAGTGCAGCAGCCGCAGATGTTTCCTCCCATGGCAAACGATCAAAGCTATGAAAATGGAGTAGTGAGAGAGGAAAGTGCAGAGAGCAAGTCGTGTTTAGCAGACGTCGAGGTTAAGCTTCTAGGGTTCGATGCGCTGATAAAGATTCTGTCGAGGAGAAGGTCGGGACAGCTCATCAAAATCATAGCTGCACTTGAAGATTTGAACCTCACTATTCTGCATACTAACATTACTACTATTGAGCAAACTGTTCTATACTCTTTCAATATCAAGGTATATTCGATAATATTAATTATGTATATTTGAGATTACTTGAATATATATATATATTTTTTTTTAATTTCTTAGTTTAAAGTTTTGTTATAAATGATTTATGTATTTTTGCAGATTAGTGGAGAGGCCAGGTTCACGGCGGAAGATCTAGCAAACTCAGTGCAACAGATTTTCAGTTTCATCCATGCAAATTAAACAACAGTATATGATAGAAGATTCATATATATATTTATAATATAGAGATATAAGTATTTAATTTATACGCGTGTAGTGTTTACTATATTCACTGAGATTATAAGAATTCTGTGTAGTTTTTGTTCACATTCTTGAATATCTATGTCAAATTAATATACTTTTCCTTAGAAATGTTGGTAGCACAGGACATATATTGATTTATAGTCGTTAATTTTCATATAAATTTATATTCCCTCCATTCCAAAAAAACATATGCTTCTATTTTTAGTACTAGAAGCTAGCTAAATAATTATTACCTACCCTTCTCATTTATTTTTATCATTTAGTCTGTCATTGGTTGGACTCTACTCAGAACTTTTATTCACTTAGCAATACCCGTTTTAAAACAAGTTAGTTAGTGAGACCTACATTCCACTTATAACCGCACTCCAATTTTAATTTTACTAATAAAAAAAATTACTTACATTAGTACGTAAATACTTCGAGTGAAATATTAATAAAGTGTTCTCTTCATTTTGTGGACGTATTATCTTCAAACTTTCTTTTGAGTCAATACTTACAGAATTTACATAGTTTCGTATGTTTATTAATAAGTGTATATAGAAGACTAGTAAGAAAAACCAAAACGTTTGTTGCGCATTGCTCTTTATTTCTTTTAATTAAATAAACCATAGCTGACTCTTTTTAATACTTTTTAATAATCCCGTGTAATGTATTGCTTATACTCGATCTCAACATATTCCCTTTGTTCCATTGATAAATGAACACTCTTTTTCTTTTGGGACATCTCATTGATATAGGGGTCTTTCTTAAAATAAAAAATTCTAACTCAATAAAGTTCTGACACATCACTTTAACCCACTACTCATCACTTTCATCTTAACAAGTCGTGCAGAAACAAAATGTTTTTATCCCAATGGGACGGAATGAGAATATATTTACCCCCTAATTCTCCGAATGATGCTAGTATTAATTAAATTTGTATTAATATTTGTAAAGATACTCCCTCCTCACAGGATCTTTAAAGCATTTGACATTTTTAGTTTATTTTGAAGCTTTGTAACAATAAATATCAAAATATACTTTTTGAGTATAATTTTTATCAACGAATACAAGTTAAGTATGTATTTTAAAATTTATTGTTACAAAGCACCAAGATTAACTAAAAAATTAAGAAGTCTAAATAATATGTACGGATAGAGTATTATTCGCGTAACAAAACTTAATTTGTGTGGGGCGTGTAGGCTCTTTGATTTGATGGCTCAACGCACATGCATGTTTCGTCTGTCCTCTACAGATGATGATGCATGCATGCACCTATAAAACTATGTATGATTAGTATTTTTTGATATATACATATAAGCTGCCATGGAACTTAATTAGGTAGCAAGACAAAATGTGCAGAAGTGTCAATTTTAATTTTGTAAGTACTTAATAATTTTGGGCATGAATTTAAGGTCAACGTTTCCTCCCCCACAGGAAGTTTGGGTTGGATATGGGTTGACCTGTCAGAAATGAGTCAAGTGACGATGATAGCAATTACGGATCGATGTAATCTCATGAGGGCTCTTGTCTTCTTCTTTTCTACCCTACCTAACAGTACTTCTTCTGTCCTGTCCTGCTTAAATTATCATTTTTTTTTAAATGGGTCGTTACGTATTAGTTGTTATGTTTACTAAAATAAAAAGAACTAATGATTTATTTTCAATGTAGATCCTGTTTCACTTTTACTTATAATCTTGTGGTGATATTAAACAAGATGCCCGATTGAAGAAGTGGAAAAAATTAATCTTTACATTTTATTGGACCTTTTACTTTTTGTTTTTAACGCTTACGCATAAATTATGTATCGAAAAGAAACATGATTAGTGAAGTAGGACATCGTAGGATGTATACACACCCTTTCATACATCAAATCTTGAATTTTGTTGTGCGAAATTGGTCAATATTTGTTGCTAGTAGTATAAGTTAAGGTCCCATTGTTTATGTAGCAAGGACTGCGTCAGTGCACATGGTGGTGGGGTTTCGATCTTTTAGTTTCTCTCTAGTCAATTTAGTTTCTATGTTATATACGTATGCGAAGAATTAAATAAAATAGTCAATCATGCGTAAAATAGTAGCCACGTACTCAAAACATAAACTAGTTCAAATTACACTTCAACTTTAGTTAATTGTATGATGTATACGTTACTTTTGTGTAACTAGCGGAGATCACGCGATACACGCATAACGGCATAATCTCGTTATATATATAATGTATTATTTTTATAATAATTATTGTTAGTGCATGTGTTGCATGCATCTCAGATTTGTATTGGCGATTTTCTTTTCAAGTCTTCTGCTGCGTTTGCTGACTGGATTATGCATGAATCAAGTATTTATGTATATATATTATTATATATATATTCGAAGAAGGAAGATTATTTCAGCATGGAAAGTTTCCATGCACAGAAGATCAGCTTGAAGATCTTCTGGGGTTTCCTGTGCTAAGTATATATACTAAGAAAAACCCTAGACACGCTCTGCCGCTCTTGGAGATTATTGTTTGTGAGTTTTTGGTGTTCTTGCAACGTGTGTTTTGCAAGCTTTTTGTTTTTGAGCGAGCGTGTGTTTCTGAACAAGCTTCCCTGGTTTTGTTCAGTTTTGTCTAGGCGTGTTGCTTAGAACCATATTAGTGTTTTATCACTTTACGAGTTTATCTCGTGGCTGTATTCGATCTCATTGTAAGGGAGTTGTAATCGAGACGAATAGGTGACATAAGGTGGAGTCCTTGGTGTAAAGTCTTGTAAGTCTCTCTACTACTTATAGTGGATTGAATCTCTCGGATATTGTCCCCCAGACGTAGGTGCGTTATCACCGAACTGGGTTACCAAAGTTCTGTGTTCTTTACTGCTTTTCTGTTATTGCATCTAAGAACAGAATTAAGATCGTTTTTAGTTTTTGCACAAACTAGCACTTTCAATTGGCACCAGAGCAGGTTTGGATTTGTGGAGATCCTGGGATTCGTGTGCTAAAGTTGTGCAATCTAAGATGGACTTTCTGAAGGATGGAGGTTCTGTGAACAGACCACCCATATTGGATGGGAAGAACTACAGTTATTGGAAAGTCAGAGTCACCTCGTATATTCGATCTGTTGATGAGAAGGTGTGGGGTATGGTGCTAAGTGGTTGGACTGAACCTGCAAATGCCGAAGGTGACAAAAAGCCGAGAGAAAAATGGGATGACAATGATGTCCTTTTGTCAGGATTGAATCAGAAGGCCCTGAATGCTATATTGTCATCAGTTGATATGGAAAATTTCAACTTGATTTCCACATGCACTTCAGCTAAGGAAGCCTGGGATACTCTGCAAAATGCTTATGAAGGGAATAGCAGAGTGAAGCCTGGGATAGCCTGTTGATGAGAAGGTGTGGGGTATGGTGCTAAGTGGTTGGACTGAACCTGCAAATGCCGAAGGTGACAAAAAGCCGAGAGAAAAATGGGATGACAATGATGTCCTTTTGTCAGGATTGAATCAGAAGGCCATGAATGCTATATTGTCATCAGTTGATATGGAAAATTTCAACTTGATTTCCACATGCACTTCAGCTAAGGAAGCCTGGGATACTCTGCAAAATGCTTATGAAGGGAATAGCAGACTGAAGGCTCAAAGACTTCAGCAGCTGATCTCCAAGTTTGAGGCTTTGAGAATGGGAGAGGATGAGACTATATCTGAGTTTCATGCCAAGCTGAAGAATATTTCAAATGAGTGCTTTATGCTTGGGGAGAAGATGTCACAGGAGAAGTTATGTGCCAAAGTTTTGAGATCTCTCCCAAGAAGGTTTGATTTCAAGGTTGCTGCTATTGAGGAGGCCAGAGATCTTACCTCCATGACTCTTGATGAGTTAATTGGTTCTCTTAGAACTTTTGAAATGGGGATGCGTGAAGAGGATGCCCCTAAGAAGAAGGAGATAACTTTTGCTGCTGCTACTGATTCAAGTTCCCAGAAAGGTGTTAGTGATGAAGCAGAACTGCTGGAGTCATATGCTCTTCTCACAAGAAAATTCAAAAAAGCTATGAAGAAGTTTAGAGGAAAAAGGAATCAAGGGGAGAGTGCTGCTGGAGGTGGAAACAACACTGCTGGAAGTGGAAATAAGGCTCTCATTATCTGTCATGAGTGTGGGGGAAATGGGCATATCAAGCCAGAATGTGCTAATTTGAAGAAGAAAGCTGGAAAATCTTATGCTGCCACACATAGTGACAATGAAGAATGTGATGACTCGGGAGTTGAAGACAATGTGCTCTCTGAGGGTCCCAGCAAAGCCTATGCTGCTAAAGCTGATGGTAATCAATCTGATGAGAATGTTGATGATCTGTTTGATGGAGATGAAGAAGAAGGCAGAGAGGGTAATGCTGAAGTTCAGATTGAGGTAGCATACAAGGAAATGTATGACAAGTGTCTTCTAGTTGCTGAGATGAATCAATCCCTCAGTGATGAGCTGAAGCAAGTGAAGGAAGAAAGAGATAAATTGGTCTTGAGGCTTGATCAGCTAGAGAAGCAAGCAGTTTCAACTCAAGTGGAAGAAACTGAACAACCAAGTGACATGGATCATTTGGCTAAGTTGATGAAAATGATGACTGCTGGATCTGCCAAGCTCGATGAGATTCTCAAAATTGGTGGAAAATCTAGCAAGGATAAGTCTGGTCTTGGTTTTGTTGGAGGCAAGAGTAAACAGAAACAACCTCGAACTCAGACTAAAGCCTATCCTACTGTTCCTCAAGGATATCAGCATGGAGATTGGGGAGCAGATACTAGATCTTCTCAGCAAGTTAGTTCTCAAATATGTCATTATTGCTGGATTCCTGGGCATATCAGGCCCCACTGCAAGAAGCTGCAAGGAGATCAGTTCAGTATGGCTAGAAGACCTTTTCCTAATCATCCTGGATACAACTCATATCACAGAGTGCCGGGAATTTATGGAAATGCTCCTGGAGTCTATGGAGGAAGAGGTCCTTACAGAGGTCCTTACAGAGGATATGCAGCTCATACTGCTCTTCTAGCTGAGACTGAGAATACATGGTATTTTGACAGTGGCTGCTCCAGACATATGACTGGAAAAGAGAGAAAGTTTGATAAACATCAAGCCTGTTAATGGTTAAACAGTTACCTTCGCTGATGGTGTTAAAGTTCCAGTGCTTGGAGTTGGAGATTTGGCTGTTTCTGGGATGCCCATGCTTAAGAATGTGTTTCTGGTGGATCAACTTAAGGCAAATCTGGTGAGTATAAGTCAGCTTTGTGACCATGGAATGGATGTCAGATTTGATAAAGGCACATGCACTGTATATGAGAACCAGAAGGTGTACTTGATTGGCAAGAGATCTGCTGACAGTTGCTATCAGGTTGAGAGCAATCTCAAGAATTTCAGTGTCAAGATGAGTGAATTTCAGATATGGCATCAAAGACTAGGCCATCCTAGTTTCAGACATATGAAGACTTTGATGAACAATGATGTTATTGTTGGTCTTCCAAAGCTGAGCTTGGATCATGAAGGCCAGTGTGGTCCATGCATGAGTGGGAAGCAAGTTCATGCCACTCACAAGGCGGTATCTATTGTTACTACAAGCAGCATTCTTGATCTTCTCCACATGGACTCGATGGGGCCGATGCAGATTGAGAGTCTTGGAAGAAAAAAATATATCTTGGTTGTTGTGGATGACTTTTCTAGGTATGCTTAGGTGGACTTCTTGAGAGATAAGTCTGAGGCTTTTGAAGCCTTCAAAAGGCTGCATAAAAGAGTTACTAGAGAGAAGGATAAGCATGTCAAGAGCATCATAAGTGATCATGGAAGAGAATTTGACAATGTCCTGTTTGAAGGATTCTGTGCTCTAGAAGGCATTAATCATCAGTTTTCTGCTCCCATCACTCCTGAGCAGAATGGCGTTGTGGAGAGGAAAAACAGAGTTCTTCAAGGTATGGTGAGGACCATGATGAAGGCTAAGAAGGTTCTAGCAAAATTTTGGGCTGAGGCAATGAATACAACATGCTATATCTCAAATAGGATCTATGTCAGACCAAAGATGACTGTTACTCCATATGAAATTTGGAGAGGAAGGAAGCCGAATGTGAAGCACTTTCACATCTTTGGGAGTACATGTTATGTGCTGAATGATAGAGATCAAAATAAGAAGCTGGATGATCGTGGTGTTAAAGGAATCTTTCTGGGATACTCTGTGAACAGTAGAGCCTTCAGAGTTTTCAGTAGGAAAACTGAAACAGTCATTGAATCTGTAAATGTTAGGTTTGATGATGAAAGGGGTTTTGACATATCTATGATTGGTGACACTGAAATTGGTGCAGCTGGTCTTTCTGAGAATGCCTCCAGATCTGATCCTGAATGTGTGACAGAATCTGCAGAGGAGCAGGAAAATGTAGAAGAAGCTGCTGTGAATGAGCCTGGGAAAGTGAAAGTATCTCAAGTTCACAAAAATCATTCAGTAGATGATGTCATTGGGAATCTGAATGATGGTATGAAGACAAGAGGGAAAAACAAGATTATGCCCGGATGTTGTCTAATGTGGCTCATGTCTGCTTTACCTCCAATATAGAGCCAAAGAACATTAAGCAGGCTCTTACTGATGAGAATTGGATTGCTGCCATGCAGGAGGAACTCATGCAGTTTGATAGATGCAAGGTTTGGTACTTATGTCCAGAACCAGCTAATGCAAATATCATTGGTACAAAGTGGGTGTATCGCAACAAGACTGATGAGAATGTAAATAATGTCAGAAACAAGGCAAGGCTGGTTGCTCATGGATATACTCAAGTTAAATGAGTGGATTTTGATGAGACTTTTGCCCCTGTGGCAAGGATGGAGTCTGTTAGACTGTTGCTTGGAATTGCTTGCCATCTGAATTTCAAACTGTATCAGATGGATGTTAAAAGTGACTTCTTAAATGGCATTCTCAAGGAGGAGGTGTATGTTAGGCAGCCAAAAGGGTTTGAAAATCCTGAATTTCCAAATCATGTGTACAGACTACAAAGGGCTCTGTATGGTCTGAAGCAAGCACCTCGTGCTTGGTATGATAGGTTGTCTGAATATCTGCTACTGAAAGGCTACAAGAGAGGAAGTGCAGATAAAACTCTGTTTGTGAAGAAGGAGAATTCTGATGTGCTCCTAGTGCAGATCTATGTTGATGATCTTCTATTTGGGTCTAAATCAAAGAAGCTGGTGAATGAGTTGTGAAGCTAATGAAGGAAGAGTTCGACATGAGTATGTTTGGTGATGTGAATCTGTTCCTTGGTCTTCAGGTTAAGCAATCAAAGGAAGGGTTCTTTGTTACTCAAAGTACCTATGCCAGAAATCTGGTTAAGAGGTTTGGGCTGGAGAATGCTAAGCCCAAAAGAACTCCAATGAGTACTACTGTGAAACTGCACAAGGATTCAGAAGGTGCTTCTGTTGACCATACTCTTTATAGGAGTATGATAGGGAGTCTGCTGTATCTCACCTCCAGCAGACCTGATATTTGTTACAGTGTTGGTGTTTGTGCTAGGTTTCAGGCTGATCCAAAGGAGAGTCACTTGAATGCTGTCAAGAATATTATCAAATACATCAAAGGGACAACTTATATTGGTCTTTGGTTCTCTAACAATACATCTATTCAGCTGCATGGTTACTGTGATGCAGATTATGCTGGTTCCTTGGTGGATAGGAAAAGCACCTCTGGTGGATGCTTCTATCTTGGAAGCAATCTCATCTCTTGGTACAACAAGAAACAAGTTGGGGTTTCATTGTCTACTGCAGAGGCAGAATATATTGCAGCCAGTAGTTGCTGCACTCAGCTTGTGTGGATGAAGAAGATGCTGGCAGATTATGGCTATAAGCAAGATGCCATTCATATTCTATGTGACAATGAGAGTGCTATCAATATAGCTAAGAATCCAGTTCAGTTCTCCAAGACTAAGCATATTGATGTAAGATACCATTAATTGAGAGAATTGGTGGAGGAAGGTACTTTGAAGATTGAGCATGTTCACACTGAACATCAGCTGGCTTATATCTTCACTAAAGCTCTTGATACTGCTAGATTTGAGCTTTTGAGAGCCTCTCTTGGGCTCTGCATCTTATGACTAACAGTCCTTGAGCTATTGAAGGTTAGTGTATATATGTATCATAATTTTATTTTCTGGTTTTCTTGGATTTCCTGTCTGCTTATGAAGGATGATGATTTGGTGTTTATCTGGGAGATTGTGGATGGTGATATATTCATCTTGGTATTCTGGTTATACTGCAATTGGCAGTATTATATTTTGGTTATTGGTGGTGATCTAGTGCACAAAGAGCATCTGCTCTTGTTTTTGGATCTTGAATGGGCTACTGTAGCATGGCGTATTGAACAGTTACAACTCTCAGAAAATAAGTGGAATCTAACAGGTACTTATTCAAATATTGTGAGGAGGGAGTTTATTTTTCTCATTGCTCTTCGTCCTTGTAGCCCTAGCACTCTCTCTGCAAACTTGTGTGTGCTTGAGATTACTGATTCTGCAAGAATGTCGTTCAACAACTCCTCCAGCGAATCTTCACAAAACCCTTTGGGAGAGAAAAATTATCCTCTTCTTTCCGCGAGTCAGAGAAGAGGCATCAGTGTGTCTAGAAGAAAAAGAGGTAGTGCTGCTGAGAGTAAGATAAGGGAGATGGATCCCGAGCTTGGTGATTTTTCCAGTGATGGTGAGAATGTTGAAAGAGGAGGCCGTCGTGTTCGAAGCAAACGGGTTGTCATTGCTGATCCCCCCCATCCAGCTTGCGCCTAGGGTTGTGTCAAAATCCTTGAACCCTAAGAAAGCTTCCTCGGTGAAATATGTTGAGAGGAAGAAGAAAGCTACTGTGCATCAAAGTAGGAAGAAAGGTGGTGAAGGGCGTGAGGCTCAGTCTGAAGAGCCCATTGTGGATCTTGAGGAAGATTAGGAGAGAGTGGCTAAGAGAGCCGCAAATGGAAAAGGGAAGGTGTCTGAGGTTCCTTTCACTATAAGAAATTCTGTCATAGGTAACACTGCATACATAACGGTATTTTCACGGAACCGTTATGTATGTGAACACTTTTTAAATAGATAACAGTTGCCGTTATGTATGTGATTGTAGCTTTAATCAATCATAACGGTCATGAACGGAGTGTTATCTATAATCACTACTATACTTAACAGTTTAGTAAGAACCGTTATGTATTGAAGTGTTATGTTTTGTTTTAATAACGGTTTATAAAAAGCGATAAGAATATACTGTTACTAATAATATTTTAATTATTATTATTTTAATTTTTTACCATTTACAAACATTTAAAAATTTACTGAAAATTTTCAACCCCCAAATTCCTCTCTCTCTCTCTCTCCCACCCTACCTCTCTCCCTCTCCCGCGACGTCTCTCTTCCTCGTCTATGTCCCCAAAATTTCTCACCGTCGACGCGACTGACAACCGGAGACCAGAGACCGGAGACGTGACCGACGGCCGGAGACCGGCGACGCGACGCGACCGACGACGGTCTCAACCAGTCTCGCCTAGCTTGCTACAAGGCGAGCTCTCTTTCTCTCTCTATCTCTCCCCTGCCTTTTATTTTCTGGGGCTGCTCTTTCCGTCAATTCCACCCACTGGCTCTGAATTTCCTGTGTTTCAAATTCACTTGTTGCTTCAGATCTCTGCATTCCGTCTCCCAATTTCTAGGGCTCTGCACTTGGTGGATTCTGGGTTGTGACCCCTTTACAGGTGATATTTTGATGTTTATGAGCTCATTTATGCTTTGATTTTACTTGATTTTCTGTAACTAGGAAGGAAGTTGAAGATTTAACTTGATTTTGGATTTGGATGTTAAGAGAAGTTTCATAGTGGGGAACCCAGTGCATGCTGTGATTAGCAGTGCTAGGGACTTAGTTTTTGTGTTGGGGAATGATGCTTAGTTCGAAAGAAATGGTCGAAACTTTCGATACAACATACATATCATCTTATGCAATCTGCATGATTGGATTTCGAGGGCCAACTCTATCGTTTTAGCTTATACTCGTCTTCTGCTCCACAGACAGTCCTCGAACGAACATATGCTTCGTGTCCTTCGTTGTTCCAATGTACCTATATGGGAGTAACATGCTACCTATCTAAGTTCTTAGGCTATATGGCTATACTAGAGGTGCAGAAATCTCACACTAGTTGTTTCTTGTCAAGTAGCCATTATTTCCATGTTCCCTTTATGGTTCTTTGTATAGAGATAAGACTTGTAAATATTATTTTATCTATTCATAGAAATTAAATGCCTCTGCCCATTTATAACCATACACTTGATTCAACTCAGACCTTCAAACACATGCCAATGTCTCCTCTCTCTCTCTCTCTCTCTCTCTCTCTCTCTCTCTCTCTCTATCTCTCTCTCTCTCTCTACATTAACCTCTGGAGCTAAAGCCTTTTGAGGTTTCTGATTTTAGTTTGTGGTAATGAAAGTTTTTGTCCTAAAAGAAATAATCGGCAATTTGGGTTTGGATTGATTATATGTGTGTGAAAGAGTTGAATCGTTTGTTCTTTGTTTTTTGTTTTCTGAATTTTACTTTCCGTGTGCCAGTGCTGTAGTAGGAGTAGCAATTTGAAATTTGAAAAATAATTGAAGAGAAAGTCTAGATTTGCTCTGTGTTTTCAGATTAACAAGTAGCAGTAGTTGAAGCTTCAATCTCAAATACAATACCATCATATTTTCAGTTTTTGTTGGGGTTGACATTTATTTTCAATTTTATGATACACACAACAAATGATTTCAGTGTTGAAATTCGTTCCAGATGCAAGGTTGAAGAGGGTTAGAAGTAGTAGTAGTTGTTGCTCCTCTCTTACTGTTACATTCTGAGATACAGAGCTAATCAACACATTCTCTCTCTTCATTTTCACTCTGCTGCGGGGTTGCGTTCAGATCGATCACCTTCTTCTTCTTCTTCTTTTCCTTGCTCCCTCCAATCTGCTAATTCGTGAGTACAAGAGATTCTTACTATGGTTTATGAGTTTAATCAAATTCTTTTCCAATTTAGTTATGCAATTACTACTATATTAATTAGTTTCTTCTTCTTCTTCTTCCTATTTTTGTGTGTACAGAAGATGGATTAGAAAGAATCACCTTCCCCTGCAGCACCATTTTCTCTTCCTCCAGCATCTTTTCCTGCTCAAACGAAGACTAAATCAGGTTCCAATTTACTTGAATAAGTTTTTTTTATTTATTTAATCGATGTTCAGTTGCCTTAGTATTGCATCTGTAAATTCCCTATTCAGTTTCAAATTCTCTTCTTTTACATCTAAAATGATTGATAATATTACTATGCTAACAGAAGGTGAAGGTTTTTATCAAAAAGCAAACGATTCAACTCTTATCTCTTCTGGGTTTCAGGACTCATTCATTCGAGAAGTTTTCTTCATCTCCAACTTAACTTGTTATATTTATTATCATCTGATTTTGTCAATCCCATTCTTGGCTTGAGTTAATCAATTGTGTAACTCTCCATAGGACCTGACAATCAAATCTTCCCCTCCTCCTCCTCCACCAGTTCAGCACATTCCATCAACAGTGATCCGGCAATTATTCAGGCAAGTACTAACTGGCCAATGAAAATAAATATCAAGATCGCATCAATGGCTACTTGTTGAATATGATTGCTTCTATTTTGTGTTGTTGTAGTGTTTGAGTGGTTCATACAACATTAATACTTTCGCATTTCTTGATGCGATATATCTCAATTTTACCAGTAGGAATCAAGTATGTTCGAAATATACTCCACTATGGTTCATCAAACAGTTTCATGCGCTCAAATACACTGAAAACAATATAGTTTGATTAGTCCCCTTACATTAAGAATATTTCTTTTCGTTCATCTCTTGTGTATCGTACCTAGATAAATTAACAATTATTATTACTTTGATTAAACAAACCTACGGCTCAATTATTAAGAGAATTATTCACATTAGTAGAGAGAGTTCAGATATATTGCTGATATTAAAATCCCTAAATGTGCCATCTTTCTAGAGAGAATTAGTCACATTGGTTATCTGTTTTTTGGATGTTTTTTACATTCTTCTACTGGTTTCCAGAATTTGAATTGATGTCAATATGCCAGTATTATTTCATGTTCATAATATCAAATTAGTATTTCCTAAATTAAGTTTTAATGAACCAGTGTTAAGTTCTTGACTACTAAAAACAAAACATAGTAGCATTTTACTCATACTTATAACTCTGTCAATTAATTTCTTGTGTTTCTAACTTCAGTTGTGTGAAAACTAAACTACTCTATATGAAAATCTGAGTCACATCTTGGATATTAGAAAATCTCATGTCTATTTCTCCCTTAACTCTTTCAGGCAGACTAGAGGTTATTAGTTAGTTAATAGGAAAAATGGACAAAACATGGATGTCAATGAATAGATTGTCAAAAGAGTACGAGGATGGAGTTGAAGCTTTTCTGAGCTTTGCATTGGAAAATGGGCGTGACCCTAACTTCATATCATGTCCTTGTACACAATGTGCCAATGGCAATAAGATTCACATCAATGTCGTAAGGTCACATCTAATAATCCATGGTATGAGTTTAACATACAAGAACTGGATTTGGCATGGGAAGAAAGGACCTCATCACAATCAACGTATACTGGTACTTGGGCTGACCAAAATGAGGCAAAGTGCAGCGTTGAGAAGCCAATAGATATGATTCACGACGCATATGATGCCTATGAAGATAACCCAAGTCATTTCCAAACATTGCTTGAAGATGCAGAGAAACCTCTATATTCTGGCAGCATCAAATTTACAAAGTTGTCTGCTACAGTTAAACTATACAACTTGAAGGCCAAATATAGTTGGAGCGATAATAGTTTTAGTGAGCTATTAGGTTTGCTAAAAGAGATGCTTCCATCAGGCGACGAATTGTCACCTTCCCTATATGAGGCAAAGAAAACCTTAAGCACATTGGGCCTTGAATATGAAAAAATTCATGCTTGCTCTAATGATTGCATTCTGTATCGGCGGGAGTATAAGGACTCAAATGATTGTCCTACTTGCGGGTTATCGAGATGGAAACTAGACAAAAATGCAAATCCATTGTCTGGAGTGCCATCAAAGGTGTTGTGGTACTTTCCGCCAATGCCAAGGTTTCGAATAATGTTCCGAACTAAAGAAATATCAAAGGAACTCACTTGGCATGCTGATAACAGAAGTCGTGACGGTTTTCTCCGCCATCCAGCTGATGCACCTGCTTGGAAGTTAGTAGACAATAAATGGCCTGATTTCGGAAAAGAACCTAGAAATCTAAGGTTGGCTTTGGCAGCAGATGGTATCAATCCTCACAATCTGATGAACTCTAATTATAGTTGTTGGCCAGTTGTGCTTGTCACGTACAACCTTCCTCCTTGGTTATGCATGAAGAGAAAATTTATGATGTTGACGCTATTAATATCCGGTCCCAAACAGCCTGGGAACGATATTGATGTCTACTTGGCACCTTTAATTGATGACTTGAAAAAATTATTGGGAAGTAGGCATCGAAGTATATGACGGTTATCATGATGAGAGTTTCACGTTGAAATCTGTTCTCCTATGGACGATCAACGATTTTCCGGCATATGGAAACTTATCTGGATGTGCAGTCAAAGTATATAGAGCATGTCGCTATTTGGAACCACCAATTGCTTGAAATGATTGTGACTAATTCTGATGACCTGAGAAAGCCTTTTTGTTCTTACTGTGAAAGGCTGGGGAATATTGAGAATCACCCCAACTTCTCCGAACATTTCTAGAGACCCTTTACTTGACAGAAACTGAAAATCTCTAGTCAGATCTTATGAGCATCGTAAATGAAGTACTATCAGTTTGTTTAATGTCGTATAGAGGTGAATCAATAGATTTTTAAGTTATCCATAGAAAGTTGTGTAACCCCTGAAAGTTAAGGAGTTCTCCTATGAAGAAACAATAAGTTTTGTGGTGGATTATGTTCATTTTAGAAAAAGTATTGAGCTACCTTCAGAGTTATTCTTGATATGTTGTGTTATCTGGTTTTTTGCAAGCAGAACATTCATTTACATATTATGTGAACCAGATTTTGTTATTTCCTACTTCTGCTAGCTGTGGAAATCTGTTATTTCCTCTTTTAATATACTTTGTTCATTTTCTTCTAAATGTTATACTTTCTTGCTGTGTAATTTTTACAGTGATGTGCAAGCAGTTGAAGACAAGTGGGGAGTAAAGTTGTTGGAAAGATGGTGGAGTGAGCACAATCGATCGGTTGAATTGTCAAACCTAGGGAAAGTTTTTGGAAGTGACTCTCGTTTAAGAAAATAACTATATGATATTTGCTGTTTTTATTTTCATGAATCTGGATGGTCTGGATATTGGCTTATCTCTTTTGGATTATGTAGACAATGTTTTGGTGGAAATATATGTGTTTCATTTTGCATCAATTACGTAGTATACGTTACATTATCGTTATGTCAACAGGAAAACCGTTATAAATTGTCGAGAAAAAATAACATTAAAATAAGTCTTTCGTAACGGTTAAGAACCGTTATGTATAAGAATAATTAATAACGATACATCACAACATATAATAACGCTATAAAATCGTTATGAAAAAACTACAAAATATAACACTTTGAAACCGTAATGTATGACTACAAAACCGTAATCTTTATTTACCATATTATAACGGTTGATTATAAATTAATAACGGTTGCAAACCGTTATCAAATGTTACTATACATAACGGTTGTTTAAAAAATTAATAACGGTTGCGAAGCGTCATCAAAAGTAACTATACATAACGTTATATGTGTGTTATGTATTAAATTTTGAACCGTTATGAAAAACTCACATAGATAACGGTACTGAACCGTTATGTATGAGTGGGACTTTTTATAACACCAGTATTCTTAACAGTTTCCTTTTGCACATAGATAACGCAAATTTTGCGTTATGTATGAACTTTTTTGGCATAGTGTTTTCGTGCGTGCACTCATGCGGCTGTTCAGAAGCTGCTGGACAAAGCCATCAAAGCTGCTAGGGCTCCTCCTGCTGCTGCGAAAGGAGCCACTGCAATGGCCACAAAAGGAAAAGGGAGAGTGAAGGCTCCCGCTGCTCGCACCTCTGCTGCTCAAAAGGAGGCTCTGCACAACTTCCGTGCTGATGGGTATGATATCCCTACTCCCTCTGACTCTGATGAGGCTTTTGAAGCAGATATGGTTGGAACTTTTGATCCAAACACTCATAGGACCATTTATGAGTATATGAGATGGGAATACTTCCAGCATAAGAGTTTTATTGATGACAGATTTGTTACTGAGCATTATCTTCACAGAGGAGAGATTTATGATTGGTTGAAGGATGCTAATCTTCTGCAGGCTGTGTTGAAAGGTCACACTTACATTCCTGAACAGATTAGAGAGTTTTATGCTAATCTGGGGGAGAGTGTTATTGATGATAAGTCCCCTGATTTTCACAAAGTGTTTGTGCGGGGTAGAATGATTGACTTTAGCCCTGATGTTATTGAGAGGGCTTTAGGGAGAGAGCCTGTCATTGAAGATGCTCTGTGGGACTTGAATTTTGATGAAGTTGCTGCTGAATTGACTCAAGGTCAGATTGTGAAGTGGCCGAATGACCAGCACTTAAACCATGCCATCAAGTTGCAATCCAAGTATGCAAATCTGCACAGCATTGCTGTGAGAAACTGGACACCTACCTGCCATAGGGATTCAGTGAGCAGAAGAGAGGGCACCTTGCTCTATGCTATAGGAAAGGGGTTGAACATTGACATGGGTCAATTGATCTTTGAGAAGATCTACTCCTTTATCAATTACATTGGTAAGCTGAAGAGAATGTACTTTCCTGGATTGATTGGGAGGATTCTGAAATCTCAGGGAGTGCCCTCTAGGAGGACTGATTCGAAGCCTGTGAAGGTCAAGGCAATGAGGTTCAGCTCTAAGCTCCTCAAGCCTATTCATGGAGTCAACTTGGATGATGATATGGCAGATGAGAGTGATGGTGAAGTGTCATCTGCAAATGTTAACCTCTCTGCTAGTGATGAGGATCTGTTTGGTGATGAAGGCAGGCCTGCAGCTCAGTTCTCGAAGAAGTATTCTAAGAAGTCTTCTAAGAAAGCTGCCTCAAAATCCACCAAGAAGAGTGCAGCTAAGTCTTCTAAGAAATGCCCTTCAAAATCCTCCACGAAGCCTGCTGCTGTGTTTGATGCTGCTACTGTCAAAAAGCAGAGAGAGGGACTGAAAGCTCAGTTGGTGTCCCTTCACAAAATGATGAAACACATCAGCCTTCAAAGGCAGCTTGTGCAGTCGATGCTTGATGCATTGCTAGAGGTTGAAGATGATACTCTCCATTCTCCTGTTGCTGATGTTGATGTTGCAGGTCCATCTGGTCTGACTCCTGCAGAAAAGGTTGTTGATGCTCCTCTTGTTGATGAGGATGAATTTGAGGAAGTGGATGAATCCATCCATATTGATGATGAAGAGCCAGCCGTGCAGACTGGTGGAGAGGTTCCTGCTGCTGCTGCTACTGAGTCTGCTAAGGAGGACTCTATTTTTATGTCAGCAAATGAAGATGCTGAGGAGCGCACTGTGGAGGTTGAGCGCATTGAGGAGGTGAATGGTGGTGCTGATGGTGGTGAGGAGATATCCAGCAAACCAACTCAGTAATTCTTTGGCATTCAGCATAATTTGAGGGGGAGTAAAAGTCGGAAGATGTATGTTGATTCTTCTTCTCTCTCTCTATTTGTTGTCTCTTTTGTGGATATGGATTTTCTACTTACTGGCATGTAATAGTAAGTAGGTGGATTTCTGGTATTCTTTTTGGGCAAATTCTGAATTCATGTTATGGCCTGTAATAGTATGATAGGCATATCATCTGCTGTTGGTTCAGACTTGTGTTGGAATTCTATGGTTATGGTCTGATCTGAGTAACAGAGTGTTTGCTGCTATGGCTGATCTGTTTTTGCTAGCAGTTGGTTGTGTGATTTTGATAATGGTTTGGTAGTGTGGGTGAGCTCCTTGCCACCATTTTTCAAAATCTGTTTTGTGTGTGTATCTTGTGAACAGTTTGGTAGTGTTGGTGAGCTCCTTGCCACTGTTCTTATCAAGATATGGTTTTTGGTTTGAGGGGGAGCATAGTCCATGATCTGATCTGGTTATGAAGTACTGTTTTGTTGTGTGTGTACTTCTATCTGCTCCTGTTTTGCTGATCTTCTGTTGTGAAGTGATTCATGCAAATTTATGTTGTGTTTGAAAATGCCAAAGGGGGATATTGTTAGTGCATGTGTTATGCATCT
The DNA here is from genome assembly GCA_029379335.1 of Thymus mandschuricus. Taxonomy (NCBI): domain Eukaryota; kingdom Viridiplantae; phylum Streptophyta; class Magnoliopsida; order Lamiales; family Lamiaceae; genus Thymus; species Thymus mandschuricus. The sequence continues at coordinate 6,609,562 of CM057082.1, read as the reverse complement.
CAAATTTGTATTGGCGATTTTCTTTTCAAGTCTTCTGCTGCGTTTGCTGACTGGATTATGCATGAATCAAGTATTTATGTATATATATTTTTATATATATATTCGAAGAAGGAAGATTATTTCTGCATGGAAAGTTTCCATGCACAGAAGATCAGCTTGAACATCTTCTAGGGTTTCCTGTGCTGAGTATATATACTAAGGAAAACCCTAGACACGCTCTGCCGCTCTTGGAGATTATTGTTTGTAAGTTTTTGGTGTTCTTGCAACGTGTGTTTTGCAAGCTTTTTGTTTTTGAGCGAGCGTGTGTTTCTGAACAAGCTTCCCTGGCTTTGTTCAGTTTTGTCTAGGCGTGTCTTAGAACCATATTAGTGTTTTATCACTTTACGAGTTTATCTCGTGGCTGTATTCGATCTCATTGTAAGGGAGTTGTAATCGAGACGAATAGGTGACATAAGGTGGAGTCCTTGGTGTAAAGTCCTGTAAGTCTCTCTACTACTTATAGTGGATTGAATTTCTCGGATATTGTCCCCCAGACGTAGGTGCGTTATCACCGAACTGGGTTACCAAAGTTCTGTGTTCTTTACTGCTTTTCTGTTATTGCGTCTAAGAACAGAATTAAGATCGTTTTTAGTTTTTGCACAAACTAGCACTTTCAATTATATTTAATTATAATGTGGTCGGCACAACAAAAAGTATTATAATATATGTAATTTAAAAAATAGTAAATGATAACTATAATTAATTATTTTTATATTTTTGTTTAAAAATATTTTTTCCCCAAAATTACATATTTTTCTATTTTTCTACTTTTCTGTAAAGCGTGTCATATATTCGTGTGTAGGGAAATTAAAATCTAGCTATAATTTAGACAAATTTGACTTTCATATGAACACAAAATTAGATGAAGTCGAATTGTATTTTTATATCATGTACAAAATCAAATATAATTAAAAGATTGTGTATTTATAAGACAATTTTAAAGGTCGTAAGTAAAATCAGAATTTGATGGAAGATGGTATATTCAAAGGTAATTATCCTTAATTCTTTATCAAAAGGCAAAACACATTTATAGGTCCCTATACTTTTGTTTTTTGTTTTAATTGGTCCTTGTACAATTTTCTCGTTTTAATGAGTCCTCGTACTTCTATTTTTTTATTTCATAGGATCCTATTTAACGGAACTGGTACGGGTTAAGTTTTCCGCTAACTAATTTCCACCTCATCAATTATTATTGAAATGATTATCCACATCATCTAATTAAAAATTTTGCGTCAAGCCTTTACAAAGCAAACGTCTGGAGAATATCTCAGTTTTCTGAAAGCAAACAAAAGAACGTCTTTTCTCTTTGCAATTTTTCAAGCTAGGATTAGGTGGTCAAGCAAGAGGTAGCGGGGCCCTCGTCCGAAACGTAAAGAATGGCGAAGGCCAATCATTCCTTTAATTAGTTCTATTTGTTCATTCAACCAACTTGGAGATACTCGAGCTCTTGAAGAATTTTGTTAGGAGAGATACTGTGGGTTTCTAGAAGCTCGCCAATTATTTGATGAAATGTCACTTAGAACCACAAGAAGAAACTTGGAATTTTTGTAACAAATTCATGACAGAAAGAAAACAACATTCTTTCGCATAAGTTCTTTGTTTCTCTCTCTTAGCGTTCATAATAGGTGTTCATCTGCAATTTCTATTGTAATATCGCACTTCGTATTTTTATGATAAATTTCAATATAAAATAATTCTTTCAATAATTAAGGGCATTTTCTAACTACAATCTGCAATTATGACTTTGTTTTTCCTTCACTTTTAAACAAGGGCCAAGTTTAAAAATACCCACTTTTATAAAAACTAATACTTCTATACCCATCATATAAGAAGTATAACTTCTATACCCATTTTGTAGTTAAAAGACATAAATACCCTTAGTAATTGGGTCCCACTTGTCTAATAAAACCAAAAAATCAATTAAAATCAATTGGATTGTGGGGCCCTCCCTCTCACGATTGATTTCTCCCTCTCCCTCTCACGATTCAATTGTCGTGAACCAATTCCATAAAAATTCAATTTAACGTGGAAATTAAAAAAAAAAAAAATTGCATTAATTAACTACAACAACCAAATCTGCAAATTCAGTAAAAATAGAATATGGTAGGTGGTTAGCATTGATTAAAAATTAGAAAAAGTGAACAAAACAATAGCATAGACGTAATTGTATCACAACATTACACTACCTAATTATTGAGAGTGAAAATTTGTAAATTTGTACGCATTCTCGAATTTCTGGAAATTTCGGAAGAGATTCAAGTCGTTTATTCGAGACAAAATACCAAGGTAATATATGAATTTGTATATTTATTGTTAGTAATATTCCAAAAAAATTATAAAAAAGTATTGTTCTTAAGTACACGATATTTTTTCCAAAACAACCGTGTATACACGGTATATTGTATGTTTTTGTCGTGTAAAGTCAAAATAGTCAACGATTGAAAGTCAAATTTGTTGACTTTACACGACCATTTTGTCAAATTAATCGTGTATACACGATTTTTTTTGAATATTTGTTGTGTAACTAAGAACAAATTTTTTTCAGATTATTAATTTTTTTTTTTTTTTGGTACAGATGGAGATGGGTGATCAGAGAATTCTTATCCGTCATAGCGGTCGTTGGGAGGGAATATCGTACGTAGGAGGAGACTCTTTTCTCGTCACTTATCCCATAGCGAGTTTGAGCTATGAAAACGTATTGCGAGACGTTCAACTTTACTTGGGTGATGAATCGGAGCACTTGCTATTCCACTTGACGAACCTCAACGAGCGGGAGACGGTGAAGGCCGTTTTAAAGAGCACCGGGGATTTGCTTAGAATGTGCATCGCGAGAAGGGAGATGTCGACGATCTACGTCATTAGTAGAGCAAATCGGGCAGCCCATACTACCCAACGATCGACGATTTTTCAGAACTATAGCGTCGAAGAGGAGCCGATCCCGAGATCGAATGCATTTGAAGCCGAAGTACGCGACGAAGAAGAGCCGGAGTCGGAAGAAGAGTCTCTCGAGTCCGAGGGCGAGGAAGCAAGGAATGTGGAGGAACGATCCCAATTACTTGAGAGCCTAACGGCTGAATTCGGAGCATGGATCCGCGAGCCCGGCCATATTGATAGGGTTATCGGGCTTCGTAGCATGCACTCACAAAACCAAGAACCCCGTGACGACGAAGCTCGTGCTCGCGCTAACGAGGAGGCGGTTCGACATTGGTTGATACCGCACGTCGATCTAGACACCGCGCTCCCTTTAGGATGGATCGATCCCGACTTGGCACCGGCCTTGGGTCAGTTGCGAAAGCACGGATACTTCAAGAAGAAGGATGACTTGCATATAGCCGTCGGATTGCTGCACATGGATCTCCGGAAGGAGTATTGTATCCCTCGTTCCGACAAAGGCCGTGTGGGTTTTAGGTGCACTTCGGGGAAGGATTGCGAGTTCAAGTTGAATGCAACGCAGAATGGCGGGATTTGGAAGATCAACAAGTACGTGGCCGATCACACGTGTCTAGTTGATTTAAATTCGAACAACAAACGACAGGTGCCGGCCATGGTATTAGGAGCATTCTACGCTCGTCGATTGATCACCGAGGGCGCAGTGTTGAAGCCAAAGGAGATGATGGATGAGCTACGGAGTGAGTACGGTATTCAGATTGACTATCCGTTCGCTCTTCGTGCGAGGAAAGTCGCTATAGAGATGACTTACGGTGCCTTCGACGAGTCTTATCAGAGGCTCCCTTCTTACCTCTACCTTTTGAAGGAGATGAATCCGGGCACCCAGTACGACATCCACACCTCCCACGTCACCGACCGTCTGACCTACTTCTACATCGCCTTTGGTCCGTCCATCGAGGCGTGGGAAAATGGTTTGCTACGCCCCATGATCGTAGTAGACGGGGCGCACTTGAAGGGGAAGAATAAGGGGACGCTCTTTGTGGCGGTGACGAAAGACGGGAACGAGCAAGTGTTCCCCCTTGCCATTGGATTCGGTCCCATAGAGAACGACGAATCTTGGACGTGGTTCTTGGCCAAAGTCCGAGAGAGTTTCGGGGCGCCCTCGGACTTGTTGATCGTATCCGATCAGCACGTGAGCATCGCAAATGCGATCGACTCCGTCTTTCTGCATGCTGCTCACGGCCTCTGCTTCGTTCACCTCCAGAGAAATTTCGTTAGGTACGGGAGGCATGCGGGGGCTATATTCGAGTCTGCAGCCTATGCCTATCGAGATTCCCAATTCGATGAATATTGGGGGAATCTGAGGGACCTAAGCAGGGAGGGAGGCGGGATCTACAGAGGTTGAGCGACATTGGCCTGCCGAGGTGGGCGAGGTGCAAGTGTCCCGTCCGACGTACGAGCTTCATGACTTCGAATCCCGCCGAGACCATGAATGCTCGGTTGTTGTGGGCTCGGAGACTCCCGATTTGTGCCATGATCGAGGTGTATCGGATAGTCGTCGAGAAGTGGTTCGACGAACATCGGACTAGTGCCCTAGCTCGCCAACATGAACTCACCGAGAAGGCCTATACGAAGATGTCGGCATCGTCGGAATGGGGCCGTCGCTACTCCGTCAGAGGAACGCCTACGCCCACCCTTTGGAGAGTCGAAGGTGAAAAGCAGACTTACCTGGTCGATCTCCAAAACTCGACTTGCGAATGCCGTGAGTTTGAGTTAGACGGCATCCCTTGTCGACACGCTTGTGAGGCGATAAGGTACGGCTACTTCTCGTTTTATTTTAGTTTCATGCTTGTCGTATTCAATCGGATTTCTAAACGTTTTTGTATTGTATGTTGTTACAGGCACTCAGGTGGGCGGGCAACTGACTACGTGAGCCATTATTTCAGGCACTCCACGTTAGTTGCTACGTATTCTCCTCAGATTCAACCGGTTCCTCATCCCGAGACGTGGAGTGTTCCCGAATTCATTTCACGATGGAGGGTGCTACCCCCTCTTGTACCTAGGCAAGCCGGGCGACCACCGATGGCAAGAGCTCGATCGGCCGTTGAAGGAGAATCCTCAACGAACCGGCAAAGGTGTTCAAGATGCGGACAATACGGGCACAAGCGACGGAGTTGCCAAGCCTCGCTTCCCATTTGTGGAGTTGATCTAAATGCTCCTCCTCGACGTCCTAGAGGTAAGAAAAAATGTAGCATTTGCAAGAGCGAGGAGCATACTAGGCCCCGATGTCCGTACGATACCGATGCTTGATTGTATTTTTAATTTTATTTTACACAAATTGACGTTTTTGGATGTTAATGAACGTTTTTGGATGTTTAAGAATGTTAGTTGATATAATTTTATCAAATTGTGTTTGATTTGAGCATTTGGTGAAATTTGAGGTTTTTTGTGTTAAAAAATGGATACCTTCGGCCAAGTACACGACAATATACTTGATTTAAACGTGTATACACGGTTTAATTATCCTATTAATCGTGTAAAGTCAACAAAAAAAGTCAAAATTTAAAATGACTATACACGGTCAAATGTAAATTTTGATCGTGTATACACGGTTGAAAATCTAATTCAACCGTGTAAGGTCAACAAAGTCAAAATTAAATAAAAGTCAATGCCCTCTACACGAATGTTGACTCTACACGATTTAAAATGAAAAATAGCGTGTACCCTTGTCGTGAGAAGTCAAAATTAAGCCTATAAAGTCAAAATTAAGCCAAAATTTGCGAAATTCTCGTATTTGATTTGATTTTCTCGTGTATCTCGAGTGTATTAAGTTTTGTAAACGTGTAATAACGCAAGTTATGTCATAATTAAGCCAAAAATCAATTGAAACAAAGGATGAAGTATGTAAGTATGAAGTATAGAGTGAGTGTCACTTATATAGTCTAACTACTAAGGTTACGTTTGATCTATAACTAACTTACGAACGTAATGTTCTTACAAACGTGTAATTCACGTAACGTGCTCGAATCATAAAATTGCACAATGTATGAAAGTAACAGTGGTTCCAACTCAAATAAGGCCCACGAATTGAAAAAATTGAAAAAAAAAAAAAAAAAACGAGGGGGTTCTTAGGTACACGGCTAGGGTACACGATCAGGGTTCTTGAGTACACGGCTGAATTGCTAATTCAACCGTGTAGTATGCCGAAGAGTTTGTGGAAAGTTGGCCAAAATAGGTTACTCCCCACCTATTTTTCAATTATTTGATACATTTTAACAAATTCAAGTTAATGAAAACAAATTTACATAAACCACTAACAAAACATTAACCATTACTATAACAATACGAATTCATCAAACAATTTAAAACTTAAAAAAATTCAAATTAAAATCAATCACGGTTTAATTAACAAAAAATAAATAAGATTCAAATTCATTACAACAAAACACTACGAGGACTTTGACAATTTGAAAATCCTCTGTGCTATCTTGGCTCGGGCTTGGACCAATACCTCTGTCGTGTCGCCCCTGTACTCCCTCATTCTCCCAAGTATCCTGTCCAAATACATGCACGAGTAGACACCACAACTCACCTCATCGATTTGGCAAAATTGTTGCGGGATGCCCATGAATGCGAGTGTCATGAATTGCGTGCCGTAGTTATGAAGTCCCGGGTTCACCCTCGTGTAATACTCGGGCTTCTTCGCCAAAATCCTTGTGAAGAGTCGGGTCAATGGCAATAGTTGGACGATGCGTTGCTTTATTAGAGGTGGGTCTATGTTGTTCTCGTACTTCCAATACAACGAGTCGTACACCTCAACCCTCCACATTGGAACGTTAATCCGGCACACGACCCAGTGGTCGGAGGAGACATGACAAACAACGACAAACTAACCCCAAAAAATAAAATAAAAACCATTAATTAAGCACAATTGAAATTAAATTAATAAACAATTAATTAAGCACCATTGAAATACGAGTTAAGTTACTTACGTAATGGCCGGTTTTCCAAGGGCGGTACGTGTTATGCCCGTCCATAGCGTCGAGGAATTCCTGGGGAACCTTCCACTTCGTGTACTTCAGCGTAAGGTTTGTCAAACCCATTGTAGTATCATGGGGCTTGTGAAATTTCTTGTACTGCGCCAAAAGTTTTACCTAAAAGTAGAAATTAAACATTTAGGAATAAATAACAACAAAAAAAATCTATAATTGAAATAACTTACGTAAAACTCCAGAGGCAAAAGTATGGTGTTCTCGTACGTAACTCCGTTGGCCAGTTGACGCCCGAGTCGGAGTCTATTAGCCCAGTACACAGTGTAGAGGTCAATCACCTGTAAAAATTTCAAATTCACCGAATTAGTAGGCTGATTTGAACAAAATCACTACGAGAAACTAAAAATTATATTAGAAATCTACTAAAATTACCGCGGCATCGAAGTCTTTGGTGATGTCCTCGATCCTGCCGAAGAGCTCTCGGGTCAGGTGGAATTCTGTCCCGTACACGGTCACGTAGGGAGATCCTGAGGCTTTCCACCTCTCATACTTGGAGGTATGTGGCTGCTCCACTACGTACGGTGATCGGACAGATGCTGAGGGGCGTATCTCCCTCGAAGACGCCCGAGTCTGACCTCCCGGAGCGGGGTGAGTAGAAGTACTGGGCACTCGGGATACCTCGTCCTCAGAGGAACCCCGCATTTGCTCTAATTCATCAGCAAAGGCACTCAACCGTCCTTCTGACTCTTCCAGATCGACCACGTCTACGGAGTGCGGCCTGTCAAGCTGTCCCTCAGAGTGTCTCGAAGACTCGGGACTGTCTGAGACGTGAGTAACCGAGCCGCGGCCCGCAGAGTGCCTCCCCTCAGAGCGCATCGGAGACTCGCCATGGCCTACGAGGCCATAATCCTCTGCCGGCTCGACTGGGACATCCCTGAGCCCCACAAACGACTGCTCACCGACACGGGACTGTCCCTCGCCCCCTGAGGAAGAACGGCTCCGGCTCGGACTCTTCGATATGAACTTCTTCAGCTCCCCGGCAAGAGCTCTGGCAAGGCGACCCAAAAATCCGGTCCCTGAGCGATCCTGCTCCCATCGGGACACCAGACGGTCCCCGAATCGGTCCAAGAAGTCGTCACCGAGGGGACCGCGCTCGCACGGATCTCTGTGTGCGCAACAGATCAAGCCGGAGGGCCGGGGGTCAGCGTACTCGCTCCGAGGCATCTTCGAGGCCCATGATTCGGGCCTCCTATCAGCCCTCGGCCTCGGCATCTCGATCCCGCCGTCGGAATGAGCTCGCTCAGCTCGTGGAGCACGACGACGAGGGGCCACTGCCTGAGAAGCGTCCCTGCATTTGAGCTTCTCCACGGCCCTCGCCATATCGCGCTTCGCCTTCGACAAACTTTGCGTGGGCAGGACATTGGTTTGTTCGTGGCGCTTGGAGGGAACGTAGGCCACGCCTATCGGCTCGATGCTCTCGAGACTTTGGAATCCAAGTTCGAGAACATCGTAATCATCCGCCTCCAGTGTTGGATGAACCTCGAGCTACAACGAAAAATAAAACAAGAGGTGTTAGGAGTCAAATTTAATTTTTTTTTTTTTTTTTAAATTTCAATCACAACACACGGCATAGTACACGGCTGAAATTGCAATTCAGCCGTGTAGTACACGTTGAAATTCAATTTCAGTCGTGTAAGGTCAACAATTTTGACTTTAAAGTCAAAATTGTTGACCTTACACGACTGTATTGCAATTTCAACCGTGTGTCTGTATTACAATTTCAACCGTGTGTTACACGGCTGAATTACAATTTCAGTCGTGTAAGGTCAACAATTTTGACTTTAAAGTCAAAATTGTTGACTTACACGACTGAATTGGATTTTAAAAAGGTTGACTTTGACTTTTAAAGCAAATTTACAGAAATCGAACGTGAAATAAATTAAACAAGGTAAAAAACTACTAAATCAATTACCTCGGGATTATCGAAGAATCCCCTGAAGTTGCACGAAGAGGAGGACGTGGCCCATCCTCTGAGGCGGGGGGTCAGTGTCGGACGATCCCGAACCCCGCATGCTTGCCCCATTCGGGGGATCGCCTCGTAGGCCCAAATGTTCAGGGCCCAGACCGGCCCGTACAGGTGATAGGCGGGTCGCAAGCCCGTTATGAGGGCGGGGTCCCTCTTCATCACGTGCAGCTGGTAGAGCATGATCTGGAACGACCACGCTCCCCACGGAAATGCCCTCCACTGCTCCTCGAACTCCACCAGGTGCCATGCCCAGTCCTCGATCGTCGGGTTGTCGTGGCCGAGTAGCATGAGGTAGTACATGAGGAGGTTGGCCGCCTTCAGATACTGGTCGGCGTCTCCCAGTACACTCATGTCGTCGTTGAAGTCCGCCTTCAACTTATATATTTTAGGGGATTTGCCCCCGTACTTCGTGTAGAGGAGGCTCCTTTGGGGAGGGTCGTGACGACCTTTAGTGTTGAAAGGCGACTCCCCGAAAGCCAGGCCCGTCACGAGGGCGTACTCTTGGGCACGGAACCGTATCACCTGCCCACCTACGTGGAACCACCTCTCCATCTCGGGAATCGACTCATCCTCGAGCTCTTGGGCTAGAAGCTCGTGGAGGGCGTTGTTCGCGCTCCCGCTCCTCCGAATCTCGAGGAGGTATCCGAACGGGCCTTCCGTAAATCTATCGAGCAAGCGTTGGCCGCCTACTCGACGCAACACGCGGGGAATCGACCGAACCACATCGTCCCGTATGTAGAGGTTTATTTGCCGTCTAAACCCTTGCATTCGGCCCCGCATCCATTGAAACCTAGGCTGCAAATCGAGAAGAAACAAAACGAATCAAAAAAAAAAAATTGAAAATTTCATGCATTTTATTCGGCCAAGTACACGACTGAAATGCAATTTCAGTCGTGTACTACACGGTTGAAATTCAATTTCAACCTTGTATGGTCAACGATTTTGACTTTTAAGTCAAAATCGTTGACTGTACACGGCTAATTGAATTATAAATCGTGCAATTCACGCCTAAATTCAGCAAAAAATCGTGTAAAGTCAAAGACAAAATTCAATTTTAATCAATTAAAGTCAATATACACGATAAATTACACAATTTTGTCGTTGTTACACACGATCAGAAGTCAAAATTGATTTTGACCGTGTAAAGTCAACAATTTCAAAAGTCAAAATTGTTGACTTTACACGGTTGATTTAGTATTTTTATCGTGTACTACACGATGAAATTAAGGATTAAACCGTGTACATAAGAACTCAAAAAAATTTTCAGAAAATTTCGAATTGACGTAAACCATAGTATGCTTCATGCTTATTAACAATGTGCTCGAAACCATAACATGCTTCATGCTTTGCATTCGAAAACAATAAAATATGAAAACAACAAACTTACCGGCGGTGGGGGGTCGGGGTATACCCGGGGCTCCGCCGGCTCCTCCGCCGGCGGCTGCTGCGGCCGACGACGGGAGGCTGCCCGTCGGCGTGGGGGGGCTTGGTTTGATGTCCCTGCTTCATCTTGGTTAGACATATCGGCGACGGCGACGGCGACGGCGAGTAGTAATTTTTTTCCGACGAGGGTAATTTTTTTTTCAATTTTACGATTGTTAGAGAAGAATCGGTTGAGAGAGAGAGATAGGGGAGGGTGGTAGATGAAAATTAAATTTTGGAGTAAATTCAGTGGGCCCACAAGCAAATATTCTTAAATTTTGTTTTATTTGAATTGTTTTTGTTTTATTAGATAAGTGGGCCCATTTAGCAAGGGTATTTGTGACATTTCAATACAAAATGGGTATAGAAGTACTAATTCTTATATGATGGGTATAGAAGTTATAGTTTTTATAAAAGTGGGTATTTTTAACTATTAACTCTTTAAACAAATCCCACAAGCCGCCAACCCATCAATAAAGCTGCACAATTTTCTTGCAAGATTCCGATTCATAACCGAGCTCCCTCGTTTCTTCCCTTCCCAGGTTAGATTGGCCCTAGTTTCATCTGATTTCGAGATGGCTTCGAACAACGATCAGAAGTAGGGATCTGGGTTTTTGCTTCCTTTGCTTCCACGATTACGTTGCTTCGAATTTGCTGACATGGATAATTATTTCAATAATAATTGATGAGGTGGAAATTAGTTAACGGAAAACTTAACCCTCGTAACAGTTCCGTTAAATAAGGATCATATGAAATAAAAAATAGAAGTACAGGCACCCATTAAAATGAGAAAATTAAATTATACAGGGATCAGTTAAAACATAAAACAAAATTATAGGGACCTACGGATGTGTTTTGCCTTATCAAAACTATCAACTTTTGTACAAGAAAGGAAGAAATTGTCCTTATAAATTCACTCACATTCTATTTCATTTTATCACTGTAGCAGTTAAAACTTAAAAGTTGCATGGAAATACAAAAAAGTAGTCCCTTTTACTGTACCTTTTACTAACATTTACCGAGGTTCAAAACGTCATTTTTTCTTGGTTGTACTACCTCCATCTCACGAAAGTAGTCCACCTTTCCTCTTTAGTCCGTCTCATATATTTGTTCACTTTCTAAAAATGGTAAAGAATACTTGGCAATAATTAACTCTCTCTCATCAGAAATAATTACAACCACATATTTTCTTCTTTATTGTCCTTTATTGGTTCTTGTGCCAATTCAAAAGTAGACTACTTTCATGAGATGGATGTAGTATTATTTTTCTTATTCATACTTTTCTGAGTTTTTTTATTTATGCATTTAACATTATGAGGGAAGAATGCATTCTATCGATCTATGAGCATACATAGTTGATTAGAGTTACCAATTGAGCTAGGCCGGCTCACACCCACATACAATGGCCCACCATCTTTTAGGAAGGGGATTAATTTTGAACATAATCAAGTTTTCTCTATCCATAACTCAGGGAAATTTTTATGTGGGTGTAAGTGTACTACACTCACATCTCACATTATGATTAAAATATTAATATAATTCATCACTAATTACATTAATATAATAATCAAACTTTAGGGGTGAGTGTAGTACACCCACACCCATTTAAGAATAAGGGGCAACACTTAAAATAGACATTTTGATATAGTAAACCCAAATATTAGCCACCTATAATAAAAAGAGATAATAGTTAAAAATACCAATTTTTATAAAAAGTAGTACTTCTTATACCCACATTATAAGAAGTAGTACTTCTATACCCATTTTCAATTGAAATGTCAAATATACCCTCCAACTTATCAAATAAAACAAAATTGTTATTCATAAAAACAAAATTGGTATTTATGTCGTGGGCCCCACCCGACATAAATCCAAAATTGAATATTCTAACTACCCCACCCTCCCCTCTCCCTCTCCCTCTCCCTCTCTCTCACGACTGGAATTTGCCATTTTCACCCCAAAATTCACACTCGTGAACTCGAAAATTTACCCTCCCCCAACTCTGAATATTTTTACCGTTCCCATCGCTAGCGCCGTCACCGACATGAGTTCCACACATTCCGACCACGATGAACCCGAAACATCGAGGAGAGCCGCCCAACGCCGCCCACGGCCCGCCTCCCGTCGCCGGCAGCAGCAGCCGCCGGAGGAGCCCGTTGAGCCCCGCGTCTTCCCCGATCCCCCTCCGCCGGTATGTCCGTTTATTTCGATTTCATTAGGGAGTTTATGCATGAAGCATGTTATGGTTTCGAATGGCAATAAGCATGAAGCATGTTATGAATTAATTCGCATTTTTTTTTTCTAGAATTTATTGAGAGTTCTTAACTACACGGTCAATTAGGGTAATAAACCGTGTATACACGGTTGAAATGAGAATTCAACGGTGTAAAGTCAAACAATTTTGACTTTTGAAATTGTTGACTTTACACGGTAAGAATCAATTTTGACTTTCGATCGTGTGTAACACGACAAAATTGTGTAATTTCTCGTGTATATTGACTTTAATTGATTAAAATTGAATTTTGTCTTTGACTTTACACGATTTTTTGGTGAATTTAGGCGTGAATTGCACGATTTAATACCCTAATTGCCGTGTAAGGTCAACGATTTTGAAAATCGTTGACCTTACACGGCTGAAATGCAATTGCAACCGTGTAGTACACGACTGAAATTGAATTTCAGTCGTGTACAATTTCAGTCGTGTACTTGGCCGAATACAATGCATGAAAATTAAAAAAAAAAAAAATTGATTCGTTTTGTTTCTTCTCGATTTGCAGCCTAGGTTTCAATGGATGCGGGGCCGAATGCAAGGGTTTAGAGGGCAAATAAACCTCTACATACAGGACGACGTGATTCGGTCGATTCCGCGCGTGTTGCGTCGAGTAGGCGGCCAACGCTTGCTCGATAGATTTACGGAAGGCCCGTTCGGATACCTCCTCGAAATTCGGAGGAGCGGGAGTGCGAACAACGCCCTCCACGAGCTTCTAGCCCGAGAGCTCGAGGATGAGTCGATTCCCGAGATGGAGAGGTGGTTCCACGTAGGTGGGCAGGACATACGCTTTCGTGCCCAAGAGTACGCCCTCGTGACGGGCCTGGCTTTCGGGGAATCGGCTTTCAACCCTAATGGCCGTCACGACCCTTCCAAAAGGAGCCTCCTTTACACAAAGTACGGGGGCGAATCCCCTAAGATAAATAAGTTGAAGGCGGACTCAACGACGACAAGAATGTACTGGGAGAGGCAGACTAGTATCTGAAGGCGGCCAACCTCCTCATGTACTATCTCATGCTACTCGGCCACGACAACCCGACGATCGAGGACTGGGCATGGCACCTGGTGGAGTTCGAGGAGCAGTGGAGGGCATTTCCGTGGGGAGCGTGGTCGTTCCAGATCCTCCTCTACCAGCTGCACGTGATGAAGAGGGACCCCGCCCTCATAACGGGCGTGCGACCCGCTTATCACCTGTACGGGCCGGTTTGGGCCCTGAACATTTGGGCCTACGAGGCGATCCCCCGAATGGGGCAAGCATGCGGGGTTCGGGATCGTCCGACACTGTCCCCCCGCCTCAGAAGATGGGCCACATCCTCCTCTTCGTGCAACTTCAGACAATTCTTCGATAATCCCGAGGTAATTGATTTAGTATTTTTTTTACCTTGTTTAATTTATTTCACGTTCAATTTCTGTAAATTTGCTTTAAAAGTCAAAGTCAACCTTTGTAAAATCCAATTCAGTCGTGTAAGTCAACAATTTTGACTTTAAAGTCAAAATTGTTGACCTTACACGACTGAAATTGTAATTAAGACATGTACTACACGGTTGATGTTGCAATCCAGTCGTGTAAGGTCAACAATTTTGACTTTAAAGTCAAAATTGTTGACTTACACGACTGAATTGCAATTTCAACCGTGTAGTACACGACTAAATTACAATTTCAGTCGTGTACTATGCCGTGTGTTGTGGGTGAAATTAAAAAAAATTAAATTAAATTTGACTCCTAACATCTCTTGTTTTATTTTTTGTTGTAGCTCGAGGTTCATCCGATACTGGAGGTGGATGAGTACGATGTTCTCGATTATGGATTCTATAGTCTCGAGAGCATCGAGCCGATAGGCGTGGCCTACGTTCCCTCCAAGCGCCACGAACAAACCAATCTCTCGCCCGAGAAAAGGGTGTCGAAGGCGAAGCGGGAGATGGCGAGGGCCGTGGAGAAGCTCAAGTGCAGGGTGATAGGGTGTATTTTTACCTTATTTTCTAAGTGTTATATTATCGTTATCTTGTCGTATTTGATAGTTTAGCTCATGATTTATATTGTTTATGTTATTTCGAGCTAGATTACGCTTTTGGGTTGTTTTGAGTGTTTTTAGGGCTTTTGAGTCGAGAAAACCCAAGATAAGACAAGAGGCGATGAAACCAAGGAAGAGATGAAGTATTGATCCCAAGTTCTGACTTCTCACGATTTTTTGGAAGAGTTATTCTGGAAAATTGAAAGCATAGAATTGAAGAGGGGTTCAATGGGAGCACGTAGGCGAAAACGGAGGTCAATTCGGAGTTCGGATGAGGAAGATATGACCGAAATAAGAAAGTTGCGCAGAACCCTCTCGACCCTCTCGACCGACCTCTCGATCGAGAGAGGTGTCGAGAGGTGCCTCCTATTTTCCAGACGGGATTTCTTCTAAAAGGCAATTTTTGACTTCTTCTTGGTTTCCTTGTACAATTAGGTATTGGATGTAAACTTCTACCCTATAAATACCTCTAAACCTATCATTGTAAACAAGTTCCTCCACTCTCCTACATTCTTTAGATTAGTTTTTATTCTTTTCTCCATACTTTTATACTTTTAGATCTAGATTTATTGTATGAAGACAATTGAAGATTGAAGATTTATCAAGATTCAAGAGTTTTTCTATCCCTTTCTTTTTACTTTATGCTTTTGATTATGTTTATTCTTCCTTCTACCTTTCTTTTAATTATGTCTAGCTAAATTCCTTAGTTGATTTTAGGGATTGGATGCCTAATTGAATTTATGTGAGTGTTTTTGTTTACATTTAGCCTTCCAATCTAGATGCATGTTTCATGGTGCTTATTCTCATGCATAGTTAACTGGCCATTAATTGTGTATGCATAATTATGTGTTTATGCCTTGATCGGATAATTGCATAATCGATCTCATGAAAGCATGATATGATAGTTTGATTTGTCTTAATTGATAATTGAATTATTATATGTTCATATATAATTGATTTGGGTGTCATAATTGAACCTAGTTGATTATATCATTGATACTTGTTCTATTTTGCACTTAATTTGATATCTATGCGTCCGAAAGGATATTAGGATCTTATTAGGTGACGACTTGCATTGCTTTAATCGGGGTGTAGGTTATTTTTCATGTATCACATCTAGATTGGATTAAATTGGTTAAGTGTACTCATTAATTGCTTGCATATATTTGATTAGGTAGGCTTCCCTAGAATCAACCTTGTTTCCTTATTTGATTTATTTATTTCCTTATTTGCTTATTTGCCTTATTTGTTTAATTGTTTATTTATTTGTTTTCTTATTTGTGTTCTCTTTTATTTATTTTATTTATTTGCCTAGGATTATAATACCACATTCTTATTTTCTTAATTGCCTAAACATCAGTTTAATTCTAGAGTAGAGGTACTTTGTGTGATTTCGATATATCAATCCCTGTGGATACGATACTCGTACTTTCTTATACTATACCTATTTTTGTGTGGTAGAAAATAGTGCGATCAAATTTTGGCGCCGTTGCCGGGGATTGATTAGATTTCACATAGATATTTTGAAATAGGATTAATAGGTGATTTAGGCGTTTATTTTTCTGTTTTTGAGTATTAATCTAACCGTTTCCTTTCTTTGTCGAGGAATAAAGTTCGATGGCGGATCAAGGAGTGAGGAGGACTCTCAACGATCGATTCAAACCGGTTGTTGATCAATTCCAAAATGGAGGATGGGGGACTGTTGAGGCTACCGAGTACGAGATCAAGGCTTCCCTCATCAACATGGTGCAAGCAAATCAATATGGAGGCACACCGATGGAGGATCCTAATGCTCACCTGAAGCAATTTCTCAACATCTGTGCCACCTACAAGGCAAATGGAGTGCCTGCAGACTACATCAAGCTCACTCTCTTCGAGTGGTCTCTCAAGGATGATGCTAAAGAGTGGCTTGAGGATATAGAGAATCGAGCCGAGATAAAGACATGGAGCGAGATGTGCAAACTATTCTTAAATAAGTTCTTCCCACCTTCGAGGGCTCAGAGGCTTCTAAACGAGATTAAGAAATTCCAACAATTTGAAGATGAGTACCTTTACGAAGCATGGGGGAGATTCAGGAAGATGCTTCGTGTATGCCCCAATCATGGTATGGACAAGGGGGAACAAATCTTCTGCTTCCATCAAGGATTGAACAAGCAATGCAAGAAGGAGCTCGATTATGCATCTAAAGGAGGATTCTTAAATAACGATGTAGAGACGGCCTGGGACATCATCGAGCTCAACGCCAATACAAGTTATGAGGAGGCTACCGATAGAAGAGTTGGGAGAAGGAAGGTTGCCGCCATTGGATCCGAAGCTTATGATGATTTGATGGAGAAATACACCAAGACGGCAACGGAGTTGGATGCTTTCAAGAAGACTTATGAGGAGAATAGAGTTGTTCAAGAGCCGAAGAAGGAACCTTCATTGGAGGAGTTGATAAAGACTCTCATATCAACGACGACAAGTAAAATCGGAACCTTGGAGAATGCAGTCACAAATTTGACCAAGCACATGAATATGTTGGATGCTCGAGTTGATGAAGTAGCCAATGCTCAAGGAGGAGTCCATAAGCCCGACCATCAAGTTCATGTTATCGAGCTTCGGAGCGGTACTCGGTACATGAATTCATCTTTGGAAGCTGAACATAATGGAGAAAGAAGGCACAAGGATTTGGAGTTCGAGGAGACGAGAAGACGCAGTCCGAATCGAGGACCTCTCGATACCTCTCTCGATCGAGAGGTCGATCGAGAGGTCCATACTGGAAGTCAGCAACCACCTCTCGACACCCCTCTCGATCGAGAGGAGGATCGAGAGGTCTACGACGAGGAGATTCAAATGGAGCCTCTCGATACCTCTCTCGATCGAGAGGTCGATCGAGAGGTCAAAACCCGAAGTCAGAAGGGACCTCTCGACACCTCTCTCGATCGAGAGGTCGGTCGAGAGGCCCAGCATCCGCCCCAATTTCCGACTTACACTCCGAAGGCCCCTTTCCCACAACGCTTGAACAAGCCGAAGCAAGACGAGAAGTATCAACGCTTTTTGGAGATGCTTCAAAAGGTCAACATCAACATTCCACTTCTAGATGCACTACGAGACATGCCCAATCACATGAAGTTCATCAAGGATGCGGTATCGGGAAAGAAGAAGTGGGGAAAGTTTGAGACGATCAATTTGACGGAGGAGTGTAGCGCGGTCCTACAAAAGAAGCTTCCATTAAAGCAAAAGGATCCCGGGAGGTTCACATTAGCTTGCAAGATTGGTGATCACGTCTTCCAAAATGTCCTTTGTGATCTTGGTGCTAGCATCAATTTGATGCCCCTCTCTATTTTCAACCGGCTCAAGATTGGAAAGATGAAGCCGACAACTATCTCCCTACTTATGGCGGATCGATCAGTTTCTTATTCAAGGGGGATAGTTGAAGATGTGCTCGTACAAGTTCAGAATCTTGTTTTCCCGGCTGATTTTGTAGTGTTGGATATGCCCGAGGATGAGAATCAACCATTGATCTTAGGACGACCATTTTTAGCTACGGGGAGAGCTTTGATCGATATTCAAGATGGAGATTTGACATTTAGAGTCAATGGAGAGGAATTGAAGATTTCCATCTATGAAGCAATGAAGAGACCCGATGATCATCGAGAGGATGTTTTTGCCGTTCAAGTCTTGAAACCACCTATACCGCCGGCACCGGATGGAGTTTGCGAGGAGATTCTCGAGTTCTTAAATCAGTTGGAAGCCATTCCACCATTGAAGTTAGCCGAATTCAAGAGATCAATCGATGGAGCCATGAAGAAACTCGATGATGGAGGAGAGACGAACTTTCATTTTGATCCACCTTGATAGGAGGTATCGTCGGGCTAAAGACGTTAAACGTAGCACTTGTTGGGAGGTAACCCAACTCTATCTTTAATTTTCAGTTTTTGTTTTATTTATTTTTATTTTTGTTTTATTTATTTTTGTTTTTGTTTTTCTTTGAGTCTTATCTTTTATTAAGCTTTTTATCCAAGAATTTTCAAAGCTTGTGAGTTGTAGGTTTTCTCGACGAGGTTTCGACTAAGAGGAGAAGATCGATAGTAAGCTAGCTTCGGTGAAAGGTACGCTCGTTAACTTATCCACTTCTTCCTTTTGAAACTTATTCCTTCATCATGATTCGAAATAAGTTTGGGGGAGGGGGAAGTGTGGCTTCGTTAACTCGTTTGCATGCGTTCTTGGAGTTTAATTTTGGATATTAGTAGAGTCTTTAGGAGTATTGATGATTGAGTCAAGCATGAGTTATGAGTATAATTGAATTTGCCAATGATAGCATGATTTTCTTTGAATAATTGGTTGATATTATGTTTGGAACCTTGGTGGAGATTATGCATGTGTGTGATGAAATTGGATTATGCTTTGATTTTGGGAAACGTTTTGTTATAACCCGTGAGGATTTGAGCCTTTGGTGCATATTTATGCCTATTTTCTTTCGTGAGAGTATCATACATGTAATTGTACTTCTAGAACTTGCCTTTGTTCTCCATCAAGACTACATATGTGTGTAAGAATTTAGAAGTGATTTTAGGCCATCTTTTGTTAGCCACATCTTTCCTAAACACTATCCTTTACATATATTCCTTTGTTAGCCACTTTTGAGCCTTTAAGCCGTTTGTTTCTTAACCGGATGAAAGGAGGTAAAGGAGGAATTATGGGTATCTTGGGAGTTGTTTTGTTAGGGATTATGTTTGGAGGAGTTGTCTTTTTAGTAAGCTCCTTTGAAAGAAAGGAATTTTAGATCCCTATAAGCTCTAAGAAAAAAAAAAGAAAAAAAAAAAAGAGGGAATAAAGGACTTAGGAAATCAATTTTTAGAAGAAAAATATATATATGAGTCCTAGTTCAAAAGAAAAAAAAGGAAAAAAAAAAAAAAAAAAAGAAGAAGAAGAAGAGAAAAGAAAAGAGCATAAAGGGATGGATAGAATTTTTAGTATTTTGGGAGTTGAATAGAAGAAGGTTGAGAAGAGATAAGGTTGATATTTGAGAATGAGTTGATGAGTAGAAGATGGAGTTAATCCATACTAGTTTGGAGTTGCTAAAAGGTTGGTACTTGGAGACGTCTAAGTCACTTAGCCTATATTTTCCCTACCCTAAACCAATGTGCCTACATTACAACCTTGAAAAAGACCTAATTGATCTTAGTTCTTACATACAATCAAGTGGTGGAGATGTTGAGATAAAGGGCAAGCCTATGGTAAGTCTTTTGCATTGTATTGATTTTGAGTGAGCCTATACACTATAATTCTTTCATTGTGAGTTGAGAGTTCACTTATACACTTATATCTTCACATGTCTTGAGTGAGTTTCCCTTTTGAAGCATGATTTGATTTTATTGTACTTTCGTAGAGTCGAAACTTTGAGGTTGCTTATATGATATTGATTGATATTTCTTTGAAGATCTATGAGGCCCTTAGAGTTCATTATGCTTATATGTTGTGTTTGTCTTGATTAGTCTATTCTTTAGTTTAGTTTTTAATTTATTGTTCGGGACGAACAATGTTTAAGTTTGGGGGATTTTGATAGGGTGTATTTTTACCTTATTTTCTAAGTGTTATATTATCGTTATCTTATCGTATTTTGATAGTTTAGCTCATGATTTATATTGTTTATGTTATTTCGAGCTAGATTACGCTTTTGGGTTGTTTTGAGTGTTTTTAGGGCTTTTGAGTCGAGAAAACCCAAGATAAGACAAGAGGCGATGAAACCAAGGAAGAGATGAAGTATTGATCCCAAGTTCTGACTTCTCACGATTTTTTGGAAGAGTTATTCTGGAAAATTGAAAGCATAGAATTGAAGAGGGGTTCAATGGGAGCACGTAGGCGAAAACGGAGGTCAATTCGGAGTTCGGATGAGGAAGATATGACCGAAATAAGAAAGTTGCGCAGAACCCTCTCGACCCTCTCGACCGACCTCTCGATCGAGAGAGGTGTCGAGAGGTGCCTCCTATTTTCCAGACGGGATTTCTTCTAAAAGGCAATTTTTGACTTCTTCTTGGTTTCCTTGTACAATTAGGTATTGGATGTAAACTTCTACCCTATAAATACCTCTAAACCTATCATTGTAAACAAGTTCCTCCACTCTCCTACATTCTTTAGATTAGTTTTTATTCTTTTCTCCATACTTTTATACTTTTAGATCTAGATTTATTGTATGAAGACAATTGAAGATTGAAGATTTATCAAGATTCAAGAGTTTTTCTATCCCTTTCTTTTTACTTTATGCTTTTGATTATGTTTATTCTTCCTTCTACCTTTCTTTTAATTATGTCTAGCTAAATTCCTTAGTTGATTTTAGGGATTGGATGCCTAATTGAATTTATGTGAGTGTTTTTGTTTACATTTAGCCTTCCAATCTAGATGCATGTTTCATGGTGCTTATTCTCATGCATAGTTAACTGGCCATTAGTTGTGTATGCATAATTATGTGTTTATGCCTTGATCGGATAATTGCATAATCGATCTCATGAAAGCATGATATGATAGTTTGATTTGTCTTAATTGATAATTGAATTATTATATGTTCATATATAATTGATTTGGGTGTCATAATTGAACCTAGTTGATTATATCATTGATACTTGTTCTATTTTGCACTTAATTTGATATCTATGCGTCCGAAAGGATATTAGGATCTTATTAGGTGACGACTTGCATTGCTTTAATCGGGGTGTAGGTTATTTTTCATGTATCACATCTAGATTGGATTAAATTGGTTAAGTGTACTCATTAATTGCTTGCATATATTTGATTAGGTAGGCTTCCCTAGAATCAACCTTGTTTCCTTATTTGATTTATTTATTTCCTTATTTGCTTATTTGCCTTATTTGTTTAATTGTTTATTTATTTCTTTTCTTATTTGTGTTCTCTTTTATTTATTTTATTTATTTGCCTAGGATTATAATACCACATTCTTATTTTCTTAATTGCCTAAACATCAGTTTAATTCTAGAGTAGAGGTACTTTGTGTGATTTCGATATATCAATCCCTGTGGATACGATACTCGTACTTTCTTATACTATACCTATTTTTGTGTGGTAGAAAATAGTACGATCACAGGGACGCTCCTCAGGCAGTGGCCCCTCGTCGTCGTGTTCCTCAGGCAGCGGAGCGAGCTCATTCCGACGGCGGGATCGAGATGCCGAGGCCAAGGGCTGATAGGAGGCCCGAATCATGGGCCTCGAAGAGGCCTCGGAGCGAGCACGCTGACCCCCGGCCCTCCGGCTTGATCTGCTGCGCACACGGAGATCCGTGCGAGTGCGGTCCCCTCGGTGACGACTTCTTGGACCGATTCGGGGACCGTCTGGTGTCCCGATGGGAGCAGGATCGCTCAGGGACCGGATTTCTAGGCCGACTGGCGAGGGCTATCACCGGGGAGCTGAAGAAGTTCGTATCGAAGAGTCCGAGCCGCAGCCGTTCTTCCTCCGGGGGCGAGGGACAGTCCTGTGTAGGTGAGCAGCCGTTTGCGGGGCTCAGGGATGTTCGGGTCAGTGAGCACTCGCTTGGGGGGCTCAGGGATATCCCGATCGAGACGGCTGCTGATTATCACACCGTACACCGTGCCGAGAGTCAGAGACAGTCTGACGAACGGCACTCCGTGAGCCGCGCCTCCGGTGCTCACGTCGGGGACCGTCCTTTCGACGAGCCTGAGCCCTCCCAAGGCTCCCATCACTCTAAGTTGAGTGAGTTTGTTGACGAGATAGATAGGATGGGAGCGAGCTCAGATGAGGAAGTCACACGTGTCTCGACTAGGGAGATACGCCCCTCAGCCTCTCTACTATCTCCATACGTCGTAGAGCGTCCCAAAAAGCGATCCTCTCCGTATCAGAGGTTTAGGGAATCGGGACAGTCCCACATGGAGATGAGCCGGACCGGGTTCTACCTTACACAGGAGATCTTCTCCACGATCGAGGACACGACGTAGTGCCTCACTGCCCAGGTAATTTTTTTACATGTTTTGTTTTGTTACTTTTACAGTTGATTTTGTTCTAATTAGGGTACTAATAAGATTATTTTGAAATGAATACAGGAGATAGACCTGTACACGGTCTACTGGCAACATAGACTCCAACAAGGGTACCGTCTTCTCGATGGTGTTAACAAACTTCACCACATAGTTCTGCCCCTTACGTTTTACGTAAGTTCATTTTCTCATTTTTCCGTTTTCATTTGTTTCAATTTCCATATTCATGTATTTCAATTTGATAAAAAAACCTAATAAAAACAATGTTTCAATTTTCCATAAATAAAGACACAACTCCGAGACGAGTACAAGAAATTTCACCAAAACGACGAGACTTGGGGGTTGGCAAACGAGACTTTGAAGTACACAAAATGGCAGATCCCCTACGATTTCATCGCGGGCTGGGAGGGGATTAACACGTACCAACCGTGGATCACCGGCCAATATGTACGTTTTTAATATCCTATATTGATTATATCGAATTTAATTCTTCGTATTGCTAAATCGTGTTTTTTTTTTTAGTTTCTCGTCGTTTGCCATGTCTCCTCCTCCCATTGGATCGTGTGTCGGGTGAACGTTTCTTGTTGGTGCATCGAGGTGTACGATTCCCACTATTGGATGTACGAGGGAAATAAAAACCTTCCACTCAGGCAATCACGGATCATCCAATGCTTGCCCTTGTCTCGCCTCTTCTCACGCCTCTTGGAGTACAATCCCCAATACTTCACGCGTGTCAACTCAAAGCTCGAAAACTGGAAGACACGATTCATGGACATCCAGTTCGCCCCTCGGGAGTATCAATTCGTCCAAAAAGATGACGTGAGTTGTGGCGTGTACGCGTGCATGTATTTGGACTTGCTCCTTGGGAACCATAAGCTATACCATGGCGATGAGAAATTGGTCGTGAGAAAATTTCGAAAGAAGATGGCTACGAGAATTTTTATGATTTCGAAGGGATGGAGGAATTGGTGACAAATTGTATTTTTTTTCGAATATTGAATGATTTTGATGCTTATTTAGATTTGTAAATTGTTGAATTCGAATTATGTTTCTTGTTAATTAGATTTGTTTGAATTTGATTTTGTTCGAATGATGTTGATTTTGGGCATTACAAGTGAAGAATCGAAAAATTGTCAATTGTTGAAAAAATTTTATTTAATTTTTTGACATTTTTACTCTAACATTCGGCTGAGTACACGGTTGAAATGTAGTTTCAACCGTGTACTCAAGAACCCCATCCGTGTACCCTAAGTCGTGTACTTAAGAACCCCCTTATTTTTTTTATTTTTTTTTCAATTTTTTCAATTCGTGGAGCTCAATTGAGTTGGAATCACTGTTACTTTCATACATTGTGCAATCTTATGATTCGATCACGTTACGTGAATTACACGTTTGAAAGAACATTACGTTCGTAAGTTTGTTCTAGATCAAATGTAACCTTAGTAGTTAGACTATATAAGTGACACTCACTCTATACTTCATACTTACATAAGATATCCTTCAATTCAATTGATTTTGGCTTAATTATGACATAACTTACGTTATTACACGTTTACAAAACTTAATAGACTCGAGATACACGAGAAAATCAAACGAAACACGAGAATTTCGCAAATTTAGGCTTATTTTGACTTTTTAGGCTTAATTTTAACTTATCACGAAAAGGGTACACGCTATTTTCAATTTAAATCGTGTAGAGTCAACATTCGTGTAGAGGGCATTGACTTTTATTTTATTTTGACTTTGTTGACCTTACACGGTTGAATTGGATTTCCAATCGTGTATACACGATTGAAAACATCATACAATCGTGTAAAGTCAATGACAATTTTGACTTTTTTTTTTTGACTTTACACGATTAATACTCGAATTTAACCGTGTACACACGTTTAAATCAACAATAATATCGTGTAGTTGGCCGAAGGTTTCCATTTTTTTAACACAAAAACATTCAATTTTCACCAAATGATCAACTCAAACAAAATCTAATATGTTTACATCCAATAACATTCTTAAACATCCAAAAACGTTCATTAACATCCAAAAATGTCAATTTGGTTAGAATAAAAATATAATTAAGCATCGGTGTCGTACGGACATCGGGGCCTAGTATGCTCCTCGCTCTTGCAAATGCTACATTTTTTCTTACCTCTTGGACGTCGAGGGGGAGTGTTTAGATCAACTCCGCAAATGGGAAGCGAGGCTTGGCAACTCCGTCGCTTGTGCCCGTATTGTCCGCATCTTGAACACCTTTACCGGTTCGTTGAGGATTCTCCTTCAACGGCCGATCGAGCTCTTGCCATCGGTGGTCGCCCGGCTTGCCTAGGTACAAGAGGGGGTAGCACCCTCCATCGTGAAATGAATTCGGGAACACTCCACGTCTCGGGATGAGGACCCGGTTGAATCTGAGGAGAATACGTAACAACTAACGTGGATTGCCTGAAATAATGGCCCACGTAGTCAGTTGCCCGCCCACCGGAGTGCCTGTAACAACATACAATACAAAAACGTTTAGAAATCCGATTGAAATACGACAAACATGAAACTAAAATAAAACGAGAACTAGCCGTACCTTATCGCCGCACAAGCGTGTCGACAAGGGATGCCGTCTAACTCAAACTCACGGCATTTGCAAGTCGAGTTTTGGAGATCGACAAGGTAAGTCTGCTTTTCACCTTCGACTCTCCAAAGGGTGGGCGTAGGCGTTCCTCTGACGGAGTAGCGACGGCCCCATTCCGACGATGCCGACATCTTCGTATAGGCCTTCTCTATGAGTTCATGTTGGCGAGCTAGGGCACTAAGTCCGATGTTCGTCGAACCACTTCTCGACGACTATCCGATACACCTCGATCATGGCACAAATCGGGAGTCTCCGAGCCCACAACAACCGAGCATTCATGGTCTCGGCGGGATTCGAAGTCATGAAGCTCGTACGTCGGACGGGACACTTGCACCTCGCCCACCTCGGCCGGCCAATGTCGCTCAACCTCCTGTAGATCCCGCCTCCCTCCCTGCTTAGGTCCCTCAGATTCCTCCAATATTCATTGAATTGGGAATCTCGATAGGCATAGGCTGCAGACTCGAATATAGCCCCCGCATGCCTCCCGTACCTAACGAAATTTCTCTGGAGGTGAACGAAGCAGAGGCCGTGAGCAGCATGCGGAAAGACAGAGTCGATCGCATTTGCGATGCTCACGTGCTGATCGGATACGATCAACAAGTCCGAGGGCGCCCTGAAACTCTCTCGGACTTTGGCCAAGAACCACGTCCAAGATTCGTCGTTCTCTATGGGACCGAATCCAATGGCAAGGGGGAACACTTGCTCGTTCCCGTCTTTCGTCACCGCCACAAAGAGCGTCCCCTTGTTCTTCCCCTTCAAGTGCGCCCCGTCTACTACGATCACGGGGCGTAGCAAACCATTTCCCCATGCCTCGATGGACGGACCAAAGGCGAGGTAGAAGTAGGTCAGACGGTCGGTGACGTGGGAGGTGTGGATGTCGTACTCGGTGCCCGGATTCATCTCCTTCAAAAGGTAGAGGTAAGAAGGGAGCCTCTGATAAGACTCGTCGAAGGCACCGTACGTCATCTCTATAGCGACGTTCCTCGCACGGAGAGCGAACGGGTAGTCAATCTGAATACCGTACTCACTCCGTAGCTCGTCCACCATCTCCTTTGGCTTCAACACTGTGCCCTCGGCGATCAATCGACGAGCGTAGAATGCTTCTAATACCATGGCCAGCACCTGTCGTTTGTTGTTCGAATTTAAATCAACTAGACACGTGTGATCGGCCTCGTACTTGTTGATCTTCCAAATCCCGCCTTTCTGCGTTGCATTCAACTTGAACTCGCAATCCTTCCCTGAAGTGCACCTAAAACCCACACGGCCTTTGTCGGAACGAGGGATACAATACTCCTTCCGGAGATCCATGTGAAGCAATCCGACGGCTATATGCAAGTCATCCTTCTTCTTGAAGTATCCGTCCTTTCGCAACTGACCCAAGGCCGGTGCCAAGTCGGGATCGATCCATCCTAAAGGGAGCACGGTGTCTAGATCGACGTGCGGTATCAACCAATGGCGAACCGCCTCCTCGTTAGCGCGAGCACGAGCTTCGTCGTCGCGGGGCTCTTGGTTTTGTGAGTGCATGCTACGAAGCCCGATAACCCTATCAATATGGCCGGGCTCGCGGATCCATGCTCCGAATTCAGCCGTTAGGCTCTCAAGTAATTGGGATCGTTCCTCCACATTCCTTGCTTCCTCGCCCTCGGACTCGAGAGACTCTTCTTCCGACTCCGGCTCTTCTTCGTCGCGTACTTCGGCTTCAAATGCATTCGATCTCGGGATCGGCTCCTCTTCGACGCTATAGTTCTGAAAATCGTCGATCGTTGGGTATTATGGGCTGCCCGATTTGCTCTACTAATGACGTAGATCGTCGACATCTCCCTTCTCGCGATGCACATTCTAAGCAAATCCCCGGTGCTCTTTAAAACGGCCTTCACCGTCTCCTGCTCGTTGAGGTTCGTCAAGTGGAATAGCAAGTGCTCCGATTCATCACCCAAGTAAAGTTGAATGTCTCGTACTACGTTTTCATAGCTCAAACTCGCTATGGGATAAGTGACGAGAAAAGAGTCTCCATTTACATACGATATTCCCTCCCAACGACCGCTATGACGGATAAGAATTCTCTGATCACCCATGTCGATCTGTACCAAAAAAAAAAGAAAATTAATAATCTGAAAAATTTTTGTTCTTAAGTACACGGTTGAAACGTTAATTCAACCGTGAATACACGGTAAAATTACACAATTTGTCGTGTAAAGTCAACAATTTTGACTTTCAATAGTTGACTTTGTTGACTTTACACGACTTATTGTGTTAATTTACCGTGTATACACGGTTGAATTAACCATTCAACCGTGTACTTAAGAACAAAAAAATTTTCTATTTTTTTTCGCATATTATAAATAATAAATATAGAAAATCGAATATTACCTTGGTATTTGTCTCGAAAAAACGTCTTGAATCGATTCTAAATTTTCCAGAAATTAGAGAATGCCTACAAATATTCTCTCTCAACAATTTTTTCAAATTTAGTGTTGTGATGAAATGAATTATGTCTATGCTATTGCTATTGTTTTCTCACTTTTTCTGATTTTTCAATTAATGAAGTGCTAACGACCTCTACTTTTAATCAATTTCACAGATTTGGTTGTTGAAAGTAAATAAATGCAATTTCCTATTTTTAAAAAAATATTACACGCCAATCTCCTATCCAATTTTTGGTGGTCGTGTATGTGTTATTCGTGACCTCCATTTTTTTTATTTTTTTATTTTTTTAATTTCCACGTCATATATGGATTGAAATTTTCCAATACACGAAATTTCAATCGTGAATTGATAGAGTGAAATCGTGTACAACACAAATTGAATTGAATTTTATGGTGGGCCCCACGTTTGATTTATATATTTAGTTGATTTTTGGTTTTATTAGACAAGTGGGCCCAAATAGTAAGGGTATTTAAGACATTTCAATTGAAAATGGGTATAGAAGTTATACTTCTTAAAAAGTGGGTATAAAAGTACCACTTCTTATAAAAGTGGGTATTTTTAAACTTGACCCTAATAAAAACACAGAACTAGTCACTCTTACCAAATTATTCTTATATATGAATACAAGACTCGTTTGCTCTTGTATTATGCAGTAAATTTACACCAATACATGATTAACATTAAATGACTCATGTATTCAATACATGACTCATGCATTCATGTATTATGAAATAAAATCTGGCCAATACATGAATACACGAATACATGACTCTTGTATTCATGTATTATGAAATAAAATATGACCAATACATAAATATATAAACATTTGACCAAGTCATGAATACACGAATACATGACTCGTGTATCCATGTATTATGACATAAAATACAATCAATACATGAATACACGAATACATGACTCATATATTCATGTATTTTGAAATAAAATCTAATCAATACATGAATACACAAATACGTGAGTCATATATTTGTTTATTTTGAAATAAAGTTATAGAATAAAAGCGGAAAAAAGATATAAAGAAAGGGGAAAAAAAAGGAAAAACAGGGGGAAAGGAAAAAAACAAGAGAAAGAGAAAAAAAAAAAAAAGAAAAAAAAAAAAGAAGCAGGTGAGTGAACGAATAAACAAAAGAAAAAAAATTAAAAAAAAAAAAAGGAAAGGAAAAGAAAAGAAGAAGCAGCGACGAGTAGAAGGAAGATAAAGGGTGAAAACAATTGGAAAATTTAAGGGTAAATAAGACAATTAACTTAAAAAGTGGCTAGTATTTGTGTTTTTTATATGAGTGACTATTATTTTGATTTACAACAACAAAGTGGCTACTTTCCTATATTTCCCCTAAGAATAAACTCCATAGCCCCCTAGACAAATAAAATAAATAAACAAATTTAATGTTATTATTATACCCTTATGTAATCATAGCCCACGAACAATAACTTCGATCAAATATTCTTAAATATAACTAAATATATATAGCCCCCTAAATTTTATAGCCTCCATTAAAATAAACTGGAGCACGAAGACTTGTCGGTGGCGAAAGACAAGAGGGATGCGGAAACGGCAAATTTTTTGCTTTCAAACGGCATTGCTCATCTAAAGCAAAATCTCGCAAGCCTATATTCTTTCTTCTAACGTTCGATCTTCACAGTCCGTGGAAAATACTGGATTGTCATAATCGAACAAACCAGACACCCAAATTCTCGACCTCAACGTCAACGAGGTGTGAAAGTCATTCAAGTCGCTCATGGGTGGTGCCGCTCTCCCCAGTAAACCCCTAATGAATTCGTTAGTTAGGCACATTTCCTCGCTCTCCGACACCTATTGCTTGAAGAAGGCATATTGGTTGTTTCATCTGTTGTTGGAGAATGAGAGCGTGAGGACCCTTCTTATTTCCATGAGGGACGCCAGCACCGGCAGCGCCGCCGCGTTCGCGGTGGCGAAGAGCATGCTCAAAAATAGGTTTCTCATGGCGTTTGAGATTAGGGTCTCTTTTCTCACCGATATATGTAGGAAAGGTGAAAGTTTTTCTACTTAATTTCTTGAGTGTTTTACATACTACATTGGATTGTTATAGTGTTGGGAGGTAGAGTCCGTTGATGCAGAAAAAGAGATTGAAGCGATATTGTTGCTGCGATTTAAGTCAAATCGAGTTGCCTTTGATTTACTACTTACATATATGTATGCACTTAAGGGGGTGAATGAGAAAGAGGTTGTAATAAAGGTTGACATGGAAAATGATGCAGCCCGTTGTTCGAGAATTTTAGTTTGTGGATCCTCGGTTGAAGATGATATGGGCTGAATTAAGAAGACTTGTTATTTTCGTTTTTTTATCATAGCCCAAGACTTTATTATTATTATTTTCGTGTTTTTTGGACTTTATTAGTGGGTAGTCTAGTAGTTGTCAATTATGGGCTTTATTTTAATTATTTTCCTAATCAGATTAGGTTTAGTTTTAGCTATATATATGGGACTTATGAGGTTGGCCGTTTTTCAGCCTACTTTTGATATATGAAATTTCAGTTCTTCTCTTGAGAGAATAATTTTTGAATTCTTCTTGTGTGCAAGTCGAATTCTTTATCCGGCGAATCATTCGAGTTCATCATCCTCGATTGTGTGTCAATCATCGTCCCCGAGTTGCTGCGTCAACTATCTCGTTGGGGTATAGGCAACATACGACCTATATCACTTCTAGGGTTAGATTCAGAGGTTTTGGGATTTCCATCGTTATCTAGAGTCTTCCGCGTGCGTGAGTCGATTCGGACCTACCTAGGTTCGTATCATTTGGTATCCAGAGCCAGATCGTCTTCCCGGCGTTCAGGTTTATCGTATCCCTAATTTCATTCGTCTTTTGTTCGTCAAGTTGTGTCGTTTTCGTTCGTTGTTCAGTCCGTTCTCGTTCGTATCGAGTCTGTGTTTGCTGTTTTCGTTCAGTCGTGTCGTTCAAAAAAAAAAAAATCGAATCTGTGTTCATAGAGTCGTCCTTTGTAGCTTTTCGTTCGTGTCAAATTTTTTCAGATTCGTAGTTGTCGTGGCATATTAGGGCAAAAGTTTCGGAAAAAAAAAAAAAAAGGATATATTCGAAGCCCTAGTGTGTCACTGTGTTTTCTGGGTTGGTTATTACGTGTTTCTTCATCGGGATATCAGTGTGCATTCGTTTCTGTGAGTTTTCGTCCTTTTCTCGTCTTTTTCGTCGGCCAGCACTAAAACGGCCATAACTTTTGCATACGAACTCCGATTTTGCTCCATAATACCTTTTCGGAAAGCTCTCGAAAAGTTCTATATGGTGGTTCCGACTATGTAGGAATCGATTTGTTATTTTTGCAAAAAAAGGCCGTTTAAAGGGTCAAATCGTCCGTCGAAGTTTTCGGTAAATTTTTCGTGTCTTCGAATTTAGGGTTTTCTTAGTTCAGTCATCTTTGCTTCCTACTTTCAATACTCTTGAGTCATTAGTAGTGATTTCTGTGGTGGATTAAGGGGATTTGAGCTTCTTAAGAGAGAATCGAGTGGAAAAAGGCGAGAGGGTGAGAGTATTAGAGAGTAAAAAGCCATATCCATTGAGCGATACACGAGTGTTGAGTGATTCATCTTTGAGTGATACACGAGTGATTGTGAGGTGGTGAGGTTCATTATTTTTACTAACGTTTGTTTTGTTTTGTGTTGACAAAAAAAAAAAAAAAATGGCAGGTACAAGCAATGACTCGTCGATGGGGCAACCAGAAATTGATCCAAAGATCAAGTTCCTATATGATGCTTTGAGTGCTGATTTCAGGAAGCTGATGAGAGAAGAGATGGAGGAGGTACATGCAAGGATCAACGAAGTGGAACAGAAAAATCAGCTAGAGTTTGCTCCGAGCAGTGGCGGACGAGGAGGTCGAGGTGGTAGAGGTAGAGGTCAGCACTATAACCGGAGAACTAACCCTGAGTTCGAGGTTGTGGGTTATGAGGAGGATGTAGAGTTCGAAGAAGAGGAAGAACGAAGTTGGCCTAGAGGAGCAAGGAATGGGCGAGACAACAATCTGGGCAACATCAGGATGAACATTCCCTCGTTTCAAGGGAAGAACGACCCAGAATTGTTTCTTGAGTGGGAGAGAAAAGTGGAGCTGATGTTCGAGTGTCACAATTATTCAGAGCTCAAGAAGGTGAAGTTAGCAGCAATTGAGTTCTCGGATTATGCTCTCGTTTGGTGGGATCAGTTAGTCACCAACAGGCGGCGGAATGGAGAACACCCGATTGAGACATGGAGCGAGATGAAGGCGGTGATGAGGAAGCGATTCGTGCCTTCTCATTATTACCGTGAGCTTTACAACAAGCTGCAGAATTTGAGACAGGGGGTTCGGAGTGTGGATGACTACTTCAAGGAGATGGAGGTAGCCATGATTCGAGCCAATATTGTTGAGGAAAGAGAGGCGACGATGGCGAGGTTCTTGGCTGGTCTGAATTGGGAGATTCGGAATGGGGTAGAGTTGCAGCATTACGTCGAGCTGGAAGACATGGTACACATGGCCATCAAAATAGAGAACCAGCTCAAGAGGAGGGGTAATGGCGGCAGCAGGCAGAGTCCGAACAGTTGGAAGAGGGAAGAGCAGCCGAGAGAGGAGAAGCAGCCGTTTGGGAAGTCGAGGTTTGACGTTTCAAATTCTGAAAGTCAAGGCAAACCGGCAGTTCCTAGTGTTCGCAATCGGGATCAGAAGTGCTTTAAGTGTCAAGGTTTTGGGCACATCATGAGTGAATGTCCGAATCGGAGAGTCATGGTCATGAGAGATAATGGAGAGGTAGTGACCGATGATGAAGAATCCAGCCCAAAGATGCCGGCTTTAGTGGATCCTGATGAGGAGGAGGTTGAGGAGATCACGCCACCCACCGGACTTATTTGTGTGGCAAGGAGGGTTCTTAGCGTTCAGAATCAAGCAGCAGAGACAGAGCAGCGGGAGAATATCTTCCACACGAGGTGTCATGTGAAAGATAGCTTGTGCAGCTTGATCATCGATAGTGGTAGTTGCACCAATGTCGCTAATGTTTCCATGGTTGAGCGACTTGGTCTGCCTGTGTTGAAGCATCCCAAGCCTTATCGCCTACAATGGTTGAATGACGTGGCAGTGGTCAAGGTGACAAAGCAAGTGAAGGTGCCATTCAGCATTGGGTCGTATGAGGATGAAGTGGTGTGCGACGTAGTTCCTATGCATGCGAGTCATATCATTTTGTGGCGTCCGTGGCAGTATGATCGGCATGCGATCTATGATGGCTTCTGTTTCACTAAAAAGTGTTCTTAATAGACGAAATCTATCGTAGCACTAGCAAGTAAAACCTAAGTATCGAATCTCAAGGAAAACTTTGCAGGGCAAAGAATCGTGTAGCAAAAATCCTAAACTAGCCTAAATCTAAGAAAGCAAGTAAAAAGAATTTGTTTGGTTTGGTTTTTAAATCCTAGGCAAGAAAATAAATAAAAGCAATAAATTAAAGCAAGTAAATAATCTAATCTAGAACTTGAGAAATAAATCTAAGAATTAAACTAAGAAAGCGATTAATCTACCTAGGCAAGAATCGAAAGAAAAGCAATAAAGAAAGCAATAAAGAAAGCATAAACTACTCTAGACATGATGAATAAAATCTGGAAATTAAAAGGCTAATTAATCTAACTATGAAAGCTTTGAAAAACGAGAGAATCGAAACTAGAAAAACGAATCTAAACTTTAAACTAGAAATCGAAAGAACGAAATTAAAACTAAGCAAATTAAACGAAGCAATTAAGAGAACGAATCTAAAACTAAAGCAAAGCAATTAAAGCAAATAAACGAAAGCAATAAAAGAACTTACGAGAATTAAACGAAGACAAAGAACGCGAATTAAATAAAGAAGTCTTGAATTAAACGAACTAAGAATCCGGATCCGAACAAAGTAAAGCTAATCTAGAGAATTTTAGTGATGAAAAATAAAGCTAACTAATGCTAAAAACTGATACAAATTCGTCCCAAAGTACTAGTATTTATAATAGGGAGAAAACCTAATTAAATAAGGAAACACAGCTGGACGCCGACATCTGGACGATCGTCCAGATGTTGAAGGAAATCTGGACGATCGTCCAAATGAGGTACTGGCACGTTCGCGCGCGATTCTCTTGTTTCGGCCGTATCTTCCTCATTCGAACTCCGAATTGACCTCCGTTTTCGCCTATGTGCTCCTATCGAACCCCTCTTCGATATAATGCTTTCATTACTTCCAAAATGAATCTTCAATAAAATCATGAGAGGTTAGAACTCGAGGTCAATGATTGCTCAACAACCTTTCTTCTTGTTTTCTTCTCGTTTCCGCCCTTTTCATCCTACAAGTACCAAAAACTCCAAACAAACGAATCATAGCCAAAAGACACACTAAAAGACACGAAACAGAATGAAAACGAACACGAAAACACAACGAAAAACCTAACAACTAAACACCAATCAAACTCCCCCACACTTAGACCTTTGCTTGTCCTCAAGCAAAACAAAATAAACAATAGATTCAAGTATTGTGAACTATATAGGCCTCAAAACTTTTCGAAAACAAACTCTCATGATCATGATCAAAACTATGCACACAACCTTAGCATCAATCAACACAATCTACTCAACTAATTCAAAATATGCTAATCCATCAAAGAACACTCCCAACATGTGAAATTTTATATATGAAAGTGAACACTCAACTCTCTCAAAGAAAAAGATGTAATATAATGCACATCAAGAAGGTTCACTCAATATCAATGCAATGCAACATGTTTACCATAGGCTTGCCTTCAATCTCAACATCTCCACCTAATGTAATACTTACAAACTAGGATCAAAAAGGTCTTATATAAGCTTGTAATGTAGGGACATTGGTTAAGGTAGGGAATATATAGGCTAAGTGACTCAAAATGCTCTAAATCATCAACCTCTTTTTCAACTCCAACCAAAGTATGGATTTTTACTCCATCTTCTACCATCCAACACACCAAATACAAACTCAAAGAAGCTAAAATTTCAACTCTATAAATCAAAGCTAACTATCCCCTTATGCTTATATTCTTATTCTCTCTTTCTTTTTTTTTTTTTTTTTTTTCTAGAGCTCCACTAATAAACGTTCTTTCAAATATTGAACAAACGCTCTATTTTTTTTTTTTTTTTCTCATCTTTTTTTTTTTTCTTTTTTTTAAGCTCATAGGGATAGCTAACTACATAAATCAAGCATCTAAAACTCCTTTCTCCTCCTTCTTCACCACAACCAAATTTTTCTATTCAACTCCTTCCATATCACCAACAATAAATACTAAGGATACCCATAACCATCCAAACCTCCTATCATCCAGTTTTACAAAGAACGGCTAACAAAGGCTCAAAAGGGGTAAACAAAGGTTTATGAACAAGGTTAGTGTATAGGGATCATGTGGCTAAAGAAAGATGGCCTAAGATCATCTCCTAGTTCGTAAATATACTAAGGTCTTGATGGAGAAACAAGGCAAGTTCTAGAAACAACGAAGCATGCATGATCACTCAATCAAAGAATAGGCATAAATATGCACAAATAGCTCAATTCTCACGGGTTCAAACTAACTAGTTCCCGACATCATAGCATACTTCAAATTCAATGAATAAAATGCGTCGCTTCGCCAAGGTTCCATGCATAATAAAGATCATGAATTTTTCTCCAAAAATCAACAAAAAATTTTCTATCATCGGCCAAATCCACAATACTATCATCACATGCTCATTTGACTCAATTAACTCCTAAGACTCAACAAAATTAAACACATCATGCCAAAGTTTCAAAGACCCCCCCCCCCCCCCCCCCCCCACACTTAAAATCAAGCAATGACCTCATTGCGAGAAAATAAAAAGGAAGGGATAGAAGTAACTTATCGCACAATGTCGACCAACACACTTGAAATCCCGAGAAATTCCAAGTAGTACCTACAAAACAAACACAAAACACAATACCAAAGCTTAAAATCGAACAAAATAAAGAAATCAAAATAAAATACTCAAACCAAAACGAAAAAGACACAATTTAAGGCTACGATTAATTGAAAGGACTTCGGAACCGGGGATCTTGCCAACGAGGATCGTGAGGAGACCAAAATCGGGGATCATTCGGGTTCGGTATGAGCTGAGGTAGAGCCAATCGAAAATCAAAAACTGCCTGGCCCACGGTTTTGGACGATCGTCCAGATTTCCTAAGGAATCTGGCCGATCGGCCAAATGAGAAACTGGGTGATCTTGGTTACACGGATTTGGACGATCGTCCAGATTTCCAAAGGAATCTGGCCGATCGGCCAAATGAGAGGCTGGATCCTCGACGCCAATTCCTGCAAAAACACCTAACTAAAACGAAAAATTAAAATTTAAACTAAAACAAGAAAAATTACGAAAAATAAAGTTCTAATTTTTATATTTTTTTACGTGGGTTGCCTCCCACCAAGCGCTTGTTTAACGTCATTAGCTAGACGAAGGATACAATCAACCTAAGCCGTAGCGCCAAGTAACGTCTTGATGCTCCTTGCGACACACTCACACTCCCTCCTCGAACAATCTCGAAGATCCAAAACGTGGTCAACATCAACTCTTGACTCCCCCACACTTGGTTCGAACTCCTTCTCAAACATCTTCGAGTTAAACTCTGCAAGAAAAGATGTTCCACAAATGGTGAGGTTAGAAAGAAAAGAATTAATGATCACTTCCTCATTCGATTCATGTATCGAGCTGTCCTCTTCATCATCCTCCTCCAAATTCCGTAGAAATTCTTCGATTATGTCCTCTTCTTCATCCACACAACTAAAGAATTCGTCGTCTTCAATGGACTCTTCTTCGTCAATGAATTCTTCAATAATTGCTACCCTATCAGAAACCTCACAAACATTTTCCTCAACACAAGGATTAGCAAGCTTAACATAAGAGCATAAATGAAAAGATGAAGTAGGAATATGAGGTGAATTTCCAAATACCGAAAATGTTACCGAACCTCCTTCACCGGCCATGCTCAATGTGCCGGTACCTACATCAATCCGAGCTTGAGTAGTGGCCATAAATGGTCGCCCTAACAAGAGAAGATGACCTCTCTCACTCCTAGCTCCTCGCCCCACGTCAAGCACAACAAAATCGGCAAGAACTTGAATACCCCTCACAAGTAAAGCAACGTCTTCCACAATCCCCAAGGGACGACTCAAAGAACCGTCGGCTAACTCGATGCAAAAATTGGTGGGCTTAAGATCCCTCGAACCCATTCTCTCGAAAATCGAGTATGGCATCAAGTTCACCGCTGCACCCAAATCCAACATACCCGACACACTATCTCCATTATCCAAAACAACATCTAATTTGAAACTTCCGGGATCACCTTGTTTCGTTAGAGATGAGAGATGACCAGCTGGGGTGGGTGAGGCGTGAAGACGTTGTTGGCTCGCTTTGATGGCAGCCACGGTGCGACTTCTCCATTTATTTTGTGCCATTGCTTCGAGCTCTCGTCTTCTTCTTCCTTCTTCGTGGTTAAGAGCGCCTTCTTCCTATTGATGTCGTTGATGTGAGGTGTCAACTTCCTTTAGAGACTTCGACGACCTAACATACACAACACTCAACAAACGGATTAAACGCACCGAGTGGAAGGGAAAAGAAATCGAACAAAAATAAAAATAATAATAATAAAAAGAAAATACTACACAATTAAATAGCCTAAAGTTTTCCCCGGCAACGGCGCCAAAATTTGTTTCACTAAAAAGTGTTCTTAATAGACGAAATCTATCGTAGCACTAGCAAGTAAAACCTAAGTATCGAATCTCAAGGAAAACTTTGCAGGGCAAAGAATCGTGTAGCAAAAATCCTAAACTAGCCTAAATCTAAGAAAGCAAGTAAAAAGAATTTGTTTGGTTTGGTTTTTAAATCCTAGGCAAGAAAATAAATAAAAGCAATAAATTAAAGCAAGTAAATAATCTAATCTAGAACTTGAGAAATAAATCTAAGAATTAAACTAAGAAAGCGATTAATCTACCTAGGCAAGAATCGAAAGAAAAGCAATAAAGAAAGCAATAAAGAAAGCATAAACTACTCTAGACATGATGAATAAAATCTGGAAATTAAAAGGCTAATTAATCTAACTATGAAAGCTTTGAAAAACGAGAGAATCGAAACTAGAAAAATGAATCTAAACTTTAAACTAGAAATCGAAAGAACGAAATTAAAACTAAGCAAATTAAACGAAGCAATTAAGAGAACGAATCTAAAACTAAAGCAAAGCAATTAAAGCAAATAAACGAAAGCAATAAAAGAACTTACGAGAATTAAACGAAGACGAAGAACGCGAATTAAATAAAGAAGTCTTGAATTAAACGAACTAAGAATCCGGATCCGAACAAAGTAAAGCTAATCTAGAGAATTTTAGTGCTGAAAAATAAAGCTAACTAATGCTAAAAACTGATACAAATTCGTCCCAAAGTACTAGTATTTATAATAGGGAGAAAACCTAATTAAATAAGGAAACACAGCTGGACGCCGACATCTGGACGATCGTCCAGATGTTGAAGGAAATCTGGACGATCGTCCAAATGAGGTACTGGCACGTTCGCGCGCGACTCTCTTGTTTCGGCCGTATCTTCCTCATTCGAACTCCGAATTGACCTCCGTTTTCGCCTATGTGCTCCTATCGAACCCCTCTTCGATATAATGCTTTCATTACTTCCAAAATGAATCTTCAATAAAATCATGAGAGGTTAGAACTCGAGGTCAATGATTGCTCAACAACCTTTCTTCTTGTTTTCTTCTCGTTTCCGCCCTTTTCATCCTACAAGTACCAAAAACTCCAAACAAACGAATCATAGCCAAAAGACACACTAAAAGACACGAAACACAATGAAAACGAACACGAAAACACAACGAAAAACCTAACAACTAAACACCAATCAGCTTCAACAACACGTATTCCTTCAAACAAAATCAGAAAAAGGTGTCCCTCCTTCCTCTTACTCCTACACAGATTTATGAAGATCAAGTGCAGTTGATAAAGGAGGCGGGAAAGATGAGGTCGAAGGATGAGAAAGTAGAGATTAAGGAGAGTGGGTTGATGCATAAAACTCTACTTGATCAGCGTGGTGATTTGGAGAAGTCAAGCACGGGGGGAGTTTGGTCGTTGTTGATCATAACTATACATCTCCTTCTTTTAATTTTCTCTTGCAGGAATTCGATGATGTTTCTCCAACGGTGCAATTGACGAGATTTCCGTTCGGGGAAGTGAGCATCAGTTCGAGTTTGAGGAGCTGAATTTCTCTTCGTTTGGTGCAAGAGACGGGCCGGATTTGAGGACAAATCCTCTTCAAGAGGAGGGGAATGATGCAACCCGTGGTTCGAGAATTTTAGTTCGTGGATCCTCGGTTGAAGATGATATGGGCTGAATTAAGAAGACTTGTTATTTTCGTTTTTTTATCATAGCCCAAGACTTTATTATTATTATTTTCGTGTTTTTTGGACTTTATTAGTGGGTAGTCTAGTAGTTGTCAATTATGGGCTTTATTTTAATTAATTTCCTAATCAGATTAGGTTTAGTTTTAGCTATATATATGGGACTTATGAGGTTGGCCGTTTTTCAGCCTACTTTTGATATATGAAATTTCGTTTCTTCTCTTGAGAGAATAATTTTCGAATTCTTCTTGTGTGCAAGTCGAATTCTTTATCCGGCGAATCATTCGAGTTCATCATCCTCGATTGTGTGTCAATCATCGTCCCCGAGTTGCTGCGTCAACTATCTCGTTGGGGTATAGGCAACATACGACCTATATCACTTCTAGGGTTAGATTCAGAGGTTTTGGGATTTCCATCGTTATCTAGAGTCTTCCGCGTGCGTGAGTCGATTCGGACCTACCTAGGTTCGTATCAGAAAAGCTTGGTAATTCAAATGGAGACGTACGTGTGCATAATTTGATATGTGGAGAAAGACATGTAAGTGGAGTGGCTATATATTTATATCCACTCTTCTCATTATTAAGTATACTAGTTTACAACCCGTCGAAAATCGACGGGTGCTAATTATTTTAAACATTTAGATATTTTATCAATAAAATTTATTTTAAAATATTTTAGACTATGATAATTAAATTAGTAGAAGAAAACATAATTATAAAGTTGTCCGTTACTTGTGTTTGTAAGAAAATAGTTTAAAAGGAAATATTTTGAGGAAAAATTCGATACGGATCACTTTATAATATTATTTTAGAGGAAATATATATATAATAATTGAAATTATTAAAATATGTCAAGCCGCCTGTTGTTTATTGTAATAAACGAAAATGTCAAAGAGAGTCTCAAATAATTATATTGGTTTTATCTCGTCATGTGATCATTTCAAGCCATCTTTTAATTGTGATATTTAAAATAGGTTTATAAGAGTGATATTTAAAATAAAATATTTTCTATCGTAATAAAAAGAAAATGTCAGTTATATCGAAATAAGTTAAGCCGCTCGTTGTTTATTTTAAAAAATAAATTATGTCAAAGGGAATCTCACATAGTTATAATCAATTTTAACGTCAATATTCGATATGAATCTCTTTATATTGCTACTTTTATATAGTTCGTTGTTTATTGCAATAAAGATAAAATGTCGTTATATTAAAATACGTCAAGTCGCTCGTTGTTTACTTTTAGGTAAAATATGTAAATAACTTTATAACGTTATTTTAAACTACAATATAAATGAAAATTATTAAAATGACGGGTTGCCCGTTATTAATTGTAATTAAATATAAAAGAAAATTATTAAAATAAGTCAAGTCGCCCGTTGTTTAAATAGTTATATTGATTTCATCTCGTCGTGTCGTCATTTCGAGCCGCCAGTTAATTGTGATAATAAAAACTGAGTAATATTTTGATAATAAGTATAGTGTATCCCGTCAAAATTGAACATAAAAAATTAATTGTTTAGTGTTATTTTAAAGCAAACATAAGATAAAAATATTAAAATAATTCAAGCCGCCCGTTTTATATTCTAATAAAAGATTAATGTCGAAGAGACATAGAAAAAGTAATAATCAATTGTTTAGTGTTATTTTTAAGCAAACATAAGAGAAAAATATTAAAATAATTCAAGCTGCTCGTTGTTTATTCTAATAAATGAATAATGTCGAAGACACATAAATAAATATTAAAAAAATCAAGTCGTCCGTTGTTTATTTTAATAAAAAAAATGTCAAAGAGGGGTCTCAAATAGTTATCTTGATTTCATCTCGCCGTGTCGTTATTTCAATCCGCCGTGATAATAAAAGTCATGAAAAATTAATTGTTTGCTGTTATTTTAAAGCAAACATAAAATAAAAATATTAAAATAATTCAAGGCGCCCGTTGTTTATTCTAATAAAAGATTAATGTCGAATAGACATAGAAAAATATTAAAATAAGGTATCATTATTTCAAGTCGCCAACTAATTGTGATAATAAAAAGTAAGTTTATAAGGGTAATATTTCGGTAATAGGTATAGTGTATCCCGTTAAAATTCGACATGAATAATTACTTATTTAGTGTTATTTTTAAGCAAACATAAGATAAAAATCTTAAAATAATTTAAGTCGCCCATTGTTTATTCTAATAAAAAAAATAATGTCGAAGACACATAATAAATATCTAAATAAGTCAAGTCGTCCGTTGTTTAATTTTATTTTTTCTATTATATAGAATTGTAATTGTTATTGTTTGTTTATTATAAATAAAATAAATAATAAATAAATATATTAAAATCTATTCATGTATGAATGAAATAATATTAAAGATAACTATTAAAGGTATAATAATATTAATAATAGTAATGATAACTATAGAATAATTAGATGATGTTTTTAATAATAAATAAAATAAATTTTAGATAAATTATAAATAAATTGAATTTTTAGATAAATAGGAACGGAGAGCATAAGAAGCGGCACGTAGACATGTGAATCAACGTGGTGCTCCGAATCCGCATTGCTATTATATATAAAAGGATGACGTTCTATAATGTGGAGGTTGTAAGGAGTTAGAATATTTGATTAGAATTAGAATTTGACGTTGGGGGCTATATATAGCTACATAAGGGTATAACAGTAACTCAGTAAGTGCAAATTTATTTATTTATTTTATTTGTCTAAGGGCTATGGGCTGAGAAAACTTGACTATGTTTAAAATCCCCCTTTAAGAACGACTCATTCCAAACCTACTAATGAAATGGGGCGAGATTGGGCTTGGCTTTAGCTAAGTTGGAGCCTACTTGAGGCCCATGTAGTGCAAATTCCGCTCCAGCCTATGCTGAAGCCGGGGGCTTGGGTCAGAAAAGAAGCACAATAAGGAACCATTTAAAAGGGGTAGCCTGCATAGCCTACACCATCTCTATAGGATGGTCAATTCATGTGTGTCAGATTGTTATCGTGTCAACCTGATAATAACCCAACTTGTTATGCTTAAATCCAAACATGATTTGTTAAAAATTTTCTAAACCTAAACACGACCTTGACCTGTTAAGCTCAAACCTAAACACAACTTAAACTCGAAACGAACACGATTAAATTCGTATCTACACAGCACGATAATAACTTGATATATCCTTACATGATTATAACATGATTGAACATGCTACAATAACAAATATTTATACTTAGTAGTTTCAACTCTTAAGAAAATATTTGTATTTTTAGAAAATTAGTAAAATAACATATCAATGATAAATAATAAATTAATTAATATTTATATTAGCAATTTATGTTAACCATGAACCCAACCCAACACCATATGAAATTTTCAGGTCTTTATTGGATCAACCAAATAGTGACACGGGCCTAATAAATCCCAACACAAAACATATTAATTTCGTGCGTGTTCGTGTCTAGTTAAAAATTAATAACCCCACATCTATTGAACCAAGCCGGGTTTGAGTCGGCCCATAAATAGGTTTGGCCAAGTCGGGCTAGGCCAGCCCGACCCAGTTGGAACCTCTATAGTTGACTTTAAATAATGTATGACATAATTTGAACTGAAATTGATTCACTACTTTTGATTATTTAATTAATGTGATACACTCTCTCTCCACTGCATCTAGTTTAATGTGTTATTTAAAATATGCAAGGTATAGCAGAATGATACGCATTAATTCTATTTACGTACGACAGTGCATTCATTTTGAGAATTATTACTGATCGTATTTTGTTTAAATTAACCCTTATACCAAACATAAATATGTATGATTCTAAATAAAATTATAAAAGAAAAAAAAAAAAAAAAAAAAAAAACTGTGTAACAGGATGCATGAAAGCCCAAAATTAATGATATTGGAACACCAAAAATTCGATAATAGTGATAGAATATTAGGATTAGGTGCAAATACATCATTAAGGACCAAGGTTTACATTAAAATGTAAACGACTCCTCGTACTATGTTTTGAGACAAATAACACCTTTAAATTTTTTATTTGGATGGAGCAAATAGTACCCTAAGATTTTTTATTTGGACTATTAGATAACTTTTAGCATTTTAATTAATAGGTGATAAGTTCATAACAAGCGCATAAATAATTTTATACGAAAATCTTTTTCTCATCCTTTTAGCGCAGGGAACATTCTTATCACTAGACTGAACATGTATTACCATCATACTAGTGATTCACATTTATGGCTAGTTAGGTTTAAAAAGATAAAATATAAAGTAAACGAATACAGACATGATAAGAAACTCAAATGCTTGACATAACAAGGTTTTGGACCATACATAAATATGAATGAGTTGTAAATTGCACAATGCGCCTCAATTATTTAAAAGATTATTTAAAAAGAAGGAATATGCATCCTTCTAGATCATACAACAATTACAATAGCTAAAGATGCAACCACATAAAAATCAATCATGATCGAAATATTTTCCTATCACTTGTTGATCAAGAAATATCTCTAATGAAAGCCATAACATCTGCATAAGAAGATCCCCCTTCACCACTCCCTCTCTCACAAATCTCCTTCATCTCCTTAGCCCTTCTTCTCCTCTCCTTCGCCTCCGCCGACTCCGAATCCATAACCTTCAACACAAGCTCTGCAATCTCATCCCCTCTCACCAAATTATCATCCTTCTTCTTCACTCTCATTCCAAACCCCCAATCGTCCACAACCATCTTGCCATTTGTAGGTTGATCCCAAAATATGGGGAATGTCAGCATCGGGAGGCCAGAAAACGCGCCTTCTTTAGTCGAGTTCCATCCACAATGAGACCAAAATGCCCCTACCGAAGGGTGTGACAACACCTTCAACTGATCACACCAAGGTACTACTATCCCTCTCCCCCCACACTTTTCTTGAAGGCGGTCATCCTCTCCGCGCCCAACCCACAAGAAACGAACGCCACTAGAACGAATGCCATCAACGATCTCCTCGAGCTGAGCATCTGAAACAGAGAGGAAGCTGCCTTGTGAAATGTAGAGGACGGAATCTTGAGGCTGAGTATCTAGCCATTTTAAGTAGTGTGGCTTCTCATCAATCGCGAGATGAGTCGAGTTCTTGAGATCGGAGGAAGGAATTGCGAAGCCTAATGAGTAGATCTTGGTAGGGAGTTTCTGTCTCAAAGCATCGATAGCTTGGGATTCAAGTTCATAGACAGATGTGAAGAGGAGATATTGAGCTTTTGAGGCTAATTGAATAGCTTTTAAGGCATGGGGCAAGACTTCATGGCCTTTGCCATAGATTGGAGATGGAAGATCCATGATTTTCATTGGAGAGACTCCAGGGATGTAGTCTGCTAAGTTTTTATCTCCCTCTTCATCTGCAAATTCAATGCAAGTATTTAATTTGACAAAATTGATCAAACACTAAAATATTCATGTCGAATTAATAGACAAATTCTTGAGAGTTTTCTTTACTTGACAATGGTAGAATTTTTGTCTTTTAATGTGGACTTTATACGTTAGGTGATTGTGACAATCTTATAGTTTAAATAACGTATAATCCCCCGTCTCACTTATATAAAGTCAAATTCCTTTTTTAAATGCCCTTTTTTATAGAGTTATTTTTTGCAATATAAAATTCTAACCCAATCAACTCTATATATATCAACTTGATTCACTATCAACACTTTAACCTATTACTGCTTTTCATATCCTAATTTTTGTAATTTATGAAAATATAC
The DNA here is from genome assembly GCA_029379335.1 of Thymus mandschuricus. NCBI lineage: Eukaryota > Viridiplantae > Streptophyta > Magnoliopsida > Lamiales > Lamiaceae > Thymus > Thymus mandschuricus. Next base: position 6,564,734 of record CM057082.1, on the reverse strand, counting down.
ACTCTTTTTTTATTTTTTTTTTTTGGGGGGGGTTGACATTTCTCCAAAATATGCATTTATTTTAATTTTTGTACACTATTATTAGTATATTTTTTTGCTTTGATTTGACGATAAATGTTTTCTTACCAACTGCGGATCGACATTCTTGATGTGTTTACGGACGATGACATATTATTATTGAATAATAAAAATTAGAATATATGTTCTAAACCTATCTAAAAAAGCACTGTCACATCAACGACGGACACATTAAGAGTATTTATTGTGGGTAGGGAAGCATTTCTTATTGTGATGATTTTTAATTAAACTCCTATCTCGCCTAACATTATATTCCTAAAAAATATATCAAAATCGGTGTCGGATCGGATTTGATATATGTACATGGAGTACTTCACAAAAGAATCGCGACCATGAGTGATAATAATAAACGCGGAGAAAAATCCGATCAAAGTTGAAGAGAAACCTGCGACATTGGAAGGGGAATGGAGGTGCTGTAAGATGAGGTCGGAGTACTGGAAGATGGAGAAGACGGTGGCGGACTGGGTGAAGAAGGACGCCACCGGAATATTCCGGCGATTCCCGACGGCCACCGCCCAGTATAAGAAGGTGTCGTATATAATGACGCTCGGCTTCGGCGGCGGAAGGCGGTCCAATAGCTGCTCCACTGGCGCTTCCAATTTGGTGAGCACGGCGCGGAAGAAGGCGGGGAAGTCCTTCCCTCGCCCTTTCTCAGAAGGGATGACGTTAGGCACCGTACGGAAGCTGAAGTTCGGCGTCGGAGGCGGCGGCGTGGCGGCGAGGATGCCGAGCCACTCCTCGGTGACGATGAAAGAGACAGTGATTTTGGGGTTGGAGTGGAGAATGAGGCGGCAGAGGTTGAGCATGGGGTTTATATGGCCTCTGCCGGGGTGCGGCAACGCCACGATGTGGCAGCCGGAAGTTTCTCCGGCCATGTTTAGGCGGCGGAGGGAACAGATATTTCTTTCTTTCTTTCTTCTTCTTTTCTTTTTTGTGTGGAGGGGAGAGAATTTAAATTATCTATTGAATTCGAATCTTGTTACATTATCCTTTGTTGAGAGTCTAGAGTACTGTAAAATTTTTCCTTTTCTGTACCATTAGAGCTACGTTATCGAAAATGGAAATTCATTACGTAAAGTACTCGCATCAATATGATATTGTTACATTTTCAGTAGTTATTTATTTTTAATTTTATTGAATTACCTAAAGCTGAAATTTTAAGCACGACATTCATATGACCATGTCGCGCCCTTTTTATTATTATCTAGCTTCGATATTATTTATCAATAATTTTTCTTCAAATTAAGCAGTATTGAAGTTGCTGACTTTGAGGAAGAACACCTAGAATACTTTAGTAAGCTTCTTGTAGCCGCTTCCGATATTTGGTTTTTAATAGACCCATTTATACATAAATTACTTAAGCTAGGATGTTTACTACCGATCGTAGATATATTTAATAAGCTCACTATGTTAACTAAATCTATAAAAAGAAAATCATATTCTAGTATGCTACAATAAAATGCTCAACTATAAATTAAAATGTTATCGGTGTAGCTCTACCACATTAGCCATATCCATATAAAGTTTGGTATAGGAGAGTTTCCATTTATAAATACAAATAGCAAAAAAATTAAAATTTTATATTTATAAACCACAACTTAATTATTTGTATTTTATAGCTGCCCACTTTTGAGTAAAATGACTATAGTATCTCGCACACTGGGTCGAAAAGGTGTACGTTTTGATGCTTTAACTTTTGATTGTTTCATGATATTTATTGAACTGCATAAATGTTTTTTTTCTTCTTTTAGAAAGTATAAATTTTTTGATAAGAATAAAACTGCCACATTCTTTAAAAAAATAATTTGATAGCCACAAAATATGTTTATATCCGAAAATTTGTGCAAAAAAGTTATTATTATTATTATTATTATTATTATTATTATTATTATTATTATTATTATTATTATTATTATTATTATTATTATTATTATTATTATTATTATTATTAGTTTTTTTATCTTTTTTTGATTATACACATTTATAGGAAAGAAAATATTGCTACAATACTACCTCCATTCATGTTCATTAAATTAAATTAAATTAAACACTAATTTAACATCATATCTTCATCTACATCACCATTTATCCCATTTTCCTTAGCTCTTGTGTCATTTAGAAATGAGACTAATTAACATGAATGGAGTTAGTACTATCCGAATCTCAAGTTTATTTACTTTATTAAATTCAAAATGGTCATATAATTTATTAATCTCACTTCTCATGTGTGTGTTTTTTTATTTTCTCGAGTCAGTTGAAAAGCGAGTAAGCATGTATCAACGAAGATCAATTCAAAAGGAAAAAATCACTAACCTATTTAAGTTAATTAACGAAATTAAGTTTGGATTAATTAAACAATAGACAAGAAATAAAATAAACAGGAAATCAATGAAAGAAGTTGCCTAAAGACATACATCAATGGTATGCCATGAATGTCACTCAAAAGCCACCAACATGTGAGTTAGGTTCATTACCAAGGGCGATCTTTTAATCACTTTAATATTAATTCTAATTACCTCTCGTGTTCTTGGTCTAATGTAGTAATGCTAACTCTCCTAACCTCTTGATACTTTTTTTTTTTTTTTTCTTTTCGGACAAATATTAGTTGTTAGATTAATTAGATGTTAGTACACCAAGCTCCCAAACTTCAATAAATTCTCCAAGTCCACCTTATATCTCTGAAATTCGCTCCCAGAAGTAATCGAACTCGGGTCCCTCATTAAAAAGAGGAGCCCGATGACCAAGTGCCCTAAGTTACATGGTTCTCTTGGTACTCAAATTAACATCATAAATATGCTCAAATGGTAGCTAAGCGTTCAAACTTCCATACAAAGCAAGAGTACTAGGAAGTAAAGTAATCCGATCACATAATGATGATAATCATAATCAATTCATCACAAACCATCTAGTCTAATCCCTTGAACAAGGAATTTTAGCCAATTATAATCAAGTTTAGCATAAACCAAAAATCTAAGAGTTTCATGATAAAGGGCAAAAAAAAAAAAAAAAAAAAAAAAAAAAGAGTTTGAAGACAAATTCAAGGCTCTTTGATGTCCAATCTTGATGATTTTGACTTCTACTTCCCCAATCCGAAGGTTGATGACGACGGTGATGAAAAATAGGCGCAAAGATTTAGTGTGTAGCATCTGCGGATTTAAGATGGAATAAGAGACAATCATATAAAAATGAGTGTGCGTTTTAGTATTTAGAGCAGTCGTAGCAGCGTACGCGTGAGAGAGAACGCACGCCACGTCCTGCCGCCACGTCAGCGTACGTACGCGTGGCGGCAGGAGAATGCTGATGCGGGCGTACACGTGACGTACGGTGTACGCCCGTGTGTACGCCCAAGCATACACCCTTGTGCACCAGTCGAACGCCACGTGGCGGCATCCCATTGGGCGGTCAAAGTTTGACTTTGACTGCTTTATTTTATTTTATTTTATTTTATTTATTTTTTTCCCTTCTTCTTTCCGATTCCAATTTATGTTTTCTTTTTTTCCTTTTTTTTTTTTCTTTTTTCTTTTCTTTCCTTTTTTCTATGTTTAATTAAGTATTATTTCCTTATTTTTTTTCCCGTATTTCAATTTTAATTTAAAGATTATGGATTATAATTTTAATTACTTTCTGTTTTGTTTTTTCTAACGTAATCTTTCTTATTTTTTTTGTCTTGTTCACATATTTAGCAAGTTGTTCACATTTGATTTTTTTTCCTCCATTTTTTCACCCTTTAATTGTTTTGTTTTTTATGTTTTAAAATCTTTGTATTGTAATTTTTCGACACGTGTCACTCTTTGATTGGGGGAATTTGTAATTTTGGGATTGTGCTATGTTTCTCAATTTTTTAATTGTGAAAAGTGACACGTGTCACTCTCTGATTGGGGGTCCACGATAAATTGCAAGATGATATGATCGAGGAAATGTGGGCACGCAAATAACCGCGATGCAAGGGCCCACTTTTAATTCATTTTTTCACCTTTTAATTGTTTTGTTTTTTATGTTTTAAAATCTTGTATTGTAATTTTCCAAAGGTGCAATACAATTTGATTTATTAAAAAAACTCGTAATCATGATTAACCGTGAGTCAACCCACTAATCTAAAATTAATTCGATTTTCACGTAATCATGATAAAATTGTAATTAGTGAAGCTTTTATTAATTTTGACACTTCCATTTATTTCAAGTGTAAACAAGTTGGTGATTAATTTCCATTTTAAAACAAATATGGATTAAAATCGAATTGATTAATTTTTTTCTCAATTCTTTAACCCTTTAATTGTTTTGTTTTTTATGTTTTAAAATCTTTGTATTGTAATTTTTCAAATGTGCAATACAATTTGATTTATTAAAAAAACTCGTATTCGAACGACAAGAAAAATATTAAATCGAAATAAGAATTAACAAATAACTAACAATGTCCAGTCAGCATAGTCTAGTCAGCATATAAAATAAACAGCATACACCGTACTCTACTGCACTACTTTTCAGCATGCGCCGTACTCTGTCCTTGTCAGTACACTTTTTGTCCTAGTCAGCACACTTTTTAACTAGCATACGCCGTACTCTCGTATTCTCTCGTACTCTGCTGCTGATGCTCTTATATGTTTGGATGAGAAGGACATGAGAATAAATAAGTTAGGGTAAAAAATGAGGTCAAACATGCACAATTTCTGAACTTGGGACATACGAAGTGGTCGCTTGCAGCAAAGCACAAATTTAGTGAGGCGGCGCGCGGGCCACCCTAGTTGTGGAAGCGGACGCTTGTCGGACCGCTCAAGTGACCGCTTCTCCTCCTTGATTTCCTTCTTTCAAATTTCGAATTGACTTCTGTTTTCGCATATGGACTCCTAACACGTTCCTCTTTGATAATATCAATGTTTCACACCTCAATTATTATCTCATACTTCTGATCACTTAACACACGTGATGTGAAGTAATCGTCTATTCTATCTATAGGCTAGATATCTCATGTTTATGAGTTGAATAAGTGTGTACTAAAAATATTAACATTATTTAGCTTTCAAAATGAAAAAATAAAACAATAATAAAGAAAAATAATTACCATTGTTTATTATGTCTACCTTATATGGGCTGAGAGCAAAAAAGTATGAAATTGGGCTTAATTTAATATATGGCCCAAAACCAACATACAAATACCACACGCCAAAACCCTAATCACCCCCAGCAGCCCTCCATTTCGTCCGCCTCTTTTAAGAGTGAGAGAGAAGCCGAAGTTGAGAGAGGGAGAGTAAAAATGGTGTCTGGTTCAGGGATTTGCGCCGAGAGAGTGGTGGTCGATGCCAGAAACCACATGCTCGGCCGCCTGGCCTCCATTCTCGCCAAGGAGCTCTTGAACGGGCAGAAGGTCGACGTCGTCCGTTGCGAGGAAATCTGCCTCTCCGGCGGCCTCGTTCGCCAGAAGATGAAGTACCTTCGCTTCCTCCGCAAGCGTATGAACACCAAGCCCTCTCATGGCCCCATCCACTTCCGCGCCCCTTCCAGGATTCTATGGAGGACTATTCGAGGGTATGGAATCAATTCTTCCTTTAACTTTCAAATTCCGCTATTTCACATTTCCTTATTGCGCCGTTTCTGACCTAGATTTATAAATAAATTCAATGCGATTAGTTGATCTGTAGCCTTAGTTCGATGTGCTTCGGAAACGATTTTGTTCTCAAGTTCTGTTTTTTCTCGTTGATTGCTCAATTTGGATGATAATTTAATTGCAGTTTTTACATGTTAGTATTTATTTTTCTTTGTTATATTGACACCTCTGAGTTTAATAGAATATGAGTGTTGAGGTTGTGATCATGTTAGTAGTTTTTTCCTTCAGAATGATTCCTCACAAGACTAAGAGAGGAGAAGCTGCTCTCGCTCGTCTGAAGGTTTATGAGGGCGTTCCCCCACCCTATGATAAGATTAAGAGGATGGTCATTCCAGATGCTCTTAAGTGAGTTGGACATTGGTCAATTGACGTTGGTTTCGATTTTGCTCTCTTTGATTGATAATTTAACTTTCTTTTCCATTTTCATAACAGGGTTTTGAGGCTCCAAGCTGGCCACAAGTACTGTCTGTTGGGCAGACTATCATCGGAAGTCGGATGGAACCATTATGATACCATCAAGGTAAAGTTCATTGTTTCGATCATCTGTAGAGTTATACGTGTTTCGAATTTTGGAGTACTTTCCTGTTTAATATGGTAATGCCATTACGTGGTTCATGCTTAGCATATGGGAAAGCAAGTGTTCTGCATTCTTGATAATCTTTCCGTGCTAGCTTATTATGTTGCTATGATATGCACATATCTTTACCCTTTTGTCAAAGTTGAAATATCTAGCTCTTAGGATTCGTATTTTGTATTTCCTTACTTGAGTAAAACCACATTATGCCACACTCTCATCCGTTTTACACTTGGGCTTCCATAGGAGTTGGAGAAGAAGAGGAAGGACCGAGCTCAGGCAACGTACGAGAGGAAGAAGCAGTTGACGAAATTGAGGATCAAGGCCGAGAAGATAGCAGAAGAGAAGCTGGGTTCCCAACTTGAGGTTATTGCACCGATCAAATATTGAGTTAGTGTTGGTAGTTCTTTCACATGACAATTTTGTTGATGGTTACCGATTTGCCTTTTGGATTTGTTTCTACTAGCAGGGTAACTCCTCGGAGTGTTTTGCTTTTCTTAAGACAAAGTATATTGGAATTTTCTTTATTATTTTGTTTGCTTTCTTGCTTTATCAAGCTGTGCTAATTTTTTATGTTCTCAATATGATTATCATTCTTTGGGGTTCTAGAGTTTGATTTCCTCTTCGTCTCAAGAGTCGAATATAGTTGTAAAGCTAGCATCTCAATTTTTGAATGGAGAAAATTTTCTAGAACTGGAGAGATTCGTAAGGAGATTAGAGCTGTGAAGAAACATTGCTAGTTACTAATTGCTAATTAAAATACTCTTTTTTTCTTTTAAATTTGGGGAAAAAAAACATTTATCAATAGTAATATTTTCCGAGGATTGAATACATCAATTTATTGAAGCTTACCCCTCCGTTCTCTTAAACGGCTGCTAACTATTTTTCGATTTTAATTATACATAAAATATTCTGGGTTTGCTGAAAAATATATATGAAAGGGTAATTAATTAAGTATCGATCATCTGCGGCTGAATCCAACCACCACCGTTTACGTAAGAGAGGTCTATAAAGTGCTTCAAGTCGTTGTAGCCCAATTTATCTGCCCATTTCGGTCTTTTCCCCGTGTTGGACCCTGGCCCTTTACATGCCACCTCCTCGAACGTCAATAGTTGCCTGAACCAAATTTAATTAATTACTTTACTTTACATTATTTATGGTTGTCATTGAATGTAGCTACGGATGAAATGACGTACCATCGTAAAAAATCTAAATATATATCCTAATGTATCTAAAAAAAAGTATATTCCATCCCTACCATATTAGCGGTGAGTACATTAAGAGTGCTCATAGTAGTAGAAGAGCTTTTCTCGGAACATTTATGTGCAATTCATATGTCCAATATTGTGAAAGTGGGCAAACATGACAATACAATATATTAAGAAAACTAACATAAATATAAAAATAAATCCAAGAAATCAAAACTCTACTGCAAAATACCCCTTTGTCCCATTTATAAATGAATAATTTTTTCCCCACACGAGAATTAAGACAAGAGTGATAGTGGTTGATAAAGTAAAGTGAATGGATTTTAGTGGATTAATCCCGACGAAAGAAAATAGAATTTATCCTTATATTAATGGGACGGGGGGAGTACTAATTTAAACCCACGTACGAAATTGCTAGGTGGTAATGTGGTATCAGAGGTTAACACATTAATTGAAACATTCTTTTTTTTTTTTTTTTTTTTTTTTTTTTTTTTTTTTTTTTTGGTTTTGTATTGTATAATTGTACACCCGAAGATGCATAATTCATAGGTTTTATTGAAGACTATTGAGATAGAGTAGTATAATTAAAAAGAATATATTTTCATCATTCTCTATAAGTTTGAGCCTTTAGACGAGAGACATAATTCTATCAAAAACTATGTTGAGAAGGTGATGCATGTATAAGATAAAAATGAGGATGAATACGTACTGGTCACTACTGGCAAGCCATCCTTCAGGAACAATTATATCATCCATGACTGTCTTGTAGAAAATAACTCTAGCATAAGGTCTCCATGGCCTTCCAAGATATGTTTTTCCCTTCCCCTTTATATAGCAATTTTTGAATACGAATCCGTTTGTTTCTCCTGGATGTTCTCTTGCCTGAGCTGTGATGAACCCTGGAGCTCCACCTAGGTTTTGTGCAATCACTGATAACACACATTTCTGCAATAAAATGATTTATGAATATATATGAGAGAGGTAGAGAGTAATATAATAGATGAATCAAAACGATAAAACGCACAACCGAGACTAATGGAGATCATGTATTGCATTCCAGTGTGACATTTCATATTGCACCGTTGGATGATTGACACATGTCAAAAACATCTCAGAAACCAGCAATAATTGAAAATTTCCACTAACAAAAATGTTGGTTTTGAAAATGTCGTTATCACCAGATACTCATCTATCACTAAAATAATGTCGAAACTCCAATATTAACTAACGATATTATGGGATTAAATTAATTGAGTAATAACCTCATAAATGGATTGACCCGAACCAAAGATGAAATCGACGGCTCCTTCAATGGTGCATTGTTTGAAGTAATGCCTCCCTTTCGAATCCCACAACGTATCTTGCAATCCGTAGAATCCACATCCATAGAACGCCGATTTGTCACCTTCGATCTTCGCCGCAGCCGCCGGCTTCATCGGAGTCCGCCACGTGTTCTGTTCATCTCAAATTCATTACATCAAACTCAAATATATAGAAAAATCAGTATTTCTTGATTTTCTTACGGTGAAGCTTATGCCCTCAGCTATAATATTGTCCGCTAGACTAATGAGCGTAGCCGTTTGATCGAGCGGATCGTGGCCGTCCGATTGTACGATGGTGTTCTTCATTCCTGCTCCTACTAGGTATATGTATGGTTTTCCGTAAGGGATATAAATCCTTTCCCTTCATAACATCATGAAACTGAGTTTCTTTATATACAGATTAAAAAAGAAAAAACTTAAAGTTTAGTCTAGCTAGACCTGTATATGCCTGCTTTGATATGAATGCAAATCCACTTATTGTTATTTTGAGGGACGGATTCGATCGCCGATTGAATGGTTCTGAAGCTTCTTCCCCATCCCGATTGATCGACCCTGAGCGTCGAACAAGTTAGTTTGATTTTACGGTGATATAGTGGAACTAGGGCAATGGCTGGATGCAATGCTAGGAAGAAAGCAATGAAACTGCATATTAGCCACGGCATCTTTGAATGGTTAACTAGTCTATGGATCTATGGTAGCTTATATAGTGCAAAATGAGATTTGAATATTATTACAAGATTCTTGATTAACTGAAATAGTTTAGTTAATCGATTACATTCTACATATTGTGTATTGTAGTTGAGGAAATTGTTGAGCTATTGAGTTACGTTAAGAGATTAGTGAATCAGTTTTTATATTTTTTAAGATTTTTTAAACTTTGGATAGAAGTCAATCTAGATAGAGAAGTTTTTGTATTATGTGCATATATATATGTACTATTTGCAATTAAAATAAGAGAAAATAGGTTCTCCTAATTAAATTTTCCACTCCCAATTCACTTGTGCAAATCGGAAATTCATAAATTTCGCCAACATCTACTATATTATCACTACTTATATAAAAAGAGCTTTGTTATACAAAATGTAGATTGCCTAATATACCTTGTAGTCTTATATATTAAGAGCTTTATTTTATAATATATATTATGTCCTCGTTAATACAAATATATTAATACAAAAGATTTACTTTATATATCAAAATCTAGTCAAAATCCACATAAATCTAATCAAATTGAGTCCATATCACTTTAAATTAAATATAGAAATATAGAGGAAATAAATATATCAAATTAATTATCTAATGCATAAGGAATATATGGAATCATGAATAGATCTTTAAATTAAGTAAACATAAATCATATATGGCAAATTTAATATAAAACAACTTTTTTTTGTAGTTATTATAAACCATTGTATATGATTTGAGATTTAAGGGACCTCATACGTTACACATACGTCCTTATAAATTTATTTTGTATTGTTCATACTTAATTACATTCGATATTATTTGTCTTCAAATTATTCCAATGTTAGAATGAAAATCTAGATAAATAAATTTTTTTTAATAGTTAAAATTTACTTATACTACAATTTAATAATGATTCTCATAATCCAAATTATAAGTATATTGATATATAAATGAGGATGTATTTAATATCTATATAATATAATAAAATACTACATATGAAAACCTAAATTAAAGTAAAATTATAAATAATTATGAAAAATTGAAAAAATTATTTTAATTATGTGTAGTATTAATTATGTAACTATTAATTATGTGTAAGTATTTTAGTATCTCTAATAAAAATTATTTCAATTATTATTATTATCATTAATTAAAAATAATTACTTTGTCTAATTTAATTTTGCGATTTTTTTAGAATTATTTTTATACGTTTGGTGATTAGATGATTTTTAAAGTAATTATAATAAGGGAAAACCTTGTACCATTAGTATGATAATTATTTTAAAAAAAGAAAGGTGTCAGAAATCATGAGACGGCCTAAAAATGAAAGTGTCAAAAATCATGAGTCGGAGAAAATATTATTCTAAACTATATAGGTTGTGTTCTCTTTGATACGTAAGAAAATGAGAGAAAAGAGAAAACCACCCAATAATTCTACCATTTTTCTCACCTTTTCTCACATATTCTATTTCTCCCCCTTCATTTAATTTGCACTACAATGGAGAGATTATATTATCTCTGCAATTTGGTGTTGTAAATATTTTCTCGAATTTAAGGAGTGAAATCCCCCCTAATTGATAAAATGTGAGAAAAGGTGAGAAAATGAGTGGAATTTATAGGGTAATTTTCTCTTTTTTCTCCTTTTCTTTCGCATTAAAGAGAACGCAACCTTAAAAAAAAAATCTATCGTTCAATTATCAACCGAGCTGAGTTGGCCGAATCTATTCAGACCGAGCGAATAATAACATAGCAACATATAAGTGATAACCACATATTTAGCATGCTTTAGAGTGCATCTTGATGCGTGTTTTGTGTTATAAAAGATATGTATCGAAGATGTAAAAATGAATAGAACCGAGGCTAGAGTTAGACTCTATCTCCGTAAGACAATATTGCTCCGATATAGTGCAATCGGACTATAGCAATTGTCTCCAAGATACACCGATTCTCGAACTTGAATCGATGCACTTCGAATCGACGTTCCGGCGAACTACTCAATAGTTCAAGACAATGTAATAAGAAAGGAATTTGAGAATGAAATCTCTAACTGTATGTGACCGTCTCCTCAAAAATGAATTGTAGGAGGTCTATTTATAATAATGAAGAGTTGTGATGTCTGTTCATGAAAAGGTAGCACCCTTTCCTCCGGATGAATCTAGATGGTTGGATTGTGCCTTTTCACAAAAGACATGATCCTATGGTTATTGATTGCACCCTTTGGATATGAAGCACCACTTTAAACACCTATTCATAATTTACTTTAACTTAATGCATTAATTTCTCATTCATCCAAAATTGGAACTTAGAGAATTAGCACACTAAATTAATCTACTCAAAATGTATTTCTCGAATATGTAATTTAGCTTAATATCCATTAAATAGAGCTTTTTCAAATATATCTTTAATTGAAGAAGAGCTACACAAAACACTTTTGAGAAATTGCACCTCTACAAGATCAACTTTCAAAAGTTATACCTCTTCATTATAACTCCAATTTTTCCAACACCCACACATGAATGAACATTAATGCATGTGTAGGAATCTACATAGTCTCGAAGACCTATTATTGCATCGGGATAGATAGCTTTTGGCTTTGAATCTTCCCTAGTATAACGCTATCGGATTTACTTGCTGCTTGGTGAACGCGATGTCTTGAACCTAGCAACTTTTGTGTAAACCAAGATAATAACATATACACAATAATAGATATACTATCTTTCGTTCTCATGTTGTGTCCATTTTGGCATTGGACCATATCTCGGATTCATTAGTGTTATTATTTGAAGCGGCCACACTCCACACTTATATAGGTGATCTCCTATCAAGGTATCGTTTCATACTTTGTAAGAATCATTAAAAGCTTTGTACCTTACCCTTACCACTGCACATTAGCACTTGAGCAGCTTCGAGAATGGATTTTGAATTGAGTTTCAAGTGCACAACCGAACATTCATAACTTAGTTGTCTCATTGAACCAAGTTCTTGGGATCTCCAGTCATCATGGTTGAGTTACCGCTATGAACGTCCTTTTATTGTGAATTTTCAACCCATTCCCCATACTGCACAATTGATCACACAAATCTATATAACCGGTTGAGCTTGTGAACTTTGACTTTTCAATTGTCAATGTTCATCTACCTTTGTGATCAATTGTTTTGAGAACATTCTTGTTCTTTCTCAAATCATTTATGTCTTAGTATCACCTTTTTTAACGATCAAGTTTACTAGATGACAATTTCTTCGTCATAGTAATACTCTTTCAAATGTAGGTGTACTAGATTATGTTACGTTTCCTTGTAACTTTTCCAATTCCACTGGACAATTATCAACATTGTCCTAGTTTACTCTTTTAGTTAATCAATTAAATGGACTTCGCATCTTATATGTCTTTTGCTTGTAAGACTACATTTAAATGTGTTCAAGATATTCATTTCTTGAACCCCCACATTTGAATGTATCGAGATAGACCATCAAGATGCCTCCATTACTTCACTTTGTGGTTATCTGAATTTCCGAGATTTGATTAGTTTCAAGGGTTCTTACTTCTTTACCCCACCTTTGATACAATAATCAATAATTAATTCATCAAGGTAAGTCTTAATCAAACATCTCATTCAAATTCATTTATTCTAAACGATCTTTAGAATACATGTACACTTATAATTGCAAGTGTTTATCTACTAAGTAGTACATACATCTCTTGTTCTTTTAAACTTATATTTAAAAGATAATCTTGACTATCTTTCTTACAAAGATTTTGTCAATACATATATTCTACCATAAGTAGAATTGTCATATGTTGTAACCAAATGTTGAAAATATCCTCACAATGTTTCTTTAAATATTTATCACAACTATATTGTGAAATAATTTTGACAATCTCATATATATTGTCAAACATTATCTTGGATATTGTATCCTTTGTGAATTTTACGGACTCATTAACATAATCCCCCATAAGTTTTGGGTTAAGATATTAAGTCAAAACTTTACTAATCGAAAATTCATCATATGTTTTGAATTATTCAAAACCTTGATATATATAGAGTCTATATATCATTAAGAAAGTCCTTTATTGATTTCATCAATTAAGGAATTCATGACAACAACTTTAATGTTCAAAGAACACCAAAATTTACAATCTACACCAAATCGAAACCTGTATCTAAAAATGTCGTTAGAAGCTACAGGTCGACACCGTCGATTGGATGGGTCGTGATCATCCTTCCGATATCCGAGTCACCCGTAAACTGCCTGGAGAGTTTGTTGCGCTGAAACTAGAGCAGTTTCTGTATTTCATTGATTTTGGGATATAATCATCACCAAATTCAATGAAATAGCCCATAATGGTATTCTACTCGTCAATAGGATTCCATCGGTATGTGGCCCATTAAAATCCAATCACCGACGTTGCTGGAATTGTCTCCAAGATACAACGGTTCTCGAACTCGAATCGATGCACTTCAAATCGAAGTTCTGGCGAACTATTCAGTAGTTCAAGACTATGTAATAAGAAAGGAATTTGAGAATGAAATCTCTAACTGTATGTGTCTGTCTCCTCAAAAATGAACTGTAGGAGGTCTATTTATAATAATGAAGAGTTGTGATGTCTGTTCAGGAAAAGGTATCACCCTTTCCTCCGGATGAATCTAGATGGTTGGATCGTGCCTTTTCACAAAAGACATGATCCTATGGTTATTGATTACACCCTTTGGATATGAAGCACCACTTCATATTTCAAAGCACCTTTTCATAATTTACTTTAACTTAATGCATTAATTTCTCATTCATCCAAAATTGGAACTTAGAGAATTAACACACTAAATTAATCCACTCGAAACGTATTTCTCGAATATGTAATTTAGCTTAATATCCATTAAACGGAGCTTCTTCAAATCTTTAATTGAAGAAGAGCTACACAAAACACTTTTGAGAAGTTGCACCTCCACAAGATCAACTTTCAAAAGTTATACCTCTTCATTATAACTAAATTTTTTCCAACATTTTGGTCGTATTATGTGCTTAAATGGATAGAAAATGATAGGTTTTACGACTTATGCGTTTTCTATATTCTATTGTTTTTCTCTCAGTTTCCGCGTGCTTTTCAGGTGCTGCAGTAATTTTCTGTGTATGTGTGACTCATCCTATGTTGAAGAGGATCGAAAGAGGAAGCCATTACACTTTGCGGATTATTTTTCCGAGGTTGGACGAGAGAGAACGAGCCAAAACCGTACAAGTGCGCAAAGAGACGAGTGAGGCCGAGAAAGACGCGAGTTTTGGAAGCTGAAATTCTGGAAATTGCAGTTTTTACCCAACCTTCTTAACACCATTTTCTACTTATTGCAATTTGACTCCAACTTATAGGAAGACTATAAATATTTTGTTTATTTTCCTTTTTTGGCATGATGAAGCACCTTGTTATTCACTTTTAGCATTCACTTTAGAACCCTAACATTTTATCTCTTTTCTCTTTAGTATTTTCAAATTGTGATGAAGATTTTGCTTGGAGTTTGAAGAGATTATTGGAGATTTCCTTTCCATTTTCTTTCCTTGTTCTTTTCATTATGCTTTCTCTTATTTTTGTTGGATTGATTGCTTGATCTATGGCTAGCTAAGCACCTCTATGGCTCCAAGTGATGGATGATTTGATTTAGATGATGGGTGTTAGAGTCTAGGATGTTGATCTACATTCCTCTTGAATTGCCTATGAATTGGGACTTTATTTGAATGCATGACTAATTGATCACTAGGAGTGCATCTAAGGTGTTTGATGGAATGCCTAGGAAGCTTCCATTCATAGCACTTGGCATCAATTCATACTCATATCTCTTGATTGCATCTCATATGACTCCTAGAAAGAATTAGATGGGTTGGATGATAGTTGGTAGGTTTTCGTAGACTAAAATGAGCTATTTGGAGTTGGTAGAGCATTTAAAGGCTTAGAAGCATTTATTGTTCTATTGATCTATTTGTTGATCACCCTAGTAAGGTAGATTAACATAAATGATATAAGAGACCATTCAAGGTGGATTCAAGGTGGATTAAATTGGTTTGAAGCATCTAGATTCTAAAGCCCTCATCATAATCATATCGGAAATTACTTGGATCCATGACTTTTACTATTGATATTTCCTACTTGCGTTTTACTATCGTCTTGTTTATTTCACATTGTTAAGTTCACAATTTACTTTACTCTTTGCCTAGTTAAGAAACCAAAAATCATGAATATGTGCTTAGATAGTATGATAGAGACTAAGTGGACTACTTGATTTTCGATTGATACATTCACTCCTCGTGTTCGATACTCGGACTTCCATAGTTCGATATTATTGATAGGTTAGAAATAGCCTAGTCAATTTTTAGCGCCGTTGCCGGGGAGTGATTAGATAGGTATTTCAGTAGTTTGTATAGCCACTTGTTACTAATCTAAGTTTGTTTTTAATTTCTTTTTCTTTTGTTTTGAACGATTAGATAGATATTTCAATTGTTTGTTTAGTCACTTGTTTTTAATCTTCTCCTCCCGGATTTGGTGTCTCTCATCAAGTAGTTGAGGAAAAGAAGCCTCCTCAACCGGGGTTGGAGAGTATCATTCAACAAATGGCCGCTCAACAATAACAAATGGCCAATCAACTATCTCAAATGGCCAATCAACTATCTCAAATGGCTAACCAACAAAATACTTTCATTGCTCAAACGGGGCAAAAGGTCACCACCTTGGAGAACACGGTTTCTTCCATGGACAAGCATATCAAGATGCTTGAGGGTCAAATGAGCCAAATGGCTAGCCATGTAGCTTCTCCCCATAAACAAGGGCAATATCCGAGTAACACGGAGGTGAATCCTAAAGGAAATTGTAGTGTCATCATTACAAGAAGTGGAAGAGCATATGGAAGCAAAGAGAAAGTTGTAGATGTTGATGAAGAGCCATTAGTTGAGGATTTGCCCTATGAAGAGGAAGACCACATTGTTGATGAAAAAAAGAAGCAAGTGAGAAATCCTATTCTCGAGAGAGAATTTCTTAAGAAAAATGATGTGGTAGAAGTTCCTTTACCTACAAAGGATATCATCACCAAGGCACCTTTCCCTCATCGTTTAGCAAAGCCCAAGATGGATGAGAAGATGAAGAGGTTCTTAGCTATGTTTAGCAAAGTGGAAGTCAACATTCCTTTGTTGGATGCATTGAGAGATATGCCCGGGTATGCAAAGTTTTTGAAGGATGCCGTGTCTAACAAGAGGAAGTTTGATTACTTTGAAACCATCAATATGAGTGAAGAGTGTAGTGCGGTTCTCCAACGGAAGCTACCTCTCAAGCAAAAGGATCCGGGATCATTTACCATTCCTTGTCTTGTTGGAGGTTAAAAATTTGGTAATGTTCTTTGTGATCTTGGAGCTTCTATTAATTTGATGCCCTTGTCTATCTTCAAGAGGCTTGATATTGGAAATCTTCGTCCTACTCCGGTTTGTCTACAAATGGTGGATCGTTTGATCACTGATAGGGTGCATTTTTACCCTATCATCTAAGTGTTATATTATCGTTTTCTTGTCGTATTTTGATAGTTTAGCTCATGATTTATATTGTTTATGTTATTTCGAGCTAGATTACGCTTTTGGGTTGTTTTGAGTGTTTTTAGGGCTTTTTAGTCAAGAAAACCCAAGATGAGACAAGAGACGATGAAACCAAGGAAGAGATGAAGTATTGATCCCAAGTTCTGACTTCTCACGATTTTTTGGAAGAGTTTTTCTGGAAAAGTGAAAGCATAGCATTGAAGAGGGGTTCGATAGGAGCACGTAGGCGAAAACGGAGGTCAATTCGGAGTTCGGATGAGGAAGATATGACCGAAACAAGAAAGTTGCGCAGAACCCTCTCGACCCTCTCGACCGACCTCTCGATCGAGAGAGGTGTCGAGAGGTGCCTCCTGTTTTCCAGACGGGATTTTCTCTAAAAGGCTATTTTTGACTTTTTCTTGGTTTCCTTGTACAATTAGGTATTGGATGCAAACTTCTACCCTATAAATACCTCTAAACCTATCATTGTAAAGAAGTTCCTCCACTCTCCTACATTCTTTAGATTAGTGTTTATTCTTTTCTCCATACTTTTATACTTTTAGATCTAGATTTATTTTATGTATGAAGACAATTGAAGATTGAAGATTCATCAAGATTCAAGAGTTTTTCTATCCCTTTCTTTTTACTTTATGCTTTTAATTATGTTTATTCTTCCTTCTACCTTTCTTTTAATTATGTCTAGCTAATTTTTATTAGTTGATTTTAGGGATTGAATGCCTAATTGAATTTATGTGAGTATTTTTGTTTGCAATTAGCCTTTCAATCTAGATGCATGTTTTCATGGTGCTTATTCTCATGCATGATTAATTGATCACTAATTGTGTATGCATTGTTATGTTTATATGCCTTGATAGGATATTGCATAATAGATCTCATGAATACATGATAGGATAGTTTGATTTGTCTTAATTGATAATTGAATTATTATATGTTCATATATAATTGATTTGGTGTCTTAGTTGAACCTAGTTGATTATATCCTTGATACTTGTTCTATTTTGCACTTGATTTTGATTCTTACAATTCGAAAGAATATTAGGATCTTGTTAGGTGACAACTTGCATTGCCTTAATTAGGGTGTAGGTTATTTTTGCATGTATCACATTTAGATTGGATTAAATTGGTTAATTGTACTCATTAATTGCTTGCATATATTTGATTAGGTAGGCTTCCCTAGAATCAACACTTTTCCTTATTTGATTTATTTATTTCCTTATTTACTTATTTGCCTTACTTGTTTAATTGCTTATTTATTTGTTCCCTTATTTGTGTTCTCTTTTATTTTCCTAGCATATGATACCACATCTTTAAATTCTTAATTGCCTAGACATCAGTTTAATTCTAGAGTAGAGGTATTTTGTGTGATTTCGATATATCAATCCCTGTGGATACGATACTCGTACTTTCGTATACTATACCTATTTTGTGTGGTAGAAAATAGTGCGATCAAATTTTGGCGCCGTTGCCGGGGACTTGATTAGATTTCACATAGATATTTTGAAATAGGATTAATAGGTGATTTAGGCATTTATTTTTCTGTTTTTGAGTATTAATCTAACCGTTTCCTTTCTTTGTCGAGGAATAAAGTTCGATGGCGGATCAAGGAGTGAGGAGGACTCTCAACGATCGATTCAAACCGGTTGTTGATCAATTCCAAAATGGAGGATGGGGGACTGTTGAGGCTACCGAGTACGAGATCAAGGCTTCCCTCATCAACATGGTGCAAGCAAATCAATATGGAGGCACACCGATGGAGGATCCTAATGCTCACCTGAAGCAATTTCTCAACATCTGTGCCACCTACAAGGCAAATGGAGTGCCTGCAGACTACATCAAGCTCAGTCTCTTCGCGTGGTCTCTCAAGGATGATGCTAGAGAGTGGCTTGAGGATATAGAGAATCGAGCAGAGATAAAGACATGGAGCGAGCTGTGCAAATTGTTCTTAAATAAGTTCTTCCCACCTTCGAGGGCTCAGAGGCTTCTAAACGAGATCAAAACATTCCAACAATTTGAAGATGAGTACCTTTACGAAGCATGGGGGAGATTCAGAAAGATGCTTCGTGTATGCCCCAATCATGGTATGGATAAGGGGGAACAAATCTTCTGCTTCTATCAAGGATTGAACAAGCAATGCAAGAAGGAGCTCGATTATGCATCTAAAGGAGGATTCTTAAATAACGATGTAGAGACGGCCTGGGAGATCATCGAGCTCAACGTCAATACAAGTTATGAGGAGGCTACCGATAGAAGAGTTGGGAGAAGGAAGGTTGCCGCCATTGGATCCGAAGCTTATGAAGATTTGATGGAGAAATACACCAAGACGGCAACGGAGTTAGATGCTTTCAAGAAGACTTATGAGGAGAATAGAGTTGTCCAAGAGCCAAAGAAGGAACCTTCATTGGAGGAGTTGATAAAGACTCTCATATCAACGACGACAAATAAAATTGGAGCCTTGGAGTCTAGTGTAGCAAATTTGACCAAGCACATGAATATGTTGGATGCTCGAGTTGATCAAGTAGTCAATGCTCAAGGAGGAGTACATAAGCCCGACCATCAAGTTCATGCTATCGAGCTTCGGAGCGGTACTCGGTACACGAATTCATCTTTGGAAGCTGAACATAATGGAGAAAGAAGGCACAAGGATTTGGAGTTCGAGGAGACGAGAAGACGAAGTCTGAATCGAGGACCTCTCGACACCTCTCTCGATCGAGAGGTCGATCGAGAGGTCAATACTGGAGGTAAAAATCCACCTCTCGATACCTCTCTCGATCGAGAGGTCGATCGAGAGGTGGATCGAGAGGTCAAAAACCGAGGTCAGAAGGGACCTCTCGACACCTCTCTCGATCGAGAGGTCGGTCGAGAGGCCCAGCAGCCGCACCAACTTCCGACTTACACTCCGAAGGCTCCCTTCCCGCAACGATTGACCAAGACGAAGCAAGACGAGAAGTATCAACGGTTTTTGGAGATGCTTCAAAAGGTCAACATCAACATCCCGCTTCTAGATGCTCTCCGAGACATGCCAAACCACATGAAGTTCATCAAGGACGCGGTGGCGGGGAAGAAGAAGTGGGCTAAGTTCGAGACGATTAACTTGACGGAGGAGTGTAGCGCGGTCCTACAAAAGAAGCTTCCATTAAAGCAAAAGGATCCCGGGAGGTTCACATTAGCTTGCAAGATTGGTGATCACGTCTTCCAAAATGTCCTTTGTGATCTTGGTGCTAGCATCAATTTGATGCCCCTCTCTATTTTCAACCGGCTCAAGATTGGAAAGATGAAGCCGACAATTATCTCCCTACTTATGGCGGATCGATCAGTTTCTTATCCAAGGGGGATAGTTGAAGATGTGCTCGTACAAGTTCAGAATCTTGTGTTCCCGGCGGATTTTGTAGTGTTGGATATGCCCGAGGATGATAATCAACCTTTGATCTTAGGACGGCCATTCCTAGCTACGGGGAGAGCTTTAATCGATATTCAAGATGGAGATTTGACATTTAGAGTCAACGGAGAAGAATTGAAGATTTCCATCTATGAAGCAATGAAGAGGCCCGATGATCATCGAGAGGACGTTTTTGCCGTTCAAGTCTTGGAACCACCTATACCGCCGGCACCGGATGGAGTTTGCGAGGAGATTCTCGAGTGCTTAAATCATTTGGAAGCCATTCCACCATTGGAGTTAGCCAAATTCAAGAGATCAATCGATGGAGCCATGAGGACACTTGAGGATGGGGGAGAGAAGAACTTTCATTTTGATCCACCTTGATAAGAGGTATCGTCGGGCTAAAGACGTAAAACGTAGCACTTGTTGGGAGGTAACCCAACTCTATCTTTAATTTTCAGTTTTTGTTTTATTTATTTTTGTTTTTGTTTTTCTTTGAGTCTTATCTTTTATTAAGCTTTTATCCAAGAATTTTCGAAGCTTGTGAGTTGTAGGTTTTCTTGACGAGGTTTCGACTAAGAGGAGAAGATCAATAATAAGTTAGCTTCGGTGAAAGGTACGCTCGTTAACTTAACCACCCCTTCTTCTTAAACTTATTCCTTCATCATGATTCGAAATAAGTTTGGGGGAGGGAGAAGTGTGGCTTCGTTAACTCGTTTACATGGGTTCTTGGATTGTAGCTTAATTTTTGGATATTTTATTAGTAGTTATTATTTTTGTTGAGTCTTAGGTATTTAAGTTGAGTCAAATAAGCATGTGATGATAGTATTGTGAATTTGGCCGATGATAGAAAATTTTGTTGATTTTTGGAGAAAATTCATGATCTTTATTATGCATGGAACCTTGGCGAAGCGACGCAATTATTTTGATGAATTTGAATTGTGTTATGATGTCGGGAACTAGTTAGTTTGAACCCGTGAGATTTGAGCTATTTGTGCATATTTATGCCTATTCTTTGATTGAGTGATCATGCATTCTTCATTGTTTCTAGAACTTGTCTTATTTCTCCATCAAGACCTTAGTATATTTATGAACTAGGAGATGATCTTAGGCCATCTTTCTTTAGCCACATGATTCCTATACACTAACCTTGTTCATAATCCTTTGTTTACCCCTTTTGAGCCTTTATTAGCCCGTTCTTTGTAAAACCGGATGATAGGAGGTTTGGATGATTATGGGTATCTTTTGTTGTGGTTGGTGGTATGGAAGGAGTTGAAAAAAAATATATTTGTTGTGGTGTAGAAGGAGAAAAAGAAAAGAAAACCTAGATGCTTGTTAAAGTATAGTTAGCTATCCCTATAAGCTTAGAAAAATAGTTGTGAAAAGAAAAAAATAGAGCCTTTGTTCAACATTAGAAAGAACATTCATTAGATGAGCTCTAAGAAAAAAAAAAGAGAAAAAGAAGAGAATGAGAATAAAAGCATAAGGGGATAGTTAACTTGAATTGTATTATGTGCATCTATGATATTGATATTTTGTAGTTGGTGTTGGATGGTAGAAGATGGAGTTGAAAAACCATACTTTGGTTGGAATTGAAAAAGAGGTTGATGATTTGGAGTATTTTGAGTCACTTAGCCTATACATTCCCTACCTTAACCAATGTCCCTACATTACAAGCTTTTATAAAGACCTTTTTGATTCTAGTTTGTAAATATTACATTAGGTGGAGATGTTGAGATTAGGGGCAAGCCTATGGTAAACATGTTGCATTGCATTGATATTGAGTGAACCCCATGATGTGCATTATCTTATACATCTTTTCTTTGAGAGAGTTGAGTGTTCACTTATACACATATAATTTCACATGTTTGAGAGTGTTCTTTGATTGAATAGCATGATTTGGATTTATTGAATAGGTTGTGTTATTGATGCTAAGGTTGTATGCATATTTTTGATCATGATCATGAGCTTGTTTTTGAAAAAAGTTTTGAGGCCTACATAGTTCACAATGCTTGAGTCTATTGTTTATTTCGTTTTTGTTATTGTTCGGGACGAACAATGTTTAAGTTTGGGGGATTCTGATAGGGTGCATTTTTACCCTATCATCTAAGTGTTATATTATCGTTTTCTTGTCGTATTTTGATAGTTTAGCTCATGATTTATATTGTTTATGTTATTTCGAGCTAGATTACGCTTTTGGGTTGTTTTGAGTGTTTTTAGGGCTTTTTAGTCAAGAAAACCCAAGATGAGACAAGAGACGATGAAACCAAGGAAGAGATGAAGTATTGATCCCAAGTTCTGACTTCTCACGATTTTTTGGAAGAGTTTTTCTGGAAAAGTGAAAGCATAGCATTGAAGAGGGGTTCGATAGGAGCACGTAGGCGAAAACGGAGGTCAATTCGGAGTTCGGATGAGGAAGATATGACCGAAACAAGAAAGTTGCGCAGAACCCTCTCGACCCTCTCGACCGACCTCTCGATCGAGAGAGGTGTCGAGAGGTGCCTCCTGTTTTCCAGACGGGATTTTCTCTAAAAGGCTATTTTTGACTTTTTCTTGGTTTCCTTGTACAATTAGGTATTGGATGCAAACTTCTACCCTATAAATACCTCTAAACCTATCATTGTAAAGAAGTTCCTCCACTCTCCTACATTCTTTAGATTAGTGTTTATTCTTTTCTCCATACTTTTATACTTTTAGATCTAGATTTATTTTATGTATGAAGACAATTGAAGATTGAAGATTCATCAAGATTCAAGAGTTTTTCTATCCCTTTCTTTTTACTTTATGCTTTTAATTATGTTTATTCTTCCTTCTACCTTTCTTTTAATTATGTCTAGCTAATTTTTATTAGTTGATTTTAGGGATTGAATGCCTAATTGAATTTATGTGAGTATTTTTGTTTGCAATTAGCCTTTCAATCTAGATGCATGTTTTCATGGTGCTTATTCTCATGCATGATTAATTGATCACTAATTGTGTATGCATTGTTATGTTTATATGCCTTGATAGGATATTGCATAATAGATCTCATGAATACATGATAGGATAGTTTGATTTGTCTTAATTGATAATTGAATTATTATATGTTCATATATAATTGATTTGGTGTCTTAGTTGAACCTAGTTGATTATATCCTTGATACTTGTTCTATTTTGCACTTGATTTTGATTCTTACAATTCGAAAGAATATTAGGATCTTGTTAGGTGACAACTTGCATTGCCTTAATTAGGGTGTAGGTTATTTTTGCATGTATCACATTTAGATTGGATTAAATTGGTTAATTGTACTCATTAATTGCTTGCATATATTTGATTAGGTAGGCTTCCCTAGAATCAACACTTTTCCTTATTTGATTTATTTATTTCCTTATTTACTTATTTGCCTTACTTGTTTAATTGCTTATTTATTTGTTCCCTTATTTGTGTTCTCTTTTATTTTCCTAGCATATGATACCACATCTTTAAATTCTTAATTGCCTAGACATCAGTTTAATTCTAGAGTAGAGGTATTTTGTGTGATTTCGATATATCAATCCCTGTGGATACGATACTCGTACTTTCGTATACTATACCTATTTTGTGTGGTAGAAAATAGTGCGATCAATCACTTGTGCAGAAGGGATTGTTGAAGATGTGCTAGTGAAGGTTGAATCCTTCATATTCCCGATGGATTTTGTTGCTCTTGATATGCCAAAAGACAAAGAGATGCCCTCATTCATGGGAGACCGTTTTTGGCAACCGGGAGAGCCTTGATTGATGTGCATGAAGGGAATCTTACCTTTCGAGTCAACAATGAAACCCTCACCATCTCGATCTATGATGCAATGAAGAGATCAAAGGATCATGACTTTGAGGAATGTAATGTTATAGGGGTTGTATCACCATCTCTAAGAGATGATCACTTGGAATTCCAAGATTCCTTCTACCCATACTCCGAACTCGATGAGGCTTGTGATGAACTTTTGAGCACTCTAGCCTTTATGGAGTCTCAAGAGTCTTTTTCTCATATCGACCCACAATCTCTCTCGTCTTCTCAACATGAGCATGGTCTATTCCCAAACAACACCGAAGAGAATCCACTCCAAGATTGGAGTTATAAGGATGGAGGTATTTCTCATACTCTATTTCCTACGACTCTCTAGGAAGTGTTGATTTGTTTGAGCCGGAAGAGAATAGCATGAATGAAGTGGCATTTTCTTTTGAGTTGAAATTCGAGAAAGACGGTGATGAGCATGCTAAGTTTGGGGGTGTTACCCCTTATAAGGAAGTTGTGGAGTTCTTTGAGGATGTAGACAAGAGGAAGGAGAAAATGGATGACGATACTCCTTTGATCCTTGGTATGTCTTTCATGCCTACAAGCCAAGCTTTAGGGGAATTGTGTGATGAAAACCTCTCCTTCCGAGTTGATGAAGAGGAGATGGAATTTTATAAGCCGAAAGTTGAGATTGAGTTGCCAATTCCAAGCAAGGAGAAGTGCTACAAGATCGAGGTCAAGTCTCGGGTGAAGCTTGTGTACGTATCCGTTTTATGGAAGAGGTACAAGGATGAATATATGAAGCAAAGCTTCCATGGAAGATAGGTGATCCATTTCACGACGAATATGGAGAAGTCAAATTTCGAGGCAATGATTCATTTGATGTACCATGAGCTCCATTGAGGTATCGTCGAGCTAGCGACATTGAAAAAGCGCTCGTTGGGAGGCACCCCAATACGTATCCTTTTTATTTACTCGTTTTTCAAAATAATGTTTAGTTTGAGTTGTTTTGTTTGAATAAGGGTTGAGAGTGAGGTTACTTGCATTAGGAAGGAATTTTTAAGTGTTGAGAGTATTTTCATGCCTTAGAAAATTTTTGACATTTTTCAAGTTTGAAGGATTTCCATGCCTTAGAAAATTTTTGAAAATTTTCAAGTTTTCATGCTTCAACACTTAGAAAATTTTTGAACATTTTTTTTCAGCTTTGCGCAGTCTCACGGAAAAGGCGAAACGGAGTAGCAAATCTCGTCGGAATTCGATTCCGTCGATTGGAATGGATTCACAAGACCCAAAAGTAGGGGGGAGAGTCATTTCCGACCGCAAAACCCACCGGAATCCGGCAGCCGTCCGGAAGGATAGCGTAGAATCCGGCCAAATGCTCCAAATTTCGGGTGAATTTTGGTTGGGTCGCGGGTGAACTTTGGCCGCGATTTAGACCTGAAATTAGCCTTCCAAATCCCGGTCAATGGCCCCAGCCTGCCGTTGACCATGACTTTCCCTCCTCCTCTCATTTGTGCACTCATTTCTTTCCCTTATCTTCTCCATTCAAGACACCAAACTCCATTGTTGCTCTAACCTTAAAGAAACCCACAAAAAACTCAAATTTCTTTCACCTATATCTCTCAAACCACCAAGAATCATGTCAAATCCTTTGGTGAAAGTGTTTTTCTTCACTCAAGCTACATTTCAAGACAAGAATTTCAAGTTTTCATGGTGTTTTGAGTGAAAAACGAAAATTCCATTCGTTGAGCTAAGAAGTGTGTTTTCTTCAAATTTTGCTAAGACCATGAGGTAATATGCTCCAAATCATTGCTCTAATGGGATTTATTTAGCTATATCATGTGTAAGTTGATGGACTCTTGATAGAAATGTGTGGGAATTTTGAAGAATTGATTTTCTTTATTTTCTTGTAAATTCTTGGAAATTCAATTTGGCATACATGATGTTGAGCTTGAATGTATAATGTTCCTAGCATATTTTAAGACGCTTGGTACACTTATCTCTTGATTTGACATGA
Organism: Thymus mandschuricus; assembly: GCA_029379335.1. Classification (NCBI taxonomy): domain Eukaryota; kingdom Viridiplantae; phylum Streptophyta; class Magnoliopsida; order Lamiales; family Lamiaceae; genus Thymus; species Thymus mandschuricus. The sequence goes on along the minus strand of CM057082.1, from coordinate 6,538,549 downwards.
TTTTGTGCATTTTGGTCGTATAAGAGATTAGTGTTAGTTTGCTTGTTCTTGAGCTAGAAGGTTTTTCTCGCTAGTGAATTCTTGAATATGAGCATGAATTTGGCTTCTTGTAACTCATGAGTTGAGGAAAATGTAATTAAATCTTACTTGAGACTTGTTTCATATGTAGGCACAAAGGCAAAGCTCCGAAATGTGGTGAGTGATTGTTGGAAGGATTTGAATGAATAGTGGAGACGGGGCTAGAAAGGAGGGTCAAAAACCGATCGAGCAAGCATTAGATTGAATAGCTAGCGTTTGACGTGATATTCAACATAGCTTGGACCTTTGTGAGTATAGTTTAAATTCCTTATTATTATTCTTCCCTCCAAACTCATTTTAGACTTTGTTTCTAAAATAAGTTTGGGGGAGGGGGGTAAGATAAGGTCTTTAAACTACTTTTCTCTCTTAAGGCCTTTAAGCTACTTTTCTCTCTTCGGTTTTTCATTAAGTTGTGTGCTTAGTGATGTATAAGCTTGCATTTGCTTGATTTGCTTGATAGAGTTGATTGTGCTTGATTTGGATGCTTGAAAGAGATGAATTTGTTTGAGTGAGTTTGGTATGTGATGAGAGCGAATAAGTTGTAATTTGATTCAAGTGATTCATATGTGTGTAAACGTGTGCTTACTTGCAAAATTTGCAAAATTTTTAAAATTTCTTTCGAATGAATCACTTGAAATCTTTGTTTTAATAGTGTGGTTGTCAATTCCTTTGCTTTCAAGAGAGATGTCGATGAATTTGAGCGAAAAAAGATATCGTATTTTTGAAATCTCTCAAGTGTGTGATGAACATAAAATGGTTGCATGGCATAAATGACTAGTGATGAGAAATTTTAGACACATGAACTCTAAACAAAAGCTTGTAAGGTTTGAGCCAAAACGTTGAGTCGATAACGTTCTTTTTCCTTCTTGAGAGTTTGCCATGTATTGCATTGTTATCTTCTAGAAGTTGTCTTTAATCTCGATCGAGGTTGTTATATGTGCTACTAGAACTTAGAAAAGATTTTAGGCCCTCGTTTGTTAGCCTCATTATTCTCTAAACACTAACCAAATAAAATGTTAACTTTGTGGTCCCCTTTGAGCCTTTGAAGCCTTTGTTGCTAAACCGGATGAAAGGAGGTGAAGGTTGGTTAAGGGAATCTATCGAGAGGTTGTGAAGTAAGTGAGATAACGAGGTTTGAGAAGTTTGATTGAAGAGGTCGTTTTGAGATAAGAATACTCCTATAAGCTCTAGATGAAAAAAAAAAAGATGAAAAAAAAGAAAAAGAAAAACAAAGGGTGTGAAAAGAAAAGAAAGAGTTCGAGTAAGGATAGTTGTGAATGAGAGCATAAGGGAGTTATTCATGAATATTTGAGAAGCTTTGATCAAAGCTTATGTACTAAAGAGTGTAAAGAGGTGAAATGGTGAAGGTAGAAGGTGGAGAAATTCACACTTAGAGTGGAAAAGAGAGGGTGAAAGTACTTAGAAGATTTCTTAGTCACTTAGCCTAAACGTCCCTACCCAAACCAATGTCCCCACATTACAAGCCTAAATAAAAGACCTAATTGATCTTAATTCTAGTGCACAATCAAGCGATGGAGATCTTGAGATTTAGGGCAAGATTATGGTAAGAATGATGCATGCATGAGTTCGATGAGTGTAAATACTCTCCCATACACTTGAGCGAAAAGAGCGATACACTTATACCTAGAGAGGTTTAGAGTTTCATTGTGTTTGAATGATTGATTTGCTAGTTGAATGTGTTGTGTGATTATGGAGTGTTCAATGCAACTTGAGAATTTCATGAGAAAATGCTTTGTTGAGTGAGTATTCGGAGACATCGATGATCTTGATTTGCATGCCCATATGTGCTTATGTTCTTTGATAGTTCGTTTCATTGTCGGGACGAGCAATGGCATAAGTTTGGGGGAGTTTGATAACCACATATTTAGCATGCTTTATAGTGCATCTCGATGCGTGTTTTGGTCGTGTTATGTGCTTAAATGGATAGAAAATGATAGGTTTTACGACTTATGCGTTTTCTATATTCTATTGTTTTTCTCTCGGTTTCCGTGTGCTTTTCAGGTGCTGTAGAAATTTTCTGTGTATGTGCGACTCATCCTATGTTAAAGAGGATCGAAAGAGGAAGCTGTAGCACTTCGCAGATTATTTTTCCGAGATCGGACGAGAGAGAACGAGCCAAAACCGTACGAGTGCGCAAAGAGACGAGTGAGGCCGAGAAAGATGCGAGTTTTGGAAGCTGAAATTCTGGAAATTGCAGTTTTACCCCCACCTTCTCAACATCATTTTCTACTTATTGCAATATGACCACAACTTATGGAAAGACTAAATATTTTGTTTATTTTCCTTTTTTGGCATGATGAACTACTTTGTTATTCGCTTTTAGCATTCACTTTAGAACTTTAACATTTTCTCTCTTTCCTCTTTAGTATTTTCAAATTGTGATGAAGATTTTGCTTGGAGTTTGAAGAGATTATTGGATTTCCTTTCCATTTTCTTTCCTTGTTCTTTTCATTATGCTTTCTCTTATTTTTGTTGGATTGATTGCTAGATCTATGGCTAACTAAGCACCTCTATGGCTCCAAGTGATGGATGATTTGATTTAGATGATGGGTGTTAAGAGTCTAGGATGTTGATCTACCTTCCCCTTGAATTGCCTATGAATTGGGACTTTATTTGAATGCATTACTAATTGATCACTAGGAGTGCATCTAAGGTGTTTGATGGAATGCCTAGGAAGCTTCCATTCATAGCACTTGGGATCAATTCATACTCATATCACTTGATTGCATCTCATATGATTCCTAGAAAGAATTAGATGGGTTGGATGATAGTTGGTAGGTTTTCTTAGACTAAAATGAGCTATTTGGAGTTGGTAGAGCATTTAAAGGCTTAGAAAGCACTTATTGTTCTATTGATCTATTTGTTGATCACCCTAGTAAGGTAGGTTAACATAAATGATACTCCATAAGAGACCATTCAAGGTGGATTAAATTGGTTTGAAGCATCTAGATTCTAAAGCCCTCATCATAATCATATCGGAAATTACTTGGATCCATGACTTTTACTATTGATATTTCCTATTTGCGTTTTTCTATAGTCTTGTTTATTTCACATTGTTAATTTCACAATTTACTTTACTCTTTGCCTAGTTAAGAAACCAAACATCATGAATATGTGCTTAGATAGTATGATAGAGACTAAGTGGACTACTTGATTTTCTATTGACAAATTCACTCCTCGTGTTCGATACTCGGACTTCCATAGTTCGATATTATTGATAGGTTAGAAATAGCCTAGTCAATAAGCCACAGTAGGCACAAGCCGGCGACCCCACTTTGGTACGGTGTAGTCTTTTTCGTGAGCCCCATTATAAATTACGTGAGCTTCATTCAGGCATCGTGAGCCCTATAGGCCATATGACTTTTCTTAGCGTCCTATAAATAATAATTTTTTATTTGATACTCCCTCCATCTCTTATATTATTGTATAATTTTTTTAACGTTCTTCATCTTATTATATTTTTCCTTCTTAAACTCTACATCACCATTACATCTGTATATTTTATTTTCCCATCACCATCTATCCTCTATAAAAGTGAGCATCTTTTACTACAACTAACAACACAACACACATTCATCTACCAATTTTTAAATTCCATGTCGTTCCAAAAATGTGTTATATGATAAAGAGAAGAAGGAATATTTCTTACCCACCAAATAATTTTTCCCAAAATTTTCCTAATTACCGAAGTTCAGCTGCAGTTTCAGTTTGTCGTAATTATATCCCTTTAATCATACGTAGGAAAGATACAAATTGAATGTTAAGTATTTAAATATATGAAAGGCATAATAATGAAACTTTAATCATACGTAGGAAAGATACAAATTGAATGTTAAGTATTTAAATATATGAAAGGCATAATAATGAAAATTTTCCGAAAATTGATTCATTTGAACAAGATTTGCTACGACAACAACAACAAAACTTCAAAATTGATGAAAGAAAATAAGTTTTAGTAAATTGCCATATCCCGCTTTATTAAGTTAAAGGCTAATGAAAGTAATAGTTTATGCTTTGAATTATAAACTAAAGTTAAAATGAACCGGTGAAAAATATTTTTTTCTACTTTGAGATGGAACACGAATATTGTAAAATTCCATAAATGAAAATCTCACTCGATAATAAGAAATGACGGGACTACACGATTCTGCTTCAAATATCCGAATTGATGAACTCAAAATATTTCTTCAAATCATTAAAGGCTAATAATGAAATTATGTCTTGAAATTTCGGATGACATACATTTTATGCTAAGCATTTTGAATTAGTATTACAATGTTACTTTAAGGCAGTGTACACGCTATGATGTTGAATTTCTATCACTAGTTACAAATTCATCACGACATAAATGGTACACCTTCCCATACTTAGTAATATGGTTAAAATGTCTCATCTTCAAAATTTAATGATGATAGTATAATAATTTTAAAAAAAAAATGTCCTTATTAGAGCATCAACATTAGAGACCACGAGACTGACAGTTGTTGTGAGAAAAGTATGCTGACTAGAAAATTCTGAAAAGTGATACATTAGAGACATGTTGACTAGGAGTTTGCTGAAAAGTGTTGCATTAAAGACCTGCTAACTATGAGGTTGTTGTTTACTACCTCTGTCCCACTGATAAAGGGACCTTTTCCGTTTTGGGACGTCCCACTGATATAAGTATCTTTCCCAAAATAGAAAATTATAACCCAATAAAATTTGGACACATCACTTTAACACACTATTATCACTTCCGTCTTAATTCCCGTGCCGAAACAAAAGGTCCATATCCCAATGGGACGGAGGGAGTATTATTTTAATGATGACTGGAACATGCTGACTCGACCTTTTAATTTCTTTTTTTCCAATTGTGTTTCAATTTAATTTTTTTCGTCGTTTGAATACATGATTTGAAAAAAAATTAATTGTATTGTACCTTTGGAAAATTAAAATACAATAATTTCAAAACATTTTAAGAAAAGCTTAAAAAAATGATTACAAATAAAAAAAATAAAGATTTCGCTTTCTTGAAAAGTTCCTTGAGGGTAACTACACGTATGTATGGTTCAGTTCTTTCTGCTCGAGCGTCATTCCGGACGTATCCTTAATGATTATATCGTAATTGGAATGATGTGATGGGGACGATGGTGGAGGATTTAGAAATGCTTCTTGCATTTGCTGGAGCATGTCAATGGCAATGAAACTTGTTAGGCCTACCTTTGCCTTCCCTCCCGCCCTTGCTTTCGCTGACATCACTCCTCCGGGTCGTTCCCTTCGTGAGGCTATCTCGTCGGTGAATCTTTGACTGGAGGGGGTTGAGTAGCTTCCGGTGATGCTATTTTTGCATCTCTTGATTGCATTGGTGGCTGCCATAGCGGCTACAAACTTAGAAGTTAGTCCTACCCTTTTCCAAGTCTTGTAATGCCGGAAGGCTTATTCATTAGCTCATTGATATGATTACAACACTTCGAGTAGTATGTCCTGTTGAGATTTTCTGCTTTCGCCATTCTTCTCAGCCATCTGATAAAGCGACTCGAACATCTTCACCTCTTTCATAACTCGACCCAATGACAACGAAGTAGTTCCCGTTTGTTGATTTTAATATGCCTTGAATCAGCTTGCCCCTTTGCAGAGCTAGCCCGTCTGATGTACTCTATTTAAATAGAAATAGGGCACAAACTCTGTAATCTGTAAGCCGTCATAATACAATATGTTCTCCGTTCCCTGCCCGTGGACGTAGCCAACACAACGTTGGTGAACCACATAAATCCGTGTCTCTTTACGTTTTTTGTTTATTCGATTACGCAATTATCATATTTCGTCACAACAGTTGAGTTGGAGATCGTGAGTGATAGGAAAACACTCTCGATTCCCTATCTAGCGACGTGAGTGCGCTGCAAGCAAAAGAAAAGAACACGAGCAAAAGAGAAAATTAGGGTTTGTATTCTTCAATGCATAAATACAACTCTAACTCTATATATAGAGACTACGGACCCTAGCGTTGATTCGACCTACGATTCGGGAAAGAATCAACAAGAAAACCCGAAAAGGAGCTAATAAACGCTCGACTCAAAATAAAAGCGTTGGGCTCAGCCCAACGAATAAAAATAATAACAAATATGAACTAACGATACGGGACGAAGTCCCCAAACTTGATGGGCTCTCTCGTCCGGCGTTTGGGCCTTCCCATCCTTAACTCTTCATGTCCTTCCTTTTCTTCATGCATGCACGTATCAAAGGAAGGAGACTGCTCTTCCTCACCCCTCTCCTTCTCCTTTGGTGTTTCCTTCTCCACATCCGTATTAAAAAATGTAGGGAAAGTTGCCGTATCCACCTTCACCCCATCATCAAAACGACGCAACAAGCTTACATGAAATACATCATGTATGCGACTACCCTCTGGAAGCTCTATCCTATACGCCACCTGCCCAATCCTTTCAACCACACGAAACGGGCCATAAAAGCTCCTCGCTATCTTCGTAGACAACGGCCACGCCACCGAGTGTTGGCGATAAAGCTGTAATTTCAGTAAAACCTGATCACCAACATCGAAATCCTCATCACGACGACTTCGATTTGCCGTGCACGCATACGTTGTGGGCTTGCTCAAGATTTTTCCGTAGCCAAACCAAGAGCTCCCCTCTTTGCCGAATCACCTCAGCGACCGATGGAGGAAACGAGACAGGCGGCTGTGACGCTACAAGCGGAGGAGGCTCACGACCGTATAAGGCATGAAATGGGGACGTGTCTAATCCCTCATGGTGGAAGCAATTCAACGCGAGCTCGGCCCAAGGCAGAAAACTTGTCCACTTTGTCGGTTTATCGGCAACAAACGCCCTCAAATATTGCTCTAACCCCCTATTCTTCACCTCTGTTTGGCCGTCGGATTGAGGGTGGTAAGCGGTGGTGAAGTGCAGTTTGGTACCACTCAATTTAAGCAAGTGCTCCCACACGTCGTTAATAAACACCGAATCACGATCGGAGACTATCGACTTAGGGAAACCATGGTGCTTGACAATTGTGTCGATAAAGGCGTTAGCCACTCTCCACGCATCGAACTGAGTCGGGAGAGGCGCGAAGTGAGCGTATTTCGATAGCCGATCGATCACCACCATAATCGCTGTGAAGCCTCGAGAGGAGGGCAACCCCGTGATAAAATCCATTGAAATATCCTCCCAAACTTGGAACGGGATCGGCAACGGTTGTAACAACCCCGCCGGTTTTTGAGTAGAGTATTTCGTATTTTGGCACTCCATGCACGACGACACGAATTCCTTGACGTCTTTTCTCATACCCTTCCAATAAAAAGCCGATGCGAGCCGACTATACATCCGTTCTACCCCCGGATGGCCCGCTGCCGGAGTGGAGTGATGCTCATATAACAATGCCAATTTGGCGGCTGAAGACGCCGCAACCATGATTTGACGTCCCTTGTATAGCAACCCCTCATGCAATGTATACTCGGCCGCCGCATCACTCACCTCCACTTGCTTACAAATCTCAACTAACTCCGGGATGGTGCGGTTGTCAACTCGTAACACCTCTAATATGTCCGGTAGAGGCTGTGTGATTGCCACCAACAATGTCGACGTTTTCTCCTCATCTTGCCACTCGTCATCTCTCCGTGATAGGGCGTCGGCGACCCGATTAGAAGTCCCCATTTTATACTCTATACGAAACTTATACCCCATAAGTTTACGCGCGTAGAGTTGTTGATCCGGAGTTTGGATCACTTGTTGAAGTAGCTCCTTCAAACTACATTGATCACTACGTATAACGAACTCTCGCCCAAGCAAATATTGTCTCCACTTTTGCACGGCCTCGACGATCGCGTACAATTCTTTGTGATAAGTCGAGGTGACTCTCCGCCGTGGCCCCAATTTCTTGCTGAAGAAAGCCAAGGGATGGTTTTCTTGAAGAAGCACGACGCCGATACCCGTGTCGGATGCATCAGTCTCCACACAAAAGGGCTTGGAGAAATCCGGCAAGCGCAATACTGGGGCTGTCGTCATGGACTTTTTGAGCTCCACAAAGCTTTCCTCGGTCTCCGGCGACCACTACTCAAAAGCATCCCATTTCAATAAATTCGTCAAAGGCGCCGCAATAACCGCATAGCCGGCAATAAATCGCCTATAATACCCTGTGAGGCCCAAGAACCCCCGGAGTTGCTTAACCGATTTAGGCGTCGGCCACGCCGCCATAGCCTCAATCTTGGTGGGGTCCACTCGAAGGTATCCGTCGGAGATGATATGGCCCAAGTAATCGACCGTCGTACAACAAAAGGAGCACTTGGATAACTTGATGAAGAAGCGGTGGTGATGAAGAATTTCTAGCACTTCCAAGAGATGAATTGCATGCTCGGCCACCGATGGACTATATATTAAGTTATCATCAAAGAAAATAACCACGAAGACGCGTAGGAGAGGCCTGAAAATCTCATTCATCGCCGCCTGAAATGTTAACGGAGCATTAGTGAGGCCGAACAGCATCACCAGAAACTCAAAATGGCCGTCGTGAGTTCTGAAGGCCGTCTTGAAAACATCCCCGTCATGCATTCTGATCTGGTGGTAGCCTGATCGAAGATCAAGCTTGGTGAATACCCGTGCAGCTCCTAATTCATCAAATAATTCGTCCGTCGTAGGAATCGGAAAGTGATCTGGCACCGTTGCCGCATTCAGCGCCCTATAATCAATGCAAAATCTATACGACCCGTCCTTCTTTCGAATCAATAGCACCGGGGAGGAGAACGCGTTGTGACTTCTTCGGATGATCCCCGCATCTAACATCTCCCGTACATGCTTCTCTATCTCGTTCTTCTAAAAATACGGATAACGATATGGCCGTACATTCACCGGCTTCGAGTTAGGAAGTAAATGAATCCGATGATCCAACGGCCGCTTCGGGGGCATTCCAGTTGGCGTTGCAAACACTGCATTGTGTCTCCTCGATACGTCGGCAATCTCTGGTGGCAAGTCTGATGGGAAAGTCAGGGAAGAATCGGGGTCCCCGGTTGTCGTGTCAACGGCCACCACCTCAAAGAGGTCCGCCGTGCCTTGGTGTAACATCAAAGCTGCAAAATTTCTCGCCGACACTTGTTTCAGGCGACGGGAAGCAACTTTTAAACAAACCGGCCGTGCCTTGAGTTCAACTCTCAATGAAAGCACCAATTGATAGGAAAACACTCTCGATTCCCTATCTAGCGACGTGAGTGCGCCGCAAGCAAAAGAAAAGAACACGAGCAAAAGAGAAAATTAGGGTTTGTATTCTTCAATGCATAAATACAACTCTAACTCTCAATATATAGACTACGGACCCTAGGGTTGATTCGACCTACGATTCGGGAAAGAATCAACAAGAAAACCCGAAAAGGAGCTAATAAACGCTCGACTCAATAATAAAAGCGTTGGGCTCGGCCCAACAAATAAAAATAATAACAAATATGAACTAACGATACGGGACGAAGTCCCCAAACTTGACGGGATCTCTCGTCCGGCGTTTGGGCCTTCCCATCCTTAACTCTTCACGTCCTTCCTTTTCTTCATGCATGCGCCTATCAAAGGAAGGAGACTGCTCTTCCTCACCTCTCTCCTTCTCCTTTGGTGTTGCCTTCTCCACATCCGTATCAGTGAGGCTTCTTTACATTTTAAAGTGCCTCAATTCGGCCCCACAAATTAGTCAACATATATGCAAGAGTCAAGAGACATGCCACATAAAATTAATTGCTAATTAAAATACTCTCCTTTTCTTTTAAATAAGAAAAAAAAAAACATTTATCAATAGTAATATTTTCTGAGGATTGAATACATCAATTTATTGAAGCTTCCCCCCTCCGTTCTCTTCAACGACTGCTAACTGTTTTTTGATTTTAATTATACATAAAATAGTTAGGGTTTATTGAAAATATATATGAAAGGGTAATTAATTAAGTATCGATCATCTGCGGCTGAATCCAACCACCACCGTTTACGTAAGAGAGGTCTATAAAGTGCTTCAAGTCGTTGTAGCCCAATTTATCTGCCCATTTCGGTCTTTTCCCCGTGTTGGACCCTGGCCCTTTACATGCCACCTCCTCGAACGTCAATAGTTGCCTGCACCAAATTTAATTAATTACTTTAGTTACATTATTTATGGTAGTCATTGAATGTAGTTATGGATGAAGTGGCGTTCCATTAATGGGTAAAAGATCTAAATATATATCCTAACTTATTTTAAAAAAGTATATTCTATACCCCTGCCATATTAAAAGTGCGCATGGTGGTAGTAGAGCATTTCTCGAACATGTATATGCAATTGATATGTACAATATTCTGAAAGTGGGCAAACGTGCACGACTATACAATATATTAAGAAAACTAAACATAAATATAAAACTAAATCCAAGAAATCAAAACCCAAATAAGAAATTGCTAGGGGGTACTGTGACATCATAGGTTGACACATTAATTGAACAATTGTAATTTTTTTGTATAATTGCACACCCGAAGATGCATAATTCATAGGTTTTATTGAAGACTATTGAGATATATTGTATAATTAAAATGAATATCTTTCATCCTTCTTTATAAGTTAGAGTTTTTAGATTTAGACGAGAGACAAATAATTCTATCAAAACTATGTTGAGAATGTGATACATGTATAAGATAAAAATGAGGATGAATACGTACTGGTCACTACCGGCAAGCCATCCTTCAGGAACAATTATATCATCCATGACTGTCTCGTAGAAAATAACTCTAGCATAAGGTCTCCATGGCCTTCCAAGATATGTTTTTCCCTTCCCCTTTATATAGCAATTTTTGAATACGAACCCGTTCGTTTCTTCCGGATGTTCTCTTCCTTGAGCTGTGATAAACCCTGCAGCTCCATCTAGGTTTTCTGCAATCACTGATAACACGCATTTCTGCAATAAAATGATGTATAATATATATGAGAGAGGTAGAGAGTAATATAATAGATGAATCAAAACGATAAAACGCACAACCGAGACCCATTGAGATTATGCATTGCATTCCAGTGTGACTTCTCATATTGCATCGACGGATGATTGACACGTTTCAAAAACATTTCAGAAACCAGCAATAATTGAAATTTCCATTAACAAAAATGTTGATTTTGAAAACGTCGTTAACACCAGGCAATAAAATAATAGAGTAGTGATGTTAGTATGGGGTTGAAATTAATTGATTAATAACCTCATAAATGGATTGACCCGAACCAAAGATGAAATCAACGGCTCCTTCAATGGTGCATTGTTTGAAATAATGCCTCCCTTTCGAATCCCACAACGTATCTTGCAATCCGTAGAATCCACATCCATAGAACGCCGATTTGTCACCTTCGATCTTCGCCGCAGCCGCCGGCTTCATCGGAGTCCGCCACGTGTTCTGTTCATCTCAAATTCATTACATCAAACTCAAATATATAGAAAAATCAGTATTTCTTGATTTTCTTACGGTGAAGCTTATGCCCTCAGCTATAACATTGTCAGCTTGACTAATGAGCGTAGCCGTTTGATCGAGCGGATCGTGGCCGTCCGATTGTACGATGGTGTTCTTCATTCCTGCTCCTACTAGGTATATGTAGGATTTTCCATAAGGGATATAAATCCTTTCCCTACATAACATCATGAAACTGAGTTTCTTTCTATATAGATAAAAAAAAGAAAAAGTTATAGTTTAGTCGAGCTAGACCTGTATATGCCTGCTTTGATATGAATGCAAATCCACTTATTGTTATTTTGAGGGACGGATTCGATCGCCGATTGAATGGTTCTGAAGCTGCTTCCCGATCCCGATTGATCGACCGTGAGTGTCGAACAAGTTAGTTTGATTTTACGATGATGTAGTGGAACTAGGGCAATGGCTGGATGCAATGCCAGGAAGAAGGCAATGACACTGCATATTAGCCACGACATTTTTGAATGGTTAACTAGTCTATGGATCTATGGTAGCTTATATAGTGCAAAATGAAATTTCAACATTATTACAAGATTCTTAATTAACTGAAATAGTTGGGTTTATCGATTAAATTCAATATGTTGTGTATTATAGTTGAGCTATTGAGTTACGTTAAGAGATTAGTGAATGAGTTTTTCATTTTCGTTTATATTTTTTAACATTCTTTAAACTTTGGATAGAAGTCAATCTTGATTGAGATGTTTTTGTAATATGTGCATATATATATATACTATTTGCAATTAAAATAAAATAGGTTCTCCTAATTAAATGTCCCACTCCCAATGCACTTGTGCAAATCGGGAATTCATAAATTTCGCCAACATCTACTATACCATATATATATATATATATAGAGGATGGATCATATAGAAATAAGTCCTGGTGTGAGAAATAGGAATAGATATGAACCATTGATCTAAATTTGATCTATGGCTGCAATTGATTTAAGCATAATTATAAGGTATCATAAGCATGACTAAGTTTAAGCATGAATTTGTACATTAAAAAGCATAATGGTGTTGTAAGCATAAATATATACTGACTTAAGCATGATTTTGTATAGTTTTAAGCATCTTTCTCATTTTCTCACGCAAGGATTTATTTGCACACGAACCACTCCCTATATATATATATATATATATATATATATATATATATATATATATATATATAGGGATTGGTTCATATGCTAACCATATTAGTTAGTGAGAACTAAGAACCAATCTAGACCTTCCATCTTAATAGATTGATGGTTATGATTTATTCATGAAAATTAATTAAATAAGGCATATTTTGTTTAGGAAAAGGATATTAATGTAATCTTCATTTATTTGTTCCATATTTTAAGGGATTAATTAATCACTCATTTAAAATTTCTCTGCCGTAATCTTCTTCTTCTTCTTCTTCTTCTTCTTCTTGATTCTTTTCTTCTTCTTCTTCTTCTTCTTCTTCTTCTTCTTCTTCTTCTTCTTCTTCTTCTTCTATCTTGACATTTTCATCTATGTTTTTATATTCTGTTTTCTTTCTTTTTTTCTTTTTTTGTAATTTTCTTATACAAATTAGTAAGCATAAATAAATAGGAAGATAGCATATAAACATGATTATTTAAGCATAGGAATAAATCTTGTTGCATTCGAATATTCATCTATGTTTTTTTATTCTGTTTTTTTGTAATTTTCATATACAAGTTATTAAGCATAAATAAATAGGGAAATAGCATATAAATATGATTATTTAAGCATAGGAATAGGTCTTAGTTACATTCGAATATTCATCTATGTTTTTTTATTCTTTTTTTTTTTGTAATTTTCATATACAAGTTATTAAGCATAAATAAATAGGATCATAGCATATAAATATGATTAATTAAGCATAGGAATATGTCTTAGTTGCATTCGAATATTCATCTATGTTTTTTATTTTATTTTTTTTTTTGTAATTTTCATATACAAGTTATTAATTAAGCATAAATAAATAGGAAGATAGCATATAAAATGATTATTTAAGCATAGGAATAGGTCTTAGTTGCATTCGTATATTCATCTATGTTTTTCTAATTCTTTTTTTTTTTTTGTAATTTTCATATACAAATTATTAAGCATAAATAAATAGTAAGATAGCATATAAGTATGATTATTTAAGGATAGGAATAGGTCTTAGTTGCATTCGAATATTCATCTATGTTTTTTTAATTCTATTTTTTTTTTTTTGTAAATTTTCATGTACAAATTATTAAGCATAAATAAATAGGAAGATAGCACATAAATATGATTATTTAAGCATAGGAATGGGTCTTAGTTGCATTTGAATATTCATTGTCATTCACCGTATTTAAACATGAATTGATATTAAAAAAAAAAGCATGTAACTTTCATATACAAGTTACATAAGAATAGGTCTTAGTTGCATCGAATATTTATGTTAATTAATAGGATAATTAGTTTTAGGAAGCGGCGACAATCTTGGAACGCGTAATTTTTTTTTCTTTTCTTTCCTAAATTGCCCTTTAAAAGTTGAAATAAATCATTAAATAAGTAAAATAGATAATTTGAGATTTAATATCCACCATTAGATTATATAAAATGAATGGATAAGATTGGTTCTTAGTTCTCAAGATTCATACCATCTCCCATAAGAACCCACCCCTATATAGGTATATATATATATATATATATATATAGAGGATGGATCATATAGAAATAAGTCCTGGTGTGAGAAATAGGAATAGATCTGGACCATTGATCTTAATTTGATCTATACCTGTAATTGATTTAAGCATGATTATAAGGTATTATAAGCATGACTAGGTTTAAGCATGAATTTGTACATTTAAAAGCATAATGGTGTTGTAAGCATAAATATATACTGACTTAAGCATGATTTTGTATAGTTTTAAGCATCTTTCTCATTTTCTCACGCAAGGATTTATTTGCACACGAACCACTACCTATATATATATATATATATATATATATATATATATATAGCGGAGAGATCATATATAAAAGACAGGTTCCGTAAGAAATGAGAAATGATCTGGACCGTTGATTTGTGTGATCTACGGTGTAGATTAACTGGTGCATTATGAGTTTACTAAAATGCATTATGATTGTATAGATAATGCATTATAATGCATTGTGCATTATAATTATGTATGTCGTGCATTATAATTATATGCATAAAATGCATCATTTTTTATTTTTTACGATAATCCTATTTTGTACAGGATCTCACCCTATATATATATATATATATATATATATATATATATATATATATATATATATATATTACTCCATCCGTTTTACTAGGAAATTGACTTTTTTTTTCGGCACCTAAATTAAGACGAGAATGATGATAGCGTGTTAATGTAATGGTTAGTGGGTTAAAGTCATGTGTGTGAATTTTATAATTTTCTATTTAGAATATGTCTCTATATCAAGGGGACGTTCCGAAAAGAAAAATCCCTTTATTAGTGAGACAGAAGGAGTATAAAAGTGTTGTTGTTTATTTATAAAAGATCTAATAAATTGCATCTATCTATTCATGCATATTTAGGGCCCGTTTGGTATCCATATACCGATATCAGCTATGAGTATCAAAATGGCCCATACCCATGCCATGTGTTTGGTAGTATGAGTATATGGATATCAATTTGATATCATGCCCATATACTCATTTTTATTATTCCTCATATACGAATTTTTTCACCGGTATAACTCTTTTCTTCTACTTTCTGAAGAAAAAAAAAAAAAAACCCTCGTTTCTTTTCTGCAATTCTCTCTACGTATTCAAGATTTTTGGTTTAATCAAGTGCTCGTCATCCCAAAATCAGGTGATTTTTCCTTTCTCTTTAGCTTTTTGTTTGTAAGCAACCAATTACTTTCTCCTTCCCCAAATTCCTATGGCTGCGGCGAACGATTCTCGCAACTTTTTTTTTTGCTTTCGTTTATCTTTTCTTCCTCAAAAGATTCCCGTTTGATTGATGGCTGAATGAATTCCTATATATGGCTGATGCTAATTAAAGTGCTACGTACCTCTATTGATGGACGATTCCAGTAGGGGTGTTCACAGTTTGGTTTAAACCGTAAATCAAACTGGATCAAACCATATTTGTGCGGTTTGGTTTGGTTTAGATTTGATTTTTGAAAATAAAATATCCAAACCAAACCGTAAACCGTAAAACCGTAATAATTTATAATGATAATAATTAATAATTATTTAATTAGTTTTTCTACAAAACATTCGCATACCTGAGACAAATTTAATAGTGTTCTCTGCTATTTTTTTTCTTCTAAATTTAAGATTTTCTTACTTTTTAAACCTAAAACCTAAATATAACAAATTTGAGAATTCTTTTCTTCATTTATTTACAGAACGACGGTGACTTATACATAATATATATTTTGAATTTGAGGAAGAGAGACCATGAACTACTCATATTGAAGATTTTGATTATATCAACAAATGTAATTTATACACCAAGGAATATACATCATATGATTACTAAGCTTTAATCAAACATAAGTGCTATGCTATTTTATTTTATCTCGATTTTATGTTAGAGAACGATATTGATACTATAATTTTAGTTAATGAATATTAAATTTTTCTCTACAATTGCAAACCGTAAACCAAACCGTACCGAACAGTTATAATATGGTTTGGTTTGTGGTTTGGTTTTCATAGTGAAATGGTTTGGTTTGGTTCCATAAAATGAAAAAACCGCATTCTGAGGTTTGGTTTGGTTTTAACGTCAACCCGCACCAAACCAAACCGCGAACACTGCTAGATTCCAGCAAAAATAAATCAACTTTTCTTCTATTTTTTTCCCTTTCATTTATCTTGACGAACGATTCCCTTTAATTCATCAAAGTCAATGGTGATGATTTTGCTGGCTGTAAATATTTTTATTTTTGTGCTCGTCATCCCAACTTTATTTTTGCTTTCTCCTTTCCAAGTTATATCTTTGCCCTCCATTTTGTTTTGCTTCTCTGTTAGTTGTTAGTTTGATTTCCTTGTGATGACATAACTAGTGTAGCTCCTGTGTTCGGATTGAATTGTGTTTGCTTTCTCTTATGTATGTTCTATTAAATTTTAATTTTGGTCTTAATTTGTTTATATAGAAATTAATTGAGTGAACATGATATTTTGTATGTAGTAGAATATTGGTGATGGATCCATATAAACTGTGTTTGCTTTCTCTAGTGTAGCTCTTGCACAATTTATCTATCAAACACTTATTAGTTCTAGTTTTTAAGAATTTTTTGTAATTATCAGTGACATTGCAAAACACATTGGTATTATTAATACATAGGTATGGAAGGATATTCCTAGAAAATATATTATTATTATTATTATTATTATTATTATTATTATTATTATTATTATTATTATTATTATTATTATTATTATTATTATTATTATTATTAGAAGTAGAGTAAATATATTAATTTATTTTTACGAAAATTAAGTTTTAATATCTCATATCACACCAATTCATACCAAACACATATATCAGATATCAATCTTATACCCATATCTGATACCCATACCCTTATCTGATATCTGATATACTAGTATATAGATACCAAACAGGGGAACTCGTTGCTGAACTTCGTCCAATTGAAATTAGAGAAAATAGGGCTTTTTTGTCCTATCCCTCTTTTCCCTCCGTATTTCAATTGAATTAGCTAGGTAAGAGAATAAAAAAAATACAAAACATAAATAAATAAATTAAATAGTCTTCCAATTTATAATTGGAACTTTTTGATATATGTGTCTTTGAGAAGAAATTCAAAACGAGTAAGTAAAAAGAAATAAAATTTTCAAAATTAATTCTATTTTTTATATTTAAGTTAGTTAAGTTAGTGCATATTTTCATTTTTTTATTGACTTTCAAAAGAATTAAAATCCGATAAATTGGAAAGAATTAATTACGAATTAATTTTTTTTTTATGCAAAATTTTTTTTAGTACGGGTAGATTTTACCTTTCGTTCCAATAGGCATGGATTGAAAGAAAGGGAATTAAAACTATATTTCATTTAATTTGATGTGGAAACATTTTTATCCATATATAGAATAGACTATTTAATTATTATATAGAAAGAAAGAAGAAATAAATAAATGATAATTTTAAAATATAATGTTATTTAAATAAACGCACATAGATGACTTTTCTAAATGAAGTGTCATGTATAGGTTCACATAGATGACGTTTCTAAATGAACCATCATGTATAGATGCACATAGATGACAGTTTTTGAATAAACTGTCATGTTTACAATATGTGCGCACATAGATGACGTTTTCCCTAAAAAACCGTCATCTATAAAGTGTCATCTATGTGCATTTTTGTAGTAGTGTATGTTGCGTGTATTTTTTTTTAATAATTTAATAATATTTTTCTATGAGCTAAATACTACCTTTATTTAGTAAATGTACATACCATGTTTTGATAATTCGATTTTTATTTATAAAAAAATCAAATAATATTAGACAGATAATTAAAAAACAAAATCAAAACTCAATAGACGAGAATCCGCAATTCTATTTTCATTAACATTCAACAACAAGATTAATGTACAGTTACAGCAATGTACTGCCGATTAAGTGCAAAAGCATATATATGTTACAAAAAAGTCAATATTCATAATAATTCACTATTTTCTTTAAAAAAAATCTATCGTTCAATTGTCAACTGAGCTGAGTTGGCCGAATCTGTTCAGACCGAGCGAATAATAACAAAGCAACGTATAAGCCACTACCCCCCTTTGGTATGGCGTAGTCTTCTTCGTGAGCTCCATTATAAATTACGTGAGCTTCATTCAGGCATAGTGAGCCCTATAGACCATAGACTTTTCTTAGCGTCCTATAAATAATAATTTTTTATTTGATACTCCCTTCGTCTCTTATATTATTGCATAATTTTTTTAACGTTCTTCATCTTATTATATTTTTCCTTCTAAAACTCTACATCACCGTTATATCTGTATATTTTATTTTTCCCATCACCATCTATCCTCTATAAAAGTGAGCATCTTTTACTACAACTAACAACACAACAAACATTCATCTACCAATTTTTAAATTCCGTGCCATTCCAAAATGTTTTATATGATAAAGAGATGAAGGAATATTTCTTACCCACCAAATAATTTTGTTTCCCAAAATTTTCCTAATTACCGAAGTTCAGCCGCAGTTTCAGTTTGTCGTGATTATATCCCTTTAATCATACGTAAGAAAGGCATAATAATGAAAATTTTCCGAAAATTGATTCATTTGAACAAGATTTGCTACAACAACAACAACTTCAAAATTGATGAAAGAAAATAAGTTTTAATAAATTGCTTTATTAAGTTAAAGGCTAATGAAAGTAATAGTTTATGCTTTGAATTATAAACTAAAGTTAAAATGAACCGGTGAAAAATATTTTTTTCTACTTTGGGATGGAACACGAATATTGTAAAATTCAATAAATGAAAATCTCACTCGATAATAAGAAATGACGGGACTACACGATTCTGCTCCAAATATCCGAATTGATGAACTCAAAATATTTCTTCAAATCATTAAAGGCTAATAATGAAATTATGTCTTGAAATTCCGGATGACATACATTTTATGCTTGGAATTTTGAATTATTGTTAAAATGTTACTTTAAGATAGTGTACACGTTATGGTGCTGAATTTCTATCACTAGTTACAAATTCATCACGACATAAATGGTACACCTTCCATACTTAGCAATATGGTTCAAATGTCACATCTTCAAAATTTTATGATGATAATATATAATAATATAAAAATGACCTTATTAGAGCATCAACATTAGAGACCACGAGACCGACGGTTGTTGTGTGAAAAGTATGCTACCTAGAAGGTTGTTGAGAAGTGATGCATTAGAGACCTGTTGACTAGGAGTTTGCTGATAACTGTTGCATTAAAAATTTGATGACTATGAGGTTTGTTGTTTATTATTTTAATGATGACTGGAACGTGCTGACTGGACATTTTAGTTTTTTTTTTTGTTTTTTTTAATTGTGTTTAAATGTAATTTTTTCGTCGTTTGAATACATGATTTGAAAAAAAATTAAATTGTATTATACCTTTGGAAAATTAAAATACAACAATTTCAAAATATTTTAAGAAAAGCTTAAAAAATGATTAATGATTACAAATAAAAAAAAAAACTAAGATTTCGCCTTCTTGACAAGTTTCTTGAGGAGTAACTACACGTATGTATGATGACTGGAACATGCTGACTGAATTTTTTTTTTTTTTTTTTTTGTAATTGTGTTTCAATTTAATTTTTTCGTCGTTTGAATACATTATTTGAAAAAAAAAAAAAAAAATTGTATCGTACCGTTGGAAAATTAAAATACAATAATTTCAAAATATTTTAAGAAAAGCTTAAACAATTGATTAATGATTAAAAAAAAAAAAAAAAAAAAAAAAAAAACTAAGATTTCGCCTTCTTGACAAGTTTATCGAGGAGTAACTACACGTATGTATGATGACTGGAACATGCTGACTGGACCTTTTAGTTTTTTTTTTCAATTGTGTTTCAATTTAATTTTTTCGTCGTTTGAATACATGATTTGAAAAAAAAAAAAAAATTGTATTGTACCTTTGGAAATTAAAATACAATAATTTCAAAATATTTTAAGAAAGCTTTAAAAAATGATTAATGATTACAAATATAAAAAAAATAAGATTTCGCCTTCTTGACAAGTTTCTTGAGGAGTAACTACACGTATGTATGGTGCAGTTCTTTCTGCTCGAGTGTCATTCCGGACGTATCCTTAATGATTATATCATAATTGGAATGATATGATGGGGACGATGGTGGAGGATTTAGAAATGCTTCTTGCATTTTCTGGAGCATGTCAATGGCAATGAAACTCGTTAGGCCTACCTTCGCCTTTCCTCTCGCCCTTGCTTTCGCCAACATCACTCCTCCGGGTCGTTCCCTTCGTGAGGCTATCTCATCCTCGTCGGTGAATCTTTGACTGGAGGGGGTTGAGTAGCTTCCGGTGATGATATTTTTGCATCTCTCGGTTGCATTGGGGGCTGCCATAACGGCTACAAACTTAGAAGTTACTCGTACCCTTTTCCAAGTCTTGTAATGTCGGAAGGCTTATGCATCTGCACATTGATATGATTACAGCGCTTCGAGTAATATGTCTTGTTGAGATTTGTCTACTTTCGCTATTCTTCTCGGCTTTCTGATAAAGCGACTCGAACATCTTCACCTCTTTCATAACTCGAACATCTTCACCTCTTTCATAACTCGACCCCAATGATAGCGAAGTAGTTCCCCTTTGTTGATGTTAATATGCCTTGAATCACTTTGCCCCTTCGCCGAGCTAGCCCGTCTGGTGTACTCTACTTAAATAGAAATAGGGCACAAACTCTGTAATCTGTAAGCCTTCATAATACAATATGTTCTCTGTTTCCTGCCCGTGGACGTAGCAAACACAACGTTGTTGAACCACGTAAATCTGTGTCCTTTTACGTTTTATGTTTGTTCGATTACGCAATTATCCTATTTAGTCACAACAGTTGAGTTAGAGATCGTGAGGCTTCTTTACATTTTACAGTGCCTCAATTCGGCCCCACATATTGTCCCCAGTTTGGTTTCTTTCCGCGATTGGATCTTCAGATGTATCGACCCAAATTTTGACGAGAATCAAAGTCCCTTATTCTTTATACATGACGGGGGCTCGATCCATCTTCAATGTCAATTGATTGTCTTCCTCCGCCTCGGGCTTGCCCTCTACCCCAGCCTCGTCCAACTGTTCGTCGTCCGCCACTGCCTGTTGACGAAAGGTCCATCTCGAGCTCGTCGTCATCGCCTAAATTCACCGTTGGGATTGATTTTTTTTTATTCTTTGAAAAGCCCAAGATAGAGACCGAGTTGATGAATGCGGCACTAGTGGAGTGTATGCTAGAAATTGAGGCACCAGCGGAGAGTATGCCGATTGAAATTAGACGGCCGGGGAAAATTGAGAAAAGCCTGGATAAATATATCCGAGTGAAGGCAAAATAGGATATTGATATGCCAGAATTGGACGGAATGGATATGCCTCCATAGACAATTGTTCACTACCAGGCGGTAGAAATTGAGGATATGCTTCGGACGGAAAAAACCCTCTAGGGTTAGAGGGTATTGGTGTATGAATTGGAACCGTATTTGGGGGATAATTTGGATTTTTGGAGCTTAGGTCACTAGAGAACCACTGTTAAATGAACTCATTACTATCACATGTTTGAGAATAATGAGAACTGATGAAGAAATGGAGAATTTCTATATAATAAATGAGGAACGTGGTGAAGGGGGATATTATTTATAGGGACAAAAATCAAATAATTAAAAAAAAAAATCAAATAGGTGACCGCGTGAAAACATGGCGGCCAATCAAGTACCGCCACGTGACAAATTCAAGTAATTAAAAAAGTAAAGCTATCCGCATCATCACGTAGCTGTTAATCAAGGACTGCCACGTGGCGATCACATTTATACTTAGCAGGGGCGCGTAGAAAACTGAGGGAGAAACCACCAGTTGCCACATTGGAAGTTGCATCAACAATCGACAGTCAACTACTTACGTGGCAGCACTACATGGGCAGCCACACAGCGGCCGACCGCGAGCAACGGTTGTTGCTGCTGATAATTAGTCATATTATTAACCATGTAGTAATCATACTATAATTGTAATCTTAGTATTTAAGGGTTATAAATTGGAGTTTTATCCCCAATTTAGACAAGGAGAAGGAGGAAATGATTTCACGTCACAAAATGTCATGGCCACTATCTATATACTAATAGCAGCACCGGGCTGCCGTATATAGTAAGTCTTATATTCTATAAATAGTAACTTTTATTTTGTATTATTTTTAATATTAACTTTTTTTGAAACAAATGTATCGATGATGATCGTATTGCAAATTATTAATTTCTTTCATTTTTTTTATTTTTTTTTTGTCAATAACTTAATTGTTCTTTTAAAATTGAAATTATTATTTTTATTTATATAATGCAATATCTAAAGAGAAAATATACCCCCTTGTCTAACTAGCTTAAGAGAAAGTAATACTTGTTCAAAACTTAAAAAAACTTAAAATCTATCTAAATTTCACTTGAGTGGACAAAAATACCCCCCTAACAACTATTTCACTTTTTGACATTTTTGAAAACACTTGTACCACTCTTCTTTCTTCCTTCTTCTTTCACCAAAACAGCAGCAATCGGACCTTTCCATCTTCTCCACTTCTCGTCGGCCGGCGCACGGCGAAGTCTTCCTCACTTGCTGTCAACGTCGGACTTTATCTGGCTACCCATCTTTCTTCCTTCTTCTTTCACCAAAACAGCAGCAATCGGACCTTTCCATCTTCTCCACTTCTCGTCGGCCGGCGCACGGCGAAGTCTTCCTCACTTGCTGTCAACGTCGAACTTTATCCGGCTACCCTGTTTTTTCCGGTAGGTGTTGTCAACGCATACTCTTTGTTATCGTCTTCCTCACTTGCTGTCAACGCCTACTCACTTGCTGTCAACGTCTTCCTCAATCTTTGTTTTTCCGGTAATGCACGGCGAAACTCTTCGCCATAGATTCAGAGAATGACGTAAGGCACAGTTTGTCCGACGAATTCAGTGTTTTGATCGAGCTTCTTTATTCAGCTGACAACGACGTAAGGGAGTTGTATGGGTTTATATGTGGCGGAGATCTTTTTTTTTTTTTTTTTTTTTTTTTTTTTTTTTTTTCCGGTCGTAGCCATCTTTTTCCGTTGAGTTCATGTTGCAGTTCATCTTTCCGAACTGCTGCTTGTATTCTGCAACTTTTTCAGTTTCTGTCTAGTTGTTATGATTTGGATTTTATGTTTTACAGTTTGTAAATTTCTTGTTCTTCTGCAACTTTTCCTTTATTTATGTGAGAACGATGAATGGGGGATGTTTTCCAATCATTTTTTTTTTTTGTTTTTTGTTTTCTTGAGCAGTCTGATTTGTTTGTTTGTTTGTTTGTTTGTTTGTTTGTTTGTTTGTTTGTTTTTTTTTTTTTTTTTTTTTTTTTTTTTTTTGTGTCGTAGGAATCTAACTGTACGAACCAGAATAATAACTCCATAACATTTACTGTGTAATAAATGTATAAAATCGTACTGTATGTAAATTCTATTCATGTCCCTTACATCTCCATCGGATTTTAGAATACGAATTAGATTCTAACCTTTATAGTGTACATCAAAATCTGAAAAACTCTATATAGCATTCGGTTTACAGTTAGAATTCATATATTTATTAATAATTTTCTCAAATTAGGTAGAACGGGTATTACATTGTACATTCACTTGGTTAGAAATGTATGTATTCAGTATGTACTAGCTGTCCCTTTTTTTAGCTATAGTTAGAATTCATCATTTTCTTATTTAATTACCATATCTTGCAGCTGATTTTTTAAAACATATCTAATATATAATCGGTGGATAGTTAGAATTCATATATTTTTTTACTAATTATCCCACGGTTATTACATTGCACATTCAATTGGTTAGAATTGTATGTATTCAGTATGTAATATCCCTTCCTTTTTGTAGTGACAGTTAGAATTCAGTAGTTTATTACTTAATTACATACATTTCAGATGTTCAGTAATTTCTTACTCTAATATTTGTTCACAATCTTATCATTTTATGCAGCAAAATGAGCACTGCTTTAATCATTGTTCATGGCGGTGTGTGGTGTAATGGTATATATACTGGGGGAACAAAAGATTATATACCAATTCCTACTGCTGGCTTTAGTTACGAATATTTAGTAGAGAAGCTTGGAGATCGTTTGGATAAGGACACTAGTAGATTCTCTTTTCTCATCTTAGCTTTAGTTGAAGTGGATGAAGGTGAGACCATCAAGATGAAAGTTACCAACAACTTTGAATGGGCTACATTGATGGACATGACAAAATATCCCACTCTCTATGTTAATGCTGTCCCCTTACCTTGCACAAGAGAAATTGTTGTTGTGTAACAGACCTCCTTGCCTAATTGCAATATCCCACTCTCTATTACGGGGACCAACAACAGATTGGATCATATATTTAATGCAGCTCAACATTGTTTGAAAGAGCTCGACGAATCTCCTATTTGTGCAGAACCCATTACGACAGGTCAAATTGAATTTGGATCCATCTTCATGAATAAAGATTCGATGATATGTGATGTGCATGCTTATCATTTGAAAAAGTTTGCCGAGTTCCGTACTGTTATATCAAATAAAGATAGATTCCATATACAATGCAAGTTCGAATTAACTTGTGTGTTCTGCCTTAAGAGCAAAGCAGTTGGTTCATCTTGGAGAATTTACAATCTCGTAGAGCATTCATGCGTGTCAGATTTGAGAGTGGCTTCGGAGCCGACTGCTTCGTCAAGAGCGGTTGCTGAGTATGTTCTCCCTGCCATGGGCGAGGATGGATTTGTTGTTAGGCCACGCGACATACAAAGTCAGTTTTTAAGAGAATTTGGCGTAAGATTGAAATATCCAACTGCCCTAGCAGGAAGGAATCGAGCTCTGAAAGCTATGTATGGAGATCATCACAAGTCATTCCAGGTTAGAATTATGTACAAAGCCTCATTTTTTAATAGGTAAGTTAGAATTACAAAGATTCTTACCGTAGTTATCATTAGTAAAGTTAGTTACAGTGTATTTATCACTATGCATATGCAATATAACTTGTTAATTCTCACTATACGATCAGAATATATTAAATTCTCACTATACATGTCCTGATTGCATAGATTTTTTTTTTTTTTTCTTCAGATGGTTGCTAATTATTTGCACATGCTACAAGAAACATCTCCTGGTTCTGTTGTCGACTTACAGACGGATGAGTAAAATACTTTTCAGTACTGCTTTTTTGCATTAGATGCAGCTATAAGAGGATTTCGGTACTGTCGTCTGGTGCTAGTAATTGACGCAACTCATTTGAAGGGAACGTACAGGGGTGTTATGTTTTGTGCTTCTACTAAGGATGGTAATAATCAAATTGTTCCTTTGGCATTTGGCATAGGCGACAAAGAGAATGACATGTCATGGACTTGGTTCTTGACTCATGTACGGGATAGTTTCGGAATTCCAGATAATCTTTTGATTGTATTAGACCAGCATATCAGCATCCGTAACGCTATAAATTTTGTATTCCCAGGTACGTATCTATAACATATATTAGAAATTACACAATTCTTACGTTCCAGTATATAATATACAAGTCAATTCTAACAACAGAATGTTATCCATATATAGGCACTGCTCACGGTTTGTGTACATATCACATCCAGGGAAACCTCCGAAACTTTGGGGATAGTATTATCGAGATCTTTCAACTTGCTGCGAATGCATACAAGGAAGCTGATTTCAATGAGCACATGAAAAACCTAGAAATATCAGCACCCGGTGCTTACTCAAAGCTGATGGCTACTGACCCGAAGAAATGGGCCAGGTGCAAATGTCCTATTAGACGTTATGCGGAAGGCACGTCGAATGCCGTTGAGTCATTAAATTCGAGGTTGAGATGGGGTAGGAAATTGCCGATAACGTCCTTACTGGAGTATGCACGAAATCTGATGCAATCGTGGTTTTATCAGCGTCGGACCAAATCCGACGCTTGCGATAAAGAGTTTGCAGAATATGCCGAAGCAAGAATGTCAAATGTTATTGCCAAAGCAAACTCATTGAAGGTGCAGCCCATATCTAATGTCATATTCAACATAATACATGGTACGACAAATAATATTGTTGATTTAAGTAAGAGGGAATGTACTTGTAAAGTATTTCAAATGGATCTTTTCCCATGTTCACATGCAGCAGCAGCAATCAGGTATGTCTTCTAACTTCTGAAGGTTAGAATCTAAAACATTTCTTACCTTCGTATATACATTTATAGGTAATAAATTCATTTTTCTTCGTAGGTATCGTAATGAAAACCCCTTGTCATATGTACATTCACACTATTCTACTCAAACATGGAGATCTACTTATTCATCGTTGATCATGCCTGTGCCTGCCCTCTGTGATTGGCATACCCCTGATGACATTGCGAATCGGATGGTCGAGACTCCAACAAATCCTAAGCAAGCTGGAAGGCCAAAGACAATCCGTATACCATCTGGAGCCCCTCCAAGTCAAAAAACCAGTATGTCATGTACAAGATGCAAACAGGTGGGACATTATGCCAATGTGTGCAATGTACGTATAGACGTCCCTGCTGTAGATGTTGAGGGTTGCACCAATCAAATCAAGAAACGACGTCGGCAAACTAAGAAATGCGGAATTTGCGGTGTTCAAGGACATACACGACAATCATGTAAAGACCCGCGTAGGTTTGACTGACTTCAATGGATGCTTTGGTTTTCCAATTTTTTTTGTTTTGTAAAAAACACATATCAGTATGCTTTCATTTTTTGGCTGGTACGATTGTTTAGTACCATTTTGGTTCCCCTCTGACATTTTCGTCTATTTTGAAATAGTGATATGCATTTTAATTTGTCAATTTTTCTTGGTTAGAATATTTATTTTTTTTGCCGATATGCATTCAATTTGAATGTTATAATCTCATATCAATAGTTAGAGTTTTTTACATTCTAACCCATTATCGTGGCATTCCTTTCAGGTTTAGTCTATCCGTTAGAAATATCAACATTCTGACGTTACAATCGCATATCCAAAAGTTAGAATTTAGTATATTCTAACCTGTTTCGTGGCATTCCCAATAGGTTTAGTCTACACGTTAGGAATACCAATTTTCCAACGTTACAATCGCATATCTGAAGTTAGAATGTTAAATATTCTAACCTCTGACGTGGGATTCCAACAGGTTAAGTAAACATGTTAGAAATACCATATTTATAACGTTATAATCTCATATCCAAGGTTAGAATTTGGTATATTCTAACCTATAACGTTATAATCTCATATCCAAGGTTCATTCTACCTGTTAGAAATACCAATTTTCCAACGTTATAATATTAAATCCAAGGTAAGAATTTCCGATATTCTAACCTTTGTCGTTGCATTCCCAACAGGTTCATTCCACCTGTTAGAAATGCCAATTTTCTAACGTTATGATCGCATAACAAAGTTAGAATGTTTTTATATTCTAACTTGTTTTCGTGGCATTCCCAACAGGTTTAGTCCACCGGTTAGAAATACAAATTTTCCAACGTTGCAATCGCATATTAAAGGTTAGAATGTCGCATATTCTAACCTTTGACGTGGGATTCCGACAGGTTAAGTAAACCTGTTAGAAATACCATTTTATAATGTTGTAATCTCATAGCAAAGGTTTGAATTTTGTATATTCTAACCTTTGACGTGGCAATCACAACAAGTTCATCCCACCTGTTAGAAATACCAATTTTCCAACGTTAGAATCGCATAACAAAGGTTAGAATGTTTTATATTCTAATCTTTTGACTTGGCATTCCATACAAGTTCATTCCACCTGTTAGAAATACCAATTTTCCAACGTTACAATCGCATAACAAAGGTTAGAATGTTTTATATTCTAACATTTGACGTGGCATTCCCAACAGGTTCATTCCACCTGTTAGAAATACCAATTTTCGAACGTTACAATCGCATAACAAAGGTTAGAATGTTTTATATTCTAACCTTTGACGTGGCAATCACAACAGGTTCATCCCACCTGTTAGAATACATATTTTCCAACGTTATAATCGCATAACAAAGGTTCATTCTACCTGTTAGAAATACCAATTTTCCAACGTTATAATATTAAATCCAAGGTAAGAATTTCCGATATTCTATCCTTTGTCGTTGCATTCCCAACAGGTTCATTCCACCTATTAGAAATACCAATTTTCTAACGTTATGATCGCATAACAAAGGTTAGATTCTAACCTATTTCGTGGCATTCCCAACAGGTTTAGTCCACCCGTTAGAAATACCAATTTTCCAACGTTGCAATCGCATATTAAAGGTTAGAATGTCGCATATTCTAACCTTTGACGTGGGATTCCGACATGTTAAGTAAACCTGTTAGAAATACCATTTTATAAAGTTGTAATCTCATAGCAAAGGTTAGAATTTTGTATATTCTAACCTTTGACGTGGCATTTCCCAACAGGTTCATTCCACCTGTTAGAAATACCAATTTTCTAACGTTACAATCGCATAACAAAGGTTAGAATGTTTTATATTCTAACCTTTGACGTGGCAATCACTAGGGGTGAAAACGGATTGGATATTTCCCGACCGATCCGGAACCGGATCCGGTCGGTAACGAATTCGGTATAAAAAAACAGTATCCGGACGGATACGGATTCGGATACGGATACTTAAGTTCGGATATCGGATCGGATTCGGATTACATAGTATCCGACCGTATCCGAGTTTTACCGTATTTTATCGGATAATATCCGGATAATTAATTCGGATATCCGAATATTTATTTTTTAATAATTTATATAAAATTAATATTTTAGAACTTCTTCCTCCAATCTCGATCATTTAAGCTAATTGGGCGTTTATTTTAATTAAATTAACCCTACCCGATTCCAATCTCGTTCTTCCTTCTTCCCACCCCTCCGCCGTCTCTGCCGCCGCCGTGAGCAACCGCCTCTCGGCCTCCACGTCTCTCCCTCCCCTCACCGTCTCTCCGCCTCAGTCCCTTTCCCACTCGGTCGCCGCTATCAAAGCTCTTCACCCTCTCTCCCTTGCCGTTCGGCGCCATCGGCAACCTCATCCCCCATCGGCTTCTCTTCCTTTATTCCTCAGATCCAGCGCCGCCTTCATCCCATCTCTCTCAAAATTCCCTAATTCAAAACCCCAAATCCATCCCCAAATCCATACCTGCCTCTCCCTCTCCCTCACGTCCTCTACTCTCTACTGCGACGGCGTCGACGACAAACACGACGGTGACGGTGATGGTGCCGGTCGACGGAGGTGACAGCGACAGAGAAGTGGGCGAATGTGAGCCGATGATTAGAAACTTAAAAATAGTTTCCAAAATAAATAAATATAATAACTTAATTAAATGTTAGCATTTTTATTAAAGTAATAGTAGTAATTTCATATACTTAATACGTGAAACTCAATAATAAGTATTAAGAAAAATAAAAGATTAAAAGTTATTCGGCAGCCGTGTTTTTATCTTCTTCGCGTTTTCACCTTCAATTCTTAGATGGAGTTGTTTTTTGTAGTACTATATTTGTAATTTATTAAAGGGAAAAACCATATTTAATAAGAATATATGAAATGCAGTATTACGTACACAGGTTTTTATTTTTTAAATGTATTTCAATCATATATATCTAGATTATGAAAGACGCTATCCGATTATATTTATTCGAATCCGGTTCGAATTCGTACCGTATCCGTTCCGTATTCGTATACTGAATATTCCGAATTCGTATCCGAATCCGGCTTTTCCGTATCCGATTCCGTATTCGAGAAAAAAATATGGTATAGGATACGGTATGATCAATATCCGTCCGTATCCGATCCGTTTTCATCCCTAGCAATCACAACAGGTTCATCCCACCTGTTAGAAATACCAATTTTCCAACGTTATAATCGCATAACAAAGGTTAGAATGTTTTATATTCTAATCTTTTGACGTGACAATCACAACAGGTTCATTCCACCTGTTAGAAATACCAATTTTCCAACATTATAATATCACCTTTCCAACGTTATAATATTAACTCCAAAGTTAGAATTTTGGATATTCTAACCTTTGTCGTTGCATTCCCAACAGGTTCATTCCACCTGTTAGAAATACAATTTTTCTAACGTTATAATCGCATTACAAAGGTTAGAATGTTTTTTATTCTAACCTATTTCGTGGCAATCACAACAGGTTCATTCAACCTGTTAGAAATACCATCTTTGATACGTTATAATCTCATATCAAAGGTTAGAATTTTGTAAATTCTAACCTTTGTCTTTGCATTCCCAACAGGTTCATTTCACCTGGATTGTAAATTCTAACCTTTGTCGTTGCATTCCCAACATGTTCATTTCACCTGTTACAAATACCAACTTCCTTAAGTTATAATCTCATAACAAAGGTTAGAATTTAGAATATTATAACCTTCTAACCAGTTAGAAATACCAACATTCTGACGTTATAACCAGTACATGCATTAATATAGTAAGAAATAATTCTAATGAGTAATGACTTTAAATCAACAATGTGCATCATAACTGATTTAGGGATGTACTAAATTACACGGTTATCATTGTTTTACAAAAGCTTTACAAAATACAAAACATAATTGATGATGCACATACATTTTTACATACATTACCACATTTACAAAAAAACGGACATGCGCTCACTGGATTGTTCGCAGAGACGCGTCAATGTTTGTTATCCCCAAAAAAAATGTTTTTGATTTACCAACACATGGTACTAAAACAGCCTCGTTGCATCACGACACGTTCCTTCCACCAGCTGCTGCAAAGGAACTGGTTCAGTGCTGTTGTAGAAGATTGCTCGTGCAATATGTTCTCTGTATGCCTTCATTTCTTCATTGTTCCTTAGCATGTGTGGTGACTCTGGCCCTCTTGCTAACATTTTTTCCACGTACCTTAGGCAGTATAGGGCAGAATCTTCTTTGTTCTTCTTTGCACGCCATGTATCACTTTCTGGGGCTGTATACATTTTTATTAAGATTAGTTAGAATTTAAAATATTCTAACTACACAGAATTAACTTATTACCAGGCGGAGGAGCAAATATAATTTCCCACTGGCTGTATTGCGGGGTTCTTATATTACGCTTCTGAAAACCTCCGATCTCCTTCATCAATTGTGGCACGACGCGTGCCATCGGTAAGAAATGGTTTAGCCTCTTCTTAACGTCCTTATCCTCGAATTCTAAAGTCCGAGGATCGTGTATCACCAACGGTTGATTGCTGAAGTTTATTTCAACAGTGGCCCATTCCTCGTCAAAGTAGCACACAACTATTACCTATTTTTGGATAACATACTAAGTATTTAGTTTCCTCTCAGATTAATGAACACTGTATAGTCAGAAATGATTAGATTCTCACTAACTCACATTCTCAAAATCAGTCCACTCTCTTACGTGATCCCCCCATGGTGGGTATGTTCCGTTTGCAAAAGCAACTAGTTTTTCCATTTCTTCGGCAGGTATAACCTCTTCCACACTGGGGTCAAAAGAATCATAATCAAACCCACCCTTTTCCAGTTTCTTACCTTTGTGCAGTTCCTCAAAAATCCATTCCGACTCACACTAAAACAATCAAAATAGGAAACAACAATTAGGATGTGAGTCAAGCCCAAAAATTAAAGTAAGGAAGTTAGAATTTAAATTATTTAATCACTTACCATAAAAAAGCAACAAGTAATCCCCACGTTGCGGTCGAGATGTGTGAATCCAGCTAGAACCGGATTTGAAACTAGCACTCCCAGGTAAGAATTTACATGGTCTTCCATTAGGTTACTCTTCTCTTGTTTAATGGCCCGGAAGAACTCCTTGCCCACGTCAAGTGGCAATCCTACGTTGCGTCTGTTACACCCAATTTGAAAGTAATTAAATCCCGTTTGTGAAATGTTTACATGAGAAATGATTCTAATTTAAAAATTCCCCATACTTACGTCGCTTTCCCTTTTTTCATAAACGCCTTGAAGTCATCCGGCTTTGGCCGTTTGTCTTCCCTCAAGAACGGGCTGCGGACGGCTCTTGATGGTTGGATTAACCTCACCGGTCGTAACGAAACGTGTGTTCTCTGGACATCATCCAAAGGTCCAATTCTAGTCAGGATTGATAGGGTATCAAAGACCCGGTTGATCTGAGTGTCCGAGAAGCCGTCATCAAATTCGTCCAAGCCCTTTTTTCGGAGTATTAAAATGTTATTTAGTAATTTATGTCACATATAAGTAGATTCTAACACATTAAGTAAGATTTTAAGTAGATTCTAACACATTAAGTAAGATTTTAAGTAGATTCTAACACATTAAGTAAGATATAAGGTATATTCTAACAGATAAAATAAAAAAAAAAATAAAAAACATAGTTATATGACTACAAATTTTTAAGATTTCTATAAGATTGTCCTGTAGGATTTGCCTTTTTAAGATTTTATATAAAGGCTCTAAATTGAGAATAGAGCCTTTATGCAATGTTTGTGTTGCCCATCACCGGTGCGAATGGTTAGAAGTAATACTTCGCACCATTGGCACACCACAACCGAAAAGATGGGATTTAAAGGTAATACTTTTTTACATTACTATTGTAAAAAAGCATTACCCTTTTAATGACAAGGTACGAAGTACTATCGTTCTAACCGTCGATCATCGGATTTTAAAACAAGCAACATAAACATTACAATATTGTCCATTCGAAAACATTACAATGCAAGGAAATATGAAAATACTTAGTCCAAATTCAGACAAGCAATAAAACAAATGCGAAAATTGGAAATTGTTTCAACCGATGCAATGAAAATCAAATTTTTTTTTTTTATACCTGCCCACCATCTCCCGGGTTTGCTGGTGGGGTCGATGTATGTGTTTCCGCTGGTGCTGCCGTGGTCCCCTCTGTTGCTGTTGGTGGCGTTGCTGTTGGTGCTGTTGTTTTTGCTGCCTGTGCTGTCGCTGCTGCCGATGCTGCTGGTATCTCAGTTGATGCCGCTGCTGTAGATGTTCCTGCGGCTGCTGTTGCTGCTTGAACTGTGGATTTCCCACTCACCGGCACCAACTCCTCCACTTGCGATGCATTGAAATTCACACCCAAGGAGAACAGGGAATTGCCAGGGGATTCCAATGCGCCCGTTGGAATTGTTGTGCTTTCCTCAACGGCAACAACTTTCGGTGTTGCTGGAGTACTAATCACAGTTTTATCAGACACTTGAGATTTCTCAAGGGGCGTAGAGGGCACTGTATTTTGAGTGTCCGCCATTGGATCCAAAGTTCCAAGCGTGTCTGTGGCGGATCTCTCCAGCAGTAGATTCGTTACTTTATCAGCCATATCCTCCAGCAGATTCTTATGGTACTCAGCCAGCATTGCTTTGAGTGTATTATGGTGGTAATCTTCCAACATTGCCTTCATGGCGGCCTGGTTTTCGGCGACAGCAGCTCCAGCAGCGGCATCGATAAGGACGCTTGAGCTTATGGCTATTTGTGGTCCAGATGCCTCTGCCACTGCAATATTGTCTTCATCATCTTCCTCTTCTGCCTTCCCCTTTCTTTTCATGCTATCAGTTGGATCGTACTGGAAAGCGAACGGATGCGGGGTTGGATCCAACTCCAGTGACTTCCAGAAGGGGGAAACCTCCTCGTCACTACGCGGCTTCAGCATCCGCAACACCCTCTGTGACAAGTTAGAAACAATGTTGAACATATAAGAATTCCTAAGTTTCTAACCACATAATGTAAGAATTGTAAAGTTTCTTATAAGACAAATTATCAACAAGTTCGAAATAGCACACATAGAATTGAGATCATTTGTAGACAAATAATCCAGTAAGTACTTTATTATAGTAGCAAATATTAACTATTTAAGCATACATTTTTTTTCCTAAGGCTGTACATAAGAGAATATTAAATTCTAACTTGTCATCTATCATTTATAACTTAAACAAAAAATGCATAACGAGTTTCAAGTGGTAATTGAGTAATTATTGCACTAAAACAATAGTGCAATAATTAGAATTAATCACAATTCTAACGAGGTCAGAAAGACAGCATATATTTTTTCTAACAGGTGTTGTAAGAAAACAATAAATTCTAACCTTCTTGATCTGCTTGTCAGTTGGCCATACCCTTGAAGTTGTATAAGAATACTCCATAAACCTCGGGATTTGGTGTTCATCCCTTTTCAAGCCAATGGCCTCCCCGAAAGCGGGTATGGCCTCGAATATCCAAGCCTACGTACATCATACCAAATAATATTTACGTACAAATATATGGCAAAATATATATTGAAAACAAAATGCAAAGAAGAGTGTTTACTTACAGAGAAAGCAACAGTGTTCCCCTTGAAGTTGATGTTTAGCGTTCCTTCTTGCTTTGTTTTGGTTGTGATCCCCTTGATTGTATCCAGCAAAACTTGGAATGAAATGCTTCCCCACGGGAAGTTTTCCCACTCTTCTTCGTTCTCCAGTAGCACCCACATCCATGTGGGAATTTTCTTCTTGCACCCATCGACTCCGAAAACGAACCCTAAGCACAACAACAGCTTACAAATCTTTACCCAGTCATCAGGCGTTGCCTTCACCGATTTCCCATCAACCATAAACTTCTTGGCATTGGCCGCTGTTCGGAGTTTTGACAACGTCGTGTCTGGATTCTCACCGAACAATCGTGAGAATGTTGAATTGGGTGGAATGTCGTGTACTGTGTAAGGGTTGAAGTTTGCCGGGCCAAACTTCAACCCACTCACTAGAGCATATTCTTCTCTTGAGAACCGCACGACCCGCCGGCCAATTTTGAAGTAAAGGGCTGTTTCGTCAATGACGGGGTCTGGTATGACCTGATGGCAGAGCACATAGTGTAGCATGTTAACATTTCTTGTAGCGTTGTTGTCCAGCCGTGTAAACTCTCCCATTGCAGAGTATCTGACTTTTTCAGCTTCTGGGTGTTTCAGGCCTTTAAGAAGTTCATTCACTTCACCACATAGTCCTTCATACCCGCCCGGTATGATTTTCTTTTTGGCTTGCTTGAGCTGTCCCAGCCTAACAAATTTCCATTGAACCTGCAAATAAAGTGTTTATAAATTATAACACACAATGTTAGCAATTAACAAATTCTAACTCAACTTTAACAAATTATAACATAAACTATAACAAATTCCCACTCAACTATTATAAATTCTAATGCATGCTCACTAAAAATAATCAGTTCTTACTTCACAGTCCAATTTATCACTCACAATTTATTATTTCTCACTCAAAATTTATCATTTCTCATCAAAGTCCTGATCTGAAACAATTCTAACTACTTCAATTTAAACACAAACAAGAAATTAACAAAACATTTATAACCCATAATTTATCACCTAAATTATAACAAATTCTCACTCAACTATAAAAAATTGTAATGAATTCTCACTAGAACTAATAAGTTCTTACTTCACAGTCCAATTATCACCCACAATTTATCATTTCTCATCAAATCCCAGTTAGAAATTTAATTTTTCTCACCAATTAAATGTCCATTTTTTAAAAAAAGTGGTTAGAAATTAACAACATTTCACTAAAAAACAACCCACCACAACTGACAAGCAAGAATACAAACAGATCTTAATGAAAAATCAAACAACTGATGAATTCTAACCAATAAGATAATGTTCTAACTAAATGATGTATTTATTCAACCCATATTTCACCTTTGATTTCTAAAATAACAACATGAATAATGGATTCTAACTAACAAATGCGAACGAAAAAGGGTTTGATTCATTCAAACTTAAACTACATATCAAGTTTCATACAAAATGCAATCCAAAAAACCAGATATTAACAATATCTCACCTTTTTTACGAGTTAGAATGTAGTCTGGTTTCTCACTCAAAAAAAAACCCACCCTCTGCTTTAACAATTCAAAAACCCAGATATGTAACTAATGTAGATCTGGTTTTTGCCAAAATTCTAACTACCTTAATTTAAACCCAAACAAAAAATTAACAAAACATTGATAACTTAATCCCAAACTCAGATCTGTGTTTTAACAAAAACAAAATACAGGAAAAATTACAGGAAAAACCCTATTTTACCTCTTTTGTGGTGAATGGATAACCGGAGGGCCTATCCTCTTTCTGTTTTTCGGCATCAGTTTTGCTGCCGGACTCTTCTCCGGCTTCCGCAGGAATTTCCTGTACTTCGTCGTCTTCCTCTCGAGTTTTCTGCTTCGTTGGCTTCTTCTTCTTTCCCCTATTCGTCGGGCTCGTTGGGTTTGACGGGCTTTCCTCGATTTCTGTTGCTTCGGCCTCGGGCTTCTGCTTCCGTTTGGAGCTACGCGTTCCAGTCGCCATTGTTGGTTTTCTTCGGCGGAAGTTACACAGAGAGAGAGTTTTGGGAGAGGAAGGGTAAGGGTTTTTGGGAGAGGAAGGGTTGGGAATCTGGAGAATCGGGACAGGAGATTGAGTGTGAGAGGGAAAGTGAATAGTGGTGCCCGAATTAGAAGCGGGAGTGGGAGGGAGGGGAATTGAATGCAGGTGGTAGGTTGACTTTATGACTAAGGGAATTTTGTCCACTCACATGAAAATTAGATAGATTTTGTGTATTGTTAAGTTTTGAACAAATATTCGTTTCTCTTAAGCTACTTAGATAGGATATTTTTTGCCTCATA
Organism: Thymus mandschuricus; assembly: GCA_029379335.1. Lineage (NCBI taxonomy): Eukaryota > Viridiplantae > Streptophyta > Magnoliopsida > Lamiales > Lamiaceae > Thymus > Thymus mandschuricus. The sequence goes on along the minus strand of CM057082.1, from coordinate 6,501,685 downwards.
TTTAAACTATACTAAAATGTATTGATGATATGCATTGTAAATTATTAATTTCTTTTCATTTTTTAATATTTTTTGTCTATAATTTTGTTCTTTTGAAATTGAAATTATTACTTTTATTTATATAATGCATTTTAGTAATTTTGTATTTTCTGTCATTCAATTATTTCCGTTTATGTAAACAAAACTTTATGAAATTAAAATATTACATAGAATGTAATATATCAAAAAGTAACGGCCATAAATTGACTAATTTATGTTAATATTAAATACTACAATAATATAATTGAAATTTACCCATTTAAACTTCTCCATAATGATATGACAAATCAAACACTTTTCATTAAAAATATATATTTTTTCTGTACACTAATCAAGTGCCAAAGTCACCAATGGATACGTTAGCATTGAAAATTCCCAAACTTAATTTACTTAAATAGTTTTGATTATTGCAAAATTTGCTACTTATATGCTCTTAATTATAATTTTTTATGTTTATTGATTAAATATATTATTAATTTTGACGTTTATTATATAAATTATAAATCTTCTAATGTGTAGTAATTAACCGATTGTTTTATAATAACTTTTGCATTTTATAAATTGTACTTTTTTTTTAATTATTGATTTTAGTAGATTAGCAATGGTTAATAAAATATATGAAAAGTCAACCAACTTATTTATTGGGAGATTTATGGTAATAGTAATTTGACGTTACGATAAGAAAAATTGTCGGACGTTATTTTTAAAACATCAATTGTATGTTTAGTGCTTGTTTGGTAGAAAAAGTGTGATATGTGAGTAGAATAGTAAATCATGATATCATGGTTACTATTCAAGTGCAATAACTAATCATGAGGGGGAGGTGTGATAAGATTTGAGGGTGTAACAGTGTTTTTCTACCGGGCCGATCAATAGTAACGGGCCTTCGACTTTTTAATCATGGAAACCAAACATGTGATAAAAGCATGATATCTGGTCTAAACCATGATATCACCCCTACCAAACATGCACTTAATGTGTTATACTTTCTTTCCATTTCGATAGTATTTCAAGTTTATAAAATGATTGTATCTTATTTTCTGTTTCATACTATCACTTCAGGCCAACACCTTGAATGCAAGGGGGTGTATCCATTCAATAGCATATTTGATATCCGTTCTCATATGCATGTTAATGCATGATTATGGTTGGTTTTGATAAGTGGAGGCTTTGTGAAAAATTGAGCGGCGAATGGAAAGAGTGCCAGTGAGGAATTTGTAGGAAGAAGTGGAGTATAGAAAAATGAGATATGTGATATGTTCGAAACGCTATGAAGATTAAATCCTTCTCAATTAACAATCATAATTATTTCTCAAATTCCTCTTATATACGCTCTCTTTTTAATTTTCTCACGAAATATATGTGCTCTACTTCTTACTCTACAATTTTCTTGCATGTTTTTCATTACAGGATTTGATGTTGGGTACCGCTGCATTATGCAACTATTAGAAATTACATGCCGGACAAATTAATTTTTGCACTCCCTATTTTTTCACACCGAAATGAAAGCCTCCGCCGCGGCGGGCGGTGCGAGAGAAAGGGTCGTATGGTGGCGCTGCAGAAGTTCATCGATTCCATTATTACTGTATAGATTATTGTACCTTAATTTATTTAAGTGTGTTAAAATTGTGTTTTCGTGTATGGATTTAGTTGTTCATTTTATTAATAGCTCTATGATTATAAAAAGGGCAATTTTTTTTACGATCAATGTTCATCCATTTTCTTTCTTCTTTCCTTTCTTTCTTTCTTAATATACAAAAAAAGTATAGATAATCGGTGTTATGCCAGACTCTATTTCATATTTGATCTCCTATTTTTAAAAGTCTATTTCTTAATTTTTGATCCTCTGTAAATATGTTATTCACTGATATACCCTTATTCACCATATGGAAATAAATATATTTATCCATAATTGATATCATCAATTCTATCATTTATTACATCTCTTATTTATGGAATAAACCAAGTTACTAAATAATAAATTATGGATTAATATATATGGATTTTTTAAGTTCAACGTATATAGAGAGAGAGGGAGATAGATTTTTAATTTGAGAAATTAAAACGTGTCAGAACATTATAAACCTTCATATTATAATCATTTTCGAAATGATGGAAATAAGTTATACTCTATATATATATATAGGGGTGAGATCCTGTACAAAATAGGATTATCGTAAAAAATAAAAAATGATGCATTTTATGCATATAATTATAATGCATGATGCACATAATTATAATGCACAATGCATTATAATGCATTATCTATACAATCATAATGCACCAGTTAATCTACACCGTAGATCACAGAGATCAATGGTCCAAATCATTTCTCATTTTTTACAGAACCTGTCTTTTGTATGTGATCTGTCCGCTATATATATATATATAATTAATAAATGAGAAGGACAAACTAAATTAATTTCAAAAAAATGATTCCAATAAGAAAGACACTACATAATTTGTATAAGGACGCTTGGGAGATCATAAAAATCGTAGTAATTTTCAATTAAATGTTTGGAATATTTTGTTGTGCATAGTTGTACGTAGGATATGGCTATATGTATAAATTACGACATATACTATTATATTAGATTTGATTCATATTAATAATGGACGAAATCAGCTTTTTTATTTGATTAATTATATTTAATTATGGAGTAGATAAAATTTGATTGCTATCATTATCCTAAGAAAGAAAGAGGCTATTGTTGTTACTGTATTACCTTTGTCTCGTTTCAAATAAAACATTTTATTGTATCAACTCCGTCACTTAGAAAGAGACGTAGGGAGTATATAGACTATCCATAAAAATATGGTAAAGAGGATAAAAATATGGCAACGTAGAACAATTTTGTTCCTATAACCTTATTTATATTTATTTAGGTATATTCTTAATAGATAAGGTAGTAATAATTATCTTTATATGTCTTATTAATTATATATTACATAGCTATGAATTGACAATGTGAAAATTATAATTACATATTATGGTTATTTTATTTATCGAAAACAAACAAACCAGTAATTAGTCTTTAATAGTATTAAAATGCAATTAAGAGTACAAGTATTGATAATTTATGAGAATTGAATAATATTATAATGTAAATTCAAAACATACATTTTCAAGTAAATGATAACTTTAATATATTATAAGTCAACTAATGGAGTTAATGCACATATTCTCTATACAAAAATCTCAAAAATGTTTAATTATAATATCCGAATATTGAATCAAAAGGTGACATCGTATTTAATGTAGTATTAAGTGGCATAAAATCTTTGTTGTTACTCGGTGGGAGGATTGCGCACTCCCGTTTTGCTATTTCAGTCCAACTAAGTGAAAATACAATGTGTAGTATCAAACAAGGAAGCCCGCTTGCCGAACTACACATTAGATGTAAGCTCATAATTTGGGATGAAGCGCTGATGATGCATAAACATCGTTTTGAATCTATTGATAGAACTTTAAGAGACATCATGCGATTCAAAAACTCTATAGCTTCCGGTTACCATTTGTAGGTAAAACAATAGTGTTTGGAGACGATTTCAGATAAAATTTGCCCGTCATAGCTGCTGGAAGCAAATAAGATATAGTCAATGCAAGTATCATCATACATTTGGAAAGATGTTCAAATCTTGAGGCTAAAAATAAAATATGAGGTTGTATAACATGGACTCTTTACTTGAAGCTACATAACTAGAAGAGTTTTCTAATTGGGTTGCAACTAGGGCTGCAAACGAGCCGAACCTGATCGAGTACTGGTCTGCTCGGGTTCGGCTCGTTTAGTATTTTACAGGTTTGGGCTCGGGTTCGAGTTCGATTCGAGCTTTAAATTTGGGCTCGAGCTCGGCTCGAGTTAAAAATTTTGAGTACGAATTCGGCTCGAGTTCGGCTCGTGTTCGGTCCGAATTTGAGCTCGAATTTTGCTCGTGAAAAGCTCGAGTTCGGACTCGTTTAAAAAAGCTATGATTTAAGCATATTTTATTAACATTCCATTTTTTTAACCTATAATTTTTATACATAAATGCTAAAGCTCGTTTACAGGCTCGATTAGAGATTCGATTAAGAGTTCGTGAAACAGGCTCGCGAACATGCTCGATTAATATACGATCCGAACATGTTCACGAGCAAAACGAGTCGAATACCTTACTGTTCGAGTTCGGCTCGTTAAGTTAACCGAGCTCAAAATCAGGCTCGAGTTCGGCTCGTTTGTTAACGAATTCGAGCTCGAACGAGCTTTTACCGAATCGAGCACCGAGTAAATCCCGAGTAGCTCGGCTCGTTTGCAGCCCTAGTTGCAACCATATGTGACGGGATTCTTGCAGCCCTAGTTGCAACCATATTTAAATTCTTTGAAGTGTTTAGGATTGCCTAACCATGTGTTGAATTTAAAGGCCGGTACTCCGATTATGTTGTTAAAGCACATTGGACATTCTCTTGGATTGTGCAATGACACATGTTTGATTCTTACGAAACTTGATAACCATATTGGCAGGAAGTAATGTTGGTCAGAAGGTATAGATTCTTCTCACATGGCCAACTTTATGTTGCCGTTTCATGAGTTCATAGATGGAGTGGTTTAAAAATATTGATATGCGACAAAGATAATAAAAGCAGTCCATGTACCATGAATTTCGTGTATAAGGAAGTTTTTCATAATTTGTAGATTTATAAATTTGTAATAAAATTTTCAAAATTTTTACTTATGTTATTAGATTTCATATTGCAACTTTATTTTGTTTGTCATACATTATAAAATACATAACTTTAATTTAAGTATTACAAATCTCAATAAACATTAAAAAATACTATGAAAAAGTCATATAAAATCTATACATTTAAAACCAAAAAATAATAATGTACTCATGCCGATCACAAAAAATTTAACAACATACTTAGTATACCTTACCCCGTGCGTCGCACGGGTGTGACACTAGTTAGGCCTAATATACAGACCCACGAATCAAGATGAGCCAAGTACGATTCTTGACCGAACAAATCGATCAATTCACATATTCAATAATAATGATTTTAATTAATTCAATCGTTCGATTAAAATCGATATATTATTAAGCGTCTATCAATTAGATTAAAATTCCAATATATATTGATCGTCGATTATTTAGCCGAAGTACGTATAATCCATTAAATAAAATTTGGATTATTTTATATTGATACGTGATTAATATTTTAATCATAAAAGTGTAATAATTCTAAAAATAGAAGTGTGATATAAACAATATAGTTAATTCAAGCATGTCGACTTAAGCGAAAAAATTATGAGATATATATATTGTTGGGAATTGTTAAGAACAAAGTGTTAAGGGGGAACCTATAAGGGACATTCTATTGTTTTGATTTGATCCCAAAACCCCCAAAGCGTTCTGTTCCCAAGCGACCCACTTTTTGATATAGATAATAGGTTAGCAAATTTTTCTAAGCCTACTCTGTTAGGATGGCTTTGTTTTGCTTAGATTTTAGACCGCAGAAGATTCAAGTGATGGCCACTCGCTTGAGTGTGTTTTTCAAAACGAAGCGTGCCGAAGTGTAGCGAAGCGAAGCGAGCGCTACAGTAGATTCAAAGCGAGTATGCCAAAGCGAAGCGAAGCGAGCGCTACAATGTAAAGTCTAAGCGAGTCAACTTCAGTCAACATTTTCAAAGGCAGTCGCTAGGGAACTTTCCTTCCCAACCGACTCACTACAGAAAGACTACGAAGTGACTCAACTCAAAGCGGACGCTACAACTTCAAAGCAAAGCGAGCCACTACCTACCAGAAAGCGAGAGCACAATTCCCGCTCCGATTTTGAACTCCAGTCAACTGGAGATCTCCGCATTAATTACGAGATCTCCACGTGTCGATTGCGGAGAGGAGCAGCGGAGTTGACTGCCAGGCCAGCAAGGGCGCCGCAACAGTACTGGATCGCTCCAGTTACTGTTACAATTGGATCTTAGCCAAATTCGGCAAAGAGCCAAAACTGCGCGTCTGCAAAAGCATCCAGCCTGTGCAAGTACTGTCGAGAGGAGGAGGGACAAAGCCACCAACCAAGCAACGGATCTCGGCATCCCTCCGCCTATAAATAGTGAAGGATGAAGACGAAGAGAAGTAGAACACTTCCTGAGCATTCGAGCCTACTGCAAACAAACACTCCCAGCCTTAGAGCAAACTTCGAGTCTTTGTTTCCAAGTGTTCTCCGAGTTCCAGTCTCATCGGAACTCGCCTTCGCAACCTTCACACTTAGAGTCTAAGCCCATTCCATATCCAAGCTTAGAAGAAGAACTCTAGCCATCTTTGCATCTACTGTAAAGAGTTCTTCATAGTGTGTCGTCGTAAACCAAAAACCCTAATCTGTTCGTTAGGTTTTTGTGTTCGTCGTCGTTAGGTTGTTTCGATCCAAGGCCCTTCTTTCATCGATTGAAGAAGCCTCGATCATAGAGTCTAGATCCAAGCTTCCACTTACATCGTTTGTGTAAAGCTCGATCGAAGCTAGGCTGTAAGGAGAGCCCGCAATCTCCCTGTCGTTCGGACTGAAGCGAGTGAAGCTTCCAGTCCAGTCTAGGTTTTTGGTGTGAACCCGGAATCACCCAGCGACTGTCAGATCCATGCGAGTGAAGCTCGATCTTGACCAGGCTTTTGAAGAGCCCGTAATCTTCAAGTTCTTGAGTGAAGAGAACTGTTACCAAGTGCAACAAGTGGACGTAGGAGCGTTATCTCCGAACCACTATAAATCTCGTGTCGTATCTCTCTAACCCTAAACTCTTTAATTCCTTGTTTGATTATCCATTGCATGTGCATCTAAACAAACATAAATTGGAAATTTTAATTACTTAGGAAAAAGTTAGCTCACCGAATTCCGCACAAAGAGTAAAGTCTCACTCTTGATCAAGTTCTAAGCTTTGGTCAAGAGATTCGTGATTACTTCAGATCTAGCTCTCGGCTAGGTCTTAGTATTTCAAAGAGCACTTTACTTCATACTCTGAGTTAAGGATTTGAAGTTGAAAAACTTCAAAATACGTATTCACCCCCCCCCCCCTCTACGTATTTTTCCTATAACAAACCGGGACCAACAAGTTGTATCAGATCAGCGGTTCTTTCGAGCCTCTGCTTTGCATATCCGAAGTGAGTCCCCACTCGCTTCACGTTGTCTCACTGAACCGGATCCTATTTTCCTAAGTGCATCAAAACCTCACCCACGCATACTGCATATACTACTGACTGTTTGCCATGTCTACATACAATGCTTCTAGCCTTCCACAGTTCTCTATCGAAGGATACGAGACATGGAGCTTCCGAGTCGAGAGCTTCCTATGCTCCATCCACGACCGGATGTGGGAGGTCATCGAAGGTGGACCAATCGAAATCAGGAAAGCCGTCTCTGAGAACGTCCCAGCTGCCGAAGGTCGGGCTGCCTATGTTCGACAACGGTACGTAGAGAAGGACAAAGATGAGTACACTCCGAATGACTTCAAAGTCGCCAACCTCGACAAGATCGCACGCCACACGATGCAGAGCACCGTGTCGGACGCTTATCTACCACGGATAAGGAAGTGCGCAACGGCAAAAGAAATGTGGGAAACCCTAGCCCTCATTTCTCAAGGCACAGACAAAATCAAAGAGAACAAGCTTGCCGTACAAATGCGAGAGTTTGAAAGTCTGATAATGAAGCCAGGAGAGTCCATCGACGCCTTCGAGCTGAGAGTCACCAACATCATTGCAACTCTCAACTCACTTGGGAAGGAACTCACAGACAAGGAAGTCAACCTGAAGATTGTCCGAGCTCTCACGAGGAAGTGGCAGACAATGAAGGAGCTGTACCTAGCTACCAAGGATCTATCAAAGCTCACACCGGAGATTCTGTTTTCCGAACTCAAAGCTCATGAATTCGATCTAAATCGAATGAACCTCGACGAAGAGGATGAAGCTCCCACGACGTCAAAGGGTGTAGCTTTCAAAGCTGCTGAAGGGCCAAGCGACCAGTCGCTAGCCAAGATGACGAGGGAAGAGTTGGAAGAACATGTTGCATTCTTATCCAAGAACTTCAACAAAATGAATTCTCGAGTGGGCAAATACGAAAATTCTACAAGCAGTACAAGGGAAGGAGCACTGATGCTCGAGAAGGAAAAGGAAAGAGAGAAGAGACGACCAAGCCGATCTCAAGGGACATGATGGAAGTGGAATGCTACCACTGCCACAAGATGGGCCACTACGAATCCGATTGCCCGAAGCTGAGTGCAAAGGAGCGAGAGGAACTAAGAGCAAAGAGGGATGCTCCGAGGCGAGCGCTCATAGCGAGTGAAATGCCGGTCGCTTCAACTGAAGATCCATCAAGCGACTCAGATGCATTTACAGATCCTAACTCAAGTGAGGGAGAGGATCTTGGACTCATGGCGCTCACCGACGAGGAGACAGGAGAGGTATTTATCTATCCCTCACCTAGTTCAATTACACTCACACACACTCACCAAGAGGAAGCGAATTCCTCGACATGGAGTGAGTTGCTTGACAAGCACATCAAATTGTCAAGCGACCACGAAGTGTTGAAACAAGCTTTGTCTCAAAGCGAGAAGGAGAACCGAAAGCTAGCCACTGAGCTTGACCAAGTCAAACTTAACTTAAGGGCTATGACTAGTAAGTTCGAGGATCTCTTCGCGAGACATCAAAGCTTGGAAGGAAGGTATGAAACCCAGTCCGCTCTAGTTGCCAACTTGAACAAAGCTTCATATGCTAGGCAGGCACTAGAGAGCTCACTTCTACCTTTTGGTAGAAAGGGAGGACTCGGATATGAGGGTGGACCTTCCAAGCCGACTGTCTTTGTTGGTGCTTCAATCACGACACCATCAGTCACTTTGGAAATGCCCACTGCATCCAAAGCGACCACCAACAAGGATAAAGGCCAAATGGCTGAGAACCCTAAGAAGAAGCCAATGAAGATGTCTATATCTTCAAGGGCAGAAACTATGGGCAAGCAAAGACCAACTGTCCCTAGCACTCACAATGCTAAAGCTTACCAATCCAAAGGTAAAGGGAAACCAGTTGTAGCTTCTAAGTCTCAGACCAAGACACCAGAGACAAAGGATCTCCCTTTTAAGAAAAGGAGTAATGTCTATGTGTCACGTTATCCAGACTGGAGATGGTCCAACCGGACTAACGCTGAGGGGGAAGAATTTGAAGCACCAAGAAGGCCGCTTCAAACTTCCAAAGTTTCTCAAGCGAGTCGGGGTCAAAACCCTAGTTGGACCGCTTCGAAGAAACAAAGCGAGCCGCTTCGAAAGACTGTAAATCCTAAGTCAGTCTCTAAGCCCATAGCTAATCCGAAGCGAGTCGCTTCAGGATACAAGCAAGTGGGTAAGAGCAAAGGTATGCCTCAAGCGAGCCGCTACCCCTCTTGCACACACTGCTGCACGTGTGAAGCTGCTTTAAGGCAGAAGTCACAGTTTTCAAAGGTCGAGAAACCCAAAGCACAAGCTACCTTTCAAAAGAAAGTGAAGCAAGTGTGGGTACCTAAGGGAACTAATCTGCAAGGACCCAAACTGATTTGGGTACCAAAATCTGTCTAAATGCAGGTGAGCGCCGTGGATCCCATGCCAAGTGAGGGTCAACAAATCTGGTACTTGGACAGTGGATGTTCAAGACACATGACCGGCATGAGAGCTCTACTTCACGACTACATAGAGAAGAAGGGTCCACACGTCACATTTGGTGATAACTCTCGAGGAAGCACCTAAGGGTACGGCGCACTGAAAGTTGGAAAGCTCACGATTGAAGAAGTCTCCTATGTGGAAGGACTTAAGCACAATTTGCTATCCATTTCACAATTCTGTGATAAAGGATACAAGGTGGAATTCATTTTCAACAAGTGCATTGTGAAGAGCAAGCTCACGTCCCAGATTGTGCTCACTGGAGTTAGACAAAGGAATGTCTACATAGCACAATGGGACAGCTGCAAAGAGGAGACGTGCTTAGTTGCAAGGAGTGCTACAGAAATAGGATGGCTATGACACAGACGCTTGAACCATCTCAACTTCAAAGCCATAAATCGCTTAGCTCGGAAAGGTTTGGTGCAAGGCATACCAAATGAAGTCTTTATCAAAGACCATCCATGCTCACCATGCCAACGAGGGAAGCAGACGAAGAAGCACTTCGCAAGTCTTGAAGAAGCCTCATCCAAGCGAGTGCTCGAGCTGCTTCACATGGATTTGTTTGGTCCAGTCACTCCTGTTAGCGTAAATGGAAGGAAGTACACTCTAGTTGTAGTCGACGACTTCTCTCGCTACACTTGGGTTGTATTCCTCTTCAGTAAGAAGGAGACACTGACCAAGCTACCACAACTGCTCAAGCGATTGGCTGTGGAAAAGAATCAAGCGATTGTCACCATTCGCTCCGACAATGGCACAGAGTTCCTGAACTCTACCATTGAAGCTTACTGCATGGAGCATGGGATAGCACATCAGACATCCTCAGCACGTACACCTCAGCAGAACGGAGTTGCTGAAAGAAGAAATCGGATCATCAAAGAAGCCGTTCGAACCATGATTGATGACTCGAAGCTTCCGATGAAGTATTGGGCTGAAGCTGCCAATACAGCATTCTACACGCAGAACCGGACGCTTCTCTGCAAACGGCACGACAAGACACCATATGAAATATGTACAGGGAGAATTCCTAACATATCTTATTTCCATATTTTTGGTTGTAGGGTCTTCATCCATGATAATGGGAAGTCACAATTGAAAGCCTTTGAAAGCAAAGCTGATGAAGGAATATTCTTAGGATATTCTACATCAAGCAAAGCCTACAGGGTGTTCAATTGTAAAACCCTAATTGTGGAGGAATCACCCCATGTTGTATTTGATGAATCTTCTTTAAGTCTTCCACAGGAACAGGTTCAATCTAAGGAAGGAAAGTCAAACGAGGAACCCATCAATTCACTTACTTGGGACATGCTTGAGGATGATGAAGAAGTCAAAGACTCAAGCGAGCCAATTGTCCAAGGAAAAGATGAAGCTGCCCCCAAGATTCCTGAAGCGAGTGCAGGCCAAGCACCCAATCCAGTCGCTTCAGATGGTGAAGCGAGCGACCAGGAAGAAGATGAAGATGAAGCTGGCGGATCCAAGCGTGCGTGGCTCAAAAATCACTCACCAAGTCAAATCATTGGAGATCCATCCAAAGGTGTAGTGACCAGAAGTCAAGTGTTTGGAGAAAGTGCCATGTTCAGTTGCTTTCTCTCAAACATTGAGCCGTCATGCGTGGAGGAAGCCCTAGCTGATTCCAATTGGGTGATCGCCATGCAAGAAGAGCTGAATCAGTTCACCAGAAACGACGTATGGTATCTCGTGGATCGTCCCAAATTCCAGCATGTTATTGGCACCAAGTGGGTGTTCAAGAACAAGACGGACGAGGACCACAACATTGTGAGGAACAAGGCGCGACTCATCGCCAAGGGCTACTGCCAAGAGGAAGGAATCGATTTTGATGAGACCTTCGCTCCAGTGGCACGGCTTGAAGCGATCAGACTATTTCTAGCCTATGGAGTGGCCAAGAAATTCAAAGTCCATCAGATGGATGTGAAGAGCGCGTTCCTCAACGGTGAATTGAAGGAAGAAGTGTATGTGGAGCAGCCACCGAGTTTCGAGCAAGGAGATAAGGTGTATCGTTTGAAGAAAGCCCTATATGGATTGAAGCAAGCTCCCAGAGCTTGGTATGATACCCTATCCCAATTCCTAGTGGATAATGGATTCCACAAAGGAAAGATAGATCGAACCTATTCACCATCAATCATGGAGATGATATGCTATGGGTTCAGATCTACGTGGACGACATCATATTTGGGTCACCAAACCAGCCGCTTAGCGAGAAGTTTGGAGAGCTTATGAAGACCAAATATGAGATGTCGATGATTGGCTTGATGAGCTGCTTTCTAGGTCTTCAAGTGAAGCAGCAGGATGATGGTATCTTCATCAATCAAGCTAAGTATACTCGAGATATGCATGCCAAATTTGGTGTTCAACATGCTAAAGCTGTGAAGATCCCTATGAACACCAATTGGAAGATGGAGCCAGACCTAGATGGGAAGTCTGTGGATGCTACAGACTACCGAGCTTTGATCAGATCCCTTCTATATCTCACTGCAAGTAGGCCGGATATTGCTTTTGCAGTTGGAGTATGTGCTCGCTTCCAAAGCAATCCCAAGCACAGCCATCTTGAAGCTGCCAAGAGAATTCTTTGATATTTGAAGGGCACTATCAATATGGGGCTGTGGTATCCAACGGAGGACAATTTGGAGCTCACTGGATACTCAGATGCTGACTATGGAGGGTGCCGAATTGATAGGAAATCAACTTCGGGCACTTGTCAGTTCTTGGGAAGCAAGCTGATCTCATGGTTCTCAAAGAAACAGACGAGTGTAGCCACTTCAACGACTGAAGCTAAATATATGGCTGCTGGAAGCTGCTGTTCTCAAATTCTGTGGCTTCGTCAGCAGTTGAAGGACTACAATGTTGAAGCGAATGAAATTCCAATATTCAGCGACAACAACAGCGCGATCTGCATTTCTCAAAATCCAGTGCTACACACCAGATGCAAGCACGTGGAAATCCGACATCACTTCATTCGTGATCATGTCGAGAAGAAGGATATCAAGCTCGAGAAAATCCATACCGATCTCCAGCGAGCAGATATCCTCACCAAGCCTCTAGCTGAATCTCGTTTCAATCAGCTATGGAATTAGGGTTGCTAGACCCTGGTGAAGAGTGCTAGATCCAGGATGCACGAAGGAGTGGTCGCTAGTTTTTCTTAGCGTCACTCGCTTCGGATCTTCACCAACTCAAGCGAGTCACTTCAAAATTCCACTCGCTTGAAGAAGGAGAAATAAGGTGGAGAAAGGTGGAGTGTTGGAAGACGTTCCCTACCCGCTTACAGGAATTGTTAAGCCATTGGTTAAGGGGGAACTATTGTTTGCTCTCGGAGCAAGCTACTTCCAAAGCGAGCAAGGAAAGCTGCTACCTAGCCTAAGATTCCTAGCGAATGGGTATAAACACTCGCAAGTGCCGTTTCTAGTAACGGTTGTGGGGTCTTGTATCGGGCCTTCCCACGTAAAATTGTTGAAAGCTTAGGCAGGGCTGGCACCTAGACCTTGCGTCATCTTCCCATCTTTCCCCCGAAGAGGAGCAAGTCCTCTCATCTCCTTCATCGTGGATAAATATTCATTCCTTACTCACTCTTCATTGAGTTGAGCTGCCGGATGTCTATCCATTCCTCCCCCACTTTGAATTTTGCATCGCTTCAATTTGCCCTAGCTTGAGTCAAAGCGAGCCGATTGCAAATTCATTCTGTAGCTTGTAGGAGGAAGCTTGAAGGGTTACCTTTTTCTTCAAAAGGTTGCAGGGCTGGTGACATGCTTCTGCGTAAAGTACGAGATTGTCTTGTCAGAGCATTCTCATTGTCATCCTGTCCATTTCTGCTCTGATTTAAGGACTTGTACTCATCCCCCATTCGTCTTGAATATATACACTTACGTGAAGCTCCCCTCTGGGTTGTAGTAAGCTTGTGTACTATATTCATTTTCTCCCCCATTCACTTCGATGGAGGACTCTCTAATTCGTAGAGGAAGATGAATGCCATGAAGATGAAGTATCCAAAAAGTAGAGTGGTACTCAACAGGTGGTATCAACAAGCTTCAAAGCAATATCAACAAGTGGATTCATCAAGTGCTATCCAAATCCATAAAAATGAAGTCTTCAGTAAGTGGTATCTCCTACGAAGTGAGATTGACTGGTAAGCGTTTCAATTTTAAGTACACTAAGTGAGCTGAAGCGTGCTAGAAACCTTCACTCGCTATGTGGAAAATATGAAATGAATCTGACACAAATACAAAGAGGAAAACACTCTTGTTTATCCTCGAAGTATGTAAGTCAGAAACATTTTAAAATTAAGTAAAGAAATTTCATTTCTTATTCCAGTCGCTTCAGATGGCCAAGCGAGTGCTACGTCACTCCAAGCGGGCCATCGCAAGCGAGTGCGGTACAGTCACTCAAGCGAGTACCTCTCAGAGCGAGCAAAGGCCTAGTGGCCCAACTCGAAGCGAGCGGGTACGAAGCGAGTATGAGCTATCTGCACTCGAGTGCAATTTTACCTTTCTGCTTTGCATTAAATGCAGGTTCATGTACAGCCGAAAATAACGGGCGCGTGGTTCACACTTTGAATTCGAAGCGGGAAAAGACGGAGAAGATCCAGCCGTCGAATCTTAACAGTCCCTGATTTGTAGCCGTTGGATCTACGCCGTATAAAAAAAACAAATCACAGCAGGCCACGTGGAGACGTTGAGTAAGTTGGCGGTTCACTTTTACTGTGATGACGCCGGACACATCAGATCCATCACCGTGCGTCCGCCGCTTACCTACAGGATCTTCACCGATTTTACTGTCTTGCCCCTGCCACGTCAGCCGAACCCTACCTCTATTTAAAGACGCTGTGCAGAACATAGGAAATTTTCACAATTCTCAATCTTTGCCATTCTTGTGCAAGAACTGAAACTCTCTGCAATTTTCACGAGTCATAATCCCAGTTCTTCGTCTTTAAATATTCATTCGAAATCTCTCAAATCTCTCACCATGGGAAAGAAGCAAAACTCTAAAACTATGGAGCAGTTTCTCACCGGTGTCGACAAGCACATCAACGTCGAGCCTCATCTCGATCCAGTCGTCATCGAGGAAAACGGGTTCTTCCGTAGGGCCGTGATCTCAGCCGGACTATGGAAGTTCGTGACGGCGGTGCCAAAGAAGATTTTGGCTAAGGCGATGGGTGAAATCCTTCTGAACTTGAGGAAAGAGCAAAATACATCCGCATTCACTGATCCACAGACCGGAAGGCCGGTGGAAGTGGACCTGAGCAACCTCATCGGCGTATTCAACTTGCCGAGGGAAGGTGGAAACTCTTTGTTGGAGTTAGGTTTTTCAGCCGGAGTCGAATATGGTCGATTCGCCGTCGAAAGGGTAGAACCAAACTTCAAGGAGGCCAGTATCCGTTCAAATTTGAAGGCTCCCTTCAACCATATCTGCGAGCTCTTTTCGAAGTGCATCGCGTGCTACGTCGGAACCCTGGATACGCTGTCTGAAACGAAGCTGTTCGCCACCACCATCATCGTCGACAGCCTTACCGGAACCAGATTCAACTGGCATGGTTGGTTTCTCAACCAGATTCACGAAGCTTCTGATGACTTCGCGTTCGTGAAAGGAAGCGCAGATCAGATTCTCCGCAAGGGGAAACTGAAATTCTTCTCCAGGCTCTCTGTTGCACTGGAGGAACAGTATCTGGACAAGGTGTGGCCGGAATCTGATGTCGCTGTTTACAACAAGCTCACGGTGTTCCATGACAAGTGGAGGAAAAAGAAAGTTCCGATAGATTTGGGACTTCTCCAGGTTGAAGTGCCCGTTGCAGTGCCAGTTGCCGAAAGGCAAGCTGAAGCGACCCAAGCCAAGCGAGCTGCTTCACCCGGGAAGCGTGCTGCGCCCAAGCAAGGGAAGAAAAAGTTGAAGCGAGTCGCTTCACTCATCCTGTCAAGAGAGGTGAAGGAGAAGCCGCTTGAGGATGTTGAAGTGACTCAACCCCAGCCTTCACCTATTAAAGCCCAAACTCCCCCACCTCAAACACAAACAACTCAACCACCAGAACCCCAAGCCTCTTCATCAGCCCAACCACATTCACAAAAATTCCCCCTCTCCCCACTTGAAGAAGAATCAGCTTCTTCGTTCCAAATCCCTATTGTCCCACTTCTCAGCACAGATCCATCTGTTGCATATACCACTTTTCAACCTACCCAAACCCAGCAAACACAGCCAGCTACAGAACCTATCCAACTATCTGAAACCCAAACCTCATCATACCAATCACCTACATCATCGGCAGCTACAACCGATACCGCCCATACAACCATAATTCCCCAGTTCCAAATCTCCAAAACCCCTACTCAGCTGGATGCTCTCACAAGATATGCGAGAGATAGAGAGCAGGCCGCTGAAACCCTCAGAACCCGCTACCCCTCAGTGCCGATGTCGACGACTTCTTTACTAAGATCGTCGATTTCCTGACATACATCACCTACCGCGGCACGGAGTACTACAAGGTCTTTAAACTCTTAGAGGCCTTCTCAAAGGAAGATCTAATCAAGATGATGGGAAAGCTCCTGGACTTCATCGGTGAGAATGGCTTCCATGCATTTCTCACCGGAACCAGCTTCTGGGATAAGCTGGACGCCAAAGTGAAGCGTGTCTATCCGGACGCTACAGTCCCCGAGCACGTCCCGACCATCCACGAGCGGAGATTGATGAGGGAGCACGCGGAGGAGGTGGAGGTAAAGGATGCGGAGATCTCGAGCCTGCAAAGCGAGATCACCAGGAAGGAGGTGGAGATGGAGAAGAGGATAGAGGAGGTCAAGAATCTTAGAGAAGATTTTGACAGAAAGAAGAGTGAGCTGGAGAAGAAAGTGGAGGAACAAGGGAAGCTTGTGGAAGAGAAGGAGAAAGCTTTGGAGGAGAAATCAAAGCTGGTCGGAGACCAAGAGAAGACCATTGCTGAACTCAAGCAGCTGCTTGATGCAGAGAGAAGCAGGCTGAAAGACTTGAACAGCAGGATGGTTAATCTGGAGAAGGAAAAGACTGCTCTGATCTCAAGTCACAAGGAAGAGATGGAAAAAGTCTCTAAATATGCTGAAAAGATGATTAGAGCAGTGGAGGATAAGGATGGAGAAATGATCATGATGAATTGCCGAATGGCTCGTGCTGCAATTCAAATAGCTGCTCAAGCCAAAGAAATTGACTCAGTCAATCTGAAGAAAGCAGAACTAGATGAGCAGATTAGGATCAAGCACAGAAGAATGCCAGTGAATTGGCAGGCAAGGTCATCGAAGCTGCCCAGCTCCGCGTGACTCTCAACAGCCAAGAAAGCGCTTTGGCTACTGCAAAGGCTGAGCTCAAAGCTTCTCAGGACTTCCTAAATCTCACGATTGAGGAGGAGCGCAAGGACATTCACGCAAAAATTGAAGCGGAGCTGGAGGCTCGCTTCAGAAATGTGGAATCGCTTGAGAGGCTGATGGCTCGGTCAGAGAGAGAGAAAAGCAGTGCGAGTACTTGCTGGAAGAGATCTCGATCAAAACGGTGGAGATTGTACTGTCGGAAGAACATGTCTTCGCGACACGGACTGAAAGGATGCTCCATGCCGTGTTTGATAAGTTTGAGGAGCTTCGCAAGACTGTCACTGGAAAGTTGATCACACCAACCCCCGGCAGCGATGATGCCAAAAATGGGGAAGGTATTATGCAAAAGAGTGTTGAAACCCTGGAGCTACAAGGTGGAGTTGGTGGTAGTGGAGAAGAAAGGAGGTTGGAAATTGAAGGAGGTAGTGAAATGGAGAAGGAGTTAGAAGAGGAGTTGGATGATGAAGCGAGGGCGAAGCGTGCGAAGAAGGGCAAAGTAAAGCTTACAGAAGAAGAACTTGCCAAGAAGCCCGAAGAGCCCCGCAGGCCAAATGAAGAGAAAATTCTTGGCTCTTCAATTGCCACTCACCCTCCTGTCGTCGTGCTCACCAAGGAACAAAGGGAGGAGCAAATCCGTCGAGATGAAGCTCTAGCTCGCGACATGGAGACGCAATTTGATCTGACGGCTCTTGCCCAGTTCCAGGCACACGCTTCACCACTGGCTGCTTCAACTCTTGCATTGATTTCTGATTTTGCAGGAGCCACTTCTTCGACTGCTGGAGCCACTTCATCCAGTAAAGCCATTACTCCAAGTGCCTCCGCAGTCATTCCTCCTAAAGAAGCTGAGAAGAAGAAGGAAGAAATGCCTCCACCACCAGCACCAAAACAAGCCTTGAAGCGAACGGCCCCCTAAGCAAGAGATGATGATCCTGAGGCCAAGCGCCGAAAGATCAAGCAAACGATCGCTTCAAGAGCTGGTGAGATGGAGAGGAGAAGGAAGCGAGGAGAAAAGAAGAAGGAGGAAGCTGAAAAAGAGAAGAGACTCAATGAAAGGCGTACACAGATCATCGAGGGACGGATCGAGGAACACTTCAATGAAGTGAGACTCATCCAGACCGCTCTTACTCGAAGCGCCTTCATTCCGTTTCTGCCTGAAGAATCGGAAGCTTGTGTGAAGCAAGCCTGGATAGACGCTTGCAATGTGACCACTACGGAGATGATCGAGTCTGGTCGCTACCCGCGCAGAGAGGAGCAACAATATATTCGGAGTTGACTGTCTGATATGCTCCTGAAGTGGAACACAGAACTAAGTGCCAAGTTCAATGCTGTCATAGCTCAGATGTCCAGCCAATCTGAAGAGGAGTTGGTTGTGCGCAGGAATGAGCATCCTGATGCCCGAGAGATCGAGCAGTTCATCCCTGATGATTTACTTGAGCTGTGGGTATACTACAAGGATAAATTCATCAAAGCATATTACTACTGGGAGGTAGTGCCACTACAGACTCAATGCTCAAGGATCAGCGCGCTCAGCAACTTCCTAAGTGCCTACGATGAGAAGTTCAGGCGGAAGGTCTTCTCTCTTGCAGAGCTTGCAGAGCCCATGCCTCTAATCATCAAGGTGCCAACTAAGAAGGACTTCCCCATGCCCTTCCTACCCGGCACATGCGTCCCAGATCGCAGCATCATCGATGCAGAAGTTGATGAAGCCTTCAAACTCGAAGAAACTTGGAGGAGGCCAAGTATTCACAATGTCTGAACATTGGAAGTGAAGGTCTTCAGTGCATATATTGTTCCAGAGGAGATGATTGAGAAGGATTTGGAGGCAGAGGAGGAAGAGAAGGGAGAGGAAGTGACAGAGGAAGATAAGGAGAAGAAGGATGAAGCTGCAGGAAACCTTTGAGTTTCAAGCTTCATAATTTTTGTGAACTGTTGTTCATATAGCCCATTTTTACTTTCTGTCTCTCATGTGTTCACTACTGCAAAAAACCACATAGACAACGGGTAATACCCGTTGTCTTTGTCATTTTCGTACCGTTGTCGTAGGCAGTGTTGTCGTAGATACGCGCTCATAGACAACGGTATGTTGAACCGTTGTTGTTATGTATTACCACAACGGTGTTTCAACCGTTGTCGTAGACATGTTGTTGTTGTGAATTACCACAACAGTGGTTCAACTGTTGTCATATATGTGTATTTTAATGTTGTTGTTTTTATTAATTATTACACCTATTTTTATATATAAATAATTAAAACAAAATTAATATTAAAATTAAACCAGATTATATAAATTTAAAATATTATAAATAAGAATATCAAATTAATACAACTATCCATTACAAGGTCTCTAAGTTCTAGTCATGGTCAATTAAAAAAAAAAAATTTTAAAAATCCTCAAAGGATTTCAAGTCTAAGAGATCCAATAGTAGCCAAAATTAACACTAATCTAAAAGTAACATGGACATCCGACCTTGAATTTCTTCTCTTAATTCCTATGCAAAATTCAGTGGCTGCAGCACGAATTACAATCTTTATTTTCTCACTGTATCCTTTTCTTTCAATAGCCTCCTTTACAAAATCCAAGCCTTCTTTCAAGCTGCACGAGTAAAAACTTAAGAAAACAGATACAGATCCACATTGTACAAAAGAGACCAGTGAGAAAACTTACCAGGATATATTGGGAGCAAATCCGCCATCTTCTCTAACATTGCATCCATGTGAACCATATTGTTCTGTAATCACAGCCTTAACCATATTAACTTTATAATTATAAGCCCATTTCCATGCAAACATTAACTGTATGCTTCCTCAAAACCATGAGAGTGTGTGTCAAGAAACAAACAGATTTAGGTCGTATCTCAACTTAAATCCATCCTGAAACTATGACTCGTAATTCATAAATGAGAGATAGAAATACGTTTGCATTTACCTTCAAAGACGAAGCAAGAGCAGCAATATCATTATTGTCATCTTTATGTGAATCTGGAGCTTCTTTGCTAGGTTCCTGTTAAAAACAAATCTGCATTAAGAAAACAAAAATAAAACATGACAGTAAGGCAGGAAAGAGTGTTCCTATACAAACCTCAGGGGGAACAAATGCTTCTTCTCGTCTCTTTTTGCTTTTCAGCCACTTTAACTGCTTGTTTCTCTTGCTTCTCCTGCCACTTCTTGGCTTGCTTCTTTGTATCACTTCAAAACCCCCATGAATTAAAAAGAAAAATAATGCTCATATGACCATACAAGGGAAAGATGTACAAGAACTATCAAAAAAACTAAAATAATGTCATATTTCATGAGTAGTTATGAAAGGCAGTGTTCTGTTAAGTTTAACCAACACCCCTGTCAATATCATGCCAACGAAAGAGTCTTGAGTAAAATTTCACGTAATAGTATTAATAGAAAGGAAAGGTCAACACAAGTTCATGGCAAATGGATAGCAATACGCTTTTCTACATGCTAGTTAGAAAACAAAGGATAACGAGCATAATAGAGCTGTAAAGCAATAAAACTCAACACAACTAACCTTGCTAGGTTGCTGAGGTGGAGGGAAGGGC
Source organism: Thymus mandschuricus (assembly GCA_029379335.1). Taxonomy (NCBI): domain Eukaryota; kingdom Viridiplantae; phylum Streptophyta; class Magnoliopsida; order Lamiales; family Lamiaceae; genus Thymus; species Thymus mandschuricus. The sequence continues at coordinate 6,481,123 of CM057082.1, read as the reverse complement.
GTGTATGGTTTCTTCTCCTTAGCTTTAACCTTCTTTTGTTTGACATTTTTCCTGGGACAGATAAAGCAAAATACAGGTTAAGTCCTGTGCTGAAGGTTGGATTTATATAGCATATGCATCTACTAGACAAGATGAGCAAATGCATACTTCTTGAACTTCGGAAGAAATCTGTCCCAATTCTCACTCGCAAGAGTAGGATCTTTAGCAAGTTCTCTCTTCATCATTAGGATCTTTAGTCAAAAAAGAACAATCACAAATAAAAAAATACATCAGGTCGCCACATCATGCAAGTACCCAAATTGTATAAGAATTACCAGTGTATTTGACCATTTACCTTGATGTTGTATACTGGATGCATTTTATTCAGAATGCATTCTTCAACAACCTTCCTAACTTGTTTTAAACCTTTATATGAACCCATTGCTGCAACAGTAGACCCCTGCTCCATTACAAGAGAATGATAAGACTTCCTAACTCTGACAGTTCTATATATTAAACAACACTTTCAAAACTGATCAGGTAGTCAAGATGAAGAGATCATAAATAGTCACCTGAACTAGAATATAGCAGCCTGTCAAAATTTCGAGTGCCTGCATTTCATCAACCATGGTCAGATATCAGTCATGTGTTCAAGCTTCATGTCTCTCTTTTGTAGATGATATAACTTATGTCGAAATAAATGTCGTTGATACCTTTAAAACATAAGAGATAGAGGGAAAATCAATAACTTATTTTAGATCTAAGTGAGCCTAGTTCTTACATCAATACTTTATCTACAACTACAATCATCCCTCTCTATTTATCCAACTGTAATCTACATTAATTAAGCACATTCATAAGCATAAATCGTTCATCCAACAAGCAATAATTCTCTCCAGTAACCCAATCAAAGGAGATAAATAAAAATTGAACATGCTCCAGGCCAAACAATGATGAAATTAAACCCTAAAACGCGCATTAACCATATTTATGCAGTTGAGGACGATTCCTAGAATTACAGAGGGTTCGAGAAGCGGAAACCTTCGACACGGAGATTTTCCCTTCAATGCGGAGACCTACTTAAAATTGATTCCACTCTTATTAGTAATTTACACACAACAAACTCTCAAACCAACGGAAACTACGAAAAGACAGATTAGCATAACTGTAAGGGATCTGGCCAGTCAAATTATTCTTGGCAAGACTCAAGATCTTAAGCTCTCGGCAACTAGACAAAGATTCTGGCAAAGGACCAGAAAAATCATTCACAATCTACAATAACACTCAAGAAAATCTAATCTCCATTGTCAGACCCAGTGATATAACAATTCAAAAATGAAAAAACATGAAGATCAACACACAACTCTTAGATCAAGGTCAGTTTCAACTCCACCACATTCTCTTCACACACAAACATTGTTGGGAATTGTTAAGGACTAAATTGTTAAGGGGGAACTTCATGGGACATTTGATAAATGAAGTCATTTGTTTTGATTAGATCCCAAAACCCCAAGCGTCCTTTTCCCAAGCGACCCATTTTGATGTAGTTAATAGGTTAGAATTTTTCTAAACCTACACTGTTAGGATGGCTCTTTTATTTTGCTTAGATTAGGCTTCAAAAGTTCAAGTGAAGGCCACTCGCTTGAGTGTGTTTTCCAAACCGAAGCAAGTCAAGCAAGCTGAAGTGAAGAGTGCCGAAGAATAGCGAAGCGAAGCGAGCGCTACAGTTCAAAGCGAAGCGAAGCGAAGCGAAGCGAAGCGAGCGCTACAGTGGAGTCAAGTGAACCCACTAAAGCAAAGCGAAGCGTGCGCTACAAAGAAAAGCCGAAGCGAGTCAACTCGAGTAGTGTCACGAAAAATTATTCCCAAGTGACTCACTACAAATATGACCGCGAAGCGACTCACTTCAGAGCGGCCGCTACAACTTCAAAGCGAAGCGAGCCACTACCTACCAGAAAGCGACAGCACAAATTCCCGCTCCGAATTTGAACTCCAGTCAACAGGAGATCTCCGCATTAATTACGAGATCTCCACGTGTCGAAAACGGAGAGGAGCAGAGGAGTTGACTGCCAGGCCGACAAAGGCGCCGCAACAGTACTGGCTCGCTCCAGTTACTGTTAAACTTGGAAGTTAGCCAATTTTAGCAAAATGCCAAAACTGCGCGTCTGCAAAAGCTACTGCCTGCGCAAGTACTGTCGAGAGGAGGAGGGACAAGGCCACCAACCAAGCAACGGATCTCAGCCAACCCTCCGCCTATAAATAGTGAAGGATGAAGACGTGAAGAAGTAGAACACTACTTGAGCATTCGAGCGCATACAGCAAACAAACACTCCCAGCTTTCATAGCAATCTTCGAGTCTTTGTTGTCAAGTGTTCTCCGAGTTTCCAGTTCATCGGAACTCGTCTTCACAGCCTTCACACTTAGATTCTAAGCCCACTTCATATATCCAAGCTTAGAAGAAGAACTCTAGCCAATCTTTGCATTCACTGTAAAGAGTTCTTCATAAGTGTTTCGTCAACCAAAAACCCTAAACTTTGTCTGTTAGGTTTTGAGTGTTGTCGTTAGGTTGTTCAGATCTAAGGCCCTTCTTTCATCGATTGAAGAAGCCTCGATCGTAGAGTTGAGATCCAAGCTTACACTTACATCGTTTGTGTAAAGCTCGATCGAAGCTAGGCTGTAAGGAGAGCCCGTAATCTCCCTGTCGGTCTGACTGAAGCGAGTGAAGCTTTCAGTCTTTGTTAGGTTTGTGTAGTGAACCCGCAATCACTACGTCTGTCGTTTGATCTAGGCAAGTGAAGCCCGATCCCGACCAGGTTTTTGAAGGACCCGTAACCTTCAAGTTCTTAAGTGAAAAGAACAGTTGCCGTCGTGCAACAAAGTGGACGTAGGAGCGTTATCTCCGAACCACTATAAATCTCTGTGTCGTATCTCTCTTACCTTAATCTCTTTACAGTATTCGATTATCCATTGCACGTGCATATAAACAAACTTAACTTGGATTTTCAATTACTTAGGAAAGATTATAGCTCACCAAATTCCGCACAAAGAGTAAAGTCTCACTCTTGATCAAGCTCTAAGCTTAGGTCAAGAGATTCGTGATTGCTTTTGATCTAGCCCTCGGCTAGGTCTTAGTATTTCCAAAGAGCACTTTACTTTATACTCTGAGTTAAGGAATTGAAGTTGAAAAACTTCAAAATACGTATTCACCCCCCCCCCCCCCTCTACGTATTTTTCCTATAGCAAACCGGGACCAACAAACATGATAAATTCAAAAACATAGGTAAAAAGATCTTTCTTAAAAAAGGAAAATAATTAGGGGAAACCTCCAATGCTGAAATTGAGGGAAAACATAAGCGACGAGAACCCCTTATATTTCTTTCAGCTACTCAATTACAGTTCTGGAAATTCCACAACTCCATAAATTCGCAATTCAGGGCATGAATTCATCGGAATCGGATGGTAGAAGAATAATGAACTGACCTTTCAGAGAGTTGGAGACCGACCTGAAAGCCGACGGCCTCGATCCGGAGCGCGGCGAGTTCGGGCTTGTTGGCGTAGAAGCCGGAGCAATACGACAACACTATCTCCGCCAGCGAACTCTCCACGCAGCTTTCCGACACCTCTATCGCCATTTCTGCTTCTTCTTCTCTCATTTACGCCTCTCGATCGAAGAAGAAACTCCACCGAAGATTTCGATTTCGAAACGTGATCCGAGTTTCAGATTCTGGAACCCTAACAACAGTTGAAGATTGAAATCCTCTGTGTTTTGTTGTTAATTTGGGGTAGAAAAATTAGAGATACCTGAGACAGAGGAGGAGGGTACCGTAAGAGCTAGGGCACGAAAATTCCCCAAAATCGATTAGAAATTGAGGGGTAATCGTTGAGGAAGAGAGGGAGAGAGAGGAGGAGAGTACGGGCGACGAAAATACCGGCGACGGCACCTCACGGTGGCGATTCGCAGAGAGAAGTAGAAGCCCGCAGCAGCACTCGCGATTCTAGAAAATTTCTAAGTGTTTTCTAAGTGTCTAATTTTCTAAGTGTTCAATCGCAGAAATTTTGTAATTGTAATTTAGTGTTAATTTTCTAAGTTTAATTAAGTATTTTTTTCTTTCTTAATAACTCAAATATGAAAATTGGGGGAAAAGTTTAAACAAAATTGATTTTTTTTTGATAAATAACAACAAAGCATACAACAACGGTTAAAAGCAAACGTTGTTATAAATTACGCCAACACTGAACGACAACAATTTTATAAACTGTTGTGAAATTTATATACAACAACATTGTACAACAACGGTTCATAAAACACTGTTGTCTATGAGCGTACTCCGTCGCTCAATAGACAACGGTTTTTAAAACGACAACACTTAGTAGGGATATAACAACAGGAAACACACGGAACCGTTGTCGTAGATGTGTTGTCGATGTGCGTTTTTGTAGTAGTGGTTATTTACTAGCTTTGTGGATATTTTATCCTTATGCTACAAAACTCAAACAACTTAATCGAAAAAAAAAAGGGGAAAGGAACCTAAAAGAAAATATTCAAACGAACATGCAAAGGAAGCATTCGCTTGAAGTTCCTTCCACGGTTAGGTAGGCTAAACCTCTTAGTCTAAGAATTTGTTTTGGGTTTTGGCATCATCAAAAAGGGGGAAATTGATGGGAATTGTTAAGAACAAAGTGTTAAGGGGGAACCTATAAGGGACATTCTATTGTTTTGATTTGATCCCAAAACCCCCAAAGCGTTTTGTTCCCAAGCGACCCACTTTTTGATATAGATAATAGGTTAGCAAATTTTTCTAAGCCTACTCTGTTAGGATGGCTTTGTTTTCCTTAGATTTTAGACCGCAAAAGATTCAAGTGAAGGCCACTCGCTTGAGTGTGTTTTTCAAAGCGAAGCGTGTCTAGCGAGCCGAAGCGAAGCGTGCCGAAGTGTAGCGAAGCGAAGCGAGCGCTACAGTAGATTCAAAGCGAGTCTGCCAAAGCGAAGCGAAGCGAGCGCTACAGTGTAAAGACTAAGCGAGTCAACTTCAGTCAACATTTTCAAAGGCATTCACTAGGGAACTTTCCTTCCCAAGCGACTCACTACAGAAAGACTACGAAGTGACTCAACTCAAAGCGGACGCTACAACTTCAAAGCAAAGCGAGCCACTACCTACCAGAAAGTGAGAGCACAATTCCCGCTCCGATTTTGAACTCCAGTCAACTGGAGATCTTCGCATTAATTACGAGATCTCCACGTGTCGATTGCGGATAGGAGCAGCGGAGTTGACTGCCAGGCCAACAAGGGCGCCGCAACAGTACTGGATCGCTCCAGTTACTGTTACAATTGGATCTTAGCCAAATTCGGCAAAGAGCCAAAACTGCGCTTCTGCAAAAGCATCCAGCCTGTGCAAGTACTGTCGAGAGGAGGAGGGACAAAGCCACCAACCAAGCAACGGATCTCGGCATCCCTCCGCCTATAAATAGTGAAGGATGAAGACGAAGAGAAGTAGAACACTTCCTGAGCATTCGAGCCTACTGCAAACAAACACTCCCAGCCTTAGAGCAAACTTCGAGTCTTTGTTTCCAAGTGTTCTCCGAGTTCCAGTCTCATTGGAACTCGCCTTCGCAATCTTCACACTTAGAGTCTAAGCCCATTCCATATCCAAGCTTAGAAGAAGAACTCTAGCCATCTTTGCATCTACTGTAAAGAGTTCTTCATAGTGTGTCGTCGTAAACCAAAAACCCTAATCTGTTCTTTAGGTTTTTGTGTTCGTCGTCGTTAGGTTGTTTCGATCCAAGGCCCTTCTTTCATCGATTGAAGAAGCCTCGATCATAGAGTCTAGATCAAGCTTGCACTTACATCGTTTGTGTAAAGCTCGATCGAAGCTAGGCTGTAAGGAGAGCCCGCAATCTCCCTGTCGTTCGGACTGAAGCGAGTGAAGCTTCCAGTCCAGTCTAGGTTTTTGGTGTGAACCCGAAATCACCCAGTGACTGTCAGATCCAAGCGAGTGAAGCTCGATCTTGACCAGGCTTTTGAAGAGCCCGTAATCTTCAAGTTCTTGAGTGAAGAGAACTGTTGCCAAGTGCAACAAGTGGACGTAGGAGCGTTATCTCCGAACCTCTATAAATCTCGTGTCGTATCTCTCTAACCCTAAACTCTTTAATTCCTTGTTTGATTATCCATTGCATGTGCATCTAAACAAACATAACTTGGAAATTTTAATTACTTAGGAAAAAGTTAGCTCACCGAATTCCGCACAAAGAGTAAAGTCTCACTCTTGATCAAGTTCTAAGCTTTGGTCAAGAGATTCGTGATTACTTCAGATCTAGCTCTCGGCTAGGTCTTAGTATTTCAAAGAGCACTTTACTTCATACTCTGAGTTAAGGATTTGAAGTTGAAAAACTTCAAAATACGTATTCACCCCCCCCCCCCCTACGTATTTTTCCTATAACAAACCGGGACCAACATATATAATATACCCAATATGGTATAAGGAAATCAAATTAAGGACATACATTTAAAAAACACAAAAAATACCCATTTTGGACGCGCAATTACACAATTACCCTCGTTTTTACTCTAAAACCTATTTTTCCCTCCCTCTTTTTGGCGCTCTCCCTATTTCGCGCCGCGCCCTATTTCTCTCTGTAAACCCTATTTCTCTTACTAACATTCCTCCGTCTCTAATTCTCTCTCTATTTCTCTCTCTAAACTCTCATTCTCTCTTATATGCTAACAACGGTGGAAGAAGAGCAACAAATCCGCTGTGGACGGCGGCGGCGGTGGAGGAGGAAGCGTACGGTGTGGTAGATCTGTTCGCGATGGAGGAGGAAGCGAACGACGACGACGTAATCCTCTGCCGATCAGTTTCCGCGACAGCGCCGCCTTGTCGTCCTCCTCCATCGCCGGCGGCGGGAGATCTGAGCCGCAAAAAACGGGAGAAGAGAAGAAATCGCTGAATTTGGGAAGAAACTGTGAGGAGGAGGAAGCAAATGGCGACGATGGTGGAGGAAGAAGAGAACGGCGGCGGTGGAGGAGGAAGTGGACGGCGGAAGCGGAGGAGGAGGAAGCGGACGGCAGAGCCGGAGTCCGTCGACGGCGAGGTTCTGGATCTGGTCGTGTTTGTGGATCTCGATGCCGTTTCGCCATTCCTCGGTCGACGGCGAGGTTCTGGAGTAACATGATTCGTTATCGATTGTGTTTTTGTTTGGGCTGTAAGCTTGCTTCGCAGTTATTTTCTCGTTTTATGTGTTCATCTGTGCGCAAGGGAACTGAATCAAATGTGTGAAATTAAGAAACTAAAAATTGAGTTGAAGGTTTTTTTATTTTGGAAGGATTTCTTCGAGAGTGGGTAGATTAATTTTGATTTGTTGAAATGGTGTAAGGTGACTGTTAGGTATTGCCATCGTGGACTTCTTTCAATTTTTGTGCCGTGCTTTTCAATTTCATTGCCTGTATGTGTTGAAAGGGAATCATGTTCTGCATAGAGAATAGGATCCCGAGGAGTTGCTTTGTTAGTTTTTCTCTTTCGATTTTTCATCGAATGATTAGAGGTTTTCTAGGATTCATCGTTGACCTTTTGTGTATGAATATACTGGGTTAGGTTATTGTTGTTTGGTTACGTTTCGATTTTTTCATGTGCTTGATCGGTTGTTCTTTTGGATTATGATGAATTGCTAATGGATTTGATTGCTTTATATGAATTTAGTTTGATAACGAAGAGCTTTTGCCTGGGATTCTGATTCTGAGCATCGGAGCTCTGATCAACTTCGCTCAACTTACCTTGAGGAAAGGTTCGGTTGTTTCTATTCCCCTCTCTCTCTCTCTCTTGCTCTCTATTTATTTTTTCTTTCTGAACTTTCCTTATGCGACTGATTGGTGTTTAGTTGTTAGGTTTTTCGTTGTGTTTTCGTGTTCGTTTTCGTTGTGTTTTTGTGTCTTTTTGTGTGTCTTTGGCTATGAATTGGTTGTTTGGAGTTTTTGGTACTTGTAGGATGAAAAGGGCGGAAACGAGAAGAAAACGAGAAGAATGGTTGTTGAGCAATCATTGACCTTGAGTTCTAACCTCTCATGATTTTATTGAAGATTCATTTTGGATGTAATGAAAGCATTATATCGAAGAGGGGTTCGATAGGAGCACATAGGCGAAAACGGAGGTCAATTTGGAGTTCGGATGAGGAAGATACGGCCGAAACAAGAGAGTTGCGCGCAATCGTCCAGCACTTGATTTGGCCGATCGGACAAGTCCTTCACAAATCTGGCCGATCGGCCAGATGTCCGCGCCCAGCTGTTGTTTCCTTATTTAATTAGGTTTTTCTTCCTTATATATATACTAGTACCTTGGGACGAATTGGCATCATCCTTTATCATCTTTTATCAACTTTTACCTTAGTTTTAGCTCTAGTTTAGCATTCAAATACTTTAGTTTAGTTTTACTTTGTTCGGATCCGGATTCTTAGTTCGTGCAATTCAATTCAAGTTTTTCTTTTACTTCGCGTTCTTCGTTCTTCATTTAATTCTCGTAAGTTATTTATTGCTTTCGTTTACTTGCTTTAATTGCTTTACTTAGTTTTAGATTCGTTTTCTTAATTGCTTCGTTTAAATTCTTTAGTTTAATTTCGTTCTTTCGATTTCTAGTTCAAAGTTTAGATTCGTTTTCCTTCGATTTCAATTCTTTCGTTTTTCAAAGTTTTCAAGTTAGATTAATTTGCTTTTAATTTCCAGATTTCAATTCATCATGTCTAGATTTATTTATGCTTCTTTCTTTGCTTTCGTTTTCTTCGTTGCTTCCTTCATTGCTTTCTTTTCGATTCTTGCCTAGGTAGATTAATTGTTTTTCTTTAGTTTAATTCTAGATTTATTTCCTCGTTCTTAGATTAGTTATTTACTCGCTTTTATTTATTGCTTTGATTTATTTTATTTGCCTAGGATTTAAAGCAAAAACCCCTAAAAATCTTCTTTACTTGCTTTCCTAGATTTAGGCTAGATTATGTTTTTACTACATAATTCATTGCCCTGTTAAGTTTTCCTTGAGATTCGATACTTAGGTTTTACTTGCTAGTGCTACGATAGATTTCGTCTATTGCGAACACTTTTTAGTGAAACAAATTTTGGCGCCGTTGCCGGGGAAAACTTTAGGCGATTTATTGTGTAGTATTTTTATTTGCTTTATTTTTATTTTTATTTGTGTTTTTATCGATTTTCTTGTTTCTCCCACTCGGTGCGTTTAATCCTTTTGTTGAGTGTTGTTTATGCATGGTCGCCGAAGTCTTCAATGGAATTTAGCGCCCTACTTCGACAACATCCATCAAAGGAAAGCAATTTTAGCCGCGAAGGAGAAGGAGGAGATCGATTCTCAAGACTTTGGTTTAGTCTCGTTGTTTGCAGAGCCCGAAGCCATGGCAGCTAGAGTTATGGGCGATTTTGCTCGCCCCACATTCACAGCCACCACTTCGGCGATTGTCCTGACGGAAGCGGTCAGGAATCATGAGCTTAAACCTCACCACATGGCGTTGCTCCCATCCTACCACGGGCTGCCCAACGAGGATGCATTGACGTTCATTCGAGAGTATTGCACGGTGGTGCAATCATTCCCACTCTCGGGACTCACGGAGGACAACTTGAAGATGAAGTGCTTCCCGTACACCCTCAAGGATCGAGCAAAGTCGTGGTATTTGGCGCTCCTGGCCAACTCTCTCACCACATGGAATGCGGTGTGCGAGAAGTTCATGCTCAAGTACTACCCGAACCGCAAGACTCAAGAGGTGCGGTCAAAGATTATGAATTTCTCCCAAGACAACGATGAGCCATTTCACGAAGCATGGGAGAGGTTCCAAGAGCTACTTCAACAATGCCCTCATCATCAAATGGCACCGGAGTTGCTTTGGCAATATTTCTACGACGCCCTCAACCAGACTTGTCAATTCATGGTGGACAGTTCGGCCGGAGGCAACATAGCGGTCAAGACAGCTGACGAGTTGCAGACGATATTCGAGACGCTCGCTGCAAGTTCTCAACAAAAATCAGCTAGGCCAAGGAAAGTGGAGGCGAGTGCAATCTCGATGAGCCCCGATTTGAAGAAGCAAATTGCCGACATGTATAGGGATCTCGAGAATTTGAAGATTAAGCAAAGTGCACCGGCCCCGAAGGAGGAAGAGAGGAAGCCGGACAAATGCGAGATTTGTGGAGAGTTGGGACACATCAAGGAGGTTTGCCATAACATGGGAGCACCCACTTATGAAGGAGGAGCCGATGTATATGCTGCCCAAGGGTACATGCCGCCACCCCAAGGGCAAGGTACGAACCCGAATTTTCAATATCGTCGCCCCTCTCCATATAATAACCCCTACCCTCCTCAAAATCCCTACTACTCTCAACCTCCACCATATTATCCTCCTCCTCAATATCCTCCAAATCCCTACTATCCACCACCTCCATACTACCCCCCTCAACCTACTCCTACACCACCACCATCATACCCAAATTCTCGTCCTCAAGGACCTCCAAAAAAGCCTCCCGTCGATGAGGATCGTCTCCATGCGCTTGATGCGAACATAAAGAGGCTCGAGTTGGCCATTGGCCAAATTTCTAGTTCCATGCACCTGATGCAACAACCGGGGCGAATTCCGAGCCAAGGGATTCAACCACAACAAGCCAACGAGGTGCAAGCCCCATATCCTCCATATGTTCCTCCCGTTCCACCTCACCAAGCTCATGCAATCACGGTGTTACAACGCAATGGAGTTCCGATGCCTCCTCAAGGGCCCATGGGAGATAGATGGGGCCCGAGCCCTCGATGGAACGGCCCGGGAACCCCGGCAACACCCTTCGGCCAACCTCGTCCAGTAGCCGATCTGGCCGGTCGGCCAGAATCTGGCCGCTCGGCCAAACCCTTCAACATGCGCGAGAGCACAGCGTCCAATCTGGACGATCGGCCAAGTCACCTCGACTCTGGCCGATCGGCCAAAACCGGCGAAACGCACACGGAGTCCGAGGATGATAAGAAGGATGCTCCCGTTCTCCACAAGACGCCCGATCCGTACGATCCCCCTATTCTATTCCCGAGTAGAGTGAAGAACAAGAAGCAAATGCTGAACCCGTATGTTCCACCTATTCGGAGTATCGTGAAGAAGGAAACAAAGGACCCCAAGCCTATCAACTCATTTCCTAAACGAGGGGATCCGGGAGGTTTCGACTTGAGTATTATTTTGGACAGCGGAGAGACCGTTTCGGGATTGATGGATTTAGGAGCTGGGGTGAACCTAATGCCGTATTCTATTTTCGAGAAGATGAACTCAAGAGTCCTTCAAGCTACTGACATGCGCATTGAGTTAGCAGACGGCACCGTGAGCAGTCCTTTGGGAGTTGTGGAAGATGTCACTGTCTTAGTTGGTGGAATCCGAGTCGTCACCGACTTTGTTGTGCTTCACGAAGGCAAAGGAGCTAAGAGTGCAACCGGACATCTACTTTTATTGGGAAGACCATTCATGGCCACTACTCGAGCTCGAATTGACGTAGGTACCGGCACATTGAGCATGGCCGGTGAAGGAGGTTCGGTAACATTTTCGGTATTTGGGAACTCATCTTCTATTCCTACTTCATCTTTTCATTTATGCTCTTATGTTAAGCTTGCTAACCCTTGTGTTGAGGAAAATATTTGTGAGATTTTTGACAAGGGAGCGGCTCGAGAAGAATTCTTTGAAGATGAGGAGTCCATTGAAGATGACGAGTTCTTTAGTTGTGTGGATGAGGAAGAGGATATAATCGAGCAATATCTAGGGAATTTGAAGGAGGTTGATGAAGTAGAAGAGGAAAACTTGAACCATGCATCGGAAGAGGAAGTTGTCGTTAACTCTTTTCTTTCTAACCTCACCAATTGTGTAACATCTTTTCTTGCAGAGTTTAGCTCGATGATGTTTGAGGAGGAGTTCGAACTAAGTGTGGGGGAGTCGAGAGTTGATGATGACCACGTCCTTGACCTTCGAGATGGTTCGAGAAGGGAGTGTGAGTGTGTCTCAAGGAGCATCAACACATCGCTTGGTGCTACGGGCTTAGGTTGATTGTATCCTTCGTCTAGCTAATGACGTTAAACAAGCGCTTGGTGGGAGGCAACCCACGTATTTAAAAAAAAAAAAAAATTATTATTTCTATTTTTCGTAGTATTTATTTTTAATATTTGATTTTTCGTATAGTTTGTGTGTTTTTGCAGGAATAGGCGTCGGACACCCAGTGGCTGATCTGGCCGATTGGCCAGATTTCCTTAGGGATTCTGGACGATCGGCCAAAACTGTGCAAACGTTTCTTGGCCAGTATCTATTCTGGCCGATCGGCCAGATTCCTTAATGAATTCTGGACGATCGGCCAAACTTATGGGAGCCCTCTTCAATTCTAGTCAAACTCGCTTTTGGCCATCATGATCCTCGTTGGGATGATCCCCGGTTCTGAAGCCCTTTCAATTGATCATAGCCTTGTTTTGTGTCTTTTCGTTTTATTTTGAGTCTTTTATTTTGATTTCTTTATTTTGTTCGATTTTACGCTTTTGTGTGTTGTGTTGTGTTTGTTTTGTAGGTGCTACTTGGAGTCTCTCGGGATTACAAGTGTTTTGGTTAGCTTCTTGCGATAAGTTTCTCCTATCCCTTCTCTATTTTATTTTCTTGCAATGAGGGCATTGCTAGATTTTAAGTGTGGGGGGAGGCTTGAAACTTTTGGTATGAAGTGTTTGTGTTTGTGTCTTGATCGAGTCTTGTTTGGTTTGATTGAGTCTAGTTGATCGAGTCTTCATGTTCCCTCACTTAGGAATTTGTTTGATTTTGGGCCTTATAAGCATGTAACTTAGAATCAATGTGAATGATTCAATGATGGAATCTTTAGTTGTTGGAATTGATTTGAGCATAAATTAGGTTGGTTTAATCTTGAGTTGTGATATATTATGATTCGATGAATTGTGGGGCATGAATTGGTTTGACTTTGAGGAAATGATTTATGATTTTTGGATTGAGTGATAAATCTAGATTGTTGCGATTTTGATTGCTAGTTTACTTTCCCCTTAAAAAAAAAAAAAAAAAAGAGTTGTAGTTATGTGAATAAAAGAGTTGATAGGATTCTGCTCCTCTTACTTGTAACGTATGAAAATACTAGATTAATGAGCATGGGAAACCACATGAAAAGGCTTCGAGAGACCCTCGAATGATCACATTTCATGAACTTTGTCCTAGATGATACTCGTGTATATTAGAATAAAAGTGTTCGTAGGCATTCTACCCCTCTTGACAATGGGTACGGGAAACCGCACTAGGAGGCTCGATGTGACCCATCGATGATTAAACCTAGTGAATTATGTGCCATAAACGTTCACTTGTTAAAAAAAAAAAGAAAAAAAAGGAGAGTTGTTTATTTGTTGAATAAAAAGGGGAAGTAGGCTAGTCGTCTAAGTTGTGGTGATCAAGATATTGTGAGATGTGTGTTATCATTGCTTTTCCTCTTACTTGGATTGATTTATAAGCCGCATAGTTTGTTGATGATGATTGTTTGTAACTTGGGATTAAAGTGACCTTGTTTGAGTTTGTCGATTCCGGTGATTAAATGTTCTATGATTTGGATTGTTTGGATTGAATCTAAGTTGTGTGTTTATATTGCTTGAGGACAAGAAAGGTCTAAGTGTGGGGGATTTTGATTGGTGTTTAGTTGTTAGGTTTTTCGTTGTGTTTTCATGTTCGTTTTTGTTGTGTTTTTGTGTCTTTTCGTGTGTCTTTGGCTATGAATTGGTTGTTTGGAGTTTTTGGTACTTGTAGGATGAAAAGGGCGGAAACGAGAAGAAAACGATAAGAATGGTTGTTGAGCAATCATTGACCTTGAGTTCTAACCTCTCATGATTTTATTGAAGATTCATTTTGGATGTAATGAAAGCATTATATCGAAGAGGGGTTCGATAGGAGCACATAGGCGAAAACGGAGGTCAATTTGGAGTTCGGATGAGGAAGATACGGCCGAAACAAGAGAGTTGCGCGCAATCGTCCAGCACTTGATTTGGCCGATCGGCCAAGTCCTTCACAAATCTGGCCGATCGGCCAGATGTCCGCGCCCAGCTGTTGTTTCCTTATTTAATTAGGTTTTTCTTCCTTATATATATACTAGTACCTTGGGACGAATTGGCATCATCCTTTATCATCTTTTATCAACTTTTACCTTAGTTTTAGCTCTAGTTTAGCATTCAAATACTTTAGTTTAGTTTTACTTTGTTCGGATCCGGATTCTTAGTTCGTGCAATTCAATTCAAGTTTTTCTTTTACTTCGCGTTCTTCGTTTAATTCTCGTAAGTTATTTATTGCTTTCGTTTACTTTCTTTAATTGCTTTACTTAGTTTTAGATTCGTTTTCTTAATTGCTTCGTTTAAATTCTTTAGTTTAATTTCGTTCTTTCGATTTCTAGTTCAAAGTTTAGATTCGTTTTCCTTCGATTTCAATTCTTTCATTTTTCAAAGTTTTCAAGTTAGATTAATTTGCTTTTAATTTCCAGATTTCAATTCATCATGTCTAGATTTATTTATGCTTCTTTCTTTGCTTTCGTTTTCTTCGTTGCTTCCTTTATTGCTTTCTTTTCGATTCTTGCCTAGGTAGATTAATTGTTTTTCTTTAGTTTAATTCTAGATTTATTTCCTCGTTCTTAGATTAGTTATTTACTCGCTTTTATTTATTGCTTTGATTTATTTTATTTGCCTAGGATTTAAAGCAAAAACCCCTAAAAATCTTCTTTACTTGCTTTCCTAGATTTAGGCTAGATTAGGTTTTTACTACATAATTCATTGCCCTGTTAAGTTTTCCTTGAGATTCGATACTTAGGTTTTACTTGCTAGTGCTACGATAGATTTCGTCTATTGCGAACACTTTTTAGTGAAACAGCGACTCTGATTAGGATTCAAATTCTTTTGTAGACAGGCTAGGAACTTGGCCCAGGAGTTCAATTTATTAATGTAACGACTTGTTTATTTCGTACTTCCTTAACTATAGTTTTGTTACGAATAACCATATTTTGTACCGATTTAACATTAATTTGTTTTTCGCACTGATTTTACTATGTGTTGCACTGATTTTGGTTAAAATTTGTGAAATATGGTGGTATTGGTTCTGTTTTGAACTGATTTTGTTAATATTGGAGTGTTTTTTCAGATTTTATTGTTCGAAATGATCTCTATATACTGAATATGCTGTGTTTTGGTTAAAATCTGTGAAATGTGTTGATATTGGTTCTGTTTTGCACAGATTTTGTTAATACTGTACTGTTTTTTCAGATTTTTGGGTTCGAAATGATCTAATTCGTACTGCACGTGTTGTGTTTTGGTTAAAATTTGTGAAGTTTGTTCATATTGGTTATGTTTTGAACATATTTTGTTAGTATTAAAGTGTTTTTTAAGACTTGCTGGTTCGAAATGATCTAATTCGTACTGCATATGTTATTTTTTTTGTTATAAACTATGAAGTTTGTTCATATTGGTTATGTATTGCACAGATTTTGTTAGTATTAAAGTGTTTTTTAAAATTTGCTGGTTCGAAATGATCTAATTTGTACTGCATATGTTGTGTTTTTTGTTATAAACTATGAAGTTTGTTCATATTGGTTATGTATTGCATAGATTTTGTTAGTATTAAAGTGTTTTTTAAGATTTGCTGGTTCGAAATGATCTAATTCGTATTGCATGTGCTGTGATTTTTATTATAAACAATGAAGTTTGTTTATACTCCCTCCGTTCCACTCTATTTGGCCTACTCTATTATTTTATACCTCACATCTATTCACTCTATAGGCCAAATGGAGCGGAACGGAGGGAGTATTGGTTATGTATTGCATAGATTTTGTTAATATTAAAATGTTTTTTAAGGTTTAATTTTTAGTTTCAGGGTTTAATTCCTCAGTAGACTTTAGTACGAAGTGAATCTATTTCGTACCAATACATAGTTGATTTAGTACGAAGTGAATCTTATTCGTACCAATACATAGTTGCTTTAGTACGAAGTGAATGTATTCGTACCAATAACTGCATAATTGCATACTCAAATATGTGTTTCGTAATTCTTATATATAACCGGTACGAATTCTTTATATTTCGTACCTACTTAAAGTTATACAAATATCACAGCTACAGTAGTCAGAAAAGAGAAGGAGAAAAAAAAAAAAAACTGAAATTCGAAAATTCGAAAAAAAAAATTTTAAAAAAAAGGAAAAATAATGAGGAGAGAAGAGACACGTGGAAAAGGGAGAAGGAGGGGGAGGAGAGAAGAGTGGTGTTGACTAGTAAAAGTCAAAGTATATTAGTAAGGGTATTTGTGTCCTTTCGCATTAAAAATGGGTATTTTTTGTGTTTTTTAAATGTGTATCCTTAATTTGATTTTCTTATATCATATTGGGTATTTTATTTTTCAGCTCAAAAATTATTCCTTAGGAAAAAGTGCGAGTAATTAATACATATATCGAAATTCTTAAGATATTACTTCGTGATTAGGCACGAGTTGTCGTGAAGGTTGATCCAGAGCTACCAATCAAACAAACTCTTCTCACACTACGAAAGATGGGCTTTCTTCTAAAGAAAATAAAATTTTCTTTTATTAAGTTCAAGTTATTTTAAGCTTGTCATGTCATAAATTTTTATATTTTTGTATGACACATGTGTGCATTGGTTTACCCAATTTAATTATAGAATTCGGTCCTTGTGAGATAACTATTTTACTTGGATTAGTTTAAACATTAAGACCGTGAGTCATCTTCGGGTTGGCCTGTCAGATAACGTGGGAGTGGCCACTCTCTCGTTATCACAGTATCAGATATGATAGATTACGAAAGAACTTAATCTTCACTGACACAATTTTAGAAACTACAAAAGAATTTTGCAAACATAAGTCTTTTACGGAAAACCCTATGATTTGCTCACATATTGGCTTGACAGTAAGTACATTGTAACCATATTTCGGCAAGAGGAAATATAGTCTTTTAGTAAAACACTATAGTGAATAACAAATAGTTGTCAAATTTTAGGAATACACAATATATAGACAATTTTGACATGAAGAGACTAAAATACCCCCAACTCCTTTTCACTTTATCCCTCCCTCTCCACACACATCTCATCAGACTCATCTCTATCTCCCCTCTCTCTCTTCCCTCTCTCTCTCGCTCTCCTCCTTCCTCGATTCCGGCAATTTCTCGCTCAAGAAATCACACTCCT
Source organism: Thymus mandschuricus (assembly GCA_029379335.1). Taxonomy (NCBI): domain Eukaryota; kingdom Viridiplantae; phylum Streptophyta; class Magnoliopsida; order Lamiales; family Lamiaceae; genus Thymus; species Thymus mandschuricus. Next base: position 6,463,943 of record CM057082.1, on the reverse strand, counting down.
TGGCGTCGGTGAAGAGCATGGGTGAGAAGATGGAGGCCGGCGGGGAGGATTTCACGGCGCACCACAAGTATTTCAACGGCACAGATTCCTCCCGGAGGCGGAGTCGAAGAAGGCCGGGATGGTGGTAGACGGGATGCTGAAGGGCGCGGAGCTGATGGCGAGGACGGCTGTGCTGCTGCGCGATTTCGCGGTGGTGAATCTCCGGTGGGGGTTTAGGGTTCCACCGTGGGAGGCGGTGGAGGAGATGGACGTGGTAGTGGTGGGGAAAGCTGCGAACCACCATCGGACGACTGGATTTGAAAATTTTCCAGATTTGAATTTCAGAGGCGGCGGCAGCGCTGGGCTACGACACGGTGATGCCGGGACGTGGCGGTGGCGGCCGGAGGAAGTTCAGAGGTGGTGGCGCTGGGCGACGACGGACGGCCGCGCAAAACGATGGTGGGTGAGGGATTGGGGGCTACTCCCCCGTTCTTTTCTTTTCCATTTTTTTTGTAATTTTTTTTTAATTTCTTTTTTCTTTGCTTTCCCCTTTCTTTTCATTTGAATTTTTTTGTTAGATCCGTAGGGGGAGAGATAATAGAGAGATTAGTATGTTAATTAAGGTTGAATAATTTAATTTGAATTTTGGTTCGTAGTATTAATTTCTTGAAATCAATTTCAATTTATTTTGCTTTTCTATTTCTTTTTTTGGTGGCCGGTGGAAAAAAACTCACTGTTTTCCGACGATGCAAATATTTCAAATTTGAAAATTCGAAATTCTTAGATTTGAAATATGTGTTAATTAGAAATTCTTAGATTTGAAAATTATTTTACCCTTTTGTAGGGGGGATTCATTTGTGGTTTGTTGTGTTTCAAGATTTTCTTTGCCTATGGCTTGAATATCTCAAAACATCTTTTATACTGGTAAGAAATTATGATAAATAAAAATTCGCACCAAACCAACACATATATGGTCTAGTTTTGGAACCATGTCTATGCATTCTAACTGTTCAATCAACCTGTTAGAATTATTCACTTTCTTACTAAATGAATTCATAGATTTGATTATAAATTCACTAATACTAACTGATTGCGTACATTCTAACCGGTTAAATTTACTAGTTAGAATTATTTTATTCCCTACGAAATGAATTCATATGATATGTAAGAATACATTTGATTCTAATCATATCTATGCATTCTAACTGATTCAATCAACCTGGTAGAATTATTTATCATCTTACTAAATGTATTCACAGGTATGGTTAGAAATTCTCTAATTCTAACCAATCGGTTAGAATTCATACCATTTTGGTTAGAATTAGTGACTATCTAACCAAACATGCGAATTCATTTAGTGAGAAAATGAATAATTTTCTCTCTACATGCGATTTTGTTGTTGAACCAATTAGACTGCATAGACATAGTTAGAATCAACTAAATTAAACATATCGCATACATATCGTATGAATTCATTTCGTAAGAGATATAATAATTCTAACTGGTGGACTGAACTACTTATGAATTTATTAGTAAGAAATGCGAATTTGTCACAAATAAGGTAAAAAATTTCAATTACGTATACGATTTCTCACCTAGTTATAACAAATATGAATTGGGAAATGTAAGAATTTAACAATTTCTTACTATAATATTTTAGTAAGGTGTACCAAAGTTAAAAAAGAGGGAAAAAGAAAAACTCGAATCGAGAGAAAAAAATGAAAAGTCAAAAAAGTTGAAAAGTGAGTGGGTGGGTGGGAGGTGGTTCTGGGCAGTTTGGGGAGTTTGCACCAAACTTGTCTAGTATTTGTGTTTTCTTATATTTCTACTACTCCCTCCGTCCTCCATTTAGTGACGGAGGGAGTTTGGGCACGCGTTTTTTTCGCATTTTATGATATAATAATAAATTAATGTGTTAAAGTGTTAAAGTGGAATAATTGTGGGTCCATTTGAATTGTTTAATAGTATTAAAATATTAAAATAATAAAAAGTAGATGTATAAAGTGTTAAAGTGATTGTGGGGTCTACGTCCAAAAATGGAAATTGTCAGTAAATGGAGGACGTCCCAATATAGTATTAACGTCACTAAATGGAGGACGGAGGGAGTACTATTTGATACTCCCTTCGTCATTTTCAAGTTGAGTCATTTCTTTTTGTGATTTCTGGCACGCTTTTCCATGCTTTTAGATGATGAATTTTAAAACGGATTTTTAAAGAATTTTTTCTTTTACGAGATACTACAACACTTATAGTATCCCGTAAAATATATACTCCCTCCGTCCCAAAGATAACGTCCTGTTTCTTTTGACAATATTTTTGTACCATCTTCGTCCCATAATTTTGGGAACAAGAATTAATGGATTGCGTAATCTTTTCTCAACTACTTATAGTGTGAGTACTATACTATCCATATCTCAGAAAAGATTACACATTCTCTTAATTCATGTACCCAAAATTATGGGACGAAGGTAGTACAAAAATAAGATCAAAAGAAACAGGACGTTATCTTTGGGACGGAGGGAGTATTTTTTTTAAAAAATCTATTTTAAAATTCATCATCTAGAGGCGTGAAAAAGATTGCTGAAAATCACAAAAAGAAATGACTCAACTTAAAAAGGACAGAGGGATTATACACTATACTAGATAGATAGAATATTTTTTGCATCTTTCAGCAATGTGTCCATTAAGTGCCAAGCGGAGCTTGTGTTGTTGTTGTTGTTGTTGAATAACTTTCGTTAGAAGACATGTATCTTAAGTATTAGTCCGCTGCATACACTCTTTTATTCAAGACGATTATTCGAGTTATGCAATGTAAAACCTATGGTTTTTTCCCTAATCGACTTCATGAACTGAGTTATTAATGTTATGAACACCGTTTGAATACGTTATTCGAGTCAAGTTATGATAAGATATGTTTCCCCTTTCTTTCCCCTATTCTCAATTCCCTTTCCTAGTCATGATTTCCCGACTTAGCTATCCTTAGCAAGGTCCGGCCGTGACATATATCTCTACAGATAAGATTAAATCTAATTAATTATTTATTTATTCAATTATTCAATGATAAGATTAAATTTAATTAGTTAAGATTTATTTTTAAATCTTATGTGAATAGTTATTTCAGTATTTCTATGATATCATAAAAAATATATATTTATTTCTCCTAGTGGTATGTATTAGGATTCATTCTACTAAATAGAATATTTTCCGGTAATACAGTTGAATATCTGAACATATTAATTCATAATTAATTGTGTATTAATTAAGGAATAAAATTTGAGTTATTCATAATTAGGATTCATTCTACTAAATAGAATATTTTCCGGTAATACAGTTGAAAAGAACAGATTCATTCCTAATTAATTGTGTATTATAATTAGGGAATAAAATTCGAGTTATTTTGTAGTAGGAAGGGCGACGGTTTTGAGAAGAAAATACGGAGAGAAATCTTCATATAAATACTTCTAATTGACTCTCTTATTAAGTCTAATATTTTTCTGAAAACCCTAGTTGGAAAAATTTAGAGAGCTGCCTTTCTGCTTGAGTGTGAAGATCGAGGTTCCGAGATTTACGAGACGCCAACCAAGTCTCCCAATCTAGAGGAGTGGGTAAGATCAGTTGCAGTAGATCATCTCCGCTCTTCGTCTACAATATGTATGAATTCGAATCTTGTATGTGAACTTGTTTGTATTTCAAAATTTTTACATCCAACCGAATTCAGGGAATTGGATAGTTTTCAAATAACTACTCCATCATTATCGACCCTAATGTAACCAATAAAAATGAAATTAAATGTGAAAAAATAATTGTAAACCCTAAATGAGATTAGTGAACCTTATAAAATAAATAAAATTAAAATAAATCATCATACTTAAAATTGTTGAAAAAAATATTAAAACTTTTTTTTATTTTTTATTTTTTTATTTTTTTTTTATATATATATAGTTTGAATTCACGAATTCGATTCTTGCATTCGTAATTTGAGAATTAATGTGAGTGAATTTACGAATTAGATTTGAAAATTCGTGATTTCAGGTATTTTTGTAAGTGAATCTACGACCTCAAATTCATGACCTCATTTTATGTGAGTGAATTTACGACCACAAATTTGTGAATTTGTGATTTCAAACATTTGACCGAGTGAATTCACGACCTCAAATTCGTGAATTAGGAAAAGGCGGGGTATTATGGTAAGAGCACGTTATTTTTTAATTATTTATTTTATTTTATTTTATCTAAGTAACTGTTATTTATCTTTACCATCTCCATGTGTGCAGTTTTACACATTTCCCCAAGGTGAAATATATTTTCCGTCCCTTCATTTTATCTCGTTACCTTTAATTATAATAGTAGACACGATTTGAATAAATGTATATTATTATGAATTGGACGAAGAGAGTACAACATTTTGAGAATTGCGTGAGTGGAATATACTGAATAATAATAACGTAAGAAAACTAAGAAAGTGAAGTTAGAGTAAATACATAATAGTAGTAAATAGTATTAATGCATCATTAATTCATTATATAACTTGTATAAGAATTAACTAGCTAGTCTTATTAACTTCCACAGAAGCCCTTCGAAATCCAACTTCCACTATTTTTATTTTGAGAACCTCAATCTCAACCTCATCTATTTCTTTCCCTTTTTTCTTTGTTCTTTCACAACTGTTTATAATTAATCTTTCCACTTCAAAATTTCCTGGTTCAAATCATTCTTCACCAAATTTGAAAATGACCGGATTTGTGCTGTGTATATTAGTTGTTTTTTTCTGCAACCGATTCACAAACGGCATGCAAAATATTCCAACAATTAAAGTGAATAACAAGTCGAAAAGTAGGAAGAGCTTTTCCACCATTCAAGCCGCCATTGATTCTGTTCCTTCAAACAACAAGAACTGGATTCGCGTCTCCGTCTCAGCTGGAATTTACAAGTACTATACCTTCTAATCTCCTCCTTTATATTAACCTCCATGCAATATTTAATGAATGTGTGCGCGCACGTATGTGTGAGAGAGAGAGAGAGAGAAAGAGAAAGAGAGAGAATGGCTATAGGATTTATGCTTGAAATGCAGGGGGAGCCAAATTGTAGATTTGTTTAAATTTTGGTATTTAAATCTAATGAAATATTAATATCTTAAGTTATAAGGTCATTTTTTTTAATTACTATTAATAATTTTATATTGTTGTAAACTTGTAATGCAGTGAACAGGTGGAAATTCCTTCGGACAAGCCATTTATACATCTGAAAGGAGAAGGGATGGATAGAACTAGAGTTGTGTGGGGTAGGCACGATTCAATGTTGAATTCTGCAACTTTTTCTTCCTTCTCCGACGACATTCTTGTCTCCGGAATCACTTTTGTGGTAAGAATTATCTCATTATATCATGACTAATGATCTTTTTAATTTATTGAAGATCAAAGTAGATTTTTTTATTTATTTTTTGTTGAAGGAGGAAAGTAGATTTTAATTTCTAACCAAATTTCTACTAAGCATAGGGACTAATTAATATGCATAATATTTATGCATGATAGAACACCTACAATTATCCACCAGGCAGGAACAGAAATCCGGTGGCGCCGGCAGTGGCAGCAAGGATCTCCGGCGACCGATCCGCGTTTTACCAATGTGGGTTCTTGGGGTATCAAGACACATTGTTGGATGATAAGGGCAAACATTACTTCGCTCTTTGCAAGATTGAAGGAGCTTGTGATTTTATCTTTGGAAATGGCCAATCCATCTATGAGGTAAATTTAGATTATTAAAACAATTGCATGAAGCATAAATTTGTTTAGATTATGCTATAATTAATAAACTTTATCGACTTCGATTTGTTTTCAAGGTTATTCCTTAAATGGGTATATGTCACGTGTGATTATATGTGAGGGTTTGGTGTAGTACACTTACACTCATATAAGAATTTTTATTTTCCGTAATAGTAATTAAAAGCACCCATAGGTAGGGATGTCAAACGGGCCAACCCACCGGGTTTCGGGCTAGCCCTATCGGGTTGCGGGCTTTTCGGATCGGGTTAATCGGGCTTTTTTTTCTTTCGGGCTATTATTTTTTGACCCTAACCCTAACCCACCGGGCCATTAAATTTATAAAAAATAAAATTCATATCGTATAAATATAAAAATAATTATTATTTTAGCACATACTTGTATAAAAAAATTAAATAAATTATTAAATATTGTGAATTTAACAAAAATATTTTTGAATGTCAAATCTTTATTTTACTTTTCACCCAACGCCGAAGTAAAATACGTATAGAATTTAAAATGAAAGTTATATTTTTATTAAAACAAATTAAAAGTACTCAATAATAATTAAAAACACAACCTAATTTATCAAATTTATAAGTAGAGTAATGAAATATGTCATGAATTCATAATTTATGGTAACCCACCGGGCCAACCCACCGGGCTTTCGGGCCAGCCCTATCGGGCTCGGGCTTTTTTCGGTCCAGCCCTATCGGGCTTTTTTACTTTCGGGCTATTATTCTTTGGCCCTAACCCACTATTTTTTTCGGGCTAATCGGATCGGCCCGTCGGGCTCGGGCTTTTTTGACATCCCTACCCATAGGTCAGTTACGTGTTATAATTTTTATTTTATTTTATTTTTTTAATTTTTTTTAGTTACGTGTTATAACTTATATAATGCAAAAATAGGTAAAAAGAGGGATGGGGTTTAAAAGTTTATTATGTGAGGAATACATCATTAAATGAATTTAAGGATGGATTCTAACAAAATTTTCTACTAATTAACCTCTTCTTATTTGAGTCGTTACATTTCATTTCAGAATTTGTTATAAAGATTTCCGATCGTTTTGATGATGAGTTTTGAAAAAATTTCTTTAAAAAGTTATTTTTAGACTTATCATTAAGATGCTCGAAAAAGCTTGCACAAATGCTGAAATGAAATTTAACTACTCCAAAAGTATGGAGGGAGTACTTAAGTTTATATCTGAATTTCTTCTTAGGTTGATGGTAAAAATCAATAGCTAGCTAGGGACTAAAACTGAAATTGCACGCCCAAAATATTCCATTAATATAGTACTATAGTTTCCATATTTTCTCCATATAAATTCAGCCACTTAGCTCATGAGATCCAAAATTTACGTATTGAGTCCAAAATTATAATTCATTTTATTTAAGATAATACCTGTATTTAGTATTGTTAGTAGGAAATCGTATGTTTATATTATATCACTCACTCAATATATGTGTGTCAATCGTGTCTCAAATTTAAAATTAATGAGGTGTCAGTATTTGTTTTCTTTAATTTCATATAGACAAAACATATTTGTAGGTCCTTGTACTTATACTTTTTGTTTCGTAAGATCCTTGTACAATATTTTATTTTAATAGATCTCTATACTTTTACATTTTAATTTTATTGGATCCCCGTCTACTAACTCCGTTAACTTCTCCGTTATCTAATTAATAAACCAAAAAGGAAAAAGAAAAAAGAACATGTTATTCTCAAGTGAGAAACCCTGAGAAAAGAAAAAAGAACACGTTATTCTCAAGTGAGAAACCGTTATCGTCTTTTGCACCATAATCAAATCTGCGCGGGTGCTTGAATCATCCCTAGCACGCCAGAAGTTGGCCCCCGGCCCTTTATCGATGTCAAAATTTGGTATGGAGATTTGCCATAGTAGGTAATGTCTCGAGCGCCTTAAACTTGTTTGGCGCGTAGAATTTCCCCTAAAAACTCGCCCCGTGAAACCATTCTCTTAAAATAATTTCTCCTTTGGGAAAACTCAGTACGATATTAGCACTGTCGAATTTTCTCCTCGGCGTGGAAGAAGAGCCAAGTGTTCATGCCCTTCATTGATGGAATTACGGCTTCTTCCAATTGATGCCCTCACGGGCCTTTTACAAGAGGATAATTTTGGCATCAAGATGCCGGATGGTTTCCATGGTTTCCGGCGGCTGGGCGAAGCTATTAGCTAGAATTGATGGGCTTTGTTGCTGATGGAGGCAATGAAATGGTTGATGTTGACGTCAATTGTGGGGGTATTTAGTGTAGCCGATTATTTGGGATTGGATGTGTATTATTAATTATTAATTAGATAACGGAGAAGTTAACGAAGCAATTAGAAAAGGATTCAATAAAATCAAAATATAAAAGTATAGGGATTTATTAAAACAAAAAATTGTATAAGAATCTTACGAAACAAAAAGTATAAGTACGAGGACCTATAGATGTGTTTTGCCTTTCATATATTATGATTACATTTAATTTTATTTTTTTTAAAATATCTATGGTTTGTTCATCTAAAGTAGGGTTTATAATTATTTTCCAACATTTAATTTCATTTTTATTAGTCAAAATTATGTTGATAAGTTTTAAACTACTGTGTATATTGATTTATAACTCTAAATTTTCGTAGTAAATGTTACTCCTCCATCCCTTATCTTATTACACAAAATTTCTTTTCAGTTCCTCACCCTATTGAACTTTCCTTTATGAACTCTACCCCACCATTATTTTTATATTATTTTATTCTTCTTTAAAGATCGGTCATTTTATCCAGTAACAAAACATTCACATATTTTTACTTATAACTCGCGTCATTTCAAAATGTACAATATAATAAGTGACTGAGGGAAGTAATTATGATCTACAGAAGTGTTAAGTGAATTGGGAGAGGGTTGGAATACCGAAAGTAGGATAGCGAATCTCATCAGCTAATTATAAATGACGAAGTGAAGTAGCCTCCTAATTATGAAACTCAAGGTGTGTACAACAAAAGGGAAATTTCCGCAACGATACTACATTAAACAAAATTAGAAACCTCTATATGTCATGACTCTCGCGTATACGTTTGTATAATTTCCTAATAAATAATTTGAATATTCTGTGTTGATGACAGAAATGCAACATATCATTGAACGTAGGAATAGCAAACCCTAATTCAGTGGGTTACGTAGCTGCCCAAGCAAGAGAAACTCCCCAAGAAACGAGCGGCTTCGTATTTAAACAGTGCCGCGTAGGCGGGAAAGGGCGCTTGTTCCTCGCTAGGGCGTGGAAGGCTTATTCGAGAGTCATCTACTACGCTTCCTCCCTCTCCAACGCCGTCGTTTCGCAAGGATGGGACGCTTGGGAATTCGTTGGCCAAGAGTAATTTGATTTAATTCACATTTCTCTTACATATATAATAGGAATTGTTGCAATTTTGTTAAGTAGTGTGTACTATATATATGTAGGGGGAGAATAACATTCGTTGAGGAAGAATGCAATGGGGCAGGATCGAACAAGTCGAAGCGTGTAAAGTGGGAGAAAAAGCTAAAGCCAAAAAATTTGGAGTCATTTACTAACATTTCCTATATTGATAGTGGGGGTTGGATTCGAAAGCTGCCTATTCACATTCATGTTTAATTAGAATTAATGTATTTGCTATTAAACTTATTATGTCTAGCTCTTTAGGAACTAGATATGAGGCTCAACTAATAAATGTTGATGCCTCAAGAAATTTAATCATCGGTAATACTGCATACATAACGATATGTTTATACAACTGTTATGTATGAGCATGTTTTCAAATAGATAACAATAGCTGTTATATATACATTATAACAGTCTCTAATGAAGTGTTATCTATATATTGTCGTTATAGTTAACAATCGAGTAATAATTATTATCTATGCTAGTGTTATTCATTTATAACGATAATGATTTGAGGAAACAGTAAAGAAACAATTGTTACTAATGTAAATTAAAAATAAAAATGATAATAAAATAAAATTCCATGTCTCAAAAATTTTAAATCCTAAATTCAACCTAAATCCAGTAATCCACAATAGGCTCTTCCAGAATCCTTTCTCCACGCTTCACGAATGCTACATTATCCGTGTGCATTATAGGGTATGTTTGGTAGGGAAGATTAAGCAAGATAAGACTAATTAAATGGTGTTTGGTAGACAATATACATATTCTCGGGGCCATGATGAGGGCAAGGCCCGCTCTTATTCCACTGTTACCATGAGTTAATTCATCTGGCCTCTACCCCTGCGATTAGATATCCTGAGGGGAACAGTAACCAGATGACAAAATAATTTCCCCTACTGCCCCCCAATCAAATTCAAATTGTGTTTATTTTATATGAATAATGAAATATTTTGGAATTTATTATTATTATTCTCTTCCAATCCGTGCTTGACAAATTGTTTTTTATAGGTAGAAGCAGGTCATTTGAAAATTATAATCGCTTAATTAATATATATTTAAAAAAACTATATTCCCTAATTTTCGATTTATCAACCCCATTTTACTTAATAAAATTGAAATTAAATGTTAAAAATTAATTATAAACCCTAAAATGAATGAGGAACACTATAAAATATTATAAACTTTTCTCGAATCATAATACATCTAGATTATCAAAAGAAAGTGTATTAAAATAATAAAAATCGACATCCGGTACACGATTGGTACATGAAAATTGGGATAGAGGATCTCATTCGCATCACTACTAATGAGAGGGACATATTTAAATGTGATTTAGAGGAAATGTTTATTAAATTTAAATAAGAGGGACATAGAAAAATCGACATTCGGTACACAATATAACACTTTTCAGGAATTAACAAATGTATTTGAAATTACAAAAAAAAAAAAAAAAAAAATCAATTCATATACGTTAGAAAAAAATGTAAGGTTATTTTGGTAAATTCAAATTTAATATTGAATTTTATATATAATACAAAATATCTATTTAACTTATCTCACCTTTTAAACTTACCTACCAAACACTAGTAAAAAATAACTAATCTTACTTCCTATTCATACTAATAATCTCATGATTATTAATCTTACTATATCCTATCTTACTTACCAAACACACCCTAAGAATGTCCGCAATGAGTAAGGGCCGAACATTTCTCTATATACAAGTGATTGGATGGATCTAATTCATCAAGACATGAATGACCAGTGAATAGGCTAAACAAATGCTTATCCGCTGCTAAATTTTCCCTGAACCATTTTTGGTATAAGAGATTTTGTATAATATGCTACTCATGTGGTGGAACAGATTTAGAAGCGAAATACGTACTATTCCATCGGTATCATTTATAATGACCCCAATATTTTGAGCTTTAATATTTAAGTGAATATTTGTTATAGAGAAAGTGTATAATTAATATTCAAATGCAAACTAATTTTTATTTATTTATCTTTTAATATAGTGGGTTATAACACATTAATAATTTATCTAAAATAACAAAAATCGTGACATTTTATTTGACAGAAAAATCATATACTCCTATGTCCACCATTTACTGACACTATTATTATATCGAGGCGTCCACCATTTACTGACATTTTCCGTTTTAGGACGTAGACCCCACAATCACTTTAACACTTTAACGCTTTATCTATTTACTTTTTATTACTTTAACATTTTAATACTATTAAAAAATTCAAATGGGCCCGCAATTATTCCACTTTAACACTTTAACACGTTATTTTATTACTACTATATAATCAAAATGCAAAAAAAAAATTTGTGCTCAAGGTAGGGTGTCACTAAATCATGAACGGAGAGAGTATTTAAGTTAAAGAAATAATCAATGCTAATATTAAAGGCGTAGAATTAAATTAAAAGAGCAATTTTTAACTCCTTTTCAATTTTTGGCCCTTTCAAGTTGAGGCTTGCAACCATAGATTCTTTCAAGCTTCATGCTTTGTAGAGTGCGTTGCAGAGTTTTGGTGAGTAAAATATATTCGCTTTAAATGTTAACTTGCGAAAGCGTTTGTGGTAATCTTTCGTGCTTGTGAATAGTATAATAAGGAATATGAAAGCGTATGGAAAAATAAAGAACACAAAACCTTTATAATGGTTCGGAGAATGTCTCCTATGTCCGCTCGTAGTCTCTATATCACGGGACCGAATTCACTTCACCTTTGAGTATACAATGGATACTCGAAAACCTAACGAATGAGATTCAATTGGTGTTGGGAACCCTCTACAGATAATTTTGATAATGTTGCTCAACACCTCACTAAGGGCTAGCTATTTTCATTTATTAGAGTTAAGGTTGATAGAACTTGGACTGACCGTGTTAGCACAATCAAAGGGTTTGAAAAAACTTATAGTGGTTGTTCTATTTTGTAAAGGATGAGGTTGTTCTCAAACAGTCTTACCTGTAGAGAAAAGACTGGTTTTCATCAACATTCTCTTCGGTCATCCAGCTCGTTCTCAGTTGAAGATATCAAGTTGCTGGAAGATCTATCTCAGATTGTTGATATACCTTCATAGATAAAGCTGCCACCTATGCTGTCACGTCATATGCCAGGTAGGATAAATCCTAATGGGAAGAAATGAGTAAGCTCCAACGACTCTTTTGCCACGTCAACAAGACTCTAACGACTAGTTGTCACAACCAAGCCTATATACTTGCCACTTCAATGGAACAATACGGGAAATTAACTGTTCAAAGCTGAATTGTTGCAGAAATTCTCTCTTTAGCAAAACCCATTCAACACTCAAAACTCCTAGATATTTCCCAATAGTGTTGAAGAAGAGAATCTCTCCATTGAAGAACAAGCCAGCTTGAAGTGTTTACTGCTGCTTCAATCTCTCTCATCAACTTGCTTTCTCGAACAATTTGTTAGTTTGAGTTAGTTTGATAGATTGTTATTTTTCTATATGTTTGTTGTAAAGGTTTTAAGGGTCGCGACGCATAACTCGTGTCTAAGTATATTCTATTTTGAGTTTGTTTAGAACTGATTCTAAATCAGTATAAAGAAAAGAGAGGTAGAATGCAAAGGTTAAAGGGATTCATAGATCGAGCTAGATTTGTCGTGGACGTAGGAGGGTTATCTTCGAACCACATTAAATGCCGGTGTCTCTCTTTAGATTGACCTTGACTTGCCATTCTTTAGACAATTTTTTTCAAAATAAAAAATGGTTGGCTATTGGTGTTTTCAAAAGGCTGAGAGAAATTGAAGAACCCCACAAGAATCTAATCATCAAAATCTTAACTTCGGCTTCTGCCACCAACAAAGCCATGAGGACCAACATCACTTCTCTCATCACCTCTCATGATGAAATGAGGGACCATATTTCCTACCTCCAAAACGATGTCAAGAACCTTACAGACGTCATCTTTATTCTTTCTATCAAAAAGGGAGAAGAGTTGAGGGACAAGTCCAGGTCCAAGTCAGAAAGAAGAAGAAGAAGAAGAAGAAGAAGAAGAAGAAGAAGAAGAAGAAGAAGAAGAAGAAGAAGAAGAAGAAGAAGAAGAAGAATCCTAACTCCGACTAGGCCAAGGAAGCTTGGTGAGGCCATCTTCCACTGTAGCCGCTCAGATTGTCTTTTCTTCGGTGGAAACCGAAGCAAGGTAATAGAGGATATGGTGAGAGGAGGGTGTTCAGAAAAGGAAGCCACTGACCCATCGAAACAAAAGGAGTTTCTGGCAAAACATATTCGCCAAGTTGTTCGGGCCAAGGCCAATGCTTAGTCAAGCTCATCCGCTCCCATCCAAGCCCGTCCTGTTGAGGACTTTGAGATTGATTGCCAAAGAGCTGAGGCTGATAGGAAAAGAAGGCAGAGGGATGACAACTGGCACCACTTGTCCAACAAGTATATCAAACGCAAGCCTTAGGCCATAGTTAAAGGGAAGGAGTGGATGGATGCAAGTTCTCGACGGGATTGGGAGGAGATTATCAGTTCATTCATTCTTTAATTTCACTGGATAAAACTCCCTCCTTATGACATAACCGACTCGGGTGAGGCGTTCCAGCTCTTCTTAAAGGGTTACCCCAACCAAAGCTTGACTAAAAGGGCTCGAGATGCCTCCAAAGCTGCTAGTGTCCGAGTTAGATTCCCTCCCAAGAAGACATTCATTCCTCACTTCTTTATGATGGGACTCATCTAGATCGTGCTCAAATCGATGAATGCGTTCACAACGACTTTCTCTTCATGGGAGTTCCAGTCAGTCCTAACGAAGCATATTGTTTGTCGCATTCGCGATGTGTTGGTCCATAAAGAGTTAATTGGTGTATTGGGTTGGGGGGAGGGTTGGAATACACCAATAGCCAACTGTTTTTATTTTGAAAACAAACTTTCTTTTAGAGCGACTGGTCAAGGTCGTTCTTTATAGAGACATGTCGATCTATCAAACTCATTGTTAGAACGAGCTTGATTTATCAAACTATGCGAACGCGGAATATGGTGGAGAGGTTGTTCCTAACTCTTAAGAAAATATTTGTTTAGCCTTGTACATTAATGCAAGGTCGTTTGCATGATGTGCAATTATGTAGTTGTAAGTCAGGCAGTTATAATATGCAACTTAGAGCGAGATAGAGATGGAGTGAGAGATACACCAGTGAGTTAATGTGGTTCGGAGATAACCCTCCTACATCCACGATAGATTAAGTTAGATCTGTGAATCCCTCTAACCTTTGGATTCTACTTCTCTCTTCTTTATACGAACTGAGAATCAGTTCTAAACACATTTAAACTAGAGTACACATAGACCCGAATTCTGGGTCGTGAACCTTACAACCTTTACAACAAGCTTACAGAAAATGAACAAACACTCAAACCAACTCAAACTAACAACTGTCGGCGTGAGAGAGTTGATGAAGTGGCTTGAAGCAACAATAAATGCTCCAATCTAGAAGTGTTCTTCAATTGTGAAATTCTTAACCTTTGGTACTTAGAAAATTACTTGGATTTCGAGTAGCGAATTGATATGGCGTAGTGAGAAATTGTATGCAATACTTTAGCTCTTGAATTTTAATTTCGCTTACTGTTTCATTGAAGTGTGAAGCATATATATAGGCTAGTTTGAAAACCTAGCCGTTAGAGTCTTTGTTGGCGTGACAACTTGTCGTTGGAGCTGACTCATTTCTTTCCGTTGGGATTCGTCTCTACCACTTGACTCTTTGAGAACGACCTTGACCAGTTGCTCTTTAGACAATTTTTTTTTGTTTTACAAAATAAAAAACAGTTGGATATTCGTGTATTCCTCCCCCCACCCCACGCTAATTAATTCTTTATGGGAATAACAATCGGTTCTGTTGGTCCCGATTTGTTATAGGAAAAATACGTAGAGGGGGAGGGGGGGGGGGGGGGTGAATACGTATTTTGAAGTTTTTCAACTTCTTTTTCTTAACTCAGAGTATAAAGTAAAGTGCTCGATAGAAATACTAAGACCTAGCAGAAAGCTAGATCTAAAGTAATCATGATTCTCTTGACCTAAGCTTAGAGCTTGATCAAGAGTGAGACTTTACTCTAGATGCGGAATTCGGTGAACTAATATCTTTCCTAAGTATTTGAAAGTTCCAAGTTATGTTTGTTTAGATGCAAGTGCAATGAATAATCAAACAAGGAAAATAAAGAGTTAGGGTTTAGAGAGATACGACACGAGATTTATAGTGGTTCGGAGATAAAGCTCCTACGTCCACTTTGTTGCACTCGGCAACTGTTCTCTTCACTCAAGAACTTGATGATTACGGGCTCTTCAAAAGCCTGGTCTAGATCGAGCTTCACTCGCTTGGATTTGACGACAGACGCAGTGATTACGGGTTCACTACAAAGACCTAAACTGGACTAGAAGCTTCACTCGCTTCAGTCCGACAACGACAGGGAGATTACAGGCTCTCCTTACAGCCTAGCTTCGATTGAGCTTTACACGAACGATGTAAGTGCAAGCTTGGATCTAGACTCTATGATCGAGGCTTCTACAATTGATGAAAGTAGGGCCTTGGATCGAAACAACCTAACGACGAACACAAAAACCTAACGAACAGAACTTCGGGTTAGGGTTTTTGGTTTCCGACGACACACTATGAAGAGCTCTTTACAATAAGTGCAAAGATGGCTAGAGCTCTTCTTCTAAGCTGGGGTTTGGGATGGGCTTAGAATTCTAGGTGTGAAGGTTGAGAAGACGAGTTCCGATGAGACTGGAACTCGGAGAACACTTGGAAACAAAGACTCGAAGAATGCTCTAAGGCTGGGAGTGTTTGTTTGCAGTAGGCGCTCGAATGCTCAAGTAGTGTTCTATCTTCTCTTCGTCTTCATCCTTCACTATTTATAGGCGGAGGTTTGGCCGAGATCCGTTGCTTGGTTGGTGGCCTTGTCCCTCCTCCTCTCGATAGTACTTGCACAGGCTGGATGCTTTTCAGACGCGCACATTTGTCTCTTTGCCGAAATTGGCTAAGTTCCAATCTTAACAGTAACTGGAGCGAGCCAGTACTGTTGCGGCGCCCTTGTCGGCCTGGTAGTCAACTCCGCTGCTCCTCTCCGCAATCGACACGTGGAGATCTCGTAATTAATGCGACGATCTTCAGTTTGACTGGAGTTCGAAATCGGAGCGGGAATTGTGCTGTCACTTTCTGGTAGGTAGTGGCTCGCTTTGCTTTGAAGTTGTAGCGTCCGCTTTGATCGAGTCGCTTCGGGTCATACTTGAAGCGTCTACTTTGGAAAACAAAGTTTCCGAGTATTGCTTAAGTAAATTTTGACTCACTTTGACTTTCGCTGTAGCGCTCGCTTCGCTTCGCTTTGGTGGACTCGCTTTGATTCCACTGTAGCACTCGCTTCGCTTCGCTATTCTTCGGCACGCTTCACTTTGGCTGAGTAGACTCGCTTCGATTGAAAGCTCACTGAAGTGAGTGACCTTCACTTGATTTTTCTGCAGTCTAAAACCTAAGTGACTAAAGTGAAACAAAGTCATCCTAACAGTATAGGCTTAGAAAAATTTCTAATCTACTTTCTACATCAAAAATGGGTCGCTTGGGAACAGAACACTTGGGGTTTTGGGATCAAATCAAAACAAATATTTGACTCACTTCAAAGTGTCCCATAGGAATTCCCCCATAACATTTTGTCCTTAACAATTCCCAACAATTTCCCCCCTTTTGATGATGCCAAAACCCAAAACAAACTTTTTAGACTAAGAGATTTAGCCTACCTAACCGTGGAAGGAACTTCAAGCGACTGCTTCCTTTGCATGTTCGTTTGAATTTTTTTATTATTATTATTATTATTATTTTTTAAGTTCCTTTTGTTGGGAATTGTTAAGGACTAAATTGTTAAGGGGGAACTTCATGGGACATTTGATAAATGAAGTCATTTGTTTTGATTAGATCCCAAAACCCCAAGCGTCCTTTTCCCAAGCGACCCATTTTGATGTAGTTAATAGGTTAGAATTTTTCTAAGCCTACACTGTTAGGATGGCTCTTTTATTTTGCTTAGATTAGGCTTCAAAAGTTCAAGTGAAGGCCACTCGCTTGAGTGTGTTTTCCAAAGCGAAGCAAGTCAAGCAAGCTGAAGTGAAGCGTGCCGAAGAATAGCGAAGCGAAGCGATCGCTACAGTAGATTCAAAGTGAGTCTGCCAAAGTGAAGCGAAGCGAGCGCTACAGTTCAAAGCAAGCGAAGCGAGTCTACCGAAGCGAAGCAAAGCAAAGCGAAGCGAAGCTAAGCGAAGCGTGCCGAAGCAAGCGAAGCGAAGCGATCGCTACAGTGGAATCAAAGCGAATCCACTAAAGCGAAGCGAAGCGAGCGCTACAAAGAAAAGCCGAAGCGAGTCAACACGTGTCAACACTTACTTAAGTAGTTTCTCGGGAAATTATTCTCAAGTAACTCACTACGAAAATGACCGTGAAGCCACTCACTTCGGAGCGGCCGCTACAACTTCAAAGCGAAGCGAGCCACTACCTACCAGAAAGCGACAGCACAAATTCCCGCTCCGAATTTGAATTCCAGTCAACTAGAGATCTTTGCATTAATTACGAGATCTCCACGTGTCGAAAGCGGAGAGGAGCAGCGGAGTTGACTGCCAGGCCGACAAAGGCGCCGCTACAGTACTGGGTCGCTCCAGTTACTGTTAAACTTGGAACTTAGCCATTTTCGGCAAAAGTCCAAAACTGCGCGTCTGCAAAAGCTACTGCCTGCGCAAGTACTGTCGAGAGGAGGAGGGACAAGGCCACCAACCAAGCAACGGGTCTCAGCCAACCCTCCGCCTATAAATAGTGAAGGATGAAGACGTGAAGAATAAGAACACTACTTGAGCATTCGAGCCTACTGCAAACAAGTGTTCTCCGAGTTTCCAGTCCATTGGAACTCGTCTTCACAACCTTCACACTTAGATTCTAAGCCCACTTCAAATATCCAAGCTTAGAAGAAGAACTCTACCCATCTTTGCATCTACTGTAAAGAGTTCTTCATTAGTGTGTTCGTCAACCAAAAACCCTAAACTGTTGTCTGTTAGGTTTTTGAGTCGTCGTTAGGTTGTTCAGATCTAAGGCCCTTCTTTCATCGATTGAAGAAGCCTCGATCGTAGAGTTGAGATCCAAGCTTACACTTACATCGTTTGTGTAAAGCTCGATCGAAGCTAGGCTGTAAGGAGAGCCCGTAATCTCCCTGTCTGTCTGACTGAAGCGAGTGAAGCTTCCAGTCTTTGTTAGGTTTGTGTAGTGAACCCGCAATCACTACGTCTGTCGTTTGATCTAGGCAAGTGAAGCCCGATCCCGACCAGGTTTTTGAAGGACCCGTAACCTTCAAGTTCTTGAGTGAAAAGAACAGTTGCCGTCGTGCAACAAAGTGGACGTAGGAGCGTTATCTCCGAACCACTATAAATCTCTGTGTCGTATCTCTCTTACCTTAATCTTTTTACAGTATTCGATTATCCATTGTACGTGCATATAAACAAACTTAACTTGGATTTTCAATTACTTAGGAAAGATTTTAGCTCACCAAATTCCGCATAAAGAGTAAAGTCTCACTCTTGATCAAGCTCTAAGCTTAGGTCAAGAGATTCGTGATTGCTTTCGATCTAGCCCTTGGCTAGGTCTTAGTATTTCCAAAGAGCACTTTACTTTATACTCTGAGTTAAGGAATTGAAGTTGAAAAACTTCAAAATACGTATTCACCCCCCCCTCTACGTATTTTTCCTATAGCAAACCGGGACCAACAAGTGGTATCAGAGCAGCGGTTCTTTCGAGCCTCTGCTTTGCATATCCGAAGTGAGTCCCCACTCACTTCACGTTGTCTCACTGAACCGGATCCTATTTTCCTAAGTGCATCAAAACCTCACCCACGCATATTGCATTTACTGCTGATAGTTTGCTATGTCTACATACAGTGCATCAAATCTACCACAGTTCTCGATCGAAGGATACGAGATATGGAGTTTCCGTGTCGAAAGCTTCTTATGCTCAATCCACGACCGAATGTGGGAAGTCATTGAGGACGGACCAATTGAAATCAAGAAAGCCATATCTGTGGAGGTTCCAGCCGCTGAAGGTCGTCCAGCCCACGTTCGACAACAATACGTGGAGAAGGATAAGGATGAGTATACTCCAAATGACTTCAAAGTTGCCAACCTCGACAAGATTGCACGCCACACGATGCAGAGCACCGTGTCGGACGCATACCTTCCAAGGATTAGGAAGTGCGCAACAGCAAAGGAAATGTGGGAAACCCTAGCCCTCATCTCTCAAGGTACAGACAAAATCAAGGAAAACAAGCTCGCCGTTCAGATGCGGGAGTTTGAAAATTTGGTGATGAAGTCAGGAGAGTCCATCGACGCCTTCGAGCTGAGAGTTACCAACATTACTGCAACTCTCAACTCGCTTGGGAAGGAACTCACAGACAAGGAAGTAAATCTGAAAATAGTCCGTGCTCTCACAAGGAAGTGGCAGACTATGAAGGAGCTATATCTAGCTACCAAGGATCTAACGAAGCTCACGCCAGAAGTGCTGTTCTCCGAGCTCAAAGCTCACGAGTTTGATCTGAATCGAATGAGCCTCGACGACGAGGATGAAGCTCCCACTACGTCAAAAGGAGTAGCATTCAAAGCTGCCGAAGGGCCAAGCGAGCAGTCGCTTGCCAAAATGACAAGGGAAGAGTTGGAAGAACACATTGCGTTCTTATCAAAGAACTTCAACAAGATGAACTCTCGAGTGGGCAAGTATAAAAGATTCTACAAACAGTACAAAGGGAGGAGCACTGATGCTCGAGAAGGAAAAGGAAAGAGAGAAGAAACGACCAAGCCGATCCCGCGCGACATGATGGAAGTGGAGTGTTACCACTGCCACAAGATGGGCCACTACAAATCCGATTGCCCAAAGCTAAGTGCCAAAGAGCGCGAAGAATTGAAGGCCAAGAGGGATGCCCCAAGGCGAGCGCTCGTAGCGAGTGAAGTGCCGGTCGCTTCAACTGAAGATCTCTCAAGCGACTCAGATGCATTCACAGATCCCAACTCAAGCGAGGGAGAGGATCTGGGACTCATGGCGCTCACCGATGAAGAAACTGGGGAGGTATTCTTCTATCCTTCAATCACTTCAATTACACTAGCACACACTGTCAATGAGGAAGAGCAATCCTCTACATGGAGTGAGTTGTTTGACAAGGACCAAAGATTGTCAAGCGACCATGAAGTGGTGAAACAAGCTCTGTCTCGAAGCGAGAAGGAGAACCGAAAGCTAGCCCGTGAGCTTGACGAAGTCAAACTTAATTTAAGGGCTATGACTAGTAAGTTCGAGGATCTCTTCGCTAGACATCAAAGCTTGGAGGGAAGGTATGAAACCCAATCCACTCTAGTCGCCAACTTAAATAAAGCATCATACGCTAGACAGGCACTAGAGAGTTCTCTTCTACCTTTTGGTAGAAAGGGAGGACTTGGATATGAGGGTGGACCTTCCAAGCCAACTGTCTTTGTTGGTGCTTCAAACACGACACCACCAGTCACTTTGGAATTGCCCACTGCATCCAAAGCGACCACCAACAAAGACAAAGGCAAAATGGCTGAGAGCCCTAAAAGGAAGCCAATGAAGATGTCTATATCTTTAAGGGCAGATCCGAAGGGCAAGCAAAATTCAACAATCCCTAGCACTCAACATGCTAAGTCTTACCAATCCAAGGGTAAAGGGAGAACTGTTGAAGCTTCTAAGTTTCAAGCCAAGACACGAGAGACAAAGGATCTCCCTTTCAAGAAAAGGAGTAATGTCTATGTGTCACGGTATCCGGACTGGAGATGGTCCAACCGGACTAACGTTGAGGGGGAAAAACTTGAAGCAACCAAGAGGCCGCTTCAAACTTCCAAGGTTACTCAAGCGAGTCGGGGTCAAAACCCTAGTTGGACTGCTTCGAGGAAACCAAGCGAGCCGCTTCAACAGACTAGAAACCCTAAGTCAGTCTCTAAACCCTAAGCTAATCCGAAGCGAGTCGCTTCAGGATATAAGCAAAATGGGAAGAGCGTAGGTAGGTCTGAAGCGAGCCGCTACCCCTCTTGCACACACTGTTGCACGTGTGAAGCTGCCTATAGGCAGTACACCAAGTTTTCGAAGGTCGAGAAGCCCAAGACACAAGCTTCATCTCAAAAGAGAGTGAAGCAAGTGTGGGTACCTAAGGGAACTAACCTGCAAGGACCCAAACTGATTTGGGTACCAAAATCTGTCTAATTGCAGGTGAGCGCCGTGGATCCCATGCCAAGTGAGGGTCAACCAGTTTGGTACTTGGACAGTGGATGTTCAAGACACATGACCGGCATGAAAGCTCTACTTCACAACTACATAGAGAAGAAGGGTCCACACGTAACCTTTGGTGACAACTCTCGAGGAAGCACCAGGGGATACGGCGCACTGAAAGTTGGAAAGCTCAAAATTGAAGAAGTTTCCTACGTGGAAGGACTCAAGCACAACCTGTTATCTATTTCACAGTTTTGTGATAAAGGGTACAGGGTGGAGTTCATCTCCAACAAGTGTATTGTGAAGAGCAAACTCACATCCCAGATTGTGCTCACTGGAGTTAGACAAAGGAATGTCTACATAGCACAATGGGACAGCCGCAAGGAGGAAACTTGTCTAGTTGCAAGAAGTGCTACAGAAATTGGATGGCTATGGCACAGACGCTTGAACCACCTCAATTTCAAAGCTATCAATCGCTTAGCTCGAAAAGGTTTGGTGCAAGGCATACCGAATGAAGTCTTCATCAAAGACCATCCATGCTCACCATGCCAACGAGGGAAGCAGACGAAGAAGCACTTCGCCAGTCTCGAAGAAGCCTCATCAAAGCGAGTGCTCGAGCTGCTTCACATGGATCTGTTTGGTCCAGTTACTCCAGTTAGTGTAAATGGAAGGAAGTACACTCTAGTTGTAGTCGACGATTTCTCTCGCTACACATGGGTTGTATTTCTATTCAGCAAGAAGGAGACACTGACCAAACTGCCACAACTGCTCAAGCGATTGGCGGTGGAAAAGAATCAAGCTATAGTGACCATTCGCTCCGACAAAGGCACAGAGTTCCTGAACTCTACAATTGAAGCGTACTGCACGGAGCATGGCATAGCACATCAAACTTCTTCAGCACGCACTCCTCAGCAGAATGGAGTTGCTGAAAGAAGGAATCAAATCATCAAAGAAGCCGTTCGCACCATGATTGCTGACTCGAAGCTTCCGATGAAGTATTGGGCTGAAGCTGCCAACACGGCATGCTACACACAGAATCGGACGCTTCTCAACAAACGGCACGACAAAACACCATATGAAATATGGACAGGGAGAATTCCAAACATATCTTATTTCCATATTTTTGGTTGTAGGTCTTCATTCACAACAATGGGAAGTCACAGTTGAAAGCCTTTGAAAGCAAAGCTGATGAAGGAGTATTCTTAGGATACTCTACATCTAGCAAAGCCTACAGAGTATTCAACTGTGAAACCCTAATTGTGGAGGAATCACCCCATGTCGTATTTGATGAATCTTCTTTAAGTCTTCCACAGGAACAGGCTCAAGCGAATGAAAAGGATCAAAGCAAGGAACCCTCAAATCAACTCTCTTGGGACGTGCTTGATGAAGATGATGAGATCAAGGACTCAAGCGAGCAGGATCCCAAAGGAGAAGTCGAAGCTGCCCCGAAGATTCCTGAAGCTAGTGCAGGCCAAGCACCCAATCCAGTCGCTTCAGACGGTGAAGCGAGCGACAAGGAAGCGGATGAAGATGAAGCTGGCGGATCAAAGCGAGCGTGGCTCAAGGATCACTCACCTAGCCAAATCATTGGAGATCCATCCAAGGGTGTAGTGACCAGAAGTCAAGTGTTTGAAGAAAGTGCCATGTTCAGTTGCTTTCTCTCAAACATTGAGCCATCAAGCGTGGAGGAAGCCCTAGCCGATTCTAATTGGGTGATCGCCATGCAAGAAGAGCTGAATCAGTTCACCAGGAACGATGTATGGTACCTCGTGGATCGTCCCAAGTTTCAGCATGTTATTGGCACCAAGTGGGTGTTCAAAAACAAGACGGACGAGGACCACAACGTAGTGAGAAACAAGGCGCGACTAGTTGCCAAAGGCTACTGCCAAGAGGAAGGAATCGACTTTGACGAGACCTTCGCTCCAGTGGCACGTCTTGAAGCGATCCGTTTATTTCTAGCCTATGCAGCGGCCAAGAAATTCAAAGTGTACCAAATGGATGTGAAGAGCGCATTCCTCAACGGTGAACTCAAGGAAGAAGTGTATGTGGAGCAGCCACCGGGTTTCGAGCAGGGAGATAAAGTGTATCGCTTGAAGAAAGCCCTGTATGGGTTGAAGCAAGCTCCCAGAGCTTGGTATGATACATTATCTCAATTCCTAGTGGAAAATGGATTCCAAAAGGGAAAGATAGATCGGACTCTCTTCACCATCAATCATGGAGATGATATGCTATGGGTCCAGATCTACGTAGACGACATCATATTTGGGTCACCAAACCAGTCGCTTAGCGAGAAGTTTGGAGAGCTAATGAAGACCAAGTATGAGATGTCGATGATTGGCTTGATGAGCTGCTTTCTAGGTCTTCAAGTGAAGCAGCAGGATAATGGAATTTTCATCAACCAGGCCAAGTACACTCGAGATATGCTTGCGAAGTTTGGTGTTCAACATGCTAAAGCTGTGAAGATTCCTATGAATACCAACTGGAAGATGGAGCCAGATGAAGGAGGAAAATCTGTAGATCCTACAGATTATCGTGCCCTAATTGGGTCACTTCTCTATCTCACTGCAAGCAGGCCAGATATTGCTTTTGCAGTCGGTGTCTGCGCTCGCTTCCAAAGCAATCCCAAACACAGCCATCTTGAAGCTGCCAAAAGGATTCTTCGATATTTGAAGGGCACTATCAACATGGGGCTGTGGTATCCAGCAGAAGACAATTTGGAGCTCACTGGATATTCCGATGCTGACTATGGAGGTTGCCGAGTTGACAGGAAATCAACGTCGGGCACATGTCAGTTCTTGGGGAGCAAGCTAATCTCGTGGTTCTCAAAGAAGCAAACAAGTGTAGCCACTTCAACAACGGAAGCTGAATATATGGCCGCAGGAAGCTGCTGTTCTCAAATCCTATGGCTTCGTCAACAGTTGAAGGACTACAAAGTTGAAGCGAATGAAATTCCGATCTTCTGCGACAACAACAGTGCCATATGTATCTCGCAGAATCCAGTGCTTCACACCAGATGCAAGCACGTGGAAATTCGACATCACTTCATTCGTGATCATGTCGAGAAAAAGGATATCAAGCTCGAGAAAATTCATACCGATCTCCAGCGAGCAGATATTCTCACCAAGCCTCTAGCTGAGTCTCGATTCAACCAGCTATGCATGGAATTAGGGTTATTAGACCCTGGTGAAGAATGCTAGTTCCAGGATGCACGAAGGAGTGTTCGCTTGTTCTCATGAGCGTCACTCGCTTCGGATCTTCACCAACTCAAGCGAGCCACTTCAAAACTCACTCGCTTGAAGAAAATGAAGTTAGGTGGAGAAAGGTGGAGTATTGGAAGAAGTTCCCTACCAACTTATTGGAATTGTTAAGTATATGGTTAAGGGGGAACTAATGCTTCTCTCGGAGCAAGCTACTTCCAAAGCGAGCAAGATTGCAGCAATCTTGAATTCTGCATCGCTTCAATTTGCCCTAGCTTGGGTCAAAGCGAGCCGACTGCAGATTCATTCTTTAGAATGTAGGAAAGCTTGAAGGTTTACCTTTTTATACAAAAGGTTGCAGGGCTGGTGACATGCTTCTGCGTAAAATACGAGATTGTCTTGTCAGAGCATTCTCATTGTCATCCTGTCCATTTCTGCTCTGAGATAAGGACTTGTACTCATCCCCCATTCGTCGTGAATAAGTACACTTACGTGATGCTCCCTTCGGGTTGTAGTAAGCTTGTGTACTTTATTCATTTTCTCCCTCATTCACTTCGATGGAGGACTCTCTAATTCGTAGAGGAAGATGAATGCCATGAAGATGAATGCCATGAAGATCTAACTCAACGTGTAGCATTCAACTTGTGGTAACTAATTCAAGTGAAGTCTTCAATTTGTGGTATCAATCTCCTACGAAGTGAGATTGACTGGTAAGTGTTTCAATTTTAAGTACACTAAGTGAGCCGAAGCGTGCTAGAAACCTTCACTCACTACGTGGAAAATATGAAATGAATCTGACACAAATACAAAGAGGAAAACACTCTTGTTTATCCTCGAAGTATGTAAGTCAGAAACATTTTAAATTAAGCAAAGAAATTCAATTTCTTATTCCAGTCGCTTCAGATGGCCAAGCGAGTGCTTCGTCACTCAAAGCTAGCCATCGCAAGCGAGTGCAGAACAGTCACTCAAGCGAATGCCTCTCAAGCGAGTCAAGCCGTAGCGGCTCAACTCGAAGCGAGCGGGCATGAAGCGAGTATGAGCTGTCTGCACTCGAGTGCAATTTTACTTTCTGCTGTGCATTTAATGCAGGTGCAGGAATGACGGAAATAACGGGCGCGTGTTCACACGCTTGAATTTGAAGCGGGAAAAGGAGGAGAAGATCCAGCCGTTGAATCTCAACAGGCCCCAATCTGGAACCGTTCGATCAAAGCCGTATACAACAAGCCAACCATAGAAGGCCACGTGGCGACGCCGAGCAAGTGGCGGTTCACTTTTACTGTGATGACGCCGGACACATCAGATCCATCACCGCACGTCCGCCGCCTACCTACAGGATTTTCGGTGTTATTACCGTCCTACCCCTGCCACGTCAGCAATAATCTAACTCTATATATATGGGACGAGGCAGAACTGCAAACCTTTCACAGCCTTCTAAATTTGCCATTCTCGTGTTAGATCTGCGATTTCTGCAACTCACGAGTCTCAACCCCTTTTCTCTAAAATTCCATTCAAATTTCTTCAAATCTCAACATGGGAAAGAAGAAGAACACCGAGACGATGGAGGAGTTTCTCGAGGAAGCAGACAAATTCATCAATGTCGAGCCTCATCTCGACCCAACAATCATCGAAAGAGAAGGTTTTCTCCGTAGGGCCGTGACCACGGCCGGCCTATGGAAATTTGTAACGATTATGCCGACGAAAATTCTGGCCAAACCAGTCGGAGAGCTTCTGTTGAATCTAAGGAAAGGGCAGAATACGTCATCCTTCTCCGATCCACAGAATGGAGAGCCGGTGGAAGTGGATCTGAGTGATCTAATCGACGAGTTCGATTTGCCAAAGGATGGTGGAGATTCACTGCTAGATTTAGGCTATTCGGCCGGAGTGCAATATGGCCGATTCGCCGTCGACGGGGCTGAGCCAAACTTCAAGAAGGCCAGTATACGCACAAGTTTGAAGGCTCCTTTCAACCTTATTTGCGAGCTTTTTACAAAGAGTATCGCATGCTACGTCGGAAACCTGGAGACCCTCTCCGTGACCAAACTAATTGCTACTGCAATTATTGTTGACAGCCTCACCGGAACCAGCTTCAACTGGCATGGCTGGTTTCTCAAGCAGATCCACGAAGCTGCCGGTGACTTCGCGTTTGTGAAGGGAAGCACCGATCAGATTCTCCGCAAGGGGAAACTGAAATTCTTCTCAAGGCTATCCGTTGCCCTGGAGATGAAATATCCCGGCAAAGTCTGGCCGGAATCCGACGTCATTGCCTACAACAAACAGTCCATCTACTACGACAAGTGGAGAAAGACGAAAAGATTGATGGATCTGGGACTACTTGAGGTAGCAGTACCCGTAGCGAGACCGGTTGCCGAAAGGCAAGCCGAAGTGAGCCAAGCGAGGCAGGTCGCTTCACCCGGGAAGCGAGCCACGCCAAAGCGAGGCAAGAAGTTGGAGCGAGTCGCTTCACTTGTCCAAGAAAGCGAGGCGTTGGAGAAGCCGCTTGAGGACGCTGAAGTGACTCAACTCCAAACCAAAGCTACCCAAACCCCACTTCAAATCCAAGCCCAAACAACCCAGATATCAGAACCCCAACATTCATCAACTCAACAACCACTCATACAATCAACCCCCCTCTCTCCCCAGGAAGAGGAATCTGCATCCTCTCTTCACATACCCAAAATCCCCCTACTCCATGTCGACCCCATTGAAGCCTACACAACCTTCAAACCACTCCAATCCCTTCAAACCCAACCACCACCCACTGAACCCATACAAATATCCGAAACACAAGAAACCTCATCACCCTCTCAGTCCCCCTCTACATCGGCAGCTACAGCCGATACCGCCCAAACTATCGGTGAAGTTTCTATCATTCCAGAATTCATACCACCTGCCCTCTCCGAACATAAACAAGCTCTCGAACGCTATGTTCGAGACAGAGAGCAAGCCGCGGAGACAATCAACCTTCGCTACAATCTCAGCTCCGCGAGCGTTGAATGGAGCGACGTGTTCTACACGAATGTAGTCGACTTTCTGACGTACATCACGTACCGAGGAACGGAGTACTACAAAATCTTCAGACTCCTCAAAGCCTTCAAGAAGGAAGAACTGATCATTCTGGAGGCCAAGTTGCTGAACTTCATTGGCGCAAACGGCTTCCATGAATTCCTTGACGGGACCAGCTTTTGGGAGAAGCTGGATGCTAAAGTGAAGGAGGCATATCCACTCGCCGTTGTACCAAAGCGAGTGCCCACTGCTCAAGAAAGGAAGCTCATCAGGGAACATAAGGAGGAGGTGGAAATGAAGGAGGCTGAAATTGCTAGCCTTCACAGTGAAATCACCAAGAAGAGTGAAGAGATGGAAAAGAAGGCTGGAGAGATTGTCAGTCTTCGAGAAGACTTCAACAAGAGGAAGAAGGAGTTGGAGGGAACGGTGGAGAAGAAGGATAGATTGTTGGAAGAGAAGGAGAAGGCGCTGGAGGCGCAGGCGAAGCTAGTGGAAGATCAAACAACATCTATCACCAAGCTCAAGGACTCGCTTGATGCAGAACGGAGTCGCTTGAGGGAGGTTAATGTCAAATTGATCGCCGTTGAGAAAGAGAAGAAGGTGTTGGAAAAGGAGGTGAAAAAGCTGAAGGAGGTAGTAGAAAAGAAGGATGAGGAGCTGATCAGGAAGGGGAGTGAACTAATAAGCACGAAAAAGTCTCTCGACTCACTTCAAACTGAAATGAAGCTGCTGAAGGAAGAAAGTGAGTTAGATAAGAAAGAACTGGAGAGCCGGAGGAAAGATGCCCATGACCTTGACTTGAAGCGAGCAGATTTTTCCATATTACTGCAAAAGGTCAAGGAGCTGGGCGAAGATTATACTGAAAAGATTGCCGCAGGTGCCGAATTCCATCTCTCTCTAAACCAGAGAGAGAGGAGCCTTGAGACAATGCAAGCTGAGTTTCTAGCGGCTCAGGAATTTTGGTACTTCAATTTGCAAGAGGAAAAGGCAGAAATAAGGAGGGAAATTGAAGTGGAGCTGGAGGCTCGCTTCAAAGAGGTGGAGTCATTAGAAAATATGATGGAGTCAGTGGTTGAGAGAGAGAAGCAATGCGAGTATTTGCTTGAAGAAATAAGCATCAAAACAGCTGATCTGGTAGCACCTTCCATGAAAAAGAACGAGCAGATGCTTCAAGCTATTCTGAACTCAGTCAACTCACTTCACCAATCAATCTCCGGAAAATCCATAATCCTAACCCCTGGCAGTGATGATGCCAAAAAGGGGGAAGGACAAATGAAGGAAGGACAGATGGAAGGACAGATGAATCTAGGAGGATCTGGAGGAGTCGGAGTTGGCATAGAGTCGATGATTGAAGGAGGCAGTGGTGATGGAGGTGCGGAGGGAGTTGTAGATGAAGCGAGGGCTCTGGGCGAAATGAAGGGCAAGACTAAACTCACAGAGGAGGAGTTACTGAAAAAGCCCGAGGAGCCTAGCAGACCGCTTCATGAAAAAGTGCTGAGTGCCTCGATTGCACGGCATCCTCCGGTGACCGTGATTTCAAAGGAGGAAAGGCGGGAGCAAGTGGAGAAGGATTATGCCTTGGCATGGGAGATGGATCAGGTGTTCAAGCTAACCAAAAATTCTATTACTGCAGGTACTTCATCCAGCTCCCAAGCGGCCGCTACACCCAAAGCGCCCGCTTCAGCCGCCGCACTAGCTTCAGCCGCCGCACTCACTACGACTACAACTGCTGCATCAGCAGTTGTCCCCTCGAGTGCCGCCGCAAAGAAGGATATGCCACCTCCCCCACCACCGAAGCTGCCCTTGAAGCGAGCTGCACCAGTATCTAAAGTCGATGACTCTACGGCTAAGCGCCAAAAGTCTAAACATGCAGTCGCTTCAAGAACTGAAAAGGAAGAGAAGAGGAGAAAGGAGAGAGAAGGAGGAAGGAGCGAAGCGGAGAGATCGAAGACAGTGAACGCCAGGCGTCTTCAAGTGATTGACGCACGAATCGAGGAGCAGTTCAGCGAAGTACTGCTTATTCAGTCCTCTTTGGTTCGTAGTGCGTTCGTTCCCCTCATGCCTGATGAGTCCGAAGCATGTGAAGCCCAAGCCATAAAAGATGCATGCGACGTGACTACGAAGGAAATGGTAGAGTCGGGTCGCTACCCTAAAAAGGAAGAGCAAAACTATATTAGGAAGCGACTCAACGAAAGGCGTCCTCTGTGGAGTGGTGAATCAGGGAAGAGATTCACTGATATAATGACTATGCTGTCAAAAAGAACAGAGGAGGAATTAGCCAAGAGGAGGAACGAGCATCTTGACGCAAGAGAGATCGAGGACTTCATTCCGCGAGATCTACTCGAGCAGTGGCTGTACTACAAGGACTTATTCATCAAGGCTTATTACTACTGGGAGGTAGTGCCGCTGCAGAATGAGTGTTCTCGAATAAGTGCCCTCAACAACTTTCTAGCCGTCTACGACGACAAATTGCGCCGAAAGATCTTCACTATGGCTGAACAAGCTCAACCGAAGCCAATTGTCGTCAAGGTGCCAGAAATAAAGGACTTCCCCATGCCTTATCATCCAGGCACGGATGTTCCTAACAGGGGAGTCACTGATGCTGAAGTAGATGAAGCGTTCAGGCTGGAGAGTGCATGGAGAAGACCAAGCATCCACACAGTAGGCACTATGGAAACAAAAGTCTTGTCAGCCTATAGTGTTGATGCTACTGATTAAGAAGAGAAGAAGGAGGAGGAGAAAGAAGAGTAGGATGAAGCGGCAGGAAACCGTTGAAATTACATGCTTCATTTTGTGTGAACTTCTTGTTCATATATCCTATTTTTAAATTTCTGTCTCTTCTTGTGTCATTTACTCGCTTTGTGAATGACTTTATATTTCTGCTACAAACTCATTAATTTAACCGAAAAAAAAGGGGAAGGAACTTAAAAGAAAATTACAAACGAAACTGCAAAGGAAGCAGTCGCTTGGAGTTCCCTTCACGGTTAAATAGACTAGGTTTATTATTTTTATCCAAGTCTTTTGGGTTTTGGCATCATCAAAAAGGGGGAAATTGTTGGGAATTGTTAAGGACTAAATTGTTAAGGGGGAACTTCATGGGACATTTGATAAATGAAGTCATTTGTTTTGATTAGATCCCAAAACCCCAAGCGTCCTTTTCCCAAGCGACCCATTTTGATGTAGTTAATAGGTTAGAATTTTTCTAAGCCTACACTGTTAGGATGGCTCTTTTATTTTGCTTAGATTAGGCTTCAAAAGTTCAAGTGAAGGCCACTCGCTTGAGTGTGTTTTCCAAAGCGAAGCAAGTCAAGCAAGCTGAAGTGAAGCGTGCCGAAGAATAGCGAAGCGAAGCGATCGCTACAGTAGATTCAAAGTGAGTCTGCCAAAGTGAAGCGAAGCGAGCGCTACAGTTCAAAGCAAGCGAAGCGAGTCTACCGAAGCGAAGCAAAGCAAAGCGAAGCGAAGCTAAGCGAAGCGTGCCGAAGCAAGCGAAGCGAAGCGATCGCTACAGTGGAATCAAAGCGAATCCACTAAAGCGAAGCGAAGCGAGCGCTACAAAGAAAAGCCGAAGCGAGTCAACACGTGTCAACACTTACTTAAGTAGTTTCTCGGGAAATTATTCTCAAGTAACTCACTACGAAAATGACCGTGAAGCCACTCACTTCGGAGCGGCCGCTACAACTTCAAAGCGAAGCGAGCCACTACCTACCAGAAAGCGACAGCACAAATTCCCGCTCCGAATTTGAATTCCAGTCAACTAGAGATCTTTGCATTAATTACGAGATCTCCACGTGTCGAAAGCGGAGAGGAGCAGCGGAGTTGACTGCCAGGCCGACAAAGGCGCCGCTACAGTACTGGGTCGCTCCAGTTACTGTTAAACTTGGAACTTAGCCATTTTCGGCAAAAGTCCAAAACTGCGCGTCTGCAAAAGCTACTGCCTGCGCAAGTACTGTCGAGAGGAGGAGGGACAAGGCCACCAACCAAGCAACGGGTCTCAGCCAACCCTCCGCCTATAAATAGTGAAGGATGAAGACGTGAAGAATAAGAACACTACTTGAGCATTCGAGCCTACTGCAAACAAGTGTTCTCTGAGTTTCCAGTCCATTGGAACTCGTCTTCACAACCTTCACACTTAGATTCTAAGCCCACTTCAAATATCCAAGCTTAGAAGAAGAACTCTACCCATCTTTGCATCTACTGTAAAGAGTTCTTCATTAGTGTGTTCGTCAACCAAAAACCCTAAACTGTTGTCTGTTAGGTTTTTGAGTCGTCGTTAGGTTGTTCAGATCTAAGGCCCTTCTTTCATCGATTGAAGAAGCCTCGATCGTAGAGTTGAGATCCAAGCTTACACTTACATCGTTTGTGTAAAGCTCGATCGAAGCTAGGCTGTAAGGAGAGCCCGTAATCTCCCTGTCTGTCTGACTGAAGCGAGTGAAGCTTCCAGTCTTTGTTAGGTTTGTGTAGTGAACCCGCAATCACTACGTCTGTCGTTTGATCTAGGCAAGTGAAGCCCGATCCCGACCAGGTTTTTGAAGGACCCGTAACCTTCAAGTTCTTGAGTGAAAAGAACAGTTGCCGTCGTGCAACAAAGTGGACGTAGGAGCGTTATCTCCGAACCACTATAAATCTCTGTGTCGTATCTCTCTTACCTTAATCTTTTTACAGTATTCGATTATCCATTGTACGTGCATATAAACAAACTTAACTTGGATTTTCAATTACTTAGGAAAGATTTTAGCTCACCAAATTCCGCATAAAGAGTAAAGTCTCACTCTTGATCAAGCTCTAAGCTTAGGTCAAGAGATTCGTGATTGCTTTCGATCTAGCCCTTGGCTAGGTCTTAGTATTTCCAAAGAGCACTTTACTTTATACTCTGAGTTAAGGAATTGAAGTTGAAAAACTTCAAAATACGTATTCACCCCCCCCTCTACGTATTTTTCCTATAGCAAACCGGGACCAACACCTTTCCCCTTTTTTTTCGGTTAAGTTATTTGAGTTTTGTAGCATAAGGATTAATCATTCACAAAGCTTGTAAATGACACGAGAGGTACAAAAATTAAAAATGGGATAGATGAACAACAGTTCACAAAATATGAAGCTTGAAATTCAAGGATTTCCTGCAGCTTCATCCTTCTCTTCCTTCTCTTTCTCTGTCATCTCCTCTTCCTTCTCCTTCTCCTCTGACTCCAAATCCTTCTTTATCATCTCTTCATCAACAACGTATGCATTGAGAACTTTCACTTCCAAAGTTCCTACGTTGTAAATGCTTGGTCTCCTCCAAGAATGTTCCAGCTTGAAAGCTTCATCAATCTCTGCATCAATGATGCGACGATCAGGAACTCTTGTGCCGGGCAGGAAGGGCATGGGAAAGTCCTTCGAGGCAGGCACTTTGATGATAAGAGGCATAGGCTTAGCAAGCTCTGCAAGAGTGAAGACCTTCCGCCTGAATTTTTCATCGTAGGCACACAGGAAGTTGTTGAGCGCATTGATCCTTGAGCACTCAGTCTGAAGTGGCACTACTTCCCAGTAGTAGTACGCTTTGATGAACTTCTCTTTGTAGTATAGCCACTGCTCAAGTAGATCATCGGGGATGAACTGCTCGATTTCTCGGGCATCAGGATGCTCATTCCTACGCACAATCAGCTCCTCCTCTGTCCTGCTTGACATCTCAGCCATGATGGCATTGAACTTCGCACTTAGCTCAGTGTTCCACTTCGGAAGCATATCAATCAGTCGCCTGCAGATGTATTGTTGCTCTTCTCTGCGCGGGTTGCGACCAGAATCAATCATCTCCGTTGTGGTCACGTAGCAAGCGTCCATCCAAGCTTGCTTGATACATGCATCTGACTCTTCAGGCAGAAATGGGATGAAGGCGCTTCGAGTGAGGGCGGACTGGATGAGTCTTACTTCATTGAAGTGTTCCTCGATCCGACCCTCGATGATCTCAAGACGTCTTGCCCTGATCTTTCTCTCCTTCTCCTCTTCCTCCTTTCTCTCCTCTCCTCTCCAACTGACCAGCTCGTGAAGCGACCGTCTGCTTGATCTTTCGGCGCTTAGCCTCTGGATCATCTTCTCTAGCTTCGGGCATGGTACGCTTCAATGTTTGTTTAGGTGCTGGCGGTGAAGGCATCTCTTTCTTCTTCTTCTTCTTCTCTGCTTCACTAGGAGGGATAACTGCAGAGGCACTTGGAATAATGGCATGACTGGATGAAGTGGCTCCAGCAGTAGATGAAGTGGCTCCTGCAGTATCTGAAATAAGTGCAAGAGTTGAAGCGGTTAGCGGTGAAGCGGGCGCTTGGAATTCGGCAAGCGCTTGGAATTTGGCAAGAGTCTTCAGCTCAAACTGCTTCTCCAAGTCGCGGGCTAGGGCCTCGTCTGCACGGATTTGCTCCTCCCTTTGTTCCTTGGTCAACGGAACAACCGGAGGGTGAGCAGCAATGTAAAATCCGAGCAGCTTCCCTTCAATCGGCCTGCGGGGCTCTTCAGTTAGTTTTTCTTTGCCCAATTTCCTCGCACGCTCGGCGCGAGCTTCATCCTCCTTCTCCAACTCCTTCTCAACTTCACTTCCTCCAATTCCACTCTCTCCTCCTTCAATCACCTTCTCCACTCCACTTCCTTCAGCTCCACCTTGGAGCTCCAGGATTTCTGCACTTTTCTTCTCAATCCCTTCCCCCTTTTTGGCATCATCACTGCCGGGGGTTGGGGTGATCAACTTTCCAGTGAGGGACTGGTGAAGGTTGTTGACTGCATTGAACACAGCATGCAGCATCCGCTCGGTCTTCCCTGCGAAAGTATGCTCCTGGGAGAGCACTAGTTCGGCAGTTTTGATACTTATCTCCTCGAGCAGATACTCACACTGCATCTCTCTCTCCTTGACAGAGGCCATCAGCCTCTCAAGCGACTCCACATTCCTGAAGCGAGCAGCCAGCTCCGCTTCGATCTCCGCACGAATTTCCTTGCGCTCCTCTTGCATTTGGAGATTGAAGAAATGCTGAGACGCTTGAAGTTCGGCAGATCCAGTAGCTATGGCGTTCTCTTGGTTGTTGAGTGTCACTCAAAGTTGAGCAGCTTCGGCTAGTCTGACCGCAAATTCACTGGCCCTCTCCTGTGCTTGAGCAATTTGCTGCGCCAGTTCTGACTTCTTTAGATTGACCGAATCAATCTCTTTTGCTTGGGCGGCTATCTGAATTGCAGCTCGTGCCATATGACAGTTCATTTTAATTACTTCTCCAACCTTATCCTCCGCTACTCTCTTCAACTTTTCAATATGTCCAGAGATCTTCTCTATCTCTTCTTTGTGATTTGCCACAAGAGTGGTTTTCTCCTTCTCCACAGCTATCAGCTTGGTAGACATGCTCTTTAGCCTGTTTCTTTCAGCCTCAAGCGACTGCTTGAGTTCATCGATGGTTTTCTCCTGGTCTCCGACCAGCTTTGCCTTTACCTCCAGCAACTTCTCCTTCTTCTCCAACATCTTTCCTTGTTCCTCCACTTTCTTCTCCAACTCTCCCTTCTTCTTGTCAAAATCTTCTCTAAGATTCTTGACCTCTTCAACCTTCTTTTCCATCTCCACATTCCTCCTGGTGATCTCACTCTGCAAACTTGAGATCTCCGCATCCTTCACCTCTACCTCCTCTGCATGCTCTCTTATCAGCCTTCGCTCGTGAATGGTCGGCACATGCTCAGGGACTGAAGCGTCTGGATAGGCTCGCTTCACCTTTGCATCCAGCTTGTCCCAGAAGCTGGTTCCATCGAGAAACGCATGAAAGCCGTTCTCTCCAATGAAATCGAGCAGCCTTCCCTCCATTTGAATAAGGTATTCTTCTTTGAAGGCTTTCAAGAGTCTGAAGACTTTGTAGTATTCAGTGCCGCGGTAGGTGATGTAGGTGAGAAAATTGACGGTCTTGGTAAAGAACTCGTCGGACATCGGCACGGAGGAGTAGCGGGTCCTGATTGTCTCTGCAACCTGCTCTCTATCTCTCGCATATCTTTCGAGAGCTTTCAGCTTTGCAGGGACCTTGGGAATTTGGAATTGGGGAATGATGGTGCCGGTTGTTTGGGCGGTATCGGCTGTAGCTGCCGATGAGGTAGGGGACTGGGTTGGTAATGAGGTTTGGGTTTCAGAGATTTGGATGGGATCTGTGGCTGGCTGGGGGGTTTGGATTGGTTTGAATAGGGTGAATGCAATAGAGGGATCGGTGCTGAGAAGTGGGATAGGGGGTAGTTGGAAAGAAGATGATGATTCTTCTTGTTGTGGAGAGAGGGGGGATTTCTGGGTATGGGGTTGAGCAGTGGATGAGGCTTGGGGTTCTGGTGGTGGTTGAGTTTGGGTTTGAGGTGGGGTTATCTGTGTTTGAGGTGGGGGAGTTTGGATTTTGATGGGTGAAGGCTGGGGTTGAGTTTCTTCAGTCTCCTCAAGCGGCTGCTCCTCAGCCTCGCTTGATTTGACCAGTGAAGCGACTAGCTTCAACTTTTTCTTGGGTCGCTTCGGTGCAGCTCGCTTCCCGGATGAAGCGGCTCGCTTTGATTGGGTAGCTTCGATTTGCCTTTCGGCAACAGGTACTGCAGCGGGCACTTCAACCTCGAGAAGTCCCTCATCAATTAAAGACTTGTCCGACCTCCACATGTCATGGAACACGGTGTTTTTCTTGTAGTCGGCGACGTCAGATTCTGGCCACACCTTGTCGGGATACCGTTCATCCAGTGCGACGGAGAGTCTGGAGAAAAATTTCAGCTTCCCTTTGCGGAGAATCTGATCGGTGCTTCCCTTCACGAAGTTGAAATCATCAGCAGCTTCGTGAATCTGGTTGAGAAACCAACCATGCCAGTTAAATCTGGTTCCGGTGAGACTGTCGACGATGACAGTGGTGGCGAACAGCTTTGTTTCAGAGAGCGTGCCCAAGGTTCCGACGTAGCATGCGACGCACTTCAAAAAGAGCTCGCAGACGTGGTTGAAAGGAGCCTTCAGATCTGACCGAATGCTGGCCTCCTTGTAGTTTGGCTCTGCTTCGTCGACGGCAAATCGAGCATATTCGACTCCGGCCGATAACTCCATCCCCAACAGGGAGTTTCCACCATCCCTCGGCAAGTTGAATACTCCGATGAGATGGCTCAAGTCCACCTCCACCGGCTCTCCAGTCTGTGGATCAGTGAAAGACGAAGTATTTCGTCCTTTCCTCAGATTTAGAAGAATTTCAGCCACCGCCTTGGCCAAAATCTTTGTCGGCACCGCAGTCACAAACTTCCATAAGCCGGCCGTAATCACGGCCTTACGGAAGAAACCATCTTATTCAATGACTGAGGGATCGAGATGAGGCTCGACGTTGATGTGCTTGTCGACCTCAGTGAGAAATTCCTCCATCATCTCAGTATTCAGCTTCTTTCCCATGGTTAGAAATTTGAGAAATTTGATCGGAGATTTAAAGATGAAAACTGTGGTTGAGACTCGTGAGTTGCAGAAGATTTGCAGATCTTGCACGAGAATGGAAAATATGGAGAGTTGTGAAAGGTTTTGCAGTCTGCAACGACTTCCTTATATAGAGGCGGGGTTCGGCTGACGTGGCAAGGGCAAGACAGTAATACCGCCGAAGATCCTGTTTCTATACGGCGGCCAACGACGAAGTGATTGACATGTCCGGCGTCATCACAGTAAAAAGTGAACCGCCAACTTGACTCGGCGTTTCCACGTGGCCTGCTGTGATTCGTCACTTTACACGGCGTCGGATCCAACGGCTATAAATCTGGGACTGTTTGGATTCGATGGTTGGATCTCGTCCGTCTTTTCCCGCTTCGAATTCAAAGTGCAGTGCACACGCCCGTTATTTTCGGCTGTACATGAACCTGCATTTAATGTAAAGCAAAAGGTAAAATTGCACTCGAGTGCAGACAGCTCATACTCGCTTCGTACCCGCTCGCTTCGAGTTGGGCCGCTTGGCTTTTACTCGCTTTGAGAAGTACTCGCTTGAGTGACTGTTCTGCACTCGCTTGCGATGGCTCGCTTGGAGAGACGTAGCACTTGCTTGGCCATCTGAAGTGACTGGAAAAGAAATAAAATTTCTTTGCTTAATTTTAAAATGTTTCTGACTTACATACTTCGAGGATAAACAAGAATGTTCTCATCTTTGTATTTGTGTCAGATTCATTTCATATTTTCCACATAGTAAGTGAAGGTTTCTAGCACGCTTCAGCTCACTTAGTGTACTTAAAATTGAACCACTTACCAGTCAATCTCACTTCGTAGGAGATTGATACCACTATTGAAGTCACTTGATTTGGACACCATTTGTTGAATCCACTTGATGATATTGCTTGAAGCTTGTTGATACTACCTTTGCTGAATGCTTCATTTTGGCTAGGACTTCACTCATCTTCATGGCATTCATCTTCCTCTACGAATTAGAGATTCCTCCAACGAAGGAATGAGGGGGAGAATGAATAATGTACACAAGCTTACTACAACCCAGAGGGGAGCTTCACGTAAGTGTACTTATTCACGATGAATGGGGGATGAGTACAAGTCCTTATCTCAGAGCAGAATAGGACTGGATGACAATGAGAATGCTCTGACAAGACAATCTCGTGTTTTACGCAAAGACATGTCACCAGTCATGCAACCTTTTCAAGTAAAAGGTAACTCTTCAAGCTTCCTCCTACGAGCTACAAAATGAATTTGCAATCGACTCGCTTGACCCAAACAAGGGCTGATTGAAGCGATGCAAAATTCAAAGTGGGGGAGGAATGGATAGACATTCGGCAGCTCAACTCAATGAAGAGTGAGTAGGGAATGAATATTTATCCACGATGAAGGAGATGAGAAGACTTGCTCCTCTTCGGCGGAAAGATGGGAAGAGGACGCAAGGTCTAGGTGCCAGCCCTGCCTAAGCTTTCACCATTTTTACGTGGGAAGGCCCGATACAAGACCCCACAACCGTTACTAGAAACGGCACTTGCGAGTGTTTATACCCACTCGCTAGGAATCTTAGGCTAGGTAGCAGCTTTCCTTGCTCGCTTTGGAAGTAGCTTGCTCCGAGAGCAAACAATAGTTCCCCCTTGACCAATGGCTTAACAATTCCTGTAAGCGGGTAAGGAACGTCTTCCAACACTCCACCTTTCTCCACCTTATTTCTCCTTCTTCAAGCGAGTGGAATTTTGAAGTGACTCGCTTGAGTTGGTGAAGATCCGAAGCGAGTGACGCTCAAAGAATAAGCGAACACTCCTTCGTGCATCCTGGATCTAGCACTCTTCACCAGGGTCTAGCAACCCTAATTCCATGCATAGCTGATTGAAACGAGACTCAGCTAGAGGCTTGGTGAGAATATCTGCTCGCTGGAGATCGGTATGGATTTTCTCGAGCTTGATATCCTTCTTCTCGACATGATCACGAATGAAGTGATGTCGGATTTCCACGTGCTTGCATCTGGTGTGAAGCACTGGATTTTGCGAGATGCATATAGCACTGTTGTTGTCGCAGAATATTGGGATTTCATTCGCTTCAACTTTGTAGTCCTTCAACTACTGACGAAGCCATAGAATTTGAGAACAGCAGCTTCCAGCGGCCATATATTCGGCTTCAGTCGTTGAGGTAGCTACACTCGTCTGCTTCTTCGAAAACCATGAGATCAGCTTGCTTCCCAAGAACTGACAAGTGCCCGAAGTTGATTTCCTATCAATTCGACACCCTCCATAGTCAGCATCTGAATATCCAGTGAGCTCCAAATTGTCCTCCGTTGGATACCACAACCCCATATTGACACTGCCCTTCAAATATCGAAGAATTCTCTTGGCAGCTTCAAGATGGCTATGCTTGGGATTGCTTTGGAAGCGAGCACATACTCCAACTGCAAAAGCAATATCTGGCCTACTTGCAGTGAGATATAGAAGGGATCCGATCAAAGCTCGGTAGTCTGTAGCATCCACAGACTTCCCATCTAGGTCTGGCTCCATCTTCCAGTTGGTGTTCATTGGAATCTTCACAGCTTTGGCATGCTGAACACCGAACTTGGCAAGCATATCTCGAGTATACTTGGCTTGATTGATGAAGATTCCATCATCCTGCTGCTTCACTTGAAGACCTAGAAAGCAGCTCATCAAACCAATCATCGACATCTCATATTTGGTCTTCATAAGCTCTCCAAACTTCTCGCTAAGCGACTGGTTTGGTGATCCAAATATGATGTCGTCCACATAGATCTGAACCCACAGTATGTCTTCTCCATGATTGATGGTGAAGAGAGTCCGATCTATCTTCCCTTTGTGGAAACCATTATCCACTAGGAATTGGGATAGGGTATCATACCAAGCTCTGGGAGCTTGCTTCAACCCATATAGGGCTTTCTTCAAACGATACACCTTATCTCCCTGCTCGAAACCCGGTGGCTGCTCCACATAGACTTCTTCCTTCAATTCACCATTGAGAAACGCGCTCTTGACATCCATCTGATAGACTTTGAATTTCTTGGCCGCTGCATAGGCGAGAAATAGTCTGATCGCTTCGAGCCGTGCCACAGGAGCGAAGGTCTCATCGAAATCGATTCCTTCCTCTTGGCAGTAGCCCTTAGCGACGAGACGCGCCTTGTTCCTCACAATGTTGTGGTCCTCGTCCGTCTTGTTCTTGAACACCCACTTGGTGCCAATAACATGCTGAAATTTGGGACGATCCCCGAGGTACCATACGTCGTTCCTGGTGAACTGATTCGGCTCTTCTTGCATGGTGATCACCCAATTGGAATCAGCTAGGGCTTCCTCCACGCATGACGGCTCAATGTTTGAGAGAAAGCAGCTGAACATGGCACTTTCTCCAAACACTTGACTTCTGGTCACTACACCCTTGGATGGATCTCCAATGATTTGACTTGGTGAGTGATCCTTGAGCCATGCACGCTTGGATCCACCAGCTTCGTCTTCATCTTCTTCCTGGTTGCTCGCTTCACCTTCTGAAGCGACTGGATTGAGTGCTTGGCCAGCACTCGCTTCAGGAATCTTGGGGGCAGCTTCAACCTTTTCTTGGACATTCTGCTCGCTTGAGTCCTTGATTTCTTCATCATCCTCAAGCATGTCCCAAGTTAATTAATTGATGGGTTCCTTGCTTGTCTTTCCTTCCTTAGATTGAACCTGTTCCTGTGGAAGACTCAAAGAAGATTCATCAAATAGGACATGGGGTGATTCCTCCACAATTAGGGTATTACAATTGAATACCCTGTAAGCTTTGCTTGATGTAGAATATCCTAAGAATATTCCTTCATCAGCTTTGCCTTCAAAGGCTTTCAATTGTGACTTCCCATTATCATGGATGAAGACCCTACAACCAAAAATATGGAAATAAGATATGTTAGGAATTCTCCCTGTCCATATTTCATATGGTGTCTTGTCGTGCCGCTTTCAGTGAAGCGTCCGGTTCTGCGTGTAGCATACTGTATTGGCAGCTTCAGCCCAATACTTCATCGGAAGCTTCGAGTCAGCAATCATGGTTCGAACGACTTCTTTGATGATCCGATTTCTTCTTTCAGCAACTCCGTTCTGCTGAGGTGTGCATGCTGAGGATATTTGATGTGCAATATCATGCTCCGTGCAGTAAGCTTCAATGGTAGAGTTCAAGAACTCTGTGCCTTTGTCGTAGCGGATGGTGACAATCGCTTGGTTCTTTTCCACAGCTAGACGCTTGAGTAGTTGTGGTAGCTTGGTCAGTGTCTCCTTCTTGCTGAAGAGAAATACAACCCAAGTGTAGCGAGAGAAGTCATCAACTACAACTAGAGTGTACTTCCTTCCATTTACACTAACTGGAGTGACTGGACCAAACAGATCCATATGAAGCAGCTCGAGCACTCGCTTGGATGAAGCTTCTTCAAGACTGGCGAAGTGCTTCTTCGTCTGCTTCCCTCGTTGGCATGGTGAGCATGGATGATCTTTGACAAAGACTTCATTTGGTATGCCTTGCACCAAGCCTTTAAGAGCTATGCGATTGATTGCTTTGAAGTTGAGATGGTTAACGCGTCTGTGCCAAAGCCATCCTATTTTTGTAGCACTCCTTGCAACTAAGCACGTCTCCTCTTTGCAGCTTTCCCATTGTGCTATGTAGACGTTCCTTTGTCTAATTCCAGTGAGCACAATCTGGGACGTGAGCTTGCTCTTCACAATGCACTTGTTGGAAATAAATTCCACCTTGTATCCTTTATCACAGAATTGTGAAATGGATAGCAAGTTGTGCTTAAGTCCTTCCACACGTAGGAGACTTCTTCTATTGTGAGCTTTCCAACTTTCAGTGCGCCGTACCCTTTGGTGCTTCCTCGAGAGTTATCACCAAATGTAACGTGTGGACCCTTCTTCTCTATGTAGTCATGAAGTAGAGCTCTCATGCCGGTCATGTGTCTTGAACATCCACTGTCCAAGTACCAGATTTGTTGACCCTCACTTGGCATGGGATCCACGGCGCTCACCTGCATTTAGACAGATTTTGGTACCCAAATCAGTTTGGGTCCTTGCAGGTTAGTTCCCTTAGGTACCCACACTTGCTTCACTTTCTTTTGAAAGGTAGCTTGTGTCTTGGGTTTCTCGACCTTTGAAAACTGTGAGTTCTGCCTTGAAGCAGCTTCACACGTGCAACAGTGTGTGCAAGAGGGGTAGCGGCTCTCTTGAGGCTTACCTATGCTCTTACCCGCTTGCTTGTATCCTGAAGCGACTCGCTTCGGATTAGCTGCAAGTTTATAGACTGACTTAGGATTTACAGTCTTTCGAAGCGGCTCGCTTGGTTTTCTCGAAGCGGTCCAACTAGGGTTTTGACCCCGACTCGCTTGAGTAACCTTGGAAGTTTGAAGCGACCTCCTTGGAGCTTCAAGTTCTTCCCCCTCAACATTAGTCCAGTTGGACCATCTCCAGTCCGGATAACGTGACACATAGACATTACTCCTTTTCTTAAAAGGGAGATCCTTTGTCTCTGGTGTCTTGGTCTGAGACTTAGAAGCTACAACTGGTTTCCCTTTACCTTTAGATTGGTAAGATTTAGCATTGTAAGTGCTAGGGATAGTTGGTCTTTGCTTGCCCATAGATTCTGCCCTTGAAGATATAGACATCTTCATTGGCTTCTTCTTAGGGTTCTCAGCCATTTGGCCTTTATCCTTGTTGGTGGTCGCTTTGGAGGCAGTGGGCACATCCAAAGTGACTGATGGTGTCGTGTTAGAAGCACCAACAAAGAC
Organism: Thymus mandschuricus; assembly: GCA_029379335.1. Taxonomy (NCBI): domain Eukaryota; kingdom Viridiplantae; phylum Streptophyta; class Magnoliopsida; order Lamiales; family Lamiaceae; genus Thymus; species Thymus mandschuricus. Next base: position 6,421,156 of record CM057082.1, on the reverse strand, counting down.
AGTAGGCTTGGAAGGTCCACCCTCATATCCGAGTCCTCCCTTCCTACCAAAAGGTAGAAGCGAGCTCTCTAGTGCCTGCCTAGCGTATGAAGCTTTGTTCAAATTGGCAACTAGAGCGGACTGGGTTTCATACCTTCCTTCCAAGCTTTGATGTCTAGCGAAGAGATCCTCGAACTTACTAGTCATAGCCCTTAAGTTAAGTTTGACTTCGTCAAGCTCATTGGCTAGCTTTCGGTTCTCCTTCTCGCTTCGAGACATAGCTCATTTTAACACTTCGTGGTCGCTTGACAATTTCTTGTGTTTGTCAAGTAACTCACTCCATGTTGAGGAATGAACTTCCTCATGATTAGTGTGTGCCAGTGTAATTGAAGTGATTGAAGGGTAGAAGAATACCTCCCCAGTTTCTTCATCGGTGAGCGCCATGAGTCCAAGATCCTCTCCCTCACTTGAGTTAGGATCTGTATATGCATCGGAGTCGCTTGATGGTTCTTCAGTTGAAGCGACCGGCATTTCACTCGCTATGAGCGCTCGCCTGGGAGCATCTCTCTTGGCCTTCAGTTCCTCACGTTCTTTGGCACTTAGCTTTGGGCAATCAGATTTGTAGTGGCCCATCTTGTGGCAGTGGTAGCACTCTACATCCATCATGTCGCGTGGGATTGGCTTTGTCGTCTCTTCTCTTTTCCCTTTTCCTTCTCGAGCATCAGTGCTCCTCCCTTTGTACTGCTTGTAGAATCTCTTGTACTTGCCCACTCGAGAGTTCATTTTGTTGAAGTTCTTGGATAAGAACGCAACATGTTCTTCCAGCTCTTCCCTCGTCATCTTGGCTAGCGACTGGTCGCTTGGCCCTTCAGCAGCTTTGAAAGCTACACCCTTTGACGTCGTGGGAGCTTCATCCTCATCGTCGAGGTTCATTCGATTCAGATCGAATTTGTGAGCTTTGAGTTCGGAGAACAGAATCTCCGGTGTGAGCTTTGATAGATCCTTGGTAGCTAGGTACAACTCCTTCATTGTCTGCCACTTCCTTGTGAGAGCACGAACAATCTTCAGATTCACTTCCTTGTCTGTGAGTTCCTTCCCAAGTGAGTTGAGAGTTGCAGTGATGTTGGTAACTCTCAGCTCGAAGGCATCGATGGACTCTCCTGGCTTCATCACTAGGCTTTCAAACTCCCGCATCTGAACGGCAAGCTTGTTTTCTTTGATTTTGTCTGTGCTTTGAGAAATGAGGGCTAGGGTTTCCCACATTTCTTTCGCCGTTACGCACTTCCTTATCCGTGGTAGATAGGCATCCGACACGGTGCTCTGCATCGTGTGGCATGCGATCTTGTCGAGGTTGGCGACTTTGAAGTCATTTGGAGTGTACTCATCCTTGTCCTTCTCCACGTACCGTTGTCGAACATAGGCAGCCCGACCTTCGGCAGCTGGGACATTCTCAGAGATGGTTTTCCTGATTTCGATCGGCCCACCTTCAATGACCTCCCACATCCGGTCATGGATGGAGCATAGGAAGCTCTCAACGCGAAAGCTCCAGATCTCATAGCCTTCAATGGAAAACTGTGGAAGACTAGAAGCATTGTATGTAGACATAGCAAACCGTCAGTAGTAGATGCAGTATGCGTGGGTGAGGTTTTGATGCACTTAGAAAGATAGGATCCGGTTCAGTGAGACAACGTGAAGCGAGTGGGGACTCGCTTCGGATATGCAAAGCAGAGGCTCGAAAGAACCGCTGCTCTGATACCACTTGTTGGTCCCAGTATGATATAGGAAAAATACGTAGAGGGGGGGTGAATACGTATTTTAAAGTTTTTCAACTTCTTTTCCTTAACTCAGAGTATAAAGTAAAGTGCTCGATAGAAATACTAAGACCTAGCAGAAAGCTAGATCTAAAGTAATCACGATTCTCTTGACCTAAGCTTAGAGCTTGATCAAGAGTGAGACTTTACTCTAGATGCAGAATTCGGTGAGCTAATATCTTTCCTAAGTATTTGAAAGTTCCAAGTTATGTTTGTTTAGATGCAAGTGCAATGAATAATCAAACAAGGAAAATAAAGAGTTAGGGTTTAGAGAGATATGACACCAGATTTATAGTGGTTCGGAGATAAAGCTCCTACGTCCACTTTGTTGCACTCGGCAACTGTTCTCTTCACTCAAGAACTTGAAGATTACAGGCTCTTCAAAAGCCTGGTCGAGATCGAGCTTCACTCGCTTGGATCTGACGATAGACGCAGTGATTACGGGTTCACTACAAAGACCTAAACTGGACTAGAAGCTTCACTCGCTTCAGTCCGACAACGACAGGGAGATTACGGGCTCTCCTTACAGCCTAGCTTCGATCGAGCTTTACACGAACGATGTAAGTGCAAGCTTGGATCTAGACTCTATGATCGAGGCATCTACAATCGATGAAAGTAGGGCCTTGGATCGAAACAACCTAACGACGAACACAAAAACCTAACGAACAGAACTTCGGGTTAGGGTTTTTGGTTTACGACGACACACTATGAAGAGCTCTTTACAATAAGTGCAAAGATGGCTAGAGCTCTTCTTCTAAGCTGGGGTTTGGGATGGGCTTAGAATTCTAGGTGTGAAGGTTGAGAAGACGAGTTCCGATGAGACTGGAACTCGGAGAACACTTGGAAACAAAGACTCGAAGAATGCTCTAAGGCTGGGAGTGTTTGTTTGCAGTAGGCGCTCGAATGCTCAAGTAGTGATCTATCTTCTCTTCGTCTTCATCCTTCACTATTTATAGGCGGAGGTTTGTGCTTGGTTGGTGGCCTTGTCCCTCCTCCTCTCGACAGTACTTGCACAGGCTGGATGCTTTTTAGACGCACAGATTTGGCTCTTTGCCGAAATTGGCTAAGTTCCAATCTTAACAGTAACTGGAGCGAGCTAGTACTGTTGCGGCGCCCTTGTCGGCCTGGTAGTCAACTCCGCTGCTCCTCTCCGCAATCGACACGTGGAGATCTCGTAATTAATGCGACGATCTTCAGTTTGACTGGAGTTCGAAATCGGAGCGGGAATTGTGCTGTCGCTTTCTGGTAGGTAGTGGCTCGCTTTGCTTTGAAGTTGTAGCGTCCGCTTTGATCGAGTCGCTTCGGGTCATACTTGAAGCGTCTACTTTGGAAAACAAAGTTTCCGAGTATTGTTTAAGTAAATTTTGACTCGCTTTGACTTTCGCTGTAGCTCTCGCTTCGCTTCGCTTTGGTGGACTCGCTTTGATTCCACTGTAGCACTCGCTTCGCTTCGCTATTCTTCGGCACGCTTCAGTTCGGCTGAGTAGACTCGCTTCGATTGAAAGCTCACTGAAGTGAGTGGTCTTCACTTGATTTTTCTGCAGTCTAAAACCTAAGTGACTAAAGTGAAACAAAGCCATCCTAACAGTATAGGCTTAGAAAATTTTCTAACCTATTTTCTACTCAAAATTGGGTCGCTTGGGAACAGAACACTTGGGGTTTTGGGATCAAATCAAAACAAATATTTGACTCACTTCAAAGTGTCCCATAGGAATTCCCCCTTAACATTTTGTCCTTAACAATTCCCAACAGGTTCTTATTGGGCTTTACAATAGTTCAAACAATACAACTTACAACTTTATATACGAACAAGACACGAACTAGGTTGGTTTTGGTTAGGGATTGTTTTTCAAAAATTCTAACTTAAGAATCCTTTTTACAGTTGAGCACACATAAGAGGATATCCCACATTTCTTTAGCACAACAGCTTCATAATCCTTGAGTTGTTGCTTCAACCAAAGGATTTGTGTACAACAGCTTCCGGCGGCCATATATTCGGCCACCGTTGTTGATGTTGCAACGAAAGTTTGTTTCTTCGAGAACCAAGAGACAAGCTTGTTCCCTAGAAATTGACATGTACCTGATGCCGACTTCCTGTCCAGCTTGCATCCAGCGTAATTCGAATCCGAATAGCCAGTTAGTTCTAGGTTGTCATCACATGGGTACTACAATCCAAGATTAGCAGTCCCTTTGACGTAACGGAAAATCTTATTGGTTGCTTCAATGTGGGATTCCTTTAGATTAGCCTGATAGCGAACACAAACACCAACTGCAAACGTAATATCAGGTCGTTTGACAGTTAGATAAAGTAAATAACAAATTATACCCCTATAGAGTGTTATGATTGTTTGTTTTCCTTCAGGATCTTGATCAATCTTTCCATTGGCAAGCATTGGCACCTTAACAGGCTTGCTGTCTTTGACACCAAACTTTTCAACCAGGTCATGTGTATATTTGGTTTGACTAATGAAGATCCCTTCACTTGACTGCTTGACCTGCAATCCTTGAAAGAAGTTCATTTCTCCCATCATAGACATTTTGTATATGTCTTTCATGAGATTACCAATTTTTTTTTATACAAGACAGAAGACTTAGATCCAAAAACAATATCATAAAAATATAAATTTATACTAAAACGATATGGTTCTTCACTTTGATAGTGAATCATGTATTGTCTACCGAGCCACGTTTGTTACCATATTCTATCAGGAAGGTGGACTACATCTCGTACCAAGCTTGTGAAGCTCGTTTGAGTCCATACACGGCCTTGTGTAGGCGATAGACCTTGCTTGAATCACCTTCTTCGAATCTAGGAGGTTGTCCCACATAGACTTCCTCATCGAGAATACCATTAAGGAACGCGCTCTTTACATCCATTTGGTAGACCTTGAATAGTTGATGAGATGCATAGGCTAAGAACAACCTGATTGCTTCAAGTCTTGCCACATGAGCAAATGTCTCATCAACATCAATTCCTTCTTGTTGACAGTAGCCCTTCGCAACTAAAAGGGCTTTGTTTATGAAAACTTCACCAGATTCATCTCTCTTGTTCTTGAACACCCATTTTACTCCAATAATGCCCCGATGGTGAGGGTGATTGACGAGACAATATTTTGCTCGTATTTTGTATCATATTGTGTCTGCATATAGGGTTATTAGTCGAGTCTTTGCATGAGACTTGTGCTTGAGAGGGCACATTTTGGTTTCAGGGAAGCTTGGGCAGGATCTGGAGCAGGCAAGGCAGTTTGGGGAGCTGGCTAGGCAAGACGAAGTTCAAGCATAATGGGCCGAGCTTAAGGAGTGATCGTGGGCCGTACGACGACCAAATCGAGCTAGGGCAAGGGTTTTTCAGTAGAGGAGGAGACGTGAAGAAGGAAAGAATCCACTCTAGATTCTTTCCAAATTTCCGCGATGATCAACAAGGCAACAAATCTGCACAGCAAGGCAATTCTTCCTGAGCTCAAACCCTAGCAGCCGATTGATGGGCCTGGTCCACGATTCATCTACAAGTATAAAAGCAACATCATTTCATGAGGAGAAATCTTCAGACACACACGCTTTCACCGGAGCTGCTTCATACTTTACCATTTATGCTTTTACTTTTCATTTGAGAGTGGGGAGGAATGAACAAGTCCTACAGGCAAACACTTTTATGCTTTTAGTATTTTGGTTGGCCGACGTTGGTGTCCGCCCCTTTGGATTCAATTTTATAATATTTCCAGTACTTTGTTTAATTATGTCTTTCTTTTACATTTATGTTGTTTACGTTTCAAGTATGCTAGAGTAGTCGTCTAAACCCAACTTGGGCAAGATGCCGTAATTATAATGTAACTTAACAGTCGTGAGGTCAGAATGATTGGACTTAATAATGCATGCATGTGTTCCCGAGTTTGCTAGGTTCTGTTCTACAATTCATGTTAGTCTTGGCCGGGTATGTGGCCAGTATCATATCGAGTCAAGAATGATTACAAAGAGTACATGGGCAAAACGTGTCGGATAGGTCCGCACGCCATATAATATGAACTAGCAACAGAGTGTAGTCGTAGGCCAACGTTAGGCCTGCTCTTGTGGCTATTTAGGTCCGCCACAAATCGGTAATGCTATTTGGGCAAGATACATTACAACTAGTCCTTGCTTGTAGATTGCTTAAGTTAGGGAGATTTATGTTTCTAAACTGTAAGGGTGGATTGGACACACATTGGCAAGGCACATACAACGTAACAGTAAGGGGTCCTGCCTAGTGACTTGCCTATAACCGATGACATGTGCATGTGTGAAAATATTAAGACTAATGAACGAGTAAAGTTATGTTGTAATTAATGGTACTTGCCAAGGCTGGGTTTTGCTTTTATTATTGTTCACAAGTTATTTTAAATTACGCCGTCTTACTTTCCCTTGTTATTTTCTGTTCTGTCTTGGGCAATGCCCACCCCCAAAACGTGACAACTTGTTTCTGGAAAGATTGCTACTCCAACTCCTCGTGGGATCGACCCTGTGCTTACCACTACTATACTAGTTATAGGAATCTTGGGCATAGGCTTATAAAGTTATTGATTGCGGCAAAACGACGGTCGTGTCAGCAATCTACTAGAGACCAGACTACATTTCGCTTGAATTCATTGAGCTCATCTTGCATGGCCTGTATCTAATCAGCATCACGAAGAGCTTCAATTGCATCTTTGGGTTCAATAAGAGAGAGATAGCAGCTTAACAACATGCTTTCACCATGCATCCTTCTTGTTTGGAGTCTTAGTTTAGGTTCCCAACAATGAGCTCTTGAGGATGATCATCACCCAACAACTACATCGAGTCCTTTCTTCTTCATACGCTATGGGCTCAGGCTCATCAGTTGGTTCATCAAACCGGGGATGAGGTGCAAAAGGGTTGAGCTGCTCCAGTTGCTTTTCAAGATCATCAATAGCCTTAGTTAGAGAGACTATAGGAGGGGGATCAGCCTGGTCTATTCCGGCTAATGTACTATAGCTTGATGTAGAAACATCACTTGCATCATTTCCCCTTTGTTGTGTGACCTTAGGATCAGATTGATAATCTCCGTCATGGTCAGTTGGACTCCAGATCAATACATCCTCCATGAGGTTTTTCCTTGACCTGGTGTCATCAGCTTGGTCATTCTCACCTATACTTGAGTCTCTGTACGGGAAAGTAGATTCATCAAAAACAGCATGAGGTGTTACCTCCACAGTAAGGGTCTTCTTATTAAAGACTCAAAATGTCTGGCTAGTCTCCGAGTATCTTAGAAATACTCCTGGATTAGCCTTGCTATCGAAGGTCTGTAATTTTGATTTCTCATTGTTGTGTATGTAGCACAAGCTCACAAAAGCATTAAAATACTTTAACCTTGGGAGCTTGTTGTTCCACAGCTCGTAAGGAGTCTTCCCATATCTGGTCGTGATAACCGACCTGTTTTGGGTATAACAAGCTGTGTTGACAACCTATGCCCAAAAGTTCATAGGAAGCTTGGTTTCATCCAGCATGGAATGAGCTGCTTCCTTCAAAGAGAGATTCCTACACTCAACAACTCCATTCTGTTGAGGGGTCCTCACTGTTGAGGTTTGATGATAAATTCCATTGTTTGCGCAATACTCCTCGATCATTGAATTTAAAAATCCTGTGCCACAATCAGATCGAATGGAGATGATGGACTTATCCTTTTGATTGCACAATTTGTCGAGCAACGCATGTAGCTTCTCCAAGGTTTCTTTTTTCTTAAATAAGAAAATAACCCAAAAAAATCTAGAATAATCATCTATTACTGCGAGAGCATATTTTGTACCGTTAATACTCAAAGGAGTAACTGGACCAAAGAGGTCGAGATGGAGGAGCTCCAATATTCGACTTGAAGATTGAGCTATCACATTTGGAAGAAGACTCTAGTCTCCTTCCCAGCTTGACATGCATTGCATATATGATTTTGTCAAATATGTGGTCTAGCAGGTCGTTCACCAGCTTGTTGCATGCCAGCTTGTTGATGGCCTTAAGATTGAGGTGACTCAGTATCTTGTGCCACAATCAACTGGTCTCAGAATTGGCCTTGGTGACCAGACATGTCTCTTTGTCATCAGCCCATTGTACTATGTAGAGCTTATCCTGCAAAATTCCGGTAAGGAGGGTTTCTCCTTCCTCACTCTTTACGGGACACTTGTTAGTAGTAAATTTTAGTCGTTTACCACTCGAGCATAATTGAGGATTGAAAATAAACTGTGATTGAAGCCTTTAACATACGAGAGGTTATGGATAGTGGTTTTACCAACATTTAGATTGTCATAGCCTCGAGTGCGTCCTTTAGAGTTGCCTCCAAAAGTGACTTGAGGGCCATCTCACTCGGCATACTTTGATAGTAGCATCTCGTCACACTTCATGTGCTTTGAGCTGAGCATCCACTATCAATGATCCACACATCTCCTCGAGCTGCATGGCTCGCAGAGCCTTTCCTACCTGCAATTAAGTGAGCTTAGCAAACCATTTGAGATTGGGTGCTACATCGGTGGCAGGGACAGGAACGGCCTTGGAGACCCAGATTTGGCAGCCAGTTTGCTTCATCCGAGGCGGTGGACTAGGCAAGTGGCTTTCTTGAGCTGGGTTTGGGGGCCTTCTTCCTCTTGGGTTTATGAGATCGAGAATAACGAGGCTGATAGTATGACTCTTCATAATACGTAGGCTTATACTGCCTATTCTGATAGTAAGCATGTTGAGGGCAACAATAACGGCCTTGAGGTTGAGCATGATAGTAGAGCTAAGGACGATAAGGCCTTTGAATGAACTGGCCTTGATGTCTCCCTGGATAAGTAGCCTGATGATTTTGCGATTTGGAGGTTGGTCGATGTTGCTTCTTCTGCTGGGCAGGTCGAACCTCTTTCTTTTTAGAGGCAGGCTATTCCTTTTGATTCAAGTTAGTCTTCTTGTGTTGCTTCAAGAAAATGGTCTGGGGCTGAGGAACTGGGTTCTTCAGCTTGACAACCTTGTCAGGGAGAGCTTGATGGTTCTGTTCACCATTTTTCACCTTAGGTTGTTGTTTTGTGAGAACGACCTCGCATCCCACAGGCTTTTTTTATGTGGCTTTCTCATAGCCAAGTCCAGTTTTGTTGCGTCTTAGGAGAGGATTGCGAATGCTTTTGCTTAGCGCTTGTCTTTCCACGGAAAAACGGGTAGATCTATAGGACATACAAGAACACATACTTCACAAGCAATGCATTTATCGAATTTGTCCTCGAAAACGTTCTGATGTAATCAATTATTCGTAGGGGTATTGAATAGGCACTTCGCTACATGGCTTGAACTTCTTGCAGCTTCTTCCCACTTTTCTTTAATTGGCTGAGTGTGATTTTGTAATATCCCGTATAATTTATATAATTAAAATAAATTTTCAAGAGAAAGATTTAATATTATCGAATGTTACACTTTTAGAAGTCGAGGTTAGATAATATTCTAAAAATAAGGATATATATATAGATATATTGACTAATAAACAAAACTAATTTCTTTTTATATTTTATTTACGTAATTAACATAGTAATAAATGTATATGCATGGCCCAAAATAAATTATGTGCATATATGTATGAATATTATATAGCATATTTTATTAAAATGGAGTTTAGCCCCTATATATATAGGCATACGTATATATATGCATATCTACCTAGCTACATGCATGAAATAAATGCATGCGAATTACACCATGACTAATGTTTCCTACTAGTAGCTCCAACACGTGTCATTTATGGAAGGTTGTCAAATAAGTCTATAAAACCATGACTAATACAAGCTATAATATTGACTAAGCAAGTTTTAGTTGCCTATAAATACCATTCATTCCATGCATTGGTTAAACACCAACAAAACATAAGTAGCCTCACGTATACAGGAGCAAGGATTTCGGTTGATTCGATATTTCAAAGTAATAAGGTGGGGTTTTTCAGTATATTTGTGGGGTTTCTATTTCCAAAACATTATTTTGAGTTAGTAAGCTCTAAAATGTGGGTTTATCCATGAAAAATGTTTTGATGCGTGATTACATGTTTAAGGCTCTTATGTTTACGATCGGGTCTTTCGATTGGTCTAACACACTAATCAAGGGACTGTGCGCACGGTTAGATATCATTGGGTTGATCACCAATTGGTTGTAACTTCGAGGGGAGAACTAGTGGATGAAATACTCCATTGTCTCCAAACTATAGGCTCCATCAGAAAGGGATCCGGCAGTGGTACGTCCCGGGATCGGTATATGTTAATCTAAGGCTCCATTATGAAAGGGATCCGACAGTGGTATGTCCCGGAATCGGTATAAGAGTAACGTGGTAATCCGCATCGCAATTAATGAAACTGAGTTTTGGTGTGCATGGAAGTTATATGATTTCTAAAACCCTTCTATGTATGCTTTATTATCATGGATATTCTTTTTATGATAAATGTTTTCGGCACAAGCCCACTGAGTGCATTAGTACTCAGCCCTGCAAATCTTTTTTAAATGTTTTGCAGATCAAGGAGCTGGTGGAACAGACGTGGCTGAAGAGGATTGTTGTTGTGGTTGTGCTATTTAAGAATAAAGCTTCCGCTACGCTTATAGTTAAAGTGGTCACTAGTAACGATCCTGCAATGTACTCAATTTCCTAAGTCTAATTTCAGGTTTTGGAATAAAATCTATATGCTATACCCGAGTCTCGTTATAAAAGTATAAAATATATATTTATTATATTTACGGGTATTCAGACACAAGCCGGCCATTATGGGTTGTTTAGCTCAGGCGACCCCATAATTTGAGCCGAGCGTTCCGATCCCGTGTTTTATTTAATGTATATGGGTTTTCAGACAAGGCCGACCGACACGGGCAGTATGGTTTACCTACCCCGTGGTTCGTGTTGTGCGTCCCGATCCCATAATTAATTAAATAAACTCATTAATAATATGGTTAATTATCCTAAGAAACTAGGCCCCTTTGTATCCCCGCTTCTTATTCCCAACCCCTTGCCACGTCCCGGCACACGTGCCTTCCCTCGGGAACTGGGATGTGATAGATTTTAAGCTTTTCCTCCTTAGAAACGAGGTGTTCGTGCCAAATTACCAAATCTGTCAATTTTGATGTGAGGCTATGAATTTCAGTATCCTTTGTTTTAAGGGACTCGTCCCTTTTGAGATCCATAGCCTCAAGCTCCTTCTTCTTTAAAGTCAACTCGCCAACCTTTGACTTTAGGGTTTCTATCTCCTTTTCTTTTTTTTTTCATCATAGGGAGAGAATCTTTCTTCTAATGCTAGCTTGAACTTTTCATTTTGATTCATTAACTCGGCATTATCTTCAACAACCTCTTTAAACAACATAACAAGCTTGGAATATTTCTTTAGATGTTCCTTGATCATTTCCCAAGACACAGCCTCGGACAGATCTTCATCTTCTTCATTTGCACATTCGCTGTCAGATAAAGGTAATTGAACAAGCTGAGGGTTCAGTTGAGGATGTTGAAGGAGTTAGTGTTGGATATTTTAGTGTAATTGGATTGCCTTGTATGATCAGTATTGTGATTGTCATAATAATACATTATATGAGTTTGGTGGTGCGGAGTACACGCTTATATGACTTTATTATGATTTTAGGGGTGAAGTCCCACAAGGACGGGGGTTTGGGGGTAGCGCCCCCGATGGCAGGGTCAAAGGGGCGGGCGGGGTTCGGGGGTAGCGCCCCTGAGCGGGGTCCAAGGGGCAGAGCCCACGGCTGGGGTCGAGCAGTTAGCTTGGAATTTTTTTTAATTTCCGATTATATTGTTGTGTATAAAATTCATCGGAAATTTAATTGCCGGAATTTCTAGGGACTATTTTGCAACTTTCAAAAGTTTCAAAAACCGCATTTAACTGATACAAATCAGTTTTTTCCGTTCTTTTTCTAAACGGATACGAATCAGGTTTGTTCTTCTGTTTTTTTAATCAATTTCATTTTTCTGGTTCTGGACTCTCTCAAACCATCACATACAAAAGTTCAACTCTGAATTGTATTCGATTGAATAATTCGATAGAACCGTCGTTGATTCGATCTGAAAGTGTTAACACGTCTTTCAGAGTATCCTTTTTTTTTTTTTTTTTTTTTTTGAAGAAGTATCCATATTTTTTTGTTCATCATATTTTGTTTATATCCTCAAACAAAGATCTAATCAACTATCTGAAGATGGCGAACAGGACTCGGTGAAAGACATGACGAGGAACTTCGAGAAGTTGGACAAATTTGCTGGGCAAGATTTCAGACGCTGGCAGAAGAAGATGCACTTCATGTTGACGAATCTCACGATGGTGTACAATCTGAGTACTCCCATGCGCGAGGCTGTTGAAGACGAAATTATGGAGCAAACGAGGAGACGCTTGAAGTGGGAAAACAATGATTACATATGTCGTGACCACATCTTGAATGGTATGTCTGATCCCTATATGATGTGTATCAAAACGTAGAATCTACAAAGGAATTGTGGGATTCCCTCAAAGCCAAATGCATGGCAGAGGATGCCTCGAGCAAGAAGTTTCTTGTTGGAAATTTTATAAACTATAAAATGGTAGATTCGAGGCCTATCATGGAGCAGTATAGTGAATTGCTAAGGATATTGGGACAATTCGCCCAATATGATATGAAAATGGATGAATGCATTTCTATTTCTAATATCATCGATAAGTTGCCACCCTCCTGGAAGGATTTTAAGAATAATTTGAAATATTAGAAGGAGGAACTGACTTTGGTTGAACTTTGAAGTCATTTCCAAATTGAACAATCCATACGTGACATGGAAAAGGTTTCTGTTGATGATACTAAAACAGTGGTTGGTTCCTCTGTGAACATGGTGGAAGAGGGTGAACCCTCGAAGGCTGGCTCCAAGGAAACAACAGTAAGGCTCCTAATAAGAAGCCTAAGTTGACTTGTTGGAAGTGTGGTAAAACCGGGCACTTCAAGAAGGACTGCAGGTCTGGAAAGGGTGGAGGAAAAGGGAACGAGGCTGGTTCTAGTGGATCCAAGGTTCTCGGAAAAAAAAATTAGGTTCGTTTTTGGTACTTTATGATCATTCTGTTTAGAATTATGTATCCATAATCTCTGAAGCATTTTATGTACAGGATGATGATGTCTCTTGGTGGGTTGATTTGGGTACAACATGTCATGTATGCAAGGATCTTCAATGGTTCAAGGACTTCAAGCCAATTGAAGATGGATCTTTATTAAAGATGGGCAATGTTGCTACTAAACCAATCAAAGGACTAGGAACTGTTATTCTAGTTTTTACCTCTGAAAACTCTTTGTCTTTAAGTAATATTCGGTATGTACCTGGTATTCGTAAAAACTTGGTGTCTAGTATTGTGTTGAATAATTGTGGCTACAAGCAAGGGTTTGAAAGTGACAAGTATATCTTGTCGAGTCATGATTCCTTTGTAGGATTTGGTTATTTGAATGGTATGATTAAGTTGAATTTGGATATTTCTTTTATTAAGAATTCTGTTTGCATGGCTTCTACGAGTTCTAGTAATAATTTTAGCAAAGCAGAATTATGGCATGCTAGATTAGGACATGTGCATTATAAGAGATTGAAAGATATGCCGAAAATGTGTTTGATACCTACTTTTTGGTTGAATGCTGAAAAGTGAAAACTTGCATGTTGACTAAAATTATTAGACAACCTTTCACTAAGCATGTTGTTAGAGATACTTCTTTATTAGAACTAGTACATAGTGATTTATGTGATTTTTATTCTACTCCGTCACTTGTAATAAAAAGTATGTCGTTACTTTTATTGATGATGCTACTAGATATTGTTATGTCTATTTGTGCCATTTGAAAGACGAAGCTCTTGATAAATTTAAAATCTATAGAGAGGAGGTAGAGCTCCGTCATGGTGTAAAGATTAAAACTCTTCACACTGATAGGGAAGGCGAGTACTATGATCCTCTGTATTTTCAATCTATTGTTATAGTACATCAGACCACAGCTCCATATACACCACAACAAAATGGTGTAGCTGAAAGAAAGAATAGAATTTTGAAAGAAATGGTTAATTCAATGTTATGATATTCTGGTCTAAGTGAAGGTTTTTGGGGTGAGGCTATGTTGACAGCCTGTTATTTACTTAATCGAGTTCCTAATAAAATGAACAAGATTACCCCTTATGAACTTTGGTTTAAAAAACCACCAAAACTGAGTTATCTCAAAGTTTGGGGTTGTAGAGCTGTGGTGAGACTAAGACCATAAAATGAAAACCATAGGCCAAAGAGGTATAGATTGTGTATCCATTGGCTATCCTAAAAATTCAGTTTGTTATAGGTTTTATACTATAGAATCTAATGACTATGTAGTTGTGCACTCTATTATTGAGTCAAGGGATGCTGATTTAAGCAATGAGAATAGATTCACATCTCTACCTAAACCTGGAGACATGATTGCAAGCTCTAGTAATTCTGGTATGAGTGATCGAGTGACTAATACACCTCCTGAGCCTAAGAGGAGTATTAGAGCACGAAAACCTAAATCATTTGGTGATGATTTCCAACTAGATTTGGTGGAAGGATCAACGACTGAAATTAACTTTCAGTTTCAATATTCATGGTGATCCAAGGACATACAATGAAACTATGGCTTCTAGGAATGCTGCATTCTGGAAAGAGGCAATCCAAGATAAGATTGACTCTATGATGCACGTCAATACTTGGAAATTGACTGATTTACCACCTGGGTGTAGACCATTGGGTAGTAAATGGATCTTTAAAAGGAAGATGAAGGTGGATGGAAGCATAAACAAGTATAAAGCTAGATTGGTTATCCAAGGATTTAAACAAAAGAAGGTATTGATTTATTTGACACCTATGCTCCTATGGCTAGGATTTCAACCATTAGATTATTGTTAGCACTTGCACCTATACATAATCTTGTAATTCATCAAATGGATGTTAAGACAGCCTTCTTGAATGGTTAATTGGATGAAGAGATTTACATGAAACAACCTGAAGGTTTTGTCATATCTGGTTATGAACATAAAGTTTGTAGGTTGGTAAAATCTCTTTATGGACTAAAGCAAGCCCCTAAGCAATGACATCGGAAGTTTGATGATATTGTGTGTAATGGTTTTGTACTTAACCAAGCAGACAAGTGTGTATATAGCATGTGTGATACTTATTGTAAAGGAGTAATTATTTGTTAATACGTGTGTTAGATCCGGGTCAAAGATTAACAACAACAGTGTAATTACTCACTATATTTACAGATTTACATCATAGGTTTAGGTACAAATGAATATGCACCGAGCTATTACAAATACAACACAAAGCACTTATTTCCATAGCTTAGATTCCATGAAATACCTTTCCTCTGTGAAAGTGATTAGGATAAAGGCAAAATGCAAGGCGTTTAAACCACTGATCTAACCTCGTTCATGAAGGAAAAGCAGAACAGAGAAGGATGGATGATGAAATGGTAAATGCAAGGCGTCCTTCCATTCATCCTCATAAAGTTACGGTGAGATACCTTCGAGCTCCGCCGCAGTCACCACCGTGAGCATGCAAAACAGAGCCAGAGGAACAAAGGGGGAGGTTCCTCCGGAAAGAACCTCCGACGCTCAAGTCAGTGTGAGTACTAAAATTCCAAAGAGAGAGTATCAATGGAACAATGTAGAAAAGTATATAACTCGTACCTCAAAATGGTGAAATCACCATCTATTTATAGGCGTGAAAAGGGGTGAAAAGGTGAATGTACCCGTGTGGGGAGGACAGAAAATTAATTTCTAGGGGGACAAGATTCCCTCCGTCATTAATCTAGTGGTCCTCACCCTAAGGTACGTAGAGTCATGCGGGGTGCGTGTTCGGCAGGTCCCTGTGCCTTTAGCAGATGCCAGAGGTTCTGGGGTAGCTTCTGTACGAGGATGGATCTGCGCAGGGTTTATGGCTTCTACTTAATATATGGCATCTGCATCGAGATAGCACCTGGAGCTTCTGGATGCAGATCCAGTCGACATTGGAGAACGCCACGTGGCAAGGTTGATATTGGTCCCTATCAACTACTTCCCCCAGGTCCGGAAGCGTGTTCTGTTAGCTTCTGATAGACGCTTTAATGGGGAAAATGTCTCATCACTGACGTCATAAATGTCATGTCGCGTAGAAGAAATGGGGCGACGGTTGGTTTTTCGAGACAGAGAAGCTGCAGAGACTCCTTCTTTCATCATCATTTCTTTTCCTTTATTGCATAATCGAGGTAAAAAAGGTGATGTCCATACTGCTTTCTTATTTATAGGGGACGCCCCCCATCATCAGAATTCAATGCTGCCAGAATCAATGATGAAACTCCATAGTCAATAAGCTTGAGCTTTTCCGGCTATGATAATCATTTCTCCGTGTTGTATGAGGTTCTGACAGTTCCTTTTGATGATTTTGGGGCTTTTATCCATTATTTGGAAAAATTCGCATCTTTTCTGAAGGAAAGAATGTGCCAACTCCTTTATTTTCACTCATTTTATTTTCATTATTTTTTTTTTTTTTACATGCTTTTATCCTTCTTTTCTCATAGTCTTGCTTGGGTGATTCCAATCAAGTGGTGGGATTTGGTGTTTCTAATTTTGAGAAAATTTTAATTATTGCCCTCTTTCGAGTATGTTGTTTTCCTTAGCGCGTGCAAACACGCCAGAGGAACAGAGGCTCATTAATGGCAGTAGTACAACGTGATGTAGTGGGTGTGACACATTCTCCCACTTCTCTTTCCACGTATCTGCCTTTCTCTCTTCCGTCTTTCGAGTTTATAGGTTGTGTGATTTTACCCCTTCCCATTATTTTCCTTTGCACTTCAAAGAAAAGAAAAAAGACTCTCTCGCGTTTCTCAATTTCTCGGAGCTCTAAGAGTTTTTACCCTTCCCGTCCCTCCGGTAATCGGAATGAGCAGGTATTCTTGTCTTCTACTACTTTCTTGGGTTTTTCGCTATCAGCTTAAAAATTGTTATGAAGCCCTCTTCTTCTCGCCGGCCTTATTCCGACCATCGGGGTAGCAATAGATTTACTAGGTCTAACCAAGGGCCAGACTCTCAAAGGGATGACATCGAAAATAGGTTAAAGAAACAGATTCTTTCTTTAGATAGGTATGAAACCTCCAACCTAGATAGGAATGCCCTTGACGTTTTTAAACGAAAAGTAAGAAATTTAGGGGGGTATTTACTGGAGATCCTGGGGAGAGATGAACGGCTTCTACTGCCGAGATCCCCTCGGAAAACCTTCTGGTTTTCACAATTGACTCCGGCCTACGCTTTCCGATTCCCCCTTTCTTTGTTTGCTTAGCCCAATTGTATAATGCGCCCTTAAATCAATTAAACCCTACATCTCTCTGCAAGGCCGCTTTTTTCACATGATTGCTAGCATGGAGGGTTTCGAACCCATGAACTCAAGCATAGGGATTTTCACTTGTATTTTTCTCCACTTACTCGCTTTGCGAGCATGTACGGCAGATATGAGTCTAAGGATAAGGACTGGCATGAATGTTACCTGACCGTTAGTCCCCCTTCCAATTCTTCTTGGAATATTCCTGATATTTGTCTATACAAGAATCCCAGTAGGGAAAAACCTTCACGCTCCCTCCCTTCCTTATCTATGTGGGAGGAGGAAGTTATGTCTAGTCTCCTAGCCCAATATCCATCTGACCATACTATGCTTAGGCCTCTTGTAGAGAGTGAGGAGGCTTTGTCTTTCTTTGGCTTAAAGCCCAGCATCTCCTGGTCTCCATCAATGGGTAAAATTTTGATTTTTATTGTTACTTATTATTTTCCTATGTATCTTCTCTGAGTGGGTGTAAGGTGTTTGCTTTCTCAATTTGGGCAGGAATGGACGCTACTAAGAAAAATCTGAAGAAGAAAGCTCATGATAAGCTTATGCGGTTGATTGAAGAAGCCAGCGCCAGAGATGCAGCTCCTGGCGCGGTTAAGGAGGCATCAGCAACAAAACTTGAAGCTTTCCTGTCTCAGCTAGAGGGTTCTGCCGGCTCTTCCGCAACAACGCGGAGAGCGAACACCCCTTCTGCCGGTCTTGGGGCATCTGCCCAACAGAAGGGGAAAGGCAAAGCTTCTCTTCGTTCAGCTTTGCCTGCCGTGATTGGTTTTGCTTCCCAGAACCTTCAAGGACCATCGCTTCTGCCTTCTCAAGTCTCGGTGCAGACTTCTGTTATGTCGATTGTCGTGATTGACGCGGATGCTCACATTTCTTCCCAAGCTCCTAGCACTCCTTCCTCCACCACCGATCTGGTTATGGAGAGTTTCAATCTTTCTTCTTTAGAGAATACCTTATCTTCCACAGATGCTTCTCCAGCATTTATGCAAGAGTTAGATGCCACTTTAGCAGATCCTCCTCGGATCCTTGTGAAAAGAAAAGGTTCATCTCCTTCCTTTTCTCCTATTAAAAAGAGCAAGCCTAGTTCCGACTCGATGGTGATACACACCACTTCTGGTGTTATGGCTCCGTCGCCCTTGGATTCGAACGTCAAAGCATCTTCCGCTCTGAGTGAGCGAGATTCGAGGGTTCTAGCATTGAACCCCTTGGCCACATTTGCCCACACTAATCCCTATATCCCCCAAAAGGGGCCACAAGTTCCTCGATCCCATCTTTCCCCTTCTTCAGCAGGCTCTTTGGTCTTTATCCATTCCCTTCGTCAGAAAGGGCTGGATGTTCCACCTGCCACTATACAAGGAGCTGGTTTGAGTGTTTCCTTTCCCGGTGTGGTGGACAACATAGACGGGGGTTTAGCAACTATGATTCTGAATAACATTCCCCGGGATGAGGATTGGAGGCTGGCAGAGGCTTTCCCTTCCGCCTTCCTGGTTCAAAAGGCGGCTAGCTTGGAGCTGCAGGTATGATTTTGCCCACATTCTCAGGCTCGCATATGTGGGTGTGTTATTTTTTAGATAAATATTTTTTTGGCCATACCTTGATCATTCGTACTATCTTAGGCTGCAAGTTGCAGGTCTATGTTGGGTGTTCGCGTCTTGGCATATGATAATTTGCAAGCCTGCCATTCTCAGGTAGAGAGGGAAAAAGAGAGGCTTCAAGCTGAAGTGCATCGCCTTCGCGAGTGGGCCCGTCACCACGAGGCTTTCCAAACCCTTAAGGATCAGAATGCTAAACTGGAGGCAGAGTTGGCGGAGTTGAAGAAGAGAGACCAGGACAGGGGGGTGTATTTGAAGGAGCGGGAAAAAGAAGTCTTGAAGCTTCAGGAGAGTTCTTCCTCCTATTCTCAGCAAGCTGATGAGCTACACAAGGGTTTGGAAGCTTCTACCGTTCAACTAGCAAAGACGCAAAACACCCACTCTGCGGAGATGGAAAAGCTTAAGGGCCAATACGAGCAGGATCTGGTGCAGGTTAAGGCCTCTTCTTATGATTTGGGTCAGAAAGAAGGGTTAGAGCAAGGCATTATTAAAGGCGTTAGAGATTGTCGATCTCAGCTGCTGTTTACTCCTTATGGTCAGGCCTTCCTTGATCATTTGGTTCGCTGTTTGCCAGAGGCATACCTCCATTCCCCAGATATCTGGGTTAGAATGACTGAGCCTCTTACGGAATGGGCGGCCAAGTCTGTGTTGCTGCCAGCTGTTGGGAATTCCAGAGAGGGTCAAATCTGTGAACCTAGATCCCATTGTACGAGCTTTTAGCCAGGCACCTGAGACGTTGAAGCTGAATCGTGAGATCGACTCAAAAAATCCTTGGTACTTGCAAGTGCTGAAGGAGGCTTCTGATATTCTCCATAGGCCTCATGACCATTTAGGGCAATTCTCGTCTTGGAACTCACCTCGAATTGAGACCTTCTTCCTAGACACCGAGATGCAGGAATATCGGAAGAAGGTTTTTGATGAGGTATTGATTTGTTTGTTTCATTGTTTAATACATTCAAACATATGTGATTCACTTTTTAATTTGTTTTCTTTTTGGTGGACCCTCCGATTTTTAGGAAAAGGCCTTTTCCGATCTGCTCCCCCTAGGTGCGAATCTTCTTCTAGGTTTTCCTCTCACGATATGTCCTTATCCAGCTCCTCAGACACAGAGTCGGATGACGACGTGCTCACCCTTGCCGAGCGAGCTGCTCTGCTCAAAGGCTAAGGAAAGGCTTCTTCCACCCTTCCTGGGGAGACTCAAGTGGCTAGTGTTGTGGAAACAGATATTCCTTCCTCATAGGCCAATAAGGAGGAGGAGAACTTTGCTACTGCTTCATCCATTCCCTCTGGTCCTTCTGCTGCTGACACTTCTACCTCTTGTATCGAAGACCCTACAGATCCTGCTCATGATGTAGATCGCTTTGTGTATGACCTATTCAGCTCTGATAACACAGATCCCTCTACTCAGGGTTAATGTTTTCTTATTTGATACTTTTCTCATGCTGGCTGGTGGTTTTAAAAACAATTCATCTGCTTTTTAGTTTTCATTCCGGCATTTATTTATGCCTTTGGGTTGTTGAAACAATTTACTTTTGTCTTTAGCATCTGCCTCGTACTTCTGGCAGTTTGGAACAACTTATTTTCTTTCATTTTCATATTCATGCAACTTCTTGTCGTGCCTCTACTTGTTATATTGATTTTCTTGGTAAGGCGTTTTCCTCATGATAAAGGCATCACTTGCCCTTTGCTCGCTAAAGCATTTTAAGATAATGAGATAAGGATAACAAGACATGGGGGAATTCCTCTCATTGAAGTATTTTAAGATAATGGGATATGAATAACAGGGCATGGGAGGTATCAACCTACTCCCCCCTCCCCCCAAGTGAGATATAAGAAATCGAAAGAATTATAACTCATCCGTAGTACCATCTGAACTATATTACTTTTAGATGAACACCTCAAAATAGAAACATGCCTTGTTTTCAAACATATTGGCTAAATATAAATAAAAATAGGATAATGAGCATGCCTGACCATGCCTTTCTTTCTTCTCAAGAGTAGTGTTATCCTTCACGGTTCCGGGAATGCCTTTCCCTCCTTGCTTTGCAGTTTCTTTAGCTCTTCTTTACAGTAAGCACTTGACATCTACTTCTTGTTTTCCACCATCATTTAGCAGAATCTGCATTTGAATTTTTCACTCATCTCAAGATTATCTTTTCTCCGAGGTTTCTTGATATGATTACTAGATCCAGCTTGAGTTTCAGTTTCATTTTCCTTGCTTCCATAAAGGACATTTTCTTCTTTTTTGTTCTGTGATGGTTTACTGGTACCTGCACGGGGTAAGATGCCAACCGTGACAAAGACTTTTGTCAACATCTTAATGATTAGGGTTCTCAGATCTCCCTTTGTGATCGAGGGATTATGTGTGCGAACTTCCTCAGGCTCAGATCCCTTCTTTTCTCCTTCAGTGATTCCTTGTCTGGGCTTGCCTGGTATCTGAGCTTTGGGGGCTATGCCCAATTCAGATCCCTTTTCCTGGTTGTCCCCTTTGCCGAGCCATATGCTCAGCTTTTTGATCAGCACCGACTTTGCTGCAAAGTTCAATTTTGAATCAAATACCGCCAGCACATTGCTCTGTTTATTGTTCAGAGGCTTGCTCCCCCATGACTCTGCATCCACTAAGGTGATCCAATCGCCTTCTTTTGAGTTGGACTTTGAGATCATCAACTGCCCAATCAGCATGGGTGAGCCTTGCCCTTTGTCAATAGCATCTGTAGCTTTAGGCTTCTTTTCTTCGGGTTCAGCCTGCTGAGCAGGATTAACGGGTTCTGGCATCGGCCTTTTCCGGGCCTCTCCCATCTGCACAGATTGGATGTAGCATCTACGCGAAACCATTTGATCTTCAGAAACCCGGCCTACTTGGCTTCCAACCGGGAACTTCATCATGAGATGATAAGTGGACACTACTGCCTGGAAGGGATTTAAAGTTGTCCTTCCTAAGATGATGTTGTAAGAAGATTCTTGCCACACTACTAGGATAGTGACCGGCTTAGAAACTCGTACCGGTCCTTCTCCCAATGTCAGCATCAGGTTGATAGAACCAAGCAACATTATTGGGTCCCCGGAGAAGCCATGCAAGGCGGCGGCGACCGCGTCAAGAGGCTTCTGCAAGCTCATCTGATTGAAGCAGCTTTCAAAAATCACATTAACTGCAGCTCCGGTATCCACGAATACCCGCTGAACTTTGTATCTTTCTAACTCCATCGTGATGACCAGCGCGTCATCATGAGGGTGGATAATGACTTTGTTATCTTCAGATCCGAAGGATATCTCCGGTACGGGCAAACCTTTTTCCATCCTTAAGATTTCATGCTTCTCGTGCATATGTAATTCTCTCACGGATGCCTTTCGGGTCCTGTTAGAATCTCCTATAGTGAGACCTCCATATATCATCTTGATGACACCTTTGGGCTCAGGAATTTCTTCAGCATCAGGTGCCTTGTCACTGGCCTCTTTACGCCTCTTGTTTTGTCCTGATTCCCTTCTGACGTACTCCAAAAGTTCTCCTTCTTAAAAAAGCTTTTCAATGGCTATCTTCAGGTTTTTGCAATCATTGGTAGTATAATCATAATCATTTTGGAACTTGCAAAACTTGTTAGAAGGCGGGTTCCTTGGCGGGTGCCTGTGCCCCATGGGGATCTGTACCCCCGGCTTCTTCATTACTACTTCGAGCAAGTCAGCGGGCTGCTTGCTAAGAGGGGTAAAGGACCGCAAGAAGCGTTCATTCTTATCGGTTCTCCTGACATCTAGAGCAGGCCTCTTCTTCTCTTCAGGCTTCTTCTCTTTCTTAGAAGCAATTTTCGCTCTCTTATTGCCCATGGCCTCCTCCATATGGATATACTTCTGCACCCTTGTTAGTAATTCCTCAATGGAGGTAGCCTCTTTTTTTTTTAGTAAGGAAGCAAAGAATTGTCCCTGCCTTAGGCCATCTACACAGGCGTGTACCTTCAGTTTTGGTTCTACTCCAGGTATTTCCAACACAGCTTCGTTGAAGCGGGTCATGTAGTCCCTCAAACTCTCATTGGGGCCCTGCTTGATTGTTGTCAGATGCAAGGAATTTCTGGTTGTCCTTTTAGCGCTAACGAACTGTTGCAAAAACACCTCTCTCAGATCCTGAAAAGAATGAACTGAGAATTTTGGCAATTGTTTAAACCAGTGCTGAGTTGGCCCTGATAGAGTAGTGAGGAACGCCCTGCACTTAACACCTTCGGAGTATTGGTGCAGGAGGCATAAGCTTTCAAACTTCATCAGATGCTCTTCAGGGTCACCCTTCCCCTGATATTCATAGGGGATTGTCTTGAAGTTCTTTGGGATGGGATCTGTCTGAATATCTGGCGAAAAAGGGATGTTTTCATTGATATAAGTATGAGAAAGCTCGGATTTGCGTCCTTTGTTCCTTTGAGTTATGGAATGCTCCTCTTTCTCATCCTCATCTGGGATCTTAATTTATCCCACGTTCACTTCTGCTTCGTCTGGGACCTTCTCAGGGATCAGCTGATTTTTCTTCAGCTTTTCCAGCTCCTTTGTTAGAAGATTCATCTACTCCTGTTGTTGAACGAATTGCTTAACTCAGGCATCCATGGGGCCCTCTTTGGGTTCATTTATGAATTCTTCAGGATTTTCCTCTTCTGGGGATTCCCAATCGGTAAGGAAACCTTCCTTTTGCACCGTGGTCATTAGAGGTAATTTGGTGGCCAGCTCCTGGGCCATGCTTGAATTTTTTAGAGTATACTTCTGCTTATATGTGCCAGGGGTGCTTTTACTTCCCCTTCCTTCGTGGACGTCATTTTGGGCGTCCGTTCCTTTGGGATTCACTCCTAAGGCATTGAGCTTTTTATCCACTGCTCCGTCAATTACACCTTCTATGAGGATTCTCATTTGCAACAGCATCGCGGGAGAGAAATGAGCTTCAGCATTAACGCTAGCTTCTGTTAACAAAACGTTTCTCCCTTCATTCCCGAGCGGGGAATTTTCTGTATTTCCAGGAGCTTGTGAGCCTTCCTTCGGAGCAACATCTGAGTTAGCAGCCATCTTGGTATGGTTCTGCAGATTTTCGAAATTTCAGAACATTAGTTCCAGGTGCCCATTAATTAGGACTTGAATAAATATTGCCTATTAGATAGGGCTTTGATAGATTTCGCCTATTTACATAGGGCTTGATGGATGTTGCCTATTTTCATAGGGTTTGATGGATCTTGCCTGTTTTCACAGGGCTTTGATGGATGTTGCCTATTAGATATGGCTTTGATGGATCTTGCCTATTTTCACATGGCTTTGATGGATGTTGCCTATTACATACGGCTTTGATGGATCTTGTCTGTTTTCACAGGGCTTTGATGGATGTTGCCTATTAGATAGGGCTTACGGAGTTTTTGCCTATTAGATAGGGCTTTGATGTTGCCTATTAATATAGGGCTTATGGAGTTTTTGTCTATTAGATATGACTTATGAAGTTTTTG
The DNA here is from genome assembly GCA_029379335.1 of Thymus mandschuricus. NCBI lineage: Eukaryota > Viridiplantae > Streptophyta > Magnoliopsida > Lamiales > Lamiaceae > Thymus > Thymus mandschuricus. The sequence goes on along the minus strand of CM057082.1, from coordinate 6,396,983 downwards.
CCTATTAGATAGGGCTTTATCAAGCATTTTAGCTTGTTTGTAGAGAATTAATGCCTTTCAATGTGGGGCCCCCTTATCATGGTAAGGGTGGAGACCTCGTCATTTTTGGGCTCGCTGTTTTTAGTTTTGCCTTTTATGGTTTTCGGTTCATGATAGCACAGGGACCTAAGATTTTATCAAAATGTTTCCTTTGTCCTCATCAATTCCTCATAACCAGTAGGCTAATTCTATGATTCATGACTTTCGGCGGAACTTTAGACTCACCAATTGTCAGGAATGAGGGTGTGTGCTGTGGAACTTTTATCCAAATTTGATTCGAGCTTTTGGTTATCCCCACTGTCTGAATGCAGTATCCTCTTCACAACTATTATCACAAAAATGCAGTTTAGCCACCGAGTCATATTTTATAATTTGAAATCAGGGAGAAATAAACAGAGATTGTTTAATATCATTCACATCCAGATTTCAGCAAATACAGCTTACCCATTTATTCTAGACATCAGTTTTTCTTAGCTCTCACATAAGAAAATAAGGAAGAACTTCATCAATAACATTATAATGACGAGCTGGGAGTTTATTTATAAAGAGAAAATTGACTTCTTAGACTTATTTCCCACAGACGGCGCCAGTTGTTAGATCCGGGTCAAAGATTAACAACAACAGTGTAATTACTCACTATATTAATAAATTTACATCATAGGTTTGAGTACAAATGAATATGCACCGAGCTATTACAAATACAACACAAAGCACTTATTTCCATAGCTTAGATTCCATGAAATACCTTTCCTCTGTGAAAGTGATTAGGATAAAGGCAAAATGCAAGGCGTTTAAACCACTGATCTAACCTCGTTCATGAAGGAAAAGCAGAACAGAGAAGGATGGATGATGAAATGGTAAATGCAAGGCGTCCTTCCATTCATCCTCATAAAGTTACGGTGAGATACCTTCGAGCTCCGCCGCAGTCACCGCCGTGAGCCTGCAAAACAGAGCCAGAGGAACAAAGGGGGAGGTTCCTCTGGAAAGAACCTCCGACGCTCAAGTCAGTATGAGTACTAAAATTCCAAAGAGAGAGTATCAATGGAACAATGTAGAAAAGTATATAACTCGTACCTCAAAATGGTGAAATCACTATCTATTTATAGGCGTAAAAAGGGGGTGAAAAGGTGAATGTACCCGTGCGGGGAGGACAGAAAAGGAATTTCTAGGGGGACAAGATTCCCTCCGTCATTAATCTAGTGGTCCTCACCCTAAGGTATGTAGAGTCATGTGGGGTGCGTGTTCGGCAGGTCCCTATGCCTTTAGCAGATGCCAGAGGTTCTGGGGTAGCTTCTGTACGGGGATGGATATGCGCAGGTTTATGGCATCTGCTTAATATATGGCATCTGCACCGATACAGCACCTGGAGCTTCTGGGATGCAGATCCAGTCAGCATTGGAGAACGCCACATGGCAAGGTTGATATTGGTCCCTATCAATGTGGATGACATGTTGATCTTTTAACTAACCAAGATCAAGTTGACAAAACAAAGGAATTCTTATCATCTAAGTTTGATATGAAAGACATGGGGGAGGCTGATGTGATACTTGGAATTAAGATCACATGTGGAGAACATGACATTTCTATTTCTCAATGACATTATATTGAGAAGGTATTGGAAAAGTTTAATCTCGTCAAAGATTGTTCTCCAACGGAAACTCCTTTTGATCCTAGTGCAAAAATTGTGCCTAATAAAGGAGTTGTTGTGAATCAGTTTGAATATTCAAAGGCTATTGGTTCTCTCATGTATGTTATGATTAGTACTAGACCTGATATAACCTTTGCTGTTGGAAAAATGAGTAGATATACTCACAATCCGAGCTTAATCCATTGGCAAACAATTAATCGAGTATTTAAATACTTGAAAGGAACTATGGATTATGGGTTGACGTATTATGGATTTCCTTCTGTTCTTGATGGTTATTCTGATGCAAGTTGGATTGCCAATTTGGAAGATCATTCTTCTACAAGTGGTTGGACATTTCTTCTTGGAGGTGGTGCTATAAGTTGGGCATCAAAGAAACAAACTTGCATTAGTAACTCAACAATGGAATCTGAGTTTGTGGCTTTAGCAGCAGCCGATAAAAGGCTGAATGGCTAAGAAATTTGGTTTATGAAATTCCATTATGACCTAAACTGTTGTCACAAATATCTATCAGATGTGATAGTGCATCTACCTTGGCTAAGGCTTATAGTCAAGTGTACAATGGGAAGTCTCGACACTTAGGTGTTAGACATAGCATGATACGTGAACTTATCACGGATGGTTTGATATCTGTGGAGTTTGTGAGAACTCAACACAATTTAGCCAATCATTTAACCAAAGGGTTAAGTAGAGAGATCTTGTGCACAAGTCAGCTATAGGGATGGGTTTAAAGTCCATTAGAAATCTATGATATTAAGATACCCAATTCTCATCTAGTATGACGTTAGGTGTTGAATTCAATGTGGAAGGCTTAATATCAAGAGATTGGAACACATTAACGAATTATCCCAAGTTATGTGTTCGGATCTGCAAGTTAAGGAGGTTGAATGTATACATTATTAATAACTCTTTTGATAAATTGCATATGCAGGTGCAAGAATAAAAGAGCTACCTATATGAGCATGGAGTTTTAGCCGCTTCAAGAAGCCAGGACTTGGCTTTGATATGCTTATGAAGGATAAGGACACGGGCTAATAAAATATAGTGTCAAGGTAAAACGTATAAGTATGTAAACTTTTGTGTACATTATCTTCGTGTATTCAATATGGATTCACAGGGTTCAATCCTTAGTGATACCCTGTTATTCGAATATATGGAATGTCTAGTGTACTAAGGTGAAATTCAATCGTCACGATATTTCATTATGCAAATGTTTGAATGTTTGAGATGACTTGTTTTAGTTAATCAAGGATTACACTAAAATAGGGGAGGATTGTCGGATATTTTTGTGTAATTGGATTGAGCTGTTTGATCTGTATTGTCATAATAATACATCATATGAGTTTGGTGGTGTGGAGTGCACGCTTATATGAATATATTATGATTCTAGGGGCGAAGGCCCTAAAGGACGGGGGTTCGAGGGCAGCGCCCCCTATGACAGAGTCCAAGGGGCAGCAGCCCCTAGTGGGGTCCAAGGGGTAGAACCCCTGGCTGGGGTCGAGCTGTCAGCTTTGAAATTTTTTATTTCCGATTAAATTTTTGTGTAGAAAATTCATCGAAAATTTAATTTTTTTAATTTTGAGGGACTATTTTGCAACTTTCAAAAGTTGTAAAAACCGCATTTAACTGATACAAATCTTTTTTTTTTTTTCCGTTCTTTTTTTAAACGGATATGAAACAGTTTTGTTCTTTTGTTTTTCTGATCAATTTCGATTTTCTAGTTCTGGACTCTCTCAAACCATCACATACAAAAGTTCAACCTGAATTGTATCCGATTGAATAATTTGATAAAACCGTCGAATTGATTTGATCTGAAAGTGTTATCACGCCTTTCAGAGTATCCAGATTTGCTCGTTCGTCATATTTTGTTTATATCCTCCAACAGTTAGTTCTCCAACGAAGCATTCTTCTTTGTCATCATCTTCCGATGCGATATATCCTTCATCGTCGCTTGTAAAGCTGTCGGGGAGATGGGTTTCTTTGACTTCTTCCTTAGCAAGCATGGCAACTCGAGCTTTTTATCTCACTTGGTGCAAAGCTCGCCTTTTTCTGCTTTGGTGAGGTCTGGGCAGTCCGTTTTATAATGACCTGGTCTGCCACGTTCAAAGCATACACCCTCGGGTGTGTAAGAAGAATTGAACTTTGAGGGTTTACCTTCGCTCTTTTTGCCAAAGCTTTCAGCATATCGGTTGGAAAAGTTCTAGTTGTCATGGTAAAGTATCTTATATTTTGTGACATTACGTAGGAGCTTTTCATTGCTCCTAGAGAACATGGCTACATCAATAGTCAACTAGTCAATTTTTTTAACCAAAGCCTTTTCAACAACAGAGGCTGATATTTCCTTGACCTCATCGGCCTTAAAGACAACATCTTTTTCTTTCTTTTCATCAGCCTTCTTAGATGAGGAAGGCTATGATGATCCGTGAATGCAGATCATTTCATATTGACTCGTGAGAGCAGTAGAGTTGAGTATATTTGCTAGTTGGCAGGTAGAGCTCTAGTAACTTTTAAGTTCTTTTTACACTGTGTATATTTGTTCCATTTAAGCGCATCTATTTCAAGAACTATTTCAGTGAAATGAATTTTCATCACTTCAATGCTTTTTCCATGTAGCATTTTTAAATCGTCAAACTTGCTACGTGCAATGGAAAGCTTGTTTTCTTTTATCTCTTCGGATCCCAGGCTTATAGCCTTTAGGGTATTACACATTTCTTTAGCAGTGTCAAGATTCTGAATTTTCGCAAGGTAGATACCCTTGACTATGCTAAATATGAGGCCCTTGTCATAGCTATCAAGGTTTGCCACTTTTCTTTCATCGGTGGTGTAGTCACGATGATTTTTGAGTTTCTTAACATAAGTGGCTTTACCGGGATCAGTACCTTCAACGTCTAAAGCAGCAACATAAATGGTTGATGGCCCATTTTCAATAACGTCTCACATAAGGACGTGATGTGCCTAGAGGCACATCCTGATCCGGAAGCTCCAGTCTTCATACCCTTGGACTGAAAAGTCCTCGCACACTCTGAGTAGAGAGGTTTCCATAGAGAGAGGAAGAAAGATATGAATTTGAATGAATGAAAAGATTTTTCTAGGATCGGTTCTAATTGACCAAAAACTTTAATTGAAAAAACTTTTAGTATGCAAAGCAGTGGTCAAAAGAACCTTGATGTGATACCACTTGTTGGTCCCAAAAAGAGAGTTAATTAGTGTATGGGAGGACGCGAGGCGGGGGAGGGGGGAGGGATACACCAATAGCTAACCGTTCTATTTTTAAACGAATTGTCTAGAATAGACTGGTCAAGGTTGTTCTATAGAGAGGCAAGTTGGTCTATCAAGCTCGTTCTAGAACAAGCTTGATTTATCAAACTGTTGAATGCAGAATGTGGTGGTAGGGAGGTTGTGCTACACTCTTCTTTTAAAATCTTTTTTGCCTTTGAAGGCAAGGTCGATGTATGAGGTTGATATATGAGTTTGTTATTCAGACATTATAATATGCAATGGAGAGCAGGGGGGGGGGGGGGGGAGGGAGAGAGAGAGAGAGAGAGAGAGAGCACTAGTATTTAACGTGGTTCGGATTAATTCTCCTACGTCCATGGTAGATCAACCTCGATCCACAAATCTCTTTAACCTTCGTATTCTACCTCTCTTATTTATACTGACTGAGTATCAGTTTTATACAATCATACAAGTTTAGTTACAATACCAAAATACTATCAACTAACTCAACTATCTAGCTTGACTAAGTTTATAAGAAAGTGAAGTGGGAGCTTGAAGCAGCAGTAAACACTAAAAGCTGGATTGATGTTCTTCAATGGTTAAAACTCTCTAACTTCAACACTTAGGAAATACCTAGTGGTTTCGAGTGTTGAATCGGATATGAATTTGATAGAGAATTTCAGCAGCAGTTCTAAGCTTTGAATCTTGAATTTCCCGTAAGAACTGTTCCATTGAAGTGTGAAGCTTTATATAGGCGTAATTTGAAAAACTAGCCGTTAGAGGTTGTGCTGACCTGACAACTAGCCGTTGGAGACCTGCTAACGTGGCAACTAGCCGTTGGTGATGACTCATTACTTCCCTCTGGGACTTGTCATAGTTGGCAATTGACGTGGCAACTTAGGTGGCAGGTTGACCTACAGAGGTAGGTCATTAGCCCGAGGTACTTTCCAGCAGCTTGATGTCTTGATCTTGAGAACGAGTTGGATTACTTGTAGAGCATGTTGAGATAATAACTAGTTGTTCTTCTATAATCAAGGCCGTTGAGAACAACCTTGGCTTTTGCATGTCGAACAACCTTTCTAGACTAGAGAGATCGTTCTTTGAAACTATACAGAATAACCTTTTAACCTTTAACTCTAAATAATGCCTAAGAGTAGTTTTAAAAAACATCATCAAAATTAACTGCGTAGGGTTCCCAACATTAATGCATTATATCAAGTGATAGGAACCAAAGTTCATTTTAATATTCATATTTCAGCACATTAAATGCATGATAGAAGATTTTAAACACGTACATGACGGATGGATGAGTAAGATATTTTTGAATCATGGAAGACACCAAAGTATAGTATACAAAATCATTAAAGTTATTTGTGTGTGTTGGCCTAACGATGAGAAATTAATAATTGTTTGAACCACATAAAACCTTTGTAACTTGATTTTAAATTTCCTATTATTATTATTATTATTATTATTATTATTATTATTATTATTATTATTATTATTATTATTATTATTATTATTATTATTATTATTAATTAAATCATCAAAGATGTCACTTAGAGGGTGTTTGGCTAAGCTTATAAGCTGTTTGACTGCTTATAAGTACTCTAAATGTGTTTGGCAAAATAGGCTCCTTAATAGCTTAAAAGATGCAAAAATAAGCAAAAAGTGCTTATAAGCACTCTAAAAAATAAGCTTCTCCACCCCAACTTATTTTTTTATTTTTTTTTTTAAATTTTGCTTATTTACTACTACAATTCTATTTTATTTTTATATTTATATTATATGCACTTCCATTTGATGTTACAACAATATGATTTCAAAAAAAATTATTTTTTTATTTTTTATTTTTTATTTTCAGATTATTTTTTTAATTATCTCTTCAAGCTTATAAGCTCTTTTATCCAAACACTTCAACAACTTATAAACTCTTACCCTCATACATTTTATAAGCTCTTAAACATCTTATAAGCATTTTGAAATAAGCTTAGCCAAACGGGCCCTTAGATAGGTCGTTCGGATGACCGAATTGCCATATTCTTCAGCATGACCTAAGAAAGAACAGGAGATTTGATTGAAGATTTAGATATGTAAATTTTTTTTTCTACTACAATCATCCCTTACGCCATCACTTTTGTCTGTTCAATTAAGATATTTTATCTCAAATGCCATACCTTTTCAACTAGGAGAAGATATTATAAGTTATCCGCGAACAACACAATTATGAAGTACTAATGCTGAATAAATGACAAAAAAAAAATTAATTAATTAATTAATACTACCTTCGTCCCGTCAAAGACGTTACATTTCTTTTTATCAATTTCTGGCACGTTTTTTCACGCTTCTTGATGATGCATTTTAAAATAGATTTTTGAAGAATTTTTTCTTTTACGGGATACTATGATAGTTGTATTATCCCGCAAAAGAAAAAATTCTTTAAAAATCTATTTTAAAACAATTCATCAAGAAGCGTGGAAAAACGTGCCAGAAATTGACAAAAAGAAATGTAACGTCTTTGGCGCGACGGATGGAGTATAATAAATCACGTCTTCTTAATTTAAAATGGTGGTTAATTGCACTAGAAGCTAGGCTAACAGATTAAAATAATAATAAATCTACCATTTGTTCAATCAAGTTGCACTAATTAACATATTTAAATAAAATAATAATTAAATTCTTTTTAAATAAAAAAAAAAATAAAACAAAGAGAGAGTGATATTTAAAGCAAACAACTTAAAGTGGAACTCAAAACACTTAATGAAAACGTATTGGTGATTGAGTGAATATTGTCAAAGCACTTCATCTCTTGCGATGGCCACCGGAGCAGCTGATCTCTCTCAATCCAACCATCTAAACAACAGATTCGAAATGCTCGAAGCCTTCGATGCAACGCAATCCGGTGTCAAAGGTCTTATCGACACCGGGATATCGAAAATCCCTAGAATTTTCGTGCGAACGTGTAACGAGCTTGCTCAAGAGCTAACGCGCGATACCGCCCAAGTTAAAGTTCCCCTCGTCGATCTAACAGACATTTACAGCGATACCGAGAGGCGAAAGCTGATCATCGAAGAAATGAGGATCGCCTCGGAGACATGGGGATTCTTCCAGGTGATGAATCATGGGATTCCTCAAATAATTCTTGATGAAATGATCGACGGTGTCAACAAGTTCAACGATGCGGAGGCCGAGGAGAAGAGGAAGTACTACACACGAGATCCCAAAAGGAGAGTGAAATTCTGCACGAATTTCGATCTCTTCACTTCAAAAACTGCAAACTGGAGGGATACATTGAGCATTTCTTTCGCAGGAGAAATTCCAAAGGATGAGTTGCCACCTCCTTGCAGGTAAAGTTTTCCGTTAGCTTAAATTCCATTTATTCATACGCATTACTCCCTCCGTCTTTTAATAAGTGTCTCGAACCGTCAAAATGCAATAACCAAGAAAGTGTATAACTTTACTATATTAACCCCTAATTATTACATAAATTTTGAAAAAGTAAAAAAAGTGTAATATAGTAGGGGTAAAATTGATAGTTTAGTTAAATTTTTAAATTGAAAGATGTAATAGAACACTTATTTGAGAACAAAAATTTTATTCCTTTGAAACACATATTAGGGGACGGAGGGAGTACGTACTATACTACTAGTAGTTACAACCCGTCGAAAATCGACGGGTGTCAATTATTTCTAATGTTTAGATATTTTATTAGTGAAATTTATTTAAAAATATTTTAGACTATGATTCTCGATTTTTATGTACTTATAAACTATAAAAGAATTTAAGAATGATGAAGAACTAATTCAATGATGATTCATATTATATTTAAATCTTCGACGTTTAAAGACTTATAAAAACAACAAAGCCAAGTTCCTCGTGAAATATAAAAATATATTTAAATGTAATACTCCTACAAAATACTAAAAGTAAATAAACAATATGAAAATTATATAAGAAATATGGACCAAAATAATATGCTTGGTTCTTCTTCTACAAAGCTATTGAAGTTTGAGTGTAGTCTGCCGTTACTCGTGTTTATAAGAAAATAGGTTTAAAGGGGAATATTTTGATGATAGGTGCATTTGTATCTCGTTAAGGCGCCACTACAAGAAAAATTGTTTCCAGTGGCAACAGTTTTTGTCACTATACACGCTCAAATTGTCACTAAATCTAGTTTGTGACGACTTTTATCGTTGTCGTTATAAGTGCTGTCACAAAACACTTTAGCCACGATAGTAAAAACGTTGTCACTATTTATTTTTTTATAGTGATAGATGAAGTTGTTGGTAAAAATAATGATATTGTGACGTAATACTAATGTCACTATAGTCCATTTTTATAGTAACACGATTTTTAGTGACATAGGTTGTTTGCCACAAAACCAATTAATATTTTTGCCAAATAATTAATTTACAGTCACAAAATAGTAATTAGTTTCTTTATAATTAATATATAAGAATTAATTGTTTTATCACTAAATCTACCCATTATTGTCATTATATATGGATCACAATATTAATCAAGATTTGAAACTTCATAATGTAAAATAATGTTTATCAAACAAATTCCAACAAATCTCTTTAAAGTAAAAATAATATTCATACCAACGTCGCATTGTACAAATTAGAACCAATTAATCTAAACTAAAATAATAAGAGAAATCATATTACATATTTAAATTATAATAACATCACTAATTCGTCTAACTTGAATACCACCGGAAACCTACACCTGAAACCTGCAAAGGGAAAAAATTAAAGTTAATTAATATTATAAGAAAAACTCGAAGAAAAATAAAAATAATCCGTATGTTGCATGAATGATGAATATTACCTTATCTCAAGTTGAGTTGAATTTGAAAGTTAATTAATATTATCACAAAAAAATATTCGAATAATTTTTCAATTATAATGGGCATGATAACACTAATTTTTCAATTAGCGTTCAACTTATAAAAATATAATGCAACATATAATAAATTAATAATAGACATGATCACGTCATTTTATGATCAAACTCAATAAGATGCAGTAACTTCCAATTAACACCAACAATTGTGTTTCTTCAATACCAAATCAAACGTAACTTTTATAAAAATAAATGAAAGAAGTATTAGTATTACCATTGTTTGTTTGTATTGCATCGGTTCTTTGCTCTAGATCTTGTTCTTCAACAAATTCTTCAATCATAAAGAGCAAAATTGTGTTATCTCAATCATATATTTTCTCATAAACATCGGTAAAAGATTGAAAAGGGAAAAAGTAACAAAATGTGGGAGAATTATCACTGCCGAAATATTCATGATACCTGCTCAACTCTTCATCTTGAAAAAATTAAATTTATGATTCGGGTACCCCTAAGCCTGCAACGAATAGAAAAAAAAAGAGAGAGAGAGGATTTTGTGTAGATACATAAATTAAAGTTTGAGATTACTATTTGTTATAAAAAAACTGTGAATAAACCGTTTCAGAGAAAGTGGAGAGAGTGAGAACGTGTTTTAATAATACAAGTAATTTTATTTTTGGCTTTCCATTAAATAAAGAGAATAAAAATTTCTAAAATTTGCGTTCCTTTATTTTTTTAGAAAATTATAACATGAATAATATGTTTCAAGATAATGTACTCATACATTATTTCATAAATAAATTTAAAAAAAAAATAGATTTTTGAAGATTTTATATATGCGTATGTGTTTGAAACATTAGATTCTTTTGGGACACAAAAAAAAAAAAAAAAAAAAAAAAAAAGAAAATACAAGGCACATTGGAATATATCTTATATATTTTATTAGATAACAGTTTGCAAATAATATTAGATCAACATGGTAATACATTTATAAATTATTGATGGCCACGCTCTTATAAAGATGTATTACTCAAATCTAATACATCAAGAAGTAAATAGAGTATAAAATAAGTATGGGTTGTTATTATTACACACATAGTTACATAAATGTCATACATAACCTTATCGCATTGTATTTATGTGTCAAAAATGTTTTCAATGTATATATGTAAATATTGATAAAGAGATGATCATAATAATATATATAATGACGATAATCACCTACAAAAGAAATTTTAAAATATTATTAATGTATTAAATTTTAAGATTACTGTATTTTTTGTGACAACAGAAAATATTATTACTGTACGTGCTTTTGTAGTGTTAAAAATATAATTGACACTAAGATATAGTGACAATAATCATCGACAACAACAAAATTTGTGACTGTTGTTATTTTTTGTGACGAGAAAAAATATTATCAATGTATATATGCTTGTAGTGACAAGAATTTGACCGTCACTAACATATAGTGACGACAATCATTGACAACATTAAACTTCGTGACTGCTATTTTTTTGTGACAAAGATAAAATATTGTCACTAAATGTGTGTTTATTGCGACAAAAATATAGTCGTCATTCATATCGGCGTCACTATACGCAAGTTGTTTATTTTAATAAACATAAAATGTCAAACAAAGCCTCCCGTAGCCTGTTGTTTATTGTAATAAAACAAAATGTCAATATAAAGTCACTCGTTTCCCGTGTTTATAAGAAAATAGGTTTAAAGGGGAATATTTTGATGATAAGTGCGTTTATATCTCGTTCGAAATTCGATACAATCACTTTATAACGTTATTTTTAAGTAAAGAATAAATGAAAAATATGAAAATATGTCAAGTCACTCGTAATTTTTTTCAATTAAAAAAATGTCGTTATATCAAAATAAGTTAAGATGCACATTTCGAACCACCACGTTGATCGACATGCATACGTGTCAATTCCTACATCCGCAATTCTTATTTATCTAAAATACATATATTTGTAAATATTGAAGTATGATATATTTCAATCTCACACAATATCTATCTTATATTTAGTTTTATATTGTATACTACTATCTATGCTTATCACATAAGTATTCACGTAGCCCAATGTTTATTTGTAATAAAAACAAAATGTCGTTACATCAAAATAAATCAAGTCATAACGCCAAATCTTGTTACATTTAAATCTTCGACGTTTAAAGACTTATAACTTAGTGCCATAATCAACAAAGCCTTCCCGTGAAATACAAAAAATAAAATAAAAAATAATGTAATACAAAAAGTACTTAATAATTTACTACCCGTCGAAAATAGTTTACATTAATCGAAATCTGCCTCTTTTGCAATCTAACCTGTAACTTAATTTGATATGATTTTAGTATAAACATATATAATTATATAAAGTCATCCGTTACTCATGTTTATAAGAAAATAGGTTTAAAGGGGAATATGTTTGTTGGTCCCGGTTTGTTAAAGGAAAAATACGTAGAGGGGGGGGGGGGGGGGGGTGAATACGTATTTTGAAGTTTTTCAACTTCAATTCCTTAACTCAGAGTATAAAGTAAAGTGCTCTTTAGAAATGCTAAGACCTAGCCGATGACTAGATCTAACGCAATCACGAATCTCTTGACCTAAGCTTAGAGCTTGATCTAGAGTGAGACTTTACTCTTTGTGCGGAATTTGGTGAGCTATAATCTTTCCTAAGTAATTGAAAATCCAAGTTAAGTTTGTTTATATGCACGTGCAATGAATAATCGAATACTGTAAAGAGATTAAGGTAAGAGAGATACGACACCAAGAATTATAGTGGTTCGGAGATAAAGCTCCTACGTCCACTTGTTGCACGACGACAACTGTTCTTTTCACTCAAGAACTTGAAGGTTACGGGTCCTTCAAAAACCTGGTCGAGATCGGGCTTCACTCGCCTAGATCAAACGACTGACGTAGTGATTGCGGGTTCACTACACAAACCTAACAAAGACTGGAAGCTTCACTCGCTACAGTCAAACAGACAGGGAGATTACGGGCTCTCCTTACAGCCTAGCTTCGATCGAGCTTTACACAAACGATGTAAGTGTAAGCTTGGATCTCAACTCTACGATCGAGGCTTCTTCAATCGATGAAAGAAGGGCCTTGGATCTGAACAACCTAACGACAACACTCAAAAACCTAACAGACAGAGTTTAGGGTTTTTGGTTGACGAAACACACTATGAAGAGCTCTTTACAATAAGTGCAAAGATGGCTAGAGCTCTTCTTCTAAGCTTGGATATGGAATGGGCTTAGAATCTAAGTGTGAAGGTTGTGAAGACGAGTTCCGATGAACTGGAAACTCGGAGAACACTTGAAACAAAAACTCGAAGATTGCTAGAAAGCTGGGGAGTGTTTGTTTGCAGTAGACTCGTATGCGCAGGTAGTGTTCTACTTCTTCACGTTGTGATCCTTCACTATTTATAGGCGGAGGGTTGGCTGAGATCCGTTGCTTGGTTGGTGGCCTTGTCCCTCCTCCTCTCGACAGTACTTGCACAGGCTGGCTACTTTTCAGATGCGCAGTTTTGGATTTTTGCCGGAAATGGCTAAGTTCCACTTTCAACAGTAACTGGAGCGACCCAGTACTGTTACGGCGCCTTGTCGGCCTGGCAGTCAACTCCTCTGCTCCTCTCTTGAGTCGACACGTGGAGATCTCGTAATAAATGCGAAGATCTTCAGTTGACTGGAGTTCAAATTCGGAGCGGGAATTTGTGCTGTCGCTTTCTGGTAGGTAGTGGCTCGCTTTGCTTTGAAGTTGTAGCGGCCGCTCTGAAGTGAGTCGCTTCACAGTCATATTTGTAGTGAGTCACTTGAGAAATAAATTTCTCGTGACGTTACTAAATTAAGTGTTGACTCGCGTTGACTCGCTTCGGCTTTTCTTTGTAGCGCACGCTTCGCTTCGCTTTAGTGGGTTCACTTGATTCCACTGTAGCGCTCGCTTCGCTTTGAACTGTAGCGCTCGCTTCGCTTCGCTTTGGCAGACTCACTTTGAATCTACTGTAGCGATCGCTTCGCTTCGCTATTCTTCGGCACTCTTCACTTCGATTTGCTTGACCCGCTTCGCTTTGGAAAACACTCTCAAGTGAGTGGCCTTCACTTGAACTTTGAAGCCTAATCTAAGCAAAATAAAAGAGCCATCCTAACAGAGTAGGCTTTTAGAAAAATTCTAACTTATTAACTACATCAAATTGGGTCACTTGGGAACAGAACGCTTTGGGGTTTTGGGATCAAATCAAAACACTAAAATATCCCTTATAGGTTCCCCCTTAACATATTCGTTCTTAACAATTCCCAACAATTTCCCCCTTTTTGATGATGCCAAAACCCATACGACTTAGATAAAAATAAATCTAGTCTATCTAACCGTGAAGGGAACTCCAAGCGACTGCTTCCTTTGCAGTTTTGTTTGTAATTTTCTTTTAAGTTCCTTCCCTTTTTTTTCGGTTAAATTAATGAGTTTGTAGCAAAAATGTAAAGTCATTCACAAAGCGAGTAAATGACACAGAAGAGACAGAAATAAAAGTGGGATAAATGAACAAGCAGTTCACAAAAAGAAATACTAGGAAGCTTGAAACTCAAAGGTTTCCTGCAGCTTCATCCTCCTTCTCCTTCTCCTTTCCTTCTTCCTCCTCCTTCTTCTCTTCTTCAATAGCAGCAGTATCCACGTAAGCTGATAGAACTCTCGATTCCATAGAGTCTACTGTGTGGATACTAGGTCTTCTCCATGCACTCTCCAGCCTGAAGGCTTCAGTTACTTCCTCATCAATTATTCCTCTGTTAGGAACGTCCGTGCCTGGATGATAAGGCATGGGGAATTCCTTTAAAGCTGGTACCTTGACGACAATTGGCTTGGGCTCTGCTTGTTCAGCCATTGTAAAGATTTTGCGGCGCAATCTGTCGTCATAGGTGGCAAGGAAGTTGTTGAGAGCACTTATTCGAGAACACTCATTTTGCAGCGGCACTACCTCCCAGAAATAATAGGCTTTGATGAATAGGTCTTTGTAGTACAACCACAGCTCGAGCAGATCTCTCGGAATGAAATCCTCGATTTCCCTTCCGTCCAGGTGCTCATCCCTCCGTTTGGCCAACTCCTCCTCTGACCTGCTTGACAGTTGAGCCATAGTCTTTTTGAATTTTGCTCCCGACTCGCTGTTCCACGATGGACGCTTCGCATTGAGTCGTTTGCGAATGTAATCTTGCTCCTCCTTGAGTGGATATCGACCAGACTCAACCATCTCCTTTGTAGTCACGTCGCATGCATCAATTATGGCTTGAGCTTCACATGCTTCGGACTCTTCTGGCATAAGAGGGATGAAGGCGCTGCGCACTAATGAGGACTGGATGAGTAACACTTCACTGAAGTGTTCCTCGATCCGTGCGTTGATCACTTGGAGTCGCCTTTCATTACTCCTCTCCTTCCTCTCGCCTTTGCTCCTTCCCTCTTCTCTTTCCTTCCTCTTTCTCTCCTCTCTTCCAGCTTTTGAAGCGACTGCTTGCTTGACCTTTTGGCGCTTGGCCTCGGGGTCATCTTGCTTAGAATTTGGAACAGCTCGCTTCAATGACTGCTTCGGTGGTGGGGGAGGTGGCATGTCCTTCTTCGTAGCGGCACTAGAGGGGACGACTGCGGATGAAGCGAGTGCGGCAGTTGGAGCTAGTGCGGCTGTTGAAGCTGGCGCGGCGGTTGAAGCGGGCGCTTTGGGTAAAGCAGCCGCTTTGGAACTAGACGAAGCACCTGCACCAACAGAAAGTTTTGTTAGTTGCTCCATCTCCCACGCCATGGCAGCATCCTTCTCCACCTGCCTCCGCTTCTCCTCCTTTGTCAGCACGGTCACTGGAGGGTGTTTTGCAATTGAAGCGGCAAGCACCTTCTCCTGAAGCGGCCTGCTGGGCTCTTCAAGACTTTTTAATAACTCCTCCTCCGTGAGCTTCGTCTTGCCAAGAGCCCTCGCTTCATCTACTACATCCTTCACACCTCCATCACTACTGCCTCCCTCCAACATTCTCTCAATACCAATCCTACTTCCCCCTAAACTTCCAACTTCTCTGCCGTGAAGTTGTCCTTCCCCTCCTAGCTTCACTAGACCTTCCCTTATTTGTCCTTCCCCCTTTTTGGCATCATCACTGCCAGGGGTTAGGATGATAGATTTTCCAGACAAGGATTGTTGAAGAGAGTTGACTGAATTGAAGATAGCTTGAAGCATCTGCTGGGTTTTATCCATGGAGGGCGCCACTAGTTCAGCAGTCTTGATGCTTATCTCTTCAAGCAGATCTTTGCACTGCCTCTCTCTCTCAACAACTGACGCCATCATACTCTCTAATGGCTCCACCTCTCTGAAGCAAGCCTCCAGCTCCGCTTCGACGGCTTTGGTGATTTTCTTTGATTCTTCTTGAAGAGTGAGTTCCAAGTGATCCTTGGAGGCTTCAAGTTCTGCCTTCATCACGGCAAGTCTCCTCTCCCTCCGATTGAGAGAAGTGTGAAATTCGGCATCTGCGGTGATTCTTACAGTAAGAGTCTCTTTCAGTCTTTTGACTTTCTCCAGTAGAGTGGATAATTCAGCATTTTTCAAGTCAAGTTCCTGCGCACCTCTTCTTAGACTCTCAAGTTCTCTCTTGTCAACAGCACTGTCTTCTTTGACTTCCTTCAACTCAGTTCGAAGTGAGTCAAGAGCCTTTTTGGTGTTGAGGAGCTCGCTTCCCTTCATCACTAACTCTCCTTCCCTATTCTCCACCTTCTCCTTCAGCTCCTTCACTTCCTTCTCTAACACCTTCTTCTCTTTGACAAGAGCGATTAATCTGGCATTAACCTCCCTCAAGCGGCTTCTTTCTGCCTCAAGCAAGCCCTTGAGTTCGGTGATGGTTTTGGTGTTATCATCCACAAGCTTCACCTGCGCCTCCAGCGCCTTCTCTTTCTCCTCTAGAAGCCTCTCCTTCTCCTCCACCTTTCCCTCCAATTCCCTTTTCTTCCTGTCAAAGTCTTCTCTAAGACTGATGACCTCCCCCGCCTTCCTCTCCATCTCTTCACTCTTCTTCGTAATCTCGCTTTGGAGACTAGCAATCTCAGCATCTTTCAACTCCACCTCCTCCCTATGCTCTCTGATCAGCTTCCTTTCATGAGAGGAGGGCACTCGCTTCGGAATTGTAGCGAGTGGATATGACTCCTTCACCTTTGCATCCAGCTTCTCCCAGAAGCTGGTCCCTTCAAGGAAGGCATGAAAGCCATTTTCGCCTATGAAGTTGAGTGTTTTGGCCTCCATTTGAATCAGTTCCTCTTCTGTGAAGGCTTTGAGGAGTCTGAAAATCTTGTAGTACTCCGTTCCTCGGTACGTGATGTACGTCAGAAAGTCGACTACATTAGTGTAGAACACGTCACTCCATGCAACGTTCGCGGAACTAAGATTGTAGCGAAGGTTGATAGTTTCAGCGGCTTGCTCTCTGTCCAGGACATAGCGTTCCAGAGCCCGCTTGTGTACGGTGAGGGCAGGGGTTATGAATTGAGGAACGATGGGTTGTTCTCCTACAGTTTGGGCGGTATCGGCTGTAGCTGCCGATGTCGAGAGGGATTGGGTAGGTGATGAGGTTTCTTGGGTTTCGGAAATCTGGATGGTTTCGGTGGGTGGTGGTTGTATCGGCTGGGATTGAAGTGGGGTGAATGAAGTGTAGGCAGCAGCTTCATCTGTGCTGAGGAATGGAACAGTGGGAATGTGAAAAGAAGATGCTGACTCTTCTTCATGGGGAGAGAGGGGGGTTATCTGTTTTAGTGGATGTTGGGTTGAAGAAGATTGAGGTTCTGGTATTTGGGTGATGTGGGTTTGGATTTTGAGTGGGGGTGATTTGGCTTTGATAGGTAAAGGCTGGGGTAGAGTCGCTTCAATGTCCTCAAGCGGCTTCTCCACCGCCTCGCTTTCTTGGACAAGTAAATCGACTCGCTTTGTCTTCTTGCCTCGCTTCGGCGCGGCTCGCTTCCCGGGTGAAGCGACCGGCCTCACTTGGCTCACTTCGGCTTGCCTTTCGGCAACCGGTCTCGCTACGGGCACTTCAATTTCCAGAAGTCCCAAATCCATCAATTGCTTGGACTTCCTCCATTTGTCATAGTATATGGATTGCTTGTTGTAGATGGTGACTTCATCTTCCGGCCATGCTTTGCCCGGAAACTTCTTCTCCAAAGCATAGGAAAGCCTTGAGAAGAACTTCAGTTTCCCCTTGCGGAGAATCTGATCGGCGCTCCCCTTCACGAACGCAAAGTCGGCAGCAGCTTCGTGAATTTGATTGAGGAACCAGTCATGCCAGTTGAATCTGGTTCCGGTGAGGCTGTCGACGATGACTGCTGTGGCGATCAGCTTCGTCTCAGAAAGAGTATCCAAGGTTCCGATGTAGCACGCGACACTCTTCGAGAAGAGCTCGCAAATGTGGTTGAAGGGGGCCTTCAAACTCGAACGGATACTTGCCTCCTTAAAATTTAGATCGGCTTCGGCGGTTGCACAACGACCGTACTGAACTCCGGCCGAGAGACCCAAATCCAGTAATGAGTCTCCTCCTTCTCTCGGCAAGTTGAACATGCCGATAAGCTCATTCATGTCCACCTCCACTGGCCTCCTCGTCTGTGGATCGGTGAAAGAGGATATGTTCTGTTCCTTCCTCAAATTTAGCAGGAGCTCGCCGACGGCTTTGGTCAGAATCTTAGAGGGGACCGCCGTCACAAACTTCCATAGTCCGGCCTTGGTCACGGCCCTACGGAGAAAACCATTTCTCTCGATGATGGCTGGATCGAGATGAGGCTCGACATTGATGTGTTTGTCGACCTCCGCGAGAAACTCCTCCATCGTCTCGGTGTTCTTCTTCTTTCCCATGGTGATTTTGAGAGAGTTTGGTTGATGTTTTAACAATGAAAATTAAGGGTTGAGACTCGTGAGTTGCAGAGTAATTGCAGATCTAGCACGA
This sequence comes from Thymus mandschuricus, assembly GCA_029379335.1. Lineage (NCBI taxonomy): Eukaryota > Viridiplantae > Streptophyta > Magnoliopsida > Lamiales > Lamiaceae > Thymus > Thymus mandschuricus. Next base: position 6,378,283 of record CM057082.1, on the reverse strand, counting down.
GAATGGCAAATTTAGAAGGCTGTGAAAGTTTCTGCAGTTCTGCCTCGTCCCATATATATAGAGTTAGGTTATGGCTGACGTGGCAGGGGTAGGACGGTAATAACGCCGAAAGTCCTGTAGGTAGGCGGCGGACGTGCGGTGATGGATCTGACGTGTCCGGCGTCACCACAGTAAAAGTGAACCGCCACTTGCTCGGCGTCGCCACGTGGCCTTCTATGGTTGGCTTGTCGTATACGGCGTTGATCGAACGGCTCCAGATTGGGGGCTGTTAAGATTCGACGGCTGGATTTTCTCCGCCTTTTTCCCGCTTCAAATTCAAACGTGTGAACACGCGCCCGTTATTTCCGTCGTTCCTGCACCAGCATTAAATGCACAGCAGAAAGTAAAATTGCACTCGAGTGCAGACAGCTCATACTCGCTTCATGCCCGCTCGCTTCGAGTTGGGCTGCTACGCCTTGACTCGCTTGAGAGGCATTCGCTTGAGTGACTGTTCCGCACTCGCTTGCGATGGCTAGCTTTGAGTGACGAAGCACTCGCTTGGCCATCTGAAGCGACTGGAATAGGAAATTGAATTTCTTTGCTTAATTTAAAATGTTTCTGACTTACATACTTCGAGGATAAACAAGAATGTTTTCCTCTTTGTATTTGTGTCAGATTCACTTTATTTTCCACGTAGTGAGTGAAGGTTTCTAGCACGCTTCGGCTCACTTAGTGTACTTAAAATTGAAACACTTACCAGTCAATCTCACTTCGTAGGAGATTGATACCACAAATTGAAAACTTCACTTGAATTAGATACCACATGTTGAATGCTATACGTTGAGTTAGATCTTCATGGCATTCATCTTCATGGCATTCATCTTCCTCTACGAATTAGAGAGTCCTCCATCGAAGTGAATGAGGGAGAAAATGAATAAAGTACACAAGCTTACTACAACCCTAAGGGAGCATCACGTAAGTGTACTTATTCACGACGAATGGGGAATGAGTACAAGTCCTTATCTCAGAGCAGAAATGGACAGGATGACAATGAGAATGCTCTGATAAGACAATCTCGTATTTTACGCAGAAGCATGTCACCAGCCCTGCAACCTTTTGTATAAAAAGGTAAACCTTCAAGCTTTCCTACATTCTAGAGAATGAATCTGCAGTCGGCTCGCTTTGACCCAAGCTAGGGCAAATTGAAGCGATGCAGAATTCAAAATTGCAGCATTCTTGCTCGCTTTGGAAGTAGCTTGCTCCGCGAGTAAGCATTAGTTCCCCCTTAACCATATACTTAACAATTCCAATAAGTTGGTAGGGAACTTCTTCCAATACTCCACCTATCTCCACCTAACTTCATTTTCTTCAAGCGAGTGAGATTTGAAGTGGCTCGCTTGAGTTGGTGAAGATCCGAAGCGAGTGACGCACAAGAGAACAAGCGAACACTCCTTCGTGCATCCTGGAACTAGCATTCTTCACCAGGGTCTAATAACCCTAATTCCATGCATAGCTGATTGAATCGAGACTCAGCTAGAGGCTTGGTGAGGATATCTGCTCGCTGGAGATCGGTATGGATTTTCTCGAGCTTGATATCCTTCTTCTCGACATGATCACGAATGAAATGATGTCGAATTTCCACATGCTTGCACCTGGTGTGAAGCACTGGATTCTGCGAGATACATATGGCACTGTTGTTGTCGCAGAAGATCGGAATTTCATTCGCTTCAACTTTGTAGTCCTTCAACTGTTGACGAAGCCATAGGATTTGAGAACAGCAGCTTCCTGCGGCCATATATTCAGCTTCAGTTGTTGAAGTGGCTACGCTTGTTTGCTTCTTTGAGAACCACGAGACTAGCTTGCTTCCCAAGAACTGACATGTGCCCGAAGTTGACTTCCTGTCGACTCGGCAACCACCATAGTCAGCATCGGAATATCCAGTGAGCTCCAAATTGTCCTCCGCTGGATACCACAGACCCATGTTGACAGTGCCCTTCAAATATCGAAGAATCCTTTTGGCAGCTTCAAGATGGCTGTGCTTGGGGTTGCTTGGAAGCGAGCGCAGACTCCGACTGCAAAAGCAATATCTGGCCTGCTTGCAGTGAGATAGAGTAGTGACCCGATTAGGGCACGATAATCTGTAGGATCTACAGATTTTCCTCCTTCGTCTGGCTCTATCTTCCAGTTGGTATTCATAGGGATCTTCACAGCTTTAGCATGTTGAACACCAAACTTGGCAAGCATATCTCTAGTGTACTTCGCTTGGTTGATGAAAATTCCATTATCCTGCTGCTTCACTTGAAGACCTAGAAAGCAGCTCATCAAGCCAATCATCGACATCTCATACTTGGTCTTCATCAACTCTCCAAACTTCTCGCTAAGCAACTGGTTTGGCGATCCAAATATGATGTCATCCACATAGATCTGAACCCATAGCATCTCATTTCCATGATTGATGGTGAAGAGGGTTTGATCTATCTTTCCTTTTTGAAATCCATTATCCACTAGGAATTGAGATAGTGTATCATACCAAGCTCTGGGAGCTTGCTTCAACCCATACAGGGCTTTCTTTAAGCGATACACTTTATCTCCCTGCTCGAAACCCGGTGGCTGCTCCACATACACTTCTTCCTTCAATTCACCGTTGAGGAACGCGCTCTTCACATCCATTTGATAGACCTTGAACTTCTTGGCTGCTGCATAGGCTAGAAACAATCTGATAGCTTCAAGCTGTGCCACTGGAGCGAAGGTCTCGTCAAAGTCGATTCCTTCCTCTTGGCAGTAGCCTTTGGCAACGAGTCGCGCCTTGTTCCTCACTACGTTGTGGTCCTCGTCCGTCTTGTTCTTGAACACCCACTTGGTGCCAATAACATGCTGAAACTTGGGACGATCCACGAGGTACCATACGTCATTCCTGGTGAACTGGTTCAGCTCTTCTTGCATGGCGATCACCCAGTTAGAGTCGGCTAGGGCTTCCTCCACGCTTGATGGCTCAATGTTTGAGAGAAAGCAACTGAACATGGCACTTTCTCCAAACACTTGACTTCTGGTCACTACACCCTTGGATGGACCTCCAATGATTTGGCTAGGTGAGTGATCTTTGAGCCATGCACGCTTGGATCCGCCAGCTTCATCTTCATCTGCTTCCTTGTCGCTCGCTTCACCATCTGAAGCGACTGGATTGGGTGCTTGGCCAGCACTAGCTTCAGGAATCTTGGGGGCAGCTTCGACTTCTCCTTTGGGATCCTGCTCGCTTGAGTCCTTGATCTCATCATCTTCATCAAGCACGTCCCAAGTGAGTTGATTTGTGGGTTCCTTGCTTTGATCTTTTTCATTCGCTTGAGCCTGTTCCTGTGGAAGACTTAAAGAAGATTCATCAAATACGACATGGGGTGATTCCTCCACAATTAGGGTTTTACAGTTGAATACTCTGTAGGCTTTGCTAGATGTAGAGTATCCTAAGAATACTCCTTCATCAGCTTTGCTTTCAAAGGCTTTCAACTGCGACTTCTCATTGTTGTGAATGAAGACCCTACAACCAAAGATATGGAAATAAGATATGTTAGGAATTCTCCCTGTCCATATTTCATATGGAGTTTATTCGTGCCGTTTGTTGAGAAGCGTCCGATTCTGTGTGTAGCACGCCGTGTTGGCAGCTTCAGCCCAATACTTCATCGGAAGCTTCGAGTCAGCAATCATGGTGCGAACGGCTTCTTTGATGATTCGATTTCTTCTTTCAGCAACTCCATTCTGCTAAGGAGTGCGTGCTGAAGAAGTTTGATGTGCTATGCCATGCTCCGTGCAATACGCTTCAATTGTATAGTTCAAGAACTCTGTGCCTTTGTCGGAGCGAATGGTCACGATAGCTTGATTCTTTTCCACCGCCAATCGCTTGAGTAGTTGTGGCAGTTTGGTCAGTGTCTCCTTCTTGCTGAATAGAAATACAACCCAAGTGTAGCGAGAGAAGTCATCGACTACAACTAGAGTGTATTTCCTTCCGTTCACACTAACTGGAGTAACTGGACCAAACAGATCCATGTGAAGCAGCTCGAGCACTCGTTTTGATGAGGCTTCTTCGAGACTGGCGAAGTGCTTCTTCGTCTGCTTCCCTCGTTGGCATGGTGAGCATGGATGGTCTTTGATGAAGACTTCATTCGGTATGCCTTGCACCAATCCCTTTCGAGCTAAGCGATTGATTGCTTTAAAGTTGAGGTGGTTCAAGCGTCTGTGCCATAGCCATCCAATTTCTGTAGCACTTCTTGCAACTAGGCAAGTTTCCTCTTTGCAGCTGTCCCATTGTGCTATGTAGACGTTCCTTTGTCTAATTCCAGTGAGCACAATCTGAGACGTGAGTTTGCTCTTCACAATGCACTTGTTGGAAATGAATTCCACCCTGTACCCTTTATCACAAAACTGTGAAATGGACAACAGGTTGTGCTTGAGTCCTTCCACATAGGAGACTTCTTCAATTGTGAGATTTCCAACTTTCAGTGCGCCGTATCCCCTGGTGCTTCCTCGAGAGTTGTCACCAAAGGTTACGTGTGGACCCTTCTTCTCTATGTAGTTGTGAAGTAGAGCTTTCATGCCGGTCATGTGTCTTGAACATCCACTGTCCAAGTACCATACTTGTTGACCCTCACATGGCATGGGATCCACGGCGCTCACCTGCAATTAGACAGATTTTGGTACCCAAATCAGTTTGGGTCCTTGCAGGTTAGTTCCCTTAGGTACCCACACTTGCTTCACTCTCTTTTGAGATGAAGCTTGTGTCTTGGGCTTCTCGACCTTCGAAAACTTGGTGTACTGCCTAGAAGCAGCTTCACACGTGCAGCAGTGTGTGCAAGAGGGGTAGCGGCTCGCTTCAGTCCTACCTGTGCTCTTCCCATTTTGCTTATATCCCGAAGCGACTCGCTTCGGATTAGCTCTGGGTTTAGAGACTGACTTAGGGTTTCTAGTCTGTCGAAGCGGCTCGCTTGGTTTCCTCGAAGCGGTCCAACTAGGGTTTTGACCCTGACTCGCTTGAGAAACCTTGGGAATTTGAAGCGGCCTCTTGGGTGCTTCAAGTTCTTCCCCCTCAACGTTAGTCCGGTTGGACCATCTCCAGTCCGGATAACGTGACACATAGACATTACTCCTCTTTTTAGGAGGTAGATCCTTTGTTTCTCGTGTCTTGGCTTGAGACTTAGAAGCTTCAACAGTTCTCCCTTTACCCTTGGATTGGTAAGACTTAGCATGTTGAGTGCTAGGGACTGTTGAACTTTGCTTGCCCTTAGGATCTGCCCTTAAAGATATAGACATCTTCATTGGCTTCCTTTTAGGGTTCTCAGCCACTTTGCCTTTATCCTTGTTGGTGGTCGCTTTAGATGCAGTGGGCAATTCCAAAGTGACTGATGGTGTAGTGTGTGATGCACCAACAAAGACAGTCGGCTTGGGAGGTCCACCCTCATATCCAAGGCCAGCTTTCCTACCAAAAGGCAGAAGCGAGCCCTCTAGTGCCTGCCTAGCATATGATGCTTTGTTCAAGTTGGCAACTAGAGTGGACTGGGTTTCATACCTTCCCTCCAAGCTTTGATGTCTAGCGAAGAGATCCTCGAACTTACTAGTCATAGCCCTTAAATTAAGTTTGACTTCGTCAAGCTCATGGGCTAGCTTTCGGTTCTCCTTCTCGCTTTGAGACAGAGCTTGTTTTACCACTTCGTGGTCGCTTGACAATTTTTGGTGCTTGTCAAACAACTCACTCCATGTAGAGGATTGTTCTTCCTCATTGACAGTGTGTGCTAGTGTAATTGAAGTGATTGAGGGATAGAAGAATACCTCTCCTGTTTCTTCATCGGTGAGCGCCATAAATCCAAGATCCTCACCGTCACTGGAGTTTGGATCTGTGAATGCATCTGAGTCGCTTGGTGGATCTTCAGTTGTAGCGACCGGCACTTCACTCGCTACGAGCGCTCGCCTTGGAGCATCCCTCTTGGCCTTCAATTCTTCGCGCTCTTTGGCACTTAGCTTTGGGCAATCGGATTTGTAGTGGCCCATCTTGTGGCAGTGGTAACATTCCACTTCCATCATGTCACGCGGGATCGTCTTGGTTGTCTCCTCTCTCTTTCCTTTTCCTTCTCGAGCATCAGTGCTCCTCCCTTTGTACTGCTTGTAGAATCTTTTGTACTTGCCCACTCGAGAGTTCATCTTGTTGAAGTTCTTGGATAAGAATGCAATGTGTTCTTCCAATTCTTCCCTCGTCATCTTGGCTAGCGACTGCTCGCTTGGCCCTTCGGCAGCTTTGAATGCTACTCCTTTTGACGTAGTGGGCGCTTCATCCTCGTCGTCGAGGCTCATTCGATTCAGATCAAACTCGTGAGCTTTGAGCTCAGAGAACAGCACTTCTGGCGTGAGCTTCGTTAGATCCTTGTTAGCTAAATATAGTTCCTTCATAGTCTGCCACTTCCTTGTGAGAGCACGGACTATTTTCAGGTTTACTTCCTTGTCTGTGAGTTCCTTCCCAAGTGAGTTGAGAGTTGCAGTAATGTTGGTAACTCTTAGCTCGAAGGCGTCGATGGACTCTCCTGACTTCATCACCAGATTTTCAAACTCCCGCATCTGAACGGCGAGCTTGTTTTCCTTGATTTTGTCTGTACCTTGAGAAATGAGGGCTAGGGTTTCCCACATTTCCTTTGCCGTTGCACATTTCCTTATCCGTGGTAGATAGGCGTCCGACACGGTGCTCTGCATCGTGTGGCGTGCAATCTTGTCGAGGTTGGCAACTTTGAAGTCATTTGGAGTATACTCATCCTTATCCTTCTCCACGTACTGTTGTCGAACGTAGGCTGGTCGACCTTCAGCGGCTGGAACCTCCACAGATATGGCTTTCTTGATTTCGATTGGTCCGTCTTCAATGACTTCCCACATCCGGTCGTGGATTGAGCATAGGAAGCTCTCGACACGGAAACTCCATATCTCATATCCTTCGATCGAGAACTGTGGAAGATTTGATGCACTGTATGTAGACATAGCAAACTATCAGCAGTAAATGCAATATGCGTGGGTGAGGTTTTGATGCACTTAGGAAAATAGGATCCGGTTCAGTGAGACAACGTGAAGCGAGTGGTGGCTCGCTTCAGGTATGCAAAGCAGAGGCTCGAAAGAACCTGGCTCTGATACCACTTGTTGGTCCCGGTTTGTTAAAGGAAAAATACGTAGAGGGAGGGGGGGGTGAACGTATTTTGAAGTTTTTCAACTTCAATTCCTTAACTCAGAGTATAAAGTAAAGTGCTCTTTAGAAATGCTAAGACCTAGCCGATGACTAGATCTAAAGCAATCACGAATCTCTTGACCTAAGCTTAGAGCTTGATCTAGAGTGAGACTTTACTCTTTGTGCGGAATTTGGTGAGCTATAATCTTTCCTAAGTAATTGAAAATCCAAGTTAAGTTTGTTTATATGCACGTGCAATGAATAATCGAATACTGTAAAGAGATTAAGGTAAGAGAGATACGACACCAAGAATTATAGTGGTTCAGAGATAAAGCTCCTACGTCCACTTGTTGCACGACGGCAACTGTTCTTTTCACTCAAGAACTTGAAGGTTACGGGTCCTTCAAAAACCTGGTCGAGATCGGGCTTCACTCGCCTAGATCAAACGACTGACGTAGTGATTGCGGGTTCACTACACAAACCTAACAAAGACTGGAAGCTTCACTCGCTACAGTCAAACAGACAGGGAGATTACGGGCTCTCCTTACAGCCTAGCTTCGATCGAGCTTTACACAAACGATGTAAGTGTAAGCTTGGATCTCAACTCTACGATCGAGGCTTCTTCAATCGATGAAAGAAGGGCCTTGGATCTGAACAACCTAACGACAACACTCAAAAACCTAACAGACAGAGTTTAGGGTTTTTGGTTGACGAAACACACTATGAAGAGCTCTTTACAATAAGTGCAAAGATGGCTAGAGCTCTTCTTCTAAGCTTGGATATGGAATGGGCTTAGAATCTAAGTGTGAAGGTTGTGAAGACGAGTTCCGATGAACTGGAAACTCGGAGAACACTTGAAACAAAAACTCGAAGATTGCTAGAAAGCTGGGGAGTGTTTGTTTGCAGTAGACTCGTATGCGCAGGTAGTGTTCTACTTCTTCACGTTGTGATCCTTCACTATTTATAGGCGGAGGGTTGGCTGAGATCCGTTGCTTGGTTGGTGGCCTTGTCCCTCCTCCTCTCGACAGTACTTGCACAGGCTGGCTACTTTTCAGATGCGCAGTTTTGGATTTTTGCCGGAAATGGCTAAGTTCCAATTTCAACAGTAACTGGAGCGACCCAGTACTGTTACGGCGCCTTGTCGGCCTGGCAGTCAACTCCTCTGCTCCTCTCTTGAGTCGACACGTGGAGATCTCGTAATAAATGCGAAGATCTTCAGTTGACTGGAGTTCAAATTCGGAGCGGGAATTTGTGCTATCGCTTTCTGGTAGGTAGTGGCTCGTTTTGCTTTGAAGTTGTAGCGGCCGCTCTGAAGTGAGTCGCTTCACAGTCATATTTGTAGTGAGTCACTTGAGAAATAAATTTCTCGTGACGCTACTAAATTAAGTGTTGACTCGCGTTGACTCGCTTCGGCTTTTCTTTGTAGCGCACGCTTCGCTTCGCTTTAGTGGGTTCACTTGATTCCACTGTAGCGCTCGCTTCGCTTTGAACTGTAGCGCTCGCTTCGCTTCGCTTTGGCAGACTCACTTTGAATCTACTGTAGCGATCGCTTCGCTTCGCTATTCTTCGGCACTCTTCACTTCGATTTGCTTGACCCGCTTCGCTTTGGAAAACACTCTCAAGTGAGTGGCCTTCACTTGAACTTTTGAAGCCTAATCTAAGCAAAATAAAAGAGTCATCCTAACAGAGTAGGCTTTTAGAAAAATTTTAACTTATTAACTACATCAAATTGGGTCACTTGGGAACAGAACGCTTTGGGGTTTTGGGATCAAATCAAAACACTAAAATATCCCTTATAGGTTCCCCCTTAACATATTCGTTCTTAACAATTCCCAACAATGTTGATGGTAGGTGCATTTGTATTCTGTCAGAATTCGATACGAATCACTTTATAACGTTATTTTAAAGTAAAATATAAATGAAAATTATTAAAATGTCAAGTTGTCCGTTATTTATTATAATCAAATATAAAAGAAAAATATTAAAATAAGTTCAAGTAGTCCGTTGTTTATTTTAATAAAAAGAAAATGTCAATGAGGGGTCTCAAATAGTTATATTGATTTCATCTCGCCGTGTCGTTATTTCAAGCCGCTAGTTAATTGTGATAATAAAAGTAGGTTTATTAAAGTAATATTTTGATAAGAAGTATAGTGTACCTCGTCAAAATTCAACATGAAAAAATTAATTTATATAAAGCATTCGGTTAAATAATTACTAATCATTGCATAATACTACAAATAAATGTTAATCATATTTGCATAATTATTTGCATGTAGATTCTATTTTTTTTCTATTATATGGAATTGTAATTGTTATTGTTATTTTATTATAAATAAATAATATATTAAAATCTATTCATGTATGAATAGAATAATATTGAAGATAATTATTAAAGATATAATAATATTATTAATAATAATGATAATTATATAATAATTATAATATTTATTATTATAAAAAAATTGATTTTTTAGATAAATAGGAACGGAGAGCATAGGAAGCGCCCCGTAGGCACGTGAATTAACGTGGTGCTCCGAATTCGCTTTGCTATTATATATAAAAGGATTAGCCGGTGGATCTAAGTAATAAGTTCAATTAATTTATGTAAATTTTTTTATTCAATAATTTATTACTAATTTTACTATTATCTTATCTGTTGTGTTTCACAACTCTAATTAATTTTTTTTATTTATATATAGTGTTTAATTTCAAATTTTACTAATAAGATTAGAATGATAAATCGAAATACTAGGGTAGATTATTTCTTAAATTTTCAAGCTATTAATTTTAAATGTCTATCATAATTTATTATGTTAGACTATTTTCGTTATTTCTTTTTTATAGTAACATTTTTTAGACAACAGTTTATTCAAATAAAATTTTAGCAAAAAAAAAAGTTCAAAGTTTTAAAAATTATATACCATATGTTTCGATTTATCAACCCTATCTTACCTAATAATAATTGAAATTAAATATTGTTAAAACAATAAGTATAAATTTAAAATGAATGAGTGAACCTATAAAATAAGTGTAAGATATCCCAAATCCTAATACGTGGAAATCATTGAACGAAAATGCATATAATTAATGAAAATCGATATTTGGCACACGATTGGTTAGGGGTGAGCATTTGGTCGTCTTGGTTAAAATCAAACTAAATTCGATCAACCCGAAGACCAAATTCAAAATTTATTTTTGAACCAAACCACCCTAATAAGGTGGTCAAACCAAACCAAAGCCAACCAATAACTTACGGTTTGAGTTCGGGTTAAACCATTTTATTTTCTTATATTATATACTCCCTCTGTTTCATGGCAATTGTCCACTATGGAAATGACACAATAACCAATGTCATGAGAGATAGGGGATTTTATATTATATTGGTTGTGAGAGTGTAATGTTTCCACTTTAGGTAAGTGGACAATTAAATGGGACGTCCCAATAAGACAACATGGACAATTGTCATGGGACGGAGGGAGTATCAAATAAAAATAAAAATTTCTAAATTTGTCAGCACACAAATCTACTTAAAATTAAACATTAAACCAACAATGCAATATGGGATCAATATTTGAGTATAGACTTGTTTTTGAAGGAATAAATTAGTATGAAAATATTCCATAGAATCTTAATTTTTTAATAAATTAATATATACAGTATAATATTAGAAATATTATAACTAAAATAATTCGGGTTTTTTGAAGGAATAAATTAGTATGAAAATATTCCATAGAATCTTAATTTTTTAATAAATTAATATATATATAGTATAATATTAGAAATATAACTAAAATAATTCGGGTTTCGATTGGAACCAAACTTTTTTTGCCAATTCAAACCCAAACCATATTAAATTTGGGTTGACATATTTAACCCAAACCAAATCAAAATTAATTTTCAGTTTGGTTCGGTCTTATTTACGAGTCCAGTTCGGGTTTTGCTCATTCTATGGTATGAAAATATGGATAGAAGATTACATGTGCAAATCGTGTGTCATATGCACATGCTCATTTATCGATTAGTACATACTTGGTCTGTTTGATAAGTAGGATTGAGCAAGATAAAGCAAGATAAGATTGTTTATCTTGCATTACACATGTGTTTGGTAGGCATGATGATTAAACTTGGGGGCCCGTTACTATGGCAAAGCCCAAGCTTATTTCCCTGTTTTGCTTGGATAATTAGTCGGGTGAAATACCCTCCGATAACTCAACAGTTGTCTAGATAAGGCCACGAATTTCCATTTTGCCCTTCTATAATCTTCTCGGTCAAAACATAGAATGGAAAACTGCATGTAAGAATTTTCCAAATATTTTTCATAATTAACTGTCTTGAATGCTATTTTTTTTTAAATGTGATCGGAAAAAAATGGGTTTCAATTTTATAGAACAATTAAAAAATGATCCACAGAAAAAGATCAATTTTTACACAAAATAGAATCTATTATGCAGCTATAATAAATTTTGGCTATATTAAATTGATGATTATTACAAAATTTTACACAAAATAGAATCTATTATGCAGCTATAATAAATTAGTGCCACAGAAAAAGATCAATTTTTTACCTTAAAAAATGTTTTATAATTAATTAACGCGTAGTTATGAATAAGCAATTTTTGCTATATTTCCAAATTTAAACACACAAAATTTTGGTATTTCATCTCATATATATTTATGTTCATTATTATAATTACTATACTTTTTACAGGGGTATTTTTGTCTTTACAACTTTAATCTAGGGTTGGAATCTTGCCTACCAAACGCTAGATTAGTTATCCGACTTTTTTTATCTCGTCTACCAAATAACGTGTAGGATTAATAATCTTACTACTATTCACACTATTAATCCTAAGTTTATTTATCTTTACTTATCTCATCTTATCTACCAAACACCCCCACTTTGTATATGGTGACAAAAAATTTATGCTTTAAAAATGTCGACTGATGTGTGTGTTGACCAAGCGGGGGATTTAAGTTTCGTGGCCAAAAGTTCCGAGTTTTTGTCTTCCGTGGCGTGACCTTTAAATTTTCTATTAACTGTTAATTTAAAAAACAAAATTATCTGTTTATTGTTTAAAAAAAATGTCGACGGGACAACGAGAAGATTTAAGACTGATATTGACCCTCAAAGGGTACGGTCTTTTCTTTATATGTTTAATTCTATGTTTGCTCACAACGAGCAAAGAATAAGTCTAACAAATATACGTACAACAATTAGTATTTAATTGTAGAATAATCATATCACTTGTAAATGTATATGGTTAATATATTTTCTTTTATATTTTAAAGTTAAAATATTAATAAGCTAAGTATATATATTGTCATACCTGTACATGAACTTTGTTAAAAAAAAAAAAAAAAACTTATCAATTCAAGATTGTAGTAGCTCAACTCATTTATTATAGCTCTACCTAATAGACATGTAATACCATCCTCACTTGTTTACATTAAAGAGAAAGCACGTTTAAGTACTCAAAGCACGTCGAAAATTTGACAAGAATTCTGCTGGAGTTGCTCTCAGAGGCTCTGGTACTTGAACCCAATCATCTAAACAACATGATCAAATGCTTGAATCATGTTAGCCAGAGTTGGCTATCGGATCATCGATGCATTGTGATGTTGGGTTTCTCACAATTCTTCTACAAAATCAAATCAATGGCCTCCAGGTTATGTATCAAGATCAATGGATTGACGTCCAACCCATACGTGGAGGACTAGTTGTAAACATCGGGGATCTTGTAAACATCGGGGATCTCCTTCAGGTATTTACTTTTTTTCCGGACTCGTGAGAGTGTTGCATGTGGCATGTGTCATTCTTAGTAAAATTATACAATACATCAATAATATGTATATAGCTTTGTATGTTCTTCATAATGAAAGTATCACTAAAAGTAGAATTTGAAACTATATCTAAAATCAAACTATCTATTAAATGGTAAATAAATCAAATTAATACACTGAAAATATAAATTAAATTACTATAAGATGACAAGAAATAAAATCGGGATTGATGGTGCATTCAATGGTTGTTCCTTCTTCCTTCTCAGCAATGGGATAGTCTTCGTGTTTTGTATCTAAGATATTCAAAACACGAAGACAATCACTATATATAGCATCTGAACAATAGGAAACCCTAAAGTAATTGGTACGAACTAAATCTTCATCCAACACTTGTAATCATCCTAGCATGGCTGAGGTGTCAATAAAGGTATTGCTTTACTCTCTACAAACTGACATGGCTTGCCACTAAGGCACATTTCCTCAACTGGTCTAACACATAGCAACCTCTGCCATGAATACTTGTCTGCAGAGAAATCGTTTGCATTATGTTGTTCAGTTTTTCCATTGAAGATTCTATGTTTTCAACTCCATACCATTTTGAACCCATGCAGTAGTAACTTAATCGCAACTCGGCTCCGATGCCATTTGATGAGATCTTTAGCTGTTTCAAGAAACCACAGGTAAGCCTAGATTATCCCAACAATAATATAAAAGCTAGCTAGCATATACTAGTGCAAAATAATATTCATAAATCTGTCCATTGACCGCAATTGGAGCACCGTCTAACTTTTCCACATTCCTTGTCAATCTCTTTCTCACACAAACCTTTGTCATTCGATTCCCATCATTTTGCCTATCGATACACTTGTGCTATAGAGCTTTTACGTTGGGTGGTATCTTTTAAAGATAATGCTCCAAATTACTTCATTTCATCATTTAATCCTTACAAACCATTTATTTATATGTATCATCATTATATCCAATCTACCGCTCAATGTGAACAACTCTAGCTAAGATATTCTTTATTTAAATGTTTCATTGTTCGTTCGATCATTCATTAGCTAATATCATGCATGTCTATGATAATAGCAAAAGATGGTAGCTTATGTTTTGATAACTATGGATGTCTAGTTGGTGTCAAATGGGAAATTCGTTAGCAGTAAGCACAGAGTGGTGGCTAATCGTATCGGACCCCGAATTTCGGTGGCTTGCTTCTTCTCCGGACCTTTGAATGCGGAGGTAATGCACTATGGCCCCATCAAGGAGCTGATATCCGAAGACAATCCTCCCAAATACAAAGAGATTGTCTTTAGTGAATATCTGCACAAGTAATACTGGGCTAGACCAATACCTTGGTCTCGATTATTACAAGCTATGAATATGTAATGCTTTGAATCATTGCAATATTCAGACATAGGTGAATTTGGCCTTTGTTTATGCAGTTATGCTCATCGATGTAAGTACAATGATGCGAGTAATGAATTGAGTTACATATAATGTAATGGTGGATTACTTTGTGATCTTCCAAAATAGAAAGTGTTGAATAAAATATACTCTAAAATAGTGCAGAAAATGTAACTCATCTCCAACAGTTTACACTAAAATACAACAGAAAATGAATATTCCAAAATATCATTTTTCATTTATTTTTTTAACAAAATGTAAAAATAATAATAAAAAAATATAGCAATGATAAAAATTTAACTCATATATATATATAAAGAGATTACAATTTTGGCAGTTATCAATTTTCAATTGATTGCGGGATCAATTTTGTAATAAATGAAAATTTCAGGGGTCTAAACCTAAAAACTATAATTTAGGGGTCTAAAACTAAAAACTATGGCCCAGTGTGAACACAAAAAATCATCCGTCATATTTTCTTCTCTCTCTCCCCTCTTCTCTTTCCTCCTTGCCACTTGGCAAATATTTATGGGTGGAAATAATTACATCAAAATAAATCTTATTTTCAAAATAATGGAGATAAATATTTATTTAAAAAAATTAAAAATTATACCATAAATTATGATTTTCAATTCTCTACAAATAGACACCAATATTGCTATACTTTGAATAAAAAAAAAAAAAAAAAATCTTCTCATCTCATTTTCTATTATTTGATATTTTGATTTTGTATTTCAAACAATTGTAATTTTGTATTTTAACAAATATTTATAATTTACTTTTATTTTTTTTAATGTCACGTGTTAAATTCTCTCCTATTTATTCCAGTTTTCTTTCCTGTAATTTTTATTTAACTTAGTGGTCTAAAACAATAAGATATCGGCCAAAGTTTAATGGGCCCGAAAATAGAACAAAAATAAAATAAATATACCATACATTGGGTGACACAATATTTATAAGTCACTTAAAAAAAATCATGAAAAACCTAATTCTTCATATATGTAAATTTCATAAACAAACTGTAATTTACGGTTTTCACTTAAATCAATACATGACTTTACGGTTTTTTTTTTTTTTTTTCTTATTCACATTTGCAAAATAGTCTCTTTATTTAGGGTTCAGTTTTTTTTAAGATTCATTTTTTTTAAAGGTTTAGTTTTTTTGATTTAGTAACTGACGTTGACGCATCAGCCGGGACGAAAAATGTTGTATATAAGGAAGTGTTCCGAAATGTATAACATATTGTGTTGTTGTAGTGCACTAACATTATATTTGTCTGATCTTAGTGTGTTATGTTTACGTTCTGTTTCACTGCTCTTATTAAATATTCGTAACTTACGGAGTCGCGCATCGCTCTTGGGCGAGTACTAGTTAAATTAATATAACATAAGTAGATATTGTAAATAAAATTACATTCTTAATATTTTTATAAAATTACAAAATATTTTTATATTTTGTTTCATTAATTTACACAATCATTTTGTATATATATTTGTATCACATGTAAATCATACATAGAGTTTAAAAAAAAAAAAGAAAAATAGTTAAATTACAATAACATAATAAATTGTGAAAGGAACAACAAAAAAATGAATAAAAAAATTTAATACATGCAAAACGAATAAGCATATATCAATTTAAATTTTGAAAAGAAAAAAAAATATTACTCTTACAACAAAACAAAGTAAATTGAAATACTACATCACAAAATAAAAATCACAAATAAAAAAGAACACAAAATGATGAACACAAAATTATAGTGCAATGAATAGTGCCCTCTATATTTGAGGGAACATTGTTCATTACACTATAATTACTCTAATTTGGTGTGGACAGTTGGAGCAAAACTCTGCATTGTTGGAGATGAGTGAATATAGTGTCTTTGGTTGAGCTAAACATATTCACTAGTTTTCAATCTTTATAGTTATTGTAAAATACAATTCTCATAAATAAAACCGTCCATCTTTTAATATCAACTAGTAGACAACACGTGCGATGCACGTAATCACTCGGCCTTTTACTTATTTTGATAAAAAAAAATGTTTAAATTATTAAGTTATTTTATATCGAAACATATAATGAATCATTAAAGCTTAAAAATTAATAAAACATAATAATAAAAAAGATGAATAAATTATAACTTGTGATTTTCATATGGTATTGGAATTTCGGCACTAACATGCTTATCAATTTCATATATGTTATATTTATCTTATAATCCGACTTGAAAATGATTAGCATGTGGGCGTGTGGTAAACCTCTTTTTGAAATTCAATGACATGAATATGTGCAACAACATTCTCAAATATCTCCTACTTGAATAATTGATCTTTCAAGTCTTGCAGTTTTGCCCTAAAAACTCTTAAAGTCAAATCAGGACGATCTTGAGATGTTTGACTAGGATATAATTTTTCTTGTATTTCGCTCCACTCTGGATTGCAGGTCATAGTAATAAATAAATCCGGCTTTCCAAATTTTTGTACAAATGTCAATGCATCAAGATACGTACCTACGCCTCATATCTCTTGGACCCCCTATTAATATCGCAGGTAGAACATTTCGTTTGCCAACTTTAGTTCCTCTCACTTCTCCTCTAAAGACATTGTCCATAATTCCTTGGTACAATTCGGCTCTCATTGTTGATTGATTTCTCCGAATAAAAACCAATCTTGTAGTCTCTAATTTAATATACATGTCAATTGCGTATTGCTGAAATAATCTGCCAGCGAATAAAAGAATAGACTTCCTTGGATTATGATTTGTAACTTATAGCAAATATATTCTTTACATGAGACACATTTATTACGATGCCCCCTGTAAATGAGAATAACCAAGAAATTGTGCAGATTATTATACAAATATATGAAATAAACATAATAATTAATAACAATTTAAATAAAATCTTAACCAAAAAAAAAAAAAACTAAAACTATAATCATAATAGTATAAACATGAAGAATAATCATAGAAAAACAATATAAAAAGAGTACCAGCTGATATTCTTGAAAAAAATGAGTAGATGAGAAAATAAATATCTTCTATCTTCTCTTACTAAACTGTGATTTGCATAGGTAAGTTTTTTAAATTACTGCGTAGGTGAAATATATATTAGTGTGTAGGTGAAATAAATAAATAAATAAATAAATACTACACATAAAAGTAGTAGTATAAAATAGTGATTTTCTCCTCCTCCTCCTTCTCATCATCATCATCATCATCATCATCATCATCATTATTCAGAATACCTAATAATTGGCGGGGAATAAGAATTTATAAATTATAAATTACTTCCATGTACATTGAATCTAATTACTATTTGAAACCTGTTAAAATTGTACCAAACATATAAATGTGCAAATTTGAAATTAGAATGCTTTCCCATTTTCGTTTGTAATTTAGGATGAGTTATATTTTCGTTTGTCCTACTAATATAGGGATATCACCTTAAGTAGCAAAATTTTAACCCACTAAAATCGATTCACACTATCCACCACTATGACTCTCGCCGTGATTCTCGTTCAGAAAAAAAGTTATCCCCACATGAGTGGGACGGAGGGAGTAGTCTTATTAATAATATTTTTTTTAATCGTGAAATACTATATGTTCTATATATATTTATAAGAAAACAACGTAATAAATGTATCTTGAGTAGAGAGTATAGTAGTTATAAGTTACATAACAGAATTCGTGAATTCGTCCTTTATTTCATTTTTATGTAAGAGAATTCGTGTATTGGGGTTGTCAATCCGTGAATTCGTGAAATGTCTTATATTTATCGTGAATTATCTTAATTTTTTGAATAGATTCACGACTTAAAATTTTTTAATTCACAAAGGGCTAGGTTATTTTGTTAAGAGTGAATTTTTAATTTATTTTTTATTTTTTATAAGTGGATATTTTTTAGGGGCAAAAACTAATATGGCTTATTAGGATAGTGAATACTAAAATTTGGCCAAATTATAAGGAAGTGTAAAATTTGGGCAAATTTGGGATATTCTCCCTAATTTACCCCCCACTCTCCCACTTTCCCACTCTCTCTCGCCCACTCACTCGCCCACACCAACCACCAGATTTTCACTCGCACACTGCAGATTCTCACTCGCCCACTGTAGATTCCCACTCTCACTCGCCCACTCTCACTCCCTCACTCGCCCACTAACCTTCCCCCACTCTCCGATTCCCACTCTCTCTCCCTCACTCGCCCAATTTCTAACTATGATATTAATTTTTTTTTTACTAATCTCGATTGGAGGGTTTTTTTTTTTTTTTTCAATTTTAGATCTGATACACTATACTAAAAATATCATAGTTAGAAATTGTGAATTATTCATTTTCTTACTAAACGAATTCGCATGTTTGGTTAGATATTAACTAATTCTAACCTAAATGGTATACATTCTAACCGATTGGTTAGAATGAGATAATTTCTAACCAAAACTTTGAATTTATTTAGTAAGATAATCAATAATTCTACCAAAGTTGATTGAATCGAGTGTATTTTTACGTATCGTATGAATTCATTTCGTAAAGAATAAAATAATTAAAACTACTTGATTTAACCGGTTAGAATGTATGCGATTAGTTAGAATTAATGAATTTATAACCAAACATGTTAATTATTTAGTTAGAAAATGAATAATTCTAACAGGTTGATTGAACCAATTAAAATGCATGCCACGGGACGGGTTAGAATGCCAAGGGATGGGTTAGAATATAATAAATTCTAACCAGTCACTTTGCTATTGTAACGTTAGAAAGTTGGTATTTCTAACGGGTGGACTGAACCTGTTGGAATACCACGAAACAGGTTAGAATATACAAAATTCTAACCGGTCATATGCGATTATAACGTAAGAAAGTGTGTATTTCTAACGGGTGGACTAAACCTGTTGGAATGGTCACGGAACAGGTTAGAATATACAAAAATCTAACTCGTGATATGCGATTTTAACGTAAGAAAGTGGGTATTTCTAACAGGTGGACTGAACCTGTTGGAATGCCACGGAACAGGTTAGAATATACAAAATTCTAACTCGTTATATGAGATTACAACGTAAAGAAAGTGGGTATTTCTGACGGGTGGACTTAACCTGTTACCATGCCACGGGACGGGTTGGAATATACTAAATTTTAACCGGTCATATGTCATTGTAACGTAAGAAAGTAGGTATTTCAAAACTGGTGGACATAACCAGATAGAATGCCACATGTTTGGTTAGAATCTTAAATATTCTTACTTATTACAGCGGAAGGATGGTTAAAATTTATTAAATTCGTATGCATCGCATTTCTTCATTTTGTTCTTTAAATGAAACAAGCATCGATTATTTCGAATCAAAAAACAATTATTCTGAAAATTATAGATCTATTACACTACGAAATTATAAAAAAATCAAGAGTGCAAGAAACAATACATAAAAATTACAAAAAAAAAAATCAAAATAAAATAAAATAATTTTTGATGTAGGTTAGAATATACAAAATTCTAACCAATCATATGCGATTATAACGTAAGAAAGTGTGTATTTCTAACGGGTGGACTGAACTTGTTGGAATGGCCACGGAACAGGTTAGAATATACAAAAATCTAACTCGTGATATGCGATTTTAACGTAAGAAAATGGGTATTTCTAACGGGTGGACTGAAAATTATAGATCTATTACACTACGAAATTATAAAAAACCAAGAGTGCAAGAAACAATACAAACAAATTACTCAACAAAAACTAAAAGGAAAAACGAAGTCAAAATCGTTATCCGCCCAAATACACTAATAATTACATATGAATTCAAACTATACAATGATTTTACTATGATTTTATTTATCATAATTTCTAACTACGATTTTTATGAATTTCTTACTGCGTGAGACCTTCTTCCTCTTCTTCTTCCTTTTGCACTTCTTCCACCTTTCAAAAGTGCTATAAAAACTCATTAAATTACTCAATAAAAACACAACCCACACAATTCCTAATTAAAAAAAAAAGGAAGGAAAATGGAAAAAGGAAATAAAAAAAGAAAAATGAAAGGGCATATTCAATTTCATTACACATCCAAAACACAAACTCAGTCTTTCATGACTGAATTCACACCACCAATCAAAACACTAAACACAGAGCTATATTATTAAATACATTATTGAGTAAGAAATTACGATACATATACAAATTCTCATCTCTGTTACATTTGAAAAAAAATCAAAAAATTAAGTAAGAAATTACGGTAGTTATACAAATTCTCACCCCTGTTACATTTGAAAAAAAATCAAATTTTTTTTTGATGCAGAACCTTCTTCCTCTCCTTCTTCCTCCTGCACTTCTTCCACCTTTCAAAAGTAAATTTTAAATTGAAAAGAAATTTTAAAATGTAGAAAAGGAAAATTAAAAATTAGAAATTTAAAAATGTAAAAAAGGAAAATTTATAAAAATTCAAAAGATTGAAATTCTCACTTACCACATTAATGTGGTGTATCTTGCATAAAGTGATTAGAATATACTAGATTCTAACCGGCCACATGCGATGATAACGTAATAAAGTTGGTATTTGTAACTGGTGGACAGAACCTGTTAGAATGCCACATAATTGGTTAGAATGTACAAAATTCTAACCGGTAACATTTGATATTTACACAACGAAATTCTAACCGGAAAAGCAGCCTAACAATCCTTGCTTGTAAGGAAGAAGTTCTTCTCCTCATCTCCTCGGAGAAGGCTCTGTTCATTGTGTAATGCAGCTCGTGTGCTGAAATGGGCGGCCCAGATCTTCTCCGGCTCGACACTGAGCCGACGCTGTCCGTCGATCGGAAGCTCGAGTTCTTTACGTCGTCGTTTCGACCCTTGTTCACCTGCTGTTGGTGCGAGTATAGTTTCTGCTTGTCCTTGGCGCGGCTCTCCGACGCGCTTCGGAAGAGGAGGAGGTCTTTGATCTTCCACTTCTTGTACCAGAACGAGGCGAATGACGACGACGTCGTATTATTATTGTTGTTGTTGTTGTTGTTGTTGTTTTTCGTCTCGTCTTGGGTTTCTTCGTCTTGATCGAAGAGGAGGTCGGAGACTCGGAAGGGGGAGAGCGATCGGGATGAGCCCTTGTTTCTCTCTCTAAATGAGTGAGGGTTGGTGGTGTTGGTGTTGGTGTTTCTCTCTCTTCCTCTCCGGTCGGTGGTTTCCTTTCGGGTTTCTTCGATGACGGCGGCGAAGGGGTCGACGTCGGGTTTTGAGCGGTGGCGGGGGGAGAATTTGCGGGGGGATTTGGGGGAGGGGGAGGGGAAAAAGTCGGCGGCGTAGTGGAAGCGGGGAGGGGGTTTGAGGGGCTTGATCTGGCCGCGGTGGAAGAGCTCGTCGGCGGGGAGGGAGTGGCGGTCGAGGTGGCCGGTGAAGTCGAAGGCGAAGTCGGCGTCGTCGAGGTCCTGGTCGGCGTCGCCGTAGGTGGAGGAGGCGGCGGTGCTGAGGTGGGATTTCGGGGTGCCCGGCTTCTCCTCCCAGAGGAAGGGGACGGCGGAGGGGGTCGAGAGATGGCCGTCGCCACCGCCGCCGCCGTAGAAGGTGGAGATGCGGGTGGGGCTGGTGGGGGCGCTGTAGAAGAAGGCGGCGGAGGAGGAGGTCGAGCGCTGGGGGCTGGAGGTGGCGCTGAGGAAAGGGGTGGTGGAGGCGTTGTCGAAGTTGAAGTCGACGCCGTCCAGGAGGTGAAAGGGAAGAAGTGAGAGAAAGGAGAGAGAAATAGAGAGAAAGAAAGAAAGAGATGAAGAAAGAAAGGAGAGGGAAAGTACGAAAATAAATTCAAATTTGAATTAGACAAAAATGTGAATAGTGAGAGGGGTAATTTTGTCTCTTTACACCTAAATTGGCTAGATTTTGATGATTGTTAAAATTTGGCCAAATTTTAGTTTTTACTATTGTGTTTGGCTAAATCACTACATTTCCTCTATTTTTTATTACTTAACTATTTCAAAGTAGATATTTCAATTGCCTACTTTTTAGCCATAGGTGCTTCATCCCATAAAATCAATTGTGCTCTACGTAATAGTTATGTAGGTGCACTTTGTTTAGAAACTGAACACTCACTTGATTCATCAGCATTTATTGGTATCTTGAAACGTGAATGTGTCGTTCTTCCGCTAGGCATTATTCCTGCAGCAACTCTATCCACCACTATCACTTTCGCCGTGATTCTCGTTCAGAAAAAAAGTTATCCCCACATGAGTGGGACGGAAGGAGTAGTCTTATTAATAATATATTTTTTTTAATCGTGAAATATTATATGTTCTATATATATTTATAAGAAAACAACGTAATAAATGTATCTTGAGTAGAGAGAATAGTTGTTATAAGTTACATAACAGAATTCATGAATTGATCATTTATGTCATTTTTATGTAAGTGAATTCGCGTATTGGGGTTGTCAATTCTGAATTCATGAAATGTCTTATATTTATCGTGATTTGTCTTAATTTTTTGAATAGATTCACGACTTAAAAATTTTGAATTCACGAAGGGCGAGGTTATTTTGTTAAGAGTGAATTTTTAATTTATTTTTTATTTTTTATAAGTGGATATTTTTTATTACTTAACTATTTCAAAGTGGATAATTTAGTGGTTCCCTCAAATACATATACACATGTAGATGCAGATGTACATGTAAATGTAGATAATATTTATTTTATTTACGTCGCCACCACAACATCAACTAGGTTGGATTTCAACTGTAACTACGATGCAACACCGATTTTTATAGAGTTCTAGCACACATATATTGAAAGTGAGATTTTAAATAATTTTAAAATTAAAAGTATATGTGCGTGGATATATGAGGAGATTGCATTAACATCCAACCTAGCATCAATTAAACCGATTTCAAGCATGGCTTGTGCAACCTTTTGTACACCATCCCTATCATCCGTTTTTTGTCAACTGTTTTGTTGTTGAGCTCCGGTGCCGCAGCCACGGCGGCCACATGCGCAAGCTAAGGCAAAAACCACAACAATGGCGCCAATGATGATTGCTACGGCGGCGCGTGCTTCCTCCGCTTGCTACTGATAGAATTCAAAGGAAGGATTATGATTTACTAATTTTCTATCAAGTGAGTAATCATCAAATGTCATAACTATTTGATTACATTTGGTATTTAATTGAGATACACCAAACATATATACACAGTCGTATGTTATGTTTGTGTACACATGTATTGTAGGAATTAATTAGGAGAAGAATTCCTTGTAGAAAAAAAAGTCTATGATTTAATAAAAGAATAACAATTGATTAGAATAAAATACGTCTATTAATAACATGAATAATATAATAACAATAATATTATAATAAACAATCATAAATAAAGAATATTATAAATATAATATTGTTTTAAAATAAAAGGAGGGGAGGGGTATACTTGGCAATACATATTTTATAAGAATGCATACTTTTATAATAGTAATAGATATCACCGATTTAATGTAATTTTAATATAGAGAGTAATTAAATGGATAAAAATATATCAATATATATAAACTTTGAAACAATTTTAGCAAATTAACATGGTCCGTTGAGGATTTAATTAGATCCGGCCACACCATGCAATCCGACCAATCGGTTAAACGGCTCTTAAAGTTGAACGTAAGACATAATTAGGATACGAGTGTTGAAATAGAGGATCTCATCCCTTAATTTACAAGATTTGGATAATACCTATGCATCTGCCATAATTAAGCAAATATATGAACCTAACGCCCCCAAACGCTAAAAATGATGTCAATCTAGGTTCTAGGGTAAAAAATCTTCCAAGTATTAGGGACAAACCATAATTAGGGTTGACTATTTGTACATAAACAACGTTAAATCGTCAGTCAATTCCTTAAAAAATCCTTAAATGAATTAAAAGATTTGTACAAAATAAGCAATAGTTGGCGGTGATTAATATAAGCCGTAATTAGGACAAGCCTTCTGTATATAAACGACTCAAGAAAGGCAAGAACAACTCAAATAAAGTAACGAAATAACAAGAAAATCTTTAGCTGAGTGAAATGATTCTACCAAACATGTCTTTAAATAATCATACCTACATGATTCTGCTCCACCACTCTATACTTTTCTTCACCGATTGAGGTGAAGATGGCGGCGATTTTGCCTAGTTTATTAACTTGTACAGTTTTGATATTTTGTTTAGGGTTGACGAATTGTGAGTTACAAAGATTTAGCAGAAAATTACTAGACAATGTCAAAACAATCGAGGTGGATAGGTCGAATCCGTCGAGCTTCTCAACTGTTCAAGCAGCCATTGATTCTGTCCCTTCGAACAATAATAATTGGATCGTTATCGATGTCAAGGCCGGAACTTACAAGTACGTTGTTTTGTTTTCGTTTTCTTGTTTATTACTATCCCCGTCCCACCCCATTTGACCTGTACGTACCCCAAATGGAGTGGGACAAGGACGTATTGTCTAACCGTAGTTTCTTTTCTTACATTCATCCTCATATTTTAGGATTTGCATATTAGGGTTGTAATATTTATGCATGCAGGGAACAAGTAAAAATCTCAGAGGAAAAACCATTTATTCATCTGAAAGGCGAAGCTGGGAAAACGACGATTGTGTGGGACGCAGTCGATTCAATATTTGATTCTGCCACTTTTCATTCCATGGCTGATAATATTCTAGTTACTGGAATTACTTTTGTGGTACGAATCTGATTAATTAATACTCTATATATGATGATATATATTATGAAAAGATTAAAAAAAAATAATCTAATAACGCTCTTTGGTTGTGCAGAACTCTTACAATTATCCGATAGACAACGGCCATCCGGTGAAGGTGGCGGTGGCGGCGAGGATCTCCGGTGACAAATCGGCTTTTTACGATTGCACTTTTTTGGGGTTTCAGGATACAGTTTACGATTACGATGGCCGCCATTATTTCAAGAACTGCACCATCACTGGAGCCATTGATTTTATTTTTGGGAATGGCCAATCTATATATGAGGTAAAAAGTAGTAGTAGTTACTATATTTTATTAATTAGCAAGAAATTTGCATTTAAAGCATCCAATCATAACAGAAACCCTAGCTTGTTAATTGCGAATTACATTGAAGTAAAATTAAGATTACCAAAAACAAAAGATATAATGTTTAATTTATATTATAGATAGACAATCTGTATCTCATATATATACATACTAAATGTAACAGTTAAACCCAAAATCATTGCAATTAAATATAATTTTCATTTCAGTATTAATTTTTTTATTAATTATCTGATAATCAGTTTACATTGTTGTAGGGTTGCACTATATCAGTGGATCTTGGCCCAAACGCAAAGAATTTTGTAGGTTACATAACTGCACAAGGAAGAGAGAATCCAAATGATAGAAGTGGATTTGTATTCAAGAATTGCAATGTTACTGGAAATGCAAATATGTATCTTGGAAGAGCATGGAGGAGTTATTCCAGAGTCATTTTCTACAATTCCTTTCTCTCGGACATCGTCGTTCCTCTTGGATGGGATTCTTGGTCTAATTCCGAACATCAGTAAGATTTCCGTTTCCATACGTTCCTTGAGTATATGTGAATGTAAAATAGTAGAAACGTATCATCTTAAATAATGTGACAGAAAGAATACTAATTAAATTTATTTGAATTTTTTTACCACATGCTTTAGCTTACATAGGAATTTTTTGAGTGATGATTTACTATTAAATATATATATATATATATATATATATATATATATATATATATATATATATATATATTTATTTGAATAAAACGTGAATTAGGGAGTGGTTGACCTTCGTTGAGGAAGGATGCCATGGACCGGGTTCGGACAAGTCAAAGAGGGTGACGTGGCAGAAGAGCCTAAGCCAGGGGGAGTTGCAGTCTTTAACGAGCATGTCTTACATTGACGATGAGGGATGGATCTCTAAGCTTCCTTCTCATTAATTAATTGAGGATTAATTTAGATAAGCCCTAAAAATTAGTTGGACTAATTGTATGAAGCTTCCTTCTCATTAATTAATTGAGGATTAATTTAGATAAGCCCTAACAATTAGTTGGACTAATTGTATGATTATTTAGAATTTTGGTTGATAACTAAGGACGTTAATACTGGCGATTATGTAGCCGTTGTTTTTTTTTTTTTTTCCTCCATATGATTGTATTGGATTATGAAATGCTAATTATATTTTTGTTTGTGTTTGTTGGCCTAGCTGTAAGGATAGGGGGTTAAGTTTTGGAACAAAGATTCGGAGTTCGAGTCTTTTATAAAGTGAGCCGTAAAAATTTCTTGTTAATTGTTTAAATAAAATTTTAATTATTTTTAAATTATATAGACTGTATTACAAAGAATATGAATGTGAAACTCAAACAGAAGGGCATGCTAAGTCAAACTTAATTCATCAATGTTTAATTACTTGAAATAATTTACGATTTACTATATGTCGTACGGTTGTAAGTTTCAAGTGTTTCTTCTAAATGTTAATGTTTGATTAAATAAAGTTAAAATTGCCGTTTCTTTTCATTCAGTTGCTTTTCAAACTCTTCAATTTCTACACAAAAAAATTCTTAAACTCTGAACAACAAAGTGCACATTTGAGAGATGTGCCTTTATATACTTTTTCAAGGGATACGTTTTTCTATTTTTTGACCATATATATTTTCAAGTAATTTTTCAATAACGATTTATACATATTGCGTGTTTCATTTGATAGAAAATAAGGTAAAAATAATTCCCTATATAAAAAAAAGTTATGCGCGGTGTTTAATAGTATTTAAAAATTAGAGCATTATAAATTTCATAGAATTATATAATGTTTGAACTTAAATGAAAGATGGTATCAGAGACTTTTAATTCAATCGAACAAATAATGATGATTTAAAATCTTAAAATTTAAATTATATTGCAATACTCAAAAGCGGAGTTGGTTAATTATTTTTTGACATTCTACGAAAAGTGACTCATTATCAACAAAATGTCCCAAAAAATGGTTGATTATAAATTGCATATAAGGAGTACGTTATTTTTTTTTTTTTTACTAATTTTTCCAAGTTTTCAATTACTAATTGAGATCGATATTTTCCCTATCAGTGCTAAAGAATTTATTTGACAACCCCTTTAGCTATATTTCATTAAAGTTTTATTTGGTTAATCTTTTCCCTAGCTTTTACTAGTCTTCATGTTTTTCCAAGCATATTTTTCTTCTAAATATTTGAGCTAAAATTATTTCTTAAATCAAATTATAATGATTTAGACTTAGAATGCTATACATATACATCCTTTATACTTTTTTGTTTTGCATGAGTAATTATGATTTAATTTTTCAATATTCATTTTAAAACCTTATATTTTATTTTAATTTATTTTATTATGGTTAACCCAACTGTTTTTTGTATGACAGTTGTCGGTTTTTTATATACCATGATAAGCTGTCAATCACCTATAAAGAGAAATGATGTGCTACTCACCTATTGGTGTTCACCTTTGTGAGCGTCTTCGTTATTTTTTCGTTTTGACATTATTTTGTTCGATTTTTTCAATAGTTTATATTCTAATAGCACATTGATTATATTGAAATCATTAAATTCAATATATATATATATATATATATATATATATATATATATATATATATATATATATATATCAAAGCTCGATTTGATTTATTATTCACCTTTTAAACTTAGAAGGAAAAACAAACGAATTGAGCTTTAATTTTTATAATTTTGTGGATTAATTATTCAATATTAATTAATAAGGTATTAGAATATATTACAATTGAAAAAATCAAACAAAATAATGTTGAAATGATAAAATGACGAAGGTACTCACGAAGATTAGTAACACATCATTCCTCCACCTATATATAAATGCATCTTACTTTAGTGTCCATTGTCTACCTTTGTTCTCTCCTTTATCACTGGAAAAGGTATTGCTAGGCATAAACCAATCCTTTAAGCAAAACGAGCCATGATCATTTGGCAATTCTCTAATTTATGTACTACCTTTATTACGCTAAGCGTGAGTTATTTTATTATTTTATATACTCCCTCCGTCCTCCATTTAGTGACGTTAATACTATATTGGGACGTCCTCCATTTACTGACAATTTCCATTTTTGGACGTAGACCCCACAATCACTTTAACACTTTAACACTTTATACATCTACTTTTTATTATTTTAATATTTTAATACTATTAAACAATTCAAATGGACCCACAATTATTCCACTTTAACACTTTAACACATTAATTTATTATTATACCATAAAATGCGAAAAAACGCGTGCCCAAACTCCCTCCGTCACTAAATGGAGGACGGAGGGAGTATTAAATTATGAATGTATATTCATATTAAGAAGCATTTTGAAATAAAGGGAGACGCTCAGGCTAATTGTTTAAACTCTTAATGTCATGTGCATTTATTTTCCCCTCTCATTTGTTGAATATATGTAAGGTTATGTGAGTGAGACAAATGAGACGTACTCAGGGTAGAATACTTTTTATCAAATACTTCATCCGTCCCACTTTAATTATCTTGTTCCTTATCTACATGAGATTTTAAGTGTCGTGTTAAAAATGAAAAGAAAGGAGTCATATTAAAACGTATTTAATTCTTTCCATTTAAAAAAAATGAACAATTCATGTTGGACGACCCGATTAACAAAGTAGAACAATTGAAGTGGGGTGGAGGGAGAACATATAGAAAGTGGTGAGATTAATTTTCAGCACACTTTATTCAAGAGAAGTGAATACATATATATACATGTTGTACACAACAAACCCTAGCTAAGTCAACTAAAGAGAAAGGTCTTAATAAAAGCCCATGATAGTTACACTAATATTAAATATCCTAATACACCCCCTCAAGATGGCAATCCTAAGTGATGCCAATCTTGGACATAAGAGAATGAAGACGAGGACGAGGCAAAGCCTTAGTGAGTGCATCAACTAGCTGATCAGCCAATGAAACATGAGCAACACGAATATGCGCCGACTGAATGAGTTCACGAACAAAGTGATAGTCGATTGCAATGTGTTTCATCCTTGAGTGAAAGACGGGATTTGTGTTTGGTGTCATTTTATGTTGTTTTAGTCGTAGTTTCGAATCCATTTATCTTTATATTTTGATTGTTTTTCATTGTACTTGCTATGATTTGGGTTTTTTTTTTTTAGTTTATGATCTTAGGTATTGCTTGGAACTAAAAGTCGAGAAGACAGAGTGAAACGAGCGAAGAAAGGTTTTTAAGCAATCATTGAGCCCAAGTTCTAACCTCTCACGATTTGGATGAAGATGGGTTTTTGATGTAGTGAAAGCATATTATTAAAGAGGGGTTCAATAGGAGCGCGTAGGTGAAAACGGGGTCAATTTGGAGTTTGGACGAGGAAGTTACGGTCAAAACAAGAAAGAAACGCGCAGTAGAAGCGAGCTACCATCCGAGCGCTCGCTCGCTAAATTGTGAGCGCTCGCTCGCGGGTGAAAGTTGGAAAAGGAGTGTGAGCGCTGGCTTGCATAGCTCAAGCGCTCGCTTGGGCCGCATTGCTTGGGCTCTCGCTCGGCTTAAGGCCGCGTTCGCTCGGAGGAGTTTAATATCACGCGTGTTTTCTACAAATTCTTTTCCTTTTATAATTCGAAGTTAGTCTTATATATATATATATAGATCCTTCCGTCACGAATGTAGGACGTTCTTTCTCTTTAGTTTTTAGTTCCGAATATTTTTAGCTTTAGATTTTATTGCTTTCAATTTGTTACGGATCAGATTCTTCAGTTTATTCAAAGTTTCATCGTTCGTTCCCGTTCTCTCGTTTCCGCATTTAATTCGTAAGTTCTTTATTGCTTTCCATTAGTTTGATTAATTGCATTCTAGTTTCTTAGATTTAAATTCTTAGTTCGCCGTTTAATTCCTCTGTTCGTTCTTGAGTTCGTAGTTTAAATTAGTTTTTTCAAAGTTTCTTTTCTCTCGTTTTTAAAAGTTTCTTTTTTCCGTTTTTCAAGTTCTTAAATATAGATTTATTTTCTTAAAATTTCAGATTTAATTTAATTCATGTTTAGATTCGTTTTCTTCGTTGCTTTCATTATTGATTTCTCTACGATTTTTGTCTAGGTAGTTTAATCGCTTTTATTTAATTTCTCTAGATTAATTAGTTTAGATTTATATTTTGCTTTCTAGATTAGATTTATTTACTTGCTTTTTAGTTATTGCTTATTTATTTTCTTTGCCTAGATTTAAAACCAAAACAAAACCAAATTCTTTGTACTTGCTTTCTTAGATTTAGGCTAGTTTAGATTGTTTTTACTACACAGTTATTTGCCCTGCAAAGTTTTCCTTGAGATTCGACATTGGATTTTTACTTACTAAGTGCTAGGATAGATTTCGTTCTATTGCGAACACTTTTTCGTGAAACAATTTGCACAGAGATAGGTGGCACCAATATTGTCTGAGTACAACACCAACATCCCTGACATCGGAAACTATAACTCAGATAACAGAGATCGAAGCCACTGAAATTCAGACGCAGTAGCAACAATGGCTCGATATTCAGCTTTCGTTGACAATCGAGCAACGGAGCATTGCTTCCGAGAGCACCAAGAGATTGGACTCGATCCAAGGAATGTAATATAAGCTCCGGTTGACGTGCAATCATCCATATTGCCTCCCCAATCTGCATCGGAAAAACAATGTAGAACAAGAGGCGAAGAGCAATGAAAAACAAATCCCAGATTGCGCGTGCCATTCAAATATCGAAGGAGCCTCTTAACTGCACCTCAATGCACTTCTGACAGAGCATACATGAATCGGGATAGCTTATTGACTGCACATGCAATATCAGAGCGAGTAAAGAGCAGATATTGCAAGCTGCCCATTACCGTTCTGTAGGCGGACGAATCAACCGGAGACGCTCCATCATCAATTGACAGAACAACAGAGTTTGACATGGGCGTTTGAACAGGCTTGGCATCAAGCATGTTGAATTTGGTAAGAAGATCTGTGATGTACTTGCGCTGTGAAAGACGACGACGAGGAATGCGTGACTTCCACTCCTAGAAAATAAGAAAGGGAACCAAGGTCTTTGAGGGAAAAAGTTGCCGCAAGAGTAGATGCAACTTGTTGAAGGAACTCTTGATTATTTCCTTTAAGAATTAGATCATCGACATACACCAAAAAATAAGCCAGAATGTCATCTCGACTATAAACAAAGAGAGATGCATCAGATAAAGTAGCACAGAAGCCCATGGTGTGTAGAGACGCCTGCAACGCCATATACCAGGTTCTTGGCGCCTGTTTGAGACCATAAATGGATTTCCATAGCTTACAGATGTAAGAAGGAAAGTTCTTGTCAGAGAAACCTGGCAGTTGCGACATGTAGACATCATCAATTAGCGTGCCATGCAAAAACGCATTGTTGACATCAAATTGACGAAGATGCCAACTTTGAGACACGGCTAGAGATATTAGAACACGAACGATAGCATTCTTTACAACATGACTGTATGTAGCGGTGTAGTCAATGCCAGGTCATTGATGAAACCCTTTAGCAACAAGATGAGCCTTGAACTTGTCAATAGAGCCATCAGGTTTGCGTTTGATTCGAAACACCCATTTACATCCGATGACATTGGTGGAAGTGTTAGGAGACACGAGATCCCAAGTCCCATTATTGAGTGATGCCGAGAATTCTGCAGACATAGCCTCACGCCAATGCGAATCTGAGAGAGCCTGAGAAACAGTAGTAGGCTCAATTTCTGACAACACAATAGATATCAAGCCATACCTCGGGTTAGGCTTGTAGATTTTGTTTCGTTCCCTAGTACGCATGGGATGTTGAGATGACATTGGAGGCGGTGAAGGTGGACGTGTGGGAGATGGACGAGGCGGGGGCGTAAGCGGTGGATGTGGTTGTGGAAGAGGTGGTACAGAAACTAGGGACGAAATGTCAGATGAAACAACTGAGGTGTGATCCTCATGATGTGTTTCAAATGTTGGGGAAGAACCAAACGGAAAGGTGTGTTCAACAAAACTGACGTGCCGGGAGGTGTACAGTTTGTTGTTGGAGACATATGAACACAAATAGGCACTTTTTGTTAGGGAGTAGCTAACAAAAACACACGGACTATAACGATTTTGGAGTTTATGTGATACATAGGGACATAGCCATAGATAACATAGACAACCGAAAACCCTAAGTTTCATCATATTCGGTGGACTGGAAAAGAGCTTTTCAAACGCAGAACACATGTTTAGATTAGGTTTAGGAAGGCGATTGATGAGGTATACAGTTGTAGCCGTAACGAATGGCCAATAGACTAGAGACATGTATGCAGAGTGAAGTAAAGCAAGAGCTGTGTCAACAACATGACGATGGCGACGTTCAGAGAAACCATTATGTTCAGGGGTGTGAGGGGGGTTTTGAGATGTGTGATTCCGTGGTGAGTGAGATGAGGGCGAAGAGCAATGAATTCTCAGCCATTATCCGTATAGAGGGTTACTATTTTGCGCTTTAAGTAGTTTTCAACTAGAAAATTGGAACACAATGAACGTAGATAGCACATCAGATTTTTGTTTTAGTGGATAAATCCAGATTTAACGAGAAAAATGATCAACAAATATAACATAATATTTGTAGCCATCATGAGAAAGAACTGGAGAGGTCCAAACATTCGGAAAAATTACGTCTAAAGGAAACGAAGACTTTATTGAAGACTCATAAAATGGAAGTTTACGACTTTGAATACACTTGCATGAATTACATGAAAAGTGAGAAGGTTTGGAAACACGTAAACTATGAAGTGAAACAATATGATCTAAGACTTTAGACGAAGGATGACCAAAACAAGCATGCCAAACTGAGAGAGGTTGTTTAACGGACACTACGGCAGAAGGAACAATGGTGGAGGAAGACGGCCAGTAGTAAAGCCCATTAATGCGCCGGCCCCGAAGGCGAACATCCCCCATGCGTCGACTCTTCACCTGAAAATTAGACGACGAAAACACAACATCAACATCATTGTCAACAC
Organism: Thymus mandschuricus; assembly: GCA_029379335.1. Classification (NCBI taxonomy): domain Eukaryota; kingdom Viridiplantae; phylum Streptophyta; class Magnoliopsida; order Lamiales; family Lamiaceae; genus Thymus; species Thymus mandschuricus. Next base: position 6,344,939 of record CM057082.1, on the reverse strand, counting down.
ATAAACGTGGCACGGAAAGAAGGTTCCGTGACATGTGAGGAACATATAAAGAGTTCGAAAATAACAGAGATCCAGTGTACGGAAGCGAAAGGGCACCGATGTGAGAGATATGTAGACTTTTACTATCACCAATAAGCACCGAATCAGGTCCCGTGTATGGAGAGTGAAAAGAGAGATTGGCCATGTCAGTAATGATATGATGAGATGCACCCGAGTCTAGTAGCCACTCAGAGGATGCCGGAGAGGCTGCCGCCGCGTGAGCCGACGGTGACTAGTAGGCTGCAGAACGATTGACGTCGGACCGGGTGGAGGCGTGCGTGAATGACAGACATCGACGAGCAGAGTGGCCCACTTCACCACACAACTGACATTTGCCCAGGTATGGACGAAGTCCAGAGTTAGTATTACCACGAGCCTGTTGCTTCGGATCGGCGATAAGGTTCACCGAACGAGGGACTGATGGCTGCTTATGCTTGGACATCGGAGTGTTGTGCGATGCATACGGAGATTTAGAGTAGAATGCAGTTGCAGGTGGCTGCGTTGAGAGAGAAGCACAAGATTCATCTAAGCCTCCGTGCTAAGAAGCTTCTCATGAAGCTCGTCAAAGCCAACCGGGTGTTCGCGTGCCTGAATGGCTCGCAATATCTCGTGGAAGGATTCATCGAGACCATTCAGAACTTTAAGAACCAAATCTTCTGCGTGTGGTGACACCAATTAGAGCAAGTTCATCAACCATCCTTTCATTTCTTGCAAGAAATCAGTGACAGATCTGGAACCTTTGATGGGATTGTGAAGCCGATTCTTGAGGGCAAGAATTCGACCCCGAGACGGCTTGCCGTAGGTAGTAGCGAGCGTGAGCCACACCTCACGAGATATTTTGGCCGATGCGATGAAGGGGATCAGCTATTGGGTACAAATAATAAGTCCCACATTGGAAATATATACAGAAGATATAACCTGTATATAAACGGAGCACCACCACACTAGTGTGAGGCCTTTTGGGAAAAGCCCAAGAGCAAAACCGTGCGGGCTTGGCTCAAAGCGGACAAAATCAATCTAGAGTGCTTCGGTGGTGCGTGCAACAGTCCCAACAAGAGGTATTAGAGCCGATGGTTCGGCTGGGCCAGAGCGTGGAGCCCAAGGGGTGGACTGCGGGTCGATGTGTGGAGGGCCCCCTCGGTGTGACTTCAACGACGGAAGGTTTATGGGTTCCTTGTATCGAAAGTCTTCCTGGATAGGTCAGGCAAAGCGGGTCCCATTGGTGATAACGGCGGTGCAAGAGAGACGGATTATCGTTGGAGGGGAGGACTCAGATGTGGTCCTTGTGTTTGAGGGGAGGATTGTTGGGTACAAACAATAAGTCCCACATCGGAAATATACAGAAGATAAGACATGTATGTAAGGGGATCACCACCACACTAGTTTGAGGCCGTTTGGGAAGGAGCCCAAGAGCAAAATCGTGCGGGATTGGCTCAAAGCAGACAATATCAAACTAGTATGGTCCGATGGTGCGTGCAGCAGTCCCGGCGTCAGCGTCGACGAGAGAGTCGATATGATAGCGCTCAAGATAAGATGATCTTGATGAGTCCAGAACGAGTGTTCTGGATTGACCGCAACGATGGTATTAGCAGCAGCAACAAGGGTGGGTGACGAGCAAGGTTTGGAGCCATCATCGTAGCCCATGAGATCGTAGCCAGTTAGGAGGGTTTGGAATTGAAATTTCCATGATGTGTAGTTGATACTGGTGAGTTTGAGCGGTGCTTGAAGGGAGGAATTGAGGGCAATGGGTGTGGCTGCGGCGGCAGCTACAAGAGGATCTTTTAGAGGAATTAAACCCTAAGAGTCTCTTGATACTATAATAAGAGTGGTGAGATTAATTTTCAGCAAACCCTAGCTACGTAAACTAGGGAAGTGAATACATATATATACATGTATATACATGTTGTACACAGCAAACGCTAGCTGCTAACCCTAGCTACGTAAACTAAAGAGAAAGGCCTTAATAAAAGCCCATGTATATATATACATGTTGTACACAGCAAACCCTAGCTGCTAACCCTAGCTACGTAAACTAAAGAGAAAGGCTTTAATAAAAGCCCGTGATAGTTACACTAATAATAATATCCTAATAGAACATATAGGAATCTAATTCATAGATGTGGAGCTTTTTCATAATACTCCCCCCGCCTCACTTAATTAGTTCACTTTGCTTTTATAATAATAATACAGTAAAACATAGACAGAGAGGTTTTAAAAAGTGTTTTTGTGTGTTTTCCATTTAAAAAATGAGACTAATAAATAGGATAGACGAAAACGACACTATTAGAGTGAAACAGAGGGTGTATGTTTAAATTCATGGAAAGGGAGATGGAAGTATTATTGAGGAACAAGATAGAACAGTTCATGATTGATGAGCTACCTAAATAGCACATGTAACATGTATGTTTGTAATGTTTGTTTAAGTTTGGCCGGTTAGGATTTCGTCATTTCTTTACTATGGAGGTTATTTCAATGATTGAACCTCTTAATAATGAATAGTTGTTTGTAGTATTATTTTTGTTTGTAACAGGGACCACAACTTGTTTCATACATAATTTATTTATTTCTTTTTCGATTACTGAGAATTAATTTGTTTCATATATTCCGAGAAAAGTATATAAAAGCCTTATGGACAATGACTTAACAAGATCAATCTATTTTCTATATTAGGTATAAGCTATCTACTCCCATTTCTAAATAAATTCATATGTCAACATACATCGAATGTTGTTTCAAATTCTTCATGTTTTTTTAATTATCATATAATATAGCATATTTATACATGTCGTTGTTCGGTTTGGACACAAAATATAATTAGCTTCGTATCATTCATCTGAATCTGATCATATATATTTTCAATACCCGAGCATAATATATATCCTACCCGTTTTTTCTAATGTGACATATTTGTCAATTTGAATTGTTATTTTTTAATTGGCCTGATTCCTTTCATGGCCCAACAAACACCATTTTTATACTAACATTACATTTATCTATAACTCATACCACATATTAACTTTTCTTATTGTATTTCTAAAATATTGTGCCGAAAAGAATTAGGTCATCTCGAAAAACAGAGGGAGTATATGGATATGGTCCCAACCCTTTAAAATGAAAATATTTTAAAAAAAAATCCACTATGAGAATTTTACATATTAAAAAAAAAAAAAATCAATATTTACCGTAATATTTAAAAACAATAAAAAAAATACAAACTTATTTCCGAACGAAGTCTTAAGTCATTATCAAAGTATTACGCCGACAAAATTAAAGCCCAATATAAAATATCAAATATTGAAGATCCAATCAAAATTGCAACTCAAATTATAAACGTTTTAATTTATATGGTACTAATTGATTAGGTGTAAGATGAAACCGGCCTCAGATGCTATCGAAATCAAGAAAGATAAATGCGAGAGATCGAATGTCCAATTAACTCCACATCCAATTTCAAAGAATCAACTACATAATTTCTTAAATAGAAGAATAACATTATTGGGATATTAGAATATAAACCCAATCGAATCCATCTTTTTCTTTAAAATCGAGCTTTTAGATGTGACGAAATTCTATATCTCCGTCTAATGATAGTTTTCACATATTTGTCAATACAAAATGAAATAAAGAATTTTGTAGAACGTGATCGAGTCATAAGATAATGTTAATAGGTCAAATATTCATGTAGCTAGATCCACCATCTACATGCTTAAAATCTCTAGACACGCATTTCATACAGCGAAAATAGATACTCCCTCCGTCCACCGCTTTTTGACACTAGCTATTACTATATTAGCACGTCCATCATTTCTTGAACATTTCAATTTGGGACGTAGACCCACAATACAAGTATTATTATAACACTTTAACATTTTAATTAATATTTACTAAAATAATTAGATGGATCCATAATTATTCCACTTTATCACACACATTAATTTATTAACATATCATCAAAACACATTAAATTACGTACCCAAAACTTTTGGTCAAGAAATGGTGAATAGAGGGAGTATACATTAGACAAAGTTTAGATTTCATTTTATATATATAGTGTACTTTATCATTTGAGAAATTAAAACAATATCTGAAAATCATGTGCCAAATATAGACGTATTCTGCAACATGAAGCATGTTGCTAGATTATGTTGAGGAAAACCGAATATAACGAAGGAAGCTAACTATCATCGCATAATAACGATGGAACTAAAAAATGTCGTTAAACCACAATCAAAAAAAGGGTTGTTAATTCCTGCCAACAAGGACGATCGAAAATTGAAGAATTACATAAATTACATTTTTGCATTCCATCATCAAAATTTCAACGACCAAAAGCCCGCTATGGATGAAACTGCAACAAGCCATCCCGCGACCGTAGTTGTTCGTCGTTGACCCTCAATGACAACGGAATTCCTCATCTCCACAGCGGATAATGTCGTCGTTAAAACCGAGTTTTACCATAGTGCAAGTAGAACAATACACTAAATCAATCAATATTTCGGGGCATTAGTACAAATGGTTGAGGGATCACTTTTTCCAAAGCATACACGTGGTTTGTTAGGATACTATTTTGATTTGCATAGTTTGAATGCTTTGGGTGTGAAAAGATGGGGTATTTTTTTACATGGAGAAATTTGAATAGAGAGGACTATAATTGATGAATTAAGGGAAAACCATTGAACTAGTATCGATTGAAAGATGATACTCCATTTATCCATAATTTAGTGAACCTAGATCTTGGGCATATGTTTTATTTTTTGTATTTTGATAATTCATTAATAAGTTAATATGTTAAAGTGTTAAAATAGAATAATTGTGGGTCAATCTAATATTTTCAAGGTATTAAAGTGTTAAAAAGTAGTGTGATAAAGTATTGAAGTGTTAAAGTTTTAAAAAGTAGTGTGATAAAGTATTGAAGTCTTAATTCTTAAAGTGATTGTGGGACCTACATCCAAAAACGGTAAGGTTCATTAAATGGTAAAACCAATATAGAAAGAGTGTCAGTAAATGGTGGACGGAGGGAGTTGCATTTTCAGTGGATCATTTAGACAATGGTTCGATTATCCTCAAAGTTGTCGTAACACATTTTAATGTCTCTCGTATACTTTGGTGTAGTTGGGTACGGTACTTCGCGTACTTAACTTTTATTTTATCAATATTACTTTTTTATGATTAAAATAAATTTAAAGTGAGACTTACATTTTATGTATTAACATCCTTTTTGCAACACAACAAATGCATGTTGAAAATTTTTAACCACATTATTAAGTGACGAAGATGGTATACCATTTAGTTTGATAGGGAAGTAAACAACAAAGTCTGTGTAGATAATAGTGATTTCATATCTACATTAGTTTGAAAATTTAGCTTTCGCATGTTGTTGCTTGGGTTTGATACCTGCACTGAACTTTAAGAGGGTGTTTGGCTAAGCTTATAAGCTAGCTTATAAGATGTTTGACTGCTTATAAGTTGTTTGACTGCTTATAAGCACTTTAAATGTGTTTGGCAAAATAAGCTCCTTAAGACCTTATAAGATGCAAAAATAAGCAAAAAGTGCTTATAAGCACTCCAAAAAATAAGCTCCTCCACCCTAACTTATTTTTTTATTTTTTTATTTTGCTTATTTACCACTATAATTCTATTTTATTTTTATATTTATATTATATACACTTCCATTTGATGTTATAACATTATGATTTTCAAAAAAATTATTTTTTAAATTTTTTTTAATTTTCATATTTTATTTTTTTATTATCTCTTGAAGCTTATAAGCTCTTTTATACAAACACTTCAACAACTTATAAGCTCTTACCCTCATAAATCGCCCGTTTGGCTAAGCTTATTTCAAAATGCTTATAAACTCTAGGTGCTTATAAGATGTTTAAGAGCTTAAAAGATGTATGAGGGTAAGAGCTTATAAGTTGTTGAAGTGTTTGGATAAAAGAGCTTATAAGCTCAAGGAGATAATAAAAAAATTAAATCTGAAAATTAAAAAAAAAAATTCAAAATAATTTTTTTGAAATCATAATGTTGTAACCATCAAATGGAAGTGTATATAATATAAATATAAATATAAAATAGAATTATAGTGGTAAATAAGCAAAATTAAAAAAAAAAAAAAAAAAAAAAAAAAAAAAGTTGGGGTGGAGGAGCTTATTTTTTAGAGTGCTTATAAGCACTTTTTCCTTATTTTTGCATCTTATAAGCTCTTAAGGAGCTTATTTTGCCAAACATATTTATAATGCTTATAAGCAGTTGTTTCACTAAAAAGTGTTCGCAATAGACGAAATCTATCGTAGCACTAGCAAGTAAAACCTAAGTATCGAATCTCAAGGAAAACTTAACAGGGCAAATAATTATGTAGTAAAAACGGCGTAAACTAAGAAAGCAATTAAAAGATATGTTGGTCCCTGTTTGTTATAGGAAAAATACGTAGGGGGGGGGGGGGGGGGGTGAGTGAATACATATTTTGAAGTTTTTCAACTTCTTTTCCTTAACTCAGAGTATAAAGTAAAGTGCTCGTAAAATATACTAAGACCTAGCAGAGAGCTAGATCTAAAGTAATCACGATTCTCTTGACCTAAGCTTGGAGCTTGATCAAAAGTGAGACTTTACTCTAGATGCGGAATTTGGTGAGCTAACTCTTATCTAAGTATTTAAAGTTCCAAGTTATGTTTATTTAGATGCAAGTGCAATGTATAATCAAACAAGGAAATAAGAGTTTTAGGGTTAGAGAGATACGACACAAGATTTATAGTGGTTCGGAGATAACGCTCCTACGTCCACTTTGTTGCACTCGGCAACACGTTCTCTTCACTCAAGAACTTGAAGATTACGGGCTCTTCAAAAGCCTGGTCGAGATCGAGCTTCACTCGCTTGGATCTGACAACAGACGCAGTGATTGCGGGTTCACTACTAAAACCTAACTTGTACTAGAAGCTTCACTCACTTCTATCCGACAACAGGGAGATTGCGGGCTCTCCTTACAGCCTAGCTTCGATCGAGCTTTACACAAACGATGTAAGTGCAAGCTTGGATCTAGACTCTATGATCGAGGCTTCTACAATCGATGAAAGTAGGGCCTTGGATCGAAACAACCTAACGACGAACGCAAAAACCTAACAACAGAACTTAGTGTTAGGGTTTTTGGTATACGACGAACACACTATGAAGAGCTCTTTACAGTAAGTGTAAAGTAGACTAGAGCTCTTCTTCTAAGCTGGGGTTTGGAATGGGCTTAGAATTCTCTGTGTGAAGGTTGCAAAGACGAGTTCCGATGAGACTGGAACTCGGAGAACACTTGGAAACAAAGACTCGATGAATGCTCTAAGGCTGGGAGTGTTTGTTTGCAGTAGGCGCTCGAATGCTCAAGTAGTGTTCTACTTTTCTTCGTCTTCGTCCTTCACTATTTATAGGCGGAGGGATGCCGAGATCCGTTGCTTGGTTGGTGGCCTTGTCCCTCCTCCTCTCGACAGTACTTGCACAGGCTGGCTGCTTTTCAGACGCGCAGTTTTGGCTCTTTGCCGGAAATGGCTAAGTTCCAAACTTAACTGTAACTGGAGCGAGCCAGTACTGTAGCGGCGCCTTTGTCGGCCTGGCAGTCAACTCCTCTGCTCCTCTCCGCGTTCGACACGTGGAGATCTCGTAATTAATGCGAAAATCTCTAGTTGACTGGAGTTTAAAATCGGAGCGGGAATTGGGCTGTCGCTTTCTGGTAGGTAGTGGCTCGCTTTGCTTTGAAGTTGTAGAGCCCGCTTTGAGTTGAGTCACTTCGGGTCATACTTGAAGCGTCTACTTTGGAAAATAAAATTTTCGAGTATTGCTTAAGTAAATATTGACCGGCTTTGACTTTCGCTGTAGCGCTCGCTTCGCTCCGCTTTGGTGGACTCGCTTTGATTCCACTGTAGCGCTCGCTTCGCTACGCTATTCTTCGGCAAGCTTCACTTCGGCTCGGTAGACTCGCTTCGCTTGGAAAACACACTCAAGCGAGTGGCCTTCACTTGAATTTTCTGCAGTCTAAAATCTAAGCAAAAATTGAGCCATCCTAACAGAGTAGGCTTAGAAAAGTTTCTAACCTATCATCTATATCAAAAATGGGTCGCTTGGGAACAGAACGCTTGGGGGTTTTGGGATCAAATTAAAACAGATATTTGACTCACTTCGAAGTGTCCCATAGGAGTTCCCCCTTAACATTTTGTTCTTAACAATTCCCAACAAGATATTTTTGGGTTTTTGTTTTAAAATCCTAGGCAAGAAAATAAATAAAAGCAATAAATAAAAGCACGTAAATAACTAATATAGAACGCAAGAAATAAATCTAAGAAAGCAATAAATCTACCTAGGCAAGAATCGAAAAGAAAGCAATAAAGGAAGCATAAAAGAAAGCATAAACTACCTTAGACATGATGAATAAAATCTGGAAATTTAAAGACAAATAAATCTAACTACGAAAGCTTTGAAAAACGAGAGAATTGAAATCGGAGGAAAACGAATCTAAACTAGAACTTAAAAACCGAACGAACGAAATTAAACTAAGGAAATTAAACTAAGCAATTAAGAAAACGAATCTAAAACTAAGAAAAGCAATTAAAGCAAGTAAACGAAAGCAATAAATAACTTACGAAATTAAGACGAAGAACAAAGAACTTGAATTAAACGAAGAAGTCTTGAATTAAATTGCAACGAACTAAGAATTCGGATCCGAACAAAATAAATCTAAACTAGAGTATTTGAGTGCATAAAACTAAAGCTAAAAGAGGGTAAAAGTTCTCTCCAATTCGTGCACAAAGATGTAATATATATACTAGGTAAAAACCTAGATAAATAAGGAAAAACAGCCTTGGCCGCCGGAGTTGGACGGCGTCCAACTCAAACTGGACGGCGTCCAGTTCTTGAATCTGCACGAATTGGCTCGAACACGCTGGACGCCCGTCCAGCCTTCTTGGACGTGATGTTGGACGGTGTCCAGATCAGGTTGGATGGCGTCCAGATCTCCAAACTGCCCTCCTCCGTCCGATCATCGTCTTTTCCTTCCTTTTCGGCCCGTTTCCGCTCCTTTTCATCCATAAACCCCTACAAATACCAAAACCTCCAAACAACCAAATCATAGCCAAAACACACACACAAAGACACGAAACATTACGAAAACGGACTCGAAAACACTACGAAAATCCTAACATCTAAACACCAATCAAAATCCCCCATACTTAGACCTTTGCTTGTCCTCAAGCAATATAAACATACAACTTAGATTCAATCCAAACAATTCAAATCATAGAACATTTAATCACCGGAATCGACAAACTCAAACGAGGTCACTTTAATCCCAAGTTACGTTCAATCATCATCAACGAACTATGTGGCTTATAAATCAACCCAAGCAAGAGGAAAAGCAATGATACACACATCTCAAAAATATCTAGATCACCACAACTTTAGACGTCTAGCCTACTTCCCCTTTTTATTCAACACATAAACAACTCTTTTTTTTTTTTTTCTTTTTTTTTTTTAACACGTGAACGTTTTTGGCACATAATTCACTAGGTTTAATGATCGATGGGTCACCTCGAGCCTCCTAGTGCGGTTTCCCGTACCCATTGTCAAGAGGGGTAGAATGCCTACGAACACTTTATTCTAATATACACGAGTATCATCTAGGACATAGTTCATGAAATGTGATCATTCGAGGGTCTCTCAAAGCCTTTTCATGTGGTTTCCCATGCTCATTACTCTAGTATTTTCATACGTTACAAGTAAGAGGAGCAGAATCCTATCAACTCTTTTATTCACAAAAACACAACTTTTTTTTTTTCTTTTTTTTAAGGGGAAAGTACACTAGCAATCCAAGTCGCAACAATCTAGATTTATCACTCAACCAAAAATCATAAATCATTTTCCTCAATACTCATATCAATTCGTGCCCCACAACTCATCGAATCATAATCAACAACAACTCAAGATTAAACCAACCTAATTTATGCTCAAATCAATTCCAGCAACTAAAGATTCCATCGTTGAATCATTCACATTGATCCTAAGTTACATGCTTATAGGGCTCAAAATCAAACAAATTCCTAAGTGAGGGAACATGAAGACTCGATCAACTAGACTCAATCAAACCAAATAAGACTCGATCAAGACACAAACACAAACACTTCATGCCAAAAGTTTCAACCCCCCCCCCCCCCCCCACACACACACACACACTTAAAATCTAGCAATGCCCTCATTGCGAGAAAATAAAATAGAGAAGGGATAGGAGAAACTTATCGGAAGAAGCCAACCAAAACACTTGCAATCCCGAGAGACTCCTTGCAATCCCGAGAGACTCCAAGTAACACCAACAAAACAAACACAAAACAAAACACAAAAGCGTAAAACCAAACAAAATAAAGAGAACAAAATAAAAGACATAAAACCAAATGAAAAGACACAAAAACAAGGCTAAATTCAGTTGAAAGGACCTCTGAACCGTGGGTCATTCCATCGGGGATCGAGAGGAGACCAATAACGGGGATCGTTCGGGTCCGGAGGAGCGGAGGTAGAGCCAATCGAGAAATCGGTGTATCGTATCAAGTGGCTCTCGATGTTGGACACCCTCCTATCCAAGCCTGACACTTGGGTAGACAAGCCCGTCATTTGGGTAGTCAATGAGTCGAAACGATCAAACACACCTTGTTGAAAGTATGTAAAATCGTCCCGAAACTCAGCCCAATACGGGGGAGTCTCGGCCTCCATGGCTCGACGGCCTCGAACACGATCGCGGCGATGGTAGTGGTGAGCTAGGAGGTCGTCATCGGCTGGGACCTCTTGGTGCTCCTCTTGCTGCTCTTGTTGCTGCTCTTCTTCATCACCACCTCCCTCTTCATTATCGCCTCCGGCCTCGTAGGCTTGCTCCTCCTCGGCTTGTGCTTCCTCAATCCTTCGTCACCTAAGATTTCTGTAATGAGCTTTCACCGAGGGGCGCTCTTGCACATGATTTAACTCGGTCGGGGTAATCATAAGATGAGCTTTGATGAAGTCGGTAGGGGTGATCTCTTGGCTCGGAGTTAGCCCTTCACACTGCGTGATGTCAACTTCGAAGTGGCGCGCTAAACCTGTGGCAATATAACTTAAAGTAGGGTGTGCTCCCCTCTTATTTTGCACATTAGCCAACTGAGCCCAAATAAACGGGGCTAAACAAACACGCACATTATCTCGAGCGCAAGTAAGCAAATAAATCTCAACAGCATTAACTTTACTGTGTTCCTTCTTAGCAGTTACCATGCAAGACAAGAAACGGTGAAGGATAAGTAAAGCATCATCACGAATAAATGCACTCGGAACCCCCGAAGTCTTATAATTCGCTACCCCCGACAACTCATACCAAGCAGCATTCACATCAAAATTTGAAGGCACAAACTGAACTAAATCATCACCAACATGAAATCCAAAAACAGTACTCATAACTTCCCGAGTAACCTCCCACAACACACCATTAAATGTAGAAAACATGCACAATTCCCCTTGCTCATTCAACTCAAGCCTAAAGCTACAGCACATTTCCAAACAGAGGCTATTATGGCCCTCCCACTGACGTGAAACCAATCTAGACAATCCTAGACAGTTTAGATAACCTCTAAGTGTACTCCACACAGTCAAATTACGAAGGAAATCCATCCGATAGTGTCTAGGAGGCCTAATATCCAAATCTTTCAACCGAAGATATAAGTTAGTAGTTGCTAACCTATCAGTGAGGAATGGCACACCTTGTTGTATACCGATTTGCTCCGGTGTAGCTCCGGTGGGCCGATTGCCCTCGAGACGAGTGCCAAGGGCTACTCGGGCATTTGTGAAAGCGTTTCCACGGGCCATGGTAGTAGAGGAAGGCTGGAGAGTGAAGTCGGGATGAAAACGGGAGAATTTGAGATCGACTCGCGCCGGGACAGAAAAGGAAACTGGACGGCTTCCAAAGTAGGTTGGACGGCGTCCAACGTGAAATCTGGGCGCTGGGAGATTCTCCGACGGGAATTGGCGGCGGTGGCTGGCTGGTGGGCTGACGGCGGCGTGCGACTGAAGTCAGGAGGCGGCTGTGAATACTGCGGCGTCGAACAACAAAGATGGGCGCCGGCGGAGCAGCAAAGATGGCCGGCGGCAGCAGCAACACGGGCGGCGCCGACGGCGGAAATTGACGGCGGCAGTGGATGGGTCGGCGGCGGCTGCTGTGTATTCTACAATAGAGAGGGAAAGTCGAGGGAGAAGTGAGAGAGAAAAGTAATTAGGTTAAGTATAAGAAGAACATCGAATTCAAGAGAGATTGAGGCCCGTCCAGGGTTGGACGGCCGTCCAACTTGAGTTAGACGGCGTCCAACTCTTGGTACTGAGTTGAGTCGCGTGGAGTTGGACGCCCGTCCAACTTGGGTTGGACGGCGTCCAACTCGTGAACCTCAGCAGGTCGTTGCCGGTTCCTCACCCTCTCCCTCTCGCTCCCCTCCTCGCGTTCGCGTTGGATCGGTGGAAATCCAGGATCTAACTGGAGAGGAGGAACCCCAAGACACATTTTTGCCAGTCCAACAGATCTCTGAGCAGCCCGTGTCTACTGCTCAAGCCTTGATTGCTTCGATGAAGGCCGAAGCCAGGCTGAAGGTCATCGACCTGATGCCGGGGATTGATCAACTCCCCAAGTCCCTCGACCTCGCCGCTCGCCTCCAGTTTTACCTAGTGTGTAAATCGAGCTACTACTACGTCTTCGAATCATTGCTGCAGGTCGTTTCCCTCGACGACCTGAAGGTCGAGGAACTGGAGTTGGAGGGTGAATTCAACTTCTATAATGTGGAGGATGCAGCCGCAAACTTCCAATCTCTCGTGCTGCGGCGCATGAAGGTCGAGGCCAAAATTTTGGGTATCGACCTTCGCCCCCTCTACACAAACGCCCGTGCCCTCTTCAACTCCGCTGCCCTTCATGGAGACGAGTTCGATGTGATTCGAACTCCAGAGCAATCGCCATCCAGGAATGAGGGTGGTGATCAAGCTCTTGATGCTGCTGCTCCGTCTCCTCAGCATTCGAAGGTTGACGTGGAGGTCGAGCTCAATTCTCTATCTGCCAAGCTCGATTCCCTCGTCATCAGCCTTCCTGACCAAATCAAGCAGGCCGTAGTAGAGGCCCGGGTCGATATATTGAAAGAGGCCAAGACCCAGGCCGATGAAGCTGCCAGGGAGCGTGTCACAGACTTTGCTGTCAATCTGTTGAAAGAATACACTGACAAGCTCCTGCCGGCCCAGCTCGTTGCGAACAGAATGGCGTCCCTGGAGGAGATCGGGGAAGTTAAGGAGGACGTTGCCAAGGTCGATCAGCGTGTGACCGACCTGACCTCATCTATCACAAATTTGGCATCGGCCTCCAACGATCAAATCAACGCCATTCACGACACCCTCTCCTCTCTTCTCAATGGCCAACAGGAGTTGAGGGATGCTGTGTCCAAGCTGTAGGAGGAAGATGCTACTCTTCTTTCCCTTATAAAAGCCCTTTCTGATGATGTAAAAAAGGGGGAAGAAGAAAGAGCTGCCGCCGCCGCCAAGAGGAAGAGGTCAAGTAAAACCAAAACCTCTTCATCCTCCTTGGCTCCTCCCCATCCTCCTCCGCCTCCTCCTCAAAAGAAGCCTGCTTCCCAGGCCGCCTCCTCCAAGGCCGTCGCCTTCCAGGCCGATCCTATAGCCGTTGCTGCTGCTGCCGAGGCCGCCGCCGCCAAAGCTCGATTGGTGGCAGAGGCCGAGCTAATAACTGCTATGACACTGGCTGGAGCGACGCCGGAGCAGACCACAGATCCAGAAGAGCAGCGGCGTTTCATGGCCGAACGTCGGGCTGCTGAAGCGAGGAAGAAAAAGGAGTTGGATTGGATCAGCCAGTCCGCCTCCGCCCTCATTTTGGAAGCTGGAATCCAGCAGCAGGCCGTCGAGTGGCTCGACGAAAGGCAGAACGCCCTGCTGCGGGAGCTCAACAGCTGCTTCATCCTCCTCCACTACTGGATCCATGACCCCTCCCTTCTGGAAGACGATGACGACGGCTATGCAGCCTACATGCTCAAATTCCCTCACCAAGACTTCATTGGTGAACTTCGGAAGAAGGCTGCAGAGGCCGGTGTGATTATAAGGGCCCCAGCAAAGCAATTTTTCACGCCCTTGCTTCTTGGTAATTCGGGGTACTTAGATTACTCCCGAATTGACCAATACATCGCACTGACCGCCATCGGTCTGAATGTCAATATGTCAAATTCCGATCCCGACTTTCGCCGAATCAGAGATGGAATTTACGCAAGTATGAAGTCGAAGTCGAGGGAGCAGATCCAGGAAGAGCGCATTGCAGCCCGTGCCCAGCAGAGGCAGTAGTTAGATGATTTGTTGTTTTTGTTATTCATTTATGCTCTCAGCCTGTCTTGTAAATTCTCTATGTATTTCGCTATCGAGCTTAATGAAGCAAAAATCATCTTTCGACCTGACGACAATATCTCTTTGTCCAGGCATCTGCCTTTACTACTTTATTTTAATTTTGTTATTATCTGCCTTTCATATAATTCCTTATCAACCTTCATGGTTATCGATCTTTCATTGTTTTAAATCTTAGGAATTATTTGTAAAGTGTATGGTTTCGACATCATCAAAAAGGGGGAAATTGTTGGGAACCCCTTGCAGTTTGATTTTGATGATGTTTATCGAAACCACACTTGGGCATATTTTACTTGTTTAGGGTCAAGGCCGATAGATCGACCTGCTACCTGTTAGTGCAGGTCGATGCTCTTTAATGTTCAAATGCAAGTTCGATCCACCCTGTAAGAGAAAGGTCGATTTATCGACCTGCCTCATTCGGATCGAGCTGGCATATCTGCCTGTCTATCGACCTTCCTTATCAAGCTTCCAGCCTGCTTTGACTTAGAAGATTTCAAGAGCTGGATTTCAAGGTCGATGCTCCGCCTTCATGGAGCAACACGACCTGATCCTTGCCACGTGGTGTGACAGCAATGACGAACTTTCCCAACGGCTAGAAGTGAGTCAGCTTCCAACGGCTAGTACCACGTCAGCCTGACTCCAACGGCTAGTTTTTCAAAACTGCCTATAAATACTTCAGCCATTATCGGATTCAAGCACGGGAAACTCAAGCTATCAACGCCAAATCTCTGCCCAAAATCTCTCTCAAGTTCATATCCATTCAAGTGTTCGAAATCCCATTAGTTTCCCAAACACTTGACAAAGAGAGATTTCCGATTCCGATAAACACCACAACGACGAAGCGTTCACTGCTGCTTGTCGTTGATTCAACATCTTCTTATCCGACTCGTTCGAAGTAAGAAAGATTGTTTAGTGTTCTTCGTCATTATAGAGTGAGTCAAGCTCTGTAGTTTCGAGTAAGGTTATTTGTACATTTCTGTACGAATGGTTGTAAGGGTCACGACCCAAAACTCGTGTCTAGATATATTCAGGTTAGAGTGTATCTAGAACTGATACTCAGTCAGTATAAATAAGAGAGAGGTTGAATCCAAAGGTAAAGGGATTCTCATGTCGAGTCGACCTGACGTGGACGTAGGAGGGTTTCTCCGAACCACGCTATATCGCGGTGTTTCTCTCTCTCTCTCTTTATTTATCGCCCTTATTATTATTATCAAATTGACGAGCATCAACCTAACATATCAACCTGCTACTGTTCATCAGACTAAGATTTTTCAAAGAGTAAATCAACCTCCACCAACTTCCGCATAAGCACAGTTTGATAAATCAAGCTTGTTCCCAAACGAGCTTGATAGATCAACCTGTCTCTGATAAGGATCGACCTTGATAATCGACCTTAGATCGACCTGATTTTACAAAAGTCAAAAACGGTTGGTTATTGGTGTATCCCCCCCCCCCCCCCCCCCCCCCCCTCCCCCATACACCAATTACTCTTTCCCGGGACCAACAAGTGGTATCAGAGCAGTGGTTCTTTTGACCGCTGCTTTGCATACTAAAGTTTTTCTTTTAAACTTTTGGTCATTTTGAACCGATCCATTCGAAAAATCTTTTCATTCATATCATATCATATTATTTGCTATGGAGGCTTCTCTTCTAAGGGTTTGTGAAGATTTCTCCATCCAAGGCTATGAAGACTGGAGCTTCCGAATCAAGATGTGTCTCAAGGCACATCACTTCCTTATGTGGGATATCATTGAAAATGGCCCCTTCCTCATTTATGCAGCGAAAATCATTGTGGATGGAACATCCCCCGGGGAGGCCACTTACGAAAAAGTCCTCAAAAATCCTCGTGACTACACAACCGAGGAAAGGAAGGAGGCCAGTCTCGATGACTACGCAAAGGGACTCATCTCTAGCACCGTGAAGGGCGTCTACCTTGCCAAGATCCGAAATCTTGAAACCGCCAAAGAGATGTGGGACACCCTCCGGTCCATCAGCCTGGGCTCAGAGGAAATGAAAGAGAACAAGCTGTCCATGGCGTGCAGCAAGTTCGATGACTTCAAGATGGTTTCGGGTGAAACCATAGAAGCAATGAAAATTCGCTTCACCGAGATTATTCTCGAAGTCGCTGCAATCAACCCGTACAAATATACGCAGCGCGAGAAGAATCTTAAAGTGATACGTGCCCTTCCTGCAAATTGGCACGTATACGCCGCCATGCATCCAGCCCGTTCAGATTTCAACTCCCTCACCACCGAAGATCTTTTCGACATTCTTGTCGGAAATGAATATGAGATGATCCGCATCCATGGATCAACACAGCCTTCCACCAGCAAGAAGGCTGATGAAAAGAACAAGGAGGTAGCTTTCAAGGCCGACTCAGCCTCTGCTGCTACCCCCAAGTCCGATTGACGAATCCATCGTCAAGAAGTTCGAGAAGATGACTCTTGACTATGCTCTAGCTGCTAGGAGAAATGAGAAGCTCCTAGGGAAGGTTGTCAAATACAAAAAGTTCTATCGTGACGACAAGCGAAACTTCTCAAACCGCAACCACGACCGCCCTGACAAAAAGGGAGAAGGTAAACCCTCAACCTTCAATTCTTCTAACACACCCGAGGGTGGTTCCTTTAATTGTGGCAGGCCAGGTCACTACAAGACCGACTGCCCGGATCTTACCAAGGCCGAGAGAGACGAGCTCCGTGCAAAGCGCGATAAGAAGCTTAAGGATCAACGAGCTGCCATGATCGCCGAAGAAATAAAGGAAGCTCACCTCTCTGACAGTTCGTCAAGTGATGACGAAGGTTACATCGCTTTCGACGAAAGTGATGATGAAGAATGTTTCGTTAGAGAGCACCAACAAAACGAGGGATCTTCAAAGGTAGATCCTCAACCCATTTCACTTTCTTTTTCTGACGATGATTGTGCAGAAGAAGGTGATGAAGACCTATGCGAGGCTGTGTCTTGGGAAGAAATCAAGAAACAGCTCGATGACTATGCCGACCTCGTGGAAACACTCAAAGAGGTCGTTGAAGATAATGCTGAGCTAATGGACAAAAATGAAAAATACAAGCTGGCATTAGAAGAAAGAGTCTCTCCCTATGATGAAGAAAAAGAAAGGGAGATAGAAGCCCTAAAGTCAAAGGTTGATGAATTGACTTTCCGGGTTAAGGAGTTCGATACCAGGGCGCTCGAAAAGGACGAGTCCCTCAAGACCAAAGATGCCGAAACACACAGCCTTACCTCAAAATTGGCTGATTTGGTTATTCGACACGAACTCCTAGTGAAAAAGGAAGAAAAACTTCAACTCACTTTGAGTCAGTTGAAGAAAAGCGGAAAGAAGCTGGAAGAAGTCCAATCCATGCAACGCAATCCGCGCGATCACTCTGGTATTGGATTCCATGGAAAATCCAAAGAAAGCAAGGATAAAGACTGCGAAATCACGTTCGTGAAGGCGCAGTCAAAATCAAAGAGTGTTCGGAAAGCTCATCAAGCTCTCCCAGATAAGATGGTCAAGATGAAGAACCCAGTTCGACAGCCCCAAGCCATTCTCTTAAAGCAGCACAAGAAGGAACCTGTTCCTCAAAAGAAAGAGAGTCGACCTGCCCAGCATCGTCAACCTGCCCCCTCTCATCAAAAGCAGGCTGTTCATCAAGGGCGATACCAAGGCCAGTACTATCAAAGGCCGTATCACCCTCAGTTCTTCTTTCCTGCTCATCAAGGTTGTCACTGCCACTACCCTCAACAGTCGAACTTTCAAGACTGGCAGTATCAACCTGGTCTTCATGAAGAGCAGTATTATCAGCCTCGTCGCCCTCGCTCAAAGAAATCCAAGGCTCCCAAGCCCAAGACCGCCACTGCATCGTCCTCAGCCTCGGATAGAAGCAGACCGGCGAAACAAATCTGGGTCCCAAAGGCCGTTCCCGCAACCGATGTAGCACCCAATCTCAAATGGGTTGCTAAGTTTAACTAATTGCAGGTCGGGAAGGCTCAAAGAAGGAGCCAAGCAGCTCGTGGAGCTGTATGGATCATTGATAGTGGATGCTCAAAGCACATGACGTGTGACAAAACGCTACTATCAAACTATTAAGAACGAGACGGGCCACTTGTAACCTTTGGAGGAAATTCTAAGGGACTTACGAGAGGCCAGGGCGATCTAAAAGTTGGTAAAACAACTATTTCTAACGTCTCTTATGTTGAAGGTCTTAATCATAACCTATTCTCTGTGTCGCAATTCTGCTCGAGTGGTAAACGAGTAGAATTCACTGCTAACAAATGTCTCGTGAAAAATGAGGAAGGAGAAATACTTCTTACCGGAATCTTGCAGGATAGACTCTACATTGTTCAATGGAATGATTGGATAGAGACCTGCCTGGTCACAAAGGCTGATTCCGAGACAAGCTGGCTATGGCACAAGAGGTTGAGTCACTTAAACTTCAAGGCCATCAACAAGCTCGCACGTAACAAGCTGGTGAACGATCTGCCAGATCAAGTTTTCGATCGCGATCATATTTGCAAAGCCTGTCAAGCTGGAAAGCAAACAAGATCATCCTTTCCAAGTGTGACGGCACAAGCCTCAAATCGAATTCTTGAGCTTCTCCATCTCGACCTCTTTGGTCCAGTCACTCCCTTGAGTATAAACGGTAGAAAATATGCTCTCGTTATTATAGATGATTATTCTAGATTTACGTGGGTTATTTTCATGTACAAGAAGAAGGAGACATTGGAGAAGCTACCTGCGTTGCTGAGCAAACTGTGCAATCAAAAGGAGAAATTCATCATCTCCATTCGATCAGATCGAGGCACCGAATTTATCAATGCTATGATCGAAGAATATTGCACGAAGAGTGGAATTCATCATCAAACTTCAGCAGCTCGTACACCTCAACAAAACGGCGTAGTGGAACGCCGTAACAGGTCGCTGAAGGAAGCAGCTCGTACCATGTTGGATGAAACCAACCTTCCAAAGAAGTTTTGGGCAGAGGCCGTTAACACAGCCTGCTATACCCAAAACAGGTCGATCATCACTACCCGATATGGAAAGACTCCATACGAGCTGTGGAACAACAAGCTCCCCAGGTTAAAGTATTTTAAAGCTTTTGGGTGCTTGTGTTACATTCATAACAATGGGAAATCTCAATTAAAAACTTTCGATAGCAAGGCCGATCCAGGAGTATTTTTAGGATACTCAGAGGTTAGCAAAGCTTATAGAGTTTTTAATAAGAAAACCCTAGTTGTGGAAGTAACACCTCATGTTGTGTTTGATGAATCTACTTGTCTGTACAGAGAGTTTAGTACAGATCCAGATCAGTCCGCTGCTAACAGGCCGTCTAACTCCCCCATTGACGACCTTCTAGTATGGACTCCAAATGATCTAGAGGAAGAGGATCAATCTGATCCAAAGGTCACACAGCAAGGGGGAAGTGATGCAAATGATACTTCGAGCTGTAATACATCAGCCGGAATTAACCAGGCTGATCCCCCATTCTCAGTCCCCCAGACTGATGTTGTTCACGACCTTACATCCCAAATTGAGCAGCTCGATAGCACAATGGAGCAGCTCAACATCCAGGCCGAACAGCAGCCTGATCAACAGCCCGATCAACAGAACGTCCTCACTGATCAACCTTCAACTCACCCGGAGTTTGAAGAACCCATTAATGAGCCCGATCCAATCATTTTAAACGAAGAAAGAGCTCGACGCAGACGTTGGATCGATTCTCATCCAAAAGAGCTCATTGTTGGGAACCCAAACCAAGGAATGCGAACAAGAAGGACGATTGGTGAAAGCGCGCTACTAAGCTGCTATCTCTCTCGAATTGAACCCAAAGATGCCATTGAAGCTCTTCGTGATGCTGACTGGATTCAAGCCATGCAAGAAGAACTCAATGAATTCAAGAGAAATGAAGTATGGTCTCTAGTTGATCGTCCTTATCATCAGGGCGTCATTGGAGTCAAATGGGTTTACAAAAACAAGAGAGATGAATCTGGAGAAGTTGTCAGAAATAAAGCCCGATTGGTAGCAAAGGGTTACTGCCAACAAGAAGGAATCGATTATGATGAGACGTTTGCCCCCGTTCCAAGATTAGAAGCTATAAGGCTGTTTCTAGCTTATGCCGCTCATCAACGATTCAAAGTCTACCAGATGGATGTAAAGAGTGCGTTCCTCAATGGCGTTCTCGAAGAAGAAGTCTATGTGGAACAGCCTCCAGGATTTGAGGAGGGTGATTCAAGCAAAGTCTACAAACTGCACAAGGCCGTATACGGACTTAAGCAAGCTCCTCGAGCTTGGTATGAGACGCTATCATCCTTTCTCATCGAATCTGGATTCAAGCGTGGTTCAGTCGACAAAACGCTATTCACTATCAAAGCGAATGAACATATCCTTTTAGTACAAATTTATGTTGATGACATTATTTTTTGGATCTAAATCTCCCATTTTATGCGAAAAATTTGGTAACCTCATGACAGAAAAATATAAAATGTCTATGATGGGGGAAATGAATTTCTATCTAGGGTTGCAGGTCAAGCAGTCCGATGAAGGAATCTTCATTAGCCAAACAAAGTACGCACACGAGCTGGTAGATAAGTTTGGTGTCAAAGACAGCAAGCCCGTCAAAATACCGATGCTCTCTGGTGGGAAGATCGACCCGGATCCCGAAGGAAAACCTGCCAACATAACTCAGTACAGGGGTATAATTGGTTCATTACTTTATTTAACTGCTAGTCGACCTGATATCACTTTTGCAGTTGGAGTGTGTGCTCGATATCAAGCTAATCCGAAGGAATCCCACTTGGAAGCAGCAAAGAAAATTCTTCGATACATCAAAGGAACCACAAATTTAGGTCTTTGGTATCCTTGTGATGATAATTTGCAGCTTACAGGTTATTCAGATTCTGATCATGCAGGGTGCAAGCTCCATAGGAAATCTACCTCGGGTACTTGCCATTTTCTCGGAAACAAGCTGATATCATGGTTTTCAAAGAAGCAAACTTCAGTAGCCACCTCCACCACAGAGGCCGAGTACATGGCCGCAGGGAGTTGTTGTGCACAAATCTTGTGGATCAAACAACAACTCAAAGATTATGAAGTTGAAGTCAGTGAAGTGCCAATATTCTGCGACAGCTCGAGTGCTATCGCCATTACTCAAAATCCAGTTCTCCATTCAAGATGCAAACACGTGGATATTCGACATCACTTTATTCGTGATCACGTGGAGAAGAAGAACGTGGTTATTGAGAAGATACACACTGACATTCAACGGGCTGATATCCTAACAAAACCCCTAGCCGAAGAAAGATTCAAAATGCTATGTGGAAAGCTAGGGTTATTAAATGTTGAGTCATCAGGCCGATCGTAAGACTACAGGCCGTCGTCTTCTCAACAACTTGAGGCCGTCATCTACGCAGGCCGGTTTTCTCACATCAGGCCGTTCATAACTCAACAGGCTGTCTCTAATTGAACAGGCCGATATTAAAAAGGAACAGGCCAGTAACTAATGAACAGGCCATTCATAATTCAGCAGGTCGATTCGTGACTACAGCCCGTCTCTAGTCAACAGGCCGGTTGTGAGTCAAGGCCGGTTGATTCAAAAGGCCTATTAAAAGGCCGTTCATAAACAGGACGTCAATCTCTATGCAGGACGATTCTATACAACAGGCCGACTATCAAAACGACAGATCGATCTCTATCATCAGGCCGATGTTGAAATCAACAAAATCGACCTGTGTTCCTCAAATTAAGGGGGAACTCTTAATCGAGTGCTCCATTAGTTGAGGGGGATCAAAGGCCGATGTCTGCCTCCAGGGCGTTTATTTCGCCAGGCCGATGTCTTCTTCCAGGCCGTTAATTTCGACAGGCCGTTCTCTGCTACAAGGCCGATATCCACATTAATGAAGGGAGAATCAAAAGTGCAGTATCACCCTTTTTGTCATACATTTAACTTCTTTAATACGCATTGAATTCTTTCAATTATTAAAATTTATGTCTCAATGTGTTACATTGTTTAAGGCTCTGTTATTTTGCAGAAAATAAGAAAAAAGGGAGTAATGATTACCATTTTTGTAACACATCTAGTCAAGTGTCAAATATTGACACATTGACCAATGTTGCATTTAATTCCCTGCCACTTTTCTGAAAAAGCACCATATTTCGCACGTTTCCCTTATCTCACGCGCGGATGTGAACCGTTTCACATTCCACGCGCTTTAATCGTGCGGACGTGGTGTAATTTGAAAACATTAACCTTTTCAAATTCGAACAATCACAACCGTTCGAAATATCTATATATGGCATGCAGTTTTTCCGTTTTCAAAACGTTACTTACTCTCATCATCTTCCTCGTAAAAACCTAATTTTCTCTCTGCAAAATCAACCGCCGCCGTCGTGTTTTGTATTCAACCGCTGCTAAATATCACCGTGGTTTGTGCTTTATTGATGTCTTTACTTTCATCTTTCATCAAGTGTTTGATTACTGATCTGATCTATCTATCTATCTTGTTGCAGAAAATCAACTTCGATGGCACAAACATCAACTTCCGGCAAGCCGGAGATGCACTGGGACGAGATCTCTGCCTATTTGGAGTCTCACATCAAATTCGAGCCATATATGGTTCGTAATATCTTCGGTTTCCGCGATCTGGACTCCATGTTCGCGCTGGTGGAGACGTGTTTTCCCTTCCACCAGATTATCTCAACCAGACCGGCGAAGTTCCTCCCCAAAATAGTGTCCGCCTTCTTCTACAATTGGAATAAGGGCGATTCCATCTCATCCCACACTATCTCCCTCGGGACACAGAAGGCCGTTCATCACATCAACATCCTTGACGCCGTTAAGGCCGCTTTCGGCATTGGGGATGGCGGAGAAATGCAACTCTCCGACATCAAGAAAGACCAACTGCAGTCCGTTATCGACCGCGTCCTTATTGAACCAGGGTCGTACTTGGAGAGGTCGTTCAAGAGGACCGAGCTGCGTCCTAAGTACAGGCTACTTATGGACTTTATTCAACGGTGCTTCCTAGGGCACGTTGGCAACCACGACCAGGTCACGCCCTTCAAGTTCCAAATAATGACGGCCGTGATACTCAACCTGCCTATCAGCTGGGCCAAGCTGATGGTCTCCCTGCTCTGGGAGGAGGCCAGGCAGATCGAGTGCGAGATGGACGGAGAGGCCGTGGTGGGAGTGCGCCTCCACATGGACAAGAGGCCGCTTCGTCTTGGGACGAAAGCGACCAGCATAATTATTTCCTTCTTCAAGCAAAGGAAATGGTCGGACGCGGAGGACTTCCCCCACAACTTCATTCCCAAAGATCTCCATCAGTTGGAGATGGCGATTGGGGTCGCACCGCAGAATTACTACGAGTCGTCAGACCACGTGAGGGAGCATCTCAATCGGACTGGCTTGGACTGGGTGGAGGGTGCCAGCTCGCCCTGTCCAGAAGAAGAGGAAGGCCGATGATGTGCCAGTGCCTCCTCGCCCTGCCAAAAAGACTCCTCCCCCAAAGAAATCAAAGTCAACTACTCCCCATCCGACCAGGCCGATGCACCACGTGCTTTCGATGGAGCCCGTGGCCGTGGAGCCTATTTCTGTCAGGCCGCCCACGCCTTCGCCCTCGCCCTCATCTTCCCCGGAACGGACTCCTTCTCCAGTCCGTACCGTGATCGAGCCGACCGCCTCGCAGCATCGCCCTGCATCTTCTCAGCAGGTCGTTGCCGGTTCCTCGCCCTCTCCCTCTCGCTCCCCTCCTCGCGTTCGCGTTGGATCGGTGGAAATCAAGGATCTAACTGGAGAGGAGGAACCCCAAGACACATTTTTGTCCAACAGATCTCTGAGCAGCCCGTGTCTACTGCTCAAGCCTTGATTGCTTCGATGAAGGCCGAAGCCAGGCTGAAGGTCATCGACCTGATGCCGGGGATTGATCAACTCCCAAAGTCCCTCGACCTCGCCGCTCGCCTCCAGTTTTACCTGGTGTGTAAATCGAGCTACTACTACGTCTTCGAATCATTGTTGCAGGTCGTCTCCCTCGACGACCTGAAGGTCGAGGAACTGGAGTTGGAGGGTGAATTCAACTTCTATAATGTGGAGGATGCAGCCGCAAACTTCCAATCTCTCGTGCTGCGGCGCATGAAGGTCGAGGCCAATGCAGCCTACATGCTCAAATTCCCTCACCAAGACTTCATTGGTGAACTTCGGAAGAAGGCTGCAGAGGCCGGTGTGATTATAAGGGCCCCAGCAAAGCAATTTTTCACGCCCTTGCTTCTTGGTAATTCGGGGTACTTAGATTACTCCCGAATCGACCAATACATCGCACTGACCGCCATCGGTCTGAATGTCAATGTGTCAAATTCCGATCCCGACTTTCGCCGAATCAGAGATGGAATTTACGCAAGTATGAAGTCGAAGTCGAGGGAGCAGATCCAGGAAGAGCGCATTGCAGCCCGTGCCCAGCAGAGGCAGTAGTTAGATGATTTGTTGTTTTTGTTATTCATTTATGCTCTCAGCCTGTCTTGTAAATTCTCTATGTATTTCGCTATCGAGCTTAATGAAGCAAAAATCATCTTTCGACCTGACGACAATATCTCTTTGTCCAGGCATCTGCCTTTACTACTTTATTTTAATTTTGTTATTATCTGCCTTTCATATAATTCCTTATCAACCTTCATGGTTATCGATCTTTCATTGTTTTAAATCTTAGGAATTATTTGTAAAGTGTATGGTTTCGACATCATCAAAAAGGGGGAAATTGTTGGGAACCCCTTGCAGTTTGATTTTGATGATGTTTATCGAAACCACACTTGGGCATATTTTACTTGTTTAGGGTCAAGGCCGATAGATCGACCTGCTACCTGTTAGTGCAGGTCGATGCTCTTTAATGTTCAAATGCAAGTTCGATCCACCCTGTAAGAGAAAGGTCGATTTATCGACCTGCCTCATTCGGATCGAGCTGGCATATCTGCCTGTCTATCGACCTTCCTTATCAAGCTTCCAGCCTGCTTTGACTTAGAAGATTTCAAGAGCTGGATTTCAAGGTCGATGCTCCGCCTTCATGGAGCAACACGACCTGATCCTTGCCACGTGGTGTGACAGCAAGGACGAACTTTCCCAACGGCTAGAAGTGAGTCAGCTTCCAACGGCTAGTGCCACGTCAGCCTGACTCCAACGACTAGTTTTTCAAAACTGCCTATAAATACTTCAGCCATTATCGGATTCAAGCACGGGAAACTCAAGCTATCAACGCCAAATCTCTGCCCAAAATCTCTCTCAAGTTCATATCCATTCAAGTGTTCGAAATCCCATTAGTTTCCCAAACACTTGACAAAGAGAGATTTCCGATTCCGATAAACACCACAACGACGAAGCGTTCACTGCTGCTTGTCGTTGATTCAACATCTTCTTCTCCGACTCGTTCGAAGTAAGAAAGATTGTTTAGTGTTCTTCGTCATTATAGAGTGAGTCAAGCTCTGTAGTTTCGAGTAAGGTTGTTTGTACATTTTCTGTACGAAAGGTTGTAAGGGACACGACCCAAAACTTGTGTCTAGATATATTCAGGTTAGAGTGTATCTAGAACTGATACTCAGTCAGTATAAATAAGAGAGAGGTTGAATCCAAAGGTAAAGGGATTCTCAGGTCGAGTCGACTTGACATGGACGTAGGAGGGTTTCTCCGAACCACGCTATATCGCGGTGTTTCTCTCTCTCTCTCTCTCTCTTTATTTATCGCCCTTATTATTATTATCAAACTGACGAGCATCAACCTGCATACAACATATCAACCTGCTACTGTTCATCAGACTAAGATTTTTCAAAGAGTAAATCAACCTCCACCAACTTCCGCATAAGCACAGTTTGATAAATCAAGCTTGTTCCCAAACGAGCTTGATAGATCAACCTGTCTCTGATAAGGATCGACCTTGACAATCGACCTTAGATCGACCTGATTTTACAAAAGTCAAAAACGGTTGGTTAGTGGTGTATTCACCCCCCCCATACACCAATTACTCTTTTCCGGGACCAACACTAATTATATATATATAAATGCCATCGTATCAATCTACACATCCGCAGCCTCCATTTACGTGTTCGGCCTTACACCCCCTTCCCACATCGATTCTTTATAAGAATTTAACAATAATTAATTTTCTATTAATCATATTTTTTGAATCTAAAATTTGAGAGACTTCATATGTTTAAATTAATTCAATTCTAATCAAAGTTATCTTATTTAAAACAATTAATTACCATCCTAGATTAATATTTGAGACTTCATATTAATAGGAAAATTATACTAATAAAGCTAATAAAGTATATTTTATTAATTGAGTAGTAACGGGAGGATGAAAATTTTTATATGTTCTATTAATTGAGTAGTAACGGGAGGATGAAAAATTTTATATTCTATTAATTGAGTAGTGACGGGAGAATGAAAAAATTTATATGTTTTTTAATTGAGTAGTGACGGGATGAAAACTTTTATATGCATGAAGGTACAAAAACGTGCATCTTTAAATTCAAACGAACATAAGTAAAATAATGTTATATCTATAATTAACCTATTATATTTGAGATTATAATAGAATCTTATACTCATTTCAGTACTACTTGAAATTCTTCACACTAACACTATAATACTAAGGTATTAAGACTTATATTTTTTTAGTTGAGTAGGGAACGTGCAGATAAAGAAGGTTATGTATAAATGTGAAAGAACGGGAGACTTTACACTTAAGTGAATATAACAAAGCAGGGAAAAAAAAAATGCTACACCTCTTTGACCTATTTCTTTCAAACAAAATTTCAAGAAATGAACAACTTAATATAAAAAAATTCAAGTACTTTACTAATGATATCAACTGTTAACTTCTCTTTATATTACAACATACGAATGATGGCTTGACATTAAAAATAAATATAACTACTCGTGAAACGCCATCTCTCATAATCTATGTTTTGTATTTCAATAAACAACGGGCTACTCGTCATTCGAAATGAGTAAATTTAACCAAAAAAATCACATCTTTATGTATTATTTTTTCATTTTTTAAATATAAACTCAATGTTATTTTTTTGGTAAATTATAATCATAAAAATAAAATACTATATATATTGTTACTATAAAATATAATATAAAGTACTCCCCGTCGAATTTCGACGGGCACTGCACTAGTTATTAATGTATATAGATAATGTACAAGAAGGTTGCCCTATGTAGCAAGTTAGTTCAATTGACACAAAAAATATATCGATTTTAGAAGATAATTGTTATTTTAGTTTAAACTCAATTTCAAAAGGAAAAACAAACATATGTGTTTCTATTGTTAAAGTTATGTGGTTGCTTAGAGCATTTCCCACGGGAGCTTGCTCCCAGGCTCGGAAGATGAGTGAGCCCACACCAAGGCTCGCACAGTTGTGGGGAGCTCAAAGCCTGCTCATTCATCCCGCCACTCCCAACCAACTCAGAGGCGATATACATAATTTTCTTTATTTTAATCTCCTTTTGTTTATTTAGTTTGTTTACTTTTTCCTTTTGATATTCCTTACTCTTCTATTCATTTCTATGTAGCTTAATCGGACATGTAAATAATACTTCTTCCATATGTCATTTTTGTGCTCCAAATTTTAGGGTACAATTTTTACTTTTTGTGATGATTAAATGTTAAAGTGGTTTTTGGGTCCCACATAATGTGAGTGAGTACATGTATATGGTCCTGAGAAAAGTTCATAATCTTCGAGCGCACTTCTTGAGTCTTTCGATTTGGGTAGTACTTGAACATGAACTTCTCGCACACCGTATTCCAAGTGGCGCGAGAGTTAGCCGGGAGGGCTAAATACCACGACTTTGCTTGATCCTTCAAAGTGTATATGGGAAGCTTCATCTTCAGGTTGTCCTCCGTGACGCCCCCCAATGGAAAGGATTTTACCACCGTGCAATATTCTCTGATGAAGGTCAAAGCATCCTCGTTGGGCAACCAGTGATAGGAAGGAAGCAAAGCCATGTGTGGTTTAAGATCATGATTCCTAACCGCGGCGGTTAGGACAATCGCCGAAGTAGTGGCTATGAACGTGGGAAGAGCGAAGTCCCCCATAAATCGTGCCATTGCTTCGGTCTCTGAGAAAAAGCAAGACTAGATTGTAGGGAAGTCAACTTCCTTCTCCTTCTTCGCGGCTAAGATAGTCTTCCTCCGATTGTTGATGTCGATATGCGGCGTTAACTTCCTTTGTAGACTTCGGCGACCAAGCATGCACAACACTCAATAAACGGATTAAACGCACTGATGGGAGGAACAAGAAATCGAACAGAAAAAAAAATAAAAATAAATAAATAAATAAATAAAATACTACATGATTAAGTAGCCCAAAGCTTTCCCCGACAACGACGCTAAAATTTGTTTCACCTAAAAGTGTTCGTAATATAACAAAATCTATCATAGCACTATAGCTGGCAAAATAAGCCCGGCCCGCTGGGCCGGCCCGTCGGGCCGGGTTTGTGGTTGGGCTGGGCCAGCAAAATTTAGGTCCATAAGAAATCGGGCCGCAATAGCCCGTCCATATGGCCCGCCGGGCTGACTGGGCTTTGGGGCTAAATGCCCGTGGTTTCCGGGCTAAAAATGCCCACCCATATCTTTGATTTTAATTAATTATTTTTAATTAATTACTCTCAGATTTTAATTTTAAAATCCTATTTTCTATACTATTTTTTCTGTCACGCTACTTTGTAATTCAAAACAGAAATTAACGACTATTTTTTTTTTAGTTTAGATGATGAATTGTAAGACATTTAGTTGTTTATTATTGTCTTATTGATTTTATTTTTGGATTTTTGGTATGACTGTATCATGTTACTACTTATTTTATTTTATTTAACTTGTTGCATAATTTATTAATTTAATTTATAGATTATTTAATATCTTAAAATATTAATTTTTAGGAAAAACATTTCCGGGCCGGTTTGGCCCGCCCGCCCGACAGCCCTTAGGTGGCCGGGCTGGGTTCGAAATGTAGCAGCCCAAAATTTTATGGGCCGGGTCGGGCCTACATGGAAAAGCCACAATGCCCGATGAGCCGGGCCGGGCTTGGCCAGGCCCGCTACTTTGCCAGCTCTACATAGCACTAATAAGTTAAAACCAAGTCGAATCTCGAGGAAAACTTAACATGACAAATAACTGTGTAGTAAAAATAAGAAAATAAAACATAATCTAGCCTAATCTAAGAAAGCAAGTAAAAGAATTGTTTTGGTGTTTTTGTTTAAATCCTAGGAAAGAAAGTAAATATGTAAGAATGAAAATAATAACTAAATAAATATAACCAAATTAACAAGAAATAAATCTAACTAATTAAACTAATGAAATTAAGTAAGAGCAATTAAACTACCTAGGCATGAAATCATAAAGGAAGCAATAACAATTACGAAGCTAAAAAATGAATCTAGACATAATTAAAATTAAACCTAAGAACTTGTGAAAATAAATCTTAATCTAAAACTTGAAAAACTAAGAAAATGATTTTAGAAAATAAATTTAACTATGAAACTAGAACGAATGATTAATCCAATTAAAACGAAGAACTTGAAGAACAATTAAAATAAATAAACACGAAGGAAAGCAATTAAATAACTTACGGAGAACGGGAATAAAGAAAGCTTGAATTAACTTGAACAAATGTCTCAGATTTTCAACGAACAATAAAAAGTAAATCTTAAACTCAAAGTGCTGAAAAACTAAAGCTAATAGAATGATAAAGTATGTTCAAATTCGACCTAAACAAGTGTTTATATATTATGTATAAAACCTAGTCAAGAAGGAAATAAATCTTGAAAATCCACTAAGTTGGCCGACCGGCCAAAAGTTGACCGATCGGCCAGATGTCACTTCTGGATGAGCGTGATCAGTACAAGGTTTTGGCTGACCGGCCAAAGTTGGCTGGTCGTCCAACTTCTAATTTTGACTTCTTCGTCTTATTTCTTCCTTCAACCATTTTCTTCTCGTTTTCGCCCTTTTCATCCTACAAGTACCAAAAGCACAAAATACAAATCATAGCAAACTTATGATAAAAACAAACGAAACAAAAAGAAAAGAGACTCAAAAACACAACTAAAAACTAAACAAATAAACACCAATCACTACAAGACAACTACAACCAACGATACAATCGATGAAAGTGGAGACTTGGATCTTTACAACTCAACAAACACTAACAAAGTCTAACTAACACACTCTAGTCTTCACTCGACTGAGACTTGGGTTTAGGAGGGGTTTGGTGTTGGTCCCGGACTGATAAGAGGATTACACGTAGAGGGGGGGTTGAATACGTGCAATAGAAGTTTTTCAACTTCTTTTCAACTTATCTCAAAGTGTACAAGCTTGAATAGCTTAAAATCTTTAGACCAAGATGTAAGCTTGATATGCCGATAAGCTTTACTCTAGACCAAAGCGGACGCTTGATCTTAGAGTGACACGCTTGCTTATATGCGGAATTTAGTAAGCTATATCAGTCTTAAGTATTTGAAAGCTTCGTATTAGGGTTTGTTTAGATGCTTGTGCAGAATGATAAACAAAGCAATAAATAAAGAAAGTTTAAGAACAAAAATACAACACCAGTGTTTTATAGTGGTTCAGTGGTAAAACACCTACGTCCACTTTGTTCCACACGGGAACTGCTTCTCTTGACTAAGAAACTTAGAGGATTGCAGGTTCCTCAAAAAATGGACAAGGATCGAGCTTCACTCGCTTGGATCCAAAACTACAACACTAGGGAGATTACAGGTTCTCCACAGAAACCTAGTTACGATCGAGCTTTACACAATCGAGGATAGTGCAAGCTTGGATCCACACTCTATGATCGAGGTTTCTGCTATCGATGAAGGCAGAACCTTCGATCTTACAACAACCTTTCCACTAAACTCAAACTTCTAACTGTCTTGACACGAACAAGGGTTTTGGTTTGGTTTGGAAAAACACTCAAAGTGAAGAACTCTTTACAGTGATGTAAAGGGGTAGAATTCTTCTCTAAGCTTGGATATATGAGTGGGCTTAGACTATAAGAGTGAAGGTTGCAGAGAACAAGTTTCGGTGTTGCTGAAACTTGGAGAACACTTTTACAAGGACTCAGAAAATGAAAGCCGGAAATTTGTGAGTGCTTGTTTGCTTGAGCGCTGGGAAATTTCATAAGTGTTCTACTTCTTCTCTTCTCTGCACTTCACTATTTATAGTGTGAGAGTTGGACTGGAGCCGTTGATGGTTGGTGGCTTTGTCCCTCCAAACTCGATAGTATTTTGCTTTTGACCTGCAGCTTTTCAGTCGCCCGCTTGTCTTCTTTCCGAAAATGGCTAAAAGCCAAGTGTAACAGTAACTGGAGCGTCCAGTACTGTAGTGGCTGCTTGTCGGGCTGGCGGTCAATCCTTATGCTCCAATCTTCTTGTGCCATGTGGAGATCTGCAATTAATGCCTTGATCTTCACTTGACTGAGTTTAAACTTTGAGTTTGAACTAGAGTGGAAATTTGAACTGTTGCTTTCAAGCGTTTGAAAGGGGCTCGCTTCGCTTTAGTCTGAGCGTCCGCTTTAGCGTGGTCCGGTTGACTTGCTTTGACTTTATCGGGAGAGCTCGCTTCACTTCGTCCGGGTAGACTCGCTTCGCTTCGATACACACTCAAGCGAGTGGTCTTCTCGCTTCGCTTGAAAACCTGCAGTCTATACCTAAAGCGACTAAAGCAAAATAAGCTTTCCTAACATAATAAGCTTGAAAAATTCTATCATATCTAATCAAAATAGGGTCGCTTGGGAATATTATTTACATAGAGGGTTTTGGGATCTAATAAAAAATACATGAGAAATTTTATTAAAGTGCCCGTTAAGTTCCCCCTTAACATATGAATCCTTAACAATTCCCAACAATTTCCCCCTTTTTGATGATGCCAAAACCCAACACTTTAACCACTGTAAGAACTTTTCAAGCGACTTAATCCTTCACAGTCTTATCCATTTTTTAAGTTCTTATGGTTTTCGTGTAGGTTTTGTAGCATAAGGATGAAAATCACATAAAGCAAAAAATACTATAAGTAAATGAAACCAACGCTTGACAGAAAATTAAATTTGATAAATTGGTCAAGCAGAACAAAGAGAGAGATCAAGATTCATCCATGATATAAGCAGATAGAATTTTAGGCTTCATGGACTTTGCAGTTTCTATGTTCTCTTTGTGTTGACGTTCCATTTGTAGAGCTTCGTCGATCTCATCATCGATAATCCCGCGGTTGAGAATTTTAGATCCAGGTACTCTGGGCTTTGGGAAATGCATTCGCTCCGGGATCTTGATAATCAACTTGGGCTGAGCACCCTCTGCTTCAATCAGGATCATTCTCCAAAGCTTGTCATAGTACAAAACCATGAAATTATTCAGCGCATCAAGCTTTGAGATAGAATCTTGGTCGGGGACTACTTTCCAAAAGTAGTAGGCCTTGATGAATTTTACACGACATGCTTCCCAACTCTCCTTCAGTTCATCAGGGATGAAGTCTTCGACAAGCGCATGTCAAGATGATTGGCTCTCCTCCCTTCAATTTCATCAAATGGCCTCTCGGTCATTTCCTTCAATAGGGATTTGAACTTCTCACTCTGCTCAGAGTTGAAGATTGGCGCCCTTTCATTGATGAACTTCCTGATGAAGTCCTTCTCCTCGCTTGAGTATCCTTTCGAACTCTCCATTGCCTTCCAAGTTTTCTTGCATGCTTGGATATCAGCTTCAAGAGCTCACACTTCTGATTCATCGGGAGTGAAGGGAATGTACCCAGTTCGCATGAGACTGCTTTGCACAAGCACATTCTCATCGAGCAGCTGGGTAACCTTCACCTTGATCCTTTCATATCTGGCTTGGATTTTGGCTTCTTTCTTCTTCTCTTTCTCCAACTTCTCTTCTTCCTCCTTCTTCTTTTGCTCCAAGCGACTGGCTTTGGCCGCTAGGTCCTTCCTCACTTTCTGGCGTTTGGCTGAGGGATCCGCTTCTTCACGAGCTGGAGCGGGCCGCTTAGTGGTGACCTTCGACGGAGCAGCTTTGGGCGGAGTCGCTTTGGCTTTGGGAACTGGTGGTGCAAGGAGAGCTTTGATAGGTGCTGCAGGGACAGCTTGATCGGCATCAGCAGCAGGAACGGCAACTTCTGATGGAATGGGTTGGATGGGTTGTACGCGCGAAATCTCTGTAATTCCTTTCTCCATCAGCTCATAAGACTGCATCATCTCCAGAGTGGATGCAAGAGCCGCATCGAGTTCAATGCTTGCAACGGCGGCGGCGGATGTTCTTGCTTTGTGAGCGGCTGCAGCTGAAGTAGATGCAGCGAGCAGCCTCGGCATTGCACTCTTTGCCTTGTCCTAATGGACAACTATGTCTTTGCCTTTGCCGGCTTCGCTCGAGGGGGCTTTCTTCTCCTTCTCTTCCCCCTATTTGGCTTCATAGCCAACCACTGTTACTGTCCCTTCGTCAAGAGCCCGGCGCAAACTCGCGAATTCTGCAATCACTGCTTTAAGCGTTCCTTCGGCACGCTCCGCGAAGGAACCTTCTCTCGCGATCACCAGCTCCACCGTCTTTTCGGAAATTTCTTCCAGCAGGAAGGAACATTGCATCTCACGCTCCGCAAGGGCTCTCTCCCTTTGTACTACCTCCTCCTGCTTCTCAAGTGTTGCAACATTGCGTTCCCTCGCTTCCACTGCAGCGAAGCTGGATGCAAGATCGGCTTCAGCCTCTGCACGAAGCTCTTTTAGTTTTTCCTGCACAATTAGATCAGAAAAATTCTGTGCAACATTAATTTCTGCTTCTCGAGCGTTCAGAGCGGCGTGAGATGTGGCAAATGATTCCACACGTCTGGTGAGAATGGCCTCCCTATCTTCCATTTACGCAGTAACAAGGTCCAGATGGGCTCGCTTGAGAGTGAACGCGGTTGCTTCTCTCCTTCTGCTCTCCAGTTCGCTCATCATCTCATCGTATCTGTCCTGGAGAATGGCCTTCTCATTCTCTGCAGCAACCTTGGCCAACTTGGAGCGAGTGAGGTCGCTTTGCAGAGACTTGATCTCACTAGCTTTCTTCTCAACTGCTTTTTCATTAGCAGCTTTGAGATTTTTCATTTCCTCTTTATGCCTCCGCACAAGCGAGGCCACCTCCTCTTCCTTCTTCTTCAACGCTTCTTCCAAAGCGACAAGCTTGGAAGTCAAAGCTATTAACCTCTTCCTCTCCTCCTCAAGCAAACGATTGGCATCCTCCACTCTTCTCTTCTCTCCCTCAAGCTTATCAGAAAGCTCCTCCTTTATCTCAACAAGGTTCCTCTCTGATTCTCCACCTCCTCCTTCTGTTGAAAGATCTCCTCATCTTTCTTCTTTATTGCTCCTTGCAGATCAAGGATCTCTTGATTTTTCTGGGAAAACACCTCATCGTGCTTCTCCACAAGCTTCTGTTCATGCTCCGAGAGCTTCCTCTCCGGCAGTTCGGCTGTTGGATAGGCACGCTTCCCCACTACGTCAAGCAGTTCCAGATATTTCGGCTTGTTGATCAGTGCCTTAAATCCATCAACTCCAATGAACTGGAGTTGAGCAGCTTCCTTCTCCATAATAGAATCTTCGGAGAAGGTTTGTCTTAGGTTAAAGATTTTGTAGTACTCCGTACCTCTGTACGCGACGTACGTTAGAAAGTTGGCGGTTTGGGTGAGGAAGGCTTCGTTCATCGGTACACGAGGGTACCTCTTCCTTATTTTCATCGCGAACTGCTCCCAGTCCTCGCGATATCTTTGAAGAGCTTTCTCCATGGGATCTAGGGGTGGTGGTTGAATGGCTGATGGTGAGGGTATGTTGGTGTTGATTGTGTTAGTGGGGGATTCTGGGATGGTGGTTTGAGAGGGTGAGGGTTCATAGATTTGGTAGGCTTCGATTGGATCGAGATTTAATAATGGAACATTGGGAAGTGAAGGTGTGCTTGCAGAATCCTCGTCTTCAAGGATGACTCTTCTGTGTACACGAATGCCTTGAGCGGCTTGGGGTTGGGACGCTTGGGTTTGTGTGTGGATTTGAGGGGCTTGAGTTTGGGGCTGTGTGATTTGGATAGCTTGGGGTTGGCTGGGGTGGGTTGTAGAGGCTTGGGGCTGGTTCCCCTCCTGTCCTTCCGGTGAACGGGCTTCTTCATCCTGCGTCGTCTTTAACAACGACTCTCCCAGCAAGGTGCCAGATGGGGAAGCTTCCCCTCGCTTGGCTCTACTGGCAAAGTGACTTGCTTTGCTTTCTTCTTGGGGGGCGCTTGTTTCTTTTTTGGTGAAACGGCTCGCTTTGTTCCTTTGCCCTACTTCTTTTGTGTAAGAAAGGCCATGGTTGGTCGCACGTTCACGTGCATCACTCCTCCATCCACCAGCACCTTATCGGCCATAATCAAGTTGTTGAAGACGCTCAACTTCTTGTATGGGTGCATTCCAGTCCAGTTTCGGTCAGGAAAGAGTTGCTCCAGTGCGTAGGAAAGCTTCCCGAACAAGCGAAGCTTCCCCTTCCTCACAATCTTGAGTGGATTCTCAAGATCCGTCTCAAAATCACTAGCAACATCCTATATGTTTTGGATGAACCATTTACTCCAATTGAATTTGGAGCCGGAGACCGCGAACAGCTTGTCGGAGATTTGGCCTAGACCACCGATGTGGCACGCCACAGATTTGGTGAATAACTCACAGATGTGATTGTAGGGCTTCTCCAAATCAGTCCTTATGTTTTTGCTGCGATCTTTCCACGCAACAGTGCGATTTGCAGCAAATCGAGCGTATTCCTCCTCCACTGACAGGCCTACTTTCGAAAGAGACTCCACTCCTTCCTCCGGGAGCTCGAAAACTTTTGCAATTTTGATAAGACTCACAAAGGTGGTCTTTCCGGTATTGGGGTCGGTGATACTAGATCTGATTTGGTTCTCCTTCAAATTGAGAAGGAACACTGCAACTGTTTTTGTGAGGATTCTGGTTGGCTTGGCGGTGACAAGCTTCCACAATCCGGCGGAAGTCACCGCCCTTCGAAAAAATCCGGCGGGTTCTATGATGGATTCGTCGAGATGAGGCTCGACACTGATATTATTCTCCGCGTCTTTAAGAACTCCTCCATAGTTTGATTGAATTCTTTCTTTCCCATAATGAGAGAAGTAGAAGGTACATAATGAGAATATAAGGAATAAGGAAACTGGAATAGTGGAGAGAAGGTTGCAGAGAGTTTCACGAAAATGGCAATTTTGGGGGTGATGGAGTTTGCAGTCGGTTGCCCTTATATAGTTTTAGGGTTTGACGCTGACGTGGCGGAGAGAGGCTGTGAAAAAACGATGTGGTTGCAAGCGAGTGGCGACGTGACTGACGTGTTGCGATTAAACGCGGCGTCACCGTGGTTAAAAGTGAACCACACAGGTGACTAAGCATGGTGTGTGTCACGCTCTGGTTCGCTTGCATTCTCGGCTATGATCCAACGGTTGAGATTTGAAGACTGTTGTGATTCAACGGCTGGATCGCTTGCATTTTGGCGCTTCAATTTCGACGTGAACTTCACGCGCCTGGTTTCTTGAACCCTATTCATATTTCGCATTTAATGCAAAGTACGTCTCGCTTGGTACTTGCTCGCTTAGCGATGGTAGCCGCTTGGCTATGTACTCGCTTATGAAGCATCCGCTTGACGTGACTGGAGCACACTCGCTTGCAATGGTGAGTTCGAGTGACGTGGCACTCGCTTGACCATTTTAAAGCGAATAAACTTTTAGACTTAAATTTTACTTGATTTATTTAGAAATGTATCTGACTAACATACTTCGAGAATAAACAATGGTGTTTACCTCTTTGTATTTGTGTCAGATTTACATTTATATTTTTCACATAGCAAGCGGAGGTTTCTAGCACGCTTCGCTTTGCTTAGTATACTTTAAATTGAAATGCTTACCAGTCAATCTCGCTTCGTTGGAGACTGATACCTCATTGTAGGCTTTTGAGTATGCATATTCATGGCATTCATCTCTTCCATCTTCCTCTACGATTAGAGAGTCCTCCATCGAAAGAATGAGTGAGCATTTGACTCGCTTGACCCAAAGGGAAAAGCTGGACAATGCTTACTCAAGGAGGGGGATAAATGAATAAACACTCGGCAGCTCAACTCAATAAAGAGTGAGTATTAAGTTAGTGTTTATCCACGACGAATGGGAGATGAGAGACATGCTCCTCTTCAGCGGATCAAGGGAAGAGGATACAAGGATCATATTGGTAGCTCTACCTAAGCTCTCATGTTTTTATGTAGGAAGGCCTGATGCAAGACCCTACAACCTTTACTAGAAAAGGTACTTGCAAGCGTTTATACCCACTTGCGGGAATCTTAAGCTAGGTAGCAGCTTTCCTTGCTCGCTTTGGAAGTAGATCACTCCTAAAATGGTCAATAGTTCCCCCTTTAACCATAGACTTAACAATCATGTTAGATGGTAGGGAACGTCTTCCAACACTCCACCTTTCTCCACCTTATAACTCCTTCAAGTGAGAGATTTTGAAGTGACTCGCTTGAGTTGGTGAAGATCCAAGGCGAGGGTGGCTCAAAATGAGTTTTCACTCCCCTTGTGCATTCCGGTACTAGCACTCTTCACCAGGGTCTAGTAACCCTAATTCCATGCATGGTTGATTGAAGCGAGTTTCAGCTAGATGCTTGGTAAGGATGTCTGCTCGCTGAAGATCGGTATGAATCTTTTCAAGCTTGATATCCTTCTTCTCGACATGATCACGAATGAAGTGATGTCGAATCTTCACATGTTTGCACCTGGTGTGAAGCACTGGATTCTGTGAAATGCATATCGCACTATTATTATCACAGAATATTGGAATCTCCTTCGCTTCAACTCTATAATCCTTCAACTACTGACGAAGCTATAGAATCTAAGAACAGCAGCTTCCGGCAGCCATATACTCAGCTTCAGTCGTTGAAGTCGCTTCGCTTGTCTGCTTCTTTGAGAACCACGAGACAAGCTTGCTTCCCAAGAACTGGCATGTGCCCGACGTTGATTTCCTATCAATTCGGCACCCTCCATAATCTGCATCTGAGTAGCCAGTAAGCTCCAAGTTGTCCTCGCTTGGGTACCAAAGACCCATATTGACTGTGCCTTTGAGATAGTGAAGGATTCGCTTGGCAGCTTCATAGTGATTGAGCTTGGGATTACTTTGGAAGCGAGCACATACTCCAACAGCGAACGCAATATCCGGCCTGCTCGCTGTGAGATAAATAAAGGATCCAATCAAAGCTCTATAATCTGTAGCATCCACAGACTTCCCTTCAAGGTCTGGCTCCATCTTCCAGTTGGTGTTCATAGGAATCTTCTCAGCTTTGGCGTGCTGAACACCGAACTTTGCAAGCATATCTCGAGTATACTTTGCTTGATTGATGAAAATCCCATCATCTTGTTGCTTCACTTGAAGACCTAGGAAGCAACTCATCAATCCAATCATTGACATCTCATACTTGGTCTTCATAAGCTCGCCAAACTTCTCGCTAAGCGACTGGTTTGGCGAACCAAATATGATGTCATTAACATAGATTTGAACCCATAACATATCTTCATTATCATTGATTGTGAAGAGGGTTCGATCTATCTTCCCTTTGCGGAATCCATTATCCACAAGAAACTGGGAAAGTGTATCATACCAAGCTCTCGGGGCCTGCTTTAATCCATAGAGAGCTTTCTTCAAGCGATACACTTTATCTCCTTGCTCAAATCCAGGTGGCTGCTCCACATAGACTTCTCCCTTGAGCTCTCCAATGAGGAACACGCTTTTCACATCCATCTGATAGACTTTGAACTTCTTGGCCGCTGCATAGCCTAGAAATAATCTGATCGCTTCGAGCCTGACCACTGGAGCAAAGGTTTCATCAAAATCTATCCCTTCCGCTTGGCAGTAGCCCTTAGCGACGAGTCTCGCTTTGTTCCTCACGACGTTGTGATCCTCATCCGTCTTGTTTTTGAACACCCACTTGGTGCCAATAACATGCTGGAATTTAGGACGATCAACAAGATACCACACGTCGTTTCTTATGAATTGGTTGAGCTCCTCTTGCATGGCGATGACCCAATTTGAATCTGCTAGAGCTTCTTCCACGCTTGATGGCTCGATATTGGAAAGAAAGCAACTGAACATGGCGCTTTCTCTCATTACTTGGCTTCTTGTCACCACTCCCTTGGAAGGATCACCAATAATGAGACTTGGTGAATGATCTTTGAGCCATGCTCGCTTGGAACCATCAACTTGCTGGGGGTTGCTTGATTCATCCTCTAAAGCGACTTGAATTGGCTCTTGGCTAGCTTCAGCTTCTTGGGTCTTGGGGGCAGTTTTCACCTCTTCGTCATGAGCATCTTGATCATTTGAGTCTTTGACTTCTTCATCATCTTCAAGCGCGTCCCAAGTTAGTGAACTAACTGGCTCCTCGCTTGAAGTCTTTTTATTCGCTTGATCTTTAACCTGTTCCTGAGAAACACTTAAAATAGATTCATCAAAAACAACATGGGGTGATTCTTCCACAATTAGGGTTTTGCAGTTGAAAACTCGATAAGCTTTGCTAGATGTAGAATATCCAAAGAATATCCCTTCATCTGTTTTGCCTTCAAAAGCTTTCAACTGGGTTTTCCCATTGTTGTGAATGATGACCCGACAACCAAATATATGGAAATAAGACATGTTGGGAATTCTCTGTGTCCATATTTCATATGGTGTCTTGTCGAAGCG
Source organism: Thymus mandschuricus (assembly GCA_029379335.1). Lineage (NCBI taxonomy): Eukaryota > Viridiplantae > Streptophyta > Magnoliopsida > Lamiales > Lamiaceae > Thymus > Thymus mandschuricus. The sequence goes on along the minus strand of CM057082.1, from coordinate 6,304,754 downwards.
TTTTTTGAGAAAAGTCCGATTCTGGGTGCAACAAGAGGTGTTGGCCGCTTCAGCCCAGTACTTCATTGGTAGCTTCAAGTCTGCTATCATCGTACGAACATCTTCTTTGATGATTCGATTCCTTCTCTCAACAACTCCATTCTGTTGGGGTGTACGTGCTGATGAAGTTTGATGTGCAATCTCATGCTCTGTGCAGTATGCTTTGATGGTAGAGTTGAGAAACTTTGTCCCTTTGTCAGAGCGTATGGTTGTTATCGCTTGGTTCTTCTCCACAACGAGACGCTTGAGTAGTTGTGGAAGTTTGGACAACGTCTCCTTTTTGCTGAATAGAAATACTACCCAAGTGTAGCGAGAGTAATCATCCACTACAACAAGAGTGTACTTTCTTCCGTTGACGCTTACTGGAGTGACTGGTCCAAATAAATCCATATGTAGAAGTTCCAGTACTCGCATGGATGATGCTTCTTCTAAGCTGGCGAAGTGCTTCTTTGTTTGCTTTCCTCGTTGGCATGGTGAGCATGTGTGATCTTTAACGAAGACTTCATTTGGTATGCCCTTCACCAAACCCTTAGGAGCTATGCGATTGATCGCTTTGAAGTTGAGATGGCTAAAGCGGCGGTGCCAAATCCATCCGATCTCTGTTGCACTTCTAGCGACCAAGCAAGTGTCCTCCTTGCAGCTTTCCCATTGTGCTATATATACATTTCTTTTTCTTTCTCCAGTTAGAGCAACTTGGGGGGTAAGCTTGTTCTTCACAATACATTTGTTGGAAATGAACTCCACATTGTAACCTTTATCACAAAATTGTGATATGGACAATAGATTGTGCTTGAGTCCTTCCACATAAGAAACATTCTCAATGCTTAGCTTCCCAATCTTTAGTACGCCGTAGCCTTTGGTGGTTCCTCGAGAGTTGTCACCAAAAGTTACTTGTGGACCCTTCTTCTCTGTATAATTTTGAAGTAGAGACTTCATGCCCGTCATATGCCTCGAACATCCACTGTCCAAGTACCATATAGCTTGACCTTCATTGGGCATGGGATCCACGGCGCTCACCTGCAATTAAGACAATTTTGGTACCCAAATCAGCTTGGGTCCTTGCAGGTTAGTATTTTTGGGCACCCACACTTTCTTGACTCTCCTTTGAGCATTCGCTTGTGTATTGGGTCCCTCAACCTTTCTAAAGCGTGGATTCTGCTTAAACGCAACTCCACATGTGCATCTGTGTGTACATGGCGGGAAGGTTCGCGAAGAGCTCGCTTGAGGCACACCCATGCTCTTCCCTTTTTGCTTATATCCTGAAGCTAGGCACTTAGAATTAGCCACGTGCTTAGAGACTGACTTGGGATTTATAGTCTCTGCAAGCTTCTCGATTGGCTTCCTTTGCGAGGTCAAATTTGGATTTTGGCCTCGACTCGCTTTGGAAACATTTGGGGTATGAAGCTTCCTTCTGGGAACTTCAATTCATTCCCCCTGAACGTAAGTACGCTTGGACCATCTCCAATTGGACCCACTTGACTCATGAACATTAACTTTCTTTTGCAAGAAAACATCCTTTGTTCTTGGTATCTTAGAACGAGAGCTTGAAGCCTCAACAATTTTCCTTTCAACCTTTGAATGGTGAGATTTAACATGATTAGTGCTAGGAGCTTTTGTCATTGGCTTTCCCTTAGGGACTTCCCTTGAGGATATAGGCATTCTCATCGGTCCTTTTTTAGGAGTCTCAATCTTACCCTTACCCTTGTTGGTGGTCGCTTTGGAGGCAGTGGGCTTATCCAAAGAGACTGATGGTGATGTGTTAGATGCACCAACAAAGACAGTTGGTTTGGAAGGTCCACCCTCATATCCAAGACCTCCCTTTCTACCAAAAGGTAGAAGAGAGCTTTCTAGTGTCTGCCTAGCGAATGAGGCTTTGTTCAAGTTGGCAACTAGAATGGATTGGGTTTCACACCTTTCCTCCAAGCTTTTGTGTCTAGCGAAGAGATCCTCAAACTTACTAGTCATAGCCCTTAAGTTAAGTTTGACTAAGTCAAGTTCAGTGGCTAACTTTCGGTTCTCACTCTTGCTTTTAGATAAAGCTTGTTGTAACACTTCGTAATCACTTAACAATTTATGGTGTTTGTTAAGTAGCTCACTCCATGTAGAGGAATGGACTTCCTCATTGTATTCGTGTGCCGGTGTAATTGAATTGAGAGGGGGATAGTAGAATACCTCTCCAGTATCTTCGTCGGTGAGCGCCATCAAGCATAGATCCTCTCCTTCGCTTGAGTTTGGATCTGTGAAGGTATCTGAGTCGCTTGCCGGATCCTCGCTTGGAGTTGAAGGCGACTCGCTTGCCACAAGCGCTCGACGTGGAGCGTCCCTCCTTGCTTTCAATTCTTCTTTTTCTTTCGTACCTAGCTTTGGGTATTCGAACTTGTAGTGGCCCATCTTGTGGCAGTGATAACACTCCACATCCATCACGTCCTTAGCTATCGGCTTTGGTGTCTCCTCATGCTTTCCTTTGATGCCGCGTGCTTCAGCTCCCTTTCCTTTGTACTGCTTGTAAAAGCGTTTGTACTTGCCTACTCTTGAGTTCATCTTGTTGAAGTTTCTGGATAGGAAGGCGTAGTGCTCCTCAAGTTCCTCACGAGACATCTTTGAAATTGATGGCTCGCTTGATGTTTCGGCAGCTTTGAAGGCAACTCCTTTGCCTGTTGCAGGTACTTCATCTTCATCATTAAGGGTCATGCGGTTGAGATCAAATTCATGCGCCTTGAGTTCGGAGAACAGAATCTCCGGGGAGAACTTTGATAGATCCTTCGTGGCTAGATAGAGTTCTTTCATTGTTTGCCACTTCCTTGTGAGAGCTCGAACTATCTTGAGATTTATCTCTTTATCGGTGAACTCCTTTCCAAGTGAAACTAGCGTAGAGTTGATGTTGGTGACGCGAAGTTCGAAAGCATCAATGGTCTCGTTGGGCTTCATTGACAAGCTTTCAAACTCCCTCATAAGCACCGCTAGCTTATTCTCTTTGATCTTCTCGGTTCCTTGTGAGATTAGAACAAGAGTTTCCCACATCTCCATGGCAGTTGTACACTTCCTAATCCTAGGTAGGTAAGCGTCCGAGACTGTGCTCTGCATGATGTGATGTGCAACCCTGTCCAAGTTGGCCACCTTGAAATCATTTGCAGTGTAGTCGTCTTTTGACTTCTCAACGTAGTGTTGGGACGGCTGCTTGAAAGCCGCCCGAATCCCAGATCTTGGATTGGGTGTGTCGATTCGATCGTGCACATAAGTTCAAGCAAGGGCATGAGTACATACCTTATGATTATGAAAGACGAGGAATCTGAGTCGTGTCTGAACGAATCTACGGTTCTGATCTTCTAGGATGTGATCCCACACCGCTAGATCCGAGACTTGGTGGGCGTCTCGAGATCACTGGAACCTCGATCTCCTTCCCTCAGAACTCGCGGCCACTCTCTCTCTCGCCCCTAGGGTTTCGCGTGAAAACCCTCTCACAATTCTATTGTGTGCTGCTAGGGTTTCTGATGAGAGACTTGAGAGTATTTATATGGTTCATAAATAAGGAGATATGATTCCTTATTTACCTCTAACCATATGTATGTCAATCCCATATTTATTCTTTTTCCATAACCACAAAACTTATTCCCATAATTAATACACGATTAATTAGGAATTAATTTGTTCCGTTATGCAACTGTATAGCCGGAATTAATTCTAACAAATAGAATTAATCCTAATACCAGTAGAAGAATAAATAAATAAATATGTATCAAATATATTTATTTGTATGATATTTATCCCCATAAGAATTAAATAAATCTTATCCTATTAGATTTAATCTTGTCCTTGAATAATTAAATAATAACTAATTAGATTTAATCTTATCTCACAGGACATAAATCTAAATTAATTATATTTAATATCCATTCACCGGATATACATCCAATATATATCATATACTGGGCCTGAGTACAATTATTGAGTCCAAACTCAATAATACAATTTAGATCGATTCCCGAGGTCTGTTTGGGCCATCCTAGGGATCGGATACCAGACAGAGTTGGGTGTTTCACTAAAAAGTGTTCGCAATAGAACGAAATCCTATCGTAGCACTAGCAAGTAAAACCTAAGTATCGAATCTCAAGGAAAACTTAACAGGGCAATCAATTATGTAGTAAATCCTAATCTAGCCTAAATCTAGGAAAGCAAGTAAATAAGATTTTTGGGTTTTTGATTTTAAATCCTAGGCAAATAAAATAAATCAAAGCAATAAATAAAAGCAAGTAACTAACTAATCTAGAACTCAAGAAATAAATCTAAGTATTAAACTAAATAAAACGATTAATCTACCTAGGCAAGAATCGAAAAGAAAGCAATAAAGAAAGCAACGAAGAAAGCATAAACTACTCTAGACATGATGAATGAAATCTGGAAATTTAAAGGAAAATAAATCTAACTTTGAAAGCTTTAAAAACGAGAGAATTGAAATCGTAGGAAAAACGAATCTAAACTTTAAACTAGAAATCGAAAGAACGAAATTAAACTAAGGAAATTAAAAGAAGCAATTAAGAAATCGAATCTAAAACTAAGTAAAGCAATTAAAACAAGTAAACAAAAGTAATAAATAACTTACGAGAATTAAACGAAGAACGAAGAACGCAAAGTAAAAGAAAAGTCTTGAATTGAATTGCACGAACAAAGAATCCGGATCCGAACAAAGTAAAACTAATCTAGAGTACTTAAGTGCGAAAAACTAAAGCTAAAAGATGATAAAAGATGTCTAATTCGTGCACAAGGAGGTAATATATATACTAGGTAAAAACCTAGATAAATAAGGAAAAATAGCTGGCCGCCAGAATTGGACGGCGTCCAGAACTTGGTTCTGGTCACTTTGCGCATCTTTCTTGTTTCGGCCGTACCTTCCTCATCCGAACTCCAAATTGACCTCCGTTTTCGCCTACGTGCTCCTATCGAAACCCTCTTCGATATAATGCTTCTTTCTTCTTCTTGTTTTCTTCTCGTTTCCGCCCTTTTCATCCTACAATACCAAAGACTCCAAAACAACCAAATCATAGCCACAAACAACGAAAACACACGAAAACTAAGGGAAAACGGACACGAAAACACTACGAAAAACCTAACATCTAGACACCAATCATTGGGCCTTATCTAATTCGATATTTCCATGTCCACCCCTGAACATGTATCTCAATAGAGCTATGACGCACTCCACTAAAGTGTCATAACTGATTCACCGCTCTGTCCCAATTATGTAGATTGGGGTTGGTATTTTGTTTAGTTCAACCCCTGTGTTTAAGACCTTCCATATCCATTAATTAATTAGAGCTACCATGACTGCTCCTAACTAATTAATCTCTTATTCCTCAGGTAGTACCCGTTCACACCTTATTATATACCTGAACTTAATCAGCATGCATGACTTGGTATAATAAACCTTGTGAACTCCCTGAGGGGATAACGTCAGCCTACACTCACATAGGACACGGATTTTTGATAACACTTATTAGACATACTATGCATCTCCGTGTTACACAGAGTACGACATGATTGAGATGAACTAACGAGAAGTTCATATCTTCGTAAATCAAAGTAACATCGAAGAATACATATTCATCTAATAGTTTACCAAGGTTAAGATCGAGCTAAAGCCTGAGATGTGTAGCTCTTCACCTATATCACCTTTGATACAGGGTCAGTATCAGAAGAGCATTATCTCTGTTGATCTTCAATACGTTCCACCGTACCAGCATAATTAGTGATTAGGACTCATCACTACCATTAAGCTGCAGTCTAGACTGACAGCTCAACCCAAGCTATCTCGACTGTGAACTGTTTATATCTCATCATTATTAACGACCTTCGTGATCCTCTCCGAACTCAGATCGACACGTGGTCTAAAACATGAGATAATGGGCTTTATTCTTGCTTATACATATTCTTCCAGATAGGGATTGTTAACAGTGGACCTGTGTCGTAACCACTAAAACAACTGGTTTTGCTTTAGATATACAACAACCCCAACACGTAGTCATGGAGTACGGTAGCCTCTCTCCCTTCTGCAGCTGGGATGTTGACAGTGTTGATCTTCATGATAGAGATTGTGATAGGGACTAATATCAGCCATACTCCATAAATAACTCAAATTAATAAGGAAATACATTTTCTTATGTCTTAGGATATCGTTTCCAAGGGAAATTGTACATCAGATATGATAGGGGCCGAGTATCAGCCTCGTTATCTAAATAGATCGATTTACTAGGAAGACACTCTTCTTATAAGCATATGGTAGCATATTACCAGGAGTTCTATAGGTTCTTAAAGGTTTCAGATGCTCAATACGAATATAGGGCACGTCCTACGTAGAAGCTAGGAGTCTTATCTCCTCTCAGAAGCTACATGGGATTTATTGGCATCTGTCATAGATCAAAGGATCTGACCGGTTCCCATAGGCATCTGTCAGAACCCTGGGTTCTGTGTAGCACGCCATCCGCATGACTCTATGTACTCTTAGAGTGAGGACCACTGCATTCATGACGGAGGGAATCTTACCCCTATGAGAATTCCTTTTCTGTCCTTCCTTCACACGAATGCTCGCTTTTTCATCCTTTTTTGCACCTATAAATATCGCACTTCTCACCATCATTCATAATCACAACTCAACTCTCCATACAAACACGCACTCTTGCGTACTGTTTCATTCACTTACATCCTACTCTCCGAGTTCCTTTGAGCTCGAGCAGTCCAGTCTTCCGAAGCCTCCCGCCGGGAATCATCACTCGCAGCCATTTCCATCCCTCTTCCTCGACACCGAGAAGAGTCTCTTTCATTCACCGCCTTGAGCTTAAGGTAAAACCCTCATTCTCTGAAGGGAATGAGGCCGAACAGAGCTTCGTGCTCCTCACTTCTTTCTTCTTCCCGTTGCTTCGTTTCTTCATCGTTTATTTGAATGAGTATTATACTCCATGGATCCTACTAGTTTACAGTCAAATGTGTCCTAATACACCTCTTATCTAGTCATAAAGCTTGATTACTATTCGACATTTTCTGCGCAAACTACACTTTGTACTACATGATTATAGCTCTTCGAATGTACAAATCTCTTGCTCTTTATCGCTCAAACGCTTTATCTATAAATGCTCCTTGAAAAACATGATGAATAATCTCTTAAATTGTTGTGGATCTTCAACCCGGATCTATCAACTGGCGCCGTCTGTGGGAAATTGAGTTTAAGATGTTGATTTCCCCTGTTTTATGTGAAATTCTAGTTCACCGTTGCATTGTTGCAGATGATTTTGCACACAGCATTCTTATGTGAAAAATATGTGAAAACTGGATACTAAACTGAATGGGTGCGCTGTATTTGTTGTTCAATCGGTGAAAGCCCAGTTACGTATGCTATTGCTTGAATTTTGTTGAGATCTCCATGATTGTAAACTATAAAATGTGACATGATTTTCAAGATTATGTTCCCCTGTTGGAAAAATGTAGCATGATTCTCAGCTTGTGCTCTCATTTTTAATAATAATTGTGATAGATACACTGTCAAAGGGAAGCTCGTATTTGAGAGATTGATTTTTCTTCCCTTATGTGTGAATTTAAGCTTTCCACCTGTAAATGCTGTTGAAAACCGTTGAATGTGGAACATTATCCTCCACGATAGCTTCGGAGCCTTAGCTGATTGTGGTGATATGTTTATGAATTTGCTCTGTTATTCCCCTGTTGCCAGAGATGCTTGAGAATAGGGGCAATAGAATAAATTAATGTTGAATGTCAGTTTGATGTTGTTCTTAGGAAATCTAAGCATGAATATCATGAGTTCATCGTAGTTGTGTCGCTTGTAACAGCAGGACAAAGGAATCGGAGGTGACTTCTAGACCATGTTTTCCTTACAATATAAACTGTGATAACTAAACTATTCTATCTATTAAAATCCTAAGGTCACGACGAAGCCGGAGGAAAGCCAAATCAAAAGTTACTGCAATTTCAGAACACACTCAGCTCACCTTGCGTAATTGGTGAGTCTACAATTCCTATAGCTATCTCAAAATGCTGAATCTATTTGTGGGCTATAAAGAATTAATAAATGTAGAGGAAGCTTCATTTCTCAAGCACTTCATATACGCCCCTGTATTGTTATGAATCAAAAATCCACCTAATAAAAAACAATAAAAGGGGGAGAGCTGAGGATGACAAGGTTACCCCATTCACCCTGATGAAGGGGTCCTGCATCTGAAAGCATAACCTCCCATAAGCCCCATATAATGGGCAAACGTCCCTCAGAAGCCCTGTCTAACAGGCAAACATCCCTCAGAAGCCCTGTTTACCAGGCAAACGTCCCTCAGAAGCCCTGTCTAACAGGCAATACTCTCAGAAGCCCTGTCTAACAGGCAACCTCCGCATAAGCCCTATCTGATAGGCAGCACTATCATAAGCCCCATATAATGGGCAAGATCTCTCGTAAGCCCTATCTAATAGGCAGCACAAGCCCTATCCAATAGGCACACCTTCAAAAGCCCTATATAATAGGCATAACATCATTAATCAAGCCCTATCTAATAGGCAAAATCCTCGTAAGCCCCATATAATGGGCAGAACCTTTCAAAAGCCCTACCCAGTAGGCAACATCCTCGTAAGCCCCATATAATGGGCAGAACCTTTCAAGAGCCCTATTTAATAGGCAACATCCACACAAGCCTCTTGAAAAAGGCAGAACCTTTTAAAAGCTCCACATAATGGGAAATACTCCCTTAAGACCATATAATGAGCAAACCTTTCATAAGCCTGGTTCAGTAAGCAACATTTTCAAAAATCCTATTTAATAGGCTATATTTTCATAAGTCCCATATAAGGGGCAGAACCCTGCACACACCCTATCTAGCGGGTGATATTTTTGTCAGCCTCATTTAATAGGCAACTCTTTTTAAAGCCCCATGTGATGGATGGAATCTTTCATAAGCCTTACTCAATAGGCACCATTCTTGCAAGCTTTATTTAAAAGGCCGCATTCTCATGACCCCCTCACAAGGGACGCCATTCTCATTAAACATTGTCTAACAGAGGGCACCCCACTAAAAAAGCCTTGCAAAATAAGCACCGCATAAAAAGCTCTCCATAGTGGGCATTATGCATAGAAGGCCGGCATGGCCAAATATCTTGCATTGAATCTCATAGAATAAGAAACCATATGAGACCTAAAAAACTTCTCACCACAACCAGATCTTTCTCAAGAGCCTCATGAAAAATGCTCTAGGAGAATAGATGCCCTAATAATGGGTCTTGCAAGAGCGGGTGTTGTTTATCCCCAACCCAATAAAGGCAAAAGCCACCCTTGAGAAAGTCCTATATTAAATAACGCTTGTTAGGGCTACCATAAATGGTTTGCAAGGATCTGTTAACCCAGCAGTATCCCACAACTGAATTCTGCACGGCCAGATGTCTCGTACTGAGGTCCATAAAAGAGGGAACTATATAAAAGCCCTGCATCATAATTAGTTTCCTATCATTAAATCATCGCTTATCTTCATTATATAATTGGCAGAAGCCATCCATTAAGAAGCCTTGTAACAAACGGGCAAGGCTCATCGAAATTACCTTGAGGGGTTTATGATTGCAAAAGAATCCATTAAGTATAGATTATACGTACTTTTAGCTTCCTTCAAGGAGCATCTAGAGATGATTATTCTAAATATCCTTGAATATTTGCAGAACCCTGCAAAAATGAATATTGCCTCAGATGCTGCTTCAAAAGAAGTTGGCCAAGCTACGGGAAATCCAGCGAATTCCCTATTGGGGAATAAAGGAAAAGGCACCGTGGTAACAGAAGCCAGTGTCAATATGGAGGCTCAGTTCTCTCCAGCCATGCTCCTCCAAATGAAAACGCTCGTAGAAGGCGTGGTTGAAGGGGCTGTCGAGAAAAGACTTCACACCTTGGGAGTGAATTCCCAAACCCCAGATCCCCCAGGTGAAAACCAAGAGGGCGGGGGAAGCAAAAGCACCCCTGCCGCGCACAAGCAGAAGCCTACAAATCCAAACACAAATCAAGAACTGATTTCAAAGCTGCCTCCTATAATGAATGAAACAGAGGAGGGATTTTCAACTGATTGGGAATCCCCAGATGAAGAGGGACCTGAGGAAACTGAAGGGAACCCTAATGAGAACACCAATAACACATGGGTCAAGAAGTATGCCCAACAACAAGAACAGATGAAGCTCTTAGCAAAAGAAGTAAAAAAGCTAAAAGAGCAAAAGCAAGCTGCAGAAAGGGCCTCAAATGAAACAGGGGCAAGCGAAAGAGAAGTACACAACCTAAATGAGAAAGAAAACCACAAACACTTTCCCAATAACCAGGGTAATGGGAACAAGTCAGAGCTTTTCTCTTTATACATCGATGAGAATAGTCCATTCTCTGTGGACATTCAAACCGATCCCGTTCCCAACAACTTCAAAACAATCTCGTGTGAGTACCAAGGAAAGGGAGATCCTGAAGAACATTTAATGAAATTCGAGAGCTTATGCCTCCTCCATCAATATTCAGAGGGCGTCAAGTGCCGAGTATGATGGAGCCCGTAAGTCATGGTTCGAAGCCCGGAGGCCCAGAATTATAGATGATATGGGATGAAGATTGAAGACTTTATTTTAGTTTTAATTTTCGTATGTTTTGGTTCAGGCCACGTCTTTGGGCCTTAAAAGACTTGTTTTTGGGTTTTTATCATGTTGGTTAATGGGTTGGGCCATGCCAATGACTTTGGGTCAGTTATTTCCTAGTTAGATTAGGTTTAGATGGTTTTATTTGCCTCTCTATATAAGGGGGTCTTTGTGGACGAAAATTACTTAGCTTTGATCATTAATATTATTGTGAGTTTATTCTCTCTTGAGAGTTTTCGAGTTCCTCTTGATTATTCCAAGACGAATTCATTATCCGGCGAATCAGCGAGTAAATCAAACCTCGTTGTGTGTCATTCATCGTCCCCGTGTGGCTAGGCGACCGTTTCTTTGGGTTATAGAGACTTCGGTTTATCTATAGTACTTAGGAGGGTTTAGTCCTTTGACGTATTGGGATCACCATTCGTTAATTAGTTTCGTTTCTTCCGCGTGCGTTACCATTCGGTCATCAAGGATCGTATCATTTGGCACCAGAGCCAGGTATGGCCGGAGAAGAGGCGTTGGATCCCAAGATGAAGTTCATGTTTGAGGCATTGAAATCGGAATTTGGAAAGATGATGCAATCTAAGTTAGAAGGAGTATATGATAGGATTGGGAAAATTGAAGCATCCAAGCACTACCATACTACTCAAGGCATTGGTGGAAGAGGAGGACGAGTAGTTAGAGGAGGTCGTCCTCATAAGGGAGATTATGAAGGCTACTTTGAGGATGAAGAGATGAAGATTCCCTCATTTCAAGGGAAATGTGATTCTGAGTTGTATCTTGAATGGGAGAGAAAGGTAGAGCTTGTGTTTGACTGTCATAATTATTCGGAGATCATGAAGGTGAAGTTGGCAGCCAATCAGTTTTCGCACTATGCTCAAGTTTGGTGGGATCACTTTGTTAAGAGTAGGAGAAGGTATGGAGAGCAGCCTATCCAGACATGGAAAGAGATGAGGGCGGTGATGAGGAAGCGTTATGCGCCTTCGCATTACTATCCTACAAATCAGAATAGTTGGAGGCAGTCCCAAGCTACTACTCTTTCATATTCGAAGAGAAGTTTTTGGGAGAAAGAAGAGCAGCCGAAGAAGAGGTACATACGTCCATTTGTGAAGCCAAGGTCAGATTCTTCTAGTTGCTCTATTCCAACTTGTGATGATGGTAGAGTTGTGACCAAAGATGAGAGAGGAGATCCAAAAGTGACGGTCTTGGAAGAACAGAATGAAGAGGTGGAAGAAATCGAAGCACCTTCTGGACCGCTTACTTTATTCGATGATATTGGTCTGAGCATGCAGAATGAAGAGTATGATGGAGAGCAACAAGAGAACATCATTCATGTTGAGGATGAAGTGTCACTTGTTTCTTTTACTCCAACAAAAGTGGATGAAGATGATCAAGTGCACCTGTCAAAGGAGGAGGAGATGGTGAAGTCCAAGGAGGAGAAAGTAGGGACAAACGAGTATGGATTGATGCATGGGTCTCTACTTGATCAGAGTAGTGTTTTGGAGTGGATAGTGAATGAGGAGAAGTCCATGGAGGCAAAGTGGAAGAAGGCGAATGTTTCGTCCAATAATGATCTTGATTGTCTATTTTCTTCTACTTATTCATTTGTGCAGGCATTCGATGATGTTTCTTCCAAAGAAACATTTCATGGCGTATTATCAATTAAAGGAAGTGAACAACAAATCGAGTTCGAAGGACTGAATGAGTTGGAGATATATGAAGAGATCAAGAAGCAAAATTTCTTTCCTTTTGATGTAGGAGACGACCAGGATTTGAGGACAAATCCTCTTCAAGAGGAGGGGAATGATGGAGCCCGTAAGTCATGGTTCGAAGCCCGGAGGCCCAGAATTATAGATGATATGGGATGAAGATTGAAGACTTTATTTTAGTTTTAATTTTCGTATGTTTTGGTTCAGGCCACGTCTTTGGGCCTTAAAAGACTTGTTTTTGGGTTTTTATCATGTTGGTTAATGGGTTGGGCCATGCCAATGACTTTGGGTCAGTTATTTCCTAGTTAGATTAGGTTTAGATGGTTTTATTTGCCTCTCTATATAAGGGGGTCTTTGTGGACGAAAATTACTTAGCTTTGATCATTAATATTATTGTGAGTTTATTCTCTCTTGAGAGTTTTCGAGTTCCTCTTGATTATTCCAAGACGAATTCATTATCCGGCGAATCAGCGAGTAAATCAAACCTCGTTGTGTGTCATTCATCGTCCCCGTGTGGCTAGGCGACCGTTTCTTTGGGTTATAGAGACTTCGGTTTATCTATTGTACTTAGGAGGGTTTAGTCCTTTGACGTATTGGGATCACCATTCGTTAATTAGTTTCGTTTCTTCCGCGTGCGTTACCATTCGGTCATCAAGGATCGTATCAGAGTATTCCTCACAACCCTGTCAGGGACTGCTCAACATTGGTTCAAGCAATTGCCGAAAGCTTCTATCTATTCCTTCATGGATCTGAGGGAAGTTTTTCTCCAACAGTTTGTCAGTGCTAAAAGAACTACCAGAAATTCACTGCATCTGACAACCATCAAGCAAGGCGCTAATGAGAGTCTGAGAGACTACATGACACGCTTCAATGAGGCTGTCTTGGAAATACCAGGAGTAGAACCAAAGCTGAAAGTACATGCCTGTGTAGATGGCTTGAAACCGGGGAAATTCTTTGCTTCTCTCATCAAAAAGGAAGCTACCTCTTTTGAAGAGCTATTGACAAGAGTTCAAAAGTATATCCATATGGAAGAAGCCCTAAGCAGCAAGAGGGCCGAACTGGCTTCTCAAAGGGAAAAGAAGCCTGAAGAAAGGAAAAGACCAGCCCCAGATGCCAAACTGATAAAAATGAAAGATTTATGAGATCTTTTACGCCGCTCATCAAGCAACCTGTTGACTTGCTAGAGGTGGTCATGAAAAAACCAGGGGTCCAGATCCCTGCTGGACATAGGCAGCCACCAAGGAATCCACCTTCTGAAAGGTTTTGCAATTTTCACAATGATTTCGGTCACATGACCAATGACTGCAGAAATCTGAGGATTGCTATTGAGAAACTAATCCAAGAAGGAGAACTTTTGGAATATGTCAAAAGAGAGACAGAACAGAACAAAAGGCGCAAAGAAGCTCCTGAAAAATCGCCAAATCCTGGTCAAGGACCAGAGCCTAAAGGTGTTATCAAAATGATTTATGGTGGACCAACCATAGGTGATTCCAACAGAAGTCGAAAAGCATCTGCCAGAGAGCTACATATGCACGAAAGACATGGGGTCTGGAAGGTCGAAAAAGGCCTACCCCCACCAGAAATTTCATTTGGACCTGAAGATAATCAGAAAGTAACTCATCCACATGACGATGCCTTGGTCATCACAGTGGAGGTAGAAAGATATCAAGTCCAAAGGGTCTTTGTGGATACAAGGGCCGCAGTTAACGTCATATTTGAAAGCTGCTTTAATCAAATGAGTCTACAGAAGCCTTTGAGTGGCGTAGCCACAACTCTGCATGGTTTCTCAGGAGACCCTATAATGTCATTGGGATCAATCGACTTGATGCTCACCCTAGGTGAAGGACCTATGCGAGTATCAAAGCCAGTCACTTTCCTGGTGGTGCGGACCATCTTCTTATAATATTATCCTAGGGAGAACTGCCCTAAATCCATTCCAAGCAGTGGTTTCCACTTACTACCTGATGATGAAATTCCCCGTGGGAAGCCAGGTGGGACAGGTGTCAGGAGATCAGGGAATCTCCCGGAAATGCTATATCCAATCGGTGCAAGCAGGAGTGGCCAAGAAAAGGTCAATAGCAGAACCCGTTGGTGATGAAGGTGAAATGAAAACCTGAAGAAAAAAGGCTCAAGGCCTTGACTCCGGCAGAGGAAAGTCAAAATCTCTCCACTCCAATGGAGCACCTGCTGATCACCAACACCAATTCCTCTGGAGAATCTCCACTGTCCAAAGACTCAAACAAGCGGTCGTTCCAGCAGATCGATGAAAGCAAAGGATCTGGAATCGAAACAACAAGCATATACCACTCTCCAATTGAGAAGGGGCAGTGGGAAATTTTGATGGCTAAGGCAAAAGCAAAAATCAAAGGCGCAATTAAAATGCCAGATCAAGAGAAGGTTGAGGGTACAACACACAAGGAGAAGGATAGCAATTCCTAAAAAGATGGAAGTATGGTTGACCATAGCTCCTATCTATTTTGAAGTTTTCTTACCTTTTAATTGATCAATACGTGAAAGACATAGGAACGTGCCATTTTGTTTTTGAAATCGTATTCCACAGATTGTCAGCTCTAAAATGAGGAGTAATTCCTTCGTTTCCTTACGCCTCACTTGGGGGGGGGGGGGGAGTAGGGGATACCCTACATCCCATCCCAATACGTATACTCCATTATCTTAAAATGCTTTTAGCGCATACCCATATGCATACCCCATTATTTAAAAGGAAAAAATGCTTTTAGCCTGCATTCTATTACCTCTAGATGCTTTAGTAAGCAGAAATGGGGTAAAAAACAAAACCTGTATAAACACAAGAGTAGAAGGATAATATTCTCAGTTGTTAAGAAACAGCAGGAACATGTTAAAAACGAGGCCTCAAAGAAGCACCTGGCCAAAATCAGAAAAGAGTGACGATTGTCTGTACACCATCAGCGTGATCTCAGGGTCATAAATGAGCACCCCACCACAAATACCCAAAAAGTAAGTTGTTTAAAAACATCCTATCTAAAGCAACAAAATTAAAGAGAGGGATCTGGAGCAGAAGCTAAATCCTCTGAGCTTGATGAATGGGAGGAAGAAGACCATTCCTCGATAGCAGCTAAAGCGGAAGAGGTAGAGGGGCCACCCTTAGGAGAGTTCGCGAGAACTAGTTAAGCACGCCCCTCGTTAGAACCATCCTTCACCTCTTTAGAAGTGGGTAGTAAGGAGGCACTTTCCTCGCTGGCAGATGGGCTTGAAGCTTCTCTCTCTCTTAGTTCCTAATAGAAGAAAATTTCATAATAAGCGAATAAATTCTAAAAAAAAAAAAGAAAGAAAAAAAAGAGGAAAGAAGGGAAATACCTGATCAAAAGCTTTTCGTATCGATCTCATAACCATAGTATTATGAGGGGAAAGAGGAAACAAAGGAGCATCCCAAGGAGGGAGATCTGCCAAGACTCCAGCAGGCTGGCGGAGGATTTGAGATGCTTCTCTTAGCACGGGCATAAACCAAGGCTCCTTAGGAGAAGCGAGACGATTCTTCCGAAGAGAATCAGGCTCTGTGTCAAACATCCTTACTACGGGCCCTGCATTGATGGTGGCTGCACGATCAGGAACACCTAGTTGTTGACAGCATTCATGGATGGCAGAGACTGTCCACTCGGTAGAGGGTCGAACATTCGAAGCCAGAAATCCTGAGATCGGAGATAAGCTTCTAGCAGACGCTTAATCAAAGAATCTAGGAAAGCTTGACCGTGAGGGGTCATCAATAGATTGGACCTACAGTCCTTAATCCCAGAAGAAACGCCTTGATTTACCCCTGCCCTTTTTCCTTCAGTAAAAGAGGAAGCTTGGGCTCGTGCTAGTTCCCGCTCATGAGTAAGCGTTAATTGCCCCACTTTCGTTGCGTGGATTTCTTGTAATAGCTCCACTCTATCTGATGAGGCTTTCAAAGCTCCCTCAAGTTCCTTTACTCGCTCAGAAAGGGAAAGTGCATTCTGCTCAATGATGGAACAATGCTCCTCTTTACCCCGCAGGAGACATCGAAGTTGATGGACCTCAACTTGGAGTTGCTCTCTACTCTTCTCAGACTGGGAAAGGTGCTCCTTCAGGTGTTCCAGGCTCAGCGCTTGGACAGAAGGGGGATTTTCCAACATTTTACCCTTCTTCCTGATTGGGGAAGAGAGAGAATCGCTTTTCCTTTTTGAGGAAGAAGAGTGAGGCTCTAGGGTAGCCAGGGTGGGGGTACCAGCATCCACATCAATAAGGATAGGAGAAGATGAAGTTGGCCGGTTGGAAGCAAACAAATGCGGATAGAAAGGTTTCAACCGAGGTCTTGCAATCTCTACCTCTCGGAGAACTTCCTGAGAAGCTTTAGGGCTTTCAGGCTCTGCGGGCACCGGAGAAGGTGTATCGCCCCCTGACATAATCGGGTTAGGATCGCTGTTTCCAGCTTGTTCGATTCTCTTCAGCAGCTTTTCATGGATCTTCTGCTTTATATTCAGCTTTGCAGTATCCATGGCTACGGAATAGAAACAACTATCGGCCAGGGAAAGTAAAAGAGTGGAATCTCAGATAAACATGAATTAGTCCAATCTCTAAAAAAATGCCCTAACTGATCGATAGCTCTAAGGATAGAGCATCAATTACGATTTACATTGCAATCAATTTCACAGTCCAGGAAAACTGGAGCTAGTGATATTCTTTCAAATATACAAAACGAGAACAGGGGAAACAGCGAAAATTGCCCTACCCTTAAGGGATTCAAAAGGGAGCCTGTGCAAGAGCATAGGAAAGTAAAAAAGTAATGTCGTACCTGAAAGAAGACGGCAGTAGGGTGGTCATCGCAGTAATCGTTGGGGACAGCCGGCGATTCGAAATATCTCCCTCCTCTTTCCAAAGCACAATGCAGAGAAAAGAAATGCAGAAGTTAAAAGGGAAGAGGGAAGTAGTTCCCTATTTATCGCCCCACGTTGTTTTAGAAAAAGCAAAGCGCCTTTTCGCCTGCAAATGAGACAGAGTAATAATAATACATATTTCAAAATGTCTTTAAAATAATCCCATGTTCCCTTGCCCTAGAGGAAGGAGTAATGATGAGCAAGGGAAATAGGTCCAACTTTATTCTTGAGAGGATAACCGCCGTTTCGATTTCCTATGCAACTCGGTATCTACGATAAAAATAAAAATATATATATACTCGTCAGAAGCCCTCATACTGGTACTTCTGGACCTGGGGGGGAGTAGCTGATAGGGACTAATATCAGCCATACTCCATAAATAACTCAAATTAATAAGGAAATACATTTTCTTATGTCTTAGGATATCGTTTCCAAGGAAAATTTTACATCAGATATGATAGGGGCCGAGTATCAGCCTCGTTATCCAAATAGATCAATTTATTAGGAAGACACTCTTCTTATAAGCATATGGTAACATATTACCAGGAGTTATATGGGTTCTTAAAGGTTTCAGATGCTCAATACGAATATAGGGCACGTCCTACGTAGAAGCTAGAAGTCTTATCTCCTCTCAGAAGCTACATGGGATTTATTGGCATCTGTCATAGATCAAAGGATCTGACCGGTTCCCATAGGCATCTGTCAGAACCCTGGGTTCTGTGTAGCACGCCATCCGCATGACTCTATGTACTCTTAGAGTGAGGACCACTGCATTCATGACGGAGGGAATCTTACCCCTATGAGAATTCCTTTTCTGTCCTTCCTTCACACGAATGCTCGCTTTTTCATCCTTTTTTGCACCTATAAATATCGCACTTCTCACCATCATTCATAATCACAACTCAACTCTCCATACAAACACGCACTCTTGCGTACTGTTTCATTCACTTACATCCTACTCTCCGAGTTCCTTTGAGCTCGAGCAGTCCAGGCTTCCGAAGCCTGCCGCCGGGAATCATCACTCGCAGCCATTTGCATCCCTCTTCCTCGACACCGAGAAGAGTCTCTTTCATTCACCGCCTTGAGCTTAAGGTAAAACCCTCATTCTCTGAAGTGAATGAGGCCGAACAGAGCTTCGTGCTCCTCACTTCTTTCTTCTTCCCGTTGCTTCGTTTCTTCATCGTTTATTTGAATGAGTATTATACTCCATGGATCCTACTAGTTTATAGTCAAATGTGTCCTAATACACCTCTTATCTAGTCATAAAGCTTGATTATTATTCGACATTTTCTGCGCAAACTACGCTCTGTACTAAATACATGATTATAGCTCTTCGAATGTACAAATCTCTTGCTCTTTATCGCTCAAACGCTTTATCTATAAATGCTCCTTGCAAAACATGATGAATAATCTCTTAAATTGTTGTGGATCTTCAACCCGGATCTATCAGATTGGACCTTCTGTCACAACTTCCCACATTCTGTCGTGAACAGAACTGAGAAAGCTTGAGACTCGGAAGCTCCATGTCTCGTAACCTTCGATCGAGAATTGCGGCAAGTTGGAAGCACTGTGACTTGACATTTTAAGATATTAGTAGCAATGCAGTATGCGTGAGTGAGATTTTGATGCACTAAGAAAAATGGATCAGTTCAGACGAGACAACGTGAAGCGAGGGAGACTCGCTTCAGGTATGCAAAGCAGTGGCTCGTTAGAACCCCTACTCTGATACCACTTGTTGGTCCCGGATTGATAAGAGGATTACACGTAGAGGGGGGGGGGGGGGGGGGGTGTTAATACGTGTAATAGAAGTTTTTCAACTTCTTTTCAACTTATCTCAGAGTGTACAAGCTTGAATAGCTTAAAATCTTTAGACCAAGCTGTAAGCTTGATCTGCCGATAAGCTTTACTCTTGACCAAAGCGGACGCTTGATCTTAGAGTGATACGCTTGCTTATATGCGGAATTTAGTGAGCTATATCTTTCCTAAGTATTTGAAAGCTTCGTATTTGCGTTTGTTTAGATGCTTGTGCAGACTGATAAACAAAGCAATAAATAAAGAAAGTTTAAGAACAGAAATACGACACCAGTGTTTTATAGTGGTTCGGTGGTAAAACACCTACGTCCACTTTGTTCCACACGGGAACTGCTTCTCTTGACTAAGAAACTTAGAGGATTGCGGGTTCCTCAAAACCTGGACAAGGATCGAGCTTCACTCGCTTGGATTTAAAACTACAACACTAGGGAGATTACGGGTTCTCCACAGAAACCTAGTTAGGGTCGAGCTTTACACAATCGAGGATAGTGCAAGCTTGGATCCACACTCTATGATCGAGGTTTCTGCTATCGATGAAGGCAGAACCTTGGATCTTACAACAACCTTTCCACTAAACTCAAACTTCTAACTCTTTTGACACGAACACGGGGTTTGGTTTGGTTTGGAAAAACACTCTAAGTGAAGAACTCTTTACAGTGATGTAAATGGGTAGAGTTCTTCTCTAAGCTTGGATATATGAGTGGGCTTAGACTCTAAGAGTGAAGGTTGCAGAGAACAAGTTTCGGTGTTGCTGAAACTTGGAGAACACTTTTACAAGGACTCAGAAAATGAAAGCTGGAAATTTGTGAGTGCTTGTTTGCTTGAGCACTGGGAAATTTCGTAAGTGTTCTACTTCTTCTCTTCTCTGCACTTCACTATTTATAGTGTGAGAGTTGGACTGGAGCCGTTGATGGTTGGTGGCTTTGTCCCTCCACACTCGACAATACTTTGCTTTTTACCTGCAGCTTTACAGTCACCCGCTTGTTTTCTTTCCGAAAATGGCTAAAAGCCAAGTGTAACAATAATTGGAGCGTCCAGTACTGTAGCGGCTGCTTGTCGGGCTGGCGGTCAATCCTTATGATCCAATCTTCTTGTGCCATGTGGAGATCTGCAATTAATGCCTTGATCTTCACTTGACTGAGTTTGAACTTTGAGTTTGAACTGGAGCGGAAATTTGAATTGTCGCTTTCAAGCGTTTGAAAGGGGCTCGCTTCGCTTTAGTCTGAGCGTCCGCTTTAGCGTAGTCCGGTTGACTCGCTTTGACTTTATCGGGAGCGCTCGCTTCGCTTCGATACACACTCAAGCGAGTGGTCTTCTCGCTTCGCTTGAAAACCTGCAGTCTAAACCTAAAGCGACTAAAGCAAAATAAGCTTTCCTAACATAATAAGCTTGAAAATTTCTATCCTATCTAATCAAAATAGGGTCGCTTGGGAATAGGATTTACATAGAGGGTTTTGGGATCTAATCAAAAATACATGACAAATTTTATTAAAGTGTCTCGTTAAGTTCCCCCTTAACATATGAATCATTAACAATTCCCAACATTTGGTGTGTAAAAACTCTAACTTGAAGAATCATTTACAATTAATGAAATGGTTTAGGATCTTCATATACTAGGCTCAGGATTATATGAGTGATTCTAGATCTAGAGTGGAGCTGAGGTTGCAGAAAACAAAAGCTTTGATGGAAATAAAGCTTGGGAACACTTCTTAAGAATTCAAGAAAAGATTGCAATGAAATTCGTGAGTACATGCTTTATGTGCTTGAAGATTTTAATGAAATGTTAAGTGTTCTAGTTTCTGCATGGACCTATATTTATAGTGGGAGATGATCAATCCGTCCGTTAGAAAGAGGGTTTGATTATGTCTAACGCTCCAACATTACGGTTTTGACCTACAACCTTTTGGAAAAACATTTTTGTCTTCTTTCCCGAAATGACTTGCTTCAAACACCGACAACTCCTGCGCTTCAGGGATAACGACTGCTGCTTCCCGTTGGTTAAGGTCAACTATCCTCATATATCCAGTCTTAGTTTGTCACACGGCGTGTGCCATTTAATGCCGGTAGAACTTCAGTTTGACTCATTTCAAACTTGAGTTTGAAACTGAATGGTGGTTTGAAATGTCACTATCTTGCTTTGAGAAGTAGGCATTGAACATTGACATAGTTAAAGTGAGATTGCCTTAATTTTTTTGTTTATCCAAGGAGTGTTTACTTCTCGCTATGAACTATTAAAGCGATTGTAGTCGCTTTGCTAAGGTTCATTTTTACAGGTAGATCTTCACGCTTTAGCCTTGTGCATTACGAACCGAGATCCTATAACGACAGTACAACTAGAGTTTCCTAACATTTAAGCTTTTAAAAATTATATCTATTCTAATCATCGAATCAAAATATATCATTTTTTTTATTTATGACTCCTAAAGCGAATCTCCTTTAACATTATATCCTAACAATTTTACAATACAACTCCCCTTGATATTTTTTTGCAGGGTTACTTCTTATCGGAGGTACTCCTTATATGATACAATTATGATGGGTATATGAAAACAACATTTCTTTACAAAAAAATATTTGAAAATAAAAACCCAAATAGCGTTCCGATAGTAGGTCGACTCAATTATTTGTGGAGCCTTGCATTCTTATTTCCATGATCCATATTTCTACATTTGAAAAATTAAGGAATAGAAGTGAAACCGCGGTAAATTATTGAGTTGTACTGGATCCTTGCTACACTACTTCCCTCCACCAAAAAAGTAGTCCATTAAAAACATCCAAAATGGAAATGCCAATTGCCAACCCATGTTACTCTTCCTCTCTCTCTCCCCTCTTCTCTCTCTCACACACACCACACACACTGCCCACACTGCACCGCACCTACAGCCTATATACATACGTACATACTCCTACCATATATAAAGACAAATAGCGGCCAAAATAACAGACAAAGACAGTACAGAACAAGACATCGCTGTCTTGTTTCTTCCCCCCCTAACCCCACCCCCACCCCCACCCCCACCCCACCTTTTCTAACTTCAAAAACAAACCACTCCTCCAAAACCACACAAACCTGGATTTTCTTTCCCAACCCGTCTTCTTCTCCAATCTTGCTGCTGACATTTTTCTCTCGAGAGAGATAGAGATAGAGAGAGAGAGAGAGAATGTATTCGGCCTTGCCATTACACAGCTTGGCGGTGGAGGCGGGAGGAGGAGATTATCCCGGTACCTTGGACGGCACCAACTTGCCCGGAGACGCGTGCCTCGTCCTCTCCACCGATCCTCGGCCGCGCCTGCGCTGGACCGCCGACCTCCATGAGAGATTCGTCGACGCCGTTACGCAGCTCGGTGGCCCTGACAGTGAGTCACTGCTTTTTGCTTGTCTCCCCTTTTTTTTTTATGTGTAGGGACATAATTCAAGAATCGAAAATTTTGGAGTCTATTGGTCGTCTACAGTGAACTTTGTTGGTTAAGATTTGATTTTGTTGTGAAATGAGTAAAAAACGATCAAGGCTGGGTGTGAAATTGTTTATGATGATGCTGAGAAGGTGAGATTCGATTTAGATTTAAGTTCTGTAACAGTTGAGGTTTCAATGCTGCAAATTTGCTTGTGAATTCCAGATTTTGGTGGGGAAAGAAAAAGACTGCTCCGTTAAACTCTATTTTGCCGCTGAAAATTTATGAAAATCTTGTTTTCCCAAGAGGAATTGCAATAATCTATTTTCTCCTTTCTTGTAGTTATACATAAGAGTGTAAGGTAGAGAATTGAGATAGGGTCTGTTATGTTTTATGTCCCCTGCCTCTTTGACAGTTGAAGAAAATGATCAAGAATGCCACATCTCTTAAGTTTTGATGTTTAAGGGGATAGTTAATGTCAATTTAAATTCTTTTTGTGCTCTAGCAATGAAACTATGAAGCCATTTTTATGATAAACTGCCGTTGGTCAGGGGAAAATTCATCTCGTATATGCATTCATTTGCGCCTTTGACTCTTTTGGTTCACACTTATGAATCTTATTGAAAGCTTACTGGCTTTGGTTTTAAATGGAGTTTTGCATCGTATCTAAAGAACTAAGTGCTTCACTTAGGAAAATTATATTCAGTAAAGAAAAATAAATTGTCAAGCTATTAGGCTAACTAAGGATCGTGGTTTTTTGTATGAGTAATCAGACTCAAGATCTCGCGCTTAGTAGTGCTTCCAATAGTAAGACTGTATATTGCAATTGGCAGAGTAAATAGCAATGCCTATAGCTTTTCTGTTCTTCAATTTGTTATGGGTACCCTTGATACACTTTGAATTTCACCTTGGATGAAACTTGAATAGATTGTGCGTGCTTGTGTCTCCAGTTATATTCCATTCATCGAACATATCAGAAATAGATTTAGGCCGATGCTCATGAGCATTTATTACATTACAATAGTAACTCATTATGAGTTCGGCAATAAATCACCAGTAGCATTCATTTTATTGCAGAAGCAACACCGAAAACAATCTTGAGAACAATGGGAGTAAAAGGCTTGACTTTGTACCATTTGAAGTCTCATCTTCAGGTTTGCTGCCAAAATTCCTCCTATAAGAATACCTTTATTTTATTTTAATTTGTTATTTTAATTTTTTATCAAGGACTGAAATGTTGTTAGAAGCAAGAAACATTGATAGGAAGAATCCATTTTCTATCCTTTTCTTTTTCAAAAGATGCTGCACACTTTATATATAAGCATTAGTATATAAAAATCTGATATTGCAGAAATACCGGATGGGGAAACAAGCAGGCAAGGAGTTCACGGAAGTTTCAAAAGAAGGTAATGGAAGTATAATCATTAATGCTCGTCATTTCCTACATTCCATGTATATAGTTGTTGCATTTTTTTTGCGTCAGCTTTATTAGCATTTTATAAATGATACTAATAATTTAGGATGCCAGGAAAGAATTGACTGAAAATTATACTGAAACTAGAGTGCTACACATCTGAACAATTTATCTGAATATAGATAATGATTAAGTAAAAACACTGGAATTGTTGAACAAATCATACTAATGTAGAAGATGAATCAGAACCAATAAGAACAATTTAACAAGATTAGTATGCAGAAATGTAATGTGATGATTACGATTTGATAGAATTTAGCTTTCCCATTCACGAAAACGTAAACTTTTTTTATGTTATTTATTCTATCCAAGCAGAAAAGAATTCAGATACTCTTTTACCTTATTATCTACATTTATTGATGGCATTATCACTTTTAAAACATAAGTGAGAATTGAATGCTGATACAGTTAATTACTATGATACCTATAATGATCATATTATTATACATACAAGAAAAAAACCAATAAACGTATAGCTGCGCTAGATTTGTTTAAGTTTTTTTGTAAAAGAACAATAGTTCGAGTGAAATAAAGTCCAAATAAATAAATGTATTATAGAAACTAAAGAAAGATAAATCACTACTAAGTACTATCCCTTTTCATTTCTTGAACATACCAAGATTTGGAACCATCAATTATTATTATAATATGTCTTCTCCATTTTCATCTCAATCCTTTGTACTAGTTTTCTCCTAAAACAACCCATTTTGCCTGAGTGGTTACTCAGTTGATGTAGCCTCCCGACTAAAATCTTCACTTTCTCGAAGCTGTTTCTGCTCTTACATGCGTCTTTGATTGGTCAAGAAACATAATGAATACTGTGTTTCATTTTCTGGTAAGGTCTAGTCATATCATTAGTAGTATCAAAACTTTGTATATGGTTGAGAACTTAAGAGCTGTGAATATTATCATCATGTCAAACAATGGAAATTCCTAAAGGTATTCTAATTTAGATTAAATCTTGTTCATGAACAAGAACAACAATTTTCCTTTCTTATGCTTCCCCATTCTTCCCCACACGACATGCATAAGTGTTTGCCCCTTGGTATGGCGTGCCTGCCAGAGCTAAATGAATTTTCTTTTGTTATTATTCTGGCTGCAGTATCGTGTATTGCTGAGAGTCAGGATACGGGTTCATCAACATCAGCCTCGTCAAAAATGGTGGCCCAAGATATAAACGAGTACTCTATCTACACCTCCAAACATTTTACTTTACTGGATATTTTTCTTGATCCTATAGTTATATAGTGATGTCTTCATATTTTTAACAGTGGTTACCAGGTAACTGAGGCTTTGCGTGTGCAGATGGAAGTTCAACGAAGATTGCATGACCAACTGGAGGTTAGATTTTTTATCTATCTGCGAACTGATTGCATGTTTTGGTGCAGCATGTGATTGTTATGTTGCTTTGTTGTTAATTATTCTATGTGATGGAATGGCGAAAAGCCTACGGGCTGAAGCTATTTTTAGCAAGTAATTTCTGGAGCGCACTATTCACCCGTCATCATGAATTAAAATTTTGGACATGAGAAAGTAATGCAAAAGTATTGAAGGCTTATGCTACTATCTTACTTTAAATTACTGGTCATGTCTTATTCATTTATTTTGATCCTCTACGACCAAGTTATCAAACGATAGTGTTCCGTGATGGTACACCAAACCAGGTTCAACGGCGCCTGCAAATCAGGATAGAAGCACAGAGCAAGTACCTGCAGTCGATCCTCGACAAAGCATGTAGGGCACTCGACGACGAGGCAGTGGCCTCTGATGGGCTAGAGGCTGCGAGGAAAGAGCTCTCTGATTTAGCAATCAAGGTAGCACACGACTGTAACGGCGTATTATTATCAAATGCCTCTGAAGAAACGAATAGAAGCAGCAGCATTCCATACATGCCTACACGACTTGGCGACTGCTCGATGGACAGTGGTGTGATGTCACACGGAAGCCCAAATTCGCCCTCGACTTTTGAGTCACAGGCTGCTGCTGCACTTAAGAAAAGATCGCGTGAGTCGATGCCCCTTGACAGTAGTAGCATGAGGCCGGTGGAGTGGATGATGTCTAATTTTGGATGAAAAAAAGGAAGCAGGCTTACCTTATTCTTCTTATATATGTGTTTGAACTATATCAGTTATCTGTATATTATATTCTTGCAAAATTATTTTAGGAAAAGCACTTCTGTAGTGAAATTGATCCTTTTTCTGTACTGGTTTATATTATTATAGTGGAAGTGCAGAATTATTTGGACATCTCTATGCAGTCTATGTTCCTTAATTTTGGTTGTTATAATTTTTTTCTTTTTAATTAATTTTCTTAACATAGGTGGAATTCATGGAAAGCAGTATCTAAAGCTCATTTCAAAGCCGAGAAACTTACAAGAATTCCACTAGTACACAAGGCCCATTAAATCATTTACTTTGCATTGCTACATCAATGGTGAACACGTCAAGTGTGTTCACGGTGTATACGAGAGCGTTTTTCGGATTTTAGTTCTGCAATTTCTGTTACGCGTTAGTATCATCTATGTTCATGCGTTGGACTTGTGTTTGCAAAATTATCATATGCTGTAAAATACAAAACCATAGTAGATTGTGCATCGCGTGCATATATAAATAACATTCCACCTAATAAAGACTGAAAAAAGAAGCAAAAGGTGAGGAGAAAATATAAGAAAACAAAATAAAATGTAAAAGTTGAGGCCACATGCAGAAACATGGAGGGTCGACTTTTTTGAAGTTGGGTGTGTGTTCTTAATATAGCTTCAAGTCAAATCCATCATTGCATCTCCACTCAGGTCAAACTTATTCTCAGCCAATTAAAACCCCATGACTGATATTTTCTTGAATCCCATTTCTTTCTTTCTTTCTCTTCTTTGTTGAATGATTTTCTTTTTCTCTGTTTTGGCTACGAATTACAATTTACCTGATGAAAAGAAAAGGGTAAGATTTATGTGCTTATTTCATTTGAATGTTGCTGGTTCTATCTTCTTTTCATGATTGTTGCAGTCTGTTTGTGTTATCTTCATTATTGGCAGAAATCTGTTACCAAAGATATAAATTTGAAATGAATTTAGGAATCTAGTCTACATTGTGGTTGCGTTCTCTTTCGTACGAAAGAAAATGAGAGAAAAGAGAAAATCACTCTATAAATCCCACCCTTTTCGTCACCTTTTCTCACATTTTATCAGTAAGGGAGAATTTTACTCCTTAAATTGGAGAAAATATTTACAACACTAAATTGGAGATATAATATTTTCTCTCCAGTGTAGTGCAAATGAAGGGGAAAAAATAGAAAATGTGAGAAATAAGAAAGATTTTAAAGGTAATTTTCTCTTTTCTCTCATTTTCTTTCGCATTAAAGGGAACGCAACCTGTATGTTGAAATGATTTTACTAATTGGTAGTATTTCATTTTTATTTTATTGAGTAATCTTTTTAGCAATATTTTAATTTTTTTTAAAATTTAGTTACTAGAGTAGTTAAAGCCTGAAGGTACATTCAATAGCTGACTAAGAACTTCACTGTCAAGTCAGAATGGGGAGTGAAAACATTTTTATCTGATTTTCACTTCTGATACTGTAATCTGTTAGCTTATATTTTGTCAAATTACACTATTTTCATATGAAATCTGGCAATCAAATGTGATATTGGGGGTGGTATATTGGAGTAATGATGTTATATGAACTTCAAGTTTGTCTGTCAAAAGAATCACATTTTGTAAATTCCATTTGTACAACACTTCTTTGAAATCTGTGAGAGTTTTTTAGAGAAGTGTTACAATCAATTCGGGGCGGAGGGAGTATGTGCTTCACGGAGACGGATTATAAGCTCCGGTCCTTCTGAAAGAACTTCTACAAACTCTTTCTGCTGATTTGCATATTTGAGTTCCCGTAGCATCATTCTACTGTAGTTTGACCAAAACTTACAGCAAAATGTGTGTTTTATCATGGTATTCGTCTCCTACGGAACCTTGTAGTCACGGTAGATTTAATTACATTCAAATATATATGAAGCATGAGTGATTCTCTTGAGATGAAAACTTACGTGAGACCTGATACCGTGGCTCATCCTCTTGAGATGCAGTGACTGATTGAATGTGTTTGAAAAAGACAGTTGCCTCATTTAGTTATGTAATGATCGTTTGCATGGAATCATTAGTCTTGAGGTAAATTTTCTGGTTGTATCTTCAAAGGTATACTTTGATGGATGATTGAACAGTTTTGAGCTGGTTTCAATTGCCTAATTGCTCATTGATATGTATTTTCAATTTGATTTATCGATACTCTAATTATCAGTCTTCGATCTTATTATTTTTCCACGCCTTCACATGAAACTTTCTGTGTGTAGAACTGGTAGAAAATGAAATCAAAGTCTGATACGTGTTAGAGTTCCATGTTAGAGGGGAGCAGATATGATGATCTCCTGTGTTAGTATTCGATGAGTTCAGATAATTACGTCTAAGGCTCGACATATTATCTACGTCTTGTAACCTCAGCACTTTTTTCTATATTGTCCTAGCAGACTAGCCCTCAACATTCTTTGGTACATTTCCTATATCAGGCTTTTACAATTCTTTTCCCACTTGTAACTGTAGTGTATGATGGCTTCTGCTATGCTTTTTTAACAGACACTGAGATGTTATGCTGCAGATTCGATCCAACGTTGCGAAAAAAGTCTTTGAAAGCATATTTTGATGGAGAAAGATGAAAAGAGAAGATGTAGCCAAGGCACTGAATGAGGTCTGATTAACTCATCCTGCCATTGCTACACAAGAAGATGGAATTCGATTTAACTCTTTAACAGTCTTATTCTCCGCTGCTATGAAACAGAAATTCAGGACTTCGAATCTAGTAATTTTTCGCTCGATTACTAACTGCAGTAGCCTCATCCATGCAGAATAACACTTTGGCGTTTCTAAGGTGTCAGTAGGAGGCACGGAAGCAGGGAAACAAATCGAAACGAGGTTAGGCCGTTTATACGCGTAACGCGTATAATCTCTTGGTTAGATTGTTGATATACAAGAGTGCTGTTTGTTCAATATCTGAAACATTTCTCAATAAAGATTGATGTATAGTACAATGTATAATAGTCTGATTTTTCTTTTTATATACAAAACATCTCACACTCAGACATTTCCAAGGCAACTATATATTACATGAACAAAAGAACAAACATATGCTTCTCAAACAACAGTGTAGAAATCTATTAAAGATGGATCATTGGACTCCAAGTGCTTGAATTCTTTTTACTAGGCACAGAGAGGGTGCATTTCTCTGTCTCCATTCCTCTCTCCCCTCCTTCCTCGGCCTCGTTTGCACGAGCCAATGATCGTTGCCGTCGAGTATACTCACTATCTGCTTCATACTCGGCCTTCGTTCTTGATCGGACCTTGTGCACGCTAATCCTAGCTTCACTAGCCTCACCAATTCTCCCTCGTCGTACTCTCCGTCCAGCCTTGGATCCACCAAATCTCGGTACGCCCTTTTCTTCAACTCGAATTCGTGCACTCGTTTCACTAGCAGCACATCCCGCTGCCTGAAATCAACCGCCATTTTCCCTGTGACAACCTCAAGCAGCACGACTCCAAAGCTATAAACATCGGCCATGGTAGTTGCTTCACCGGAGTCCACGTACTCAGGTGACAAGTAGCCGAAGATCCCACGGACCGATCTTTTCTTATCCACGACCACGTGCTCGCTTGTCTCGTTCCTCGTCAGGAACTCGGCCAGAGCAAAAGAACCGAGCCTCGGGTTCATGTCTTGATCAAGAATGATTGCGGAAGAGGTTATGTTCCTATGAATGACCTGCTCATCCCATTCCTCGTGCAGGTAGCAAACAGCAGAGGCGAGCGACCTGATGACGTTGTACCTCTGGCGCCAGTTCAGCCTCGACTGGCATGAGTCGAGGCCGTGGTGGAAAAGGACGTGGCTCAGGAGCCGGCAAGCTGTGTAGTCGTAGACCACGAGCATCTCGCCTTGCTCCGTGCACCATCCTTTGAGCTGCATCAAGTTTCTATGGCGCAACCTTCCCATATTCTTGAACTCATTAGCAAATCTCATCCTCAATGCAGGGCAAGTCTTCATGCCTAGCCTCTTCACTATCACACGGCTTCTTCTCTCGAGGAATCCGTGGTAAGCCGTTCCAAAGTCGACCTCCGCCACCCTCCTCGAGTCGGAGAAGTTGTTCGTAGCCGCAACAATCTCCTCGTAGGTGAAAGTCCTCGGAGTCTCCACCATAGAGAAACACTTCCCACCACCACAAGCCTTACTCGAAGGAGTAGTAGTACTCGAGCCTCTCTCGGATTCGGCTGTTACGTATATTGTCTCCGCATTGGCAGAGACGAAGTCCGACGAGTAGAAGGCGGTCGTGGTGGCGGCGCTCGTCGTTCTAGAAGACTTGGTGAGCCCCGTGTTGCTCGAGGCCGTCGAGACGTTGCTCGAAGATGTGAGGCTTATATAGAGGGGATGCATCTCGAACGAGGGGAGATCGGGCAATTTCCCGTATACATTCCCCGAAAGAAGTTCGACGATCCATTTCATACTCGGCCTCGACTGAGGCTCGTTGAGAGTACACATGAGCCCGAGCCGAAGCAAGAGCTCCATTTCCTGAAGCTTCGACGATCGGTCCTTGAGCAGAGTATCGCCTGCCTCCACAAGCCTCTCCTCGTCGGAGAGCCGTCGGATCCAATCGAGGAGGATGATCCGATCATCGGGGAACGTTAAATCAACGGCTCGCCTACCGGAGACGACCTCAAGCACGACTATACCGAAGCTAAAGACATCTGCTTTTGCTGTGGCAGTGCTTCTCTTCTGAAAGCTCTCGGGAGGCAAGTAGCCGATAGTTCCACCGATCCTCGTCGTTTCGACTAGGCGAAACTGCCGGTTCTTGAAGACCGGTGGCGTCTTCGGCTTGTAGGTGAGGTCGTGTTCGAGCCAACGAGCCAAGCCGAAGTCGCCTAGCCGGGCGTTGAAGTTGGAATCGAGCATCACGTTGCTGGACTTGACGTCTCTATGGATGATTTGAGTCTCGAGCTTTTCATGGAGGTAGTAGAGAGCTGCGGCTAATCCATTGACAATCTTCTTCCTCCTGTCCCAATCGAGAAGAGGAGACTCGGAGCCCTCCGGTTTCTTGAACAGAACCCGGTCCAGGCTCCGGTTCGGCATGTAGTCGTACACGAGGAGCAGCTGCTCCTCGTGAAACGACCACCCGCGGAGGCGGACGAGGTTCCGGTGGCGGAGGTGTGCCACGGCGGCCAGCTCCGCCACGAAAGTCTTCTCAAATCTCTCTCCTCTCTCCGTCAAGCACTTGACCGCCACGACGGTTCCGTCGCTGGGGAGCACGGCCCGGTAAACCCGGCCGAAGCCGCCGCTCCCGAGAATCTCGTTCTTGTCGAATCCGTTAGTGGCTATGTACAGCTCAGAGTAGCTGAAGATCCTCGGATTCTCGCTGCCGATCTTCTCCTGAACGTGGACGCCCTCGGCGTCCACGAACGCGCCCGAGGACTGCGCGTGGTAGTGGCAGGAGGAAAAGAACCGCTGAAGCGAGCTGCGGAGGTGGTCGAGGGCGAGGCCTCCGCAGCCGCAGCTCGGCGAGTCCTTTTCGGCTGCTTTTTCGACGAACTTGATTGGTTCGTCGAATTCCGTGGGGAGAATGAAACAGAGGTTCTTGAGATGCATGGTGTGGGGGAATGAAGTGAAGTATTTTCAGATGAACATTTGTTTTTAGTGGAAATTAAAAAGGGGAGCAGTGAAATTAAGATGTGTATATAGGTTAGATGAAAAGGGGATTAGGTTGAAGGAGTTGAAATTAATGGGTTCAAGAACCGACCAAGTCCCAACTAAAACCTACCGTGTGTTTCGTCACTAATTGAAAGATGAAGAAAACAAACAAAATTAAGAAAAGAAGCTTCTATGTGCGTTCACACGGGGGAATGTTTTATTGAGGGTCTGAACATGAACATGATAAAATCTATCAAGGTTGCAGAGGTGGGCTGTGTCTGAATTTTAAAAGTTAAAAGATGGTGTGATGAATATGTAGCAGTCATCTCAGAGGAAGGGGAAGAGGAGTCAAGGAAAAGCAGCTTCTACTTCTTCTCGTGTTTGTGTGGTGTAAAGACTAATAAAGAAACACGCGCACAAAAGGGAACACGTTGACCATGTGATATCCTATTAGCAATGTTCTAAAAAGCGCTAGGCGCTAGTCGGGCGGTGGGGGGTGACTAGCGCCTAGGCGCTAGGCGGGAGCCTAGGCGCCGCCTAGGCGGATTCGAACTATAATGCTTATTTTTACTATTCTTACAATATTGTTGCCAAATTTATAATAAATACACATACTATGGCAATATATATGTTAGTTTCATAATTATAAATCCAAAATCATACATAGAGTAGCATAGTTTGCCTAAACATAGATTAATTAACACATAAAGACTATTGATTAAGCTACAAGAGTGGCTCGTTGGGTATCGCATAGAGCCTAGGCGGATTACTTATTAGTCGGGCGGCGAGGTACTGACTAGCGCCTAGGCGGACCTAGGCGGCGTCTTTTAGAACACTGCCTATTAGGCGACCTGCGTGGAATTATTATTAAAAAAAATAGTCTCCGTCCCACTTTTACTTGACTTCCTTTTTTAATCGGGACGTCCCGCTTCAGTTGAAACAAACAATTGAAGTTGGCGGAGGGAGTACTTCCTTCGCATGATAGGGTACAGTGCTAAAAAAAATAAGATGAACATATCTTAATGGAACAGTCCTAAAAAGAAAGTTAGGCACTTTATGAATAAGACGGACATAGAATCAAAATAACATATTCTTCGAATGTTCACTCGTATACTTCATTGTTCATTATACAACTTGATGTGATCACCGCATACATAACATTATTATATCGATTCTTTTATTTCGGTTCAATTTTTATATAGGATTTATTTTTGAAAAACATATATTTCTAATTCTTTTTTAAAGAATATATGAATAGCGGATCAACCATGATATATTTTTGAGAATGTGGATTATTAACCCTTTTATTGTGCTTATTTTCTTTTACTGTGCATGTTTTTTTTACCTTTATTAATACTATAATTAAATTTTAAATTTTAAAATAAAAAAATCTATACCTATATATACTAAAAAGAGCCTTATGTTACAAAATAATGCATTGCCTATAATGTCCTTTGAAATTATTTTAAATTAAGGATAATTAAGTAAAAAACCATAATCATAATTATAAATATATTATAATAATATAATCTATATACGGTTAATGCCCCACATAAGGTATACATTATTATCCCAAGAATAGGATATATATTCTCGCCAAATCCTACACTTTGCGTAATTACCATGCATCACATATTGATTTTTTTTTTTCACAATTTTAGTTTATAATTACTTATTAAAATCAAGAATATATCTATTACGACTTTTAAAAAAATGTGCACAAAATTTTGTACACCTATAATGCTTATATACGCCCTCCATCTATGATCTTTAGGATGTTAATGGATCGACCCAAAATTTAATATACTATGTTAAAGTATTAAAATGTGTGGCGATTCTAATTTTTTTGGGGGGAGTTCAATGTCTAAACTGAAAAGGCCCAACAGATTATGAATGGTCGAAATCGAAAAAAAAAAAAAACCTTAAAATTGTAAACAGAGTAAGTATCTATTTCTATAAACTATTACAATTTTTAGCTAGATATATAATGAAATAGTATTATATTTGCAACAGTACAATCATTCATTACACGATACTATATTCAAATATATTTTTAAAAAAATACTATTAAGAAAGTTTATGTTAAATATTTATCACACATTTGAATTTCGAAATTTATCTTAAGACAATAGTTGCATGTGACAATAATTTGTGAATCTAATAATGAGGAAGAATTATAAATAAAATTTAGTACATAAAATTGTGTATTTGATTTGTCATGATATTTTGTTATGTATAATAGAGTACTCAATTTAAATAAAGTAAACTACATATAAATGAGACGGAGAGATAATTAAAAGTTGGATATTATAAAGAGTTTTTTATTTTCTCTTTATAAGATTTGATTCTCATAATACTATTTAATCTATTGTTGATAGTTTACTTCTTGAGTGCTTTTTCTTTTCTTTTCTTTTTTACCAAGTTGGTTTTGATGTGTATGACCTTGATAATTGTCGTTCTCCAATATATTATTCTCTCTGTACCACTTTATTTGGCTTGTTTCATGTCGACACGAAATTATATGTGCAGTGTTAAAAGTGAAAAGTAAGGGGTTCACATTGAAAAGTAAAAGTTAGTTCTTTCCATTTTAGGAAACACACAAATTGAAGTGAGACGTCTCGATTAGGAAAAGAAGCTAAGTGAAGTGGGACGGGGGGAGTATAGAAGAATAGGTGGCTCTAGCGATCTAAATTATAAGTTTGTGCCTTCAAATTATCAATCTTTAATTTATTTTCTAACACTATATCTAAGACATAGTTGATTGGTCTACATATCACACATATAGTTAAGATGTTATAATATTGTAGATGATGTGAATCTATATAGATTTAGAGGAATGGTAAAATAACATGTTCACGATTAACGTGACAATGCCATATAATTTAGGTATCTACATATCAAAACTATACAAATTGAGAATGTGACATTGTCACATCACTTGAACACATATTAAGCGTGATCATGGTCGACATTGAAACGTTATTAATACCCCTACGTATCAGTGTATGGGTTTATATTTTGGTGAGATCTTAAGAGGCATGGATGCATGGACATCATGAACTATATTTGATGGAGAAATATTGTTTGGAATGAGGTTTAGCTAAGATTTTTCATGGAAATTAATTTATTTATTTTTGGAAGATGGCAAGTAAGCTGCTTCTAAGATGATCATTAGGTCAAGAAAATTGTTAATTTTTTAAAGAAATCTTTGTTGATTCAGTTTGTCTTTACAAAAAAACTATGGAGTGAATAAATGTAAAGTAGACTTGACAACTATGTTCGTGTATGTGTGTTAGCCTAATGGTAATTATAAAGTTATTACCTAAGACATACATTATAAATGTCTCAAACTTTAATGTCATTAGTGATGCATTTTTTTAAAATTTAATACGTACTACCTCCGTCAACCATTTCTTGAATAGAAATTTCGGGCATGTAGTTTAACGTGTTTTGATGTTGTGTTGATAAATTAACGTGTGTAGCCGGTGTAGGTGTTAAAGTGAAAGAATTATGGGTTCATCTAATATTTTTAATAGTTTTAAAATGTTAAAGTCATAAGTGTATTGTGAGACCTACTTCCTAAAATAGAAATGCTCAAGAAATGGTGGATGTCCGAATATAATATTAGTGTCAATAAATGGTTAACGGAAGGAGTATTAAATTTGTATTAGGAAAAAAAAAAAAAACTAGGTTCAAGTAGCTAGTACTTTAGATGATGGAAAAACTTTGAAGTATTTTCTTATAACAACTTTTAACTCAATAGAGTTTAAAGAATTTTAGAAATTTTTGTATTTTATTTACAAGTACAGAATGAATCAGACTTCTTTATACGGAAAAACTCAAATGATTGAATTACTTCGACGAATAAAATTAATTTAACAAAATTAATGTACAATTCATAGTTAAGATAATTAATGCATATGAAGAGGTGATTCGAAAACGAATCATTTATGAAGAAATGGGAGGAGTATATTTTTAAACTCAATTTCTAACATTTTATTAAATTTCATGATAACTAATGAATAAATTTCAACTTATAAAGACTTTTGTTCGGTTATCACCAAGTATATTAATATATGTAATAAATTAATTATATTAAATAAAATATTATGTTTATAACAAGATTATACGTGCAACGCACGTGGTCTTTACTAGTACCTTGTAAATAACTATAATCAGTTCCGGTTCTAAGGGAGTGGAACTAGGGATGGCAATCGGGTACGGCGGGTACGGATAGTGGTTACCCATACTCGTACCCGCGAAAAAAACCGTATGCGCTACCCGCCCGCGAACCCGCGATGGGTACTATCCGCCAACCATACCCGCCACCCCCGGGTATCTGCCACCCGTCGGGTATCCGCCTACCCGCCGCCCGCAGATACCCGTTTACCCGAAACCTGCGGGTACCCGTTTAGGAGTAATTAATTTGTTTATTTTAATATTTTTTAAATGTATTTCTTTACTTTATTTTATAATAATATAGGTGTTATTTTTTATTTATAAACATGAAAAATTAACTAATGGGTAAACGGGTATAGTTCCGGGTAATTTACGGTTATTTTCGCGGATATATCTGCGGATACTTTCACGGATATTACTAACGGGTAAATGGGTATCGCGGGTACGGATAATGACTATCCATACCCGTACCCGCGAACTAAATGAGTAATAAATTTGTACCACGAAGCTACCCGCAGGTACATTATGCCCCTCAAACCTGCACCTATTAGGGTCGAGTACCCGCGAGTATCGGGTATCCGCAGGTAAATTGCCATCCCTAAGTGGAACTGGGAATCGCCGGTTCGGTTCCGGTTCGAACCGAAACGAAACCATGGCCACCTCTAACTTAAGCTCCCTAGAAGCTATTTTTTCATGCAATGGGGATTTTTTGTAATGCGATTAAGAATAAATATGATTTTTCTTAACGATGCTATAAGATTCGTCAAAAATAACTGTTGAAGGGCTATCATTTGGTGATGTCCGTGTGTTAGTCGTTCAAAAAGCTATTTTGAATATTATAATATAAGTTGATATATAAATAAAAAGGAAATATGAAAATATACATCAAGAACCCAGAACACATAAAGCCAAAACATGAATTTGGAAATCATCGTGTGTTCGTGTACAATAGTACCACTCAAACTAACAGTCGCGCTTCATCCCCGGTCTATAATCAAATTTCTCGAAATTCTTTGAGTTATGTATAACTGGTTCGACCATCGACTATCATTTTATTCTTCATGTTATTCATTTGAAAACATATACTACCTCCATTTCATGAAAGTAGTCCACTTTTAAATTGGCACAAGAACCAATAAAGAACAATAAAGAAGAAAATATGTGGTTGTAATTAATTCTGAGGAGAGAGAGTTAATTATAGCCAAGTATTTATTTATCATTTTTAGAAAGTGGACTAATATATGAGACGGACCAAAGAGGAAAGGTAAACTACTTTCGTGAGATGGATGTAGTACAACACTATTAAGGGCCCGTTTGGCTAAGCTTATTTCAAAATGCTTATAAGCTCTAGGTGCTTATAAGATGTTTAAGAGCTTATAAGTTGTTGAAGAGTTTGGATAAAAGAGCTTATAAGCTCAAGGAGATAATAAAAAAAAAAATCTGAAAATTAAAAAATAAAAAATTTAATTTTTATTTTTTGAAATCATAATGTTGTAACATCAAATGGAAGTGTATATAATATAAATATAAAAATAAAATAGAATTATAGTGGTAAATAAACAAAATTAAAAAAAAATTTAAGTTGGGGTGAATGAGCTTATTTTTTGGAGTGCTTATAAGCACTTTTTGCTTATTTTTGCATCTTATAAGCTCTTAAGGAGCTTATTTTGCCAAACACATTTAGAGTGCTTATAAGCAGTCAAACAGCTTATAAGCAGTCAAACATCTTATAAGCTAGCTTATAAACTTAGCCAAACACCCTCTAAGTTTGAACTTGTTATTTTGGTGAAATCGTATGCAAAGTACCAAGTATAATAGTAGTTTTAAACTTCATATATTGAAAGTTTAAGTTAGTGAATAATAAGGATGAAATAAATAAATAATTAAATTAAATCCTCAAGAAAATGATTGAAGCCTAATTAAAGGATTCCAATACTAATAATTTAATTGCAGACATATGGGGGATAAAATCAACTGCGGAAAAGGTATTAGGTGGGTGGATATGCCCAATCTCAACTTGTCAGCAGTAGCCAAGTAGGATTAAATTGAAAAGAATAATTAAGCTCTATTATTTTATTTTATTTTTTCTCGGGCAAAATGTTGTTAGATTAGATGTTAGTACACCAAGTTCGCAATAACTTTAAGTTATCTTATACTCCCTCTGTCCTACTGATAAATGGACATTTTTCTTTTCGGAACGTCCCACTAATATAGAGACTTTTTCCAAAATAGAAAATTCTAACCCAATAAAATTCAGACAGATCACTTTAACCCACTAACTTTCACTTTAACACACTATCACCAATTTTGTCTTAATTCCCTCGCCAAAAAGAAGGTCCATATCCCAGTGGAATGGAAGAAGTTCCTCCCAAAGGGGATCGAATCCGGATCACTCATTAAAGAGAGGAGTCTGGTGGCCAGATGCGCTAAGTCACATGGCTTAAGCTCTATTAGTTGGCATCTTCAATTTTGTTTTCTTTTTTAATTACTAAA
Organism: Thymus mandschuricus; assembly: GCA_029379335.1. Classification (NCBI taxonomy): domain Eukaryota; kingdom Viridiplantae; phylum Streptophyta; class Magnoliopsida; order Lamiales; family Lamiaceae; genus Thymus; species Thymus mandschuricus. The sequence continues at coordinate 6,266,439 of CM057082.1, read as the reverse complement.
CCACTTGGACTATGATTATCGGCAACGAGAAACTGCCGACCCCAACCATTTTTAAGAAAAAAGTAAATTCTAAATTAATGAATATATGAATTATGAGGTCATTTGCCATGCAACCACCAACCTCTCTCAATGTTCGGTTGTTGGTTTAATATTATATTATATATAAATAAAAAAACTTTATTTTATTTATGTAATATAATAAATAAATAATTTTTTATTCAATATATTTAAAAAAAAAGATAAATATATTATAATTTGTGAAATAAAAATCTCTATAAATAGATATCACATTTTGTAAAATTTTCTACACCTTCAAAGCTCATTTTTTTTCTCTCCCCCTTCTCTATATTAGTTTCGATGGATCCCAATAGAAATTTTTTCTCTAATTACCAAAAATACTCCAATTCTCAAGATTATTATCCTAATCTTGATAATAACTAAAGCTCTCAAGAACTCCAAACTCCCATTCAATCTTCTAACTATGTATATAAACTTCTTTTATTTTTAATTATTATTCGAATATAATTCAATTATTATAAAAATTATATTAAAATTTTATATATAATGTTGGGGCTGGATAATTTTGAATGATTATAAATAAACATATAAAAACAGAAGTGGTTGAGGTTGGATAAATAGTGAATTAATATAACAGAGATAAATTAATATAATAATGTGAAGGTTGAATGGTCGGGGTTGCTGATAAACATAGTCTTACAATGCCCACTTTTGTTTCCTTTTTAATTGTCTTTCTATTAACATACTCACTTCTTTCTAAAGTATTAATACTGTTTTCATATAAATCATTATTATTAGGTGAATACATATATACTACTTTAGAATATTTCTTTTAGAAAAAAAATTAACGGAAAAATTAAAGGTCGTACTACGAAGAAACACAAAAATTGATCATGTGCATTCATTCCCCTACTGTTTGGCCTACACTGATACTTTTAGATTAGCACTCCCTCCGTCCCATTTATAATGTCTCATTTGCTTTTTGACTTTTTCCGGCACGCGTTTCCACCGAAACTTAGTACGGATTTTACGATATAATTTTGAAATATTATTTTTTTTACAGAATATCCCGACACTCGTTGTATCCCGTAAAATAAATAATATTTCAAAATTATATCGTAAAACCCGTACTAGGTTTCGGTGGAAACGCGTGCCGGAAAAAGTCAAAAAGCAAATGAGACATTATAAATGGGACGGATGGAGTACTATTTTATTACTCCCCCGTCCCACTTTACTTGACTTATCTTATTTCAGCACGAGATTTTATGTGCAGTGTTAAAAGTGAAAGTAAGGTGTACACATTAAAAAATAAGGGTTAATTCTTTTCATTTTATGAAATAAGCCAATTGAAGTGCGACATCCCGATCAAGAAATGAAGCCAAGTGAAGTGGGACGGATGAAGTATTTAGTTAAATTATTTTATGCTATTGGTTTGGGCTATTTGTAAAGCTCGTAGATTAGGTCCGTCTTAAATAGTATATATAGTTGTAAACTCTCATTATTTCATCTCTGCATCTTCTTGATATTTAGTTCTACATGACTAGAGTTTACAATAGGTTTCGACTGATTGTGAAGATTAAGAGGATGTTTGGCTAAGCTTATAAGCTAGCTTATAAGATGTTTGACTGCAGCACTCTAAATGTGTTTGGCAAAATAAGCTCCTTAAGAGCTTATAAGATGCAAAAATAAGCAAAAAGTACTTATAAGCACTCCAAAAAATAAGCTCCTCCACCCCAACTTATTTTTTTTTTTTAAATTTTGCTTATTTACAACTATAATTCTATTTTATTTTTATATTTATATTATATACACTTCCATTTGATGTTACAACATTATGATTTCGAAAAAATTATTTAAAATTTTTTTTTTTTTTCAAATTTTATTTTTTTATTATCTCCTTGAGCTTATAAGCTCTTTTATTCAAACACTTCAACAACTTATAAGCTCTTACCCTCATACATCTTATAAGCTCTTAAACATCTTATAAGCACTTAGAGCTTATAAGCATTTTAAAATAAGCTTAGCCAAACGGGCCCTAAAGCTCTTCACAAACTTATCGTGAACTAATAAGACGTGATTCTATTGGAGAACTGAATCTTTGATAGTAGTGTGGATTGTCATTTTTAGTAATTTAACTTCTTTTTCTTTCGAGCTTACTATTGTTTAGATATAATATTAAAGGAGGAATTCTTGATTTGGCTAACACAATATAATTCTTGATTCCAAAATCCTCTCTTATTTCTTTTATGAAAGAATGTTGTCTTTTTCGCTAGCATAGTTAGTTCACTTGTTAAAGAGTTTGACCTTTCCTCACATATCTATACTACATATGAAAGTTAAATACTCCCTCCGTCCTCAATACGGTGACCTTCAAGGTTGGGTACAAGTTTTTTTACATTTTGATGATATAGTAATAAATTAATGGGTTAAAGTGAAATAATTGTGGGTCCATTTGGTTTTTATAATAGTATTAAAATGTTAAAGTATTAAAAAGTAGGTGAATAAAATGTTAAAGTGTTAAGGTGATTGTGGGGTCTACGTCCTAAAACGGAAATGGTCAATAAATAGAGGACGTCCCAATATAGGGAGTATTTGATTAAAATTACAAACATGTCATTTTCCCTCCAAAAATTACAATCAATTGTCCGATGAATTGTGCATTAACTAATGGCCTGGAGCTCAATCTTTGATTTGAAGGTATATATAATTGAGGTCAATGAAGAAACGAATTATAATTGACTAAGGTATATTCATATGTGGATGTTAAATAATTTTATTGATGAGATGCTTGGAAACGTTTGAAATATTATGTCTCAGTGATATTTTGTATGTGAATTTTGCAAATGGTGTCAACCATTATTCAAATAGAGTTATTGATGTTTTACGTAAGTCGCAATTTTATACATTGGACCAACCATATATATAGTATAAAATTATGTATTTAAATAGTAAATTTAATATGGTTAAATTTTCATAATTTGTAATTTTAAAATTTCACTTATATACAATAAATTATTCAAATATATTATTATTATTATTAATATTATTATTATTATTATTATTATTATTATTATTATTATTATTATTATTATTATTATTATTATTATTATTATTATTATTATTATTAAACAGTGCTAGGTTAATCGAGGAAGGTGAGACCAAAATTTTGTAGGTCTAATAGTTGGTGTGATATTCTTTCCCGTAATAAAACATTTCAAGTGGGCATTTCAAATGAAATTCTATAATTATATATATTGAATAATTTCACACGCATGGAATGATTTTTTATTAGCAACTCAAAGGTTAATGTATTACTAGTATATAATTTGGTGTGTCATTTGTGTACGCCTAGCGCTGACGTGTACATATATTATATGTGATAAATTGGGTTGTTACATACCTAATCACAAGACTTTAAAGGCTTGAACCTTTATTCGTTGACATTAATCAATCTTTTTACAGTATTTCTCTAATTCTAATTTCCTTGTTAATTATGCTGATCATGAAGATACCGACTTTTTCAAGAAACTTTTAAATGAAAAACTTGACACATATCTTAATCGTAAATAATAATTTTGGTTTTCAAATAGATAGGCTAGAAAATTAAAAGACTGTAATTTTTTATTTTTGAATGGACAACTAAACGAATAATGAGTCAAATTTTATTTAGTGTATTAATTGAGATTTTAGTTTAGTGGGATTTAATTTATTCGAGAATCGAGATAGCATGCTGTGCCTTGAATCATTTACTTATCTAAATTCTACTGTAAATTACCGAAATAAATTAGTTATAATGAAAAGGGGAAATGATAGGATGTGACCCAAACCACTATGTCCAAGCATTGGGTTTAATGTAAATAGGGCCACAACGAAGTTCGGTCTAGTAGTTCGGCTTACGAAGACTAGGGCTGGACAAAAATACCGAAATACCGAAATACCGACAATGTCGCGCCGAAAAAATACCGAAAATATCGAATTTTGCGGAATACCGCATTTACGGTACGGTATTTATGCCGTCCCGCACAAGTTCAATACGGCACCGGTATCCAAAAGTGAAATACCGCGATATTACCGGAAAATACCGATACCGCACAATACCGCAAATACCGCAATAATACCGCATAATACCAGTACCGATATAATACCGATACCGCAATAATACCGTAGATATTGACATTTTGCCGATATTTTATATATTTTTATTTGTAATATTTCTTATATTTGAATAAATTTGAATTTTAGATACAACCTTTATAATTTGTATAATTGTATATATAATTTTATAAGTCAAATTCGATACATTGAAAACTAATGAACTATTGATTATAAAATTAAAATTTGTAAAACTAATGAACTATTGAATTTTAGATACAACCTTAACCAATTTGTAAAACTAATGATTCTCGATTACGCTTAATGCTAATGTCTGTAAGATTAAAAATTATAAATAATTTGGTAAATATCTTAAGAATAAACACTTTATTAATTTATAGCAAAACATTTATATATGAATAAACATGATAATTGTATCTAATTAAGTGTTCTCAAAGATTTGGCATAACTACGTTAATCTCGATTCTCGACATATTGAGAATTAATGAACTATGTATGACTCTATAAAATTCAAAATAATTTACGGTCACGCTTAATGCTAATATTTGTAAAAATTATAAATTATTTAGTATAATTTGGTAAATATTTTAATAATAAACTCTTTATTTCTAACAAAACATATATGAACAACACATGATACATAATTGTATCTAAATAAGTGTTCTCAAAGATTTGGCATAACTACGTTAATCCCGATTCTCGACACATTGAGAATTAATGAACTATGACTCTATGAAATTCGAAATGATTTACGTTCACGCTTAATGCCAATATTTATAAATTTAAAAATTATAAATGATTTAGTATAATTTGGTAAATATCTTAAGAATATATTCTCTATTTCTAAGTTCTAACAAAGTATACATGAACAAATATGATAATTGTTTCTAAATAAGTGTTCTCAAATATTGGGCATAACTACGCTAATCTCGATTCTTGAATCTTGACACATTGAGAATTAATGAACTATGACTATGACTTTATGAAATTCGAAATGATTTACGGTCACGACTCACGCTTAATGGTTAATTATTCAAATATTTTCTTAGACATGTATTGGTTTCTCGAGCTAATTGTTCCATTTTGTTTTGTTATTTTGTGTTTGGACTTTGGACAAGCGCCTTCGTGTTTATCTATTTTTGTTGGATTATAAAAATTCGGAATTTTTTATCAATACCGCGGTATTACCGCGGTATTATCGATACCGCGGTATTACCGCGGCGTCGGCACGGCATCGGTATCGCTCTTCGTCGATACCGAAATTGCGGTATACCGGTATGCGGTATACCGGTACTTGCGGTATCGGTATCGGTATCGGTATCGAAAATGCGATACCGATCAATATCAATATCAATATCAATATCGGCGAAAAATATCAATATCCCGTACCGGTCCACCCCTAACGAAGACTTCGAACCCTAGAAGATGAAGGAGACTCAGACGCCTATCTCAAACAAAGAGATATACATTAGAGAATCATTGTTATAGTGGAACTCTAGGTGTTTATGTATAAATAGGCTAGGTTAGGGTTAGAAAAAGGTCTCCACACTTTTCATACTTTGTACGCCATATCTCAATAAAGCTTGAATCCTCCCTTTGCTCGTGGACGTAGATCTATTACAACAGATCGAACCACGTAAATTTCCTAGTGTGCTCCATTTTTTCCGTTTATTCTGCCTGAGTATTCTTTGCAACGAAGATCGAACCACGTAAATTCCCTTGTGAGCTTCATTCTTTCCGTTTATTCTGCCTGCGTATTCTTTGCAACGAATCTAGAATCGATCAGGAAATATTCAGTTTCGTTATCTTGTGATTCTTAAAAATTTTATGTTATGAAAATTCTGCAAGAAATTCACGCACGTGACGCACCCTAGCTAACTATTTCCAGAAAGTTTGAGTGATAATCCATTATACTTTTCTGGATTTGAACGTGAATTAAATAGGATTGATAGTGAAACCGGTAAAAGCAATTTCACACGTGAAATGATAATGTATTTGAAGGGGGAAAAGTTTTAGACTAGAAGAAACGAATAATTCAAAGGTATTCAGAGTACAAATCAAGAATAATGTCAATATATATATATTCAGAGTTTTTAACGAATTTATTTTGCTAATTTTTTCTTTTATTTAATATATAATATATGCATATTATCCTTTTGTCATATTGATGGGGTATAAATGTAGTATCTTATTTATTTATTTATTAGTTTATTTGATATTTTAACTCTTAGGATCTTTATTTAATTTAGATAGAGAGACAGGGGTAGAATCTACAATTACAGATGAACCAGTATGTTTGGTCGATGCGGGTACTAGCAACCAGTACTAACACAATAGACACGTTAGAGCTCTAAGGGAACACCAGTGGGAGTGTCAGCCGTAGGGCCTCCGACGCTCAAGTTAGTAGGGTGAATAAGGAAATTGAATATAAAAATAATAGACAATAATAGTAAACCGGAAATTATGGCGGTCGCGGACGACTAAGAGCGTTCGGTAGGCTAAGGTGGTGACATGAATTAACGTGTGAGGAAGCTTGTTCGGCTTACTCCGATTGACGGCAGAGTGCACGAAAGAAGTTGAGAGCATAGTGGAGTGTGTGAGCGTGGAAGTGATTCCCCCTAGCTCGACCTAGTCGGTTGGTATATATACGACGACCACCCCTTAGGGTTTCGCTCATGGGCCTTATCAGTTCATGTCCACCTCCCTCGATCCGTTGGGACATCCACGACCGAGTTAACGTACTTTGACTCGGCCCTTGATTTAAATTATAAGTCCAACATGTTGACTGTGTTGACCGTTGTGGCTGATGTGGCCGAATAGGTTTTAGGGCTAAGTAATTAAATTGGGCCTAAAGGCCTCCTTTATTGGTCTGTTTAGACCGTTAAACCTAATCTGTTAAGACCGTTGGACCAGTTAATTTTAGGCTTACGAATTTTAGTACTCCTACTATAATACTTACAAAATATATATATATATATATATATATATATATATATATATATATATTTTTTTTTTTGCCAGAAATAAGAACTCATCTAAACTACGATCACTTTACGATCCAAGGTTTAAATTAACTTGTGCACTATAAGTGTAATATAATATATTACAATGACCGATGTATTATACTAATACTACAAAAAATACATTGTAATGTACGATATATTATAATTTTACATAAAATGTACTTAAATTATATTAGTATTATACTCCCTCTGTCTCGGCCGACTTGGCTTTTCCTATTTGGGGTGTCCCGGCCGACTTGACCACTTTTCTTTTTGGGCCCAACATGACTCACTTATTAGTTACTATAAGTGAATTTAGCTCACACTTAAAAACACTTCTAGTTCTCCTTTATTGAGAACTACTAATTCAAGATAATTAGATTCTTAATTCACACTCCTTAAAAATAGAGCTCAAACGAATGTGACAAAGTCGGCCAGACGGAGGGAGTAGTTGTGTAACCGGTGCACAACTATTTTATTAATTTGTATCTGAAATTTTCAAAATTTCCAGAATTTAAACCAAATACATATCCAATTGTTTAAGAAAGTCGGCTTCAATGGCCAACAACTACATGAAGTTAATAGTTGGTTAATGGTTGATACCAACCCAAGAAAATCATAACAAATGTTATGCATCATCTTCCTTTTTCTCATTCAATTAATTAATGGCCGTGCCCTTGTCATTTTTGGTAAGACTTAATTCTAAATACATTATTTCTTAGTTAAATTGATCAACTAAGTATGAAATTAGGAGACATGAGGGAGAATATAAACAAAAAGTGGAGTTGAGTGGGTCATGCATGAATGTGTTTCTCTCTCTATATAATTAGAGAATGGAAGATATATAGTTATATAGTTGGCCATGAAAATGACAAAGGTGACGGAATGAAAGTAGAATACGCAATTCCCATAGAATTTGTTTTTATACCTAAAATATAGAGGAGAAAGGGAGATGTTGATTTTTTATTCATTGAAATGTTGAAAAAAAAAGTGGTGATTGAAAAAGGGAATTGGTGGTGTGATATGTTTCAAGCCATTAATTGGCGGTAGTTTAGGCGTGAAATCACTCAAAAACTTGAGAGAAATTATGACGTGGTTAAAGGATAGAAGAAATAGAGTAGAATATATCAGTGCTCTAAAAATTGATAGGTGCCGGTCGGTCGGGCGGTGGAGGGGTGACTAGCATTTAGGCGGCTAGGCGGGAGTCTAGACGGATTAGAACTACAATGCTTATTTTTACTATTTTTACAATATTATTGCCAAATTTATAATAAATACACATAGTATGATAGGTTAATTTCATAATTATAAATAAACAAATCATGGATAGAGTAGCATAGTTCATCTAAACGCCGATTTATTAATACATATAGACTATTGATTAAACTTCAAGATCGACTCGTTGGGGTATTGCTGCTTAAAACCTAGACGAATTATATATTAGTCGGACGACGAGGTACTGACTAGCGTCTAGACGCCGTCTAGACGGACCTAGACAACGACGATTAGGACACTGATAGATATATTACAATATGACAAAAAATTTGATGGGAATTGTCAAATAAGTTTAGGTGAGCAGACTTGTGCTGATTTTTCTTTTAAACTTTAAAATTTGATCTTGCGACTTTTTGTTGCAGAGGTTTCGGACATCAACCTCTCTATCAGAGACGGAGTCAAGGGCCGGTCTAGACTAAGCGGTTGTCTGGGCAATTTTATTTTATTTAAACTGTATACACATTTTATTTTGTTTTTTTAAAAATATTTTTTTAATATCAGGTCGTTTTAATAATATACCTAATTTCGCCCTGCTAGTTCTAAATTTCTGGTTCCGTCCCTGCTTCCTATTGATTTAGATCACCGATTACATGTTTCGTCTTTTATTATACTAATGAAAGATCGATACATATTTAAAACATTTTCAAATCTCACGTTTTTGTTTTGATAAGTTATTACTAAACATTTGTTTGAAAGGCTTTTTAGCGTATTACGATTTCCAATCGATACAATAGAAGATATAATACATAAATGTAATAAAATATCTAAATTAACTTACTATCATTAGGCTAACGCACGCTTACTAATGAATTTAGCTTTAATTGTCAAAAGTACACAATTCGTTGCCCTAATTTGCATTTTCATACAACTTTTAAAACATTGCAATTTCTAATGTTGGTTCTAAATTATGTCCAGCAAATGCCACAAAAGGATGTCATTTATCCAATGGAATGACGTAATTATTTCTGTAAAAATTGATACTTATCTAAAAAAAGATTGAAAGTGGTCATGTATACTAAGTTTTATGGTAACTCTTAAAATTTTCATGGAAATAGAGAATTCGAGGCGACCCTTGAATTACTTTTGAAAAATAATCCTTTATTTTAAAATGAACTAAAAAGTCGACATGTCAACAATTGGTGGGTAGATGGAGTAGGGATGTCAAACGGGCTAACATAGCGGATTCGGGTTAGCCCTATTCGGTTGCGGGCTATTCGGTCTGGGTTAATCGGACTTTTTTTTTTCTCTTTCGAGCTAATATTGTTTGACCCTAACCCTGACCCTTTCGGTTTCGGACTAGCCCACCGAACCATTAAGTTTATGAAAAATAAAATAAATATCGTATAACCATTAAAATAATTACTATCATTTTAACATATATTTGTATAAACAAAATAAATATATTAAATATTGTGCATTTAGCAATCATATTTTTAAAATATTAATCTTTATTATAATTTTCACTAAGTGTTAAAGAAAAGTGTGTAAAATTTAAAATGATGGTTACATTTCATTACAAGAAATTTAAAATACCCAATAATAATTAAAAAGACAACATAATTATTAAATTTATAAGTAGAGTAATGAAATATCACATGAATTCATAAATCATTTTAAACCCACCGGACCAACTCATATGCTTTCGGGCCAACCCTATTGGGCTCGTGCTTTTCGGATTCGGCCTTATTCGACTCTTTACTTTCGGCTATCATTTTTTGACCCTAACCCACTATTTTTTCAGGCTATTCGGATTTGCCCGTCGGGAGGCTTTTTTGACATCCCTTGGATTATTACGTTACCAAATCTCTTTACTAATTTAATGACTCCTGTCTTAAAGGAAATTAATGTTAGACTGAAAAAATCCACTGCCTGATTCGATCGATTGTTGAAATTTTGTTACTCTCTTTTAACAGTACAGAAGGAAAGAAAAAAATAAAATAAAAATAAAAGGCATATTGGAAAAATCTAATATAAATAAAATTCGTTGGGGATTACAAATGTATAGATCAAACTAGACATAATTAAGGCTGTAGAATGGTTTAATAGAACTGTGAAGACTAATAAATCATCATTTTCTTCTGTACAACATTAAAATACAATGCAAATGATTCAAAATATCAAGATTGCTAGGCCAACATTCAATACGTACTTTCTCAATAACCTCTTTAATCTTATTCAATTGTAATTCATTTCTCCACAGATTCATACATGACTGCGTATGCAAATAAGCAACGTTAAAGTGGCAATATAGTACTCCCTCTGTCCCATCGAACTAGACGCGTTTCTATATTTTATACCCAATATATATTCAAGAAACGCCTTTAGTTTAGCGGGACGAAGAGAGTATTAAATATCTAACAAATGAAATGTATCAACTAACAAACGAGTAAAATTTTATCTCTACTTAATTTGGGATGCAAAAATCACCAAGATTATCTAAGTAAGGGCTAAGAAATCTTTCATAAGAGTAAGCCAATCATCAATTAGCTTCCTACTTTGAAGTATTCTTGCAATTCTCAAATGGCGGCTCATACCTGTATTCCATGCTGTGTCCAAGATATATCGGATATTCGACAATGCTCGAAAGATCAAACTTCCCGGTCTCAACTAAACCCTCAGCTATCCTTCAACTTCTTGGTTGATAAAGCAAACACTCGAGGTACCTTCCCAAATAAACATAGTTGATATGTCGATCTCTGAAAACCCCACAACGCGGAAAGCTTGCAACTTGAACTCCCATGCTTTATTGGTCATTGAAGCAATATCTGGATTAACTTACATAAGTGAAAGTCACGAAATGCAGGCCTCGAATTCTCACAGCTAGTAACTTGGTCAAATGTCAGGACATTTATTGAATGGGGCTTCTTTTTGGATGACATAGCCCAGGTTGTCTCAAGTAATCAGTCGATTCTGAAGGTCACCGCCAAGACTCGATTGTTCCCTCATTGCCTTGGCTTCAACGACTTGTTCGAAAAAGATCATGAACCCCTAGCCAGAGTTTTGAAGAGATGTTTAATTGGGTTTGCGACTGCAGATTTTGGAGAAATCCATGAGGCCCAATATCTAATTCTTGATTAGCTTCGGCGTACCCATAGGCCACGGCCGATTTACACAGACCCCTCTTGAGTAACCCAAGATTTCTTCTACTGAAGCCAGGGTCATGAGTAAATCTCTAGAAAATGCTAAAGAAACAGGATCCAAAATGTTTGAGGCGCTGTAGAAGAAGCTGCGAGCTTTCAGAAATATGGCGTTTTGAACAGGGAGGTTTGGACAATATTTGGGAAGCAGCTGCAGGTGGTCCCAACGTTACTGGAGATGATAGAGAAGATGAAAGAACTCCTTGTCTCGACTGGGAAGTTCGGTATCTCAAACATAGTTGATCACCCTTGTATGGTGGGATGCAGCATCGAGAGGAGGATGAAGCCGAGGCTGCAAATTATGGGAATTCTTGAGAGAAAGAATCTCATGAAGAAATGGCCTTCTCTTGAAACAATCGTCATAGTGTCGGATGATAAGTTCTTGGATCGATTCGTTTGGCCTTATTCCATGAAAGTTGAGAATGTGTTTGAGTCATGAGTTACCTAAAAGGAAAAAGAAGAGAAGAGAGAAATGAGATTTCGCAGAGTTAGAACCGAAATAATCTGCTTTCTTCAAGAAAATTTGCACATCTGAATATCTGATTGCACTTCATAGTAATCTCGTGTCCTCTTTTATATTGTGTTTATGCAATTTTGGTGAAAATGGAGAAATCAACGATAAATTACGTTGAGCAGAACCGTATCGTGAATGAAAAAATAAAGATGTGTGTTGATGATGATGATCAAAGAACCATAAGTAGTCATAGAACAAGTATCAAAAGAAAATTGTATCACCGAACATTAATGCTGAGTCACAAATTAAATTTTGAATCCAAGAAATAAAGGATCCAAACAAACGTATATAATGAGAAGAATACCTGCAAACAATAACTCAATGATTTTCAGCTAATCAGTAGAAAGAAAAGACTAACTAATTCTTCATTGATCCATCTTTACAAACGCTTCATGATTTTCGGCAGTCGGTACCTTCTCGCTTGCTTCTTCATTGGTTGGCTTGTCGATGGCAACCTTCTCATCGACGTTCTCTTCTTCGATTTCCTGTTGCTGGATGGATGGAGAGATGGGTTTCGAGGGAGCGACTTAAAAGCCCTCAATGTAAGATGTTGTGGTTTGTAAGTGAGAGCGCATGGAGCTCCTGAATGATTCGTTGAACAGCGACCTCCGGATCAACACCGACTGGGATGGTCTCGCTGGGCTGAACAATTGTTGTTCTTCTTCTTCCTCCGCCGACGTCGAACCGCTTGAAGTGAGCTTTGGTGGTGGGGACTTGGCAGTTTTGCGTTTCTGCTTCGTCGGTCGGTTGGGAGTGGCAGTGGGGCCAGCAACGGCGGGTGCACGAACGGCGGGAACAATGTCAACGTTGATCAGGTTCCCATCAACAAACGTTTGTCCGTGCGTCAAGTCGCTGAAGATCGACTTCTTCTTGTAGGCCTCGCTGTCCGGCCACACAACATTTGGAAAGAGCTGTTGCAGAGCGTATGTATGCAGCTTCGATTTGATTTCGATGCGAGTCGGATCACCTTCTATCCTCAGAAATTATTTTCCGATCTGTTGCAATTGTTTAACGAACCAACCCTCCCAGTTGTAATACTGTTTGTTCTCATTAGCATCAATCATGGCAGAAAGCGCTCTGATCTTTGCCTCCGTGAGACCAGTATGCGTGCCAACACGACTGGCCATCGTTTTGGTGTAAATCTCTGCGAACAAGTTGAACGGAGGGGCTAGATGTTGTCGGAGCGGGTTTAGACCAGTTACCCACTCCACGGTGGTATATGCCGTGAATTTAGCAAACTTAGCAGTAGTGGTTGATCCGGCAGTTTTGGGATCGGGACCTTCACTCGGAAGATTGAAGACCCAGCTGGCAACAACAAAGAGATCGATCTCCACCGATTCTCCCGTAAGAGGATTAATGATGGAGGTGGTGGTGCTGTCTTCTCCCAGATTGAGGAAGAACTGTCCAATGGCAGTGGGATGAACATGGGCCGGTTGAAGCGTCATGAACTCGAGTAGGCCGGCGGCGTCGAGAGTTCGTCAGACGTAACCATCGGGGTTGATGGTTCTGATGTCAAGGTGAGGCTCGATGAACAGGTTGTTCGTGTCTACTCTATCATGATGGTTTAGATGGTCTTCTTTCCCATTTTGATGATGTATATGTGAGAGAATGAGGATTTTAATGGAGTTTTGTTGAGATTTTTGCAGAGAGATCGTGAGGAAGACAACGATGTTCTTAGCAAAATAAGGGTAACTTTGGTGTGATGAAATCTGATAATCCAATAGTTACCTTATTTTTAGGAGAGAGTGTTCCTACGTGGCAAACAAGGAGGGGCCGACGTCACTAGGAGAAAAACGCTCATAGATAACTCAAATTTTGAGTTATCTATGCACCAGAAAAAAGCGTTATTAAACTCAGTGTAATCTATTGTCACGCTCATACATTACTGTTTTTTAGCGTAATCTATGTGACTCATTAATAACACTTTGCACTGTCATAGATAACAGTAGATAATCGTAATATATAGTGATGATACATTACAGTTGGCTACCGTTTTCTATAATGTTCTATAAGTAATAATTTGTCTTCATAGATTACTGTTTTAATGGTTTTTATTACGGTTTCTCATTGTAATCTTTTTATTTTCTTACATTACGGTTTTTAACCGTTATTAAATAATTCTATAATGTTACTTCTTACAATTGAATACATTACAGTTTGTAACCATTATGAAAAACATATATGCATACAATGAAATACCAAAAACTAAGTTTAGCTTTTCATTCACGAAAAACACAAAATGGTATCATATAAACATAATTGTTCATCATCCAAACAAATCTACTACAAAATCCCAAAATCACATGACCAAATCTCATAGTTCTTGTTCCGATTTCACCAAAACACAAAAGTAAAGTTGTCTTCCTTGCCGACTTATTGCTTGACAAGTGAAGTTGTTTCAAGCTTACCAAAGCACCAATTGCCGAAGGAAATGCTGTCAAACTGTCAAATGGTTCACGTTTAATATCTCCCTCCTTCACGGTTACAGCAAAAAGCTTCCCTTCCCTGTGATATACATAGCAAAATTTACTTATCAAATTCCACATAAGTCACTAAATTTCAACTTAACTAGAATTCAAAAAACACAAATTTATGCATTCCATTTCTTTGTATAAGGAGATATCCCAACATTGTCTGTACCAACCGAAAACTCTAAAGTGAAATTACATGAAAAAAATAGTAAGAGAAAGTAAATGAGTTATGCGTCATGAGACTAATAGGAGTCGTGATCAATATCCATACTTCTAAAATTATGTACACGTTCGAAAACTTTCCTTGATTTCAATCCTTCAGCCATAGGCAACTTCATCAAGCTACCGCTCTCATTCCTCTACCTTCTCCAACTTCATCTACCTCATCTTCCTCATTGTTAACTTCATTTTACTGCAACTGGAATAAATAACAAGCATTAACTGGAAAAAATACTGAATATAAAAACAAATACTAGTGGCTTAATACAAGAATAATCAAAAAATATATCAAAAAAATATATATCTACCTAAACACGAAGGATAACCCTTAAATGGATTACATGAAACAACATGAAACAGGATCAAGATAAGCAAATAGTCAATATGTCACCTAATAACACAAAAGGACAAAAACAAAATTAGTCTTTCACCTGTATCTTGGGTTAAGACTGATCAGGGTGTAACCAAATACCATAAAAAGTAAAGGAGTCAGCTGTTAAATTCGTTCAGCCCTTCACATATTATGAAAAAGATTGATTGGTGATTTTAAATTTGGTCAGTCCTCCCTCACTTGTAATAAAATAGTGTGACAAACAAAAAATGATACTCATAATTATAGTGACATTCTTCTGTTCCTTATTGAATTCTGTTCATTTCAACTATCACATAAAAATAAAGATCCATAGAGCTTTGATATAATCTCAAAGATATAGAAGAAAACTACCCAAAACAAAGTGATACGACAAAGCATGACAAAAACTAACATATAAGACAATGCAGATCTTATTGAAGTAGATTACTCACTTTTCCGTGACCTCTTACATTTGTAAAACCACGAAATAACTCCCTTTTGTAATGGCAATCACCACTGAGATGACCAGCTCGAATCTGCTTCCGTAAACAGTAGAATCGCAGCCTTATATGATCATGAAATAACCTTTGTTTTTTAAAGATTATTATCAATGAAGAGAAGGAATAACGATAAAGAAAAAAAGGAGAGCAATTCTCGGCAGAGCCTAACCTTACTACAGGCATGATGAGCACAGTTATCCCAATTCAAATTTCCAGCTCGACAATCGTCATATGCATGAATGAGCTCCTGAATCACCACTTGAGAGAGGACAGCCAACAAGATCACTACCTGCAGATGCAATTTTGATCTTTGAACATGCATTTATTCAATTCAATACTATGATTCAAATAAAACATATAGTACATTCGAATAAACTGTAGCATTAATCAAGAAACCCACAAAAGGAATGTGATGATGGCAAGAAGCAGCAAGTGTCAGACGAAGGAATAATTACTTGGGACCATTGATGTTATTTTCTTCATCAATAAGCTTAACTGCGAACTCCTTTCAAGCAAAAGGATGTTCACCAGCTGTATACAGACTCTTTCTTCCATCATAGGCAGGCAATTTCATGCCCAATTCGGATTCTCTGTACGCTTTCACGAGCTCCGCCATTATAGCTCGATTCATGACTATAGAAGTCACCTCAGGGGTAATAGTTACCTGAAAATAGCAACATCACAACCATTGAACTTTCATGATTTCAATTCTGATTTACCCCCCACACTTTCATGATTTCATCATGTATTTGCCATATACAAAGAACACCATATACAAAGACGCAAAAACTGCAAGAGCCTACATTAATCATATCAACAAAGAAGAAAATGAAGGGATAAGAAAATTCATTACAAACAATCAAGCTCCTTGAATAGTACTACTCGTAAGTTACTAGGCAAATTATACACAAAACTTCAGTCCCTCGTTACAATAGTATGATGCAGCACTACATGGAATTCCAGCAATTATCATCAGATTCAACACACAATACGAATTCAATTAAGCTATAATATCGGAATATAACAGTACCACGAATCTCGACTTCTTATCTCGTATAAATAGGGGGAAAATCAGCAGAATTCAGAAGCAATCGCACTTTTACACAATCATCAACATAAATCCATTAGTGTCAGGAAACATAGAAAAATCGAGTTAAATTGCGAGGGAAAATCGAACGCCAAACCGAAAAAGTACAAGACAAGACGAGAAGGAGAGAATAACTTAACTGCGACAGTAGATAAAAGGAGATAATATGGCGAAGAATGAGTACCCGAGGCTGCGGAGGCGGTGTGGGAGAGGGAGAGGGAGAGGTGGAGGCTTCAGTGGGTGGCCGCCGTGGGAAAAGGAGTGAGGCTCTAACTCGAACTCGACCTCATACACCGGCCCCTTCGACCCCTCCTCCTTCCCCTGTTTCTCGATAGAAATAGAGAGAGATAGAAATAGAGGGAGATAGAGAGAGAGTAGGGGAGAGTAATATCACCGTATTTCGGAGCTAGGGGACGAATTCAGCGCCGGCGAGCTCCCTCACGACGAGGTTGGGACGGAACCCTAAATCCCAGAGTAAAGTTAGAAATTGAGCGTTAGAAATTGAGGAAGAGAGAGAGAGGGAAGGATAGTACCGTGGGCACGAAATCACCAACGACGGCGAGTTCCTCACGACGGCGATTTGCAGAGAGTAACCGGCCCGCAGCAGTTCTCTCGCGATTTAGTTCCCAAAATTTTCTAAGTGTCGCGCGCGAGAGAGAGGAGGATAGTCCTTCTTTTATGAAAATGTATTATTATTATTATTATTATTATTATTATTATTATTATTATTATTATTATTATTATTATTATTTAATAGAATAGATAACACTTATTTAATTACGGTTTTTTCTTATCGTAATTAAATATAAAAGCGTTACTTCATACATTACGTTTCTTTCAAATTCGTTAAGAAAAATAATAAAATATATTACAGTTTATAAGTGACCGTTATCTTTGGTAAAAACAACACGCACATAAATTACGGTTTCATAAAAAAGCGCTCATACATTATGATTTTTAGTAAAAACCGTAATGTATGAACCGTTACATTAGATAAAATTTCTTGTAGTGCGTGGCTAACGTGTCACAGTAAAAGGTGATTCACCGTGGTAACTTGTGACACGCGTCGCTTGGGCACAATGTCCATGTCTCGTTATGAAAAGATGCGGCTGAGATCTTTAGACTATTTAACTTCAATGGTCAAGATTTGTTGAATTTTGCCGCTTAGTTTGGAAAGTGGGCAAAACGCGCCTTGGTTCCTATGACCTAACCCTGCAACATTAAATGCAAAGTGGAATAGTACCATAGGTACTCGAGTACACACGGCTTGTACGATATCTTGCTTGAAAGATCAACCGCTTTATCATAACAAGAGTGTCCTCGCTTGCGATTTCAGCGCCCGCTTTGACCATTTCTCATGCTATAGAAAAATACTAGAACATAATAATCTTCTTAAGACATGCAATTCGTTAAAGCATTTTAAAATGTTATAGACTTACATACTTGGAGAGTAAATAAGGATGTTTATCTCTTAAGTAAGTTGTGTCAGTTTACGTTAGTATATTCCACTTATCATGCAAAGGTTTTTAGCACGCTTTGCGATGAATCGTGTAATGGAATTTAAAGACACGAAAGAAAGATTTACCGGTCAGTCTAACATCGTAGTACCTAGACTGATACCCCATTGTAGACTTTAAGCTTTAACGCCATGACCTTCATCTCTTCCATCTTCCTCCTTGCTTGGAGAGTCCTTCTTCAAAAGAATGAGGAGGAGAGGAATGAATGAACATTTGAACGACTCAACCCATAGAGGAGTTTCTACAAATGCTATTCACGATGAATGGGAGATGAGGTTGATAGGGTGTATTTTTAACATATTATCTAAGTGTTTAATAATCGTTTTCTTGTCTAATTTTGATAGTTTAGCTCATGTTTTGTATTGTTTACGTTATTTCGAGCTAGATTACGCTTTTGGGTTGTTTTGAATGTTTTTAGGGCTTTTTAGTCGAGAAAACCCAAGATGAGATGAGAGACGACGAAACCAAGGAAGATAAGGAATCAACAATCCCGAGTTCTGACTTTTCAAGATTTTATTACATAGTTATTTTGGAAGTAATGAATACATAATATCAAAGATGAGTTTGATAGGAGCACGTAGGCGAAAACAGAGGTCGATTCAGAGTTCGGACGAGGAAGATATGGCAAAAACAAGAAACATGTGCAGAACCTCTCGACCCTCTCGACCGAGAGCTAGGTCGAGAGGGGGTCGAGAGGATCTCTCGGGAATCCTGAAATTTCATATTTTTTTATTCTTAAAACCTATTTCTTGTACACTTAGGTAACTATTACGAATCTCTACCTTATAAATATCCCAAAACTCATCATTGTACCCAAGATTTGATAGTTTAGAGTTCTTTCTTTACACTTTTATATTTTAGATCTAGATTTTAGATTAGTTTTTACATTTATGTATGAAGACCATTGGAGATTGAAGATTTATTCAAGATTCAAGAGTTTTCCTATCCCTTCTCTTTACTTTATGCTTTTAATTATGTTTAATCTTCCTTCTACCTTTCTTTTAATTATGTCTAGCTAATTTTTCTAGATTAATTGATTCTAGGGTTTGTATGTTTAATTGAATCTACATGAATACTTTTTAGATTTGTTTTAGCCTTCCAATCTAGATGTATATTTCATGGTGCTTGTTCTCATGCATGATTACTTGATCACTAATTATGTATGCTTAGTTATGTTTTTATGCCTTGACCGGATATTTGCATAATAGATCTCATGAATACATACTATGTTTGATTTATCTGTCATGACCAAAGTAGATCATCATAGGTCTTGCATATTGTTGATATAGGTGTCGTGACTGAACCTTGTTGATTATATCTATCGATACTTGTCTTTGTTGCGCTTGATTTAATTCCTATGAGACCGGGAGGAGATTAGGGTTTTATTAAGTGGCTGTCAAGATTGCCTTGACCAGAGTCTTTGATTACTTTCGTGTATCACACTAGGTTGGATTAAAAAGGTTAGATATATTTATTGGTTATTTATGTATGTTTGATTAGATTTACTACTCTAGGATCAATGCTTTCTCTTATTTATTAGTTTCTATATTTTTGTTTATTATTTAATTTAGTATTTATGTTATTTTATTTGATTTAATTTCAGTTTTAGCTAGATAACCACTATTCTAAAGTTTTGCTTGCCTAGATTGTTGAGAAGCTCTAGTAGAGGTAACTCCTATACGTTCGGATATCGGTCCCTGAGGATACGACTCTTGCTTCCCTATACTATACTATTTTAGGGTGGTAAAATAGCAGCGATCAGAGGGACATGCTCTTTTGACAAATCGTGGGAAAAGAGACACGATGACAATGTGAATGCTCTGTCAAGTCAATCACAGTTTTTATGTAGAGGGACATGTCATCAGTCCTACAACCCTTTCAAAGAGAAGGGTACTTGTAAGTGTTTATACCCACTAGCAGGAATCCTAAACTAGGTAGCACCATCCATGCTCACTTTGGAAGTTGATTCTTTCTAAAAGAATCAATGGTTCCCTCTTCACGAATGCACTTAACAATTTTCCATGTATACCCAGATGGATTATTGTCAATTAGTAGAGAACCTCTTCCAATACTCCACCTAGATCCACCTTATAGCTCCTTGGCTTTCAAAGCGAGTCATAGATTGTAGCGACTAGCTTTAAAAATTGGTTAAAATTCAAAGCGTGGTTCCCCCTCGCTTTGAGCGTCCATGCCTAGTTATCTTCACCTAGATCTAATAATCCTAGTTCCATACATAGATGATTGAAGCGAGTTTCAGCTAGAGGTTTGGTGAGGATTCAGCTCTTTGAAGGTCAGTGTGAATCTTCTCAAGCTTGACATCCTTCTTCTCAACATGGTCTCGAATAAAGTGATGTCATATCTCGACATGTTTACATCGAGTATGGAGAACTGGATTTTGCGAGATGCATGTGGCGCTATTGTTGTCACAAAAGATTGAAATTTCGTTGGCTATGACCTTATAGTCCTTGAGTTGTTGTTTTAGCCAAAGAATTTGAGAACAACAACTTCCAGCGGCCATATACCAGTCGGTGGTGGATGTTGCGACGCTTGTCTGCTTCGTAGAAAACCATGATATGAGTTTACTTCCTAGGAATTGACACGTTCCAGAAGTAGAGTTTCTATCAATTATGCATCCTCCATAGTCAATGTCTGAATATCCAGTGAGCTCTATGTTGTCTTCAGATGGATACTAAAGACCCATGTTGATGGTTCCTTTGAGATAGGGAACGATTCACTTTGCTGCTTCGTAGTGGCTTTGCTTTGGAAGCGAGTGCAGACACGTGCTACGAATGCAATGTCTGGCCGACTCGCTGTGAGGTATAGAAGCGAACCGATCAAGGCGCGATAGTCTGTAGCGTCAACCGATTTCCCTTCTAAGTCTGGCTCCATTTTCCAGTTTGTGTTCATTGAGATCTTCACAATCTTAGCAGATTGAACACCAAACTTGGATAGCATATGTCGAGTATACTTTGCTAGGTTGATGAAGATGATGTAGTCTAGCTGCTTCACTTGAAGTCCAAAAAAGCAACTCATCAATCCAATCATGGACATTTCATACTTCGTCTTCATGAGCTCTCTAAACTTCTCGTTGATCGACTGATTTTGAGATCCAAATATAATATCATCCACATAGATTTGAACCCATAGCATGTCCTCACCACCATTAATTGTGAAGAGGGTTCTATCTATTTTCCCTTTTCGAAATCCAGTATCGAAAAAGAATAGTGAAAGCGTATCATACCACGCTCTAGAGCTTGCTTCATCCCGTAAAGCATCTTTTTCGAACGATAGACTTTGTTGCCTTGCTCGAACCCTGGTGCTTGTTCAACATAGACTTCTTCTTTGAGATCACCATTGAGGAAAGCACACTTCATGTCCATTTGATAGACTTTGAACTTCTTCTCTACAGGGTACGCTAGAATAGTCCGATTGCTTCGAGTCGTGCCACTAGGGTGAATGTTTCATCGAAGTCTTTCCCTTCCTCTTGGCAATATCATTTTCCTACAAGTCTTGTTTTGTTTCTGACGACGTCGTGATCTTCATTAGTCTTGTTCTTGAAGACCCATTTGGTACCAATTACGTGTTGAGTCTTGGGACGATCAACAAGGTACCACACATCGTTCCTAACGAATTGATTCATCTCTTCTTGCATGACAAGGATCCTGTTAGAGTCTTTTAGAGCTTCATCCACCGCTGAAGGTTCGGTGTTTGATAAGAATCAACTAAACATAGCGCTTTCACCCATCAACTTCCTTCTAGTCACCACGCCTTCAGATGGATCTCCCAAGATGAGATTTGGTGTGTGACTGTTTAGCCATGCTCGCTTTGGGCCTACAGCCTCTTCCTCGGATTGGTAGCTTGACTCATTGCTAGAAGCATCTTCACAAGGTTGTTGACTTGGCTCTTCTTCTTGAACATTGGGTGTTGGCACTTCTTCCTCTACTGGAACTTGTGTAGCTTCCTTCTTGCTTGAATTCTTTTCCTCGTTATCCTCCTTAAGTGAGTCGTCAAAGTGTCTGGTATCTTGATACTGGTACTCGCTACAGTGAGATTATTTGCTCGCTGGAACTTCTTGGCTTAGAACCTGTTCCCGTGAAGGCTTCGTAAAAGATCCATCAAATACAACATGGGGTGATTCTTCCACAATTAGAGCTTGACAATTGAAAACTCAATACGCTTTGGTAGATGTAGAATATCCTAAAAATATTCCTTCATCCGCTTTGCCCTCGAACGCTTTCAACTGTGTCTTCCCATTGTTGTGGATGAATACCTGACAACCAAATATATGAAAATAGGAAATGTTAGGGATTCTCCCTGTCCATATTTCATACGGAATTTTGTCGAAGCGTTTGTGGAGTAGCGTCTGATTCTGCGTGTAGCACGTTGTATTTGCAACTTCAGCCCAATACTTCATAGGAAACTTGGAGTTTTCAATCATTGTTCGAACCGCTTCTTTGATGATCTGATTCCTCCTTTCGGCTACGCCATTTTGTTGAGTAGTACGTGTTGAGGATGTTTGATGTGAAATGCCATTTTCCAAGCAATACACTTCGACGGTAGAGCTCAAGAACTCTATTCCTTTGTCCGAGCGAATAGTTGCTAGGGATAGGCTCTTCTCCACAGATAGTCGATTTAGAAGCTGGGGAAGCTTTGAAAGTGTCTCCTTTTTGCTAAAGAGAACTACAAGCCACGTGTAGCGAAAATAGTCATCAACTAAAACAAGAGTGTATTTCTTCTGTTCACGCTGATAGGTGTGACAGTTACAAAAAGGTCCATGTGCAGCAGAATGATACGATCCTTGACGACCGAATTGAATACGCACGCGGAAGGAAGAAAATACAACGAACGAATCTGAAGAACAAGGATGGATATTCCAATATACCTAAAATCTAATCCTATAAATGATATAAGTCAGTCCTACGACAGCCTATACCCCAAATAGTGATCGTCTTAGTCACAAGAGAACGATGATTGACACACAACGAGGGATGATTGACTCGCTGATTCGCCGGATAATGAATTCGTCTTGGAATAATCAAGAAGAATTCGAAAAATTCTCAAGAGAGAATTAAAAATCACAATAATATTAATGATAAGATGATCAATTTTCGTCCACAAAGACCCCTATATATAAGGAGGCAAATAAAACCATCTAAACCTAATCAAACTAGGAAATAACTGAACTAATGTCAAAGGTATGGCCCAACCCATTAACCCACATGATAAAAACCCAAAAACAAGTCTTTTAAGGCCCAAAAACCTGGCCTGAACAAAAACACACGAAAATTAAAATAAAGTCTTCAATCTTCAGCCCGAACACACTTAATAAGACTAATGACTCGCGGGTTGTCCGGTCCGCCTTCTCCAATGGGCTTCTTCATCAATTCTTGAGCCCAAACTTCTTGAACTAAGCCTTGCAGACCTTCCTTGAACTTCTTAGCTCGAGCTCTCGTCACCGGCCCTTCGGGAACACGAACAGGATCTTGAATCAATGAACCTTGGACTCCATCATTCCCCTCCTCTTGAAGAGGATTTGTCCTCAAATCCAAGTCGTCACCTACATCAAAAGGACTCAAATCAGCCTCATTGAAAGTAACACTAACATTATACTCACCGGGTAAGTCCAATTTGTAGGCGTTGTCATTGATGCGCTCCAACACTTGAAAAGGTCCATCGCCTCTAGGCAACAACTTCGAGCGCCTTTGCAATGGAAACCTTTCCTTGCGCATATGCAGCCATACCCAATCTCCGGGCTCAAACACGTCTTGACGACGCCCCTTGTTGGCTTGCTTGGCATACTGCTCAGTTTGTCTCTCAATATTCAATCTTGCCTTCTCATGAATTTGTTTCACAAAATCAGCCTTTCTCTGGCCATCAAGGTTAGTATGCTCATGTTCAGGCAAAGGAGATAAATCTAAAGGCGTTAAAGGATTAAAACCATAGACAATCTCAAAAGGCGAAAACTTAGTAGCAGAATGAACAGAACGATTATATGCAAACTCAACATGTGGCAAACATTCTTCCCAAGACTTAATGTTCTTCTTGATTATAGCCCTAAGCAAGGTAGACAAAGTCCTATTCACTACTTTAGTTTGACCATCAGTTTGTGGATGACAAGTAGTAGAAAACAAAAGTTTAGTACCTAACTTACCCCACAAAGTCTTCCAAAAGTAGCTCAAAAACTTAGCATCCCTATCCGAAACAATAGTCCTAGGTATTCCATGCAATCTAACAACCTCTCGAAAGAACAAATCAGCAACATGAGATGCATTATCAGATTTATGACATGGAATAAAATGTGCCATCTTAGAAAATCTATCCACAACCACAAACACAGAATCACTACCATGCTTACTCCTAGGCAGTCCTAACACAAAGTCCATAGAAATATCAATCCAAGGTGCAGTAGGAATAGGCAATGGCGTATACAAACCATGAGAACTCACTCTAGACTTAGCCTGCTTACAAGTAACACATCTACCACAAATTCGTTCAACATCACGCTTCATATGAGGCCAAAAGAAATGTTCATGCAAAACAGCTAAAGTCTTAGCAATACCGAAATGTCCCATCAAACCCCCACCATGAGATTCAAGCACCAACAATTCACGAAGAGAACACTTAGGAACACATAACCTATTTTTCTTAAACAAATAGTCATCATGCCTAAAGTACTCTTCAAAACCAGATTTCTCACATGCTTGATAAATCTCACCAAAATCAGCATCATCCACATATAAACTCTTCAAGCACTCAAAACCAAGCAACTTAGCATCTAAAGTAGAGATCAAGGCATACCTCCGAGAAAGTGCATCAGCCACTACATTCTCCTTACCTTGCTTGTAGTTGATGACGTAAGGGAACGTCTCAATGAACTCCATCCACCTAGCATGCCTCTTATTCAACTCGTGCTGCCCCTTCAAGTGCTTCAAGTGTCACATCCCGGTTTTTCGTAAATCTAAAATAATATTTGAACCATTAAATAAATAAACCGGGATGCAACTAAGGGTAAAATAAAAAGGGAGATATCATAATTCAATTGATTAATTAGTTTTTAATTAAAATTCGTTTAGTTTAGCCCGAAAATTTGGGCGGCATCTCCCCTATACCAGGATCAAGTCGTAGTAAATACCAAAAGACTATTCATCAGCTAACCAAGTACATAAACCATAACGATGAGGTCGGACCAGACCGCGCCATCATCGGATCCAATTTATTTAACATAAATGTAACTACTGAGGCGGACCAGACCGCTCTACAGTAGGATCCAAAGTATATAAGAAATCATAACAACCGTGGCGGACCAGACCGCACTACAGTTGGATCCAGAATACATATATGAAAGCATAACAACCGTGGCGGACCAGACCGCACTACAGTTGGTTCCAAAATATATAATTACATCAAAGTTACGTTTAAATAGCGGAAGCGAAATAAATAAATGTTTATCAATTGTTATAGTTTTATAAATTCGTTTAAGTTTTCGTTATATGAATTCATATTTTCAAAACGTCAAGTTTTTATAAACTAAATTCTAAGTTTAAGTTTTAAACTTAACAAAAGAATAACGAATAAACTTTAACGAACTTTAAACTTTCTAAGTTAACTAAAACTATAACTTTCATTTCATTTATTATAACGATGGCATCTCGATAGTTTTAGGAATGAAAAGAAAGCTATGATTCAAAGATGAAACTTAAGAAATTGTTTCGTAACCAAATCGAAATTTAAGAAACGAGAAAGTCTAACGGTTTAAGTTTTATTTTCCATCGTCTCTTGATTCCTCCTTCTTCTCTCTCTCTTCTCCGTCACTACGCCTCCGGCTCCCAATCTGCAAAACAAAGAAAGTTCTGCAGGGCTGAGTACAACAAGCACTCAGTGTGATTATGCCGCAAATAAGAATAGCAGGTTATCAGGAATAAGTAGGAAGAATAGAAAGAAATGAATTCGATTTCCGTAAAACCGATTCCTTGACACGGCCGGCCCATTTTCGGAAGTTCATGTTACTCTCATTTCAAAATTTCATTTGCAGGGCGGCATATCAATGCGGGCCCATCTGCTATTTGCAGGGCAACACACGAACACCGTGTGCGACCCATCTGCTAGGTGCAGGGCTACATACGGAGAACGTACGCAACCCATCTGCTATTTGCAGGGCGGCCTACATAAGTTGTAAGCAAACCCATCTGCTGGAGATCAAGATTTGTGGTGATCAACCCACTCCTCTTGTCTCATGTGTACACAACTTCTCGAATTGATGTGTTAGACCAATCAAGAAGCCCGATCGTAAATATAAGAGCCTTAAACATGAAAGTCCGAGACACACAAAGTTTCCTGAACAAGCCTGCACTTGAAGAACATGAGCTAAACAAGCTCAGAGATAATATTAAAGAAATAAAGAATCCCCACCTTTACCAATTACTCGATTTCTCGATTCTTGGGTCCGAATCTTAAGTTAGCTTCTTCAGAGAATATTCCTACAAATATTTTCCTGATGTTAAGGTATGTTCGTGGTTTCATTTTAGAACTTTTCTAACATAAACTTCTTTTAACTTTAATCTTCTCCAAAATTATATAAACAACTTATTAACCTTCAAAATTTATTTTCTTATGTTTTCGTCATTTGCATGGCTTAGACTTCAACACAAAAGTTGTTCCACTTAATATTTATAATATTTTGGTGTAAAAACATTTGACATGCAAAAGGGTTAGGGGTCCTTCGAATCAAAATGAACCTAGTTTCATTTTTAGAAAATTAACGGTGACTCCGATTGTTACCAAATTTTATAGGATGCTAGTTAATATCATTTCGAAACTCTATTAATATTTTCAAAACACCGTGAAAAAGAAGGGTAAACCTACGACAATCAAATTTCAAAAATCCATTCTGATTAGGTGGCTAAACACGAGGCCACGAACAACTTTAATTCAAGGAAGGGGGTGAAAAGAGATGGCCGGCAGCCACCAAAGAATAGGGCAGCCGCGGCAGCCACCAAAGAATAGGGCAGCCGCGGCAGTTTTGGGGGGGAAAGAAGAAAATGATGCATGTCTCTCCCGGGAGTTCGTGGCGACGATCAGCCACTACTCCTAGGATCGAAATCTCCCTACGAGTTCATAGGATCGAACGGCATACCTTTTGGATGATCGGGGGCCAAGATATGCAAGGTGAATGAAACGATGGCGATCGGAGGATGCTTGCGGTTCCTTCGTCTTGAAGGAGGAGAGATGGCGGTGGAGGAGATGAAGAAGACGAAGCTGCTGCTGCTGCCGCTGATGACCGGGAGAGAGTGATGGTGTTGGGGTGGTGGACGAGTGCGAGAGATGAGGAGAGGGGCTGCAACTTTTTAGAGAGAGAGCGAGTGATGGAGGTTGGTGGTGGTGCGAGAGAGATGGAGGGGGCTGCTGCTCTTGCACTCTTAGAGAGGGAGAGCGAGTGGGGGGAAAGGTGGTGATCGAGGGGGAGATGGGGGAGAGGGGCTGATCGGGAGAGAAAGGGAGAGAGGGGGCTGATCGGTGGAGAGGGGTGTAGAGTGAAGGGGGATGTGCGAAGGGGAGAGGGAGAGGGGGCAGTCGGTGGGGGAGATTACTTAGGGGGAAGGAATTAATTGGGGGCTGATGTGCGAGAATGAGGCGGTGATGGCCTCTTTTTATAGGGGCCATCCCGTCTCCGGTTCGACGTCTCGTTCCCCGACGAAAAGATTTCTTTCTGGCAACGGGTTTCGATTCTAGGTTTCGAAGGGTCACGGGATCCAAATAAAATATCGAACTCAACGATATAGGTTAAATATTTTTCGGAATGAGTTTGATAGGTCAAAGAATTTAAAGGAACGAAAAGGAACAAAATGGACAAATGGTGACGCGGGTTTTATTAACCGTTTATCCGAAAAATGACTAACTTCTTTCATAAATCTTTTAATGTCAAAACTAGATTAAAAGTATTAACATTATATTTTTATGATTTTCATTGAGCTATATATAATATTTTAGTTAAAGAATTTTAATTAAAGTAATATTTCTAAAATCCTTACATTATATAACTACTAAAATTTGAAAACATTTATGAAATCTTAAATCACTTCTAATTATTTAATATTAAGGGAAATTTATTTTAATAAGGAAAGCTATTTATTTTCTATTTTCTATTATTTAAAGTTTAGAGAATTTTAATTAAATAAATTTCTAAATCTTTTATATAAGAACTCAAAATAAATCTAATTACCCTTCTAAAGACTTTTATTTAATCTATTATTATTATTCTAAATAAATTTATTTGGGAAAATCTTAATTTACTAAGGAAATTTAATCTATTTAACTATTTTCTTTTATTTGAAAGTCCGGGTTGTTACATCAAGGACTCATAATCGGTGTGAATGATGAATTCCTTGGTCCACAAGTAGTGCTTCCACGTTTTCAAGGCCCTCACCAATGCATACAGCTCCTTATCGTAAGTTGGATAGCTCAACGTTGCTCCGTTTAGCTTCTCGCTGAAGTACGCCACCGGCCGTCCTTCTTGCATCAAAACTGCACCAATTCCAACACCAGAAGCATCACATTCAATCTCAAAGATTTAGAAAAGTTAGGAAGAGATAATACCGGGGCGTGTGTCAATTTGTGCTTCAAAAGTTGAAATGCCTTCTCTTGATCTTCTCCCCAATAAAACTCCACATTCTTCTTGATGATTGCCGTCAATGGTGCTGCAACACTACTGAAATGAGGCACGAATCTCCTATAAAAGCTAGCAAGTCCATGGAAACTTCTAACTTCTCCAATGCTCTTTGGACTCGGCCACTCTTGAATAGCTCGTATTTTCTCGTCGTCAACCTGTACACCTTGTGCACTAACAACAAAACCAAGAAACACAAGCTTGTCCGTACAAAAGATGCACTTCTTTAGGTTAGCAAACAACCTCTCCTTCCTAAGTACATCTAAAACAGATCTCAAATGATCAACATGTTCATCATGACTCTTGCAATACACTAAGATATCATCAAAATAGACAACTACACATCTGCCAATAAAAGCTCGTAAAACATGGTTCATAAGACGCATAAATGTACTAGGTGCATTAGTCAAACCGAAAGGCATAACCAACCACTCATACAATCCAAGTTTAGTCTTAAAAGCAGTTTTCCATTCATCCCCTTCTTTAATCCTAATCTGATGGTACCCACTACGCAAATCAATTTTCGAAAACACACAAGAGCCATGCAATTCATTAAGCATATCATCTAAATGAGGGATAGGATGTCGATACTTTACCGTAATGTTGTTGATGGCTAGGCAATCGCAACACATCCTCATCGTTGAGTCCTTCTTGGGTACGAGTAACACCGGAACTGCACAAGGACTCAAACTCTTCCTCACATGCCCTTTCGCCAACAACTCTCCGATATGCCTCTCCAACTCCTTCGTCTCCTCCGGATTGGTGCGATAGGCTGGCCTATTTGGAAGTGTTGCTCTAGGCACAAAATCAATTTGATGCTCTATCCCCCTAATTGGTGGTAATCCAGCTGGTGTATCCTCGGGAAAGACTTCATCAAATTCCTGCAAAACAGAAGAGATAGGAGGGGGTAGAGAATCGAGATCGTTAGTAGATAAAAAGTTTCCCTTGTACATAAGTACAATCAAGGACCTCTCCTCTTGCACCGCTAACTTCAGATCGCTCGCCTTTGCAAAACACGATTTTTGCACTACTCCCTTCTCCTTATTCTCCACCTTTTGCTCCTCCAACTTCAACTTCCCAGCCTCCTTTTGCAGCAATACTTGATCCTCATACACTTGTTTGGGAGTAAAAGGAACAAGCGAAACCTTCTTCTGCTTGTACTCAAACGAATACTTGTTGGTGAAGACATCATGCGTCACCCTCCGATCGAACTGCCACGGACGTCCCAACAGTATATGACTCGCTTGCATCGACACCACATCACATAATATCTCATCCTCATATTTTCCGATGCGAAACGGAACCTTCACCTGCTTCGTTACTTTGACGACGCCAGTTTTGTTTAGCCACTGCAGTCGGTACGGCTTGGGATGTTGTATCACAGGTAGCCCTAATTTTCAAACCATGGCCACGCTAGCAACGTTGGTGCAGCTCCCTCCGTCGATGATCACACTGCACAACTGATCCTTCACCTGACATCTCGTGTGAAAGATATTTTCTCGCTGCACTAGTTCGTCCACATGATTCTGGATGCCCAATGCTCTTCTGGCCACACAAATGCGTCCTACAGGCGGTTCAATATCCTCTCCTTCGTCCTCAGACTCCTCTAAACCAGACATATCTGGATCAACTTCATCATCAATCACAACTTCTCCATCATCTCTCATGATCATCACTCTCCGATTTGGACAGTCACTCATGATATGTCCGAATCCTTGACACTTGAAGCACTTCCGATCACGATTACGAGCCTCAGGCACTGCTGGCTTGCCTTGGTTGGTAAGTTCATCAAATCTGACCGCACCTTCACAAATGGCTTCCTCTCGTCTTTCGGCGACTCCTCCTTCTTCCATTGGTTCCCTCTCGAAGAAGAACCACTAGCAGCAGGCTGAGATTGCCTCCAATTGGACTGGTTCTGCTTATTGTAGCTATTGTTGCCCCTCCTCTTGAGCTGATTCTCTATCTTTATAGCC
The DNA here is from genome assembly GCA_029379335.1 of Thymus mandschuricus. Taxonomy (NCBI): domain Eukaryota; kingdom Viridiplantae; phylum Streptophyta; class Magnoliopsida; order Lamiales; family Lamiaceae; genus Thymus; species Thymus mandschuricus. Next base: position 6,235,598 of record CM057082.1, on the reverse strand, counting down.
ATGTGCACCATGTCCTCTATCTCGACATAATGTTGCAGCTCCACTCCATTTCGAATCTCCCAATTCAGACCAGCCAAGAATCTTGCCATCGTCGCCTCATTGTCCTCCAAAATATTAGCTCGAATCATGGCTACTTCCATCTCCTTGTAGTATTCATCCACACTCTTAGATCCCTGTCTCAAGCTCTGGAGCTTGTTGTGCAGTTCTCTATAGTAGTTAAATGGTATAAACCGCTTCCTCATGATTCCCTTCATCTCGATCCAAGTTTGGACTGGCTGCTCCCCATTCCTTCTCCTACCCTTCTCCAACTGATCCCACCAAACTAGAGCATAATCGGAGAACTCTATCGCTGCCAACTTCACCTTCTTCAGCTTAGAGTAATTGTGACAGTCGAACATGAGATCGATCTTCCTCTCCCACTTAATATACGCATCTGGATCATTCCTTCCTTGGAAGAAAGGAGTATTCAACTTGATGTTGCCCAGATTGTTGTCTGGTCTGTTCCTTGGTTCGCTCCATTCCTCTTCCTCATTGTATTCAAACTTCTCCTAAAACTGCTCATAGTCGTGATTATTACCACGACCTCTTCCTCTGCCACCACGACCTCGGCCTCTTCCACCACGATAACTATGGGATTATTTGGACTCTACTTCACTGATCCTATCGTACACTCCTACCAGCTTGGATTCCATGATCTTCCCCAATTCTGATTTCAATGCTTCAAACAAAAGCTTTGCCTTGGGATCCAACGTCTCCTGATCTTCTGCCATACCTGCAATTTTATTTTTATTTTTTATTTTTATTTTTTATTTTTTTTTTATCTAAACAAGAAACCGAAAGTTTGTAAAAAAAAAAAACCCTCACCACCTCACGGACACTCGTGTATCTCTCAATACGATTCACACTCAGAACTCGTGTATCTCTCAATAATAATGGATTTTACCCTCTAATAATCTCACCTCTCTTGCCTTTTTCCGCTCAATTCTCTCTTAAGAGGCTCAAATTCTCTCAATCTACCACATAAATCACTATCAACGAATCAAGAGTACTAAAAGAAGACGACAAAGACTGGAATAGAATGACTCTAAAGACGACACAAGGAATTTTTTTTTTTTTGGAACTTAAACTGGAAACAACGATATCTACTTAAAACTGATGTGATTTCTTGAATATGACGAGGCATGAATCATGCTCTAGAGATTATTTACGAAAAAATTGTCAATTCATTCCTGGACCTGCCTGCCTACCTCAACATGCTCGAGATATCTAACCCAGACACAGTTACAATTCTCGACATAGACTCAGACCATCGATTCAAACACGTATTCATTGCATTGGCTCCATTTATAGCGGCGTACAGAGCTGGGTATATCAGGCCAGTCATAGCAGTAGAATGCACAAATTTGAATTGCAAGAACTCAGGTGTAATGTTTGTTGTCGTGGCTAAGGATCCGAACGAGCAACTATTTCCTTTGGCATACGGAATCGGGCATAAAGAGAACCACGAATCATGGAAATGGTTCATGGAGGGAATGAAAATGGCATATGGGGAATTGGCCGATGCACTCATTGTCTCTGATCATCACGTATCGATTGTTTATGCAATGGAATAGGTGTTTCCCCGTGCATATCATGGGTTGTGTTACTATCATCTTAGTAAGAACTTGACTCCCCATGGTATAGTAGGGCTGGGTCGGTACGACATACTGAAAATTTGATGTCATACTGATACCGTACCGAAAATTTTCGGTATTCAATATTTCATACCGATACCATACCGGTATACCGAAAATTCAGTATGGATCAGACACAATATCGAATACCGTACCGACTATTCGGTAATACCGAAAATACCGAATATACCGATTAATATCGAAAATTCAGTTTTAATTTTTTTTCATTTAATATGAACTACATTAATAAAGAAATTAATAACTACATAATTAATATCTGATACATTCCAACTCAAATAAAGTTCATACATTCATCCAACACAACTCAAAAGAAAGTAAATAATTCAACTAAAAGAAAACTTAACAGTAAGTCAATAACCATGTTTTATAAGAGTCAAAAGACTCAAAACACAACTAAAAAAACCATAGATTAAGCAATTTATGCTAGAAACACCAACATCCAAAAGTCAACCTGTAAATTTAGGAATTAATTTGGTTGGTTTAGTTACAATCAATACATAAATTAAATTACTAAAAAAGATTGTAATTTTACCTTTTATCTCCCATAAAGCCATAACTCAATTATGCAGTAGGTAAAACTTAAAAGCTCACCAAAAGTCAACCTGTGTATAAAAACTTGTGTTGTACAAAAATATCAAATAAACAATTCAATCGGCTACTGCAAAATAATAACAAATTATTAGATTTTCTTGCTGCAATTGTGCAGTAGGTAAAAGCTCAAACTAATGCCAAGTAATCATTAATACCACACTAATTAATTAATTAAAACCCAACAAAATCATATAAAACGATGAATCATGAACCCTCAAAGTTGTGTAGTAGGTCCCATAGATTAAGTTTCATACCTTCAGATCCTTCTTAAGTCTTAACTTATGCAACAGTGCTTGCATCTGCAAGAGTGAAAAAAGCACAAAAATAAATAATATTGACTTAATATAAATAATATAAGAAAATTGACTTGATATAAAAAGTGCTTACTCTTTTCAATTTCTTCAATTTCTTTGTATAACTCAAGATCATCATCCGTCGGATCCTTGTAGAGGCTAAAACTATCACCTTTGAGCCAATCATTAGTGCACACCCATGCTTTTACCATTTTTGGACTCAAACTCGTTCTAAAAGGATCAACAACCCTTTTGCCTAAGCTAAAAGTCGATTCCCCAGGAATTGTCAAGCTTGGAATTGCAAATATGTCTGTTGCAATAAATGAGAGGATCGGGTACTTAGTTTCATTTCCTTTCCACCACTTCAAAAGATTGATCTCTTCACAATCTCATCGGCAAGATACTTATCCACTTCATTGGATATTTGTTGAAGTTGCTCTCTTTCATTTTGTTCATCCACTTCATTGTACAATTCATCCAAAAAACCATCACCTTCTGTTGTAATACCATCTCCATCATCACAAGCCATGATTGAACTATCACCAACCGATGCATCATTCACTCGAATCACTCCCTTGTACTCTACCCACAAAGTCACCAAGTCTTTTTTTCACTTTACTAGTGATCTCTTGGACCTTTTCATAAGTACCTCCCAATTTTTTTTATGCTCACTTTTAGCAATTGAAACTTATTCCTCGGATCCAATACATTAGCAATGAAAATCAAAGGATTCATTTTGTTCCAATCCCTCCAATATTTGTCAAACTTTTCCTTCATTGCAATTGAAACCTTTTGGAGAGTTGGATCCGAGTCATCATTTGTTTTTTCTCAATATCAATTCGCAACACAATTATCGAGGCATAAATCAATTGGGATGTAGGAGTTTGGATGCACTTAGCTCTAAAGTTGCATTATAGAATTTTTTGAGAAAGAACACAAATGATTTACATTTTCTCAATCCTCTTGAAGCGGAGGCCCCGTCTTTTCCTTGCCCTTATCATCTTTTTTCACGAAAATATCTCATAAAAGGTAAAGACTCTCCCCCCATCCTTTCAAACACCCTTCTATATTTCAATGCAACTTCAAGCATTTTATATGTTTTCCACCTAGTTTTGACATCCATAGGCACAGTTAACATACTAGAAAATTTGTCTAGTATGGCAAATTCCCTAAATTTGTTCAATCTAGCAGGGGAAGAATGAAGAAATACAACTGCATTTCTAATAGCCTTAGTTGAAGAATTAAGCTCTTTCAAACCGTCCTTAACAATCAAGTTAAGTATGTGACATGCGCATCTCAAATGCAAATATTTTCCATCAAACGACCAAAAATTTCGATTTTTATCATCCTTTTTAGGTAATCAATTGTACTATCATTAGAAGATGCATTATCAACTACAATCGAAAATACTTTTTCTATCCCCCACTCTCTCAAACAAATCTCAATCATCTTCGCAATATCTGCCCCAACATGACTTGTGATTTTTGTGAAGTTAATTATCCTCTTATGCAACTTCCAATCACTATCCAAAAAATGAGCTGTTACAACCATATAATTTATATATTTGAATGGAAGTCCAAGTGTCAGTGGTAATGCTCACTCTATGGCCACTAATCATGCTTTGGATTTTTCTCTTTTTTAATAAAAATTAATCATTGACCATACCTGCAATTTTCTTTCGGTTAGGAATTCGAAATTGTGGTTGTAGTTCATGAACAAACGACCTAAATCCCTCCCCTTCGACGGCCCAAATGACACTTCATCCATAATCACGTACTCTGCAAGCTTCAATTCACACTTTATTTGATTAAAAGTGTGAGTAACCATGCTACTGCCTTGAGTCATAGTCTCGCTTTGTTAATATGGTTTGGCCTTTGTCACTCTCATTCACATACAATGGGCTTAATGTGCACCTCTTTGTCAAGTGATTCTTCAACCCACTGGTGCTTCCATAAGCTATCGGTAATTCTACCTTGCAATATTTGCATATTCCAACATGTTTCAAACTTCCGTCATTCAGTTTTTTTGTTTCTTTGTCACAATGGTCCCAATATGGACTTTTCTTCTTGGGAGGTTTATGAGGCTTTTGAGTTGCCACATCTCTCGGTCTTTTTCGACTAACGATATCGTCATCGTCATCATCATCGATTGAAGCAGCTACAGCATCTGGTGTTATAATTTCTTGTGGACTAGGAAGGGAGTGAGAAAATTCAGATTCCATTCTGAAAATAGAAACAAAATTACATTAATATCAATAAATAACCCATCATCTTTCCTCTGCAAAAAAAAATAAAAAATGCATGTATAAAACATGGAGACCTTCTCTATAGATAAATGTGAAGTTACGATTTCTGGTCGGATCAAAATGATAGCTGGCTGCTATTTCGATAATAAAATCGTGATTCTTCCTAGATTATGGAACTAATAACATCACAATTTCATAATCCAAAGTGAAGAAAATATGTTACCGTCCTATTTTTAACAAACAGTCACATAGTAAAGGGAAAGATTCACAGAAAAACAAACATATAGATTAATAATACATATCGATCAAAAATGGAAAACATACTCAAAAGAAAATAACTAAAATAAGGAATTAAAATCAAAGCACATACCCCATGCAAGCAAGAAAGGAATTAATTTTAGAGCACATTCATTTTTCAATCATCACATCTTAATTCCAATTCCAGTTTGATGAACATAAATTAATGAATTGGAGTTGTACAAAAACTAAGAATAATACCTCTAGTCTCTACATCTATACTTCTCGGTGTGAAACTGATGCAATTCCCAATCGTAATATCTTAGATGAAGGTCAGAGTAGAGATGGAGGTGAACTGGTGGAGTGCGAACTGCGAAGTGGAGATGGAGGAGCGGCGCTTTTTGTTCTTTCTAATTAGGATTTAGGGCTTTTCAAAATAGAAGCCTCTAATTTTCTATTTCTTTTTATTTATTTTACTTTTATACATTTATTTAAATATAAAATGAAATTGAATAATAGCTAATTAATATATTAAATAAATTTAATATATAAATTTAAGAAATTCTCGGTACATACCGTACCTTCGGTATATCTCGGTATACCGTGGCATGGGAAATATTCATGACGGTACCGTGCCGAAAATTTTCGGTACGGTATATATACCGTACCGAAAAATCATTATATCGTTAATTCGGTTTTTTTGGGTTTTTTTCGACACGGTATTTACGGTATTTTTCCCACCCATATGGTATAGTTGTCGGCGTTGTTTCAACGACCTGCGTACACTTACGATAGGGCCAAATATTACTCCTTGATGGCATCGTTGAGCCGCACTAACCCGTATGCATACGAAAAATTAATGGATTGAGGACCGGCTAAGTGGGCTAGATGCGTGTGCCCTGCTCGACGTTTCAGCAACCTTACGTCAAACGCAGCAGAGTCTTTCAACAATTCCCTTCTTTGGGCACGACGTCTACCAATATGTGCTTGCCTTGATGTTGTGAAGCTCGTCATTGAAGAATGGGTGGTTCAATGAATGACGAACCAAGTGCCGTAACGAAACTCATCCAGTTACAGAAGAGGAGAGGCAAAAATTGTTCTACAACTGGAATGGTCGCAGATATACAAGGCCACACGTATTAGTCTCCAGCTGCCACAATTCAAAGTTCAGACAACACATCATTTATACACCTATCCTGATGATGTGTGAATGCCAGAGATGACAGTTTGACTTACTCCCTTGTGCACACTCGATTGCGGCAAGACGTAAGTACTATGCATAAGATCATATATATTCATCCATATGCACAGTTGTATAATAATACACTGATTAATATTTTATTTTATTTTATTAGGGAAAATAGACAAGCCATCGATGAATACGTTTCACATTACTATAGAAGGACCACGTATGCCAATATTTATCAACGTCAAGTTTTTAAGCTCCCAAGAAAGAACATTGGGTAACGCCAGTTGAATACGCGAATTTAGAAATCCTACCCAACAAAAGAATAGCCAAGCCGGGAGGCCACCTGAAAGAAGACGTAGGTCGGGCTGCATCAGTAGGGGGTGGGGTGAACGAGCTCGTGGCCCTCGTACATGTCCAGACTGCGGTGAGCAATGTCATCCGGGGCAAGATTGTCCTCGTTTTGATGATTAGAATTTGTACATTTGATGTTATGTATTGCTTAGTTATAATTGTAATAACGATTCATGTTTTGCGTTCATATTATAATTGCAACATATGATGTGATTAATTTCAACATTTGAAAAATGTTTTAGAAACAAAAAAAAAAAATGAAGGAATTTTTTCACTTTCTACACGGTGGATAAGAGTGGCCGGAGCTTCTCCACGCCGTGAAGCTCCGACCACTTTTAGCCGCCGTAGAGAAAGTGAAAAAATTCCTTTTTTATGTTTTGTTGAATTTCAAATAGATAATAATACTGATTAGTTTGCATAAGTTGTGATGTATTATATGATCTATTATATTGAGATAAATTATGAGAACTTACGAGTTTCGATTTATATTTGTGTGATGTATTAGAGAAAATGAAATACCAAAATTGTTTAATTAAGAAAAAATAATAATAAATTTATCCTTCTCCACGGTGGATAAAAGTGGCCGGAGTTTCTCCACGCTCGTGTAATTTCATGCCGTCGTGGTGAAGCTCCGGCCACTTTTATCCGCCGTGGAGAAGATCAAAAAAATCCTTTTTTTTTTTTTTTTGTTGAATTTGAAATATATAATAATATAGATTAGTTTGCATATGTTGTGATGTATGATACAATCAATTATGTTGAGATATATTATGAGTTTCTATTTATATTTGTGTGATGTGTTAGAGCAAATGAATTATCAAAATTGTATAATTAAGAAAAAAATATGAATTACCACATAAAAATATAAAATTGAACCATATAAGTCCCAATAATAGTACACCAAAATGAAAAGAGAATTTAAATTTAGATTCTTGCATGGCTCCATATTCTACATGCCATGATATCCCGATTCTTGCAGCAGTTGATATCTCCTTGTAAGGCCGGACAACCACTTATGAAGCGCTCAATGTTCATACAACTTACTGGGCCACTACAATGGGGATGAGGGGAAGACAACATAATCCGTACCTTTTGGGCCCTTTATGTTGCACTTGTTCTCCTTCAAATACCTTGAACCATGAAGCCAAAGAGGTAAAAAAAAAACAAGCAGCGGTAATAACTGAATATTGATGCCCATTTGGTCATAATGACCTTCACATACATTCATTTCATTACGCATTGCAAATAAATTATCAAACAAAATAAAAATAAACATTTTAACATTTTTATTTACCTTAGTGGCGTTCCACCAATTAGGTGATTTATAGGGTAAATTTCTTGCTTTGGGAATGCACAAAAGCTCTTCGCTAGGCTCCAAATTGTTACGGATGTACCCTGTCTTAAGTGTGGCTGCTCTGTCACCCGGTTTCACTATCTTCTCTGCATCTGCTTGCGGTCTGTAGAAGTCCGATTAAAATCTGAAAAATAGAATAAATAATTTCATTATTATTACATGAATATTATCAAATAAAAAATATGAAAAAAAAATGTTACCATCACACTGCAATTGCATATAACAGCTCCACCATTACGGTATGAAGATAAAACATATACGCCACGAGCTAGTTGCGTACGCAAAGTCATAAGTGCCAAGTCATATGTTTGAGGGGAAAAAAAAATTCTAATTACTTCTAATTAAAGTTATAGTAGTCAAAGAATTTAAGTATATAGTAACGACGATTTAAAGAATTTAATGTACCGTTGACACCTACCGACGCATGTGCTGGATGTCACAAACGGGGCAGAGCTCACCAGGAATGCCGAACTGGGAGTTGGGAATTCATATGTGTTACCACTTACCAGGAATCTCCGGCGCCGCTGGTGTGTCGTCCAACGATGGATGATACAGAACTCTAAATGGAGGAATGTTTAACGACTCCAATTAAAATGTTGAAGTCAATATTTATTTAAATTATGAAATTGAGAAAACATTGATAAAATACTGACTATACCTATCCAAAAAATGAAGTGAATGCCTGGTGAGTGAAGCTCCCAAACCCGGCTAGCCCAGTGGAAGGATCAGAAGAAGCGACGTGGTATAACAGGAGGGTCATGTCCCGACGACCACCAACATCAGCGGCATGATCTACTATGGGGTCTCGGGCACCTATGCTACTGGTACCTGCAGGGGAAGCAGCAACGCCCGAATCACGCGCTGAAGAAGGGATGGGAGGACTCATACATCGTGGCTCGTACACCGGTGGGGATCTACATGAGGATCTACAACTAAATAAGGCCTTGAGATCTTCATAATATTTTTCAACTTATCTGTCACGCCTTTTATTTCCTCACGAACGCCTTTCATTTTCTCACGAACGACCTCACGGACTATCTCCCTGACTTGCCCTTGCGTGACGTGCGGAGCACTATCATCACCTCTGCTTCTGCTTCTGCTCGACCCTGGCACGTTTCCTGGGATCCAGACCCGCTTGGCTCGGCAACATCCTGTCACATCCCAGTTCCCGAAGGAAGGCACGTGTGCCGGGACGTGGCAAGGGGTTGGAAATAAGAAGCGGGGATAGAAAGGGGCCTAGTTTCTTAGGATAATTAACTGTATTATTAATGAATTTATTTAATTAATTATGGGATCGGGACGCACAACACGAACCACGGGGTAGGCAAACCATACTGCCCGTGTCGGTCGCCATGTCTGAATACCCATAGACATTAAATAAAATACGGGATCGGGACGCTCAGCTCAAATATGGGGTCGCCTGAGCTAAACAACCCATAATGGCCGGCTTGTGTCTGAATACCCGTAATTAAAATAAATATATATAATATATTCTTATAACGAGACTCAGGTATAGCATAGAGATTTTATTCCAAAACCTGAGATATAACTTAGGAAGCCAAGTACATTGCAGGATCGTTACTAATGACTACTTTAATAATAAGCGTAGCGGAAGCTTTTTTCTTATTTGACACAACAACAATCCTCTTTAGCCACGTCTGCTCCACCAGCTCCTTAATCTGCAAAACATTTGGAAAGGAATTGCAGGGCTGAGTACTAATGCACTCATTGGGTTTTTGCCAAAAACATTTATATTAAAAAGAATATCCATGATAATAAAGCATACATCGAAGGGTTTTGAAATCATTATGCTTCCATGCACACCAAAACTCATTTTCATTGATTGCGATGCGGATTACCACGTTACTCTTATATCGATCCCGGGACGTACCACTGCCGGATCCCTTTTCATGATGGAGCCATAGATTAGCATATACCGATCCCGGGACGTACCACTGCCGGATCCCTTTCATGATGGAGCCATAGATTAACTAATACCGATCCCGGGACGTACCACTGCCGGATCCCTTTCTGATGGAGCCTATAGTTTGGAGATAATGGAGTATTTCATCCACTAGTTCTCCCCTCGAAGTTAGAACCAATTGGTGATCAACCCAATGATATCTAACCGTGCGCACAGTCCCTCGATTAGTGTGTTAGACCAATCGAAAGACCCGATCGTAAACATAAGAGCCTTAAACATGTAATCACGCATCAAAACATTTTTCATGGATAAACCCACATTTTAGAGCTTACTAACTCAAAATAATATTTTAGATGAATATATTGAAAATAAAACCCCACCTTCTACAAGAAACACCTCGACGGAGTATGCTATATCGAACAAGAGGAAGTAAGATCTCAAATGATTGTTTGTAGTACTAAATGTTCTCCTAACGAAATGATTGAGGATATAGTTGTTTGTGGTAGGAAAAATAAAATGGAGCAAGGATCATAGGGTAGGCGATCTTAGTATTTATAGGCAATTCCATACATACTCATCAAACCTATATTTCATTTGTCATCAAAGCTACATAGCAATCTCATCACTCTAGGTTAATAAGGTGAAGCCACGTAGATAAGCAAGAGATAAAACCTTAACATATTTTTACTTCACCAATAAATATACTTATATATATATATATATATATATATATATATATATATATAGGGGTGAGATCCTGTACAAAATAGGATTATCGTAAAAAATAAAAAAATGAAGCATTTTATGCATATAATTATAATGCATGATGCACATAGTTATAATGCACAATGCATTATAATGCATTATCTATACAATCATAATGCATATTAGTAAAATCATAATGCACCAGTTAATCTACACCGTAGATCACAGAGATCAATGGTCCAGATCACTTCTCATTTCTTACGGAATCTGTCTTTTGTATGTGATCTCTCCGCTATGAAAGAGCAAATTTAATAGAAGAAATTGGAGAATATAATATAGAAGCTATAAACTTAGAAGAATCTGATAATGAATCAATTTACAGTATATATACAGAATATGAAAATGAAGTAGAAAAAGATCCTACAGTAGTAACTTATACATATATGAATACACTTGATAATTGTATACATGAATGGATTAGGGAAAAAGGAAATATTCATATACCGTGTATAAATTGTAAATTATATCCTGAAATTTCACGTAGATATCAATGTAATAAATGTTTTGAAGAAATTTGTTTCTTGTGTTTAGAAAGACTTTTTGGAATAAAAACAGAATTAAAAGGAAAAGCAAAATTGAAGAAAATAAGAGTAAAGATATATATATAGAAAAAATAGAAAAACATGAAGCAATGTTGGAATTACATAAGTATAAATATTTACAATTAGAAAGTAAATATAATGAAATACAAAAAAGAGTAGAAGCTATAGAATTTATGTTCAATGAATATAATAAATTTGAAAATATTGAAATAAATAAAATGGCAGAACAAGTAGGAGAAGAAGAGAAAATTTTAATAAATAATAATAACAATAGCAATATTAAAAATCCAGCTACAGCAACATTAATAAATATTCAATGTAGATTATGGATAGATAATAAAAATTATGTAGATCTAAATGCTATATTAGGTACAGGAAGTACTAAAAGCTTAATAGGATATAGCTTAGTAGATCCTAAATTTCATAAGCTATTAAATTATAAAATGGAAACAAGAACAGTTGAAAATAGAATAATGAAAATAACACATTGTTTAGAACCGGCTGGAATACAATTTTTAAATTTTGCAGGAAATTATAGTCTTAAATATGAACTACCTCAAGTGATAATAAATCCAAAGGAAACAAATTCTAAAGATTTCTTATTAGGATTAAATTTTATTACTAGTTTAAATGGTAACCTTACAATTGCAAAAAACTTTATTACGTTAAGTAAACAAGTTTATAGTTTTCCAACACATAGATATACACATACATCAGAGTTTGCTCGAAAGCGTGGTGGACTAGGAGAATTAGATTTTTTAAAACAAGTTCAAAATAAACAAAATAATTTTATAGAAAATGAAGCTATAATATTATTATCACAATTTATTTCACAAGAATTAGAAAAGGGTCCTGATATTACTAAAAGTAAAAACTATCCTATAATATTGAAATTAGAAAAATTAGGATTAATAGGAGAAGATATTACTAAAACAAGAGTTAATTATATTTGTAAAATAAATATAAAATTCCAGAAATAACAATAAGAACTAAAAATGGAGAATATAGTGCAGAAGATGTAGAAGAATTTAGAAAACAAATTAGTGAAATGTTAAAACAAGGATTAATTAGACATTCAGAAAGTCCTCATAGGTCTACAGCTTTTATAGTAAGAAATCATTCTGAAATAAAAAGAGGAAAACCTAGAATAGTTTATAATTATAAAAGATTAAATGATAACTGTGAAGATGATGGTTATAATATACCTAATAAAGAAACTCTTTTAGCATTAATACAAGACAAAAAGATATTTAGTAAGTTTGATTTAAAAAGTGGTTATAATCAGTTAAAATTAGAAGAATGGTTCAAACCATGGACTGCATTTACTTGTCCTGAAGGACAATTTGAATGGAATGTTTTAAGTTTTGGATTAAAAAATGCACCTGCAATTTTTCAAAGATTTATGGATAAAATATTTTTAAAATATAAATTCTGTCTTGTTTATATTGATGATATTCTTGTAGCAAGTAATAATCTAAAAGAGCATGAAGAACATTTAAATATTATTTTTAAAGAAATTGAACAAAATGGTATAGTTGTTAGTAAAAGAAAAATGGAATTATTTAAAAGAAAAATATCATTTTTAGGGTTAGAAATTGGGAATGGAAAAATAGAATTACAACCCCATATAGCTACAAAAATTCTTGAATTTCCTAATAAATTAACTAACTTAAAACAAATACAATCATTTATGCTAGAAAATTTATTCCAAATCTTAGTAAATTAGTTGGCCCTTTATATAGTAAGACAACTAAAAATGGTCAACGACATTTTAATATAGAAGATGAAAAATTAATTCAAAAAATTAAAAATGAAGTAAAAAATATAAAACCCCTAGAGTTACCTACAGATGATAGTTATAAAGTTATTCAATGTGATGGTTGTAAAGAAGGATGGGGAGCAGTTTTAATTTGTAAACCTCATAAATATAGTCAAAAAAGTGAAGAAAAAATAGCTGCTTATGCTAGTGGTAATTTTAATAAAACAGGATTAAATTGGACATCTTTAGATTATGAAATCCAGGCTTTAATTAATTCATTAGAAAAATTTAAAATATGGCTTAAAAATGAATTTACTGTTAGAACAGATTGTGAAGCTATTGTAAAATTTATTAATAATGCTAATAGTAAAAAGGTTAATAAAACAAGATGGATTAATTTACAGCAAATAATTCAAGGAAATAATTATAAAATAATATTTGAACATATTAAAGGACAAGATAATAATATTGACCTTTTATCTCGAAAAATAAATCGTCTTTTTATGTAGAAAATGGATAACAGGATGAGAATATATAGTGATTTACCCACTTTCAAGTTCTAAAAAAAAATTTTGCTTTGTATGTTAAAACACTAAAATTATACCTAATTTTTGCTTTAGTTTCCAATTATACCCTTGCTTTTTAGGCTTGGGTATTACTTTTCACCAATTTCTTCTTCATATATGCATAACCTCCCTCTCTCTCCCTATTTTTGAAACTTCACTCTCTCTCTCTCCTTCTCTCTCTACCGCTCTCTCTCTTTCTCTCTACCTCGCCGGCCATGGAGATCCTCACGTCAAGCTCCTCAAGAACACCCCGCCAAAACACCGCGACGACGCCGTCACCTCCCTCGTCCACGAGGCCCACTTCCGCGCCTCCGACCCCGTCGGCGGCGCCTACGCCGTCGTGCGCGAGCTCCTCCGCCGCCTCAACCCCCTCAACCCTTCCTCCGCCGCCGCCTCCTCCGTCTCCCTCCTCTCTGGCGACCGTCATGAGCGCCTTCAAGCCCGAGCTCGTCCCGATCTACACCGACCTGGAGAACGAGTTCGCCGTCGTGGACCAGCAGTTTAACGTCGGAAAGCGTCTGAAACCACCCCAGAACGACGGCGTTCCGCCGGGAAAGAGCTGCAGCAGCAGCAGCAGCCCTCTCTACTTCGAAGTTCGTCTCAAGTATTATCACACATCAAGAGTGGTACGTATTATTTATTAATTAAATCGATCGATTATTATAATATAGTAATCATGTTATAAATTGATGCAGAATCTTCCCAAGGAATTCTCGGTGGCCGGTGGAAAAGCCATGTGAGAATGGAGTTTGTAGGAGAGAGGGGAAGTGGAGAGGGAGAGAGTGATTTTTTGATTTTTTTTCCCGAACGAAAACAGAGGAAAGAAACAGCAGGAGATGATGAAGAGCAGAGACTACGTTCCCGGAGTTGCGGAATTCCAGCTTCCAAACGGAAGGAGAAACGGCATAGATGGAAGAGGAACTCATGGTGCATCCATGGCGGACTGGCCGAGTTTGCAGCAGCTCGAGCTCTGCCCTCTCTACCCTGCCGTCGCCCTCTCTCTCTCTCCCCCCGTTGTGAACTTGAACACCCTTTCAATTTTTTTCAATTTAGATGGATTTAGATGGATTCATTTTTCAATTCATTTTTTTTTTCAATTTAGAGGTGAGGAGTAGTAGCATGAATCGAGCAATTCATTTTTTTTTTTTTTCAATTTAGATGGATTTAATATCATTAATGAATGTTTGAGTTTTGACTTTATATTTCCTCATTCATTAGTTGATGAGTGAAGCAAATGGAGGAGTGAGTTTTTTTTTGTGTCCCTTTTTTGTGATTTGAATTACGAAGTGGTTGTTGCTCTTACGATTACTTAAGTGCACAGTAAGAAATATAAAAAAGATTACTAGTACTAAAGTACACAGTACGAAAGGAAGAAAAGTCAATTGGGTTGGGTATGATTACTCGAAACAACATCAAACTTTGTTTCGCTTATTGAAATTTGAAAACTAAAGTGAGCACACTATCTACGAATGCTATCCTCTGTCCCGATTACTTAAGTACACAGTACGAAACACAAAAAAAGATTACTAGTCTTGTGTAAGTTTTTGTTCAATTTATATGATATACTAAAGTACACAGTACGAAAGGAAGAAAAGTTTACTGTGTACTTAAGTACACAGTAAGAAACACAAAAAAGATTACTAGTCTTGTGTAAGTTTTTGTTCAATTTACATGATATACTAAAGTACACAGTACGAAAAGAAGAAAATCTTACTGCGTACTTAAGTACACAGTACGAAAGGAAGAAAAGCTTACTGTGTACTTAAGTACACAGTAAGAAACACAAAAAAGATTACTAGTCTTATGTAAGTTTTTGTTCAATTTACATGATATACTAAAGTACACAGTACGAAAGGAAGAAAAGCTTACTGTGTACTTAAGTACACAGTACGAAAGGAGGAAAAACTTACTGTGTACTTAAAAGTACACAGTAAGAAACACAAAAAAGATTACTAGTCTTGTGTAAGTTTTTGTTCAATTTACATGATATACTAAAGTACACAGTACGAAGGGAAGAAAATCTTTTTGTATACTTAAGTACACAGTACGAAGGGAAGAAAAGCTTACTGTGTACTTAAGTACATAGTAAGAAACACAAAAAAGATTACTAGTCTTGTGTAAGTTTTTGTTCAATTTACATGATATACTAAAGTACACAGTACGAAAGGAAGAAAATCTTATTGTGTACTTAAGTACACAGTACGAAGGGAAGAAAAGCTTACTGTGTACTTAAGTACACAGTAAGAAACATGTTTCGTACTTATTTGTATGAAACACAGTACGATTTGTAACACCAAAATTACCGGAAAGAGAGAGAGAGTTGGTGGTCAAAGTCAAAAAGTAAAAAGCAAAAAGCAAAAAGCAAAAGGTAAAAAACAAAAAGCAAGGGCATTTTGGTACAAAATTTGAAAATATGGGTATAATTTTATCTTTTAAACATCCAAAGCAAAATTTATGTTTTGTAACTTGAAATGGGTATTTTCTTTTATTCCTCTAAAAGGATTATTAAACCTTCCAAAGGCAAGGAGAAAATTATACAATCTCAAAGTTCGAGATCAGAAGGAATGGATATTTCTTCAGATGAAGACAGCAGAAAGATTACACAGCTTACAAAATTGGGAGAAGTTAGAAATGATATACAGTTCGGAACTGTAACTTTACAACAATGCTCTAACCCTGCTATGCAATTTAGAGCAAATTCAAGAGTTACACAGAAACAACAGGTTCTTCTTGATAATTTGTGGCATATACAAACTCTTCCAAAAGCCACTGCTTTTAAAGTACAAGTTTTAAATGCTCTGGCATTTTATTTTTCAGAACAAAACCAAAAACCAGAGCAACAAAAGAAATTTACACATTATGTGATTTTCAGAGGGACAAAAATTGGAGTTTTTCATAATTTTAATACAGTTAGAAAATATATTTGCTGTCCCAAACCACTTTATAAAGGTTTTTACAGTTTTTCAGAAGCTTTAGCAAATGCTAGAGAAACCTTTGGTATACAAGATTTTTATATAGAACCAGAGGAAGTAAAAAGCTTTGCTCAAATTGCTCAAGAAAATCCAAGTGGTGTGATTCAACATCAATCTGCTTTATTAAAAAATTATGAATCACAACTTGTGGATTTTCAAAGAAAAACTTCTGATCTGAACAATCAGTTAAAAACTTTACAAAATGATTGTAATTTTAAAGATCAGACGATTTCAATTATGGAGTTAACTATTACTAAGTTAAATGAAAAAAAATAAATAATTTAAAAAATAAATCTGGTTATTCTCTTTCTTCAAGAAGTTTTGAAAATTTTAAAACTAGAATTCTTGATGTTCCTTGGAGAGAAACCATGAAACCAATTTTAAATACTATTCCTGCCCTTGAGGATATTATTTCTGAAAAAGTTTTAAATGAATTTCCTGAAGTTATTATGAATTTACAAAAGAAACTTGTGGAAATTTATTTTAATGAAGAAAAATATAAAGGAATAAAAGTTATACAGAGACCTGATTATACAGTACAGGATGGAAATCTGATGGAAGAACAAGAAAAAATTCCTGGACCTCTGTTGTTACAAATTGATTTAAACAAAACAGATATGCCAAATGATATGATAATCAATTTTTACCATAATGGTATGATTGATTTCATGGAATTTACATACACAGAGAAGATCGAAAGTCTGATGAATAAATTTGGAGAAAAATTCTTAATTATAGCTGGGAATATTTCTTATTCATCCTTAACTCCAAAAGTATACAGTAAAATATTAGCTTCTTTTCCCGAAGCTACAGCTTATACATATCGTCCTGCTCGAAAAAGAATATATTTGACAGACAGAGAATATGCTGGAAAACATCTCAAGACTCTATTCATGAAGAAGGAGCCTGATAATTTCTCATTCCAGCATGCTCAAGAACAAATCAAAATTTTCCAAATGACAGAAAATATTCCAAAATTTGAGTCATGGATGAACTACAGACTTGCTGCTGAAGGACATTATTTACAAATTTGGGTCACTCCAAACTGGAAAATGATCCTTCCTTTCAGTGGAGAGGGTGATAGTCTTACAGATGAAGAAAATGCAATAATTAATACAGATAAAGAAGACAACCCCATGTTTGAAGACTCACAAAGTTATGGAAGTATTGACACCATACCAGATACACATCGAGATTTTTATACACCTGTTCAAAATTATACAGAAAATTAGATAGGCAGTCACTTATTGTCTGCCATTTCTTTTGTATTATTATACTTTTTTCTGTTTTATTTTTTTTGGCTTGTATAGAAAATGGTGATAAAAAGAACGATCGAGAGAGAACGATCGAGAGCCATTAGGAAAAACTTCAAATGGCCGACAAGTCTATCAGACCTCAAGGAATGGTGGAGGACTTTCATAGGTTATTCTTTGTAGGCATTCATTATTAAGAAGAATTTTAGCTTTATAGGTATTTATTATTAGGAAGAATTTTTTTAATTTTCCTTCATGTTTATCATGTAATTTTGCCTATATATAGGCAAATCTTCTTCATTGTATCCACCATCCGAGAATCAATAAACATTGAGTTTTTCCAAAACCAAAACATGAGTTTCTAAATTTTTAGCATCCGATTCCTTTAGTAGATAGTTATTCTAAATCCCCATCCTTAGCACATATAATATATCCCTTATACATTAAAAAAAAAAAAAAAAAAAAAACTCTTCCTCGTTGCTGTGTTCGCTGCTCGTCCTCTGTAAATTGCTGTGTTTGCTGTTCGTCTAAACCAGAGCTCTGTGTGAGCTCTTTAGGTATGTATTTCTTCTTTTTTATTAGTGGTTTAATGTGTAACCCAAAAAAAAAAAAAAAAAAACACACCCCCCTTTCTATATATATATATATATATATATATATATATATATATAGGGGTGAGATCCTGTACAAAATAGGATTATCGTAAAAAATAAAAAATGAAGCATTTTATGCATATAATTATAATGCATGATGCAAATAGTTATAATGCACAATGCATTATAATGCATTATCTATACAATCATAATGCATATTAGTAAAATCATAATGCACCAGTTAATCTACACCGTAGATCACAGAGATCAATGGTCCAGATCACTTCTCATTTCTTACGGAATCTGTCTTTTGTATGTGATCTATCCGCTATATATATATATATATATATATATATAAATATACACGAATTTATACAATGATAAATACATGTACATATATTAGGTAATTACTTTGGATTATTTAATCCAACATATATGTCTCATATATCCATATATAATTAACTAATTATACATGCGATATATATATATATATATATATATATATATATATATATATATATATATACATTATATCGATATGTACGTATTTGATCTATTTTGATAGATATATGGAAGTAACAAAGTTTATTCTCATCATAGTAATTATTTATACAAACTAAATTATTATACAATTTAGACGTACATATGTTTGTTTTATTTCCCTTTTCCATAATAGTTAATCCCTTCAAGTCATAGATCATATTTAAATTATAAAAATATTTTGATTAATCACACATTTTTAATATTCATAGAAACTAAATTAAAGTCATGTCTCCTTTATCTTTATCTACAAATGAATCAAAGATTAGTACAATTATTATAATAATATTTGAGTTCTTACTATCAAATTAAATTTATTATGAAACTTATTTTAATTCATAGATTTAATAGAATTATTTTGGATATTACACATCCTCACCCAAGAACACGGTACTCTGAGTGCTTCTTCTTGGACGTACGCGATCCTTCTACATCAATGATATCTACCTCCGGATCATGCATCGGTTGTCATGGACGTGAGCTTTCGCAGGCGGATGTAGGCACGTTGAAATATACATCTAAGGCACTAGGCAGTAACGAAGAGCGGTAATACTCGTGTTGGTCCCGGTTTGTTATAGGAAAAATACGTAGCGGGGGGGGGGGGGGGGGGGGGGGGGGGGGGGTGAATACGTATTTTGAAGTTTTTCAACTTCAAATTTCTTAACTCAGAGTATGAAGTAAAGTGCTCGTTGAAATACTAAGACCTAGCCGAGAGCTAGATCTAAAGCAATCAAGATTCTCTTGACCTAAGCTTCAAGCTTGATCAATAGTGAGACTTTACTCTTTGTGCGGAATTTGGTGAGCTAATGTTTTTCCTAAGTAATTAAAATTCCAGATTATGTTTGTTTAGATGCAATATGCAATGTATAATCAAACAAGCAAAGAGTTTAGGGTTAGAGAGATACGACACAGAGATTTATAGTGGTTCAGAGATAACGCTCCTACGTCCACTTGTTGCACTCGGCAACAATTCTCTTCACTCAAGAACTTGAAGATTACGGGCTCTTCAAAAGCCTAGTCGAGATCGAGCTTCACTCGCTTGGATCTGACAACAAATGCAGTGATTCCGGGTTCACTACAAAGACCTAGACTGGACTGGAAGCTTCACTCGCTTCAGTCCGACGACAGACAGGGAGATTGCGGGCTCTCCTTACAGCCTAGCTTCGATCGAGCTTCACACAAACGATGTAAGTGCAAGCTTGGATCTAGACTTTATGATCGAGGCTTCTTCAATCGATGAAAGAAGGGCCTTGGATCAAAACAACCTAACGACGACGAACACAAAAACCTAACAACAGATTTAGGGTTTTTGGTTTACGACGACACACTATGAAGAGCTCTTTACAGTAAGTGCAAAGATGGCTAGAGCTCTTCTTCTAAGCTTGGATATGGAATGGGCTTAGACACTAAGTGTGAAGGTTGTGAAGACGGGTTTCGATGGGACTGGAACTCGGAGAACACTTGGAAACAAAGACTCGGAATTTGCTCTAAGGCTGGGAGTGTTTGTTTGCAGTAGGCTCGAATGCTCAGGAAGTGTTCCACTTCTCTTCGTCTTCATCCTTCACTATTTATAGGCGGAGGGATGCTGAGATCCGTTGCTTGGTTGGTGGCTTTGTCCCTCCTCCTCTCGACAGTACTTTGCGCAGGCAGTTGCTTTTGCAGGAGCGCAGTTTGTCTCTTTGCCGAAAATGGCTAAGTTGCAAACTTAACAGTAACTGGAGCGAGCCAGTGCTGTAGCGGCGCCCTGTGGGCCTGGCAGTCAACTCCTCTGCTCCTCTCCGCGATCGACACGTGGAGATCTCGTAATTAATGCGGAGATCTCCAGTTGACTGGAGTTCAAAATCGGAGCGGGAAGTGTGCTGTCGCTTTCTGGTAGGTAGTGGCTCGCTTCGCTTTGAAGTTGTAGCGTCCGCTTCGAATCGAGTCGCTTCAAGGTCACTATGTAGCGAGTACTTGGGAAGTGAGTTCCCGAAGTGACTGCTTTAGTAAGTGTTGACCCGCGTTGACTCGCTTCGTCTTTTCACTGTAGCGCTCGCTTCGCTTCGCTTTGGTGGACTCGCTTCAATTCCACTGTAGCGCTCGCTTCGCTTCGCTTTGCATCGGCACGCTTCACTTTGGTTGGTTAGACTCGCTTCGATTGAAAACACACTCTAGTGAGTGGCCTTCACTTGAACTATCTGCAGTCTAAGTACCTAAGCAAAATAGAGCCATCCTAACAGAGTAGGCTTAGAAAAATTTTCTAACCTATTTTCTACACCAAATAGGGTCGTTTGGGAATAGAACACTTGGGGTTTTGGGATCAAATCAAAACAAACATTTGACTCACTTCGAAGTGTCCCATAGGAGTTCCCCCTTAACACTTTGTTCTTAACAATTCCCAACAATTTCCCCCTTTTTGATGATGCCAAAACCCAATGACTTAGATTAAGACAATCTAACCTATCTAACCGTGGAAGGAACTTCAAGCGACTGCTTTTTTGCAGGCTTCGTTTGAATTTTTCTTTTAAGTTCCTTTTCCCTTTTTTTTCGGTTAAATTGATTGAGTTTTGTAGCAAAAGAATAAAGTCATTCACAAAGCAAGTAAATGACACAGTATGGACAGAAAATAAACTTGGGATTTATGAACAACAGTTCACAAAAATAAAGAGACTTGAAACTTAAAGGTTTTCTGCAGCCTCTCCTGGTTCTTCCATCTTCTCTCTTTCCTCCTCCTTCTCTTCATCCTTCTTTTCCTCCTTCTTTCCTCCTTCATGAAGTAAGCCGACATGACATTCGGCTCCATCGTCCTGATGTTGAATTGATTTTCTCTCCACTTTCGCTCCAACCTAAGAGCTTCATCCACTTCTGCGTCAATTACCCTCCTGTTAGGAATATCTTGTAGAAGGGGCATGGAAAATTCTTTTACTGCTGGCACTTTGACGATGAGAGGTAGGGGCTTTGCTTCCTCTACCAGAGTAAAAATCTTCCGCCGCAATCTTTCATTGTAATGACGCAAGAAGTTGTTGAGAGCTTCCATCCGCGAGCACTTGTCTTGGTAAGGCACTACCTGCCACCAGTAGTACGCCTTAATGAATTTGTCCTTCAGATACAGCCAAGTGTCGAGAAGGTCTCTCGGAATGAAGTCCTCGATCTGTCTCGAATCAGGATGATGATCTCTTCGAGTTGCCAGCTCCTCCTCCGTCCTACTCTTAAATTCTTTCATGATGGAGTTGAATTGAGCACTGGCGTCACTGCTCCACTTGGGACTCATATCAGTCACTCGCTTCCGGATAAAGTCGTGCTCTTCTGGTGGGTAGCGACCGGAATCTATCATTTCTTTCAGTGTGACTTTGCCAGTTTCCATCCAGGCTTGGAGTTGGACGGCTTCAGATGCTTCAGGCGTATGTGGAATTAAGGCACTGCGCGTGATGGCGGATTGGATGAGCCTTTCTTCATTCCAGAGAGACTCGATCCGTTCATCCAACTTTCTCAGCCTCCTTGCCTTTACTTCCTCATCCTTCTCCTTCCTCCTCATCTTTTCTTCCTTCTACTTCTGCCTCTTCTCGAAGCGACTGGCCTTCTCTTTGACCACTTGCTGCATCTTTTGACGTTTGGCAGCAGGGTCATCTTCCCTTGTTTCAGGCGTTGATCGCTTCAAAGACAGTTTTGGAGCTGGAGGTGGTGGTGGCATTTGAGTGGCAGCTTCACTGGCTGGAACAGTTCCGGCAGGAGCTGAAGTGAGTGCCTGTGTTGAAGCAGGGGCAGATGCCAAAGCGGGCCCTTGCGAGGATGCACCTGCTTTAGTGGCAGCTCTTTTAAGCTCAAATTCTATCTCCAAAGAGTGGGCCAGGGCCTCATCTTCTGCAATCTGTCGCTCCTTCTGTTCCTTGGTTAAAGGAACAATGGGATGAGTGGTGATTGAGGAGCCTAGAAGTTTTCCGGTAAATGGTAAGCGGGGCTCCTCCGTTACCTTTTCTTTGCCCTTTATCCTAGCTAGCTCGGCTCTAGCTTCATCGACCACTTCCTCCACTGCACTACTTCCTACACCTCCAGTTCCCCCTTCGATAAAGCCTCTCGCTTCGATCCTTCTACTACTCGACCCTCCAACTTCTCCAGATTCAATAGGTGATTTCTGCATGTTTTCCCCCTTTTTGGCATCACCAAGACTGCCGGGGGTGGTTCATATCACCGTTCCGCTGATGGATTGGTGGATGACCGTCAGTTTGCTCAGCACATCGTGAAGCATCGTTTCAGCTCGTGCTGCAAATACATTCTCCTGGGAAAGGACGAGCTCTGCTGTCTTTACAGAGATCTCGTCGAGTAAGTAGGTGCATTGCTTCTCCCTTTCCCTTACTGACCGCATCAAGTTTGTTGGGAATTGTTAAGAACGAAAATGTTAAGGGGGAACTACATGGGACACTTTAAAAATGTAGTGTTTTGATTTGATCCCAAAACCCCAAAGCGTTCTGTTCCCAAGCGACCCATTTGATGTAGATGATAGGTTAGAATTTTTCTAAGCCTAAACTGTTAGGATGGCTTTATTTTGCTTAGCTTTAGACTGCAGGAATTCCAAGTGAAGGCCACTCGCTTTGAGTGTGTTTTCCGAAGCGAAGCAAGTCTAGCGAGCCAAAGTGAAACGTGCCGAAGAACAGTATAGCGAAGCGAACGCTACAGTTCAAAGCCAAAGCGAAGCGAAGCGAGCGCTACAGTGGAATCAAGTGAACCCACTAAAGCGAAGCGAAGCGTGTGCTACAAAGAAAAGCCGAAGCGAGTCAACGCGAGTCAACACTTAATTTAGTAGTGTCTCGGGAAATTTATTTCTCAAGTGACTCACTACAAATATGACCGTGAAGCGACTCACTTCAGAGCGGCCGCTACAACTTCAAAGCGAAGCAAGCCTCTACCTACCAGAAAGCGACAGCGCGACTCCCGCCCATATTTTGAACTCCAGTCAACAGGAGATCGTAGCATTAATTACAAGATCTCCACGTGTCGAAAGCGGAGTGGAGCAGAGGAGTTGACTGCCAGGCCGACAGGGCGCCGCTACAGTACTGGCTCGCTCCAGTTACTGTTGAAGTTGGAGTTTAGCCAGATTTGGCAAACGGACAAACTGCGCATCTGCAAAAGCATACTGGCTGCACAAAGTACTGTCGAGTGGAGGAGAGACAAGGCCACCAACCAAGCAACGGATCCCGGCCATCTCTCCACCTATAAATAGTGAAGGATCACAACGTGAAGAAGTAGAACACTACTTGAGCATTCGAGCCTACTGCAAACAAACACTCCCAAGCCTTCGAGCAAATCTTCGAGTCTTTGTTTTCCAAGTGTTCTCCGAGTTTCCAATTCATCGGAACTCGTCTTCACAACCTTCACACTTAGAGTCTAAGCCCATTCCATATCCAAGCTTAGAAGAAGAGCTCTAACCATCTTTGCACTTATTGTAAAGAGCTCTTCACAGTGTGTTTGTCAACCAAAAACCCTAAACCCAGTCTGTTAGGTTTTTGTATGTTGTCGTTAGGTTGTCTCGATCCAAGGCTCTTCTCTCATCGATTGAAGAAGCCTCGATCATAGAGTCTAGATCCAAGCTTGCACTTACATCGTTCGTGTAAAAGCTCGATCGAAGCTAGGCTGTAAGGAGAGCCCGGAATCTCCCTGTTGTTCGGACAGAAGCGAGTGAAGCTTCCTGTCCAGTTTAGGTCCTAGTAGTGAACCCGTAATCACTGCACTGTTCGTCAGATCCAGGCGAGTGAAGCCCGATCTCGATTAGGTTTTTGAAGGACCCGCAACCTTCAAGTTCTTGAGTGAAGAGAACAGTTGCCGTCGTGCAACAAGTGGACGTAGGAGCTTTATCTCCGAACCACTATAAATCTTCGTGTCGTATCTCTCTAACCCTTATCTCTTTACTATATTCGATTATTCATTGCACGTGCATTTAAAAAAACAAACTTGATTCTTTAATTACTTAGGAAAGATTTAGCTCACCAAATTCCGCACACGAGTAAAGACTCCCTCTTGATCAAGTACTCACTTCGGTCAAGCAGGCAAGCTACATACTGTAGATCTAGCTTCAGCTAGGTCTTAAGTTTCAAGTGAGCTCTTTACTTGTCACTCTGAGTTAAGGGATTTGAAGTTGAAAAACTTCAAAATACGTATTCACCCCCCCCCCCCCCCTCTACGTATTTTTCCTATTAACAAACCGGGACCAACAAGTGGTATCAGAGCAACGGTTCTTTCGAGCCTCTGCTTTGCATATCCGAAGCGAGTCCCCACTCGCTTCACGTTGTCTCACTGAACCGGATCCTATTTTCCTAAGTGCATCAAAACCCCACCCACGCATACTGCATATACTACTAACTGTTTGCCATGTCTACATACAGTGCTTCTAGTCTTCCACAGTTTTCAATTGAAGGCTATGAGATCTGGAGTTTCCGAGTCGAGAGCTTCCTATGCTCCATCCACGACCGGATGTGGGAAGTCATTGAGGACGGACCAATCGAGATCAAGAAAGCCATATCTGTGGATGTTCCAGCCGCTGAAGGTCGTCCAGCCCACGTTCGACAACAGTACGTGGAGAAGGATAAGGATGAATATACTCCAAATGACTTCAAAGTTGCCAACCTCGACAAGATTGCACGCCACACGATGCAGA
Source organism: Thymus mandschuricus (assembly GCA_029379335.1). Classification (NCBI taxonomy): domain Eukaryota; kingdom Viridiplantae; phylum Streptophyta; class Magnoliopsida; order Lamiales; family Lamiaceae; genus Thymus; species Thymus mandschuricus. The sequence goes on along the minus strand of CM057082.1, from coordinate 6,210,102 downwards.
GCACCGTGTCGGACGCCTATCTACCACGAATAAGGAAATGTGCAAAGGCAAAGGAAATATGGGAAACCCTAGCCCTCATTTCTCAAGGCACAGACAAAATCAAGGAGAACAAGCTCGCCGTTCAGATGCGGGAGTTTGAAAGTCTGATAATGAAGCCAGGAGAATCCATTGACGCCTTCGAGCTAAGGGTTACAAACATCACTGCAACTCTCAACTCGCTTGGGAAGGAACTCACAGATAAGGAAGTCAACCTGAAGATTGTCCGAGCTCTTACCAGGAAATGGCAGACTATGAAGGAGCTGTACCTAGCTACCAAGGATCTATCAAAGCTCACACCGGAGATTCTGTTCTCCGAACTCAAAGCTCATGAATTCGATCTGAATCGAATGAACCTCGACGAAGAGGATGATGCGCCCACTACGTCAAAAGGAGTAGCATTCAAAGCTGCTGAAGGGCCAAGCGAGCAGTCGCTAGCCAAGATGACGAGGGAAGAGTTGGAAGAACACATTGTGTTCTTATCCAAGAACTTCAACAAGATGAACTCTCGAGTGGGCAAATACAAAAGATTCTACAAACAATACAAAGGGAGGAGCACTGATGCTCGAGAAGGAAAAGGAAAGAGAGAAGAGACGACCAAGACGATCCCGCGCGACATGATGGAAGTGGAGTGTTACCACTGCCACAAGATGGGCCATTACAATCCGATTGCCCAAAGCTAAGTGCCAAAGAGCGCGAAGAATTGAAGGCCAAGAGGGATGCTCCAAGGCGAGCGCTCGTAGCGAGTGAAGTGCCGGTCGCTACAACTGAAGATCCACCAAGCGACTCAGATGCATTCACCGATCCAAATTCCAGTGATGGTGAGGATCTTGGATTTATGGCGCTCACCGACGAAGAAACAGGAGAGGTATTCTTCTATCCTTCAATCACTTCAATTACACTAGCACACATTGTCAATGAGGAAGAACAATCCTCTTCACGGAATGAGTTGTTTGACAAGCACCAGAAATTGTCAAGCGACCACGAAGTGGTAAAACAAGCTCTGTCTCAAAGCGAGAAGGAGAACCGAAAGCTAGCCCGTGAGCTTGACGAAGTCAAACTTAATTTAAGGGCTATGACTAGCAAGTTCGAGGATCTTTTTGCTAGACATCAAAGCTTGGAGGGAAGGTATGAAACCCAGTCCACTCTAGTTGCCAACTTGAATAAAGCATCATATGCTAGGCAGGCACTAGAGGGCTCGCTTCTGCCTTTTGGTAGGAAAGCTGGCCTTGGATATGAGGGTGGACCTCCCAAGCCGACTGTCTTTGTTGGTGCATCACACACTACACCATCAGTCACTTTGGAATTGCCCACTGCATCCAAAGTGACCACTAACAAAGATAAAGGCGAAATGGCTGAGAACCCTAAAAGGAAGCCTATGAAGGTGTCTATATCTTTAAGGGCAAATCGTAAGGGCAAGCAAAGTTCAACAGTCCCTAGCACTCAACATGCTAAGTCTTACCAATCCAAGGGTAAAGGGAAAACTGTTGAAGCTTCTAAGTCTCAAGCCAAGACACGAGAGACAAAGGATCTACCTCCTAAAAAGAGGAGTAATGTCTATGTGTCACGTTATCCGGACTGGAGATGGTCCAACCGGACTAACATTGAGGGGGAAGATTTTGAAGCTTCCACTGGGTCGCTTCAGATTCCCAAGGTTTCTCAAGCGAGTCAGGGTCAAAACCCTAGTTGGACCGTTTCGAGGAAACCAAGCGAGCCGCTTCGACAGACTAGAAACCCTAAGTCAGTCTCTAAACCCAGAGCTAATCCGAAGCGAGTCGCTTCAGGATATAAGCAAAATGGGAAGAGCATGGGTAGGTCTAAAGCGAGCCGCTACCCCTCTTGCACACACTGTTGCACGTGTGAAACTGCTTTAAGGCAGAAGTCACAGTTTTCTAAGGTCGAGAAGCCCAAGACACAAGCTTCATCTCAAAAGAGAGTGAAACAAGTGTGGGTACCTAAGGGAACTAACCTGCAAGGACCCAAACTGATTTGGGTACCAAAATCTGTCTAATTGCAGGTGAGCGCCGTGGATCCCATGCCAAGTGAGGGTCAACAAGTATGGTACTTGGACAGTGGATGTTCAAGACACATGACCGGCATGAAGGCTCTACTTCACAACTACATAGAGAAGAAGGGTCCACACGTAACCTTTGGTGACAACTCTCGAGGAAGCACCAGGGGATACGGCGCACTGAAAGTTGGAAAGCTCACAATTGAAGAAGTCTCCTATGTGGATGGACTCAAGCACAACCTGTTGTCCATTTCACAGTTTTGTGATAAAGGGTACAGGGTGGAGTTCATCTCCAACAAGTGCATTGTGAAGAGCAAACTCACGTCTCAGATTGTGCTCACTGGAATTAGGCAAAGGAACGTCTACATAGCACAATGGGACAGCTGCAAAGAGGAAACTTGCCTAGTTGCAAGAAGTGCTACAGAAATTGGATGGCTATGGCACAGACGCTTGAATCATCTCAACTTCAAAGCCATCAATCGCTTAGCTCGAAAGAGTTTGGTGCAAGGCATACCGAATGAAGTCTTCATCAAAGACCATCCATGCTCACCATGCCAACGAGGGAAGCAGACGAAGAAGCACTTCGCCAGTCTCGAAGAAGCTTCATCAAAGCGAGTGCTCGAACTGCTTCACATGGATCTGTTTGGTCCAGTTACTCCAGTTAGTGTAAATGGAAGGAAGTACACTCTAGTTGTAGTCGACGACTTCTCTCGCTACACTTGGGTTGTATTCCTTTTCAGCAAGAAGGAAACACTGACCAAACTGCCACAACTACTCAAGCGATTGGCGGTGGAAAAGAATCAAGCTATCGTGACCATTCGCTCCGACAAAGGCACAGAGTTCTTGAACTCTACAATTGAAGCATACTGCACGGAGCATGGCATAGCACATCAAACTTCTTCAGCTCGAACTCCTCAGTAGAATGGAGTTGCTGAAAGAAGAAATCGAATCATCAAAGAAGCCGTTTGCACCATGATTGCAGACTCGAAGCTTCCGATGAAGTATTGGGCTGAAGCTGCCAACACGGCGTGCTACACACAGAATCGGACGCTTCTCAACAAACGGCACGACAAAACTCCATATGAAATATGGACAGGGAGAATTCCTAACATATCTTATTTCCATATTTTTGGTTGTAGGGTCTTCATTCACAACAATGGGAAGTCGCAGTTGAAAGCCTTTGAAAGCAAAGCTTATGAAGGAGTATTCTTAGGATACTCTACATCTAGCAAAGCCTACAGAGTGTTCAACTGTAAAACCCTAATTGTGGAGGAATCACCCCATGTCGTATTTGATGAATCTTCTTTAAGTCTTCCACAGGAACAGGCTCAAGCGAATGAAAAGGATCAAAGCAAGGAACCCTCAAATCAACTCACTTGGGACGTGCTCGATGAAGATGATGAGATCAAGGACTCAAGCGAGCAGAATCCCAAAGGAGGAGTCGAAGCTGCCCCCAAGATTCCTGAAGCTAGTGCAGGCCAAGCACCCAATCCAGTCACTTCAGTCGATGTAGCGAGCGACAAGGAAGAAGATGAAGATGAAGCTGGCGGATCAAAGCGAGCGTGGCTCAAAGATCACTCACCTAGCCAAATCATTGGAGATCCATCCAAGGGTGTAGTGACCAGAAGTCAAGTGTTTGGAGAAAGTGCCATGTTCAGTTGCTTTCTCTCAAACATTGAGCCATCAAGCGTGGAGGAAGCCCTAGCCGACTCTAACTGGGTGATCGCCATGCAAGAGGAGCTGAACCAGTTCACTAGAAATGACGTATGGTACCTCGTGGATCGTCCCAAGTTTCAGCATGTTATTGGCACCAAGTGGGTGTTCAAGAACAAGACCGACGAGGACCACAACGTAGTGAGGAACAAGGGGCGACTCGTTGCCAAAGGCTACTGCCAAGAGGAAGGAATCGACTTTGATGAGACCTTCGCTCCAGTGGCACGGCTTGAAGCTATCAGATTGTTTCTAGCCTATGCAGCAGCCAAGAAGTTCAAGGTCTATCAAATGGATGTGAAGAGCGCATTCCTCAATGGTGAACTCAAGGAAGAAGTGTATGTGGAGCAGCCACCGGGTTTCGAGCAGGGAGATAAAGTGTATCGCTTGAAGAAAGCCTTGTATGGGTTGAAGCAAGCTCCCAGAGCTTGGTATGATACACTATCTCAATTCCTAGTGGAGAATGGCTTCCACAAAGGGAAAATAGATTGAACTCTATTCACTATCAATCATGGAGATGATATGCTATGGGTTCAGATCTACGTGTACGACATCATATTTGGGTCACCAAACCAGTCGCTTAGCGAGAAGTTTGGAGAGCTGATGAAGACCAAGTATGAGATGTCTATGATTGGATTGATGAGCTGCTTTCTAGGTCTTCAAGTGAAGCAGCAGGATAATGGAATTTTCATCAATCAAGCTAAATACACTAGAGATATGCTTGCCAAGTTTGGTGTTCAACATGCTAAAGCTGTGAAGATTCCTATGAATACCAACTGGAAGATGGAGCCAGACGAAGGAGGAAAATCTGTAGATCCTACAGATTATCTTGCCCTAATTGGGTCACTACTCTATCTCACTGCAAGTAGGCCAGATATTGCTTTTGCAGTCGGAGTCTGCGCTCGCTTCCAAAGCAACCCCAAGCACAGCCATCTTGAAGCTGCCAAAAGGATTCTTCGATATTTGAAGGGCACTGTCAACATGGGTCTGTGGTATCCAGTGGAGGACAATTTGGAGCTCACTGGATATTCCGATGCGGACTATGGAGGATGCCGAGTCGATAGGAAGTCAACTTCGGGCACATGTCAGTTCTTGGGAAGCAAGCTGATCTCGTGGTTCTCAAAGAAGCAAACAAGCGTAGCCACTTCAACAACCGAAGCTGAGTACATGGCCGCTGGAAGCTGCTGTTCTCAAATCCTTTGGCTTCGTTAACAATTGAAGGACTACAAAGTTGAAGCGAATGAAATTCCGATCTTCTGCGACAACAACAGTGCTATATGTATCTCGCAGAATCCAGTGCTTCACACCAGGTGCAAGCATGTGGAAATTCGACATCATTTCATTCGTGATCATGTCGAGAAGAAGGATATCAAGCTCGAGAAAATCCATACCGATCTCCAGCAAGCAGATATCCTCACCAAGCCTCTAGCTGAGTCTCGATTCAACCGGCTATGCATAGAATTAGGGTTATTAGACCCTGGTGAAGAATGCTAGTTCCAGGATGCACGAAGGAGTGTTCGCTTGTTCCCTTGTGCGGCACTCGCTTCGTATCTTCACCAACTCAAGCGAGTCACTTCAAACTCCACTCGCTTGAAGAAAATGAAGTAAGGTGGAGATAGGTGGAGTATTGGAAGAAGTTCCCTACCAACTTATTGGAATTGTTAAGTATATGGTTAAGGGGGAACTAATGCTTACTCTCGGAGCAAGCTACTTCCAAAGCGAGCAAGAATGCTGCTATCTTGAATTCTGCATCGCTTCAATTTGCCCTAGCTTGGGTCAAAGCGAGTCGACTGCAGATTCATTCTCTAGATTGTAGGAAAGCTTGAAGGTTTACCTTTTTATACAAAAGGTTGCAGGGCTGGTGACATGCTTCTGCGTAAAATACGAGATTGTCTTGTCAGAGCATTCTCATTGTCATCCTGTCCATTTCTGCTCTGAGATAAGGACTTGTACTCATCCCCCATTCGTCGTGAATAAGTACACTTACGTGATGCTCACTTCGGGTTGTAGTAAGCTTGTGTACTATATTCATTTTCTCCCTCATTCACTTCGATGGAGGACTCTCTAATTCGTAGAGGAAGATGAATGCCATGAAGATGAATGCCATGAAGATCTAATTCAACATGTATCTCCAACAAGTGGTATCTAATTCAACATGAAGTCTTCAATTTGTGGTATCAATCTCCTACGAAGTGAGATTGACTGGTAAGTGTTTCAATTTTAAGTACACTAAGTGAGCCGAAGCGTGCTAGAAACCTTCACTCACTACGTGGAAAATATGAAATGAATCTGACACAAATACAAAGAGGAAAACATTCTTGTTTATCCTCGAAGTATGTAAGTCAGAAACATTTTAAATAAAGCAAAGAAACTTCATTTCTATATTCCAGTCGCTACAGATGGCAAAGCAAGTGACGAGTCACTTCGCAAGTCATTGCAAGCGAGTGCAGAACAGTCACTCAAAGCGAGTACTCCGCAAGCGAGTAAAAGCTAAAGCAGCCCAACTCGAAGCGAGCGGGTACGAAGCGAGCGGGTATGAGCTGTCTGCACTCGAGTGCAATTTTCACTTTCTGCCAAGTATTTAATGCAGAATCAGGAACGGCGGAAATAACGGGCGCGTGGTTCTCACTTCAAATTTGAAGCGAAAAAAGGCGGAAAAGATCCAGCCATCGAATCTCAACAGCCCCCAATCTGCAACCGTAGGATTAGCGCCGTATAAGACAATCCAATCACAGCAGGCCACGTGGAGACATCGTGCAAGTTGACGGTTCACTTTTACTGTGGTGACGCCGGACACGTCAGACCCATCACCGCACGTCCGCCGCCTACCTAGAGGATTTACGGCAATATTACCGTTCTACCCCTGCCACGTCAGCCAAGATCTAACTCTATATATATGGGACGAGGCAGAACTGCAAAACCTTTCACAGCCTTCAAAATTTGCCATTCTCGTGCTTAGATCTGCAATTTCTGCAACTCACGAGTCTCAACCCTTGTTTTTCATCGATAAAACTCAATTCAAAATCTTTCAAATCTCACCATGGGAAAGAAGCAAAAGACTGAAACAATGGAGGAGTTTCTCACGGAGGTCGACAAGCACATCAATGTCGAGCCTCATCTCGATCCAGCCATTATCGAGAAGAATGGCTTTCTCCGTAGAGCCGTGACTAAGGCCGGTCTATGAAAATTCGTGACGGCAGTTCCGTCAAAGATTCTAGCGAAGGCCGTTGGAGAACTACTGCTCAACTTGAGGAAGGAGCAGAATACGTCTTCTTTCACTGATCCACTCACCAGGAAGCCGGTGGAGGTGGATATGAGTGAACTCATCAGCACGTTTGATTTGCCGAGAGAAGGAGGAGACTCGCTGCTAGATTTGGGTCTGTCAGCCGGAGTTCAGTACGGTCGGTTTGCAGCCGACGGAGCAGATCCGAACTACAAGGAGGCCAGCATTCGAAAAAGTTTGAAGGCCCCCTTCAACCATATCTGCGAGCTCTTTTCGAAGAGTATCGTGTGCTACATCGGAACGTTGGAGACTCTCTCCGACGCGAAGCTGATCGCCACTGCTGTAATCGTCGACAGCCTCACAGGAACCAGCTTCAACTGGCATGGCTGGTTTCTCAAACAGATTCACGAAGCCGCTGATGACTTCGCGTTTGTGAAGGGAAGCACTGATCAGATTCTCCACAAGGGGAAACTAAAGTTCTTCTCAAGACTCTCCTTTGCTTTGGAGAAGAAGTTTCCGGGGAAAGCATGGCCGGAAACTGACACCATTGACTACAACAAGCAATCCATCTATTACGACAAATGGAGGAAGAACAAGACATTGATGGATTTGGGGCTTCTCGAGGTTGAAGTGCCCGTAGCGAGACCAGTTGCCGAAAGGCAAGCTGAAGAACGCCAAGTGAGGCCGGTCGCTTCACCCGGGAAGCGAGCCGCGCCGAAGCGAGGCAAGAAAATGAAGCGAGTCGCTTCAATCGTTCAAGAAAGCGAGGCGGTGGAGAAGCCGCTTGAGAACGTTGAAGTAACTCAACCCCAGCCTACCCAAATCCAAATCCAATCTCCCCAACTACAAATCCAAACCCAAACCACCCAAATATCCTCAACTGCCCAACACCAAACACAAAAATCCCCACGTGAAGAAGATACAGGTTCTTCACTTCAAATTCCTGATATCCCTCTACTCCACGTCGACCCAGTCGAAGCCTACACAACCTTCAAACCATTCCAATCCCAGCAAACACAATCACCACCCACTGAAGCCATACAAATCTCTGAAACCCAAGAAACCTCATCACCTTCCCAATCCCCCTCGACATCGGCAGCTACAGCCGATACCGCCCAAACAACCGGTGAACTTCCCATCATTCCACAATTCATACCCCCTGCCCTCACCATTCATAAGCGGGCTCTCGAACGCTATGTCCTAGATAGAGAGCAAGCCGCAGAAACGATCAATCTTCGCTACTCCAATGTTCCTTGGACGGACGTGTTCTACACCAATGTCGTCGATTTTCTAACGTACATCACGTATCGTGGAACGGAGTACTACAAAATCTTCAGGCTCCTCAAAGCCTTCACGGAGGAGGAACTGATTCAAATGGAGGCCAAGTTACTCAACTTCATTGGCGAAAATGGCTTCCATGCCTTCCTTGAAGGGACCAGCTTCTGGGAAAAGCTGGATGCCAAAGTGAAGGAATCTTACCCACTCGCCATTGTTCCAAAGCGAGTGCCCTCTTCCCATGAGAGGAAGCTTATCAGGGAGCATAAGGAGGAGGTAGAACTGAAGGATGCGGAGATCGCTAGCCTTCAAAGCGAGATAACAAAGAAGAGTGAGGAAATGGAGAGGAAGGCGGGGGAGGTCATTAGTCTCAAAGAAGACTTTGACAAGAAGAAGAAGAAGGATTTGGAGGGAACGGTGGAGGAGAAGGAGAGGTTATTGGAGGAGAAAGAGAAGGCGCTGGAGGCGCAGGTGAAGCTGGTGGGAGATCAAACTATTACAATCACCGAACTTAAGGGCTTGCTTGATGCGGAAAGGAGCCGTTTGAGGGAGGTAAATGCCAAGCTTGTCTCAGTTGGCACGGAAAAGAAGGATTTAGAGAAGGAGGTAAGGAAGTTGAAGGAGGTGCTGGAGAATAGAGAAGGAGAGTTGGTGATGAAGGGAAGTGAGCTGCTGAACACGAAAAAGACTCTGGACTCTCTCAGAAATGAGATGAAGCTGCTCAAGCAAGAAAGTGAGCTCGATAAAAAGGAGCTGGAGAGTCGGAGGAGAAGTGCCCAGGCTATTGATCTTCAAAAAGCTGAATTGACTCTACTACTGGAAAAGGTCAAGGAGCTGGGCGAAGCGTACACAGAAAAGATGGCTGCAAGTGCCGAATTCCATCTCTCTCTAAACCAGAGAGAGAGGAGCCTTGAGACGATGCAAGCAGAACTTCTAGCGGCTCAGGAATTCTGGTACTTCAACTTGCAGGAGGAGAAGGCGGATATAAGGAGGGAAATTGAAGCGGAGCTGGAGGCTCGCTTCAGAGAAGTAGAACCTTTAGAGAGGATGATGGCATCAGTTGTGGAGAGAGAAAAGCAGTGCGAGTATCTACTCGAAGAAATCTCAATCAAAACTGCTGATCTGGTGGCTCCAACTGTGGGAAAAGCCGAAAAGATGTTGGAGGCCATTTTCAACACTGTCAACTCGCTTCACCAAACCCTTTCCGGAAAATCAATGATCCTAACCCCTGGCAGTGATGTGCCAAAAAGGGGGAAGGACAAGTGAAGCTAGGAGGAACTGGAGGTTCAGGGGGAAGTAAAGTTGGTGTAGAGTTGATGCTGGAAGGAGGCAGTGGTGCCGGTGAAAAGGAGGGTGTAGTAGATGAAGCGAGGGCACTGGGCAAGACAAAGCTCACGAAGGAGGAGTTAATGAAAAAGCCCGAAGAGCCTAGCAGGCCGCTTCATGAAAAAGTGCTGAGTGCCTCAATTGCACGGCATCCTCCGGTGACCGTGATTACGAAGGAGGAAAGGCGGATGCAGGTGGAGAAGGATGCTGCCTTGGCGTGGGAGATGGAGCAGCTGTTTAATCTAACCAAAAATTCTATTGCTGCAGGTGCTTCATCTAGTTCCCAAGCGGCCGCTTTACCCAAAGCGCCCGCTTCAGCCATCACGCCAGCTTCGTCAGCCGCACTCACTTCGGCTACTGCTGCACTCACTTCATCAGCAGTCGTCCCCTCAAGTGCTGCTACGAAGAAGGATATGCCGCCCCCCCCTCTACCAAAACTTCCATTGAAGCGAACTGCACAGGAGATAAAAGGTGATGACCCCGCGGCTAAGCGCCAAAAGGTCAAGCAAGCAGTTGCTTCAAAAGCTGGAAGGGAGGAGAGAAAGAGGAAGGAAAGAGCAGAAGGGAGAGGCGAAGGCGAGAGGAAGAGAAGGGCAGATGCAAGGCGACTCCAGGTGATTGACGCACGGATCGAGGAGCATTCAGTGAAGTATTGCTTATTCAATCCTCGTTGGTCCGAAGTGCGTTCATTCCTTTCATGCCAGATGAGTCCGAAGCATGCGAAGCTCAAGCCATATCTGATGCATGCGACGTGACTACAAAGGAGATGGTTGAGTCGGGTCGCTACCCCGAAAAGGAAGAACAGAACTACATTCGGAAGCGTCTCAATGAAAAGCGTCCTTTGTGGAGCAGCGACTCAGGAAAGAAGTTCACCGATATCATGACTGAACTGTCGAAGAGATCTGAGGAGGAGTTGGTCAAAAGAAGAAATGAACATCCCGATGCTAGGGAAATTGAGGACTTCATTCCAAGAGATCTGCGCGAGCAGTGGCTGTACTACAAGGATTTATTCATCAAAGCCTATTACTACTGGGAGGTAGTGCCGCTGCAGGATCGCTGCTCTCGGATAAGTGCCCTCAACAACTTTCTGGCTACCTATGACGACAAGATGCGCCGAAAAATCTTTACTATGGCTGAACAAGCAGAGCCCAAGCCCATTGTTGTCAAAGTACCAGCTGTGAAGGATTTCCCCATGCCTTATCATCCAGGCACGGATGTCCCTAACAGAGGAATCATTGATAAGGAGGTGGATGAAGCCTTCAATCTGGAGAGTGCATGGAGAAGGCCGAGCATTCACACAGTAGGCAGCATGGAATCGAGAGTGCTATCAGCTTATGTGGATATTGCTGATGAGAGAGAGTTGAAGAAAGTGGAGGAGAGGAAGAAGAAGGAGGAAGAGGATGAAGCTGCAGGAAATCTGTGAATTTCAAGCTTCTTATCTTGTGAACTGTTGTTCATTTATCTCACCTTTATTTCTGTCTCTTCTGTGTTATTTACTCGCTTTGTGAATGACTTTACCTTTTTGCTACAAACTCAAATAATTTAACCGAAAAAAAAGGGAAAGGAACTTAAAAAAAAATTTACAAACGAAACTACAAAGGAAGCAGTCGCTTGGAGTTCCCTTCACGGCTAGATAGGCTAGATTTATTTTATCTAAGTCTTTTGGGTTTTGGCATCATCAAAAAGGGGGAAATTGTTGGGAATTGTTAAGACCGAAAATGTTAAGGGGGAACTACATGGGACACTTTAAAAATGTAGTGTTTTGATTTGATCCCAAAACCCCAAAGCGTTCTGTTCCCAAGCGACCCATTTGATGTAGATGATAGGTTAGAATTTTTCTAAGCCTAAACTGTTAGGATGGCTTTATTTTGCTTAGCTTTAGACTGCAGGAATTCCAAGTGAAGGCCACTCGCTTTGAGTGTGTTTTCCGAAGCGAAGCATGTCTAGCGAGCCGAAGTGAAACGTGCCGAAGAACAGTATAGCGAAGCGAACGCTACAGTTCAAAGCCAAAGCGAAGCGAAGCGAGCGCTACAGTGGAATCAAGTGAACCCACTAAAGCGAAGCGAAGCGTGCGCTACAAAGAAAAGCCGAAGCGAGTCAACGCGAGTCAACACTTAATTTAGTAGTGTCTCGAGAAATTTATTTCTCAAGTGACTCACTACAAATATGACCGTGAAGCGACTCACTTCAGAGCGGCCGCTACAACTTCAAAGCGAAGCAAGCCTCTACCTACCAGAAAGCGACAGCGCGACTCCCGCCCATATTTTGAACTCCAGTCAACAGGAGATCGTAGCATTAATTACAAGATCTCCACGTGTCGAAAGCGGAGTGGAGCAGAGGAGTTGACTGCCAGGCCGACAGGGCGCCGCTACAGTACTGGCTCGCTCCAGTTACTGTTGAAGTTGGAGTTTAGCCAGATTTGGCAAACGGACAAACTGCGCATCTGCAAAAGCATAGTGGCTGCACAAAGTACTGTCGAGTGGAGGAGAGACAAGGCCACCAACCAAGCAACGGATCCCGGCCATCTCTCCGCCTATAAATAGTGAAGGATCACAACATGAAGAAGTAGAACACTACTTGAGCATTCGAGCCTACTGCAAACAAACACTCCCAAGCCTTCGAGCAAATCTTCGAGTCTTTGTTTTCCAAGTGTTCTCCGAGTTTCCAATTCATCGGAACTCGTCTTCACAACCTTCACACTTAGAGTCTAAGCCCATTCCATATCCAAGCTTAGAAGAAGAGCTCTAACCATCTTTGCACTTATTGTAAAGAGCTCTTCACAGTGTGTTTGTCAACCAAAAACCCTAAACCCAGTCTGTTAGGTTTTTGTGTGTTGTCGTTAGGTTGTCTCGATCCAAGGCTCTTCTCTCATCGATTGAAGAAGCCTCGATCATAGAGTCTAGATCCAAGCTTGCACTTACATCGTTCGTGTAAAAGCTCGATCGAAGCTAGGCTGTAAGGAGAGCCTGGAATCTCCCTGTTGTTCGGACAGAAGCGAGTGAAGCTTCCTGTCCAGTTTAGGTCCTAGTAGTGAACCCGTAATCACTGCACTGTTCGTCAGATCCAGGCGAGTGAAGCCCGATCTCGATTAGGTTTTTGAAGGACCCGCAACCTTCAAGTTCTTGAGTGAAGAGAACAGTTGCCGTCGTGCAACAAGTGGACGTAGGAGCTTTATCTCCGAACCACTATAAATCTTCGTGTCGTATCTCTCTAACCCTTATCTCTTTACTATATTCGATTATTCATTGCACGTGCATTTAAACAAACAAACTTGATTCTTTAATTACTTAGGAAAGATTTAGCTCACCAAATTCCGCACACGAGTAAAGACTCCCTCTTGATCAAGTACTCACTTCGGTCAAGCAGGCAAGCTACATACTGTAGATCTAGCTTCAGCTAGGTCTTAAGTTTCAAGTGAGCTCTTTACTTGTCACTCTGAGTTAAGGGATTTGAAGTTGAAAAACTTCAAAATACGTATTCACCCCCCCCTCTACGTATATTTCCTATTAACAAACCGGGACCAACAAAGTTCTCCAATGACTCAACATTTCTGAAACGAGCATCCAGCTCAGCTTCTATATCTGCACGGATTAGCTTGCGCACTTCCTACAATTTGAGGTTGAAGAATTTCTGTGATGCTTCCAACTCCGCTTGAGCAGTAGCAACAGCATTCTGCTTTTGCTTTAAAGTCACGTAGACTTGAGCAGCTCCAGCCATTCGAATAGCAAATTCTTCGGCCTTCTTCTGTGCCTTTTCAATATCGTTAGCAAGCTGAGCTTGCTTGAGAGCAACATCAAGGCCTGCTTTCCTCCTGCTCGTTAGCTCAGCATTCGCTTCATCTAGCTTAGTATTGAGCACCTGTACCTCCTTCTCAAGGCCGTGAATTTTCAGTTTTTCTCTTGTCAGCTCACTACCGAGCTTGATTTCCTCTCCCTTCTTCTTCTCCAACTCTTTCCTCTCTCTCTCCAACTTCCTCCTCAGTTCCTTCTTCTCACCCTCCAATGCCACAAGCTTGGCATTCACTTCCCTCAACCTGCTACGCTCAGCCTCAAGCAATTGCTTGGACTCCTGAGCGTCCTTTGCTGACTCTTCTGCTTGCTTCCCCTTTTCTTTCAGCAAGTTTTCCTTCTCCTCTAGCAATCTCTCCTTCTCCTCAACCAACTTCTCCAGCTCACTCTTCTTTTTGTCAAAATCTGCACGCAGATTATTGACCTCCAACACCTTCGTAGTCAGTTCAGCATCCTTCTTGGTGATCTCACTCTGCAGATTAGAGATCACCACCTCCTTCACTTCCACCTCCGCTTCATTTTCCTTTATCAATTGGAGTTCAAACTGTGAGGGCACGCGTTCTGGGATGGGTGCATCAGGGTACTCCTTCTTCACCCTTGCATCGAGCACATCCCAGTAGTTGACCTCATTGATGAAGGTGTGAAAACCATCAACTCCGACAAATGTGAGAGCCTCTATTTCCTTTGCTTCGATCACCTCCTCCTCCATTGCTTTGCGCAGGTTGAAGATTTTGTAGTACTCTGTTCCTCTGTACGTGATGTACGTGAGGAAATCTACAGCGCTGGTGAAGAAGTCCTCTGACATCTCCACGGAGGGGTAGCGGTCGCGGATGAGTTCGGCCGCTTGCTCTCGATCCTTAACATACCGTTCTCGGATCTTTTCTTCCTCTGTCGGAGATTGGGGAGTTCCAGGGATGGTGATGGGGTTGGTGTCGAATGTTTTGGCTGTTTGGGCGGTATCAGCAGTTTCAGCTGATGATGATGGAGAGCTGGGATTGGAAGCTTCAGTAGCTTCGGGTTGGGTAGATTGGGGTTGAGTGGTTGGAACGAAAAAGGAGTACATTCCTTCAATATTGGTGCTGCAGAAAGGAAGATTGAGGGCTGGGAGAGAAGAAGTGGATTCTTCTTCCTGTGTGGAGTAGGGTGATTTCTGGGGATGGGGTTGAGCTGTGGTGGAGGTTTGAGGTTCGGGTGGTTGATGGGTTTGAGTTTGTGGGGTGTGAGATGTTTGGTCTTTGGGGGGTGAAGGCTGGGGTAGCTCTTTTTCTGGTGAGGGTTGGGGATTTTCTTCCTCTGCTATCTTCTCGAGCGGCTGCTCCTCAGCCTCGCTTGTTCCGATTATAGTGGTGACGCTTCTCAGTCTCTGTGGTCGCCTCGACCTTGCTTTCCTCGACACTCGCTTCGATGGTGAAGGAGCTTGAACTTCTTCTTCCGCCTCGCTACAGGATTCAGAGACTGGAGCGGAAGGGAGAACTATCACGTTGATGCAGTCCCGATCCATTGGAAGCTTCTCAGTTTTCCATGAATCAAAATAGATGGTGTTCTTCTTGTATGGTGCCGTATCCCTCTTGCCTGTCCACCGCATGTTCTCGAACAGTGTCTCCAGAGCGTAGGAGATTCTGGAGAAAAACTTTAACTTTCCCTTGCGAACGATCTCACTGGTACTTCCCTGTTCGTACTTGAAATCCGCCGCAACTTCATGTATCTGGTTGATGAACCAGCGGTGCCAGTTGAAGCTTGTTCCTGTTAAGCTGTCAACAATGACAGAGGTGGCGTAGATCTTGGTGTCTGACAGTTGGCTCAGCGAACCAACCCCACACAGTACAGACTTCGTGAACAACTCACAGATCAAGTTGAACGGAGCCACCAAGTCATTTCTGATGTTGCTCTGCTTCGGGTTGTCAAACTTCAAGCCTCTTCGTTTGTCAAACCGAGCATACTCCACTTGGGTTGACATACCCAGTTCTGATAGTGACACTGGTCCGACCATCGGCAGATCGAACACACGGGCTAGACGACTCAACTCAATCGTCACAGGTTTTCCCTCTTGCGGATCGGTGAAAGTTGACGTTTCTTCTCCTTCTTTGAGATTCAAGAGAATCTCGGCGACGGCCTTGGCCAGAATCCGTTGTTGCTTTGCCGTAACGAACTTCCACAGGCCGGCCGTGGTCACAGCCCTGCGGAAGAAACCGTTCTCCATTACCACATCTTCATCAAGATGCGGTTCAATAAAGACGTTGTCGTTGTGGGTTTTCAGGAAGTCCTCCATTGTTTCGGTTTTCTCCTTCTTGCCCATGATTTATTTGAAGAAAGATTTGAGAAAAGTTTGAGATTTTGAGGGGTTTTAGACTTGTGAATTTGCAGAGGTGCAGAGATTTCACGAAAATGGCAATTTTGGAGAGTTGTGAATTTTTCTGCAGGTCTTCGGCGTTTCATATATATAGAACTAGGGTTCGGCTGACGAGGCAGGGGCAAGACAGTAATTTCTTTGAAGATCCTGTGCGGGGGCGGCGGACCTTCGGTGATGGATCTGATGTGTCCGGCGTCATCACAGGAAAAGTGAACCGCCAACTTGACTTGGCGTTGCCACGCGGCAGCTTTTGATTCGTCTCTCCAATAGGCGTCAATCCAGCGGTTGAGATTTAAAAACTGTTCAGATTCGACGGCTGGATTGAGGGCAATTTTCCCGCTTTTCTCGGCTTGACGTGCACGCGCCTGTCATTCCTCTTTCTACGCGCCGCTGCATTAAATGATAAAGTAAAAAGTGAAATTTGGCACTCGAGTGCTGACAGCTCATACGCTTCGCTTCGTACCCGCTCGCTACGAGAGTAACCGTTTGGCTTCTACTCGCTTGCGAAGTACTTGCTTGGCGTGACTGCTCCGCACTCGCTTGCGATGACTTGCTTGAGTGACGTGGCACTCGCTTCGTCATGTGTAGTGACTGGAATAAGAAATGAAATTTCTTTGCTTAATTTAAAATGTTTCTGACTTACATACTTCGAGGATAAACAAGAATGTTTTCCTCTTTGTATTTGTGTCAGATTCATTTCATATTTCCCACATAGTGAGTGAAGGTTTCTAGCACACTTCAGCTCACTTAGTGTACTTAAAAATTGAAACACTTACCAGTCAATCTCACTTCGTAGGAGATTGATACCACTTATTGAAGACATCATTTGATTTGGACTTCATTTGTTGAGACCACTTGTTGATGAATGCATTTGTTGGTCCTGCAAGTGGTGACTTCAAGCTTGATGATACCACCTGTTGACGTTTGTTGGAAGCTTTATCTTCCTAGCTTGATGATACCACTTGTTAGATACTTCATCTTCTTGGCATTCATCTTCATGGCATTCATCTTCCTCTACGAATTAGAGAGTCCTACATCGAAGTGAATGGGGAAGAAAATGAATATAGTACACAAGCTTACTACAACCCAGAGGGGAGCTTCACGTAAGTGTACATATTCACGACGAATGAGGGATGAGTACAAGTCCTTATCTCAGAGCAGAAATGGACAAGATGATAATGAGAATGCTCTGACAAGACAATCTCGTATTTTACGCAGAAGCATGTCACCAGCCCTGCAACCTTTTGTAGAAAAAGGTAAACCTTCAAGCTTCCTCCTATAAGCTACAGAATGAACTTGCAATCGACTCGCTTTGACCCAAGCTAGGGCAAATTGAAGCGATGCAAAAATTCAAAGAGGGGGAGGAATGAATAGACATCCGGTAGCTCGACTCAATGAAGAGTGAGTAAGGAGTTGATGTTTATCCACGATGAAGGAGATGAGAAGACTTGCTCCTCTTCGGCGGAAAGATGGGAAGAGGACACAAGGTTTAGGTGCCAGCCCTGCCTAAGCTTTCACCGTTTTTACGTGGGAAGGCCCGATACAAGACCCCACAACCGTTACTAGAAACGGCACATGCGAGTGTTTATACCCACTCGCTAGGAATCCTAGGCTAGGTAGCAGCTTTCCTTACTCGCTTTGGAAGTAGCTTGCTCCGAGAGCAAACAATAGTTCCCCCTTAACCAATGGCTTAACAATTCCTGTAAGCGGGTAGGGAACATCTTCCAACACTCCACCTTTCTCCACCTTATTTCTCCTTCTTCAAGCGAATAAGATTTTGAAGTGGCTCGCTTGAGTTGGTGAAGATCCGAAGCGAGTGACGCTACGAAGAACTAGCGACCACTCCTTCATGCATCCTGGATCTAGCACTCTTCACCAGGGTCTAGCAACCCTAATTCCATGCATAGCTGATTGAAACGGGACTCAGCTAGAGGCTTGGTGAGGATATCTGCTCGCTGGAGATCGGTATGGATTTTCTCGAGCTTGATATCCTTCTTCTCGACATGATCACGAATGAAGTGATGTCGGATTTCCACGTGCTTGCATCTGGTGTGAAGCACTGGATTTTGAGAGATGCAGATCGCACTGTTGTTGTCGCAGAATATAGGAATTTCATTTGCTTCAACATTGTAGTCCTTCAACTGCTGACGAAGCCATAGAATTTGAGAACAGCAGCTTCCAGCGGCCATATATTCGGCTTCAGTCGTTGAAGTAGCTACACTCGTCTGCTTCTTCGAAAACCATGAGATCAACTTGCTTCCCAAGAACTGACAAGTGCCCGAAGTTGATTTCCTATCAATTAGGCACCCTCCATAGTCAGCATCTGAATATCCAGTGAGCTCCAAATTATCCTCCGTTGGATACCACAGCCCCATATTGACAGTGCCCTTCAAATATCGAAGAATTCTCTTGGCAGCTTCAAGATGGCTGTGCTTGGGATTGCTTTGGAAGCGAGCACAGACTCCAACTGCAAAAGCTATATCCGGCCTACTTGCAGTGAGATATAGAAGGGATCCGATCAAAGCTCGGTAGTCTGTAGCATCCACAGACTTCCCATCTATGTCTGGCTCCATCTTCCAGTTCGTGTTCATTGGAATCTTCACAGCTTTAGCATGCTGAACACCGAACTTGGCAAGCATATCTCTTGTATACTTAGCTTGATTGATGAAGATGCCATCATCCTGCTGCTTCACTTGAAGACCTAGAAAGCAGCTCATCAAGCCAATCATTGACATCTCATATTTGGTCTTCATGAGCTCTCCAAACTTCTCGCTAAGCGACTAGTTTGGTGACCCAAATATGATGTCGTCCACGTAGATCTGAACCCATAACATATCATCTCCATGATTGATGGTGAATAGGGTTCGATCTATCTTTCCTTTGTGGAATCCATTATCCACTAGGAATTGAGAAAGGGTATCATACCAAGCTCTGGGAGCTTGCTTCAATCCATATAGGGCTTTCTTCAATCGATACACCTTATCTCCTTGCTCGAAACCCGGTGGCTGCTCCACATAGACTTCTTCCTTCAATTCACCATTGAGGAACGCGCTCTTCACATCCATCTGATATACTTTGAATTTCTTGGCCGCTGCATAGGCTAGAAATAGTCTGATTGCTTCAAGTCGTGCCACTGGAGCGAAGGTCTCATCAAAATCGATTCCTTCCTCTTGGCAGTAGCCTTTAGCGACGAGACGCGCCTTGTTCCTCACAACGTTGTGGTCTTCGTCCGTCTTGTTCTTGAACACCCATTTGGTGCCAATCACATGCTGAAATTTGGGACGATCCACGAGATACCATACGTCGTTTCTGGTGAACTGATTCAGCTCTTCTTGCATGGCGATCACCCAATTTGAATCGGCTAGGGCTTCCTCCACGCATGACGGCTCAATGTTTGAGAGAAAGAAACTGAACATGGCACTTTCTCCAAACACTTGACTTCTGGTCACTACACCCTTGGATGGATCTCCAATGATTTGACTTGGTGAGTGATTCTTGAGCCATGCACGCTTGGATCCGCCAGCTTCATCTTCATCTTCTTCTTGGTCGCTCGCTTCACCTTCTGTAGCGACTGGATTGGATGCTTGGCCTGCACTCGCTTCAGGAATCTTGGGGGCAGCTTCAACTTTTCCTTGGACATTCTGCTCGCTTGAGCCCTTGATTTCTTCATCATCCTCAAGCATGTCCCAAGTTAATGAATTGATGGGTTCCTCGCTTGTCTTTCCTTCCTTAGATTGAACCTGTTCCTGTGGAAGACTCAAAGAAGACTCATCAAATACGACATGGGGTGATTCCTCCACGATTAGGGTTTTACAGTTGAACACCCTATAAGCTTTGCTTGATGTAGAATATCCTAAGAATATTCCTTCATCAGCTTTGCTTTCAAAGGCTTTCAACTGCGACTTCCCATTGTCATGGATGAAGACCCTACAACCAAAGATATGGAAATAAGATATGTTCGGAATTCTCCCTGTCCATATTTCATATGGTGTTTTGTCGTGCCGTTTGCAGAGAAGCGTTCGATTCTGCGTGTAGCATGCTGTATTGGCAGCTTCAGCCCAATACTTCATTGGAAGCTTCGAGTCTGCAATCATGGTTCGAACGGCTTCTTTGATGATTCCTTCTTTTAGCAACTCCATTCTGCTGAGGTGTGCGTGCTGAGGAAGTCTGATGTGCTATGCCATGCTCCGTGCAGTAAGCTTCAATGGTAGAGTTCAGGAACTCTGTGCCTTTGTCGGAGCAGATGGTCACAATTGCTTGATTCTTTTCCACAGCCAATCACTTGAGCAGTTGTGGTAGCTTGGGCAGTGTCTCCTTCTTGCTGAAGAGAAATACAACCCAAGTGTAGCGAGAGAAGTCGTCGACTACAACTAGAGTGTACTTCCTTCCATTTACACTAACTGGAGTGACTGGACCAAACAGATCCATACGAAGCAGCTCGAGCACTCGCTTTGATGAAGCTTCTTCGAGACTTGCGAAGTGCTTCTTCGTCTGCTTCCCTCGTTGGCATGGTGAGCATGGATGGTCTTTGATGAAGACTTCATTTTGTATGCCTTGCACCAAACCCTTTCGAGCTAAGCGGTTTATGGCTTTGAAGTTGAGATGGTTCAAGCGTCTGTGCCATAGCCATCCTATTTCTGTAGCATTCCTTGCTACTAAGCACGTCTCCTCTTTGCAGTTGTCCCATTGTGCTATATAGACGTTCCTTTGTCTAATTCCAGTTAGCACAATCTGGGCAGTGAGCTTGCTCTTTACAATGCACTTATTGGAAATAAATTCCACCTTGTATCCCTTGTCACAGAATTGTGAAATGGATAGCAAGTTGTGCTTGAGTCCTTCCACGTAGGAGACTTCTTCAATTGTGAGCTTTCCAACTTTCAGTGCGCCGTACCCTTTGGTGCTTCCTCGAGAGTTATCACCAAAAGTGACGTGTGGACCCTTCTTCTCTATGTAGTCATGAAGTAGAGCTCTCATGCCGGTCATGTGTCTTGAACATCCACTGTCCAAGTACCAGAATTGTTGACCCTCACTTGGCATGGGATCCACGGCGCTCACCTGCAATTAGACAGATTTTGGTACCCAAATCAGTTTGGGTCCTTGCAGGTTAGTTCCCTTAGGTACCCACACTTGCTTCACTTTCTTTTGAAAGGTAGCTTGTGCTTTGGGTTTCTCGACCTTTGAAAACTGTGACTTCTGCCTTAAAGCAGCTTCACACGTGCAGCAGTGTGTGCAAGAGGGGTAGCGGCTCGCTTGAGGCTTACCTATGCTCTTACCTGCTTGCTTGTATCCTAAAGCGGCTCGCTTCGGATTAGCTACAGGCTTAGAGACTGACGTAGGGTTTACAGTCTTTCGAAGCGGCTCGCTAGGTTTTCTCGAAGCGGTCCAACTAGGGTTTTGACCCTGACTCGCTTGAGTAACCTTGGGAGTTCGAAGCGGCCTCTTTGGTGCTTCGAATTCTTCCCCCTCAACGTTAGTCCGGTTGGACCATCTCCAGTCCGGATAACGTGACACATAGACATTACTCCTTTTCTTAAAAGGGAGATCCTTTGTCTCTGGTGTCTTGGCCTGAGACTTAGAAGCTACAACTGGTTTCCCTTTACCTTTGAATTGGTAACTTTAGCATTGTAAGTGCTAGGGACAGTTGGTCTCTGCTTGCCCATAGTTTCTGCCCTTGAAGATATAGACATCTTCATTGGCTTCTTCTTAGGGTTCTCAGCCATTTGACCTTTATCCTTGTTGGTGGTCGCTTTGGATGCAGTGGGAATTTCTAAAGTGACTGATGGTGTCGTGTGAGAGGCACCAACAAAGACAGTCGGCTTGGAAGGTCCACCCTCATATCCAAGTCCTCCCTTTCTACCAAAAGGTAGAAGTGAGCTCTCTAGTGCCTGCCTAGCATATGAAGCTTTGTTCAGGTTGGCAACTAGAGCGGACTGGGTTTCATACCTTCCTTCCAAGCTTTGATGTCTCGCGAAGAGATCCTCGAACTTACTAGTCATAGCCCTTAAGTTAAGTTTGACTTGGTCAAGCTCAGTGGCTAGCTTTCGGTTCTCCTTCTCGCTTTGAGACAGAGCTTGTTTCAACACTTCGTGGTCGCTTGACAATTTGATATGCTTGTCAAGCAACTCACTCCATGTCGAGGAATTTGCTTCCTCTTGGTGAGTGTGTGCGAGTGTAATTGAACTAGGTGAGGGATAGATGAATACCTCTCCTGTTTCCTCGTCGGTGAGCGCCATGAGTCCAAGATCCTCTCCCTCACTGGAGTTGGGATCTGTGAATGCATCCGAGTCGCTTGAGACTTCTTCAGTTGAAGCGACCGGCATTTCACTCGCTACGAGCGCTCGCCTCGGAGCATCCCTCTTTGCTCTCAGTTCCTCTCGCTCTTTTGCACTCAGCTTCGGACAGTCGGATTTGTAGTGGCTCATTTTGTGGCAATGGTAGCACTCCACTTCCATCATGTCCCTTGAGATCGGCTTAGTCGTCTCTTCTCTCTTCCCTTTTCCTTCTCGAGCATCAGTGCTCCTCCCTTTGTATTGCTTGTAGAATCTTTTGTACTTGCCCACTCGAGAGTTCATTTTGTTGAAGTTCTTGGATAAGAATGCAACATGTTCTTCCAACTCTTCCCTCGTCATCTTGGCTAGCGACAGGTCACTTGGCCCTTTTGCAGCTTTGAAAGCTACACCTTTTGACGTCGTGGGAGCTTCATCCTCTTCGTCGAGGTTCATTCGATTCAGATCGAATTCATGAGCTTTGAGTTCGGAGAAAAGAATCTCCGGTGTGAGCTTCGATAGATCTTTGGTAGCTAGGTACAGCTCCTTCATTGTCTGCCACTTCCTCGTGAGAGCTCGGATAATCTTCAGGTTGACTTCCTTATCTGTGAGTTCCTTCCCAAGTGAGTTGAGAGTTGCAATGATGTTGGTGACTCTCAGCTCGAAGGCGTCGATGGACTCTCCTGGCTTCATTATCAGACTTTCGAACTCCCGCATTTGTACGGCGAGCTTGTTCTCTTTGATCTTGTCCTTTCCTTGTGAAATGAGGGCTAGGGTTTCCCACATTTCCTTCGCCGTCGCACACTTCCTGATCCTAGGAAGGTAGGCATCCGACACGGTGCTCTGCATCGTGTGACGTGGCGATCTTGAAGTCGTTGGCATTGTATTCATCTTTGTCCTTCTCGACGTACTCTTGTCTGACATGAGCTTCGCGTCCTTCAGCAGCTGGGACGTTCACAGATATGGCTTTCTTGATCTCGATTGGTCCGTCCTCTATAACTTCCCACATCCGGTCGTGGATGGAGCATAGGAAGCTCTCGACTCGGAAACTCCATGTCTCGTATCCTTCGATAGAGAACTGTGGAAGACTTGATGCACTATATGTAGACATAGCAAACTATCAGCAGTAAATGCAATATGCGTGGGTGAGATTTTTGATGCACTTAGGAAATAGGATCCGGTTCAGTGAGACAACGTGAAGCGAGTGGGGACTCGCTTCGGATATGCAAAGCAAAGGCTCGAAAGAACCGCTGCTCTGATACCACTTGTTGGTCCCGGTTTGTTATAGGAAAAATACGTAGAGGGGGGGGGGGGGGGTGAATACGTATTTTGAAGTTTTTCAACTTCAAATTCCTTTACTCAGAGTATGAAGTAAAGTGCTCGTTGAAATACTAAGACCTAGCCGAGAGCTAGATCTAAAGCAATCAAGATTCTCTTGACCTAAGCTTCAAGCTTGATCAAGAGTGAGACTTTACTCTTTGTGCGGAATTTGGTGAGCTAATGTTTTTCCTAAGTAATTAAAATTCCAGATTATGTTTGTTTAGATGCAATATGCAATGTATAATCAAACAAGCAAAGAGTTTAGGGTTAGAGAGATACGACACAGAGATTTATAGTGGTTCGGAGATAACGCTCCTACGTCCACTTGTTGCACTCGGCAACAGTTCTCTTCACTCAAGAACTTGAAGATTACGGGCTCTTCAAAAGCCTAGTCGAGATCTAGCTTCACTCGCTTGGATCTGACAACAAATGCAGTGATTCTGGGTTCACTACAAAGACCTAGACTGGACTGGAAGCTTCACTCGCTTCAGTCCGACGACAGACAGGGAGATTGCGGGCTCTCCTTACAGCCTAGCTTCGATCGAGCTTCACACAAATGATGTAAGTGCAAGCTTGGATCTAGACTTTATGATCGAGGCTTCTTCAATCGATGAAAGAAGGGCCTTGGATCAAAACAACCTAACGACGACGAACACAAAAACCTAACAACAGATTTAGGGTTTTTGGTTTACGACGACACACTATGAAGAGCTCTTTACAGTAAGTGCAAAGATGGCTAGAGCTCTTCTTCTAAGCTTGGATATGGAATGGGCTTAGACACTAAGTGTGAAGGTTGTGAAGACGGGTTTCGATGGGACTGGAACTCGGAGAACACTTGGAAACAAAGACTCGGAATTTGCTCTAAGGCTGGGAGTGTTTGTTTGCAGTAGGCTCGAATGCTCAGGAAGTGTTCTACTTCTCTTCGTCTTCATCCTTCACTATTTATAGGCGGAGGGATGCTGAGATCCGTTGCTTGGTTGGTGGCTTTGTCCATCCTCCTCTTGACAGTACTTTGCGCAGGCAGTTGCTTTTGCAGGAGCGCAGTTTGTCTCTTTGCCGAAAATGGCTAAGTTACAAACTTAACAGTAACTGGAGCGAGCCAGTACTGTAGCGGCACCCTGTCGGCCTGGCAGTCAACTCCTCTGCTCCTCTCCGCGATCGACACGTGGAGATCTCGTAATTAATGCGGAGATCTCCAGTTGACTGGAGTTCAAAATCGGAGCGGGAAGTGTGATGTCGCTTTCTGGTAGGTAGTGGCTCGCTTCGCTTTGAAGTTGTAGCGTCCGCTTCGAATCGAGTCGCTTCAAGGTCACTATGTAGCGAGTACTTGGGAAGTGAGTTCCCGAAGTGACATCTTTAGTAAGTGTTGACCCGCGTTGACTCGCTTCGTCTTTTCACTGTAGCGCTCGCTTCGCTTCGCTTTGGTGGACTCGCTTCAATTCCACTGTAGCGCTCGCTTCGCTTCGCTTTGCATTGGCACGCTTCACTTTGGTTGGTTAGACTCGCTTCGATTGAAAACACACTCTAGTGAGTGGCCTTCACTTGAACTATCTGCAGTCTAAGTACCTAAGCAAAATAGAGCCATCCTAACAGAGTAGGCTTAGAAAAATTTTCTAACCTATTTTCTACACCAAATAGGGTCGCTTGGGAATAGAACACTTGGGGTTTTGGGATCAAATCAAAACAAACATTTAACTCACTTCGAAGTGTCCCATAGGAGTTCCCCCTTAACACTTTGTTCTTAACAATTCCCAACAACTCGTATTCATACTCGAAGTCGGTTGACAATATATTTTGAAGTGGTAGCGTCACATCTTCGAGCAGTAGAACTCTCGGTCAGTGGTGCCATGGAGCTGCTTAGAAAAATGTCATCTCAAACATCTGGGTACTGATCATCGTCATATACTGTACCAGCCATGTCACCCAGCCCGCCTATAATTTCAAACCCCCATACGATCAATGCCCAAGCCGGTCCGTAAAAGTGATATCAGGGTTTGTCTTGGGTATGCTTCAGATAACGAAGTAGAGTCATATAACTATATGCACCTCACGGAAAACTTGCGAAGGCCTGTTGATCGTCGGCCAAATTCCACAACCATGAGAAAGGCTTACTCTGATCATCGTGTTGATTGGTGTTTAGTTGTTAGGTTTTTCGTTGAGTTTTCGTGTTCGTTTTCGTTGTATTTTTGTGTCTTTTCGTGTGTCTTTGGCTATGAATTGGTTGTTTGGAGTTTTTGGTACTTATAGGATGAAAAGGGCGGAAACGAGAAGAAAACGAGAAGAATGGTTGTTGAGCAATCATTGACCTCGAGTTCTAACCTCTCATGATTTTATTGAAGATTCATTTTGGATGTAATGAAAGCATTATATTGAAGAGGGGTTCGATAGGAGCACATAGGCGAAAACGGAGGTCAATTTGGAGTTCGGATGAGGAAGATACGGCCGAAACAAGAGAGTCGCGCGCAATCGTCCAGTGCTTGATTTGGCCGATCGGCCAAGTCCTTCACAAATCTGGCCGATCGGCCAGATGTCCGCGTCCAGCTGTTGTTTCCTTATTTAATTAGGTTTTTCTTCCTAATATATATACTAGTACCTTGGGACGAATTTGTATCATCTTTATCATATTTTAGCTCTAGTTTTCCAGCACTTAAACACTTTTATTAGCTTTCTATTGTTCGGATCCGGATTCTTCATTTTTGCAATTTAATTCAAGACGCTTTATTTACTTCAAGTTCTTCGTTCTTCGTCTCAATTTTCGTAAGTTCTTTTATTGCTTTCGTTTACTTGTTTTAATTGCTTGCTTTCGTTTTAGATTCGTTTTCTTAATTCCTAGATTCAATTCCCTTAGTTTAATTTTGTTCTTTCGATTTCTAGTTTAAAGTTTAGATTCGTTTTCTTTCGATTTCAATTCTCTCGTTTTTCAAAGCTTTCAAGTTAGATTAATTTGCTTTTAATTTCCAGATTTAATTTATCATGTCTAGATTTGTTTATGCTTCTTTCTTTGCTTTCGTTTTCTTCGTTGTTTCTTTTATTGCTTTCTTTTCGATTCTTGCCTAGGTAAATTAATCGTTTTACTTTAGTTTAATTCTTAGATTTATTTCTTGCTTTCTAGATTAGTTTATTTACTTGCTTTTATTTATTGCTTTGATTTATTTTATTTGTCTAGGATTTAAAACAAAAACTCCCAAAATCTTATTTACTTGCTTTCCTAGATTTAGGCTAGATTAGGATTTTTGCTACACGATTATTTGCCGTGTTAAGTTTTTCTTGAGATTCGATACTTAGGTTTTACTTGCTAGTGCTACGATAGATTTCGTCTATTTCGAACACTATTTAGTGAAACAAATTTTGGCGTCGTTGCCGGGGAAAACTTTAGGCGTTTAATAGTGTAGTATTTTTATTTGTTTTATTTTTATTTGTGTTCATTCGATCTTCTTATTTCTCCCACTCGGTGCGTTTAACCCTTTTGTTGAGTGTTGTTTATGCATGGTCGCCGAAGTCTTCAAAGGAATTTAGCTCCCTACTTCGACAACATCCATCAAAGGAAAGCGATCTTAGCCGCGAAGGAGAAGGAGGAGATCGATTCCCAAGAGTTCTCTTTGGTCTTGTTACTTGAAGAGCCCAAGGCCATGGCAATGGTTATGGGCAATTTTTGATGTCCCACATACACCACTTCCACCTTCTCCTCACCACCGCCGCCGGTATACTTTCCACCGAACCCTCAATTCCTTCCTCAATATCACCACACCAACTTTACTATCCACCACAAAATCCTCCACCACCACCATATCAACCATACTACCCTTCACCATTACCATATTTCTCACCTTTTCCATCATCTTCTCAAGAACCGTATTCTCCACAAGTTTCTTCACCAACGAGGGATGAACTTAACACCTTCATGCAAGAGGAAAAATTGATAATTGATGCTAACCAAGCCAAGCTCGATCGTCTATCAACTGAATTGGAGCAAATATTGGAATCGATGAATCGAATGGGCAAATTTTCAGCTCAAGGAGCTCATGCAATCACGGTCTTACAACGCAATGGAGTTCCGATACCTTCTCAAGGGCCCATGGGAGATAGACGGGGCCCGAGCCCTCTATGTAACGACCCGAGAACGCCGGCAACAACCTTCGGCCGAACCCGTCCAGAGGCGATCTGGCCGGTCGGCCAGAATCTGGCCGCTCGGCCAAACTCTTCAACGTGCGCGACATCTCAGTACCAAGTCTGGACGATCGGCCAAGTCACCTCGACTCTGGCCGATCGGCCAAATCCGGCGAGAAACACACGAAGTCCGAGGAGACCGAGAAGGAAGCAGTCAATCTCTTCACAAGACGCGCGACCCTTATGTTCCACCGATTCGGAGTATCGTGAAGAAGGAGAAGAAGGATTTCGAGCCTATCAATTCGTTTCCTAAAAGAGGGGATCCGGGAGGTTTCGATTTGAGCATCATTTTGGATAGCGGAGAGACCGTTTCCGGATTGATGGACTTAGGAGCTGCGGTGAACTTGATGCCGTATTCTATTTTCGAGAAGATGAACTCAAGAGTCCTTCAAGCTACCGACATGCGCATTGAGCTAGCAGACGGCACCGTGAGCAGTCCTTTGGGAGTTGTGGAAGACGTCACTGTCCTTGTTAGTGGAATTCGAGTCGTTACCGACTTCGTCGTGCTTCATGAAGGCAAGGGAGCTAAGAGCACAACCGGTCATCTACTATTGTTGGGACGACCGTTTATGGCCACTACTCGAGCTCGGATTGATGTAGGTACCGGTACATTGAGTATGGCCGACGAAGGAGGTTCGGTAACATTTTTGGTTTTCGGAAATTCACCTTCTATTCCAACTTCTTCTCTTCATTCATGCTCTTTTGTTAAGCTTGCTAACCCTCTTGTTGAGGTACATGTTTGTGAGGTTTCTGATAGGTTAGCAACTCTTGAAGAACTCATTGACGAAGAAGAGTCCATTGAAGATGACAAATTCTTTAGTTGTGTGGATGAAGAAGAGGACATTATCGAGGAATTTCTACAGAATTTGGAGGAGGTTGATGAGGTGGAAGAGGAAAGATCGACACTTGCGCCCAATGAAGAAGAGGACATAATCGAAGAATTTCTACGGAATTTGGAGGAGGAAGATAAAGCGGTCGAGGAACTCTCGACACATGCATCGAATGAGGGAGTGGTCATTAACTCTTTTCTTTCTAACCTCACCATTTTTGAAACATCTTTTCTTGCAGAGTCTAACTTGAAGATGTTTGAGGAGGAGTTCGAACTAAGTGTGGGGGGGTCGAGAGTTGATGATGACCACGTCCGGGATCTGCGAGATTGTTCGAGAAGAGAGAGTGAGTGTGTCGCAAGGAGCATCAAAACGTCGTTTGGTGCTACGGGTTTTGGTTGATCGTATCCTTCGTCAAGCTAATGACGTTAAATAAGCGCTTGGTGGGAGGCAACCCACGTAAAAAAAATAAATAAAAAAAATAATAATAATAAAAAAAAAATAAAAAAAAAAATAGATTTTTATTTTTCGTAGTATTTCTTGTTAATATTTGATTTTTCGTGTTAGTTAGTGTGTTTTTGCAGGAATAGGCGTCGGACATCCAGTCTCTGATCTTGGCCGATCGTCCAGATTCCCTAAGGCTGTGTAAACGAATTCTGGCCAGGAGGTATTCTGGCCGAAAGGCCAGATTCCTTAATGAATTCTGGACGATCGACCAAACTTATGGGAGCCCTCTTCAATTCTAGTCAAACTCGCTTTTGGCCCTCATGATCCTCGTTGGGATGATCCCCGGTTCCGAAGCCCTTTCAATTGATCATAGCCTTGATTTGTGTCTTTTTCGTTTTGTTTTGAGTCTTTTATTTTGATTTCTTTATTTTGTTCGGTTTTATGCTTTTGTGTTTTGTGTTGTGTTTGTTTTGTAGGTGCTACTTGGAGTCTCTCGGGATTGCAAGTGTTATGGATGGCTTCTTGCGATAAGTTTCTCCTATCTCTTCTCTATTTTATTTTCTTGCAATGAGGGCATTGCTAGATTTTAAATGTGGGGGGGGGGGGGGGGGGGGGGGAGGCTTGAAACTTTTGGCATGAAGTGTTTGTGTTTTTGTCTTGATCGAGTCTTGTTTGGTTTGATTAAGTCTAGTTGATCGAGTCTTCATGTTCCCTCACTTAGGAATTTGTTTGATTTTGAGCCTATAAGCATGTAATTTAGGATCAATGTGAATGATTCGATGATGGAGTATTTAGTTGTTGGAATTGATTTGAGCATAAATTAGGTTGGTTTAATCTTGAGTTGTAATATATTATGATTTGATGAATTGTGAGGCATGAATTGGTTTGAGTTTGAGGAAATGATTTATGATTTTTGGTTGAGTGATAAGTCTAGATTGTTGCGATTTTGGATTGCTAGTTTACTTTCCCCTTAGAAAAAAGAAAAAAAAAAAAAAAAAAAGAGTTGTGTTATGTGAATAAAAGAGTTGATAGGATTCTGCTCCTCTTACTTGTAACGTATGAAAATACTAGAGTAATGAGCATGGGAAACCACATGAAAAGGCTTTGAGAGACCCTCGAATGATCACATTTCATGAATTTTGTCCTAGATGATACTCGTGTATATTAGAATAAAAGTGTTCGTAGGCATTCTACCCCTCTTGACAATGGGTACGGGAAACCGCACTAGGAGGCTCGATGTGACCCATCGATGATTAAACCTAGTGAATTTTGTGCTATAAACGTTCACATGTTTAAAAAAAAGAGAGAGAGAGAGTTGTTTATTTGTTGAATAAAAAGGGGAAGTAGGCTAGTCGTCTAAAATTGTGGTGATCAAGATATTGTGAGATGTGTGTTATCATTGCTTTTCCTCTTACTTGGATTGATTTATAAGCCGCATAGTTTGTTGATGATGATTGTTCGTAACTTGGGATTAAAGTGACCTTGTTTGAGTTTGTCGATTCCGGTGATTAAATGTTCTATGATTTGGATTGTTTGGATTGAATCTAAGTTGTGTGTTTATATTGCTTGAGGACAAACAAAGATCTAAGTGTGGGGGATTTTGATTGGTGTTTAGTTGTTAGATTTTTCGTTGTGTTTTCGTGTTCGTTTTCGTTGTATTTTTGTGTCTTTTCGTGTGTCTTTGGCTATGAATTGGTTGTTTGGAGTTTTTGGTACTTGTAGGATGAAAAGGGCGGAAACGAGAAGAAAACGAGAAGAATGGTTGTTGAGCAATCATTGACCTCGAGTTCTAACCTCTCATGATTTTATTGAAGATTCATTTTGGATGTAATGAAAGCATTATATCGAAGAGGGGTTCGATAGGAGCACATAGGCGAAAACGGAGGTCAATTTGGAGTTCGGATGAGGAAGATACGGCCGAAACAAGAGAGTCGCGCGCAATCGTCCAGTGCTTGATTTGGCCGATCGGCCAAGTCCTTCACAAATCTGGCCGATCGGCCAGATGTCCGCGTCCAACTGTTGTTTCCTTATTTAATTAGGTTTTTCTTCCTAATATATATACTAGTACCTTGGGACGAATTTGTATCATCTTTATCATATTTTAGCTCTAGTTTTCCAGCCCTTAAACACTTTTATTAGCTTTCTATTGTTCGGATCCGGACTCTTCGTTTTTGCAATTTAATTCAAGACGCTTTATTTACTTCAAGTTCTTCGTTCTTCGTCTCAATTTTCGTAAGTTCTTTTATTGCTTTCGTTTACTTGTTTTAATTGCTTGCTTTCGTTTTAGATTCGTTTTCTTAATTCCTAGATTCAATTCCCTTAGTTTAATTTCGTTCTTTCGATTTCTAGTTTAAAGTTTAGATTTGTTTTCTTTCGATTTCAATTCTCTCGTTTTTCAAAGCTTTCAAGTTAGATTAATTTGCTTTTAATTTCCAGATTTAATTTATCATGTCTAGATTTGTTTATGCTTCTTTCTTTGCTTTTGTTTTCTTCGTTGTTTCTTTTATTGCTTTCTTTTCGATTCTTGCCTAGGTAGATTAATCGTTTTACTTTAGTTTAATTCTTAGATTTATTTCTTGCTTTCTAGATTAGTTTATTTACTTGCTTTTATTTATTGCTTTGATTTATTTTATTTGTCTAGGATTTAAAACAAAAACTCCCAAAATCTTATTTACTTGCTTTCCTAGATTTAGGCTAGATTAGGATTTACTACATAATTGATTGCCCTGTTAAGTTTTCCTTGAGATTCGATACTTAGGTTTTACTTGCTAGTGCTACGATAGATTTCGTCTATTGCGAACACTTTTTAGTGAAACACGTGCCATAGAATAAATATGTTGGCGATCAAGAGGTTTGCCAACTGTAGGTGAATGTGCCCATCATCATCAACAAATGGGCT
Organism: Thymus mandschuricus; assembly: GCA_029379335.1. Taxonomy (NCBI): domain Eukaryota; kingdom Viridiplantae; phylum Streptophyta; class Magnoliopsida; order Lamiales; family Lamiaceae; genus Thymus; species Thymus mandschuricus. Next base: position 6,178,457 of record CM057082.1, on the reverse strand, counting down.
CGGCACAAGTTTGAAATCATCCCGCAAATCCTTGCAGTCCTACGATGATCCCCACAAACAGCGGCGTAAAGGCAGAACTGTATGGCATCATACCCGAGAGTGGGATCGAAATTCGTAGTGTCAAACAACAATCCAATCACCAATGCATGGTCCTGCATTTTATACTCTATACACCTTCCTCTTATAAAAAATGAAAGACCTCGATCCGAATTAACAGCTCGACAAACGATACCGTGCAATACTTGGGAGTATGAGCTCCCCGGACACCACCCCAAAAATTGAACGAAATGTCCTTGTTTAAATTGACCGACCAAATCATCACCCCCGATTCAATACAGAGTGGTCTCAACTTCCTGAAGTAATACACCTATGTAGTACACGTTCGGATAACTCGGTTTGTTATAACGACGAGGTCTACGTAGCTCAACAATCATGGCCTAAACATGCAAATTAAAAAAATCATAACCAAAAAGCACAAATAGAATAATCACATAGTATTAAGTAATTAAATGCAAAAATAAAATAAAATAATAACATATAATAATAACCTAATAATCTTAATTAACATGCCAATAAAAAATTCATAGCATCAAAGATTAAGCATAATAACATCATAATCATATTTAAACATGCAAATCACAACAAAATCATATAAAAAATTCATAAAGACATTAAAAAATATCTATATATTTATGTTGCTCTCCACGGCGGTGAAGTGGGGGGTTTTCCGGCGACATTCCACCGAAGTGGAAAACCATATATATATATTTTTTGCACTATTATGATGTAATTTAAAAATATAATCACGTATTCAAGGGTCTAATCTTTTTTTTTCTTTTTTCTATAGATTAAATATACAATTCATAACATCAAAGACTAAGCATAAGAACATCATAATCATATTTAAACAAGCAAATCACAACAAAATCATATAAAAAAATTCATAAAGACTTAAAATATATATATATGTTGGTCCCGGGAAAGAGTAATTGGTGTATGGGGGGGGGGGGGGGGAATACACCAATAACCAACCGTTTTTGACTTTTATAAAATCAGGTCGATCAAAGGTCGATTGTCAAGGTCGATCCTTATCAGAGACAGGTTGATCTATCAAGCTCGTTTGGGTACAAGCTTGATTTATCAAACTGTGCTTATGCGGAAGTTGGTGGAGGTTGATTTACTCTTTGAAAAATCTAAGGTCGATAAAGATATGCAGGTTGATGCTTGATATGCAGGTTGATGCTCGTCAGTTTGATAATAAAATGAAAGAGCGATTAAATAAAGAGAGGGAGAGAGGGACACCGCAATTTATCGTGGTTCGGAGAAATCCTCCTACGTCCACGTCAGGCCGACTCGGCCTGAGAATCCCTTTACCTTTGGATTCAACCTCTCTCTTATTTATACTGACTGAGTATTAGTTCTAAATACACTCTAACCTGAATATATCTAGACACGAGTTTTGGGTCGTGACCCTTACAACCTTTCGTACAAAACGTACAAACGACCTTTCACACACTACAGAGCTTGACTAACTCTACAATGGTGAAACACTAAACAATCTTTCTAACTTCGAACGGGTGGTCGGAGAAGAAGATGTTGAATCAACGACAAGCAGCAGTGAACGCTTCGTCGTTGGGCTTTTATCGGAGTTGAAAGTCTCTCTATGTCAAGTGTTTGGGAAACTAATCGGATTTCGAACACTTGAATGGATATGAACTTGAGAGAGACTTTGGCAGAGATTTGGCATTGATAGCTTGAGTTTCCCGTGCTTGAATCCGATAATGGCTGAAGTATTTATAGGCAGTTTTGAAAAACTAGCCGTTGGAGTCAGGCTGACGTGGCACTAGCCGTTGGAGGCTGACTCACTTCAAGCCGTTGGGAAAGTTCGTCCTTGCTGGCACACCACGTGGCAAGGATCAGGTCGTGTTGCTCCATGGAGGCGGAGCATCGACCTTGATATTGAAATCCAGCTCTTGAAATCTTCTAAGTCAAAGCAGGCTGGAAGCTTGATAAGGAAGGTCGATAGACAGGCAGATATGCCAGCTCGATCCGAATGAGGCAGGTCGATAAATTGACCTTTCTCTTACAGGGTGGATCGAACTTGCATTTGAACATTAAAGAGCATCGACCTGCACTAACAGGTAGCAGGTCGATCTATCGGCCTTAACCCTAAACAAGTAAAGTATGCCTAAGTGTGGTTTCGATAAACATCATCAAAATCAAACTGCAAGGGGTTCCCAACAATTTCCCCCTTTTTGATGATGTCGAAACCATACACTTTACAAATAATTCCTAAGATTTTAAAACAATGAAAGATCGATTAACCATTAAGGTTGATAAGGAATTATATGAAAGGCAGATAATAACATAATTAAAATAAAGCAGTAAAGGCAGATGCCTGGACAAAGAGATATTGTCGTCAGGTCGAAAGATGATTTTTGCTTCATTCAGCTCGAAAGCGTACTTTACAATTGGAAATTTACAAATCGTGCTTCGAACTTAAATGAATACAGAAAATATACAAAATCATCTCTACATCTTCTGCAGCTGGGCACGGGCTGCTATACGCTCTTCCTGGATCTGCTCCCTCGACTTCGCCTTCATACTTGCGTAAATTCCATCCCTAATTCTGCAATAGTCGGGATCGGAATTTGAGACATTTACGTTCAGACCGATGGCGGTCAGTCCGATGTATCGGTCGATTCGGGAATAATCAAGGTAGCCCGAACCGCCAATAAGCAAGGGCGTGAAAAATTGCTTGACTGGAGCCCTTAACATCGCACCGGCCTCTGCAGCCTTCTTTCGAAGTTCACCAATGAAGTCTTGGTGAGGAAATTTGAGCATGTAGGCTGCATAGGCGTCATCGGTATCTTCAGGCAGGGAGGGGTCCTTGATCCAGTAGTGAAGGAGGATGAAGCAGCTGTTGAGCTCCCGCAGCAGGGCGTTCTGGCGCTCATCTAGCCACTCAACGGCCTGTTGCTGGACTCCAGCATCCAAAATGAGTTCGGAGGCCGACTCACTGACCCAGTCAGATTCGGCCTTCTTCCTCGCTTCAGCAGCCCGGCGCTCCGCTATAAAGCGCTTCTGCTCGACAGGGTTCATGGCCTGCTCCGGCGTCGCACCAGCCAGATGCATGGCTTGAATCAGCTCGGCCTCTTTAGCCAATCGAGCTTTGGAGGCGGCGGCCTCAGCAGCAGCGGCAGCTGCTATGGGATCGGCCTGGGAGGCGACGAGGCCGATGGCCTTGGAGGAGGCGGCCTGGGAAGCAGGCTTCTTTTGAGGCGGAGGAGGAGGAGGAGGGGGAGGAGCCAAGGAAGATGAAGAGGTTTTGGATTTTCTTGACCTCTTCTTCTTGGCGGCGGCGGCTGCTCTTTCTTCTTCCCCCTTTTCGACATCATCAGAAAGGGCTCTGATGAGGGAAAGAAGTGTAGCGTCCTCCTCCTGTAGCTTGGACACGGCATCCCTCAACTCTTGTTGGCCATTGAGAAGGGAGGAGAGGGTGCCGTGAATGGCGTTGATTTGGTCATTGGAGGCCGATGCCGAATTTGAGATTGATGAGGTCAGGTCGGTCACACGTTGATCGACCTTGGCAACGTCCTCCTTGACTTCCCCGATCTCTTCCAGGGACGCCATTCTATTTGCTACGAGTTGGGCCGGCAGGAGCTTGTCAGTGTATTCCTTCAATTGATTTACGGCAAATGACGTGACTCGCTCCCTGGCAGCTTTATCGGCATGGGTCTTGGCTTCATTCACAATATCGACCCGGGCCTCTGCTACGGCCTGCTTGATCTGGTCGGGAAGGCTGATGACAAGAGAATCGAGCTTTGCAGATAGAGAATTAAGCTCGACCTCCATGTCAACCTTCGAACCTTGAGGAGACGGAGCAGCAGCATCAAGGGCTTGATCACCACCCTCATTCCTGGGTGGCGAATTCTCCGGAGTTCGAATCGCATCGAACTCGTCTCCATGAATGGAGGCGGAGTTGAAGAGGGCGCGGGCGTTGGTGTAGAGGGGGCGAAGGTCGATGCCCAGAATTTTTGCTTCGACCTTCATGCGTCGCAGCACAAGAGACTGGAAATTTGCGGCCGCATCCTCCACATTGTAGAAGTTGAACTCGGCCTCCAACTCCAGCTCCTCGACCTTCAGGTCGTCGAGGGTAACGACCTGCAGCAGGGCTTGAAAGACGTAATAATAGCTCGACTTACACACCAGATAGAACTGGAGGCGAGCTGCGAGGTCGAGGGACTTGGGGAGTCGATCGATCCCCGGCATCAGGTCGATGACCTTCAGCCTGGCTTCAGCCTTCATTGAAGCCACCATTGCGTGAGCAGGAGTCACGGCCTGCTCGGAGATTGGTTGAACTGGCAAGATGGTGTCTTGGGGTTCCTCCATCTCAGTGAGATCTTGGATTTCCACCGATCCAACGCGAACGCGAGGAGGGGAACGAGAAGGAGAGGGCGAGGAATCGCCAACGACCTGTGAGGCAGGCGGCTTGATCGCGGTACGGACTGGAGAAGGAGTCCGTTCCGGCGAGGATGAGGGCGAGGGCGAAGGCATCATCGGCCTCACATTAAGAGGCTCCGCGGCCACGGGCTCTATAGGAAGCACGAGGTGCATCGGCCTGGTCGGATGAGGAGCAGTTGGCTTTGATTTCTTTGGAGGGGGAGTCTTTTTGGCAGGGCGAGAAGGCACTGGCACATCATCGGCCTTCCTCTTCTTTTGCACAGGGCGAGACGGCACCCTCCACCCAACTTTGGACTGTCCAGTCCGAGTGAGATGCTCCCTTACGAGGTCAGACGACACGTAGTAATTTTGCGGCTTGACCCCGATAGCCATCTCCAGCTGATGGAGATCTTTGGGAATGAAATTGTGGGGGAAGTCTTCCGCGTCCGACCATTTCCTCTGCTTGAAGAAGGAAATAATAATGCAGGTCGCCTTCGTCCCGAGACGAAGCGGCCTCTTCTCTGTGTGGAGACGCACTCCCACCACGGCCTCTCCGTCCATGGAGCACTCGATCTGCCTGGCCTCCTCCCAGAGCAGGGAGACCATCAGCTTGGCCCAGCTGATAGGCAGGATGAGTATCACGGCCGTCATGATCTGGAATTTGAAGGGCGTGACTTGGTCGTGATTTCCAACGTGCCCTAGAAAGCACCGTTGAATGAAGTCCATAAGTAGCCTGTACTTAGGACGCAGCTCGGTCCTCTTGAACGACCTCTCCAAATACGGCCCTGGTTCAATAAGGACCCGATCGATCACTTGCTGCAGTTGCTCCTTTTTTATGTCGGAGAGTTGCATTTCTCCGCCATCCCCGATGCCGAAGGCGACCTTTACGGCGTCAAGGACGTTGATGTGATGAACGGCCTTCTGTGTCCCGAGGGACACGGTGTGAGAGGAAACGGAGTCGCCCTTGTTCCAGTTATAAAAGAACGCACTCACGATCTTCGGGAGAAACTTTGCCGGTCTGGTGGAGATAATCTGGTGGAAAGGGAAACATGTTTCCACCAGCGCGAACATGGAATCCAGATCCCGGAAACCAAAGTTCTCACGAACCATATACGGTTCGTATTTGATGTGAGACTCCAAGTAAGCAGAGATCTCGTCCCAGTGCATCTCCGGTTTGCCGGAAGTTGATGTTTGTGCCATTGATGCTGATTTTCTGCAACAAGATAGATAGATTAGTAATCGAATACTTGATGAAAGATGAAACCAAAAACATCGATAAAGCACAAACCACGGTGATATATTTGTGCAGCGAGTGAAAAGCGGTGAGTAAGGAACCAGCAGTTGAATAAAAGACACGACGGCGGCAGTTGATTTTGTAGAGAGAAAATTAGGTTTTGACGAAGAAGATGATGAGAGTAAGTAACGTTTTGAAACGGAAACACTGCATGACTTATAGAAAGTTTGAATGGCTAGGATCTCTCGAATTTGAAAGGGTTAAAATCTCTCTTTAATTCTCATCCATACGATGAGAGCGCGTGGAATGTGTAACGTTACACATCCGCGCGTGAGCTAGTTTGAAAACGTGCGAAAACTTGCACTTTTTCAGAGAGACAGCAGGGAATTAAATGCAACCTCGGTCAATGTGTCAATATTTGACACTTGACTGGATGTTTTGTAAAAATAGCAATCATTATTCCCTTTTTCCTAATTTTCTGCAAAATAACAGAGCCTTAAACAATGTAACACATTGAGAAATAAATTTTAATAATTGAAAGAATTCAATGAGTATTAAAGAAGTTAAATGTTCGACAAAAGGGTGATACTGCCCTTTTGATTCTCCCTTCATTAATGCAGTGAGCATTCAGGTTGGTATCGGCCTGATGATATCGGCCTTGTGGCAGAGAACGGCCTGTCGAAATGAACGACCTGGATTTATGACATCGGCCTGGCGAAATAAATGCCCTGGAGGAAGACATCGGCCTTTGTTCCCCCTCAGATGATGGATCACTCGATTAAGAGTTCCCCCTTAATTTGAGGAGCACATGTCGATTTTGCTGATTTCAACGTCGGCCTGATGATAGAGAACGATCTGTCGTTTTGACAGTCGGCCTGATGAATAGAAGCGTCCTGCATAGAGATTGATGGCATGTTGAATAGAAACAGCCTTTTGACTCAACCGGCCTTTTGACTCACAACCGGCCTGCAGAATGGAGACGGACTGTAGTCACGAACGGCCTGTTGAGTGAGAGTCTCTTCAAGTAGTAACGGCCTGTTGGCTTGTAAACGACTTGTTGAATCATGAACGGCCTGTTCACTCTTAATATCGGCCTGATTACTTAAAGACAGCCTGTTGAGTTATGAACGGCCTGATGTGAAGAAACCGGCCTGCGTAGATGATGGCCTCAGGCTGTTGAGGAGATGACGGCCTGTAGACTTACGATCGGCCCGATGACTCAACATTTAATAACCCTAACTTTCCACACAGCATTTTGAATCTTTCTTCGGCCAGTGGCTTGGTTAGGATATCAGCTCGTTGAATATCAGTATGTATCTTCTCAATAACCACGTTCTTCTTTTCCACGTGATCGCGAATAAAGTGATGTCGAATATCCACGTGTTTGCATCTTGAATGGAGAACTGGATTTTGAGTAATGGCGATAGCGCTTGAGCTGTCGCAGAATATAGGCACTTCACTGACTTCAACTTCATAATCCTTGAGTTGTTGTTTGATCCACAAGATTTGTGCACAACAACTCCCTGCGGCCATGTACTCGGCCTCTGTGGTGGAGGTGGCTACTGAAGTTTGTTTCTTTGAAAACCATGATATCAGCATTGTTTCCGAGAAAGTGGCAAGTACCCGAGGTAGATTTCCTATCGAGCTTGCACCCTGCATGATCAGAATCTGAATAACCTGTAAGCTGCAAATTATCATCACAAGGATACCAAAGACCTAAATTTGTGGTTCCTTTGATGTTTCGAAGAATTTTCTTTGCTGCTTCCAAGTGGGATTCCTTCGGATTAGCTTGAAATCTAGCACACACTCCAACTGCAAAAGTGATATCAGGTCGACTAGCAGTTAGATAAAGTAATGAACCAATTATACCCCTGTACTGTGTTATGTTGGCTGGTTTTCCTTCGGGATCCGGGTCGATCTTCCCACCAGAGAGCATCGGTATTTTGACAGGCTTGCTGTCTTTGACACCAAACTTGTCAACCAGCTCGTGTGCGTACTTTGTTTGGCTAATGAAGATTCCTTCATCGGACTGCTTGACCTGCAACCCTAGAAAGAAATTCATTTCCCCCATCATAGACATTTTATATTTTTCTGTCATGAGGTTACCAAATTTTTCGCATAAAATGGGAGATTTTGATCCAAAAATGATAACATCAACATAAATTTGTACTAAAAGGATATGTTCATTCACTTTGATAGTGAATAGCGTGTTGTCGACTGATCCACGCTTGAATCCTGATTCGATGAGAAAGGATGATAGCGTCTCATACCAAGCTCGAGGAGCTTGCTTAAGTCCGTATACGGCCTTGTGCAGTTTGTAGACTTTGCTTGAATCACCCTCCTCGAATCCTGGAGGCTGTTCCACATAGACTTCTTCTTCGAGAACGCCATTGAGGAACGCACTCTTTACATCCATCTGGTAGACTTTGAATCGTTGATGAGCGGCATAAGCTAGAAACAGCCTTATAGCTTCTAATCTTGCAACGGGGGCAAACGTCTCATCATAATCGATTCCTTCTTGTTGGCAGTAACCCTTTGCTACCAATCGGGCTTTATTTCTGACAACTTCTCCAGATTCATCTCTCTTGTTTTTGTAAACCCATTTGACTCCAATGACGCCCTGATGATAAGGACGATCAACTAGAGACCATACTTCATTTCTCTTGAATTCATTGAGTTCTTCTTGCATGGCTTGAATCCAGTCAGCATCACGAAGAGCTTCAATGGCATCTTTGGGTTCAATTCGAGAGAGATAGCAGCTTAGTAGCGCGCTTTCACCAATCGTCCTTCTTGTTCGCACTCCTTGGTTTGGGTTCCCAACAATGAGCTCTTTTGGATGAGCATCGATCCAACGTCTGCGTCGAGCTCTTTCTTCGTTTGAAATGATTGGATCGGGCTCATTAATGGGTTCGTCAAACTCCGGGTGACTTGAAGGTTGATCAGTGGGAACGTGCTGTTGATCGGGCTGTTGATCAGGCTGCTGTTCGGCCTGGATGTTGAGCTGCTCCATTGTGCTATCGAGCTGCTCAATTTGAGATGTAAGGTCGTGAACAGCATCAGTCTGGGGGACTGAGGATGGGGGATCAGCCTGGTTAAGTCCGGCTGATGTATTACAGCTCGAAGTATCATTTGCATCACATCCCCCTTGCTGTGTGACCTTTGGATCAGATTGATCCTCTTCATCTAGATCATTTGGAGCCCATACTAGCAGGTCGTCGATGGGGGAGTTAGACAGCCTGTTAGTAGCGGACTGATCTGGACCTGTACTTAATTCTCTGTACAAACAAGTAGATTCATCAAACACAACATGAGGTGTTACCTCCACAACTAGGGTTTTCTTATTAAAAACTCTATAAGCTTTGCTAACCTCCGAGTATCCTAAAAATACTCCTGGATCGGCCTTGCTATCAAAAGTTTTTAATTGAGATTTCCCATTGTTATGAATGTAACACAAGCACCCAAAAGCTTTAAAGTACTTTAACCTGGGGAGCTTGTTGTTCCACAGCTCGTATGGAGTCTTTCCATGTCGGGTAGTGATGATCGACCTGTTTTGGGTGTAGCAGGCAGTGTTAACGCCCTCTGCCCAAAACTTCTTTGGAAGGTTGGTTTCATCCAACATGGTACGAGCTGCTTCCTTCAGCGACCTGTTACGGCGTTCCACTACGCCATTTTGCTGAGGAGTACGAGCTGCTGAAGTTTGATGAAGAATTCCACTCTTTGTGCAATATTCTTCGATCATAGCATTGATAAATTCGGTGCCTCGATCTGATCGAATGGAGATGATGGATTTCTCCTTTTGATTGCACAGTTTGCTTAGCAACGCAGGTAGCTTCTCCAATGTCTCCTTCTTCTTGTACATGAAAATAACCCACGTAAATCTAGAATAATCATCTATAATAACGAGAGCATATTTTCTACCGTTTATACTCAAGGGAGTGACTGGACCAAAGAGGTCGAGATGGAGAAGCTCAAGAATTCGATTCGACGCTTGTGCCGTCACACTTGGAAAGGATGATCTTGTTTGCTTTCCAGCTTGACATGCTTTACACATGTGATCGCGATCGAATACTTGATCTGGCAGATCGTTCACCAGCTTGTTGCGTGCCAGCTTGTTGATGGCCTTGAAGTTCAAATGACTCAACCTCTTGTGCCATAGCCAGCTTGTCTCGGAATCAGCCTTTGTGACCAGGCAAGTCTCTATCCAATCATTCCATTGAACAATGTAGAGTCTATCCTGCAAGATTTCGGTAAGAAGTATTTCTCCTTCCTCATTTTTCACGAGACATTTGTTAGCAGTGAATTCTACTCGTTTACCATTCGAGCAGAATTGCGACACAGAGAATAGGTTATGATTAAGACCTTCAACATATGAGACATTAGAAATAGTTGTTTTACCAACTTTTAGATCGCCCTGGCCTCTCGTAAGTCCCTTAGAATTTCCTCCAAAGGTTACAAGTGGCCCGTCTCGCTCTTGATAATTTGATAGTAGCGTTTTGTCACACGTCATGTGCTTTGAGCATCCACTATCAATGATCCATACAGCTCCACGAGCTGCTTGGCTCCTTCTTTGAGCCTTCCCAACCTGCAATTAGTTAAACTTAGCAACCCATTTGAGATTGGGTGCTACATCGGTTGCGGGAACGGCCTTTGGGACCCAGATTTGTTTTGCCGGTCTGCTTCTATCCGAGGCTGAGGACGAGGCAGTGGCGGTCTTGGGCTTGGGAGCCTTGGATTTCTTTGAGCGAGGGCGACGAGGCTGATAATCCTGCTCTTCATGAAGACCAGGTTGATACTGCCAGTCTTGATAGTTTGACCGTTGAGGATAGTGGCAGTGACAACCTTGATGAGCAGGATAGAAGAACTGAGGGTGATACGGCCTTTGATAGTACTGGCCTTCATATCGCCCTTGATGAACAGCCTGCTTTTGATGAGAGGGGGCAGGTCGACGATGCTGTGCAGGTCGACTCTCTTTCTTTTGAGGAACAGGCTGTTCCTTCTTGTGCTGCTTTAAGAGAATGGCTTGGGGCTGTCGAACTAGGTTCTTCAGCTTGACCATCTTATCTGGAAGAGCTTGATGACCTCTTCAGGTATTCTTTGATTTAGACTGTGCCTTCACGAACGTGATCTCGCAGTCTTTGTCCTTGCTTTCCTTGGATTTTCCATTAAATCCAATATCAGAGTGATCGCGCGGATTGCGTTGCATAGATTGGACTTCTTCCAATTTCTTTCCGCTCTTCTTCAACTGACTCAAAGTGAGTTGAAGCTTTCCTTCCTTTTCTAGGAGGAGCTCGTGTTGAACAACCAAGTCAGCCAACTTTGATGTAAGGCTGTGAATTTCGGTATCTTTGGTCTTGAGGGACTCGTCCTTCTCGAGCGCCCTGGTATCGAACTCCTTAACCCGGAAAGTCAATTCATCAAAGTTTGACTTTAGGGCTTCGATCTCCCTTTCTTTTTCTTCATCATAGGGAGAGAATCTTTCTTCTAATACCAGCTTGTATTTTTCATTTTTGTTCATTAGCTCAGCATTATCTTCAACGACCTCTTTGAGTGTTTCCACGAGATCGGCATAGTCATCGAGCTGTTTCTTGATTTCTTCCCAAGACACAGCCTCGGATAAGTCTTCACCTTCTTCTGCACATTCATCGTCAGAAAAAGAAAGTGAAATGGGTTGAGGATCTACCTTTGAAGATCCCTCGTTTTGTTGGTGCTCTCCAACGAAACATTCTTCATCATCACTTTCATCGAAAGCGATGTAACCTTCGTCATCACTTGACGAGCTGTCTGAGAGATGAGCCTCCTTTGATTCTTCGGCTATCATGGCAGCTCGTTGTTCCTTGAGCTTTTTATCGCGCTTTGCATGGAGTTCGTCTCTCTCGGCCATTGTCAGATCTGGACAATCGGTCTTGTAGTGACCTGGCCTGCCACAACTAAAGAAACCACCCTCGGGTGTGTTAGAAGAATTGAAGGTTGAGGGTTTATGTTCTCCCTTTTTGTCAGGGCGGTCGTGGTTACGGTTTGAGAAATTTCGCTTGTTGTCACGATAGAACTTTTTGTATTTAACAACCTTTCCTAGGAACTTCTCATTTCTCCTAGCAGCTAGAGCATAGTCGAGAGTCATCTTCTCGAACTTTTTGACGATGGATTCATCAATCGGACTTGGGGTAGCAGCAGAGGCTGAGTCAGCCTTGAATGCTACCTCTTTGTCATTCTTTTCATCGACCTTCTTGCTGGTGGAAGGCTGTGCTGATCCATGGATTCGGATCATCTCATACTCATTTCCGACAAGGATGTCGAAAAGATCTTCGGTGGTGAGGAAGTTGAAGTCCGAACGGGCTGGATGCATGGCTGCATATACGTGCCAATTTGCTGGTAGGGCACGCATCACTTTTAGATTCTTCTCGCGCTGCATATATTTGTGAGGGTTGATTGCAGCGACCTCGAGAATGATTTCTGTGAAGCGAATTTTCATTGCTTCTATGGTTTCTCCTGAAACCATCTTGAAGTCATCGAACTTGCTGCACGCCATAGACAGCTTGTTCTCCTTCATTTCCTCTGAACCCAGGCTGATGGACTGGAGGGTGTCCCACATCTCTTTGGCAGTTTCAAGATTTCGGATCTAGGCAAGGTAGACGCCCTTTACGGTGCTTGAGATGAGTCCCTTTGCGTAGTCATCGAGACTGGCCTCCTTCCTTTCCTCGGTTGTGTAGTCGCGAGGATTTTTGAGGACTTTTTCGTAAGTGGCCTCCCCGGGGGATGTTCCATCCACGATGATCTTCGCTGCATAAATGGGGGAGGGGCCATTTTCGATGATATCCCACATAAGGACGTGATGTGCCTTGAGACACATCTTGATTCAGAAGCTCCAGTCTTCATAGCCTTGGATGGAGAAATCTTCACAAACCCTGAGAAGAGAAGCCTCCATAGAAAATAATATGATATGATATGAATGAAAAGATTTTTCTAAAGGATCGGTTCAAAATGACCAAAAGTTTAAAAGAAAAACTTTTAGTATGCAAAGCAGCGGTCAAAAGAACCACTGCTCTGATACCACTTGTTGGTCCCGGGAAAGAGTAATTGGTGTATGGGGGGGGGGGGGAATACACCAATAACCAACCGTTTTTGACTTTTATAAAATCAGGTCGATCAAAGGTCGATTGTCAAGGTCGATCCTTATCAGAGACAGGTTGATCTATCAAGCTCGTTTGGGTACAAGCTTGATTTATCAAACTATGCTTATGCGGAAGTTGGTGGAGGTTGATTTACTCTTTGAAAAATCTAAGGTCGATACAGATTTGCAGGTTGATGCTTGATATGCAGGTTGATGCTCGTCAGTTTGATAATAAAATGAAAGAGCGATTAAATAAAGAGAGGGAGAGAGAGACACCGCAATTTATCGTGGTTCGGAGAAATCCTCCTACGTCCACGTCGGAGAAATCCTCCTACGTCCACGTCAGGCCGACTCGGCCTGAGAATCCCTTTACCTTTGGATTCAACCACTCTCTTATTTATACTGACTGAGTATCAGTTCTAAATACACTCTAACCTGAATATATCTAGACACGAGTTTTGGGTCGTGACCCTTACAACCTTTCGTACAAAACGTACAAACGACCTTTCACACACTACAGAGCTTGACTAACTCTACAATGGTGAAACACTAAACAATCTTTCTAACTTCGAACGGGTCGGAGAAGAAGATGTTGAATCAACGACAAGCAGCAGTGAACGCTTCGTCGTTGGGCTTTTATCGGAGTTGAAAGTCTCTCTATGTCAAGTGTTTGGGAAACTAATCGGATTTCGAACACTTGAATGGATATGAACTTGAGAGAGACTTTGGCAGAGATTTGGCGTTGATAGCTTGAGTTTCCCGTGCTTGAATCCGATAATGGCTGAAGTATTTATAGGCAGTTTTGAAAAACTAGCCGTTGGAGTCAGGCTGACGTGGCACTAGCCGTTGGAGGCTGACTCACTTCTAGTCGTTGGGAAAGTTCGTCCTTGCTGGCACACCACGTGGCAAGGATCAGGTCGTGTTGCTCCATGGAGGCGGAGCATCGACCTTGATATTGAAATCCAGCTCTTGAAATCTTCTAAGTCAAAGCAGGCTGGAAGCTTGATAAGGAAGGTCGATAGACAGGCAGATATGCCAGCTCGATCCGAATGAGGCAGGTCGATAAATTGACCTTTCTCTTACAGGGTGGATCGAACTTGCATTTGAACATTAAAGAGCATCGACCTGCACTAACAGGTAGCAGGTCGATCTATCGGCCTTGACCCTAAACAAGTAAAGTATGCCTAAGTGTGGTTTCGATAAACATCATCAAAATCAAACTGCAAGGGGTTCCCAACAATATATATATATATATATATATATATATATATATATATATATATATATATATATATATATATATATATATATAGATGATGGATCATATAGAAATAAGTCTCCACGTGAGAAATGAGAATATATCTTGTCCATCCAAATATTTAAATCAACGGCTATCAATGGATCCAGCAAGTCATCTATAAAAAGTAAACTATGTGTAATTAAGGTAGTTAAAGGGTAATATTGTCTAACTCATTCCTTTTAGTAACTGTCATCCCTAGAACTAAGGGATTTATTTATTTAACAAGTAGTAACATTTGTATAATGCGAAATAATATGACTATTTTTTCGATTCTCAAGTGACTCTTTTTTTTCTTGGGGTCTTTTTGTAGAGGTGTTTAGGAGCTTTAGATGGAACTTTCATTAGTGTCCACGTGTCAAATATTGATAGAACAAGATATTGAACTGGAAAAGGTGCTCTTGCTATGAATGTATTGGGTGTTTGTACACCTAATATGGAGTTCATATATGTATTACCTGGTTGGGAAGGATCTGCACATGATGGTCGTGTTCTTCGAGATGCTATTTCTAGGCCAAATGGTTTGAAAGTCCAGAAAGGTAATTATAAATATAATAACTATTAAACTTGTTGAATTCACAATAATATAAATTAATATTTGTCTTTATATTTTGTGAAGGATGTTATTACTTAGTAGATGTTGGATACACAAACTGTGAGGGGTTCTTTGCTCAGTATAGAGGTTATAATTATCACCTTAAGGAATGGGGAGATAAAGTACCAGAAAATCCTGAGGAATTCTTCAACATGAAACATGCTAAAGCTAGGAATGTCATAGAAAGATGTTTTGGTCTACTAAAAGGGAGATGGGCTATTCTTCGAAGTCCTTCATTCTTTCCAATTCGAACTCAAGGTCGGATAGTTAGTGTATGTGCATTGCTGCATAATCTCATTCGTAAATACATGCCAACTGATGTTGGAGTAGACCTTGAAATTGAGGAAGAGGAAAATGGAGATGGCGAAGATGAGGAGAACGCGGAAGAAGATTGGGATGATGATGATGATGATGATGATGATGATGATGATGCTTCTATTGAATACATCACCCAAGTTTCTACCTCAGATGTTTGGAATGATTTCAGAAATTCCATAGCTCAAACATCGTATAATAATTGGATGTTGAGCTCTAGCTGATTTGTATTTTCACATATTTTTTATGTTAAATTTTTATTTGACTGTTAGTTTATTTATTTTTAAATGTTGTAACCAATTTATACATTGTCGTTAAACAAATTAAATTCTGATATCATTCGAAATGTATCATTTACGATATTTTCAATATTTGAAGCATGTATCATATTTGAATTTTCTTAAAGTATTTTGTAGGATGAATGATTCAAGTCAAGCCGGTGGACGTGGGAAGAACAAGAGAAAGTGGAGTCAGTTAGAAGATGAAACATTGTTGGATTTCCTATGTGAGATGAAACTTGATCCTCGATGGAAATGCGAAGGTGGTCACAAGAATGGATTTCATCAATACGTGGCAGAAAAAATGAATCAAAAGTTTCCAGCTTCCGGACTGAAGGCTTCACAAGTTGAATCAAAGATTAAGTTTCTGAAAGAGAAGTATAATGTCATTAGTGATATGCTGAAGTTATCGGGGTTCCAATGGGATGACACAAATAAGATGGTTCAATGCGAGAGACAATGTTTTGATGATTTTTGTGTGGTAATAACATCACTTTGTCTTTTCCGAAAATTGAATGTTTACTATCTATTTTCACTAACTCAAATTATATATTTTTTTAGGGTCATCCTCGGGCTAAGGGTTTATGGAAGACTCCATTCCCACTCTTTGAAAAGTTGCAACTTTTATATGATGTTGATCGAGCTGATGGGGGCAGGTCTGAAAATATGAATGAGAGCATCCACCACATGGACAATGAACTAGACAATGATCTAGATGACTCGGATGTTACTGAATTGCAAACACAGCCACCACGGAGGAGGCAAAGGAAAGGTAAAAACCCTCTTGAACACAATGATAAGTTTGTGATTGCCATAGACACAATCAAAGATCATATGGGTGTTATAGCTAATACTTGGAAAGAGGCTGAAAAACGTGAACGGGAGGTAGTAGATCTAAAGAAGAATTTATTGTCCGAAATTGCTATGATAGAGGGAGTTTCTCAAGTTGATGCAATTGATGCTACTAGCTATCTTTCAAGGAATTCAAGTGAGCTTCATGCATTCTACAGTTGCCCAAATGACGATTGGAAAAAACTGTATGTGGAGAGGCTCGTTCTTAGACTTCGTGGCCCTTAGGATGCAATATAAGGGATGAAAAATTCTTATCGGGATGAACATAAACTTTTTGCTTGTGATTGCAATTTCATTTTATTGGTGTAATTTTTGTTAGCTTTTGCACAATTTATCTATCAAACACTTATCAGTTCTAGTTTTAAAGAATTTTTTGTTATTATTAGTGACATTGCAAAGCACATTGGTATTATTAATACATACGTATGGAATATATGCATCTTCGTATTATTATTATTATTGTTATCTATCAAACACTTATCAGTTCTAGTTTTAAAGAATTTTTTGTTATTATTAGTGACATTGCAAAGCACATTGGTATTATTAATACATACGTATGGAATATATGCATCTTCGTATTATTATTATTATTGTTATTATTATTATTATTATTGTTATTATTATTATTATTATTATTATTATTATTATTATTATTATTATTATTATTATTATTATTATTATTATTATTATTATTATTTTTATTATTATTATTATTATTATTATTATTATTATTATTATTATTATTATTATTATTATTATTATTATTATTATTATTATTATCGAAATTATTTTTACGAAAATTAATTTCTCATATCTCATATCAGACCAATTCATACCAAACACATGTATCAGATATCAATCTCATACCCATATCTGATATCCGATACCCATACCCTTATCTGATATCTGATATACTAGTATATGGATACCAAACAGGTATATATCGATAAAATAATTAACGTCTACCAACACAAGTTTGAAGGAGGATTTGTGCATGAGTGTTTAAATAATTTTTAATATAATATTAACATGCTAAAAAAACCTAATACTAT
The DNA here is from genome assembly GCA_029379335.1 of Thymus mandschuricus. Lineage (NCBI taxonomy): Eukaryota > Viridiplantae > Streptophyta > Magnoliopsida > Lamiales > Lamiaceae > Thymus > Thymus mandschuricus. Next base: position 6,161,283 of record CM057082.1, on the reverse strand, counting down.
TCGTCACAAATATCATAAATATAATAAGACACTATAAAATTTATTCTTTTGAGGAATCTTATTTGAAATTATATAATAAAAGTTTATATAGTAAAATGGTTATTTTGATACAATAGAACTTATTTATGTAAGGAAAACTATAAACTCTAACGGAAAATGAAACACTTGAGAGGAAAAAAAATATAATCAGATAGAAAATTAAACCCTATCACATGTTAAGCATGAATTTATAGAATAAAAAGCATGAATTTTTCATATTTAAGCATGAAAGACTTGTACGCTTAATAAACATAAATTAGAGTTAATTACGATGCAAAATTAGAGATTTACGTATCTCATGCTTTTTATAAGTTTAAAGTATGCTTATATTTTCAGAATATTATCCTTTTGTTTAGTTTTTAATATGCTTACAGTAAAATAAAAGCATGCTTATTAGCTTTCCACAATATGCTTATAGTTTCAAACACTGTGCTTGTAAGTAAAAAAAATTAAAAATTAAAAAGATTAAAAAAAACCATAAAAATATATTTTAAGTAAAATGAATAATCATGATTTTAAAAAGTAATAGGCATAAAAAATTAACTGTAAAAACTGTCAAATCTTAAAATCAATTACGTAACTTTTCATATCATTATATTCATAAAGCATGATTTTTCAAGTAAAAAGCATGCATGTATTTCTTATTAAGCATAAAAATTAACCGTAAGAACATATTAAAAGTGGAATGCATAAACATGTTTTTCACAAGTAATAAGCATGTGTTTAATATATTAAACATAAAAAACTAACTATAAAAACCAACAAGTCCTAAAATTAATTACATAACTTTTCATATCATTATATTCATTAAGCATATTTTTTTAAGAAAGAAGCATGCATATGTTCAATATTAAGCATCAATATATAGATAACAACCCTAAAAATAATAACCCTAACCTTGTGTTTAAAAAAAAAAAAAAAAAAAAAAAAAAAAAAAAAAAAAAAAAAACTTAACCTTATTTTAATTTTGTATAAGCATATGCTTAAACGCATGCATGATTATGCTTACACCATACAAATATAATGTTGAATACGTAAAATTTGTGATTCATGCATGGGCACTAAGAAGAAAAATAATTAATGCGAGAAAACATTTTTAAAAAAAAAGGAAAATAATGCATGAATATAATATATGCCTAATTAAAATTCCATAATTATAGGGATACCGTAGATAGTATATGTAATTTGACATAAATAACCTTAATCCATTTAGATAGCAATTATTATTTTGATTTTCATCATTAATTAGTAGCCACCGATTAACATAAATGAGTGGTTGAGATTCATTCTCATTTCTCTCGTGGGAACTTGTTGGGAACCCCTTGCAGTTTGATTTTGATGATGTTTTTCGAAACCACACTTAGGCATATTTTACTTGTTTAGGGTCAAGGCCGATAGATCGACCTGCTACCTGTTAGTGCAGGTCGATGCCCTCTAATGTTCAAATGCAAGTTCGATCCACCCTGTAAGAGAAAGGTCGATTCATCGGCCTGCCTCATTCGGATTGAGCTGGCATATCTGCCTGTCTATCGACCTTCCTCATCAAGCTTCCAGCCTGCTTTGACTTAGAAGATTTCAAGAGCTGGATTTCAATATCAAGGTCGATGCTCCGCCTTCATGGAGCAACACGACCTGATCCTTGCCACGTGTGTGCCAGCAAGGACGAATCTTCCCAACGGCTAGAAGTGAGTCAGCTTCCAACGGCAAGTGCCACGTCAGCCTGACTCCAACGGCTAGTTTTTCAAAACTGCCTATAAATACTTCAGCCATTATCGGATTCAAGCACGGGAAACTCAAGCTATCAACGCCAAATCTCTGCCCAAAACCTCTCTCAAATTCATATCCATTCAAGTGTTCGAAATCCGATTAGTTTCCCAAACACTTGACGAAGAGAGGTTTCCGATTCCGATAAACACCACAACGACGAAGCGTTCACTGCTACTTGTCGTTGGTTCAACAACTTCTTCTCCGACTAGTTCGAAGTTAGAAAGTTTGTCTGTGTTTTCGCCATTGTAGAGTTTAGTCAAGCTCTGTAATTAGCGAAAGGTTGATTGTACTTTTTAGTACGAAAGGTTGTAAGGGTCACGACCCAAAACTCGTGTCTAGATATTTTCAGGTTAGATTGTATCTAGAACTGATACTCAGTCAGTATAAATAAGAGAGAGGTTGAATCCAAAGGTAAAGGGATTCTCAGGTCGAGTCGACCTGACGTGGACGTAGGAGGGTTTCTCCGAACCACGCTACATCGTTGTGTCTCTCTCTCTCTCTCTCTCCTTATTTATCGCCCTTATTTCATTATCAACCTGACGAGCATCAACCTGCATTTCACGTATCAACCTGCTATCTACTTTCAGCCTTAAGATTTTTCAAAGAGTAAATCAACCTCCACCAACTTCCGCATTAACAACAGTTTGATAAATCAAGCTTGATACCATACGAGCTTGATAGATCAAACTGCCTCTGATAGGTTCGACCTTGACAATCGACCTTTAGATCTACCTGATTTTATAAAAGTAAAAAACGGTTGGTTATTGGTGTATTCCCCCCCCCCCCCCCCCCCATACACCAATTACTCTTTCTCGGGACCAACAAGTGGTATCAGAGCAGTGGTTCTTTTGACCGCTGCTTTGCATACTGAAAGTCTTTATCAAACTTTTGGTCATTTTGAACCGATCCTTTAGAAAAATCTTTTTCATTCATTCATATCATATTATTTGCTATGGAGGCTTCTCTTCTCAGGGTATGTGAAGACTTCTCCATTCAAGGCTATGAAGACTGGAGCTTCTTAATCAAGATGTGTCTCAAGGCACATCACGTCCTCATGTGGGATATTATCGAGAATGGCCCCTCCCCCATTTATGCAGCGAAGATTATTGTGGATGGAACAGCCCCCGAGGAGGCTACATACGAGAAAGTCCTCAAAAATCCTCGCGACTACACAACCGAGGAAAGGAAGGAGGCCAACCTCGATGATTACGCGAAGGGACTCATCTCCAGCACCGTGAAGGGCGTCTACCTGGCCAAGATCCGAAATCTTGAAACCGCCAAAGAAATGTGGGACACCCTCCGGTCCATCAGCCTTGGTTCAGAGGAAATGAAAGAGAACAAGCTGTCCATGGCGTGCAGCAAGTTCGATGACTTCAAGATGGTTTCAGGTGAAACCATAGAAGCGATGAAAATTCGCTTCACCGAGATTATTCTCGAAGTCGCTGCAATCAACCCGTACAAATATACGCAGCGCGAGAAGAATCTTAAAGTGATACGTGCCCTTCCTGCAAACTGGCACGTATACTCCGCCATGCATCCAGCCCGTTCAGATTTCAACTCCCTCACCACTGAAGACCTTTTCGACATTCTTGTCGGAAATGAATATGAGATGATCCGCATCCATGGATCAACACAGCCTTCCACCAGCAAGAAGGCTGATGAAAAGAACAAGGAGGTAGCTTTCAAGGCCGACTCAGCCTCAGCTGCTACCCCAAGTCTGATTGACGAATCCATCGTCAAGAAGTTCGAGAAGATGACTCTCGACTATGCTCTAGCTGCTAGGAGAAATGAGAAGCTCCTAGGGAAGGTTGTCAAATACAAAAAGTTCTATCGTGACAACAAGCGAAACTTCTCAAACCGCAACCACGACCGCCCTGACAAAAAGGGAGAAGGTAAACCCTCAACCTTCAATTCTTCTAACACACCCGAGGGTGGTTGTTTCAATTGTGGCAGGCCAGGTCACTACAAGACCGACTGCCCGGATCTTACCAAGGCAGAGAGAGACGAGCTCCGTGCAAAGCGCGATAAGAAGCTTAAGGATCAACGAGTTGCTATGATCGCCGAAGAAACAAAGGAAGCTCACCTCTCTGACAGTTCGTCAAGTGATGACGAAGGTTACATCGCTTTCGACGAAAGTGATGATGAAGAATGTTTCGTTGGAGAGCACCAAAAACGAGGGATCTTCAAAGGTAGATCTTCAACCCATTTCACTTTCTTTTTCTGACGATGATTGTGCAGAAGAAGGTGATGAAGACCTATCCGAGGCTGTGTCTTGGGAAGAAATCAAGAAACAGCTCGATGACTATGCCGACCTTGTGGAAACACTCAAAGAGGTCGTTGAAGATAATGCTGAGCTATTGGACAAAAATGAAAAATACAAGCTAGCATTAGAAGAAAGGTTCACTCCCTATGCTGAAGAAAAAGAAAGGGAGATCGAAGCCCTAAAGTCAAAGGTTGAAGAATTGACTTTACGGGTCTAGGAGTTCGATACCAGGGAGCTCGAGAAGGACGAGTCCCTCAAGACCAAAGATGCCGAAATACACAGCCTTACCTCAAAATTGGCTGACTTGGTTATTCGACACGAACTCCTAGTGAAAAAGGAAGAAAAACTTCAACTCACTTTGAGTCAGTTGAAGAAAAGCGGAAAGAAGCTGGAAGAAGTCCAATCCATGCAACGCAATCCGCGCGATCACTCTGGTATTGGATTCCATGGAAAATCCAAAGAAAGCAAGGATAAAGAGTGCAAAATCACGTTCGTGAAAGCGCAGTCAAAATCAAAGAGTGTTCGGAAAGCTCATCAAGCTCTTCCAAATAAGATGGTCAAGCTGAAGAATCCAGTTCGACAGCCCCAAGCCATCCTCTTAAAGCAACACAAGAAGGAACAGCCTGTTCCTCAAAAGAAAGAGAGTCGACCTGCACAGCATCGTCGACCTGCCCCCTCTCAACAAAAGCAGGCTGTTTATCAAGGGCGATATGAAGGCCAGTACTATCAAAGGCCGTATCACCCTCAGTTCTTCTATCCTGCTCTTCAAGGTTGTCACTGCCACTATCCTCAACGGTCTAACTATCAAGACTGGCAGTATCAACCTGGTCTTCATGAAGAGCAGTATTATCAGCCTCGTCGCCCTCGCTCAAAGAAATCTAAGGCTCCTAAGCCCAAGACCGCCACTGCCTCGTCCTCAGCCTCGGATAGAAGCAGACCGGCAAAACAAATTTGGGTCCCAAAGGCCGTTCCCGCAACCGATGTAGCACCCAATCTCAAGTGGGTTGCTAAGTTTAACTAATTGCAGGTTGGGAAGGCTCAAAGAAGGAGCCAAGCAGCTCGTGGAGCTGTATGGATCATTGATAGTGGATGCTCAAAGCACATGACGTGTGACAAAACGCTACTATCAAACTATCAAGACCGAGACGGGCCACTTGTAACCTTTGGAGGAAATTCTAAGGGACTTACGAGAGGCCAGGGCGATCTAAGAGTTGGTAAAACAACTATTTCTAACGTCTCTTATGTTGAAGGTCTTAATCATAACCTATTCTCTGTGTCGCAATTCTGCTCGAGTGGTAAACGAGTAGAATTCACCGCTAACAAATGCTCGTGAAAAATGAGGAAGGAGGAACACTTCTTACCGGAATTTTGCAGGATAGACTCTATATTGTTCAATGGACAGATTGGATAGAGACCTGCCTGGTCACAAAGGCTGATTCCGAGACAAGTTGGCTGTGGCACAAGAGGTTGAGTCACTTGAACTTCAAGGCCATCAACCGACTCGCACGCAACAAGCTGGTGAACGACCTGCCAGATCAAGTATTCGATCGCGATCATATTTGCAAAGCCTGTCAAGCTGGAAAGCAAACAAGATCGTCCTTTCCAAGTGTGACGGCTCAAGCTTCAAATCGAATTCTTGAGCTTCTCCATCTCGACCTCTTCGGTCCAGTCACTCCCTTGAGTATAAACGGTGGAAAATACGCTCTCGTTATTATAGATGATTATTCTAGATTTACGTGGGTTATTTTCATGTACAAAAAGAAGGAGACTTTGGAGAAGCTACCTGCGTTGTTGAGCAAACTGTGCAATCAAAAGGAGAAATCCATTATCTCCATTCGATCTGATCGAGGCACCGAATTTATCAATGCGATGATCGAAGAATATTGCACAAAGAGTGGAATTCATCATCAAACTTCAGCTGCACGTACACCTCAACAAAATGGCGTAGTGGAACGCCGTAACAAGTCACTGAAGGAAGCAGCTCGTACCATGTTGGATGAAACAAACCTTCCAAAGAAGTTTTGGGCAGAGGCCGTTAACACAGCCTGCTACACCCAAAACAGGTCGATCATCACGACCCGACATGGAAAGACTCCATACGAGCTGTGGAACAACAAGCTCCCCAGGTTAAAGTATTTTAAAGCTTTTGGGTGCTTGTGTTACATTCATAACAATGGGAAATCTCAATTAAAAACCTTCGATAGCAAGGCCGATCCAGGAGTATTTTTAGGATACTCGGAGGTTAGCAAAGCTTATAGAGTCATTAATAAGAAAACCCTAGTTGTGGAGGTAACACCTCATGTTGTGTTTGATGAATCTACTTGTCTGTACAGAGAAGTAAGTACAGGTCCAGATCAGTCCGCTGCTAACAGGCCGTCTAACTCCCCCATTGACGACCTGCTAGTATGGACTCCAAATGATTTGGAGGAAGAGGATCAATCTGATCCTAGGGTCACACAGCAAGGGGGAAGTGATGCAAATGATACTTCGAGCTGTAATACATCAGCCGGACTTAACCAGGCTGATCCCCCTCCCTCAGTCCCCTAGACTGATGCTGTTCACGACCTTACATCCCAAATCGAGCAGCTCGATAGCACTATGGAGCAGCTCAACATCCAGGCCAATCAACAGCCTGATCAACAGCCCGAGCAACAGCACGTGCCCACTGATCAACCTTCAACTCACCCGGAGTTTGACGAACCCATTAATGAGCCCGATCCAATCATTTCAAACGAAGAAAGAGCTCGACGCAGACGTTGGATCGATGCTCATCCAAGAGAGCTCATTGTTGGGAACCCAAACCAAGGAGTGCGAACGAGAAGGACGATTGGTGAAAGCGCACTTCTAAGTTGCTATCTCTCTCGCATAGAACCCAAAGATGCCATTGAAGCTCTTCGAGATGCTGACTGGATTCAAGCCATGCAAGAAGAACTCAATGAATTCAAAAGAAATGAAGTATGGTCTCTAGTTGATCGTCCTTATCATCAGGGCGTCATTGGAGTCAAATGGGTTTACAAGAACAAGAGAGATGAATCTGGAGAAGTTGTCAGAAATAAAGCCCGACTGGTAGCAAAGGGTTACTGCCAACAAGAAGGAATCGACTATGATGAGACGTTGGCCCCCGTTGCAAGATTAGAAGCTATAAGGCTGTTTCTAGCTTATGCCGCTCATCAACGATTCAAAGTCTACCAGATGGATGTTAAAAGTGCGTTCCTCAATGGCGTTCTCGAAGAGGAAGTCTATGTGGAACAGCCTCCAGGATTCGAGGAGGGTGATTCAAGCAAAGTCTACAAACTGCACAAGGCCGTATACGGACTTAAGCAAGCTCCTCGAGCTTGGTATGAGACGCTATCATCCTTCCTCATCGAATCAGGATTCAAGTGTGGTTCAGTCGACAAGACGCTATTCACTATCAAAGTGAATGAACATACCCTTTTAGTACAAATTTATGTTGATGATATCATTTTTGGATCTAAATCTCCCATTTTATGCGAAAAATTTGGTAACCTCATGACAGAAAAATATAAAATGTCTATGATGGGGGAAATGAATTTCTTTCTAGGGTTGCAGGTCAAGCAGTCCGATGAAGGAATCTTCATTAGCCAAACAAAGTACGCACACGAGCTGGTTGACAAGTTTTGTGTCAAAGACAGCAAGCCTGTCAAAATACCGATGCTCTCTGGTGGGAAGATCGACCCGGATCCCGAAGGAAAACCTGCCAACATAACACAGTACAGGGGTATAATTGGTTCATTACTTTATCTAACTGCTAGTCGACCTGACATCACTTTTGCAGTTGGAGTGTGTGCTCGATTTCAAGCTAATCCGAAGGAATCGCACTTGGAAGCAGCAAAGAAAATTCTTCGATACATCAAGGCAACCACAAACTTAGGTCTTTGGTATCCTTGTGATGATAACTTGCAGCTTACAGGTTATTCAGATTCTGATCATGCAGGGTGCAAGCTCGATAGGAAATCTACCTCGGGTACTTGCCATTTTCTCGGAAACAAGCTGATTTCGTGGTTTTCATAGAAACAAACTTCAGTAGCCACCTCCACCACAGAGGCCGAGTACATGGCCGCAGGGAGTTGTTGTGCACAAATCTTGTGGATCAAACAACAACTTAAGGATTATGAAGTTGAAGTCAGTGAAGTGCCAATATTCTGCGACAGCTCGAGTGCCATCGCCATTACTCAAAATCCAGTTCTTCATTCAAGATGCAAGCACGTGGATATTCGACATCACTTTATTCGTGATCGCGTGGAAAAGAAGAACGTGGTTATTGAGAAGATACACACTGACATTCAACGAGCTGATATTCTAACCAAACCCCTAGCCGAAGAAAGATTCAAAATGCTATGTGGAAAGCTAGGGTTATTGAATGTTGAGTCATCAGGCCGATCTTAAGCCTACAGGCCGTCATTTCCTCAACAGCCTGCCACCTCCTTCAAAAGTTTGTTCGGGACCAACAATCGGGATGAACAGGCCGATATTAAGGGGGAACAGGCCGTCAACTACTCAACAGACCGCTACCATTTGAACAGGGAGATACTATTTGAACAGGTCGTTTGTCAGGCCGTTACCTTCAAACAGGCCGTGTCTGTCAACAGGCCGTGTCCATCAACAGGCCGTTGACTATTCAACAGATCGACCTGTGTTCCTCAATTGAGGGGGAACACTTGCCCAAAATGATCCATCATTTGAGGGGGAACAAAGGCCGATATTATAAGTCTAGGCCGTTTATTTCACCAGGCCGATATCACATGTCCAGGGCGTTTATTTCGCCAGGCCGATGTCTTCCCCCAGGCCGTCAACTTCGACAGGCCGTTCACTGCCACAATGCCGATATCATCAGGCCGATATCAACCTGAATGCAACTGCATTTATGAAGGAAGAATCAAAAGGGCAGTATCACCCTTTTGTCCTATAACTTCTTTAATACGCATTGAATTCTTCATTTATTATTGATATTTATTTCTCAATGCTTTACATTACTTAAGGGTCTGCTAATTTGCAGAAAAGAAGGAAAAGGGGAGTAATGATTACCATTTTTGTAAAACATCCAGTCAAGTGTCAAATATTGACACATTGACCGAGATTGCATTTAATTCCCTGCTGTCACTCTGAAAAAGTGCAATTTTTCGCACGTTCTATTTCAACTCACGCGCGGATGTGAACCGCTTCACATTCCACGCGCGCTCAATCGTGCGGATGAGAGTTAAAGCTGTAACTTTAACCTTTCAAATTCGAACAATCTCAACCGTTCGAAATATCTATATATGGCATGCAGTTTTCACTCGAAAATATTACTTACTTTCATCATCTTCTTCGCAAAACCTAGTTTTCATACTCTGCAAAAAACCAAACTGCCGCCGTCGTGTTCTTCGTTTTTCTGCTTTCTCACTCTCTGCATCAAATCACTCGCCGTGGTTTGTGTTCTTTTCACCGATTTAGTTTTGATTTTCTGTCAAGTTCTTCATTGTTTTTCTAATCTTTCTCGAAAAAAAAAATTGCAGGAAAAACAACAATGGCAGAACAATCAACCTCCGGTCGAAAGGAGATGCAGTGGTCTGAAATCGAGGACTACTTGACGGCTCGCATCAAATTCGAGCCATACATGGTGCGCGAAAACTTCGGTTTTCGCGATCTAGATTCCATGTTCGCCCTGGTGGACATATGCTTTCCATTCCATCAAATCATCTCCACCCGGCCGGCGAAGAGTCTTCCCAAGCTTGTGGGTGCCTTCTTCTACAATTGGAATGAAGGCGATTCCGTGTCTACCCACACCGTCTCCCTCGGAACCCAGAAGGCCATGATCACCATCAACATTCTTGACGCCGTTAAGGCAGCCTTCGGTATTGGGGAAGGAGGGACGATGCAGCTCTCGGAAATTTCTCGAGACCAACTGCAGCAGGTTGCAGACCGCGTGCTGATTGAGCAAAGGCAGTACGTGCCGATATCCTTCAAGAGGAACGAGCTGTGTCCCAAATACCGACTCTTGATGGACTTCGTGCAGAAGTGCTTTTTAGGGCACATCGGGAATCACGGCCAGGTCCCCCATTGAAGTTTCAGATAATGGCGGCCGTGATCCTCGACCTGCCCATTAGTTGGGCCAAATTGATGGTCTCCCTGCTCTGGGAAGAAGCCAGGCAGATCGTCTGCGAGACAGAGGGAGAGGCCGTTGTGAAAGTATCTCTCCCCAACGAGAAAAGGCCGATTCGCCTTGGGACGAAGGCCACCTGTATTATCATTTCCTACTTCAAAAATAGGAAATGGTCCAATGAGCCAGCCTTCCCCCCTCTGTTCATTCCAAAAGATCTCCACCAACTGGAGATGGCGATAGGGGTGGCGCCGCAAATTTTCTACAACTCCCCAGACAATGTCAGGGCGCACCTCGCCAAGACCGGCGAATCCAAGGTCGGTTGGAGGATTCCAGCTCGACCCACTCAAAAGAAGAGGAAGGCCGATGTCGACCTGGTTCTCTCTCGCCCTGCCAAGAAGGCACCACCTGTGAAGAAGACTCCTCCACGGAGGACGCAGTCGGCCTCCGGTGATCCGCCCAGGCCGCTTCACAGGATTCTCCCTGTGCAGCTCGAGGAATCTGCACCTCACAGGGAGCCATCACCCTCTCCATCACCCTCTCATTCAGCCGAACGGACTCCATCTCCAGTCCGTTCCGCCGCCGAGCCGTCCGCCTCGAAGCAACGCCCTGCATCTTCTCCGCAGGTCGTTGTTCCCTCACCTGTGAGGTCCCCCTCAGTCCAACGAGCTGGATCTGTAGAGATCCAGGATCTCACTGCTGAAGATTCTCAGTCTTCCCCCCTTCGGGATGTGCCCGTGGAGGAAGACGTCGTGCTGCCTATCCAGCAATTCTCTGGGCAGCCGATGTCTGCTGCTCACTCCCAGGTGGCCGCCATGAAGGCTGAAGCCAGGCTGAAGGTCATCGACCTGATGTCGGGGATAGCTCAACTCCCGAAGTCCCTCGACCTCGCTACTCGCCTCCAGTTCTATCTGGTTTGTAAGTCGAGTTATTATTACGTCTTTGAGGCTTTGCTACAGGTCGTTACCCTCAACGACCTGAAGATCGAGGAGTTGGCACTGGAAGCGGAGTTTGGCTTCTACAGTGTGGAGGATGCGGCTTCAAACTTCCAAACTCTTGTGCTGCGCCGCATGAAGGTCGAGGCCAAGGTTCTGGGTATCGACCTTCGCCCTCTCTACACGCACTCTCGTGCTCTCTACAACTCCGCCGCCGATGTTGGAGACGAGTTTGAGATGATTCAAACTCCGGAGCAATCGCCACCTAGGAATGAGGGTGGTGATCAGCTTCTTGAAGCTGCTGCTCCTTCTTCCCAAATTTCAAAGGCTGATGTGGAGGTCGTGCTCGAGTCCATATCTGCCAAGCTCGAGTCCATCATCACCAGCCTTCCCGAGCAAATCAAGCAGGCCGTAGCTGAGACCCGGATTGATATTGTGAAAGATGCCAAGATCCAGGCCGATGAAGCTGCCAGGGAGCGTGTCACGGACTTTGTTGTGAAGTTATTAAAGGAATATACTGACAAGCTCCTGCCGGGCCAGCTCGAGGAACTAAATATGGCGTCCCGCGACCAGATCGGGGAAGTGTTGGAGGACTTGGCCAAGGTCGATGAGCGAGTAACCAACCTGACTTCTTCAATCACTAACTCGGCATCAACCTCCAACACGCAAATCAACGCCATTCACGGCACCATCTCCTCCCTTCTCAATGGTCAACAGGAGTTGAGGGATGCCGTGACCAAGCTGCAGGAGGAGGACGCGACAATTCTTTCCCTCATCAGAGCCCTTTCTGATGATGTCGAAAAGGGGGAAGAAGAAAGAGCCGCCGCCGCCGCCAAGAGGAAGAAGTCTAGCAAATCCAAATCCTCCTCATCCTCCTTGGCTCCTCCCCCTCCTCCTCCGCCGCCAAAATCTCAAATTCTCTTGGCCGCCGCCTCCAAGGCCGACGCCTCCAAGGCCGTCGCTTCCCAGGACGATCCCATGGCTGCTGCCGCTGCTGCCGCAGCCAAAGCTCGTCTGGCAAGAGAGGCCGCGCTTATTGAAGCCATGCTTTTGGCCGGTGCGACCCCGGATCAATCTGTAGATCCTGAAGAGCAGAAGCGCTTCGTTGCCAAGCGCCGGGCTGATGAAGCAAGGAAGAAGAGGGAGATGGACTGGATCAGCCAGTCCGCCCTCGTTTTGAATGCTGGAGTCCAGCAGCAGGCCGTCGAGTGGCTCGACGAAAAGCAGAACAACCTGCTGCGGGAGCTCAACAGTTGCTTCATCCTCCTCCATTATTGGATCCAGGACCCCTCCCTTCCTGCCGACGCCGATGACGCCTATGCAGCTTACATGCTCAAATTCCCTTACCAAGACTTCATTGGTGAGCTTCGGAAGAAAGCTGCAGAGGCCGGTGTGATGATAAGGGCCCCAGCAAAGCAATAATTTTCGCCCTTGCTTCTTGGTGACTCGGGGTACTTGGATTACTCCCGAGTTGACCAATACATCGCGCAGACCGCCATCGGCCTGAACGTCAATGTGTCGAATTTCGATCCCGACTTTCGTCGAATCAGGGATGGAATTTACGCAAGCATGAAGTCGAAGTCGAGGGAGCAGGTACAGGAGGAGAGAATTGCAGCCCGTGCCCAGCAGAGGTAGATAGATAGATGATTTTGTATATTTTCTGTATTCATTTAAGTTCGTAGCACAGTTTGTAATTTCCAAATGTAAAGTACGCTAACGAGCTGAATGAAGCAAAAATCATCTTTCAACCTGACGACAATATCTCTTTGTCCAGGCATCTGCCTTTACTGCTTTATTTACATTGCTTTATTATCTGCCTCTCATAATTCGTTATCAACCTTAATGGTTAATCGATCTTTCATTGTTTTAAAATCTTAGGAATTATGTGTAAAGTGTATGGTTTCGACATCATCAAAAAGGGGGAAATTGTTGGGAACCCCTTGCAGTTTGATTTTGATGATGTTTTTCGAAACCACACTTAGGCATATTTTACTTGTTTAGGGTCAAGGCCGATAGATCGACCTGCTACCTGTTAGTGCAGGTCGATGCCCTCTAATGTTCAAATGCAAGTTCGATCCACCCTGTAAGAGAAAGGTCGATTCATCGGCCTGCCTCATTCGGATCGAGCTGGCATATCTGCCTGTCTATCGACCTTCCGTATCAAGCTTCCAGCCTGCTTTGACTTAGAAGATTTCAAGAGCTGGATTTCAATATCAAGGTCGATGCTCCGCCTTCATGGAGCAACACGACCTGATCCTTGCCACGTGTGTGCCAGCAAGGACGAATCTTCCCAACGGCTAGAAGTGAGTCAGCTTCCAACGGCAAGTGCCACGTCAGCCTGACTCCAACGGCTAGTTTTTCAAAACTGCCTATAAATACTTCAGCCATTATCGGATTCAAGCACGGGAAACTCAAGCTATCAACGCCAAATCTCTGCCCAAAACCTCTCTCAAATTCATATCCATTCAAGTGTTTGAAATCCGATTAGTTTCCCAAACACTTGACGAAGAGAGGTTTCCGATTCCGATAAACACCACAACGACGAAGCGTTCACTGCTACTTGTCGTTGGTTCAACAACTTCTTCTCCGACTAGTTCGAAGTTAGAAAGTTTGTCTGTGTTTTCGCCATTGTAGAGTTTAGTCAAGCTCTGTAATTAGCGAAAGGTTGATTGTACTTTTTAGTACGAAAGGTTGTAAGGGTCACGACCCAAAACTCGTGTCTAGATATTTTCAGGTTAGATTGTATCTAGAACTGATACTCAGTCAGTATAAATAAGAGAGAGGTTGAATCCAAAGGTAAAGGGATTCTCAGGTCGAGTCGACCTGACGTGGACGTAGGAGGGTTTCTCCGAACCACGCTACATCGCTGTGTCTCTCTCTCTCTCTCTCTCCTTATTTATCGCCCTTATTTCATTATCAACCTGACGAGCATCAACCTGCATTTCACGTATCAACCTGCTATCTACTTTCAGCCTTAAGATTTTTCAAAGAGTAAATCAACCTCCACCAACTTCCGCATTAACAACAGTTTGATAAATCAAACTTGATACCATACGAGCTTGATAGATCAAACTGCCTCTGATAGGTTCGACCTTGACAATCGACCTTTAGATCTACCTGATTTTATAAAAGTCAAAAACGGTTGGTTATTGGTGTATTCCCCCCCCCCCCCCCATACACCAATTACTCTTTCTCAGGACCAACAGAACTTATTTCCACATGAACCATTCCCTATATATATATATATATATATATATATATATATATATATATATATATATAAGTGTTGCTCTGCACGGCGGTGAAAAGTAGCTGGAGATCTCCCCATGGCGGCAATGACACGAACCACTGTGGGGGGTTTTCCAACGACATTCCACCGATGTGGAAAACCATATATATATATATTTTTTTGTTGCACTATTATGATGTAATTTAAAAACATAATCACGTGATCAAGGGTCTAATCTTTTTTTTTTCTATATATTAAATATGTAATTAATAACATCAAAGATTAAGCATAATAACATCATAATCATATTTATACATGCAAATCACAAAAAAATCATATAAAAAAATTCATAAAGACATTAATATATATATATATATATATATATATATATATATATATATATATATATATATATATTGCTCTCTGTTAATTTGGTGTCATTTTGTGTTGTTTTAGTCATAGTTTCGAATCCAATTTTCTTTATATTTTGGTTGTTTTTCATTGACTTTGCTATGATATGGGTGTTTTGTGGGTTTTATGTTCTTAGGTATTGCTTGGAACTAAAAGTCGAGAAGATGGAGTGAAACGAGCAAAGAAAGGTTCTTAAACAATCATTGAGCCCAAGTTCTAACCTCTCACAATTTGAATGAAGATTTCTTTTGAATTTAATGAAAGCATATTATCAAAGAGGGGTTCGATAGGAGCACGAAGGTGAAAACGGGGGTCAATTTGAAGTTCGGACGAGTTAGTTACGGCCAAAACAAGAAAGACGCGCGCAGTTCCGACGAGCCACAATGCGAGCAGCCGCTGGAAGAAGCCGAGCGCTCGCTCGGATCCGAGAGCGCGCTGGGCCGATTTTAGGCTATTTTTCCTTTTTTAACTAGGTTTTAGATGGTACTATATATACATACTCTTAGGATACGAAAATAACATCTTTCTCTCTAGTTTTTTAGCACTTTTCTTTAGTTTATTAGTTTTTTGTAACTTTAGGATTGAAGATTAGTTTTGAAAAATCAAGTTTTAATTCAAGTTTCTTCGTTCGTTCCTGTTCTCTCGTTTCTGCTTTTAATTCGTAAGTTCTTTATTGTTTTCCTTTCGTTTGATTAATTGCGTTCTAGTTTCTTAGATTTAAAATTCTTAGTTCTTTGTTTAATTTCTTTGTTCGTTCTTGAGTTCGTAGTTTAGATTTGTTTTTCAAAGTTTCTTTTCCTCGTTTTTCAAAGTTTCTTTTCTTTCGTTTTCAAGTTCTTAAAATTAGATTTATTTTCTTAGATTTTCAGATTTAATTTAATTCGTGTTTAGATTCGTTTTTTTCGTTGTTTTCGTTATTGCTTTCTCTACTATTTTTGCCTAGGTAGTTTAATCGCTTTTATTTAATTTCTCTAGATTAATTAGTTTAGATTTATTCATTGCTTTCTAGATTAGATTTATTTACATGCTTTCGATTTATTGCATATTTATTTTTTTGCCTAGGATTTAAAAACCAAAAACAAACAAATCTTTTTACTTGCTTTCTTAGATTTAGGCTAGTTTAGGATTGTTTAACTACACGATTATATGCCCTGCAAAGTTTTCCTTGAGATTCGACATTGCGTTTTTACTTACTGAGTGCTAGGATAGATTTCAATCTATTGCGAACACTTTTTAGTGAAACACTCTCCACGGCGGTGAAAAGTAGCCGGAGATCTCCCCATGGCGGCAACGACATGGGCCACCGTGGGGGGTTTTCCGGCGACATTCCACCGGCGGAACATCCATTTTTTTTTATTTTTTATTTACTAACCATTTTCAGCCGCATTAATGTTATATATTCCAATGTCCGCGGCACGGAAAGCCTCCTCTTTGATCGACTTTGACCCGTCGGAAATGACTCGTCTCCTACTTCAAAAATAATAATACAAAATATTAGCATTTAAATTTATTTTATAAACGTATTATAATTGATATTCCTAAATATAATTCCTAAATTTCCAACACTCCGAATCAATTATCAATCAAAATGGGACGCCTAATTATAAGTAAATTGAATTAATTAAATGAACTAATTATATGATGACAATTTAAAATAGAATTTCAAGTAATTCAATTTAAATATTATTTAATCGATGAAAATGGAAAAAAGTTGATAACCCCCGTCCATGCAGTAACATTATTTTCAATTTGAATTGGTATTTTCTCCACCCAATTATTGTCAAGAAAATCTACAATAATGAATATTGGACAGTTTATTTGTGAAAATATATATATAGCCAAAAACGAACCACACCTAAAATTAAAATCGAGTCAAGTTAAATGATACGATCCTAGTCGAACAAAAGATGCCGATGAAGATACGTAGCCCATAATCGGAAGCCATTGATTAAAAATAAACGAACAAAGTAAAAGGATAGGATGGAATATCCCAATATACCTACGCTCTAACCCTCTAAATGATATAAGTCAGATTAGATCCACCTATACCCCAAAGAGACAGTCGTCGCAGTCACACGGGGACGATGAATGACACACAAACGAGGGTGATGAACTCGATTGATTCGTCGATAAAAAAATACCTCTATGAACTAAGAAATCCATAGGATACACAAAGGAGATAAAATCTCACATTTTGAGATTTATTTTCGTCACCCCTATGTAGGCCCTATTTATAAGCTTCAAAAAGTTCTAATTACATAAGGAAACTTGTTAAAAATCTATCATAATATATACCAAATAAAATCCTAATCTAAAAAGGTAAAATAAGACCAAAATAATGAAGGAAATAAATCTAATAACTAATATATTCTAAAAAAAACGAAAATTACATAAATTAAAACTATAAAATATTATCTTCAAGTTTTATCCCATAAAATCTTTAAATCTCGATCCAAAAGCTTGTTATCTCGACCCATGGGCTGCATCATTATACTTGTTCAAGTTGATGTTGTAGTAATATGATCAGTTGGGCCTTATTTGGCTACTCCGGGAGCCACCGTTCATGGCCATTATGGGGAAGTCATGTATGAAGGAGATACTTTAATTACATTTATATATGAAAAATCTAGATCTGAAATCATATGAAATAATTATATGATTTAATTCAAAAAATAAAAAATAAAAAATCATAGCCTCACCACACCGGAGCTCTGACACCGGAATCTTCACCACGGTCGGTACAAACTTGACCGCCGTGGTGGAGATTCCGGCGTGTTGGGGCCATAAATTTTATCTTCAAGTTTTCTAACTTTTGACCTGCCGTAGTAGCCTCGTGAGTCTTTTGCGTTGTCTCCAAAGCTGCCTCCGGCGTTGTCTCCGTCTTGGAGTTGTGATGAAGTATGTCGTGGGCGTGGAGTAGGGGTGAAAACGGGTCGGATATTTCCCCGATCCGGAGCCGAATCCGGTCGGATTCGAATTCGGGTAAAAAAATCAGTATCCGATCGGATCCGGATTCGAATCCGGATAGTTGAGTTCGGATTCGGATTCGGATTCGGATTCGGATTCGGATTCGGATTAGCTAATATCCGCCCGTATCCGAAATTTTCCCGTATTTTTTCGGATACTACCCGGATTACAAATCCGGATATCCGGATTTTATTTTAATATATTTTTAAATTTCAATATATTTAATATTTTACATATTACCCATATATATATATATATATATATATATATATATATATATATATATATATATATATATATATATATATATATATATAACTAATATATATTTCATCTTCTGTTTTTCATCTTCTTCGTCTGGAAACCGAAATTTCTCTCTCTCGATTCCCCCTCTCTCTCTCTCGATTCCTCCTCCTCCCTCTCTCTCTCGATTCCTCTGTTCTTCAATTAAAAAAAAAAAAAATCCCCCCTCTCTCGATTCCTTTGTTCTTCATCTTCTTCGTCTGGAAACCCAAATTTCTCTCCCCTCCTCTGTTCTTCATCTTCTTCATCTGGAAACCCTAATTTCTCTCCCCCTCTCCACTGCGAATCTGCCCTCTTCTTTATGGATGACTCAGATGCTTCCAGATCTATTCCTCCCTCGGCGTGGAGATCGACTCACAACCTCCCGTCGCCGGAAATTGAAGAAGAGTTGCGTCGAAAATCAGCGGCTAGAGCTCTAGGGAATCGCCCCCAATTTCATAGTGAGAGCTCTGATTTTGGGGTAAATTGTCCAAGAGTAGAAGAGCGAACGACGAAGCCGCAAAATCAACAGCGATGGGAGCGCCGGAGACGGCGGCCCCGCCGCGAATTGAGGAGCAGTGGCAGCAGAGAGTGCAAGGGAGAAGAGAGAAATCGCAGAGAGCAGAATTTTCTGGAAAAATAAAAAAATAAAAAATAATTAATTAATTAGTTAATTATATGAATTAGTTAATTTAAAATTAATTACTGAAAAAAAGGAGGTAGAAATCTGTTGAGAAATTTGTAGGCCTTCAACAGCAATTGAGATGATGGTATAGCTGCATTCGAATTAGAGTAGATTTGTTTTGGTGGAAACTGTCTAGCTATGTAATAAAGCAAGTTAAGCAAGTTATATTTATTCGTTATTATATTTATTCGAATCCGACCCGAATTCGTTCCGTATCCGTCCCGTGTCCGTTTACCGAATACTCCGAATTCGTATTCTGATCCGGCTTTCCCGTATCCGATTCCAAATTCGAAAAAAAAATATGGGATAGGATACGGGAAAGGCACTATCCGACCGTATCCGATCCGTTTTCACCCCTAGCGTGGAGAATTATAGGGAGAGGTCGTTGCCGGCGTGAGGAATAATATAATAAGGGTTGCCGGCGTGGAGAATAAGAGAGAAAGAGGTGGCCGTGGGAAACAATCGTGGGGAGGTGGGGTTAAATATATAAATAAGATTATCGTAAAAAATAAAAAATAATGCATTTTATGCATATAATTATAATGCATGATGCACATAATTATAATGCACAATGCATTATAATGCATTATCTATATAATCATAATGCATTTTAGTAAAATCATAATGCACCAGTTAATCTACACCGTAGATCACAGAGATCAATGGTCCAGATCATTTCTCATTTCTTACAGAACCTGTCTTTTGTATGTGATCTCTCCGCTATATATATATATATATATATATATATATATATAGTATATTAGTTGTTGGTTTTTAATTGTTTATATTATAAAAATAATATATTCTAATCCATTCCGATTTCCGATTGATTCTCTCATATTTAATTGTTTAAAGTGGAACTCACACTTAATACAAAAAATAAAAGGGGCATTTTTTACATACATGAAAAAGTAAGGGGTATATTATGGATGAGTGTTTTTTAAAATGGTATTTTTAATTTCCGCCCTAATAAATATATCATACGATTAACCACTCGTTTTATTGTAAAGGCGTCGTCATCACACTTTTTATAATTTCGTTCGAGGTGTCCATAGCTTGTAGGAAATTTCGGAACAAACTACAGACTACGTCTATCTAAAACTATATATTATGGGGAAAATAAAATTTATGTATAGTACAATTCATATACACTAGACAAAATTGCTCTTATACCCATGCGAAAATTCTTAATGTTTCTATCGTTGATGTGACAATAATATGTTATAGTAGTAAATCTTTTATTCACTATGGGCACGTTTGGTAGCATAGATGAGATAAGGTGTGATAAGATAAAAATTAGAAAAGTTATCTTGTGTGATTGGATAAGACAAGATTAGAGTTTTTAGTAAGGTGTTTGGTAGATAAGATTGTGCAATAGATAAAATAGTCAAAATTACATAATTACCCTTCAATTAAAAAATTATGAAACCACCCTTTCTATTCCCTCTTCCCTTCCACACACCGCCGCCCTTCCAATCCTCCATTTTCATCCCTTACAATCCTCCATTTTCATCGCCGCTGAAATGTCTCTGTGAGACTCGTTCCCCACCATAGTACTATCACTTTGAGTAGATTCTTCTTGTCAATAAATGCAGGGAGATTGAGGCCAAGTAGAAGAGGGCTGGTGATTAAGGGAGGGAGATGAAAACACCAATTACAGTTCATGGAGAATTCGAATGGAACTTATAAAGAGAAATTTACCAACAAAATTAGATAATGTCTTGAAACATTATCAATTCATGAATTTGTAGAAGATGGGTTTTACTTACCGATAATTGAGTGTTTACATTTGTTTGTATTGTACAGTAGTATTTATCTTTCAATATTTGAATGCTCCATAAATTTGACGGCAAGGGCAAAGGGGAAAGTAAATTTATTTAGGCTACTGTTTGCATCTGATAAGAATTATCGCAGGTGGTGGCCATGATTAGTTATCATACGGAAACAGTAAAATAGTACCAGGCTTTGTCCCTAGCACGGGCCCCCGAGATAAATTATCATGCGTACCAAACGCATGAATAAAGCCCGATTATTACGTTATCTAGCTTTATCTGCCCTACCAAACAAGGGCTATTAGTCTATTAATATGTTACTGTCATTTGTAGACGCATTAAAATGTTTACTTTGTGTATTAGATCATTCCACCAATGAATCCAGATTATAACGACTCATTCAAGGCAACTAAAAAAAAGGGAAATGTAGCATAGGTAATTTTAGCAAAACACATTTTATCCGTATCCGTACAAGTACATTTATATCCACGTAGGCAGAGTGGATACTATATCCGAGGTTGGTGTCAGTATCATGATCATGCTCTATCCTGATTTTCGAACATATCTCTCTTGCCAAGAAGTCGGTTTATACGCTGTCGTTATGACAAAATTATTGCTGCGATAAAATCAGGCGGAGAAACAACCTGGGGTTTGGGCTGGCAGTTCAATTCCCGAGCTGAATAATCCAACAAATGCAGTGCGCATTTAATAACAACAAATGCAGTACGTAATTATCGCGTGTTTATTCACTTTCCCAGATATGAACCCTTACGCACACTGTTATAGAAAGTTTACCCTTTATTAATTATTGTCAAGATTCCGATAGAATTCAATTATTTCTTATTAAAGGTTCAGTACCGTAGTCAATTCTGGTTGCCTTTCCCTATTAGCTGTCGGTGTTCTTGCTTTTGCTGGTAATTAATATTGGATTTGTGGCCATGTTCTCATATTGTATTCTTTCTGTATGTTTCTTGAGGTTTCCGCCTTTATACTCTCCCCTTTTGATCGGATTTCGTGTTTCAATGTACTTGCTTTCTCCATCTCTGTGAATAATTCGAGATACCCTTTTGTTAGTTTGTTGTAAAGTTTGAATCTTGGTTGGGATCAGGTAGAATTCCGATGAGAAATGGCGTGCCACGCTGTGCAGATGTGGAGTTTGAGTGGTTTGGTGGCTGCTTTTCTTGATCTTACAATAGCATACTTTTTGCTTTGCGCATCAGCTGCTGCTTACTTAGCATCCAAATTTCTGGGCTTTTTTGGGTTGAATTTGCCATGCCCTTGTGATGGAATGTTCATCAATGTTCATAGTAAGAGTTTGTGCTTCAATAGGTTGTTAGTTGATGTCCCTCTTCAGAAACTGTCAGATGTTCAGCTCTCTGTTAGGCAGAAATTCCCAT
Organism: Thymus mandschuricus; assembly: GCA_029379335.1. Classification (NCBI taxonomy): domain Eukaryota; kingdom Viridiplantae; phylum Streptophyta; class Magnoliopsida; order Lamiales; family Lamiaceae; genus Thymus; species Thymus mandschuricus. Next base: position 6,139,436 of record CM057082.1, on the reverse strand, counting down.
TCACTAATTCTGCATCTCCTAGAAAGTATGATGGTAGTGTCTTTGGTGATAACTGTGGTAATGGGATTTTTCAACTTGAAGGTGAGGTATCATGTAGTTCTTCAGTTTCAGATGCTAGGGAGTCGCTCGATGTAGTTAGGAGGGAGATCAGTTCAAGAGCTGGGAAAATCGATATGAAGGGGAAAGGGATTTTGAGTTGTAGGCCTAAGAGTCGATTGCGTCATCGCAGAGCCATTGGTACTCATGGAAAGAATTTATCTCTGTTAAGTTTTGATCCTCCTCTCCATGAGGAGGTCTCAGATTCAGAAACCTATCATCTTAGCACCAACAAGCAGGGAAGCTGGTGCACGGGAGATGGCTCGCTACCTACTGATAGTGAAGATCATAATCATGAATGTAAGTTACCCATTCTAGTTTCTTTGTTTACGGAAAGTCACCTTATTATTTCAAGGATATCTTATGTTGAAATTATTGAAGGAAGCTTTCACTTGGCCCCTTCACCTTAATTGGTTACAGTTAGTACAATTTTTTGAACTAGTTAGTAAAATTTATGAACTATTTTGAGAGTGGTGTACCTATATCTCCAACCACTATACCTACTTGAATCTAATCAGTCAGTCTACTTATATAATTTTTTGTGTATGCATTTCTTTTTTCTGACTTTTTCTGACTTATCATTGCTAATTAGTACTAAAATCATTTAATCTATCTTCATTCTTGAGGACTTATGTGTCAAAGGCTGGTTATGGGCTTTCGAGGTCTAATGTTTATTTTTCTAGTATGGGTCATCGCATTTCCGGATATATGTTGCATTGTATCTGCATTTTCATCTCCTCAATGTAACACTCATAGGCATGTATTTAGATGAAACTAGTGGCATATGTATCTTTCAAACCTTCAACCTTCTCAATTTCGATAAGTTCTTTGAATTGCTTGATTGTGCAACCATTCTTTGGAAGGAATCACATTTCTTGAGATGAAATAAGTGACAACAAAAATCAGTTTGGAAAACTTTCGATTTTCTGAATTCCATTTTGCCGTCATCTTTGATCAGGCGAATTGTTAATGAAACCAATTGTTCAGGATTATGAGCTAGCATTTGTTCATCTTGTAACGCTATTAATAACTCGCAAATAATATACTAGTGTTAAGTGATAGTTTGAAATTTAGGAATACATTAAGCAAGTCATCTAGGTCTCAATTTCTTTGTTTTCATTATCAGTTTGAAGCACATCAGAGCTTGGAATTGTTTCTTGAAATGCTTGGTCAAGCATTTAATATTGTGCCCAGTTCCTCTTTGAGAAACTTGTATTAATTATGATACCATTTGGTTTTCCATGATTAAAGAGTGGGAATGAGTTTAGATGTTTTTGTTTGGCTAGTCTCTGTTGCTCTTTAAGTTCTTCATTATTTTTCTGGTTTTCCTCATGTTGCGAGGTTCTAGACAATATCTCTACAAATAAACTAATCCTAAGGTCTTCAAATAGCCATGAACTGCACTTGTCTGGTTAGAAATCTGGGGTTAAACTGAATGTGCCTGTTGGAGCAGAAAAACGTCAAACAAAACAAATCGGATGACAAAATGTTGCCCATTTAGCCTAAAAATAATCACATGTCCAATTTATCTGTAATAGATATTTTTTATTCCCATTTTGAGTACTAAAGATTCATTGATGCCCTCTTTAGAACATAACTAAATGATTATCTCATTTCCTACCATTGACATATTAGGCTTCTAAAATTCTTGAAAATTCTGATCGAGTGAGGGAGTGAGTGAAAATAATTGATAGTGATCTCTGTCGGAATGAAAAGAATGTATTGTGGCGAGGAGACAAGTACAAGACCATTAATGTTAAGAGGGGGCTAATGGCAACTGAAGAGAGCATTGCAATTATATGATTCAGTTGAGATAGAATTTAAAATTTATTATTTGCGTTTTAAAATGTTGATTTTTGTTTGGTATTCAACTTATTTGGGAATATAACGTGTTGCAAGCCACAGTGGCAAGTGCTGGCTGATGCTGTGTGCCAGTTGAAACCATGGCATTATCCAATCTGTATAAGCATTTCTACTCCGGTTTTGTCTGTTGCGCAGCTGTGCTTCTCTGCAGGATTTTGGCATGTAATGCCTATGACTTATGAGATTCCTGAACTATACTCAAATTTCATCATTCCAAAACATCTAGTATGGAGAATTATTTGTCAGGAGCATTGTTTTCTCTTCAAGCAGCTTAATTTGCTGAGTGGGTGGAAGAGTGCACTGGAGCTTCGTGTTGATGTGAGAGGGTGAGGGAAAACTGAGAACATAAGTGTCTTTAAATATTCTAGGATAATGCGTATACAACTTGATCCCATAAGGGCATATAAAACTTCATTTACGGAAAATTGGCATAAAACTTCTTTCTTAAAAGTAGGATGTAAAGGTTAGCTGGCGGTGTGAAAATGGTTCCAATAATTTTCACAAAAATTAAGAAAGATCTTTGGACATTTTACTATTGCAATACATATTCTATTTAAATAATGTTCATTTTTCCCATTGATGCTGCAATAGACATTCTCAAGATCTTACATGCTTGATATGGAGTGATGATAAATGAAGGATATAATTGTGAAATTGTCTTTGGACTTTCTGAAATCAGTGTCTAGGTTGTAGGATTGGATATAAATTCAAAATTCTTGAAACTGTAAAGATCACACTTTTTTTTCCTTAAATCGACAAGGATCTGACATATGAAGCTCCTTTTTATTTTAGTATAACTTTATTTCTGGTCTTAAATGTAGATAATCTCTATTCAGCATGGCATACATTTGCTTATGACTTATCATTTTGTGAGAGATTTAAAGTGGATATTTGTGATACATATTGTTTCCTATTGTTATTTTTCAAAGTAGAAGCTTCTACGAAATGAACTAATTGTACTTAGAATGCAATTGTTTCCTTTAGAATCTCCTTTGATTTATAAATAAGTACACAATGCAATTGGTCATCTATGGTCAAATTACACTCCTGCAATTTAATACTAAGTTAATGGGTTTATAAATAGATGAAAAAGCTCCGAAGAAAAAGAGAGGGAGGCGGAGGACCCTCAGCAGAGATGAGATGAATCTGTCTTCTGATGTAGATACGTACCTGAATGAAAACATTCAATCCGGTGAGGAGCTACAATATAATCAGCTAGAAATTCAGAGTTATGGTGGCGATGAGAATAATAAAATCAGAATCTTAGAACAAGCACTCGAAAGAGAATGTGCTGCACGGGCTGCCCTTCATGTTGAGCTTGAAAAGGAGAGAAGTGCTGCTGCTAGTGCTGCAGATGAGGCTATGGCTATGATTTTGCGTCTCCAAGAGGAAAAGGCATGCATAGAAATGGAGTCTAGGCAGTATCAGAGGATAATTGAAGAAAAGTCCGCTTATGATGATGAAGAAATGGATATTCTCCAAGAAATTCTTATGAGAAGGGAAAGGGAGAAACTCTTTCTAGAAAAAGAAGTCGAAGCATATAGGGAGATGGTTTCTCAAGGGAATGGACAGTTAATTGGTGTTCTTTCAGATAACAATGATTCTATACAAGTAGGTGGTCCTCTAAAGGATCTGAGTGATGATCCTGATTTGAATACAGAAGATAAATGGGCAGATGATGTTCTCGAGAATAGATTCAAATCTAAACCTGCCTCAGGAATAGCATTGCCAAGCTTCGAAAGACTTAGAGACTCAAACGAAAACTCGGTCCACATGTCAGTTCTAAGTAGTTCTGGGAAAATGGATCTCCAGACGGAGGTCATATCGTCAGGTAAAGACATACAAATGATCCCGAAAAACCCTCCAGAGTGTAAGACTGCCATTTCTTCTCAAAAAAAGGAACTCGAGCAAGCTCAAGAGTCGAACCAAGAACATAAACTAGAAGAAAAGGTTATTATGACTTGTTATGGAACTGAGAAAGATGATCTGAAACTGAAACTGAAACTAGATGATGTGCCTCAAATTTATGATGTTCATATTGTTGATGATGGCATCAAACAGCATAGCGAGGAAACTGTCGATAAAGAAGAGCAACTTTCGACCAGTAATTCTCTAGAAGTACTAGAGACAGAGTCTGTTCAATCTGAATCTTCTGTGAAGAAAAACAGTTCTGAGGTAACTTCTTGCCTTCCACCAATTAAAAGGAGAAGTTCATTTCACAGCCTGAGGCGTAGTTCAATGTCTGCACTGGATTCTGAAATGCTAAAAATCGACTCTGAGATAGTCCAGCTTCGAGAACGTTTGAAGCATGTCCAACAAGGAAGAGAGAAACTTAGCTTTTCTTTGGAAAACAGAGAAAGTAGAAACACACAGTTGAATATTCTGGAGGATATAGCACGACAGATTCAGAAGATTCGGCGCTTAAATGGACCTCAAAGATCTGTACGACAAGCTTCTTTGCCCCCTCCAAACTCTAAGGTGCTGTATTATTATCTTTCAGTTTATATATTTTTTTTGTTAGGTGACTCCTTAAAGAAATGTATATTTGCTTCATTCGTAATTTTTTACTTCTTTTGTTGATTCAGTTGTAGACTTGTAGTCCATGTCAAGGTTAGATATGAGTTGGTGAATCCTTTTTCTTTACAAAAATAGATGTCCTGGCTGGTCTGACGAAATTTCCAATCATTGTTTATGTTACTTCTTTCTTGTGCATATGTATGTTTGCCAGGGATTGCACTAATTTTGACGGACATAGTATAAAAAGGTATATGTCAAATATACAGATCGAAGTAACAATGAATCGGTATCATCTTTAGGATAATAGGATTTACTCTTAGGTCAGCAGAACCTGCATTTACATGTCTCTTCTGTCAATTATCTATAACTCGAAAATGTCCAAGAGTGGTTACTCAAGGATTCTTTATCAGCATAATGTTTAAATTCAAAGCTCAGTAAGTCTCTGGGTTTCTCCTAAAGATATACCACTCCGGTCTTAGCTTCTTGACTCATATTCCTTTTTGGGACGTCCCATGTTTGTTGACTCATTTCCTTTTTTGGAAAGAATTAGAGTATAATTAGTACAATTAGTAAACCCCTTATTACACTTAACATTCCATACTTAAATCTCATCCACTCATTTTTCTGCACGTAGTTCAATATAATTTAAATTTCGAAAGTTTAAATAATTATAACTTGCTCGTTTGTTATCGGATTTTTATGATTTTTATATCAAATTAAAGGTCTTTATACGATCTTTCATTTAAGATCAGACAAGAACATGTTTTTATGCATATATGATGCTCTGTTTCTAAAATATGTTTAAATACATGAACCACATTACATTCCCTACAAAATACACTTTATACACTAAACATTTTCGTCTTAATTCCCGTGCAAAAAGCAAATGAGTCAAGAAGCTAGGACCGGAGTGGTAGTAATCAAAGCACTTTGCTAAGATGTAAATAACTGCCTGATACGGTAGGGGATTCATTTTCGCCATCCGAACTGTCTATGTTCTTTTAGATTGGATTGAGATGTACTTTTCCAGTTAAATTTGTTACTATAATACTGTATGAACCCTCATTACTGATGTGACTACTAGGTGCTTCAGAATCAAGATCCCTTTCAGGTCCTACTTATACCTTTTGACTCTTGAATATACTATGAAATAAATTGATTCCTTAGCTTTCAGTTGGTGATATATTTCATCATTTGATTTGAACTGTATCCCTAGGTAGCCATATCATGAGAAAGAATGAGTTTGAGTTTGAGTTTGTTTAGGTCATACTATTTAAATGTGAAAGTATTTGTTATAAGGAAGATTTCGAAAATTTTGCGTTTGTAAGTGGTGATGCATTAGCTACGGAATCCTCAGACATGTCTACTCTTGTTCTCCGGTGAAGAAATATGATAACATAATTGGCTGGAAAATATGTCTAGCTTCCCATAGACAACATCATACAAATATGTCCTTGCTCGTGTTACCGAAGGAAACATCTTTTGCCAAAAATTCTTTTTCATTAAGCCACAAGTAATGCAGGAAAGTTAATTGGATCTAACTTTAGGTCACTTGAGACCAGCCAGAAAGAAGTCGATTATTGTATCTCTTACAAGAAGTAGATTTCAGATTGCATATTACGTGTGCAAGGGTTTAGTATTCGACATCCATAAATACTCATTATTACTATTTGTGCTGACACTTTTATAATTCATCATGTTATTGCTACCATTGTGTACGAGCCGGTTCTGGATATTTTCTTGGTGACATGATATTTGCTATCTTCGATAAATAGGTTTTTTCCAAGAGAAGGAGAAGCAGGAGTGTATCTTCCGGATTCCAGATGAGCTGAGCTCCGAAGGTATGATTGCAGCTTTGATACAAGTGTTGAAATATTATATCACATCGGTACTCTCTGTCTCTTCTGTTGATCTCTGTTTGTAGAATTTCACATAAAATGTTTGCCTGGACTTCTTATGGAGATGTTATGGAAATTTAATCCTCGTCTTTTCCAGGATGATAAACGTCTAAATCCAGAAAAAGAAAACGAGCTATGAGAAGTTGCAGAGTATATGGTACTTATCGTTGCAAACATCAAGGTGTTGCGCTTAAGTTCTACTTATGGTCTAAGAGGTAGGAGATGGAAGGGTAGTCCTAAAACGTATATCATTCTTTATTGCTTTGTAGTAATGTATAGCAGCAGTATTCAGTATTTTGTAGTGAGCTTTTATTAATAAAAGTTTTCTTTTGCCCCTGTAAGTAACTCTTTGGGCTAACTGGCTTTTCAGTTCCTTTTCCGTCAGCTAATTCGTCATGTCTTTATACGTTCATTTCTGCAACGACTGCTCCCCCATTTCTCTTTATAGTGACTCGAACCCTCAACCTCTTAGTTGAAGAGGAAGCGTTTCACCAATTGAGTTGCACTTCATTATCTACGCTTATAAGATGCTTCATTTCTCAAAACATTTTCCCTCCCATCTCTAGTATTTGACGTCGAATAGAAACTCAAGTATTTTTTTTCTATGTTGATGAGAGAGAGAATAGATGATCAATTCATACCATGTTCATGTCAACATCCATCATAATTTATTGAGATATATACAAAAAATCTGATTTTGCATACAAAGCGAGCACCAAATAACATATGCACAGTGTGCTAAGTAAAGAGAAAAGGCCAAGAAACACAACTGCAGTACAGAGAAGAAAAGAAGCCAGCATATGAAACTCGACACCCTTCACCCACAGGCCCACAGTAACTCGTGTTATTCGCTGGCAATGTCCAAACAATGAACTATCTTTGTGAGGACAAACATATAACATAGAAATAATGGCGTTTCACGGTGGAGTTCTGCATACCAGCGCCATTGCTAACTGAGTAGTTTACACAAGAAGTAAGCCTTTGGCTCTTGAAGCAAAATCAGCATTTTCAGCATGACTTTTTTATTTACCCTTAAATAAAACAGAAAAAAAGAAAGACACAGGATTTTTCAGTACCTGGAATAGACTTTCTATTCAGAACGATAACAAAAATGGAGTAAAAAGATATGGATCATTCAATACCCGGAAAGGCCAAACAGAGTAAGTCCCGTTGCAAAATGTTTAATAACGAATCATGAGAAGATACCTGCCGAGTGAACCTTTATACTGGTGTTCAACTACAACATCAAGAAAGAGACTACATAGAATAACATGTTCATTCAAACAGTTTCGAACTACAATATGCAGAGAACACCATCAATAAAGTGTTGAAAATTTTCGATTACTACGTACGTTCCCATACAGTGAGACCAGGAGCATAAATGCTTTCACCCCCTCTTTCTTCTCCTGCAAACCACGAACAGTATACATAGCACAAACAAGAACGGATAGAACATATAGAACTAGATCATTCCTAACAACATGGAGGGTAGAAGGATCTTCGTCACATAGAGTGGATACCATGAAACTTACTAGAACTTTTGCTTATAACTAGTCAAAGCCAAGCTGAAAGCAAGTAAAGAATGAAATAGAATTTTACTCCCTTACCAACAAAAGAAGGCTAATGATTACTGGAAATTGGTATCGTTATTGAAAAAAAAACATCTTAACCAATTTTTATGGAAGAGATAGATATATGATTTCATTGCTTTCTCTAAATATTCAAAGTACTTGTGTCAATTGAATATGTTTAAATTACAAAAGAACAAAACTAATTTAGTGCTTGCTAAAACTCCACCGGTATTTGGATGGAAAAAATAAAATAAGTTACAAAAGTACCTATGGTATATCACTAGAAACCACCGTAGTAAGCTTCGGTAGACACGTCGACTTGATTTTAGACGACAAAATTGACTATAATACAAATTCCTTGGGCAAAACATCCTTCATCAATCTAAGAAGAGAATCGTCTTCAATTTGTCCTTGAACACGATCGATTAACAAGGAAAAAGTAGAAGCTGTTGCTAACAATCCCCTATCACACATTTCTTCCAAAAATGGTATTGCCTCATGAAGCTCATTTTTCTTCAGAAAACTCTTGACCATAACATTGTATGTCACTCTATCAGGCACAAAACCACGGCTCTTCATCTCTACAAGCAAACGTTTCGCCTCCTCCACAGACCCTCGTTGACAAAGTGAATCAATGATCATCGTATATATCCGTACATTAGGTTGCATACCTTTAGAGGGAAGTTGATTGAAAAGATCTCTAGCGACATCATGCATTCCATTTCTGATTAATCCATTGATGAGAGCTCCATATGTGATTACATTAGGATTAACTCCTCTCCCTTCAATCATGTGCAGCAATGAAAGAGCTTTATCGGTCTCCCCATTCTTACACAGTCCATCCAACAATAGAGTGAATGTTTGCAAGTTAGGACTTACTCTTTGAGCTTCCATATCCTTGTAAAGCTTCCACCCCTCAGCAAATCTGTCATTACTAAACAATCCACGTATCATGGCATTATATGTAAATGCGTCATGCTCCAAACCTTTGCGAGGAACTTCAAGGAATAGAAGCCAAGCTTCATTCACTCGTCCCTTCTTGCAATATCCAGTTATTAAGCTGTTATAGATGACAATACTAGACTTGAGGCCCGAGTCTACTACAGAATCAAATACTGTTCTTGCTTTATCCATCTCGCCTTGCAAACAATATATGATAATATCAGGACAAACATGTTGTTGTTTCATACTTTTCAGAATATCCTCGGCTTCTTTCATCCTTCCTCCGTAGGCAAATGCATCAATCAATATATTGAAAATCACCACATTCATAGGCACATTAGAATCAGCCATTTTATTAACCAAGTCTTTAACATCCTTTAGTCTACCAACGTCACACAACCCTTGTATAATCGAACTGTACGTGAAGACATCAGGTGTAATACCCTTGGCGACCATTTCTGTAAGGAGGTGGTAAGCATCATCAACCATTCCACCTTTGCATAACCCGTCTATTAAGGAACTATAAGCCTTTAAATTGGGTCTCCACCTAGTGTCTTCCAATATACGAAGCAAACCATGGGCAACAAGAACTTGTCCGGATTTGCAAAGCCCGTCAATCACGGTCAGAACCATAACATCATCGGGCTCACATATTTCCAAATCAACAATCTTTTTGAACAATCCCACAGCTTCAGAGACTTTATCATTCAAAAACAGCCCCTTGATTAGTGTGCTGAAAGTTGTGACATTTGGCTTGTGTCCACTCTTGAAGAAGAAGCCCATTACACCAAAACCAAAGTCCACTCGTTTTAGAAGGCAATAGCAGTTGATCGCGATGGTCAGGGTGAACTCATTAACCGGCGCACCTATTTGACGCATTTCGTCGAACATGTAGAGTGCAGCCGCGTAGTGCTTCATTTTAACAAGGGCGTTCAACAGCTTCGTGAATTCTATAACAGAAGGCCGTGGGTGCATTCTAATCATCTCTTCAAACAAGTGAATTGCATCATCCAATTCTTTAACTCGGCTAATATCTACTCTGGGCCGCTTAGGAGGAGAAGGCCTACCATTGTGGATATTGGAAGAGAAGAGAGAGAAAGGAGGGGTGAGAATACCACATTTATGCGACCATGAGGCTGCAAATACTCTTCTACGAATCAGATCAAACCCAGAAACAATAATCCTTCGCCTCATCGTCTTTGTTCGATGCGATTTGAGTTCGAAGGATTTGAGTTTGGTGAGTATTTACGGCTGGCCTCTTTCAATGGTGGTTAAACATTGAAGCGCTAACTGAGCACGAATCCGAGTCGGGTTGGATACCTGTTCTGAAAATTTGGGTACCGGAATCCGAAACTTTTAATTTTTTTACCTCTTTTTTGAAAATAATTTTGTTTCTATTGAATTAAATTAACTAGATTTTGCACTCGTGCCATGCACAACACTTGTTACGTAACATTAAAAATATTATATTAATATAATTTAGAAATCATGCTCATCTAAACTATTAAAATATTAAGTGGATATTTTCATTATAATTTTCCTATCTATAATAATCTAAGATTTCTGACAATATTTTCTTATTGGGCCGTCTTACGGATATTGACCCGTTTCCTTTTTGGATGATAATTAGGAAAAATGTGACACACTTAGTAAATTCCTTATTACAATTAGTATTTCCTTATAACAATTACTTAATATTCTATTTACAATTAAGAGAAACACTACCTTACACATTGTGGACACTCTTAATGTGCTTGTCGCTGATGATGTAATGGTAGAGTTTACTTCTTTTAGATAGGTTACGCTATATATATCTAAATCTTTTATCCATTAATAGTGTGTCACGTCATCTGTTGACATATTAAAAATGTCCATTATAGGTATGTGACCATTCCTCTTACAATTAATGTTCCCCTATTGCAATCAACATTCACTTAGTTCAATTAAAAAAAAAAGAAAAAAAAAAAATGGTAGAATTAGTATTCTCTTATTAAAATTAATACTCTTATCTTAAATCTTGTACCAAAATGAAAGGGATTAGAAATCTTTAGATGAAAGGAGTACTATATTTTACTTTGCTCCAAATCCAAATTTTCATGTCTCATTATTTTATGGGCAATTAAAAAAAAAAAAAAATGTTTTGTTTATGTATAAATATGTATATAAGATATTGCTAAGTGTGTGCATTTTTTTCATGTTACATTGGAACATGATACTATGGGTTAATTAGTCCATTTGATTTAAAGAATAGATTTATATACATTACGTGTTTCGATATTATAATATCTACAGAATTGAAACTGATTTCAATTTTTGTATTTGCCGTGTTATAATACATGATATGTTCAAGAGTATTTATTTTAGTATATAAAAATAGCTGAATTAACATTAAAATATTTTATCGCAATTAATCTCCTTTAGCAATTCTACGGATTTTGTGGATAATGGGTTGTTTTTTATTATAATTCAAACTCAACATAAATATACATCAATAAAATTTTTCCTTGATCTATAAAATGATAATAACTTAATCATTTTCACTCCATTTTCATATTATATGTTAATTTAACAATATTTTTGTGCTCTTTAATTTAAGATGCATATTCTATATGTTATAAACATCAAAATTATAAGAAAATTGCAAAAGGAAAATAAGAAAAAAAAATTATGAAAAAAAAAAGAAAAAAAAGGAGTTGATTCTTCGTATATTGAAAACCGTTGCTTTTGGATAAATTGTATTTGTGATTTGTTTAACCTTAAAATTGAAAAGATTTACTAAATTGTCATTTTAAAATTGATTTCTCAATTTCAAACTCCCTCTTTATATATACTAGTTTTGCACCCGTGCGATGCACGGATTTTTTCATTAAAAATAAATACGGATTTTTTCTATTAAAAATAAATTATATAGTCACATAATTTCATAAATATAAAATAAAATTTTAACTACATTATAAAAACATGGATAAATAATATAGACGGGTAAATTGCAATATTTAATATATAATATTACATAAGTGAAAACACTATAACGATACTGATAGGAAATGGCCCACCTCCCTAGGCCCAAAGGCCCAAAACCTAGTAGCAGGCCCAGATCGTCAAGCCCAGATCGGTATAGGCCCAATAGGCCCAGATCGGCAAGCCCAGTCCACACCAAAACACAGGCCCAGGGAGTTGAGCCCTAAACCCAGAACGTGGGTTGATGGAGAAGGAACCGGAGCTGGGAAAACTACCCATACCTCCACGTTCTCACCTTCACAACCGTCGTTCCTTTCGTCTATAAATACGAGAACTGATTGTATTGTACACACTTACGCTATTTTGAATACAAAGGATACTCTTTTCCTCACCGTGGCGTAGATCACATTGATCGAACCACGTAAACTCCCTGTGTTCATTCTTTCTCGTATACAAATCACAAACAAACTCTTACTTTAATTGGGCCGCGAATCGAAGGTTCATCACTGGCGCCGTCTGTGGGAACCGATAAATTTGTGTTTGAATTTTCGATTCTTGCTGCTCAAAATCACTAAATCATGCCGCACGGAACGACGACACTGCTAGGAACCCCTCGCCGTCGACGGAGTCGCCGACGACAACCTGAAGAACCAGTCTCGACGGTGGGTGCGGAGCAACCACACAACGTCCCTGTGGATAACCAGACCGGAACTGAAGAGATCCCGGAGATCCCAAACTCCGGTCAACAGAACGCTGCTGTTAACACGGCGGCACAGCCACCCTCGCAGACAGCCCAGCCGCGCCGAGCTCCCGTGAGCTCGCGCCTAGGGCCACAGGCCACACCCGAAGGCCATGTGGAGGACCTCACGGCAAATCGGGATCGCGAGCTGTTCGGTCCGGAAGCAGTACTACGCCAGTCCCCAGTTATCCGACCGAGCTTAGCTGCTAGTCTTTCTCCAGTCATCCAGCTGAACTCGGCAGCCCCGCCGCCTCCTCCGCTTCCAGGGATCGAGGAGTTATTAAGAAACTATCTCACCACGGCATCAGGGCGCGAGTTCCTCAATCAATACACCGGCGCACAGGGAGTCCCCCAGTTCGAACAGGGAATCCCTCAGTTCGGACAAGGAGCCCCTCAGTTCGGTCAGGGAATCCCTCAGAGACCCGGACAGGACTTACGGCACTATCTCCAGCAAACCCGAGGACAGACCCAGGGAAGCCAGCAGCCGAACTATCACGTGGTCCAGCCGAACTACGCCATTGCTCCACCCTATAACGCACCTAACCAAGGACATCCAACTGGGGGAGCACAGATTTTTGACGCGCTCGGCAAGATCATCAGTCCGCTCTCGGAGGAAATCCTCAACACACCCATGCCCTTTGGGTACACAGTACCGAAGATTAAGGCGTACAATGGAGTTGGAAATCCGAGTAATTTCCTTAGCCAGTTCAAATACAGCATGCTGAACCAAAATCTGGGGAGTGTTCACATGTGCAAGCTATTCCCCGAGTTGCTCATTGACAATGCGCGGGAGTGGTTCGACAGTCTGCCTCCCGGGTCGATCAGGTTGTATTCCGATCTGATGAATGTGTTCGCTAGGAGCTTTTCCCGGCGTGCTGAAGTGAGACATACCCCGGCCCATCTGCTAACCGTGAAGCAGAGCCGGGGTGAATCGCTACAAGACTTCATGACCCGGTTTGATAGGGAGTGCTTGTCGACTCGATGTACTAACGATCTCCTCATCATCTCGGCATTCGAAAATGCCATCAGCTCGGACCATCTCTACAGGGAGATTCTGGCCAAGGAACCACAGACTACTACCGAACTGTGGGCTATAGCGGATAAGTTCGCCAAGATAGAAGAGGCGACCAGACGCCGAAAGGAAGTCGACCGAGGTGAAACCTCAAAGAAGAAAGAAGATGCACCCCGAAAAGGGGTAATGGAGCGGATTCAGCGAGGTCCGATTGAGTCTCGTCTCGGACCTCGGCAGAATCCAGCACAGCGAGGGCCGCCGACATCCCAGTCCGCACCACGGCCAACTCCACAGTTCACTCCGTTGAACAAACCAAGGACCGAGATCCTCGAGTTGCATGCTAGCTTGTTCGAGAGACCAAGGCCGATGCGGGAGGACGACAAGCCGAGGTCGAAAAACAAATATTGCCAATTCCATGAAGACTACGGACACGAGACAGAAGATTGCAGGAACTTGGCTCAAGACATCGAGAGCCTAGTTTGCAATGGTCAGCTTAAAAAGTATCAAGATCGGAGCGCGGGGGTTAATCAAGTGGATGCCCCCCGAGGTCAAAAGAAGAAAAGACAGTATAGAGGAGGAAGTTGCAGCGCGGAAGCTGAGAAGAAAGTGAAACACAATGAAGATGATGCAGATGAGGACGAAGATTACCAGTATGACGGGGTAGTAGCTACGATCTCCGCTCTCGCCAAAGGGCAGACTAAATCATCCCTCAAGAACGGTGCGCGGAACCTGCCGAGCAGGGAGCCCGCTAATAAAAGGTTCAAGAAGGAAGAAGCCGTGACTTTTTCGGCCGAGGACCCGATGCCCCCCATGGTGCCACACTCTGACGCCATTGTCATCGAGGCTGTGGTAGCCAACATGCTCATCAAGAGAATTCACGTTGACACCGGGCATCGGTGAACATCATGTTCAAACACTGCTTTGATAACATGGAGCTGGAAAAGTCGAAGGTCGTGCCGACCACACGGCCATTGCGGAGTTTCGCACAGGAAGAAACCCATCCCTTAGGAATGATCGAACTGCCTGTCACAGTAGGGAAGGGATCGAGGAGCACCACTAATGTGACCGAGTTCATGGTAGTGGACGCCAAGTCTCCATACAACATAATCCTAGGCCGTACCTGGATGAATACGGTGAGAGCGATCTGCTCCACGTACCACCTAGCTGTGAAAATTCCAACTAAGGGAGGGGTAGCCATGATCCGCGGCGATCAGAAAATGGCCAGGGAATGCCTGCATGTGGCGCTCAAAGGGCAAGGGGCACCGCCCCAATTGCCCCAAGCATAGCAATTACCGAACTCTGAGGAGCCGAAGAGGGCGTTGCCTACCGAAGAGAGAGAGGTGGTTCTATACGATGACGATCCCACTAAGATCGTCAAAGTTGGGCTGAACGAACACCCTCACCTTCGCGCACAGGTTATTCGGCTTCTAAAGGAGTACAGAGACGTCTTCGCGTGGTCCCCACTAGACATGACAGGAGTATCACTCGAACTCATTACACATCGGCTCAAGATCGACCCCGAGGTCAGACCGATAAAACAGAAGCAGCGCTCTTTCGCCGCTGAGCGAAATCAAGTCATAAAGACCGAGGTGACCCAGTTGCTTGATGCGGTGTTCGAAGTCACCTACCCGACCTGGATAGCCAATCCGGTGATGGTCAAGAAAGCTGGGGGAGGATGGCGCATGTGCATAGATTACACCGACCTCAACAAGCACTGCCCCAAAGATTGCTACCCTCTTCCCGACATCGATAAAAATGTGGACTCCATGGTCGGTCACAAAATTTTCAGCTTCCTTGATTTGTACAAGGGATACCACCAAGTCCTGATGGATGCCGAGGACGCGGAGAAGACAGCATTCATTACGGACTTCGGCATCTTTGCCTACCGTAAAATGCCATTCGGATTGAAGAATGCAGGAGCTACCTACCAGAGGATGGTAGACAGAATATTTAAAGAACATATTGGGAAGGAGGTAGAGTTTTATGTCGATGACATAGTGGTAAAAAGTAAGGAAGAGAGCACAAGTGTCGCCGATCTCCGAACTGTGCTCTCCCTTCTTCGCGAGGTCAACCTGAAACTTAATCCCCAAAAGTGTACCTTTGTTGTGACCTCGGGGAAGTTTTTAGGTTGTTGGATTTCCCAAGAAGGGTTGAGGGCAAACCCATCAAAAGTTAAGGCTGTGCTAGAAATGAAGGATCCGAAGTCGATCAACGACGTGCACAGACTTACTGGGTGTCTTGCCGCACTGAGCAGATTCCTATCCAAAGCCGCGGAGAAGCAGTTGCCCTTTTTCAAGATTTTGAAAAAGGCGCCCGAATTCAACTGGAGTTCGGAACACCACCTCGCGCTAAGCCAACTAAAAGATTACCTCAATAATCTGCCAACCTTGTCAGTGCCAAAAGGGGGAGAAGTGCTAAATTTGTATCTAGCCACCTCGGAGGAAGCTATCAGTGTGGTGCTCGTATGCAAGGAGGCAGGGCGCCAACTGCCCGTATACTTCATAAGCCGATCTCTCAAAGGGCCCGAGGTGCGATATCAGCCATTGGAAAAGCTCGCTTTGGCACTGGTCAATGCTGCTCGGCGCTTACGTCCGTACTTTCATGCACATCCTATACAAGTCCGAACAGACTCACCACTTCGGCAGGTGCTGACAAAGCCCGAAGCATCAGGGCGAATAGCGAAGTGGGCTATTGAACTGGGAGAGCATGATATTACTTACGCCCCTCGCCAGGCCATCAAAGGACAAGCGTTAGCGGACTTCTTGGCGGAGACCTCGATAGCCGAAGTCCCGACCTCGGCACCAGAGCCAGCTCGCAAGTCCGTGGCAGAACCACCAGAATGTTGGCACATGTACGTGTATCGGGCTTCGGGGAAAACGGGAAGCGGAGCAGGAATCCTCCTCATCAGCCCGGAGAAGAAAGAGTTCACCTATTCGCTTCGTTTCCAGTTCGCAACTACCAACAACGAAGTAGAATACGAGGCGCTGCTGGCCGGACTCCGAATAGCCGCAGATCTGAAGGTTGCAGCCATCAAAGTGCATAGTGACTCACAAGTAGTGGTGAATCACATGCTTGGCAAGTACGAAGCAAAGGGGGAAAGGATGAAGAAGTATCTAGCTAAGGCACGGAGCATGCAACAAGCTTTCACATACTTCCAGCTCGAACGCATCCCCCGAGCTCAGAACTCCCGAGCTGACGTTCTCAGCAAATTGGCTGCAACCCCAGGTAACTCGCCAGTAGAGGATGTCCAGCATAGGAGTATAGATGAGGCCGAGGTCAACGATTTGCATGATGAGCCGCAGCCGACGTGGATGACGCCTATCCTAGCTTATCTGATGAAGGGGGAGTTGCCCGAAGACAAGACGGAGGCAAGAAGGATATTGTCAAAATCACTGAGATATACTGTTGTAGACAATATCCTTTACAAGAAATCATACCTCCAACCCTTGCTCAAATGCGTCGGCCCGAACTCAGCAGATTATGTCATGAGAGAAGTGCATGAGGGAGCCTGCGGAAGCCACATCGGATCTCGGGCTCTTGCAAAGAAAATCATGAGATGGGGATACTTCTGGCCCACTATGTTTAAAGACTACACCGAGCTGGTGCAAAGATGTGAAAAGTGCCAATTGCACGCCAATGTGCCAAAGCTGCCCCAGACCGAGCTGGCGACAATGCAAAGTCCCTGGTCGTTCGCACAATGGGGAATAGATATAGTAGGCCCATTCGACAAAGCACCAGGTCAGTTGCGACATCTCATAGTTGCAATCGATTACTTTACGAAGTGGGTAGAAGCGGAGCCCCTAGCGGCGATCACGAGTAAAAATGCCCGAAACTTTGTATGGAAGAACATAGTGTGCCGGTTCGGCATACCTCACGTTCTAGTATCCGACAACGGGACACAGTTCACGGACAGAATTTTTAGGGAGTGGTGTGACGAACTGCGAATTCAGCAGCACTTCACATCGGTAGCCCACCCCCAGGCAAATGGTCAGGCCGAAGTGACGAATCGGACAATTGTCAAAGGCCTTAAGACCCGATTGGAGAAAGCCAAAGGGTTATGGGTGGAGAACCTTCCAAATGTTCTATGGTCCTATAGAACTACTCCGCGAACAACGAATGGCGAGACACCGTACAGCCTAGCATACGGAACGGAAGCTGTCATCCCGGTCGAAATCGGACTGCCCAGTCCGCGCACGACTCACTTCATCGCCGAGGTGAACGATGAGAACCGACGTGCGGATCTCGATCTATTAGAGGAGAAACGGGATGCAGCTTACATCAAGGAAGCCCGGTACAAACGACTGATAGCCCGATATTACAATCGGCGAGTTCGAGACCGGCAATATTGTGTAGGAGATCTAGTCCTACGAAACAATGAGGTCAGCAAGGCTTGCAAGCTCGGCAAGCTGGAAGCCACGTGGGAAGGGCCATACCGAGTGGACGAGGTCCATGGTAAAGGTGCCTACATGCTTTCCACTATGTCCGGGGAGCCCATACAGCGGCCGTGGAACATAATCCATCTGAAGAGGTATTATGCATAGATGTGGACTATCATGTAGGGTAGAGTCATCTGTCAGTTCGGTCACGTGTCAGTTCGGTCCATTTGTTCAATTCGGTCTTGTTTTTCAAGTAGTTTCCAAGTAATGAAAGTTCTGTTTCTATTCTATTGCGTTCACGTCATTTTGCATTACTCCACTTATATGCGCATTACCTCAACACTACACACTATCCTGACGAGGATAAGTGTTACAACTAAAAAATCGTACAAACAGGGGACCACCCCTACCGACCTCGTCGGCAGAACAGGAATACGATCAATACCCAAGTGTCACCTCGGCCATGGATAATAGGCGATTGCTATCCTAACTGAGGGAAGACCCAAGTGTAACGTCGGCAGCCGAAGTGCGCCCCCCCGAGCCACTTCGGAAGACCTGGACCTTGACCTATGTGTCAGTTCGGATGACGAATAAAAGCATACATGCTATATTCGAAAATAGGCTATCAGCCAACAACAAATAAAAATGTATTAACAGGACGCTGTCCGAAAAAATATTTTTATTTCTTGCAGGTTTTTACAAGTTATGTGTTAGACGGACCACCCTCGTCCGGTCTCTTGCTACAATTGAAATAACTAGCCCAACCACTAGTTGGTGGGTTAAGCAAATAGTCGATATTTACATTTTCCTTCTTTTGGGAGTTCCCCGAGCTGCGCCCACCACTGCGCCCAGCGCCGCCTCGGCCCGTCCCTCCAGTTCGGCTTGTCACTCCTCGTGCGGAACTCCGACCTCGAGGGACTACAGGAGCACGGTAATTCACATCTCCTCGGTTCGGGATCGGTCTGCGGTTCTGAGCAGGCATAAGCATGTCCAGCCGGTCCATAACCAAACGAGACGGAACTGTTGGGCTCAAGGCGCGGAACCGAGGAGCGTGTTGTTTAGAAGGCTGCACGTCAGGATACCTATCTAGCCACTTCTTCATTATTGGGTGCCGAGATAGCACTAACGGGAATAGGTTCGTCAGGTATCGCAGCTCGGATGTATAGTCAGCAACTTCCCATGAGTCCGAGCCACGATTCTTGACCTCCCGCACCACCCCACGCACAGCCTCTAAACTTCGACTTCGGAGATCGTCTTGCCGCCGAGCTCATGGATAACTCTTTCATACTCGGTGTGCTCGGCTTCAATCTTCTCGGCATTTGCATAATCCTCTTTCAGCTGAAGATAACGAGCTTTATTACCATCCGCCTTGATCTGCAGCGCATTATATTTAGAGTCGAACTCATTTTGAAGGTGTTCGGCGCGTTTGTCGAGCCGTCCAATCTCACCATCTTTGACGTCAATCAGAATTTTCAGTTTCTTAATTTCATTCAGATATGGAGTTACGTCAAGATCGGATTGATTCTACAGGAATAAAAAGGACAGAGATAAGCAACAAAACCAAAACTTTCATTGATTAGGGTGGAAGTACATTTACAGTTCGGTAAAAAAAAAAAAAAAAAAAAAATAGGAGGGGTTCAACTGACCCCGCCAGTAGGTTCGGCCTCGGTGTTCAGTGCGCCCGTTTCGGCAGCGTCCTTCACCCCGGCATCACCATCAACAGGACCAGTCTCCACGTCCATCTCATCCTCCTCCTCCTCGTCCTCCGACGGCACGTCGGGAGAGAGCAGACGCTCTGCCAGCTCGTCGCGAAAGGGACCACAGAGTTTCTCGAACTCGAGGTCCCGATCAAACTGGCAATCTCGCACTTCGGCAGCAGACAAGAGAGTCCGCTGCTCAGCAAAATACCCCACCACCGGGAAGGGGGAGGCCTTCTTTTGAATTTGGCGGAAGTAGATCCGCAACATCTCTTCGTCCTCGATGGGTTTATAGCCGTACTTCCCTTTGTCAAGAGTAGGGAAGTCGGCAGCAACCCGATCGAGCACCTTCGCCACCGCCCGGGTCTTCGACGGTCCGGTCAGCGCAGAAACCAGGGCACTAAAACCCTGGCTGTAAATTACCCTTTCCACAAGGGCTTGAATGAACTCGCCCTGTTGGGCAGAAAGCCCCTCCTCCCGAGCACGGGACGCCGCAAGCTCGTCCTCGCTCTTCGCTGCTTTCTCCTCGGCAGCAGCAAGCTTGGACTCGGCAGCAGCAAGCTGGGACTTGGCAGCAGCCAGCTCTTTCCTCAGCTCGTCCTCTCGAACTGAAGCCGAAGTCAATTCCTTGGCTAACTTGGCTTTATCACTAGCCAAGTCCTTGATCTTCGAGTTGGCTCGGTCGTTGATCTTCACCGAGCCCTGGAGGAGGTTCTTCACAGCGCGATAGACATAATCGAAATCCTCCAGCGTGGGGTCCACACCCTACATTAGATCCATTGTTAAAAAAAAAAATAAAAAAAAAAAAAAAAAAAAAAAAAAAAAGGGAGATCTTGACAAAGCCGAACTTACGGCAGGGTACACTGGGGTCGGAGCTCGGACAGCAGTTATAGCCACATCGGGCTCGGACGAGGCTGAGCCCATCACAAGCTTCCCGGCAGCCACCAAGTCGATCTCCTCGGCGGCAAGACCGGGGGCCCCGTGAGATCGGGGAGTGGGAATCTTCGACCGAGTCCTCTCTGAAGACTCCGTCGCCCGCTTCTTGGTACCAGCCGCCGAACTGGTGGCCTCGCCCTTTCTCTTCCTTTGGGCGGGTGCCTTCTTCTTGTCTTCCTTCAGCAGGTTCACTGCAGAGAACAGCGAACAGAGTTAGTACCGACGTAAAAACATATAAATATATATATTGGGAAAGGGACCTCACCCCTCCCCGGATCCACCGAAGTGGAAGGATCATCGGGGCACGGTACCGCCACCGCCAGTTTGGCAAGGGACATCGGCATTTTGCCGAGGCTAGCAAAGCGCTTTGCCACTTTCTCAAATTTTTTCTTCTTCGGAAGAAGCCTAACAGGACCGGAGTGCCACCCCACCTCGGTGGCACCCTCGAACTGGCAGTAAAAGAATTTTTTCTGCCAGTCCTGCACCTTCGATGGCACTTTCACGGAAAAACCCTTGTGACGGTAGGAGGAGTGATACCACCCCCCCCTTCCTATCTTTGAAACACACCATCCCCCCAAGAACCTCGACTGAGAAGGGAATATCCAGCCGAGAGCAAGCAATGCCCAGCCCAGTTATTTGGCTAATGCTGTTGGGAGAGATCTGGGCAGGAGAAAGGTTAAAGGTGCGATGGATATCGGCGTATATAGCCGGAAAAGGGACACGCAGACCAGCTGCAACCTGGTCCACGTACAGGGTGACAAAACCACGGGGGGATGGTAAGCCCTATCACCAAGGTTAGGGCGTAGAAGAAGAGCAGAAGGGGGAAAATCGTAGGCAACAATGATTTCGTAAAGAGTGGAGGTGGACACGGTTGAATCGATGGTACCAACACTTCCGACGACTCCAGGAACGTCGGGAAAATCAACCTCCTGGCCGTAAGGGATCTGCCGGTCGGACCGCACGCACGGCCACGTGTTGTCAGGAAAAACGACCGGAATCGCAGACGAGGAAGACGCGGAGGCTTCTTCCATCGCCACCATAGAGGACGAAGATGAAACCGGGGAATGCACTTCCCGATTGGAAGACTCAGAGTTAGAGTTTGAAAACGACAATGAAGAAGACATACTTACTTTTGGAGAAGATTGAAGATTTGCAGAAGAAATCAAAGTTGATGAAGATGAACAGGAGAGAGAATAAAAAGCTAGGGTTTCGTTTTGCAAATGAAAAGTGAATGATTGTTTTTCCCCAATCATCAACATTAAGGGGGGGGGGGGGGGGGGGAGACTTAATGCGTATTGAATACGCCAATCAACACGATGACGTTTCGCGAGTCACCAGTCCAATCCTACTTTATCGGTACCCCAACAGTTGCATTCAATGCGACTGACAACTTTATAAGATTTGGGCGGGAAATGAGTTCGGCAATGCCGAACAGCGATTTTCGAAAGTAGATCGGCACATTCAGTTCAGATTCCCGAACTTCAATTTTTCAAGGGGGTAACTCAGCTAAGTTCGGATCCTCCGAACTCCAAATTTCGAGGGGGTACGCCAAGCTCAGTGTTTCACTAAAAAGTGTTCGCAATAGAACGAAATCTATCCTAGCACTTAGTAAGTAAAAACCCAATGTTGAATCTCGAAGGAAAACTTTGCAAGGCAATTAATTATGTAGTAAAACCTAATCTAGCCTAAAACTAAGAAAGCAAGTAAAGAAGATTTTGGGGTTTTAGTTTTAAATCCTAGGCAAATAAAATAAATCAAAGCAATTAAATCAAAGCAAATAAATCTAATCTAGAACTCAAGAAATAAATCTAAGAATTAAACTAAAAGAAAACAATAAATCTACCTAGGCAAGAATCGAAAAGAAAGCAATAAAGAAAGCAACGAAGGAAACGAAAGCAAAGAAAGAAGCATAAATAAATCTAGACATGATGAATTGAAATCTGGAAATTAAAAGCAAATTAATTTAATTTGAAAACTTTGAAAAACGAAAGAATTGAAAGCAAGAAAAACGAATCTAAACTTTGAACTTGAAATCGAAAGAACGAAATTAAACTAAGGAATTTAAACGGAGCAATTAAGAAAACGAATCTAAAACGAAAACAAGCAATTAAAACGAATAAACGAGAGCAATAAAAGAACTTACGAAAATTGAGACGAAGAACGAAGAACTTGAATTAAATAAAGCGTCTTGAATTAAATTGCAAAAACGAAGAACGAATCCGGATCCGAACAATAGAAAGCTAAACTAAAGTATTTGAATCTGAAAACTAAAGCTAAAAATGATAAAAGATGTTCTAATTCGTGTACAAGGGATAGTATATATAATAGGTATGAAAACCTAATTATATAAGGAAACTCCAGCTGGTCGGAACGTTGGACGGTCGTCCAACGTTGCACTCGCTCTGCGCTGCTTTTCTACTCTGGACGCTCGTCCACCGCAGGTGAGCGCTCGTCCAGCGTACTCTGGACGGCCGCCCAGAGCCTTGGACGGTCGTCCAGTGCCGTGCTCGCTTCATGCTTGATTTTTCCTCAACTTTTCGCCCTTTTCGACCCGTTTCCTTCCATTTCTTCCACCTAATGATCCTACACGTACCAAACTCCAAACAACCGAATCATAGCAAAAGACAAACAAAATGACACATAAACATAACGAAAACAGACTCGAAAACACTACGAAAATCCTAACATTTACACACCAATCAAACTCCCCCACACTTAGACTTTTGCTTGTCCTCAAGCAATACAAAAACAAAATAAACAATAGACTCAAGTATTGTGAACTACATAGGCCTCAAAACTTTTCAAAAACAAACTTTCATGATCATGATCAAAACTATGCACACAACCTTAGCATCAATCAACACAATCCACTCAACTAATTCAAAGTATGCTAATCCATCAAAGAACACTTTCCAACATGTGAAATTTTGTATATGAAAGTGAACACTCAACTCTCTCAAAGAAAAGATGTAATATAATGCACATCAAGAGGGTTCACTCAACATCAATGCAATGCAACATGTTTACCATAGGCTTGCCTTCAATCTCAACATCTCCACCTAATGTAATACTTATAAACTAGGATCAAAAAGGTCTTTGTATAAGCTTGTAATGTAGGGACATTGGTTAAGGTAGGGAATATATAGGCTAAGTGACTCAAAATGCTCTAAATCATCAACCTATTTTTCAACTCCAACCAAAGTATGGATTTTTATCTCCATCTTCTACCCTCCAACACACCAAATACAAACTCAAAGATGCTAAAATATCAACTATACAATTCAAAGCTAACTATCCCCTTATGCTTATTTTTTTCTTTTTCTTTTCTTTTCTTTTTTCTCTAGAGCTCAACTAATACATGTTCTTTATAATTTGAACAAAGGCTCTATTTTTTTCTTATCTCTTTTTTTTTTCTCTTTTTTTTTTCTAAGCTTATAGGGATAGCTAACTACACATAAACAAGCATCTATTTTTTTTTTTTTTTCTCTTTCTCTCCTTCTACACCACAACAAATATTTTCAAATTATCTCCTTCCATATCACCAACTACAACTAAGGATACCCATAATCATCCAAACCTCCTATCATCCGGTTTCACAAAGAACGGCTAATAAAGGCTCAAAAGGGGTAAACAAAGGATTATGAACAAGGTTAGTGTATAGGAATCATGTGGCTAAAGAAAGATGGCCTAAGATCATTTCCTAGTTCGTAAATATACTAAGGTCTTGATGGAGAAACAAGGCAAGTTCTAGAAACAACGAAGCAAGCATGATCACTCAATCAAGAATAGGCATAAATATGCACAAAAAGCTCAAATCTCACGCGTTCAAACTATCTAGTTCCCGACATCATAGCATACATCAAATTCATCGAATAAAATGCGTCGCTTCGCCAAGGTTCCATGCATAATAAAGATCATGAATTTTTCCAAAAATCAACGCAATTCTCTATCATTGGCCAAGTCCACAATACTATCATCACATGCTCATTTGACTCAACGACTCAATTAACTCCTAAGACTCAACAAAATTAAAAACTACATGCCAAAAGTTCAAAGACCCCCCCCCCCCCCCCCCCCCCCACACACACACACACACACACTTAAAATCAAGCAATGTCCCCATTGCGAGAAAATAAAAAGGAAAGGGATAAAGAGAACTTATCGCAATACGACGAACACAAATACCCAAAATCTCGAGAGACTCCAAGTATCACCTACAAAACAAACACAAAACACAAATACCAAAGCGTAAAATCGAACAAAATAAAGAGAAAACAATAAAAGACTCAACAAAAATAAAAGACACAAACACGCTATGGGTTGAAGAAACCTCGGAAACGTGGATCTTGCCAACGAGGATCATAAGGAGACCACCAACGAGGGTCGTTCGGATCCGGTGGAGTGGAGGTAGAGGCAACCGAGAAGTCGGTAAAACGAGTCAAGTGACTCACCATGTGGGACACCCGACTATTCAACCCCGTCACTTGGGTCGACAAATCATCGAACCGATTAAACACATTCTCTTGGAATTGTGTAAAATCGGTCCTAAAGTCGGCCCAATAAGGGGGAACCTCGGCCTCCATATTCTGACGAGCCCGGACGCGATCTCTCCTAGTGTAGTAGTGAATCAAACGCTCGTTGTCGTCCGGGACGTGCTGCTGCTCCTCCTCGTCTCCATCCTCTTCTTCGTCCTCGTTGTGCTCCTCATCATCTTCTTGCTCCTCATCATCGTCTCCGTCCTCATATTCCTCCTCCTCATCCCCCGACTCTTGACTTGGGAGACCATGGTGACGACGAGCTGCATGATAGGCAATAACAGACGCTCTCTCCCGAACGGGAACGAACTCGGTCGCCCCTCGCATGAGATGAGCGTTGATAAGCTCATTGAGGGTAATCTCCTTGCTTCGAGTTAAGCCGGCGCTTTGAGAAATATCCACTCGCAAATGGCGTGCCAAACCTGTAGCAACATAACTCAAAGTAGGGTGTGCTCCATTCTTGGTTTGCACATTAGTAAGTTGGGACCATATAAATGGAGCCATACACACCCTAATATTGTTAGAAGCACAATGGAGCAAATAAATTTCTAACGCATTCACCTTATTATGCTCTTTCTTACCAGTAATCATGCAAGACAGAAAACGATGAAGAATCAATAAAGCATGATCTTTGATAAAAGCACTCGGCACTCCAGAAGCTTTATAATTAGTAACACCCGTCAACGCAAACCAAGCATTAGACACATTGAAATCAGACGGCATGAACTCAGACAAACCATCACCCAAATGAAAACCAAATGCTTCATGCATCACTCGCCTAGGAATTTCCCACAACTCACCCCGAAAAGTAGCATACATGCAAAGCTCATTTTCCGCATTACGTTCTAACCGAAAACTAGAACACATTTCAATGCAAAGACTCTCATGACCTTCCCAAGCATGGGTTATTAAGCGCATAAGCCCTAAACAATCTATGTATCCTCTAAGTGTATCCCACATAGGTAAACGACGAAAAAAATCCATATTGTAGTGCCTAGGAGGTCGAATATCCTTACCTCGTAGACGGCCATAAAAATTTGTGGTCTCGAATCTCTCCGTCGGGAAGGGAACGTGCTGTTGACGGCCAAAGAGCTCTGGAGAAACCCCGGACGGGTGGTAGTCGGGGCGGCGATGCAACAGAATACGTGCATCGGTGAGAGGGCGGGCTTCTCTGAGCTCTCCACGAACCATGGTAGTGACTGGGATGAAACGGAAATGAGACGGGGTAAATTGACGGCGAAAAACGGGCCTGAAACGCAGCTCGCACTGGACGGTCGTCCACTACACCTTGGACGCTCGTCCAAGGTAAATCTGGCGCTGGCGTGGGTGGACGGCGGCGATGGCGAGGGCAAAGCGACGGCGGCTGTGTGGCGAACGACGACGAGGGCAGGGAGACGTGCTGACAGAGCGACGGCGGCTGTGCGGCGCGGCTGGTGGCGGCGGCTACTGGTGGCGGCGGCAGCGGCAACGTCGGATTCCGGCGATGGTGTGAGCGGCGGCGGTACTCTCGAATGGCGGCTGCAATGTTGGAGGAAAAGTTGTGAGAAAAAGGGAAAAAAGAGAAGGAATTTAAGTGAAAACCTAGGTGAATTCGAGTTGGAATCGAATTGGGGGCCCGTCTTGCGCTGGACGCTCGTCCAACACACGTTGGACGCCCGTCCAGCGCGGCGTTCGCAGAAAATTGAAGGGCTGAATTACGTTGGACGCTCGTCCAACGTACGTTGGACGCTCGTCCAACGCGACCCTCGCTGAGATTTGAAACAACTCGCATAAAATGCGCTGGACGCTCGTCCAGGTTGCTCTGGACGCCCGTCCAACGTGGCCCTCGCAAAAATATGCTCGAATTCTCCATTTTTCTCCCTCTTTAAGCCTTCCGGGCCTTTGCAATCCATAGCAACTAATCCCTGCACAAGCACTTAAAGAAAAACACACGAAAAATAATGAAAATAAAAAGAAAATACATCCTATTCTACAAAAATAAAATAGAGAAAGTGGGTTGCCTCCCACCAAGCGCTTGTTTAACGTCATTAGCTTGACGTACCAAAAACTCATTCGGAAAGTGGGGGATCGGAGATGAGAATCGTCTCCACCGTTTGAGGCAATGTCGACCCTTCGATGTACGGCTTCAATCGTTGCCCGTTGACCGAGAAGATGTATCCCGAATCCTCGTTCTTGATCTCTACCGCACCATGAGGGAAAACTTGCACCACCGTGTATGGACCTCCCCACCTAGACTTAAGCTTACCCGGAAATAAACGAAGACGAGAGTGAAAGAGAAGTACCTTCATTCCGGGTTTGAACTCCTTGTAGGCTATGCGTCTATCATGTAAACGTTTCACCTTGTCCTTGTAGATCTTGGCATTGTCGTAGGCTTCGTTCCTTAGCTCGTCAAGCTCCTCCATTTGCAAAATTCTCCGATTGTGAGCATCGTCGAGGTCGAAGTTGATGCGCTTGAGATCCCAATATGCTTTGAACTCGATCTCAACGGGCAAATGGCACGACTTACCATAGACGAGCCTATAGGGACTCATCCCAAGCACGCCTTTGTAAGCCGTGCGATATGCCCAAAGAGCGTCGTTCAACTTGTCGGCCCAATCCTTCCTTGATGGTTTCACCGTCTTCTCGAGGATCCCTTTGATTTGTCGATTGCTCGTCTCCGCTTGTCCCAAAGTTTGTGGATGGTAAGGAGTCGCCACCTTGTGTGTGATGGCGTTCTTCTTCATGAGCTTGGCGAACAACTTGTTGCAAAAATGTTTTCCCCCATCACTAATGATCACACGAGGGAAACCAAACCTACACAAGATATTTTCCTGCACAAACTTCAAAACAACGTGAGAATCACATGTCTTCGTGGGTATGGCTTCTACCCACTTAGACACGTAATCAACGGCAAGTAAAATATATTCGAATCCATGAGACTTGGGAAAAGGACCCATAAAATCAATTCCCCACACATCAAATACCTCGACCACCAAGATAGGATTCAAGGGCATCTCATTGCGTCGACTAATCGAGCCAACACGTTGGCAACGATCACAAGAAAGGTAGAAGGCTTGGGCATCGTTAAAAAGAGTGGGCCAATATAGCCCACTTTGAAGTACCTTATGTGCAGTCTTTTGCCCACCAAAATGCCCTCCACTCGGTTCCTCGTGACAATGTCGCAACACCTCGGTTTGCTCGTGGTCGGGAACGCACCTTCGAATCACCTCGTCCTTCCCAAGCTTGAATAAGTGAGGATCCTCCCAATAGTATTGCATACACAAACGAAGAAACCTTTTCTCTTCTTGAGCGTTAAGGACGGGTTTAGTGTCCTTATCGGCCAAGTAATTAGCAATATCGGCAAACCAAGGAGTAGCATTCACTTCATTAACATTCTCAAAAGGGAAGGAATCACAAATATCATCAAGAGAAAAATAAGGGGGAGGTGAATCGAGGCGAGAGAGATGGTCGGCCACAAGATTATCACTACCTTTCCTATCACGAATCTCAATATCAAATTCTTGCAATAATAAGACCCATCTAATCAACCTAGGTTTTGCTTGGGCTTTAGTCAAAAGATGTTTAAGAGCACCATGATCACTATAAATAATCACCTTAGACCCTATGATGTAAGATCTAAATTTATCTAAGGCAAAAACAACGGCAAGCATCTCTTGTTCGGTGGTGGTGTAATTCACTTCAGCCGGATTAAGAGTTAAACTAGCATAGTAAATCACACGAAGCATATTATCGACTCTTTGACCCAAAACAGCCCCTACGGCATTATTAGACGCATCACACATAATTTCAAAAGGCAATGACCAATCGGGACCAACTACAACGGGAGCAGAGATGAGTTTTTCTTTTAAAGTGAGAAAAGCATGCATGCAAGAATCATCAAAGTGGAAAGGCACATCTTGAGCAAGTAAGCGACAAAGAGGTTGGCTAATTTTAGAAAAATCCTTAATAAATCGTCTATAAAAGCCCGCATGACCAAGGAAACTCCTAATACCTTTGACATCACTAGGTGGTGGCAATTTTTCAATTACCTCCACTTTCGCTTTGTCGACCTCTATACCCTTACTCGAGACTATATGGCCTAAAACAATTCCACTTCTAACCATAAAATGACTCTTTTCCCAACTCAAAGTAAGACCACTCTCAATGCATCTCTTAAGGACTCTCTCTATTTTCATCAAGCAATCATGAAAAGACGACCCAAAAACAGAAAAATCATCCATGAAAATCTCAACAAAGTCACCGATAAATTCCGAAAAAATAGACATCATGCATCTTTGGAACGTACCCGGTGCGTTGCAGAGACCAAATGGCATCCTCCTATAAGCGTAGGTCCCAAAAGGGCTTGTGAAGGCCGTCTTTGCTTGATCCTCCGGAGCTATCGCAATTTGGTAGTAACCTGACAAGCCATCTAGAAAACAATAAAATTCTTGCCCGGCTAACTTATCAAGCATTTGATCAATAAAAGGGAGAGGAAAGTGGTCCTTTTTGGTGGAAGCATTAAGCTTCCGATAATCGATGCACATCCTCCAACCGGTAACCGGGCGCGAGGCGACCAACTCGTCCTTCTCGTTCTTTGACACCGTGATTCCTCCCTTCTTTGGAACGACGTGCACCGGGCTAACCCACTCACTATCGGCGATGGCATAGATAATACCCTCCGCCAATAGC
Source organism: Thymus mandschuricus (assembly GCA_029379335.1). Classification (NCBI taxonomy): domain Eukaryota; kingdom Viridiplantae; phylum Streptophyta; class Magnoliopsida; order Lamiales; family Lamiaceae; genus Thymus; species Thymus mandschuricus. The sequence goes on along the minus strand of CM057082.1, from coordinate 6,109,625 downwards.
TTGTAGATTTCCTTGCGCACGACCTCCATGAGCATTGGATTGAGCCTCCGTTGTCCATCTCGTTTGGGGCGAGCGCCTTCTTCGAGATTGATGCGGTGCATGCACGTGGCCGGGCTAATTCCTCGAATATCCGCCAAGCTCCATCCAAAAGCGAGCTTGTTCTCCTTGAGTATGCCCACCAATGCTCCTTCCTCTGCAAGAGACAAAGAAGAAGAGATGATTACGGGTTTTTGATTGCCTCCCTCTAAAAATATATATTTCAAATGCGATGGCAGCTCTTTCAACTCCAAAGGCTCCGGAATCTTCGAGCCGGGCTCGGGGTCTTGAGGGGGAAACGGGAGTTTGATCCCGATGTCTCTCTCCATTCGCTCCCATTCCATTTGATCTCCGGATCCCCAACATACTTCCTCGGTCTCAAAATCCTGCACAAAAGAACACTCGGCCAAGGCATCAACCTTATCGATGAAAGAACAATTATCAATTAAATTGACCGATGACATAGGCCGACTCTTATGCACAGAAAACGAGACATCCTCTCCTAAAACGGACATCTTAATCACACCACTCTTCACATCAATCAAAGTATTAGTAGTGGCCATGAAAGGGCGACCTAGCAAAAGTGTGTGCTCAATACCATTTTCTTGTACCTCACCTATCTCTAAAACCACGAAGTCAACGGGAACAATCAAACCCCCTACGCGAACAAGAATATCCTCAATAATACCTCTAGGGTACCTAATAGACCTATCCGCCAATTGAAGGCTCATGCGAGTGGGTTTAAGTTCTCCTAACTCTAATTGCTTAAAGATAGAATAAGGCATAAGATTAATACCGGCACCTAAATCTAGCATACCACATGCTTCCTTACCATTACCTAAAGAGATAGTGATAACGAAAGAACCTGGATCTCGTTGCTTAGGTGGAAGAGGGTGTTGCATAATTGATGTCGCCACCTCTGATACCGCAATCGTCTCCATCTCATCGAACGGCTTCTTCCTCGATGTCAACTCCTTCACGAACCTCACGAACGGTGGCACATTGCGAATAACATCAAGGAGAGGCAAGTTCACGTCCACCTTTGAAAGAAGCTTGTATAGATCGGCGAATTGTTGATCCCGCTTCTTGTTCTTCACACGACTTGGATAGGGAATGGGTGGAACATAAGGATTGGACGTCTTGTGGAGAGGTTGGGACTCTTTCTCAGCTTCCTCGGACTCCGTGCGCGCGTTCTGGTCGTTGGACAGTCGTCCAGTGTCGGCTGGACGCTCGTCCAAGGAAGCTTTCGCATTCTGTTCCTCATCAGCGTTGGACGGTCGTCCAACGTGCGTTGGACGCCCGTCCAGCACGGGATTCGCTGAAAGGTTGTCTGGCCCTCGTCCAGGGGCAAGCGTGACGGTGGGCGGCCGTCCAACGTTGGACGGTCGTCCAGAGACGCTGGACGGTCGTCCAGAGTGCTGTGCTGCCCGATTTTGGCTCGATCCCCAACGCGAATTCGGGCTCCACCTATCATTCGAACGGCCTTGAGGCGGCATTGTGACTCCATTATCCACGTGCCTCCCACTCCGCAACACCGAGACAGCTTGGGCTTGATGTGGTGGAAAAGGAGGAACATATGGGGGATATTGCACCTCGTTAGCTTGTTGTGGTTGAATCCCTTGGCTCGGAATCCGCCCCGGTTGTTGCATCAAGTGCATAGATCCAGAAATTTGGCCAATGGTCGTCTCGAGCCGCTTAATGTTTGCATCAAGTGCATGGAAACGATCCTCATCGGCGAGAGGCTTTTGTGGAGGTCCTTGAGGACGAGAGTTTGGGTATGGTGGTGGTGGTGTAGGATTAGATTGAGGAGGGTAATATGGAGGTGGTGGATAATATGGATTTGGAGGGTATTGAGGAGGTGGATAATATGGTGGAGGTTGAGGGTAGTAGGGATTTGGTGGAGGAGGATAGGGGTTATTATATGGTGGAGGACGCCTATTTGGATAGGTAGGGGGGTTACCTTGCCCTTGTGTCGGCCTCGGATTTTGGTAGCGTCCATTATATCCCCCTTGGTATCCTTGAGGTGGTACTTGAGGTGGGTATCCTTGAGCGGCGTAGACCTCGGCTCCTCCTTCGTATGGAAACTCCCCCATGTTGTGGCACACCTCCTTGATGTGACCAAGCTCTCCACAAATCTCGCATTGGTCGGGCTTCCTCTCTTCCTCTTTCGGGGCCGGTGCACTTTGCTTAACCTTCAAATTCTCGAGATCCCTATACATGTCGGCAATTTGCTTCTTCAAGTCGGGGCTCATCGAAATTGCACTCGCCTCCACTTTCCTCGGTCTAGCTGATTTTTGTTGAGAACTCGCAGCAAGCGTCTCGAAAATATCCTTCAACTCTTCAGCTGTCTTGACCGCTATGTTGCCCCCGGCCGAACTATCCACCATGAATTGGCAAGTTTGGTTGAGGGCGTCGTAGAAATATTACCAAAGCAACTCCGGTGCCATTTGATGATGAGGGCATTGTTGAAGTAGCTCTTGGAACCTCTCCCATGCTTCGTGAAACGGCTCATCGTTGTCTTGGGAGAAATTCATAATCTTTGACCGCACCTCTTGAGTCTTGCGGTTCGGGTAGTACTTGAGCATGAACTTCTCGCATACCGCATTCCATGTGGCGAGAGAGTTGGCCGGGAGCGCCAAATACCATGACTTTGCTCGATCCTTGAGGGTGTACGGGAAGCACTTCATCTTCAAGTTGTCCTCCGTGAGTCCCGAGAGTGGGAAAGTTTGCACCACCGTGCAAAACTCTCGGATGAACGTCAAAGCATCCTCGTTGGCCAGCCCATGGTAGGATGGAAGCAACGCCATGTGGTGAGGTTTAAGCTCATGATTCCTGACCGCTTCCGTCAGGACAATCGCCGAAGTGGTGGCTGTGAATGTGGGGCGAGCAAAATCGCCCATGACTCTAGCTGCCATGGTTTCGGGCTCTGCAAACAACAAGACTAAACCAAAATCTTGAGAATCGATCTCCTCATTCTCCTTCGCGGCTAAGATCGCTTTCCTTTGATGGATGTTGTCGACGTAGGGCGCTAAATTCCTTTGAAGACTTCGGCGACCATGCATAAACAACACTCAACAAAAGGGTTAAACGCACCGAGTGGGAGAAACAAGAAATCGAATAAACACAAATAAAAATAAAGCAAATAAAAATACTACACAATCAAACGCCTAAAGATTTCCCCGGCAACGGCGCCAAAATTTGTTTCACTAAAAAGTGTTCGCAATAGAACAAAATCTATCCTAGCACTTAGTAAGTAAAAACCCAATGTCGAATCTCGAAGGAAAACTTTGCAGGGCAATTAATTATGTAGTAAAACCTAATCTAGCCTAAAACTAAGAAAGCAAGTAAAGAAGATTTTGGGGTTTTAGTTTTAAATCCTAGGCAAATAAAATAAATCAAAGCAATTAAATCAAAGCAAATAAATCTAATCTAGAACTCAAGAAATAAATCTAAGAATTAAACTAAAAGAAAACAATAAATCTACCTAGGCAAGAATCGAAAAGAAAGCAATAAAGAAAGCAACGAAGGAAACGAAAGCAAAGAAAGAAGCATAAATAAATCTAGACATGATGAATTGAAATCTGGAAATTAAAAGCAAATTAATTTAATTTGAAAACTTTGAAAAACGAAAGAATTGAAAGCAAGAAAAACGAATCTAAACTTTGAACTTGAAATCGAAAGAACGAAATTAAACTAAGGAATTTAAACGGAGCAATTAAGAAAACGAATCTAAAACGAAAACAAGCAATTAAAACGAATAAACGAGAGCAATAAAAGAACTTACGAAAATTGAGACGAAGAACGAAGAACTTGAATTAAATAAAGCGTCTTGAATTAAATTGCAAAAACGAAGAACGAATCCGGATCCGAACAATAGAAAGCTAAACTAAAGTATTTGAATCTGAAAACTAAAGCTAAAAATGATAAAAGATGTTCTAATTCGTGTACAAGGGATAGTATATATAATAGGTATGAAAACCTAATTATATAAGGAAACTCCAGCTGGTCGGAACGTTGGACGGTCGTCCAACGTTGCACTCGCTCTGCGCTGCTTTTCTACTCTGGACGCTCGTCCACCGCAGGTGAGCGCTCGTCCAGCGTACTCTAGACGGCCGCCCAGAGCCTTGGACGGTCGTCCAGCGCCGTGCTCGCTTCATGCTTGATTTTTCCTCAACTTTTCGCCCTTTTCGACCCGTTTCCTTCCATTTCTTCCACCTAATGATCCTACACGTACCAAACTCCAAACAACCGAATCATAGCAAAAGACAAACAAAATGACACAAAAACATAACGAAAACGGACTCGAAAACACTACGAAAATCCTAACATTTACACACCAATCACTCAGTTCGGATCCCCCGAACTCCAAATTTCGAGGGGGTACGCCAAGCTCAGTTCGTTCGGATCCCCCGAACTCCGAATTATTTCGAGGGGGTACGCCAAGCTCAGTTCGGATCCCCCGAACTCCAAATTTTCGAGGGGGTACGCCAAGCTCAGTTCGGATCCCCCGAACTCCAAATTTCGAGGGGATACGCCAAGCTCAGTTCGGCTCCTCCGAACTCCAAATTTTCGAGGGGGTACGAGATTTCATTCACAAACCCTCAGAAACGCAAGCATCAACTCCATCACCCCACGCTTTTTTTTTTTTGGGAGGGGGGGGGGGGGGGGGGGGTGTTATAGGAAATGGCCCACCTCCCTAGGCCCAAAGGCCCAAAACCTAGTAGCAGGCCCAGATCGGTATAGGCCCAATAGGCCCAGATCGGCAAGCCCAGTCCACACCAAAACACAGGCCCAGGGAGTTGAGCCCTAAACCCAGAACGTGGGTTGATGGAGAACGAACCGGAGCTGGGAAAACTACCCATACCTCCACGTTCTCACCTTCACAACCATCGTTCCTTTCGTCTATAAATACGAGAACTGATTGTATTGTACACACTTACGCTATTTTGAATACAAAGGATACTCTTTTCCTCACCGTGGACGTAGATCACATTGATCGAACCACGTAAACTCCCTGTGTTCATTCTTTCTCGTATACAAATCACCAACAAACTCTTACTTTAATTGGGCCGCGAATCGAAGGTTCATCAGATACCAAAATGACACCATACCAAATTGTATTTAGATTGTATATACAATATCGATAGTGGTTTTATTATCAATATAGTGTAGATTCATGTTATTTCTTGGTTTAATACTCCCTCTATATCAACTATCTTGCACCTCTTTATATTTAAATGAGTCTATTATTTTAATAAAGTGAGATAAAATAAATGAAACGGAGGGAGTAGAAATTTATGTTGGATTATCTCTTCTTAAACTATCTTGCATATGTATGTCGATCAAAACGCCATCATCATTCAAAGTTGATAGGTTACTCCTTTGATATGTAAGCTCGTCATCAACAACCAATTAGACGTAAAAAAAATCATTTCTTAGTTGCATTGCCCTAAGAATCTAGTATAAATACACAACCTCTTATCACTTGTTCAGACAAAAACCCTAATGTGGTGCCGCACTCTATCTGTTGCCTACAATAAGAAAACTATTATTCAATCTCAATTTCTCAATTCCTCAATTCTTTCGATCTTCTAGTGTTCCAGAATCCCAAATCTATCAAAGCACGAAAAAAACTTATTGTCCTAAATCCTAATAGATCCTTTCATGAATTACTTTTAGAATTCCAATTTCTCGTTGGCAACAATAAAAGCTGTGAATCAAAAGATGTGAATTCATTCGTCAGAAGTGAAGGTAACAGAATGAATCCTAATACTTTTTCATTGCACGCTTATTAGGCGTAGTTCATGTTTATATGTATTAGGAAATAAATAATATGGACTCATTTGTGACGCATGATGTTTCTTGCAACCACATAGTTCATTATCGCATACACTTTACCAACTTTGAAAACCTTTACAAACTTTTCCATATCCCTGCGTAGAATGGTTGCATGGATTCGATTACCCTGCAAATTTAAGTATTTATTACTGAAATTTGTTTAACATTATGACAATAAATAGCATGTACATTGTAATAAGAAGCCTAACCATTTTATCATGCAACACGCACTCCATACTTGATACTTCATTTCTGTTGTTGAATTGGGGTTGAAAGTATTTGTGCACATCTGGAACTTTTTATTCCATCCTTGCTTTTCCCCTCTTGCAGATCTTGGACGGAAGTAAATGCTGGTGCCATAAGGAAGATTTTCATTTGTAATCAAATCAGAGTAGTGGTTTTAGATTTATTATAATGGGAATGGGAATTCTATATATATACATGTCATGTGTTCTGCTCAAAAATGATCGTGGGTTTATGAGTTGGTTTATGAGGAAGTGGGATAGTGGGTTTACTGGCTTCGGTGAGTAGTAATTATTTTTTTGGTTAATCGAATTTCATATATTTTGGGTTGTTTTTTTAGTAATACTATTAAACAAATAATTTATTTATTTTATTTATTATGTTAGTGATCAGTTACTATATTTTTTTTTATGTACATTAGCTTTCTAGATTTTCAATTTCGTGTAAATATAATATTAAATACTATTTGAGTCTATTATTAAAAAAAATGTTTATTTTGTTAATCATGAATGACGCGGAGTACATTTTAATATTTATAATATTTTATTTCATTTTCAATTATACTAAAAATAGCATTAAATATCACTAGTACTCGCCCACGCGCGATGCGCGACTCCGTAAGTTACGAATATTTAATAAGAGCAGCGAAACGGAACGTAAACATAACACACTAAGAGCAGACAAATATAATGTTAGTGTACTACAACAACACAATATGTTATACATTTCGGAACACTTCCTTATATACAACATTTGTCGTCCCGGCTGATGCGTCAACGTCAGTTACTAAATCAAAAAAACTAAACCCTTAAAAAAATGAATCCTAAAAAAAACTGAACCTAAAAAAAGAGACTATTTTGCAAATGTGAATAAGAAAAGAAAAAAAAGAAAAAAAAAAAAACCGTAAAGTCATGTATTGATTTAAGTGAAAACCGTAAATTACAGTTTGTTTATGAAATTTACATAGATGAACAATTAGGTTTTTCATGATTTTTTTTAAGTGACTTATAAATATTGTGTCACCCAATGTATGGTATATTTATTTTATTTTTGTTCTATTTTCGGGCCCATTAAACTTTGGCCGATATCTTATTGTTTTAGACCACTAAGTTAAATAAAAATTACAGGAAATAAAACTGGAATAAATAGGAGAGAATTTAACACGTGACATTAAATAAAATAAAAGTAAATTATAAATATTTGTTAAAATACAAAATTACAATTGTTTGAAATACAAAATCAAAATATCAAATAATAGAAAATGAGATGAGAAGATTTTTTATTTTTTTTTATTCAAAGTATAGCAATATTGGTGTCTATTTGTAGAGAATTGAAAATCATAATTTATGGTATAATTTTTAATTTTTTTAAATAAATATTTATCTCCATTATTTTGAAAATAAGATTTATTTTGATGTAATTATTTCCACCCATAAATATTTGCCAAGTGGCAACGGATGATTTTTTGTGTTCACACTGGGCCATAGTTTTTAGTTTTAGAACCCTAAATTATAGTAGTTTTTAGGTTTAGACCCCTGAAATTTTCATTTATTGCAAAATTGACCCCGCAATCAATTGAAAATTGATAACTGCCAAAATTGTAATCTCTTTATATATATATATAGATTAGAAATATAATAATATTTATTGATAATTAACGAAAATCTGCAAACGTGGATTGGATTGAAAGTGCATGGGGTGTATGAATTTAAATAATTCAGTATTAAAAACATAATAAAAAATCGAATATTAATTGAATTTCTTTGCCATTGAAATTGATCTTATTTGCAAAATCGCCATTTTAAAATTGATTTCAATTGAAGATTCCTGTTATATATATATATAGATAATAGATTTTGAATTTTGTAAGTACAATAATAATATGTGATAATATATATAAATGTCATTCCATAATATATTATCACTTCCGCCGCACTCTCGTTGACAATAAGTCAACGTCTATTAGAATCCTTTTATATATAACTAGTTTATAACCCGTCGAAAATCGACGGGTGCTAATTAGTTTTAATATTTTAATATTTTATTAGTGAAATTTATTTAAAAATATTTTATACTATGATTCTCGATTTTTATGTACTTACGAACAATAAAAAAGAATTTTAAAATATTAAATATGATCAATTCAATGTCGATTCATATTATACTTAAATCTTCGATGTTTAAAGACTCAATCAATTTGGTGCCAAAAATGACAAAGCCAAGTTTCTCGTGAAATATATTTAAAAAATATTTTTAAATAATATAGAAATAATAAAAGTAAATGAAACAATATGAAAATTATATAAGTCCGGACCAAAATAATATGTCTGGCTCCTCTTCTACAAAGCTATTGAAGTTTGAGCTTAGAGTTCCTCATACAATTTTATTCTCCTGTAAATCAAGAAAATTTAATCATAGAAAATAAGATCCAAATATAATAATTTATGTATACATTATTAATATTTGTATTGATAATTACCTCACAACTTTTGAAATATTTCCATGTACACAACATTAGTTGTGGTGTTGAAGTTGTTGTCATCTTTAATCAAATATCAAAATTTTTAATTTGAGACTTTTTTTCCTAGTGATTCTCGATATTGCGACATGAAACCGTCCATGATTGAAGACAGATTTTGATAAATATAACACTACGTTAGAGAGGGATTGTCCTTGACTCTTATTTATTGTCATAGCAAAGCAAACAGACAGTGGAAAATGTTTCTTTTGCAATCTAACCGGTAACATAATTTGATTTGATGCAGCCATCGTCATTCTTCCAAGTTTAGTTACCATTATCCTTATGTCATTGCGAAGTTCATTCGATGGGTCAATATTTCACAGGATCATGATGGTGCACTATCAATGAAAAATATTAAAATATGTTAAGCCACCCGTTGTTTATATTGTATACCATTGTATATGCTTATCATATAAGTATTCACATAGCCTGATGTATATTGTAATAAAAACAAAATGTCGTGACATTAAAATAAGTCAAGCCGCCCGTTGTTTATTTTAATAACTAAAATATGTCAAAGAGACTCTCACATAGTTATAATCAATTTTAACGTAAATATTAAATATGAATCACTTTATATTGCTACTTTTAGGTAGCCCATTGTTTATTGTAATAAAAATAAAATGTTGTTACGTCAAAATAAGTCAAGCCACATGTTGTTTATTTTAATAAAACAAAAAATATGTCAAAGTGTGTATCACATAGTCATATTCAATTTTAACGTCAATATTCGATATGAATCACTTTATATTGTTACTTTTAGGTAGCTCGTTGTTTACGGTAATAAAAATAAAATGTCGTTACATCAAAATAAGTCAAGTCGCCCGTTGTTTATTTTAATAAACAACGTAAGATTCTTACAACAATGGTTTTGTTCCTTGCTTTACCATCATAACAATATCAATATTATTCCATCAAAATTTTCTGATGCCTTCAAAAAGGCATTATCTATAAACCATGCAAATCATGCGTTACGTAAAAACAAAACAAAAACAAAACAAATACAATATCAGTACAATTTTTCATCAAATTCTTTGAATCAAAGAGCCATTAAAGAAAACAATCAAGTAACTAAAAAAAGATGAATTACCCGCAATAATATATTTTTCTACTCCGTATTATATGTGAAATTGTAATTGTAATTGTTATTTTATTATAAAATATGATTACGACAGAGTTCTTATCTAATTCTAATAAAATTTAAGATGAAAATTGACAAATTTTGTTACTCTTTTTTAACTACTTTCAAATTTGTTGCAAATCCAGTGAATCTATTCCAATAATTTACCTCTTTGTTTCCATACATATAAAGATTACTATACATAATATACGATATGTAAATTAAAATATATTAAATTCATTCGAATAATAGAATAGTATTACATATAATTGTTATTAAATTAAATATATATAATATTTAGAATGATATTTTATTATAAATAAATTGAATGTTTAGATAAATAGGAATGGAGAGCATAGGGAGCGCCACTAGGGGTGGGAATTCGGGTCGGGTCGGGTACCCGCCCCGAAATTTTCGGGTACCCGAACCCGAAAATCCCAAAATCCCAGTCCCGAACCCGACCCCGAAATTATAATCGGGTACCCGAAAAACCCGTTTTTTTTTTTACTTTTATTTTATATAATTACTTATTAAGAATATTAATCATTAATTCATGTTATAATCTATATGCTCGATTAACAAGTCAACTATTATTTTTTTAAATTTTATTCCATTGTAAATATATCAATTATTTGGTATCATGCTATTATCAATTGTCAATTTATCATCTCCAACTTTTACTTAATTTAGAATTTTAGATAATGATAAATTGATAATTATATAATTGATGAATTTGTAATTTACTGATTTCATTCATTTAAAATTAAACTAATTATTAATATAAGTGATAATAATTCATAAAAATATATTAATACCATAATTTGTAATATATAATATATTATTATAATATTATTAATTATTAATTTCGGGTTTTTCGGGTTTTTCGGGTACCCGAACTTCGGGTTCGGGTTACCCGATACCCGATAATTTTGAAAATCCTATACCCGATCCCGATCCCGACCCCGAACCCGAACTTGCGGGTTTCGGGTACCCGAAAACCCGCGCGGGTTCGGGTATTTTGGCCCCGACCCGAAAACCCGACCCCGAATTCCCACCCCTAAGCGCCACGTAGGCACGTGAATTAATGTGGGGCTCCGAATCCGCTTAGCTATTATACATAAAAGGATAGCAAAGCGGATTCGGAGCCCCACGTTAATTCACGTGCCTACGTGGCGCTTCCTATGCTCTCCGTTCCTATTTATCTAACAATTCTATTTATTTATTAAAAAAATCTTATAAAATAATTCATACAAACATATTTCTTCGATTATCATAAAAAAATATTATTAAATAAATCTATATATATATCCACTATACATATGAATTATAAAAAAAAAATCCACTGTACATATGAATTATAAAAAAATCTGCAACAAATTAATAAAACCACCACGTTAATAAAAAATAAACAACGCACCTATTAACAATGTTTTGTAAAGTAAATTGTAGAACAGAGAATATGAAAGAAGAAGAAGCGAGAGAAGAAGATGGAGGCGCAGAGAAACGGCGGTATTCTCATTTATATCGTATTGTGTATATTACAACTAGGGTTACAAGTAATATATATACAAGAATAAAATCTTAACTTATCCATAAGTAATGTCCATATATAAATATTTACAACACTCTCCCTTGGACATTACATTACGATGTTTATGCCTCATTAAAAACCTCTCCGTAAAAACCCTATGGGAAAAATTCGGTAGAGGAAAAGAGTACATAACATACGCTTATACATGTGTTGCATAAGTTGCCTCATTAAAAACCTTAACTAAGAAAACCCGTTGGGAAAAACTTAGTAAGGGAAAAAAAGTACAACTATTTAGCCTTCAGGGCATAATCTTCAAGATTATATATTTTGATCTTCAAGACCTATTCTTCAAAATAATTTAAAATTTGTTATTCCCCCCCAAGACAACAAGCTTTCACTTTATCTATTTCTCGTGCATAAATTTTTGAGGAGGGTTAGTGAATAATCTGCAGGATTATCACTTATTATATATTTATAACAATAGTTCTTCTAGAACTCATGTATGCAACACAATAACAACATTATATATCCTCATATAAGATATTGGGGATTTTAATAATATACCAGTCTAAAAAATACGTTGTGGGGATCAATCAAAATAAGTAACAAGCATCCAAAATCAACCAACATCAATCTCAATTAGTATTTCAGTAATATAACAAGGTTTTAGCGAACCTTGAAGATAACAAAGAATATGATGAACACCATATAAATAGATCTCCTTCAGGGAGTAACAATGACAATTGTTTTGTATACCATTTAAGATATCAAATATAGTTCAACATCATTCAATATATCTTCTTCTAAAAGAATCTCAAAATCTTTAAGAAAATAGATTAAGGTTTAGTATACCTTGAAGATAACAAATAATATGATTACCATCATATAAATATATCTCCTTCCGGGAGTAATTCAAGTATTGCTAGCATGTTGATTTCATATGACGTATCAGGCCTGATAGAGTAGTACTTCTGGTACTTAGGATAATGAACTTCTGGTTCATAATTTATTTGTTATCTTTTTCACTTCAAGTGATAAAACAAACATTGAGATACTAAATAGCAATTTATCAAATAAAAACTATTTAGAATACTTATAATCGCTTCAAGTGATAAACAAACATTGAGGTACTAAATGGATGCGATTTGTCAAATAAAAACTAATTATAGTGCTCATAAAACAAATATACTGGTATAATACTTCTTTAGGAAGATACTCGAACTTCTGGCCGAGATAATATTTAGACTTATCACAAGTCTTTCATTCTGAAGACTCCGTCACTAAGCATGAGTTAACATTCTATGCGTGTACTATTTATTACATCAATATAATGTGTAACAAAAATCAATCAAATGTTATAATGAGTATACACGCAATAACATACACATATCATCTTTAACATATCCTTACTTCAGGTTGATGAGAATATGAAAGAAGAAGAAGCGAGAGAAGAAGATGGAGGCGCAGAGAAACGGCGGTATTCTCATTTATATCGTATTGTGTATATTACAACTAGGGTTACAAGTAATATATATACAAGAATAAAACCCTAACTTATCCATAAGTAATGTCCATATATAAATATTTACAACACAATGCACCTATTATCATATGAATTATCATAAAAATTATAAATTAATAAACAATGCACCTATTATAAATTAACAAATTAATAAAACCACCACGTTAATAAAAAATAAACAATGCTCCTATTAACAATGCACCTATTATCATATGAATTATATATGAATTATAAATTTTGACGGGATACAATGCACCTATTATCGAAATATTATTATGATTATTATTAATCTATTCTTTTACTATCACCATTAACAGACGGTCTTTTTATTAAAACTAGTTTACAACCCGTCGAAAATCGACGGGTGTCAATTATTTCAAATGTTTAGATATTTTATTAGTGAAATTTATTTTAAAATATTTTAGACTATGATTCTCGATTTTTATGTACTTACAAACAATAAAAGAATTTAAGAATGATGAAGAACTAATTCAATTATGATTCATATTATATTTAAATCTTCGACGTTTAAAGACTTATAACTCAATTTGGTGCCAAAAACGACAAAGCCAAGTTCCTCGTGAAATATAAAAATATATTTAAAAGTAATACAAAATACTAAAAGTAAATAAACAATATGAAAATTAAAAGAAAATAGGTTTAAAGGGGAATATTTTGATGATATATAGGTGCATTTATATCTCGTTAAGCCGCCCGTTGTTTATTTTAATAAACATAAAATGTCAAACAAAGTCTCCCGTAGCCTGTTGTTTATTGAAATAAAAAAAAAATGTCAATATAAAGTCACTCGTTTCCCGTGTTTATAAGAAAATAGGTTTAAAGGGGAATATTTTGATGATAAGTGCATTTATATCTCGTTCGAAATTTGATACAATCACTTTATAACGTTATTTTAAAGTAAAATATAAATAAAAAATATGAAAATATGTCAAGTCACCCGTTATTTTTTTCAATAAAAAAAATGTCGTTATATAAAAATAAGTTAAATGCCCGTTTCGAACCACCACGTTGATCGACATGCATACGTGTTAATTCCTACATCCGCAATTCTTATTTATCTAAAATACATATATTTGTAAATATTTAAGTATGATATATTTCAATCTCACACATTATCTATCTTATATTTAGTTTTATATTGTATACTACTATGTATGCTTATCATATAAGTATTCGCGTAGCCCGATGTTTATTGTAATAAAAACAAAATGTCATTACATCAAAATAAATCAAGCCATAACGCTGATTCTTGTTACATTTAAATCTTCGACGTTTAAAGACTTATAAATGAAATTGGTGCCAAAATCAACCAAGCCAAGTTTCCCTTGAAATACAAAAAATAAAATAAAAAATAATGTAATACAAAAAGTACTTAATAATTTACTACCCGTCAAAAATAGTTTACATTAATCGAAATCTGCCTCTTTTGCAATCTAACCTGTAACTTAATTTGATATGATTTTAGTAGAAACATATATAATTATATAAAGTCATCCGTTACTCATGTTTATAAGAAAATAGGTTTAAAGGGGAATATGTTGATGGTAGTGCATTTGTACTCTATCAGAATTCAATATGAATCACTTTATAACGTTATTTTAAAGTAAAATATAAATGAAAATTATTAAAATGTCAAGTTGCTCGTTATTTATTATAATCAAATATTAAAGAAAAATATTAAAATAAGTTCAAGTCACCCGTTGTTTATTTTAATAAAAAGAAAATGTCAATGAGGGGTCTCAAATAGTTATATTGATTTCATCTCGCCGTGTCGTTATTTCAAGCCGCTAGTTAATTGTGATAATAAAAGTAGGTTTATAAGAGTAATATTTTGATATGAAGTATAGTGTGCCTCGTCAAAATTCAACATGAAAAAATTAATTTATATAAAGCATTCGGTTAAATACTTACTAATCATTGCATAATACTACAAATAAATGTTAATCATATTTGCATAATTATTTGCATATAGATTCTATTATTATTTCTATTATATGGAATTTTAATTGTTATTGTTATTTTATTATAAATAAATAAATAAATAGTATATTAAAATCTTTTTTTTATCGAAATAATATCTAAAATCCATTCATGTATGAATAGAATAATATTGAAGATAACTATTAAAGATATAATAATAATATTATTAATAATGATAATTATAAAATAATCAGATAATATTTTTTATTATAAAAAATTGAATTTTTAGATAAATAGGAACGGAGAGCATAGGAAGCGCCACGTATGCACATGAATTAACGTGTTGCTCCGAATCCGCTTTGCTATTATATATAAAAGGATAAATAACGGGTGATTTGACATATTTTAATATGAGTCACACTCATGTTAACCTAGCCTACCCAAGTTTTGCCTTTTGAAATTTATCATTATCGTAGTATTTTATATAATTAATATTTACAAATATATGTATTTTAGATAAATAAGAATGACGGATGTAGGAATTGACACGTATGCATGTCGATCAACGTGGTGGCTCGAAACGGACATCTTAACTTATTTTGATATAACGACATGTTCTTTCTATTAAAATAAAAAACGGGTGACTTGACATAATTTAATAACTTTCATTTATATTTTACTTTAAAATAACGTTATAAAGTGATTTGTATCGAATTTCGATGGGTTACAAATGCAACTGTCATATTTTCTTATAAGCACGAGTAACGGGAGACTTTATATTGACATTTTGTTTTTATTACAATAAACAATGGGCTATGTGAGACTATCTTTGACATTTTCTATTTATTAAAATAAATAAAGAGCGGCTTAACATATATTGATATAACTGTCATTTTCTTTTTATTACAAACTCTCTTTGACAAGAAGGGTGCATCATCATGCTCCTTAGAAACATTGATCCATCGAATGAACTTTGCAATGACACAAGGATGATGGCAAAACTTGAAGACAATGTGATAGAAGTGAATCCGCTTTCAGGAAAAAATGCTAGCAGGAAGTTTACAATTGCAAGAATGACGATGACTGCATCAGATCTAAATAAGTCACCGGTTATATTTCAAATGAGGCATTTTCCACTGTCTGTTTGTTTTACTATGACAATAAATAAGAGTCAAGGACAATCCCCCTCTAACGTAGGGTTATACCTACCAAAACCGGTCTTCAGCCATGAGCAGTTTTACGTCGCAATATCGAGAGCCACTAGGAAAGAAGGTCACAAATTTTCGATATGTGACAAAGATGGCAATAGCTTCGACACCACGACTAATGTTGTTTAAACAGAAATATTTCAAAAGTTGTGAGGTAATTATAAATTCAAATATTTAAACTTTATACATAAAATTATTATATTTAGATCTTATTTTCTACGATTAATTTTTTTTGATTTACAGGAGAGTAAATTGCAGGAGGAAGATCGAAGAGCTGCTACTCGCTTAGAAGAGGAGTCGAGCTGATTATTTTGGTTCGGTTTTCTTATATAATTTTCATATTGTTTCATTTACTTTAAGTATTTTTGTATTACTTTTAAATATTTTTTATAGATTTCACGAGGATCTTGCCTTTGTCGATTTCGGCACCAATTTGTTTTATAAAACTTTAAACGTTGAGTCTTTACATTTATTTCTTAACTTTCTTTTATTGTTTGTAAGTACATAAAAATTGAGGATCGTAGTATAAATTATATTTAAATAAATTTTACTAATAAAATATTTAAATGTTAAAAATAATTAGCGCCCGTCGATTTTCGACGGGCTGTAAACTAGTATGTCTAATAGAAACAAGTTCATTATTAGTGAAACGAGGTTTTGATATTTTTCTTTATAAATTTATTGTCCTATTAAAAATTTTAAAAAAAATATTTTTAAAACCACCATAAAATCAATTTCAACCGTTCGAATCTATAAAATCTATATATATATATATATATATATATATATATATATATATATATATAGGGGTGAGTTCTTATGGGAGATGGTATGAATGTTGAGAACTAGGAACCAATCCTATCCACTCCTTTTCTAAAATCTAATGGTGGAGATTACTTCTAAGATTATCTATTTTACTAATTTAATGTTTTATTTCTAATTTTAATGGGTACTTTAGGAAAGAAAAAAATATATATTATGCTTTCCATGAATATCGCAATTCCCTAAAATTAATTCTTTCCCTAATTAACATAAATATTAAGCAGATTTATTTTCAATACCTGCGTTCTTCTTCTTCTTCTTCTTCTTCTTCTTCTTCTTCTTCTTCTTCTTCTTCAATACAAATAATTTTTTTCATTAAATTAAAATTGTTCTTTATCTAAAAACTTGTGAATTCTTGCTTATTTACATGTATTTTGTTGCTTTTATAGTTTTATATTTGAATATATAATTAGTTATTTTATATTATTTTATCAATCGAAGCGTTGCTTATTTATATTTATTTTGTGCTTTTTCTCATATAACTTTACAAGAGAAATAAACTAAGTAAGCATAGTAACATTTATAAAAAGCACAATTTCATATCTAAATAACATTATTGTAAAAAGCAAATTTTAATATAGGAAAAAAATGAAAAAACTATGGACTAAACATATAAGCGAAACAAATTAAACATTTTAAGATTTAAGTCTTAAAATGTAGTAATTAATATTACAAGTTCATTAGTGAAACGTGAATTTGATGCTTAATTAGCTATTATATAATGCTTGAACATTTATTTTTTGTGCTTGAATAATTAATTACTACACAGTGCTTAAATATTTATTAATTAATCATTGATATGAAGTATATGAGATTTATCAGCATCTCTTACACAAAATATTATGCTTACATAACAACATGATTCGCTTTTTTCGTATGAATTTATGCTTAATTTTTTTTCTTTTATGCTTGAACTATTATTTTTTCATATCTTTTACTAGTATAAAATTATGAATTTTTGCTAATATGCTTATTTATATATGGAATTATGCAGTGCAGAAGAGGTATAAAATAATAGAGCAGGCCAAATAGAGCGAAACAGATGGAGTACATGTTTTTTTTTTAAATTTTTTTTTAATAATTTTTATTAACTTTAAAAACATAAACTACCTACATCTTAACTGTTAGGGAATTTAAACCCTATCGGAAAAAGTTAAACCATATATAGGGGGAAAAGGGTACACCCCTCTCCTCTACCCCCTAGGGTTTAACATTTGCCGAGAGGGTTTAGTTTCCCCCAACAACTAGCAAATCATTTTTATTCCCAAAGTATTAGTTTTTGATAGAAGAGTATTTTACAAATTTGCTTAATCAATTATTTTTAAATGCTTAGAAGTTATTATTATATTGCTTATTAAATTAAAAATATATATATATATATATATATATATATATATATATATATATATATATATATACACTCTTGATTATGGTCTTTTAGCATTTTTGCTAGCATCTCGTACACCAAAATTCATGCTTTGTTAACAACGTAATAAGCTTTTTTCGTATGAATTTATGCTTAATTTGTTTTTCTTGTATGCTTGGAGTATTATTTCTACTATGTCTTTTCATAGTATAAAATTATATTGTTTTCCAATAATGCTTATATCTATATAAGCATAAGCATTATTGTAAACAAAATGGGAAACTATAAATAAGTACTTAGAGGGACCGATTTTGACAAATACAGTTAGAAAATGAAAGCCACGTCTGTGCGTGTTGCGAAGGCGGGATAGCAGTAGTTCAAATTTCGGGGGAATCAATCACATCGCAACTTCATTTTCATCCCCTCCACCGCTACAATCTTTCGCCTTCTCTGTGTTTTTTACATCGCCATTAACTAGGGTTTTTGGCTACAGCAACCGACACAAGAGACCGTTCAGTTTCAGGTAATCTTCGAAATTTTATTCGTCTCATCGTTTTGAAACGGCATTTGGATGTTGAGCTGTGGATGTGCATTTAATTCTTTGATACTTAGATTTTTGTAGAGGTTTTGATTGAGTAGAATACGATTCAAAGAGAATGGACCGTCGCTCTTTATGAGGCAATCTTCTAGAACTTGATCTTATGCTACTGGTTCGTATACGTTTCAGTTCATGGATTTTGTTTAGGTTTTGAGTTGTGCTTGCGCGTTTGGTTCTTGGATGCTTGAATTTTTTTAGAAGTATTGATTGAGTTTTAGCGTCTATTTTGAGATAATCTTCTAGAATTTGATTTGGTGTTAATGATTTGTATACGTTTCAATTCATGGATTCGGTTTAGGTATTATTAAGTTGTGCTTGCACGTTTAATTCTTGGATGCTTGAACTTGTTTCATAGGTTTTGATTCAATAGAATACAAGAAGAAAATGCCAAAAAGAGACAGGGCCTACTCAATTGTTAATTTTTAGCAACTCCAGAGCACAATTTGTTGATTTTTGGGCTGTGTTTAAGAATTTAGTTTTGTGGCATTGGTTCGAATATGTTTAATTCATCGATCTTGATTTTATTTCAGAACGTAATCTGTTGATTCATGGATCGTCTAAGTCAGTTGCCTGACGAGCTGATTTTTGAGATACTTTGGTTCTTGCCGATGAAAGATGTTGTTAAGACACCGGTACTATCCAAACGCTGGAGAAACCTTTGGACCACCATCCCCTCCCTTAATTATGAGAATGATACTATGAAGTTTCATGATACAGAGAGGCTTAGAGATTTCGTTGACCAGGTTATATTTTACTGGGAGGGGGCAAAGATTCGTAGATTCAAGATTGAATCGTGTTATGAGCTTAAGCAATCAATATCTAGCGCTGTTGAAGTTTGGGTGGATTTTGCTAAGGCCCATAAAGTTGAAGAATTGTACTTGCATATGATGTTAGAAAGTATGGATATGCGATATTATGAGGCTAAGGATGGAGTTTGCTCGGTGCCACAGTCTCTGTACTCATGCTCATCTCTTAAAGCGTTATCGTTCAGACACTGTGACTTCATAAGTTCTCCTCCTCATGTGAACTGGGATCAGCTTAAAAGTTTAACAATTACTGAAGGTTTTGGGATCAGTGGAGATATGATTAGCCAAATACTGTCTGGTAGCCCTTTTGCTTAGAAGTCTTGACCTTCTCTTTTGATGAAGGTAGACAAACCTTCATTATTGAATCCAGAAGTTTGAAAGAGTTGTCGATTGAAAAGTATTTGTTTGAACATGATGATCTATGTTTTGATTCGGAGCTGAGAATATCGACACCAAAACTTGAAAAGTTAAAAATTGCAGGGGTTCCACATAATAACTGTAGGCTGATGAATATCTTGTCCGTAAACCGTGCAACTCTTGATTTTTCTGGTCTACATTATTTCGATCAACCATATATCGAATTTAAATGGGAAGAGTTTGATCAAGAGGAGTTCTATTCCGCTCAGGATTTTGTTGGAGCCAAGTTGAGTCACATTTTGCAAACACTTCACGTGGTTGAGAACATCACATTATTCTGCTGTTGCGTCAGGGTTCGGTTTCTTTGAACTTATCTTCTATGGCTTACATTTATAGTAGATTGTTTGCTGAGTAACAATGAGTACGAATAGATCACATTGACCAATCATTCTAGTTTGTATGCTTTCTTCACTGCATCTATGGCTTCTTTATTGAATCAATGTTATTAACGTTGTCATGGTTAACGGGCAGGAATGTCCAATTAGTTTGTCTTCCTTTTGAATTCCATTTTAAATCAAATATCGAGCTTGTGACTAGTACTCTGGTAGTACTAACCATGTATGTCATGGAATTATTGACATTCTTTTCTTTCTAGTTTGTATGCTTTCTTCACTGCATCTATGCCTACTTGGCTTGTATCTTTCATGATCTTTGTTTCATTCAACAATTCCTCTTATAATGATCTTATCGTTATACCAGGTGCTTGGAGCTATGAAAAATAGATCCGTGCATACATCTTTTCCCAATGTCAAGCTCTTAAAGATTGGATGTTGTCACGAAAACTATGCCCGATTAGTGGGACTTCTTCAGATTTTCCCTCATTTGAAGAGAATAGTCCTTCAAGATGAAATAGAGGATTTCTACCAAGATGATGAAGAGCCACACGAGTTTAAAGTTAGTAGCTACCTGAACCTTCCTAAGTCCTTTTTGCTGCAGCTTAGGACAATTGATGTTACATGGGATAAGAAAGGCGGCATATTCCCATTTATAGAGATTTTGTTGAAATATGCAAGCAAACTAGAAAATATGGTGTTCCGAGTAGGAAAAAGCAAACCATCTTCTTTGTTATCTGCAGCGCAGAAACTGCTCAGAATGGGAAGATCATCGTGCATCTGCACGATAGATTTTCTGATAAAGACATGATCTTCAAGCATAGAATAGCATGGTTCCAGGTAACTAGCTGATCGTCTTCTTAAAAGAGTTATAGATTTTCTTGTGCTATCCCTTTTCTCTCTTTGGCCGCTTTCCTGTTTCTATTTTCTCTCGTTATACGAATCATTCTGGGATTGTACTATTTGCTTATTCAAGGTAGCAATGCAATTTTGGCTCTCTTGGACACCATTATAGAACTCTTATGTGATGCCATGTCTTTGTAGGAAAATATCCTAGGAAAAGAGGTATGCATACAGAAAAAATAGTCAGAGGCAATAAATTTCTTGAGCTTTGGCTTTTACAGTGTGGGCTTTAGAAATGACTTAGTTATAGTTGGTGCTTAAATAAGAAACGATTTATTCAGTAAGCTGTTCTTGAGTAGTTTGGACTTTGCTCTACACTTTATCCTGTAGTAAACACATGAAAGGAATGCGTTTGAGAATTGACAGACTTTTTCCCTTCATAATTAGACATATATTTGTTGTGATTTTCCTTAAAAGAGTATTTCCTTATTATGTGTCTGTCAAAAGGAAACTGTTCAAGAGTTGACTTTCCCTTCATAATTAGACATGTAAAGCTTCTTTTATCTGATTGAGGCCCTCATTGTCACATTTTCTCAATGAAACATGTATTTATAGTTTGGTTTTATTTGGACATTTGAAATAGACTGCCCTTAAATCATGTGTTCTTTCCCATGTTTTGTCAATGTGCTTGTGTGTTATCACTGCTTGCTTCGTTTGGTTTCTTCAGTCTCTCCTTTTGCTTACTTTTGTTCATATCTTGCAACACATGTCATTTCAAGCTATGAAATCTTCAAGAATAGATTGCACTTCAGTAATTGATCATGTATTGTATAAATACCCACTCTCAAAAAATTTCTTTTATTTTAGTGCAGCAAAGATGATGACTAGGTGGAACATCAGAAGCAATGCTAAGCCCTGGAGGAGAACATGGAGTACATGTTAGGAACGTCAACAACTTTTTTCGGATTCCTTTGATGATGCAAAGGTTCTTGTTTCTTCGTTCTGTTTTTTCATTGCCGTACCCCTAGCTTTACAGTTAACTGCAGACTGAACGATCAACATCGATACCCTTTTACATCCCAACTGCTAGCTTCACAAACATATATACCTCATATTTTTGGAATCATTACGGAATGTAATTCTTGATTCAGTTGTGTTCGGTGCTGATAATTAGACTAAAATTGTGTTTATCAACTTGAGGCGTTAATGTGTATTCACATAATTTGCTGTTAGCTCTTGAATTTGAAAACTAACTAATGAAGTTATATGAAAAATGATATCGTATTTCTGAAGAAATTGAAAGAAGTTTGCAATGAAACTTTCTTGATTGTTGGAGGTGATAAAGAAAACGGCTACTTTTTGTACTTCATATAGTAGTTGTATCTTCTGTTATGTTTGTTTTTGTGCAAAAAAAATTCTTTTTCTTTCACTTATCCTGCACCTTTTCCCATCTTATACACACATAATATATGTACGCACATATATTTTCTCCAACTCATTTCTTTTACGAGGAAGTACATTTATTACTTTTCGATGCGCGCCGACCCATTTTTTATAATTTAATTTTTAATTTTAGTTTTAACTTTTATCTTGATTGAGGCTAGTACTTCTTCCCTCCCGTTCAATATATCCTGTTACTTTTGGACATGAGTATTAAGAAACAATTTATTAGAGTTAAAAATGGAGTAATAAGCATTTTAATGTGTAACGCTTTTTTTTTTTTTTTTTTTTTTTTTTTTTTTTTTCAATAATTGAGCATTATAAATCCATAAAATTATATTGATGTTTCATCTTAATTGAAAGATTGTACTAAGACCTTTAACTTGATATGAAAACATAATAATCGGAGAATAACCAAAAAATTATGATAATTTTAAGTTTAATAATTCAAATTATTTTGTGATGTGTGCATATGGTGATTGAATGAGTAGTATACTCCCTCCGTCCACAATCTTTGAGTCTATTTTCCTTTTCGTCTGTCCACAATCTTTAAAGTCCTTCCATGGCAGTTGAACCCTGCACAAAAAATTACAAGCATACCCTTTAAAATTTATTTTAACTCATCATCACTATATGTTTTAACACATCATCACAATATATTAAACTCCGCTAACCCCTTGAGTCCCTAAAGATCATGGACGGAGGGATTATTAAATTATTAAATTAGTTTAATAAACTAGTTAGTGTTTTAATCTTTCCGTTTTTAGAAATTGGACAAATGGAATGAGACATCTTAATAAGAAATCATGACAATTGGATTGGGACGGAAGAACTTGTATCTAGTTTTTTTTTTTTTGATCGGGAAAAATTTTCATTAGTGGAAGAAAATAAAGGCGAAAGGTACAAGGGGTACCCGCCTGTTACAAATAATCATCTAGCACTCCACCCTTCGGTCAACTTATTACCGGACCAATCTACAAAACGAATATTTTGATTGGCCACCCCCTTAACAACGCACCAACTCCAAAACCTGCATTTAATTTCATCCTCAATTCTCCTAAACTCCCATTCATTGCTATCATATATTACCATGTTTCTCCACCTCCACACCACCCAAATCACACATATCCACGACCAATGTTCTAAAATACGCTAGGCGCTAGGCGAGCGATGGGGTGCCGACTAGCGTCTAGGCGGCTAGGCGGGCTTCTAGGCGGATTCTAGGCGGGCTAGGAGGATAAGAGCTATTTTATGTATTTTTATTATTATTTTCCCACAGTACCATATAATAAAAAATATATATCATTTACTAATATACTTTCATCTTCTAATTTATGATTAAAGGACAAGGTTCAGCACATATAAATTATATAATAATATAATATGTTAACTAATAGTTCAAATTCTACAAATTTAGTAGTCTTTTACATATATAATAAAATCAAAGTTAAAACAAATATTCATAATTTTAAAGAAATCCATAAGTTGGGATATTTTTTTTTGATCGGGCATAAGTTGGGATATAATATCCATGAGTTCTCAATTATATAAAATCTAATCTTCTATTTCTTCATTCCCATAGTCTTGAAAAACAAAATCATGCTCCTTGCTTGAATCATCAATGATGAAAGATTGAGAACTGAGATTTTAAAAAATTTAATTCATTTTAACCCTAAATTCAATTTTTTAATTTTAGCCCAGACCGCCTAGCCCCGCCCGGCTCCGCCTAGGGCCGCCTAGGCGGCCGCCTAGCCGAGCAACGCCTAGAAGCGGCCGACTAGCATAAAATCTAGGCGGCCGGGCACCGCCTAGCGCCTAGGTGGCCGCCTAGGCCGATTTTTAGCACAACCCTCCTAACCACTTTTTTTTGCTTCCCTTTACCTGCTAAATTAGCAAAGCTAATCAAATTATCCAAAATCTCTTTAGTTGGTGCCCATTGCACACCAACCAAATTCACGACACTGTACCAAAGCTTGTTCACTTTAGGACACTCAAGAAACAAGTGATTACCTGTTTCTGCAGCCGCATGGCAACAACAACAATTATCATCTCCATTTTATAATTCCTTTTTGATAGGGACTAATATCAGCCTTGCCACGGGGCATCTTTGAGTATTAATTGGATTCGTATCTCAAGGATTGCAGGTGCCATCTCCGTCGTAAATACCCCGCCCGAGTGCGGGAGTTATAAAGACTTCAGATGCCCGGCTTGGTACAGAAGCCATAGGATCATGAGTAGATCCACCCGGGGCAGAAGCTATTCCCAGACCCGTCGGCATCTGCCCACACCCAGGGATCTGCCAAACATACAATCCGCGTGACTCTACATACCTTAGGATGAGGACCACTAAATTAATGACGAAAGGAATCTTGTCTCCCTAGAAATTTCTTTCCTGTCCTCCCCACACATGTACATTCACCTTTTCGTCCTTTACTACACCTATAAATAGAGATTGATTTCACCACTTCGACACAACTTTTCAACACTTCCATACTATTCCATTCACGCTCTCCTTAGAGTTTCTTCGTGCTCTTTCGAACCAGAGCAGTAGAGTTCCTTCTCCAAGGGACCTCTTTCTCTATTTCTTCCATCTTCATTTCGTGGGTGCAAAACATTCTCTACCACGTAATCTAAATGTATAATTCCTGTTGCTAAGCGAGGACGAGTACGAGAGCGCCTTGCGTTTCCTACTCCGTCCTCTTCTCCTTTTTTCTCCTTCCTGGGGAGCTCTGTTCTTCATGAATTCGGCTGGATCGATAGTTTAGACGCCTTGCGTTTGACCTCTATCTTGGTCCCCTTTCACATGGAAAAGAGGTGCTCTACGGAAGTTGAGCTGCTAAGACCGATATAGCGTATCCGACTCTTTTATATCTCCGTTTATGGCCATTTGTACATGAATACTCTTTGCTAATCTATGAATATGATGAATAACAATATTATTGTTGTTAATCTTTGACCCGGATCTAACAACTGGCGCCGTCTGTGGGAATACTTGAGCTTAAGACGTCGATCTCTTCTGTGTAATTGAAGTCTTAGCTCATCGTTGTAATGTTGTTAATGATTTTCCTTGTTATTTCCTTATGCAAAAAATGTCCGAGAAATTGACGCTAGAATGAATGGGTATACTGTGTTTTCTAAGTAGTTTATCAAAAATCTGGATGTGAATATTATTGATTAATTTCTGTTGAGTCCTTCATGATGTCGAGCTACAAAATGTGAGGCGATCTTTAGATTATGTCCTCCTTACGAAGAAATTATGATGACTGAACTGCGTTTTCCCTTGAATTAAAGATTGTGAAGAATTTGAAGGAAAGTTGAATCAAATTTGAAGCAATTCTGAGGCGTACTCGACTCCATCTCTAACAATCGGTGAGTCTAAAGTTTTGCCGAAAGTCACAAATCATGAAATTAACCTGTGGGTTATGAGGAATTGGTAGTACAGAGGAAGTACTATGATACAATCATAGGCCTCTGTATTATCATGAACCGAAAACCACATAGAGCAAATACTAAAAACAGAGAGCCGAAAATGACGAGGTCACCCCCCTCATCCTGATGAGGGGGCCCCACATTGGAAGACATAAATCCTCTGCAAACGAGCTAAAATGCTCTCATAAGCCCTATCTAATAGGCAAAAAATCTCGTAAGCCATATATAATAGGCAGAGCCCTCATAAGCCCTATTTAATAGGCAAAGATCTCGTAAGCCCTATATAATAGGCAGAACTCTCAAAAGCCATATCTAAAAGGCACCATATATCAAGCCCTATGCAAATAGGCATCATGCATATAAGCCCTATATAAATAGGCACCATGTGTCAAACACTATGAAAGTAGACATCATCCATCAAGCCCTATGCAAATGAGCACTACCCACAAAGTCCTATGAAAAATAGGCAATATCTGTTTATGCCTCACTTCAAAGGCATCTGGAACTAACGTTCCAAAAATTATCCAAAAATTTGCAGAACCCTTCAAAGATGACTACTAACTCGGACGCCTTCCCAGAAGAGGCATCTGTTAAGACAACTCCTGCATCCGAAAAGCAAAGACGGAGCCACGTTGTTTCGAAAATATCCTTTGGGCCCAAAGACAATAAGGCCATTATACACCAACATGATGACGCTCTTGTGGTAACGGTGGAAATAGAAGGGTATCAAGTCCAGAGAGTGTTTATCGATACGGGGACACCTGTTAATGTGATCCTTATGGATTATTTCAATCAGATGACTCAGGGGAAGCCTCTAAAACCGGCCAGGGTGGCCCTCCATGGTTTCTCGCAGAAGCCTGTTATGACAGTAGGATCGGTTGATCTAATGTTAACATTGGCAAAGGACCTATTAAGACATCAAAGCTAATGACCTTTTGGGTAGTTAACCAAAAATCATCCTACAACGTTGTCTTAGGGAGAGCTACTTTGAACTCTTTCCAAGCAATAGTCTCTACGTATCACCTGATAATGAAATTTCCTGCGGAAAGTCGGGTAGGCCAGGTATCAGGGGATCAGGTGACCTCACAGAAATGCTATGTGCAATCTGTCAAAGTAGGGGAAACTAAAAAATGGGCCGCGCCCGAACCCATCATCCCTAGACATAAAGCAGAAGGAGAGGAAAGAACATCCAAGGAAGCTGATATCGCTAAAGAGGGTCAGAATTTAATAATCCCTGCGGAACAATTGATAGAAGTAGAATTGATCCCAGGCCAGGGTTTACTACCAGGATTGGCACTCAGATGCCTAAAGACATATCACATCAGCTGATAAGATGCCTGCAAAAGAATGCAGATATCTTTGCCTTTTGGTCATCTGACCTAGTGGGGGTAGATACAACCGTAGCCTTACATTGTTTGAATGTGGACCCCATGGAGAAACCAGTTAAGCAAAAACTAAGACAATTCGGCCTTGAGAAAGACAAAATCATCAGGGAGGAAGTTGCAAAATTACTAGAAGCCAAGCACATCAGGGAAATACAATTTCCGGAATGGTTGTCAAATGCTGTAATGGTGGCCAAAGGAAACACAGGCACCTGGAGGATGTGCATTGACTTTAGAGATTTAAACAAAGCTTGCCCCAAAGATCATTACCTTTTACCGAGAATTGACCAATTTGTGGATTCTACATCTGGGTGTGAATTGTTATCTATGATGGATGCATATCAAGGCTATCATCAGGTCAAAATGAATCCGTCAGATGTCCCAAAAGCTGCATTCAGGGTCTGTGCTGGGACATTTGGTTTCCAAAGCATGCCTTTTGGCCTAAAAAATGCATAAGCTACCTACCAAAGGATGATGAACAAAATCTTTAAGAACCAAATTGGCAAAAACATGGAAGCATATGTTGATGACATATTAGCCAAAAGTGTGCAAGCCCAAAATCACATACGGGACTTGGAAGAGGTGTTGCCGTAGCCAGGTTTTATCGCCTTAAGCTAAACCCGGCCAAGTGCTCATTTGGTGTACAAGCTGGGAAATTCCTAGGATACATGGTTACCCCTAGAGGGATCGAGGTTAATCAGGCCAAAGTGCAAGCTGTACTAGATATGACATGCCCACGAAATATTCGAGAAATTCAAAGGCTTAATGGACGAATTACGGCGTTGAGTCGTTTCATTTATAGATCGGCTGACAGAAGCCTACCTTTCTTCAAAATTTTAAGAAAGGAAAGCAAGTTCGAGTGGACGGACGAATGTCAGAAAGCCTTTGAAGAATTGAAGGAGCATCTGGCAGAGCTGCCTCTGCTTACTAAGCCGTTTCCATAAGAAATCTTATATTTATACATAGCTGTGGGAGAGGAATCCATCAGTTCTGTACTCCTGAGAGAGGAAGGGCTAACCCAGAAGCCTATTTATTATACAAGCAAGATGATACAAGGGGCAGAAATGCGGAACCCGAGTATTGAGAAAGCAGCGTTAGCCATGATGGTCACGGCGAGAAAACTGAGGCCCTATTTCTTATCTCATAAGGTAGTGGTCAGGACGAATGAGCCGCTGAAGCAGGTACTAGGCAAACCAGACCTGTCAGGAAGATTAGTCAAATGGGCAATAGAATTGAGCGGATACGACGTGGACTTCGAGCCGAGAGTAACTATTAAAGCTCAAGCGCTAGCTGATTTCTTGCAAGAAACCACTAGAGGTGAGGAAGAAGAATACCAATTGTGGAAGGCCTATGTAGATGGCTCGGTCACCAAGGAAGGAGCCGGGGTAGGGATCTTTATCCAAGACCCTGAAGGCCACACTCACAAATTTGCCGTTAAATTAAACTATCACGTCTCTAATAACGAGACAGAATACGAGGCCCTGGTCAGATGTCTGAGCTTATTAAAGAACATGGGCGCAACCCACGTAGTGGTTCATTCGGACTCCCAGCTGGTAACACACCAGGTCCTAGGGACCTGTGAAAAACGGGAAGAACGAATGGTTGCATATGCTAAGACTGTGAAAGAGCTGATGGGTTGTTTCACCAGATCCGAGGTGGTCCAGATCCCTCGAGAAGAGAATACAGAGGCTGACAAACTGGCGCGTGTAGCCAGCTCTATTGAGGGAACCTGGACGGAGGAAATCGTGTTGTGCAATGCAGACGCTAAATGGGTTAGAGCTGAAATACATGCCATTGAAATAATGGACGACTGGAGAACTCCAATCATTAAGGCCCTAAAAGAGTTCCCTAAAGAGGCAGAGACTGCAACCCTCTTTAATGAAGGCAGGTTACCGTGCGCTTTCAAGGCCAAATTCTGCTTAATAGGGGATAAGTTATACAAAAGAGAATTCACACACCCTTATCTTAAATGCTTGTCAGAACCAGAAGGAGAATATGCCTTGCACGAAATTCATGACGGCGCTGCAGGGGCACATACGGGCTTTAAGGACCTAACCAGGAAGCTCCTTAGAGCCGGGTTTTTCTGGCCCACAATGGAAAAAGATGCCAAGGACCTGGTTAAAAGATGTGATAGCTGTCAAAAGAATGGAAGGCTTATTCATAAGCCTGCAGAGGAAATGGGAGCCATGTTCACACCATGTCCGTTTGACAAATGGGGCATCGACATAGTAGGAAAGTTCCCTACAGCCACAGGAGGGATAATATTCTTGATTGTGGCTATAGATTATTTCACCAAGTGGGTTGAAGCCAAAGCCGTAGTGAAAATCACAGAGCAAGTGGTGAGAAAATTCATCTGGAGGAATATATGCTACAGATATGGAATCCCAAGAATTCTGGTGGCTGATAATGGTACCCAATTCACGGGATCTCTCGTACGCACCTGGTGTAAGGAGATAGGAATTGAGCAAAGGTTTGTGGCTGTGACAAACCCTCAAGCTAACGGGCATGTCGAGGTAACAAACAGAACCATTGTGAATGGCATCAAAGCCAGACTAGAAAAAACCAAGGGAAATTGGGCTGATGAACTAGACTCTGTATTATGGGCATATCGAACTAGCCCTAGAATAGCAACAGGTGAAGCTCCTTTCAATCTGGTTTATGGAGCAACAACAGTAGCCCCAGTGGAGGCAGAGCTTAGATCGTTGAGGATAACCACCTATGATGAAGACGTGAACCCCTCACTAATGAGGGAGAATCTAGATATGGCTGAGGAACTCAGGAGCAGAGCCCTCCAGAAGGCAGAAAGATATAAACAACAGGTGCGAGATGCATATAATAAGTGAGTACAGATCCGAAGGTTCTGTAAAGGAGATCTGGTGTTGAAGAGGGCAGATGCCCTTAAGCCCATGGGAAAGCTGGACGCTAACTGGGAAGGACCATACATAGTAAAAGAAGTATTAAAAGGAGGAGCTTATGAGCTACAAGATGAAGAGGGAAGGGCACCCCGACCATGGAATGTAAATAATCTAAAGAAGTACTATGCTTAAGACAGAGATAAGTTTGTTTCTTGAGTTCGCCCTATGGGATGTGAAAAACTCTTCATGAAAAGGGGAAAGGTTCTCCTATAAAACACTTATCTAAAAGAAGCAGAGTTCAAAACCAGCAACAAAATGAGTTATAATTCATTCGATTTCTTATAACCCACTGGGGGGGGGGGGAGAGCAGGACACAAAATATATTAATTCAAGGCTAAAAATAAGAGGAAGCAAGCATATTCTTATCCAACCACCACGTTCAGGGGCCATAAAACGAGCACCCCAACAAAAACTTAAAGAGAAAAGTTGTTTATAAACACCCGATTAAAACATAATTAAATCAGATAGAGTAGCCCGAGCCGGATGATGAACCTGCAGAACCCTGAGAGAAGGAGCGGTAAACATTGCCGTCTTTAACGGTTGAACCTATAAAGATCATAGTAAACCAAGAATCAATATTCGTCAAATAAGCCTGGTGGTTAGAACAAGAATTAGCATAATTTGATTATCGTACAACTTAACCTCGTCCATCTTTGATCTCTTGTTCTTCCTTTCATAGTCCCTCTCGACTGGAAGCCTATCTTTGCCCTTAGCTCGCGCCGCCGCCTCAACCTTTTTAGTCCTTTCAACTCTAAGCAATTCATCCATTAGAGAGGGAAGACGCTCGTAGTTTGCCGGGTTGTTAGCAGCGCCGTCCTCGAACGATAGATACCCCTCTGGCAGAGATGAGAGGATGAGGTCACATTTCTCTTTCTTCGGCAGATACCCATCATACATTCATACTGAGTGAAAAGATTCTTGAATCTCCTAAGGTATGCCTTCATATCAGGGAAGTCATCAAAATCCACAAAATCCATTTCCTTCCGAGTTAAGAAACCAAGCAGCCAGAATCAAAGGGATTCAGAAACATCGTCAGAATAAGCCAAATCACATATCTTTTGGCGAACAGAGTCAATAGACATAGCTGAAATGATAAAATAATGGAAGAATAAAACCTCGTAAATAGTATCTCCGCAAGAAAAGAAACCAAAATCAGAGTAGATGCCAACTATTGATAGGAAGTAATGTAAAAACAGTAGATGGTGTTGCCAAGTAAACTCAGAGAAATTTTATCAGGAAGCCCCAACATTATTAAACCTTCCGCTTCAAATCAAAATCTCTACATTATCTCCTCAAAAGAAAAAGGAAGAAAGAATAACGAGAAAATGAAGGGTTTCCTAATTCCTGATTCATCAATATACAATCCATAAAAAGGCAGAGGAAGATAGTAAAGTAAAGAGAAGGATACCTGTTTGTCCTTAAAAGGATAAAGAACTGAGAGGATATTAATCTTTCCGGGCAAGGAGAAGGCGGAAAGATCAAAATGTTGTTCTCCCCTTCATCTCTCTAAATTATGTGAAGAGAAAATGGAAAAAGAAAGTAAAAGAAGTTAGAAACTATTCCTGGAAAGGTAGGTTATCCTTTTCTACCTCGATTACGCAAAAATGATGATGAGATAGGGAGTCTCTACATTTCCTCCTCCTCGAAAAATTAACCGTCGTGCC
Organism: Thymus mandschuricus; assembly: GCA_029379335.1. NCBI lineage: Eukaryota > Viridiplantae > Streptophyta > Magnoliopsida > Lamiales > Lamiaceae > Thymus > Thymus mandschuricus. The sequence continues at coordinate 6,077,651 of CM057082.1, read as the reverse complement.
ACCTTTTTTCTACGCGAAGAGACATTTTATGACGTCAATAAAGAAATAGTTCTCCCACCGAAGCGTCTGACAGAAGCTAACAGTGTACGCTTCCGACTTGAGGGGGGGAGTAACTGATAGGGACTAATATCAGCCTTGCCACGGGGCATCTTTGAGTATTAATTGGATTCGTATCTCAAGGATTACAGGTGCCATCTCCGTCGTAAATACCCCGCCTGAGTGCAGGAGTTATAAAGACTTCAAATGCCCGGCTTGGTACAGAAGCCATAGGATCATGAGCAGATCCACCCGGGGCAGAAGCTGTTCCCAGACCCGTCGGCATCTGCCCACACCCAGGGATCTGCCAAACATACAATCCGCGTGACTCTACATACCTTAGGGTGAGGACCACTAAATTAATGACGAGGGAATCTTGTCTCCCTAGAAATTTCTTTCATGTCCTCCCCACACATGTACATTCACCTTTTCGTCCTTTTCTACACTTATAAATAGAGATTGATTTCACCACTTCGACACAACTTTTCAACAATTCCATTCTATTCCATTCACGCTCTCCTTAGAGTTTCTTCATGCTCTCTCGAACCAGAGCAGTAGAGTTCCTTCTCCAAGGGACCTCTTTCTCTATTTCTTCCATCTTCATTTCGTGGGTGCAAAACATTCTCTACCATGTAATCTAAATGTATAATTCTTGTTGCTAAGCGAGGACGAGTACGAGAGCGCCTTGCGTTTCCTACTCCGTCCTCTTCTCCTTTTTTCTCCTTCCCGGGGAGCTCTGTTCTTCATGAATTCGACTGGATCGATAGTTTAGACGCCTTGCGTTTGACCTCTATCTTGGTCCCCTTTCACATGGAAAAGAGGTGCTCTATGGAAGTTGAGCTGCTAAGACCGATATAGCGCATCGGACTCTTTTATATCTCCGTTTATGGCCATTTGTACATGAATACTCTTTGTTAATCTATGAATATGATTAATAATAGTATTATTGTTATTAATCTTTTACCCGGATCTAACACTTTTCTTTTAAGATTTTCGCGGGTCAAAAGTCGATCGCGAAGTGCCTTCCATACCATAGCTTGGCATTTGAATGGTGCACACATCTTCCATATGTTGGCACTGCCAACAAGAGATCCCCTATCCTCCGCTGCGTTATTATTGCCGCCCGACATTGCCTCGTAAGCGGCTTTCACCGAGAATTCTCCCTTTTCACCCCTCCACTTCCATTTATCTTTTTCTCCTAGATTAAAAGAAAAGCTATGCAGCAATTCGAGGAGATCTGCCTCCCAATCTTTTTCCCTTTCCCTCAATTCTCTTCTCCATTCAATCCTCTATCTCCACTTACCTTCATCCCACCACCCATCTCTTGCACCTTCCCATTCTCGTTACTGCATAAGTGAAAAAGCCTTGGAAATTTGTCCTTTAATGATTTCTCCCCAAGCCACACCCCTTCCCAGAAATCGGCCTCATCACCACTCCCTAACTCTTGATGCAAACTATTCCAAAACCATTTACCTCCCACTCCCACCACTCCACTCACCACTTTCTTCCACCACCCTGACCCTACCCCTCTTCCTCTTTGCCTCACTAACCCTTCCCTGTTTCATTTCAGCTCCCCAAACCTCGACCTTACTACTTTATTCCATAGCCTATCCCTCTCAACAAAGAACCTCCACATCCATTTGGATAGTAAAGCTATGTTAAAAACAACTAAATTCCTCACAAGCCCCCCTTCTTTATTGGTTTGCAGATTTCTTCCCATCTAACCCAAGCCATCTTCCTCGATTGTATCTACTATATGTATGTATATATTCTCCATTTTGACTTTTAAAAATAATATATAGTGTTGGGTGAAGGTAGTATAACTAGAGAATTGGTTAAGAGCACCACATCAGAGACCACGAGACCGGCGATTGTTATGCAAAAAGTATGCTGACTAGGATAATTTTAGGAGGTTGTTGAAAAGTGTTACATCAGAGACCTGCTGACTAGGCGGTTGCTGTTGTATTTTAAGTGATGACTGGACATTTTAGTTTGTTTTTGACTTCTTATTTCGTTTTAATTTTTTCGTCATTTGAATACGAGATTAAAAAAATAATTTGTATTAAAACTTTGAAAAATTACAATATAATGATTTTAAAACATAAAAAAAAAACAAAAAAAAATAAAAGAAGAAGATAAATCGTACTACTACTAATTTCAGGAACGTGCCCAAAGTTCTTTGATCATATCATTCTAGAGTCTCTTATGAGCCATTTGACGAGCCCATATTGTGCTCTATTTTTGTTATGATTTGAACCATGTTTAGAGTCATTTTGTATCAAGTCATATGATTGGGAGGACACATTTTGGGATTCAGGTTGCACAGGGCAAGGCAGAGCAAAACTAGTCAATTCTAGAGTGTTTGGGCAAGACGCTGAGAACAAGCAGGAACAGGGCAAGGCGGAATGCATTCACTGGTGTGATCGTGGACATAGTGACGACCATCGCGGGCAAGGAAGAGGCTATCGGGTGAGAAGGAGCGAATAAGGAAAGAGATTTACCTAGAGATTCTTTCCTTAATTCAGCTTGATCAAATATGGAAGCAAATCTGCACACAAGTCAAGTCTACCTTGAAGCCGAGGAAACCCTAGCCGCCACTAAATGGGCCTGGACCACAGTCCACATACTTCTACAAGTCCAGCTATGCAAGGCAAAACGAAGAGAAGAAAACAACCGAGCATCTTGGGTAGACAGGAAAGCACCTTGGGCAAGACACGACAAATCTTATCCAAGAAATCAGATAAGGAAGGAATTATTTCTTTCCTTAACCATGAAGATTCGTTCCTTGCTAGAAGATATTGAAGATATGAGCGGATTCCAGCTTGAGGTACAAGAAAGGAAAGTTCTACCAACAAGGCAACAACCCTAGATGCTGAGTCAGTTGCTGGGCTAGGCCCACATCCCATTTACACTGCTATATATAGGTCTGCTCGCCCACAGCAGCGTGAGAGAAGAGATATCATCCTTAGAGCTCTCGGATCATATTTCTTTACACACACTTAGAGATAGTTTTGGAGAGAATTCATAATGTAGCTTTGAGAGTTCGAGGAAGAAACAAGCCCTACGGGTGAACCATGTTTATTTTATTTTCGTTTAGTTAAATTATGTCTTTGTTTTACATTTATGTCATTTACTTTTCAAGCATGCTAGAGTAGGTTTATCAACCCGTCTTGGGCAAGATGCCACAATCATAATGTAACTTAAAACTCGTGAGGTCAGAATGTTGGGCTTAATAATGCATGTATGTGTTCCCGAGTTTGCTAGGTTCTGTTCTACAATTCATGTTAGTCTTGGTCGGGTAAGCAGACGGTATCAAATCGAGTCGAGCTTGATTACAAATAGTACATGGGCAAAACGTGTAGGATGACTCCTCACGCCATATAGTATGAACTAGCAATAGAGTGTAGTCGTAGGTCGACGTTAGGCTTGCCGCTGAGGCTATTCGGGTCTGCCACAGATCGGTAATGCTGCTTGGGCAAGATGCATGACAACTGGTCCTTGCATGTAGATTGTTCAAGTTAGGGAGATTTATATTTCTAAATTGTAAGGGTGGATTGGGCACACATTGGCGGGGCATGTGACGCGTGACAGTAAGGGGTCCTGCCTAATGACTTGCCTATAACCGAGGACATGTGCATGTGTGAATATACTAAGAGCGATGAACGAGTTAAGTTATGTTATAATTAAGGGTACTTGCCCATGATGGGTTTTCCTTTTAATTATTGTTTACAAGTCTTTTTGATTACGCTGCCTTTACTTTCCTTTGTTCTTTTACATTCTGTCTTGGGTAATGCCCACCCAAAACGTGACAATTTGACTTGAAAGGATTATTAACCATCTCCTCGTGGGATCGACCCTGTGCTTACCACTACTATACTAGTTATAGCAGTCTTGGGCATAGACTTATAGATTTATTGATCACGGCTAAACGACGGTCGTGTCACCCTTGCATCGCGGTTATCAACGTCTTTGTGGATATACCTGATCGGACTATTGTTCACCACACGAAATAGTGCTAAAAAGGATAATCACGAGTATCGTATCCAAAGAGTTTGATATCCAAATATATAGAAAGTACCTCTACTTAAGATTCTCAATTATGTCTAAACAAACAATTTTAGGGTTTTGTGGTTTTCTATCTTGTGAATGAACCGGATCGGTGAAGATTGATTCATGACCCAAGGATCCGTTTCGATTATCTAATTAACAATTTAATCCTATCATGCTCCTATAAATTTAATACGGAATATAGGGTGTTTTAATTTATTTCAAGATCGATTACCTTAAGGATTTGGTTAGAGAACTCGCTTGAAGATCTTTTGATTTGTGTTCATGCTCGATTCCAACGTTGGATGGACAACGAACTATGGTATCAGCCAGGGAAGGGGATCCGCTGTCGTAGGTAGCTCAAACGTCTCTCCTCTAAAACCCTAACCTCCCCTTTCTCGTAGAATACTATGAGTGCAATTGTAAATTCTAACTAGATAAAATGGTCAAGGTAAATTAAAAATTGTGTACGTATAAAATAATTAATATTAATATTGATTATAAAATTATATCTACATAATTAGTATTGAAATTAATGACACACATACAAATAAGATAACTATGAATAAATTAATATATTAATATGGTAATATAATATGAAAATCTATTCATACATGAATAGAATAATATTAAACATAACTATATAAATACTTAGCCGTGCATGTAGGATTCTATTATATTTTCTAAGATTAAAGAATTTTTCGATAAAAAAGAGAGTTTTTACATAAAAAGTATTCTAATTAACTAAGTGGAGTAGAATTTGTTAGATATACACATCTGTGTAATTTATATTGTGATAGTATATAATTAAATCATGAAATTGGCTAATTAATTGGAGGATATATAGTACATGAAATAAAAGCCATGCATGCAGATCAAAACCTTTGCATAAATGAGTATGGAAAATCAAACAAGAATATGAACTTAGGGGTAAGTAGGATAATACCCACTTTCATTTAGTGAAATAAAAAACTAGCCATTTGGATAAAAAAGATAAAAAAAAAAAAAAATACCCACTTTTAAAGTAAAAATATATTACTATCCTTAATGAATCCTTAACACAAACAAATCTCCTATCTCCTCCCTCAAAGCCACTCACCTAACCACACAAACCTAATCCCCCACCCCCAAACACGCATGCACCTCCTAACCCCCACCCATAACACGCACACACCCCCACCCCCACACATATAATATTAAACAATTTAAAATAAAAATGGGTTAATGTCATGTAAATACACGAACTTTGGGTGGTTTTCATTATTTCCCATGAATTTTCAACTTTGTCACAAAAATACACGAACTTTCAAATCATTGCAATTTTCCCATGAAAGTTAATTCCGGTCAAATTGAATCCTAGTTGTCAATTAATTTGCATGACGTGGCCTTAATGGGCTGATTTGGCGCTGAGTAGGCAATGATGTGTCGGAAATCTTAAGGGTTACTATTATTTAAATACATGAATTTTGGGTGGTTTTCTTTTTTTCCCATGAACTTTCGACTTTGTCACAAAAATACAAGAACTTTCAATTCGTTGCAATATCCCCATGAATGTAAATTCCGATCAATTTGAATCCTAGTTGTCAATTAATTTACATGACGTAGCCTTAATGGGCTCATTTGGCGTTGAGGAAGCAATGATGTGGTGAAAATATTAAAAACGACGTCGTATTGATCATTGGCAGCTTAAGAAGCGACATCCAAGGTTTGTTGCCGTACGCGCCGTAAGAATATCACAAGACAAGTCATTCTCACAATTTGGGGTGAATCATACTCTCGAGCGCTTGGATGAATTATGTCATTGCCAAAACGAGGAAGAAAGAAGAGGAACGGTGAACCGGAAGAATAAGGTATGAAGAAGAAAGAATAAAGAAGAATGAACGACGAAGCCAATGCAATTGCTTTTTATTAATTGGAAACCATAAATTGATGTCAAAAAATGTTTTTGGCAATTTCAAAACGACGTGTATTTTACCGTCGATCAATGCCACATAATCATAAATGGTTGATACGTAGGACACAATTTGGGGATAATTGTCTTTCATGGAAATATTGCATTAAATCGAAAGTTCATGTAATTTTTGTGACAAAGTTTAAAAGTTCATGGAAAAAAATGAAAAACAACCAAAGTGCATGTATTTAAATGATACTATTTTAGGCAGTTTTAAAACGACGTCGTATATTTTACCGTCCATCAATGCCACATAATCATTGACGGTTGCCACGTAGGATACAATTTGGGAAAAATTGACTATCATGGGAAAATTGCAACAATTTGAAACTTCGTGTATTTTTGTGACAAAGTTGAAAGTTCATGGGAAAAAACGAAAACCACCCCAAGTTTACGTATTTAAATGACATTAACCCAATAAAAATAAAATTTTAATAATTATATACCTTAATTTTAGATTTATCGACCATAATCTAATTAATAAAAATGAAACTACACGTTAAAAATAATTATAACCCCTAAGCGGAATTAGTGAACCCAGAATTAATTATAAAATTAAACTAAATTATTATAATTACAATTGTAGACGAATATAATAAAAACACAATTTGTTTTTTAGTTAGAATTCATGAATTCACGAGTTCAATTCGTGAATTCGTGATTTAAGAGTTTAATGAGAGTGAATTCACGAATTGAATTTGAGAATTCGTGATTTCAGACATATTTTGAGCAAATTCACAATCAAAAATTCATAAATTCGTGAATACAGACTTTTTTTTGAGTGAATTCAAGACCTCAAATTTATGAATTCGTGAATTCAGTCATTTTTTTGAGTGAATTCACGACCTCATTTTATGTGAGTGTATTTGTAACGACCCGGCTTCCGGACTGACGGCTGACCCCACAGACCAACAGAATCTTTTTCAGTGTGCTTTGTCCTCACTCGCACACTCCCTGAGAAACTTCCCAGGGGGTCACCCATCCCACAATTGCCCCAAGTTAAGCACGCTTAACATTGGAGTTCTTATGAGCAGGCTTCCGAAAAAGAAGATGCATCTTGTGGTATGAGTAGCACCAATCAAATCCTTTAGCTCTCCTCGGATATGCAGTCCCATTCCTGCATACCCTCGGAATCCCTCTCATTCCGGCATGTCTCGGTTCATCCATGTGCCCCTTCGCTTGGAAGCCCTTATAGGAGCCGCTCTTTGTCCGTGCTTCTGCGCACCGGCGATCACTCCGTACTTCTGCCCCGGGCGTCACATGCTGCTCTGATACCATTGCTTATATGTAAATACTAGTATTGATGTTTTAAGATTAAATCATGAGTAAGATAACTAGAAATATATTATATAAATACGTGCAGAGATTATAGGCTCATTTGGCCTATTCAAATAAAATATTAAACTCTAGAAAATTACCTCAGGGAGAAACAATCGATTCACCAAGAACACAAAAGGAGAGAAATCTATGTGAAGTGAAAAGTGAGGTAATGATTTCTCCTTAGGATCCTACATTATATACTCATAGGGTGGGGTATATCTAGGGGTGGGACGGTACGGTATACCTTCGTAATTTCGTCATACCTTATACCTTACCTTAAGTGACGGTATGCTAATTTTTCATACCTTTACCTTACCTTACTTGTCGGTATACCTTAATTTCGGTATGAAGCAAATTACATACCTTTACCATACCTTATTTTCGGTATACCATACCTTAAGCCGGTATGACACGGTATACCTTAAATTAATTATAAATAAATTAATCAATGTATGTATACTTCACATCTTAGAAACTTACAATACAATAAATAGCACCCAAATATTTAAACTCCAACATTCTTCAAAACAAAACATATTATCAAATTCAAATCCAAAACATCTAAATTCAAAACACAACGAGAGCATAAACAACTTTCTAATCTCACTCAGTTATATACATAATTTAAGGTATATACCCTACATTCGGTATATACTGCGATAGTGATATATACCGTGATACCGGTATATACCTTATTATCGTTATATACCTCGATAACGGTATGTAACGGTATACCCCGGTATTCAAAAATTGATACCTTTACCTTACCTTTGTCTTCCGGTACGGTATGATACCTTACCAAAAATTCGGTATACCTTAATTACGGTATTTTCGATAAATTTTCGGTACGGTATGGACGGTATACCGAATTTTCGGTATATTTTCCCAGCCCTAGGTATATCAACCATCTAACAATTACTATCTTTCAGTTACAAATTGGGACATGAAAGGGGAAGGTGAATCTAATAATAATTATTATCTTCTTTAAGGTAATTAAAAGGAATATTGAATCATACGTTTGAACTTGATCTCACCTCCTAAGGCTATTAACCCATAATTAATCCAAATAATATTGATGCCATGATTCTATTCGTTCTCATTTAATAATAATAATAATAATAATAATAATAATAATAATAATAATAATAATAATAATAATAATAATAATAATAATAATAATAATAATATAATAATAATAATAATAATAGTAGTAGTAGTAGTAGAAATTTTTTTGGGCTATTACAACACTACCCACTAAAAGAAAATTTCGTCCTCGAAATTTAGACTGACTTGTTTCCAGATTTGGATACCGAGCTAAGATTTCCTCCTCGTCTTCCCAAGTATGATGTCGAAATCAGTCATCTCTATACAGTACAAGTCAGTGCCCACTCTCTACCGCCAAAGTTCAACTTAAGGTTTCGAACGACTCTATTAGTACTTATGTTATCTCCTGAAGGGACACTTATGTTCAAAGCTAAGTTCTCTACTTCCGGAACAATATTCTTTAGGTGACATAGCTTCGTCGAAATAAATGAGTGCGATGCTCCAGAGTCAAACAAAACAACTACAGGTAAACCAAGTGTGGTTAACATACCCATCGTCGTGTCAGTCATTGGCTGCATCTTCTTGAGTCATTGCAAAGAAACGAGCATTTCCCTTCTTCGCAGGTACCACATTCCCTTTATTGTTTGGTCCTTTGTCTGCCCTCTTCGGACAGTTGTAGAAGGAATGCCCATTCTCGCGGCAGTAGAAACATGCTCCCATTCCCAACAGACACTCTCCATTATGGTGTTTATTACATTTAGGACAGAGCGGCTTCAATCCTGAAGTTCCAGAACTATCTCCATCTCCAAACTTTCCCTTCTTAATTTGAGTTTTTCCTTGGTCCTGATTATTGATATCCCCTGGTCGCTTAGCCGGATTGCTTGTTGGCTTTGGGGAAACCTCAACGCCTAAAGCCATTTCCACTTCTTCGGCCCGTTTCACTAACTCCCAAAAATCTCTTATCACATGGGCTGCTAGTATTCCCTTTATATCAGTTCGCAAACCTTTCACTCCCCAATCATCCTCTCTTCGGTGTTCACCAAATGTGGTGCATATCCTGATAGCTGATGAAACTTCCTTTCATATTCTTCTATGGTTGACTTCCCTTGAGTGAGTCCATAGAACTCTGTCTCCTTCTTCTCGAGAAAAGCACTAGAACAGTACTTATCCATAACCACCTTTCGAAACGTTTCCCATGTCAGCAAGGGAATATCATCTTCGCTTAAGTTGCGGTAAAAACTCTTCCACCAACGATTAGCATCCTCAGTGAATTGAAAAATGGCACATGAAACCTTTTGCTTGTCACTACAATCAATGTGAGTGAACAGATTGTCCAACTCTTCCAACCATTCTTCGGCCACCTCGGGCCCGCCTCTTCCATTGAATCTTGGCGGATTATAGCGGCAAAACTGTTCCACCACCTCACTTGTAGCTCTCGCCCTTGAGGTTGGATTGACGTTTGGTGGTTGTTGTCCTTCTAGGTGAGTTTGAGCTTGCTCCCTCACAAATCCTCATATTGCGTTCAAAAACTCGCCCATGATATTTTGTCCATTATTCATGGTGTCGCTGGCACTTCGGTCTTGACTCGAGGCACGGTTCGACTATGAATTTTCGGTATCGTGGGATCTAGTACGGGCCATGATTCTACATAAAATAAGCTAAGGGTTACTAATTGGGACAAATCTTAAAGGTATAGATTACCTATGTGATATATAAGTGATCTAGGAATATGGGATAAAAAGTATAACTAAGTCAACTAATATTGAATACGTAAAAATCATACCAAATATTAAAAATAAATAAATAATGAATACATAGGTAGATAAATAAATTTAATAAATAAGTAAATAAATATAAGCTATGCATATGCAATGATCCAACATCCATCTAATGACACTTCAAAATAGGTTACGATACTCCAATAATAAGCAAATAATACATTCGTTGACCATGTAGATTAAGGAAAACAAATAGCATAAAAACAAATACAATACAAGAATGTAGTTATTAGTTTAGTATGGTTCTAAACGCAAAAATTAGCAGTTAACATAATAAAATAATAAGCAACATATAAATAGAGCAATTAACAATTGAACAAATAGATTAAATATAAAATGTCATTAATCATATATATATATATATATATATATATATATATTGCCAGTTTGCGAAATGTCATAAGAAGACAACCAACCAACCATAATAGCACCTGAACAATCCATGTTTCAAAATAAAATAAACATAAAAACAACCAAGTCTTATATTCTACTAAAAACTTATTTATGAGGTTTGAACTCTCTTATTTAGCAAGATCTAAGGTGACTATCTTAAGGATTATTGTCGTCACTGTCTTGCACTTCGGATGGATCTTCTTCCTCTTCCTCACTCTTCATGTTCACCGGTGAATATTCTGGGGAGTCCTCAATTACGTAGATACCATTATAAAAATCTCCAATTTCTCGAATAAGGCACTCTATGAAAGCACCAAACTCGACCCTCATTACTCTAGAGATAGGATATTTCCGGGACATCTCAAAATATATCGCCCTTGCCATGCATCGTGCTCTTGGTGGAAAGGCCGCCGCCACCTTGTCACAAGCCTCCGTGTGTCCCCACGTGCATCGAGGACAGTCAAACTCCAACCAGAATTCCCACATCATCTCCAAATTATCTTTTATGCTCCTATCTTTTTTCCACTCGAAATTCCAAAAGGGGTTGTTAAGCGCGTTTTGATTAAATCCATTAGCTGCCATCGTCTTACAGAAATAGAAAGAATAAAGATAAGAGAGCTTCTAAGTTCAACTAAATTGAAAAACTAGGTTTACGTCAAAACTAAGTTCATTTTTTTTTTAATACACTTAACATACATATTAAGAAATAACATAATATTAACCACAAAAATAGTACACATGTAACAAATCATAAGAATTTTAATCTAAACAAATAACCCAAAAATGCTTACCTCATAGCTGGAAGACGTGGTGATCGAATGACTATGCATATAAAAATTTCATGCTAAAATTTTATTTTAGCGAGTCTACAGAAACGTAAACCCGCTCTGATACCATGCTTATATGTAAATACTAGTATTGATGTTTTAAGATTAAATCATGAGTAAGATAACTAGAAATATATTATATAAATACGTGCAGAGATTATAGGCTCATTTGGCCTATTCAAATAAAATATTAAACTCTAGAAAATTACCTCAGGGAGAAACAATCGATTCACCAAGAACACAAAAGGAGAGAAATCTATGTGAAGTGAAAAGTGAGGTAATGATTTCTCCTTAGGATCCTACATTATATACTCATAGGGTGGGGTATATCAACCATCTAACAATTACTATCTTTCAGTTACAAATTGGGACATGAAAGGGGAAGGTGAATCTAATAATAATTATTATCTTCTTTAAGGTAATTAAAAGGAATATTGAATCATACGTTTGAACTTGATCTCACCTCCTAAGGCTATTAACCCATAATTAATCCAAATAATATTGATGCCATGATTCTATTCGTTCTCATTTTATTATAATAATAATAATAATAATAATAATAATAATAATAATAATAATAATAATAATAATAATAATAATAATAATAATAATAATAATAATAATAATAATAGTAGTAGTAGTAGAAATTTTTTTGGGCTATTACAGTATTCACGACCTCAACTTGTGAATTCGTGATTTCAGGCATTTATGTTAGTTAATTCACGACCTCAAATTCGTGAATTAGGAAAGAACGAGGGTATTATGGTAAGAGTGGGTATTTTTAAAATCTTTTTTATCTAAGTGACTATTATTTATCTTTACTATTTTCATGTTGGTATTTTAACCCATTTCCCCATGAACTTATATAAATTATGAAAATAGGGTTTTGATGCAGGGGAAGTGTTTAAATCCGTTGATTCTCTACAGAATACCTAAAGAGAACGCACATAAGGTGAAATTCCGTTGATTCACAATTAAATACCGGAAGAACACAAGAAGGGGAAATAAACCCTAATTTTCAATATCAAATTCGACTCCCTCATTAATAATGAAATTACATATATATATATAGACTAATTAAACAGGCCAAGCCCATAAACTGAAACTAAAAGACACAATTAAATAAAACCCTAGCTATTAAATAATACATAAAATAATATATAAAATAATATAACTATTCTCCATCATTCTCCTCTGCTTCGAAATGATTCGTACTCGAATCGGAAGCAACTTTATCCCCAAAGGAATTATCACTTGCAAAAGGCATCAGAAACTCAAAGTGCGCTTCACGACAACGAACATCAGCAGTTGCTTTGTACTCAACATCAATCTTTTCACAAATAACTCCAATTGTTGTGAACAAAATAATCAACCTATCTTGATTCATAATACCATTATTTCGCACAAGAAACCATAAGTGATGTGCCGCCACCAAAGGTAAATTATCAATTATTGCAGCAATTATAATATTTGCATAAAAATTTGAATACTTCACATCAAACATCTTACCACCGATGGTCTGTGTGGACTCGTCCTGCACTACTGCAGTCTGTTCAGCATCATGCATAAGATAATCTTCTGGGTAATCGTCATAAATTGGAGGACCTGTATAATCCTCAACGTGGACCTCCTGCAGTTGCAGAATAGGATCGGAGGTGGATATTCATCGTAAATTGGAGGACCCAAATAATCCTCAATTGTATCAACCTGAGCAGAGTATTCGTTCAAAGGTACGAAAAGATGCTCCATCGCGCAGGAGGATCGTAGCAAGACTCTGGATACCAACTGATGCAGGGGAAGCGTTTAATCCGTTGATTGTGACTCACACAATACCGGAAGAGAACACACATAAGGTGAAATTCCGTTGATTCACAATTGAATACCGGAAGAACACAAGAAGGGGGAATAAACCCTAATTTTCAATATCAAATTTGACTCCCTCATTACATAATGAAATTACATATATAAAGACTAATTAAACAGGCCAAGCCCATAAACTAAAACTAAAAGACACAATTAAATAAAACCCTAGCTATTAAATACTCCCTCCGTCCCACTTCAGTAGTCCTCTTTCTTTTCGGCACGAGATTTTATGCGTAGTGTTAAATTTGAAAAAGTATGGGGTCCACATCAAAAGTAAGGGTTAATTTTTGCCTTTTAAGGAAAGAGGACAAATGAAGTGGGACGGACAAAAATAGTATTGAGGACAAGTGAAGTGGGACGGAGGGAGTAATAAATAAAATAATATAAAAAATAATATAACTATTCTCCATCAGGTTTATTAAAAGGCAAAATCATATTGTTATATAATGAATTTTTAGATAAATAGGAATGAAGATCATAAGAGGCGCTACGTAAACATGTAAATAAACGTGGTGCGTCGAATTCACATTGCTATTATATATATAGAAGAATATTAGATATGGCTAATTCGGTAAATAAATTCAACTTACATTACATAATTAGATTTGAGATTTTTAATTACAAACAATTCTAAGATTTATACCAAACACGTGCTAAGTAAAAAGATGGCTGTCATATTTAAAGAAACTTAAACAATTTATGGCACATGCATTAATATGAGTGTTTTGTGGCTCGTTTCTTAGATACGGTAAATTAATTTTTAAAGGAATATATGGTAAGTTTTATTATTTAGTTGGATTATAGGAAACTTTATACGGTAAGTTTATTTATTTACAGAAAACACAGATTCCTTTAGAAGTTAACTAGATACTAAAAGCATGCACAGTGCTAGAACTCCAAATGAGGTTCTTAGAGATGCCTGATAGAGAGCAGAATTGAGAGAATTAAAATAGCTAGGAACGGGCTTATTCATTAGTCTTTTATATTTATTATTAGTCTTTTATATTATTATTATTAGATTAGGGTTGTTTAAGTTTAATTAGGGTAGAAGTTTATTTAGGGTAGACTCTTCATTAAAGTAGTATAAATATTGTTATTAGGTTTTTGAGAAGGATTATCGAAGTATTGAGAATTTGAGCCCTAGGCTGAACCGTGTTCTTCTTCTTTTTTTTTTTTTTTATTATTATTTTTTTTTTCGTTCTGTTCTTCTTTACCTTCCGTACTTTCTGCTCATATCAATTGGTCCGACCTGCCGGATCCCGTTCTCGCCGACATGACTACACGTTCAACCGCGGAGCGACTAGAAAAGCTAGAAGCAGATCAATCGGCGATGCAGACGTCGCTGGCTAAAATTGCTGCATTGTTGGCGGTGATTTCGAAGAAATTCGAGAAGATGCCTATGATGGGAGATACTTCAGATGGGCCGCCAGCAACGACGGTGGTGCAATTGCCTCCTTTCAACGGCACAGATCCTATTGGCTGGCTGGCTCATGCCAACCAACAGTTCGAGATTCATAACACGGTTGTAGAAAAGAAGGTGCTGTTGGCAGTGGTTGCCATGGAGGAATTAGCCTTATACTGGATAACATGGTTTCGTTCTCGCAAACCAAAACTCTCGTGGGAAGAGTTCTCGCAGGCACTGGTTTCAAGATTTGACACGCGATTTAAAGGGAGTCCTTTTGAGCGCCTAGCCGATGTGAAACAATCAGGCCCGGTGGAGAATTATATCAATCTGTTTGTGCAACTAGCAGGTCAATATCCAGGTCTCAGTGATGAGCACTACTCAGGATATTTTATGAAGGGTTTGCCGGATTCAGTACGAGGTGCGCTCAGATTGTTACGTCCCAAGGATTTGGAGACGGCAATGGAGCTTGCAAGGGATGGGGAGGACAATTTGGCACTGCAGTCTGGAGGTCGAGCGAATAGCGGAATAGTTAGTACGCCTGTTCGCGCTAACTCCAACCCGAGGCCAACATTTGGAACCAATTCAGGGGCAGGAACGGCTCCTGACAATAGTACTGTATCGGAGCATAATGCAAAGCAGCAACGTTTCACTCGTCTTTCACCGAATGACTATGCAGATTTGCGGGCGAAAGGGTTGTGTTTCCGTTGTAAGAAACAATACACGCCTCAGCATGAGTGTCCGTTGAAACAACTAAGAGTTCTACTGGCAGAGGAGGACGAGCTACTAGATTTAGCCACACAGATTTTTTGGAGAGTGTGCGGCTGTTCGATCCAGGTGATCCAAACAAATATCCTTGACCAACAGTTTCTTAATTTCAACCTTGAGGACAAGGTTGTTTCGAAGGGGGAAGGAATTGATAGAGAGCAGAATTGAGAGAATTAAAATAGTTGGGAACAGGCTTATTCATTAGTCTTTTATATTTATTATTAGTCTTTTATATTATTATTAGATTAGGGTTGTTTAAGTTTAATTAGGGTAGAAGTTTATTTATGGTAGGACTATTCATTAAAGTAGTATAAATATTGTTATTAGGTCTTTGAGAAGGATTATCGAAGTATTGAGAATTTGAGCCCTAGGCTGAACCGTGTTCTTCTTTTCTTTCGTTCTATTCTTCTTTACCTTCTTCTTTTCTTTCGTTCGGTTCTTCTTTACCTTCCGTACTATTTTCTGCTCCTATCAATGCCACATAGACAAGAGTCCATTGTTATTAAGAAATGATAATGGTAAGGTTTTTAACAAGGGTTCTTATCATAATTGGAGGGCCCCACTTATTATTTTATTTAATTTTTTTATCATTTTATTTAATTTAACAATTGATTTTATTTTATTATCATATAATTAATATTCTTAATTACAATAATTAAATATATTTACTAAATATTTAACTGTATATAAATTATGAAATATTTTAAAATAATATGTTTTAGTATTTAAATAGTTTAGATCTTAAATATGATAATTTTTTTAAAAAACTAATTAATGTAGGACAAGAAAAATTATTTAATGCAGTGGGACCCATTTTTTCTTAAGATACAACATTTTATATAAGAACCTGAATTCTTATTTTGGAGATCTTCAATAGGAATGAAATTTAAGGAATAGTTCTTATTTTTGCCACATAGATAAGACTCTTCCCATTGTACATGCTCTTAGCCTTTTTAACATTGAATATACTATTCTCAAGATTATGTGTGCATGAATTAGAACAATCCATGTAAGAGGTTAATTAGCCAGTCTTATATAAAGCCACTAATATATATATTCTTCTACACCATAATCATAACATGTACACTGGATATATTTTGTAGGAAGAGAAAAAAAGAGTGAGACAATGCCGAATGCACATCCTCGGATAATAGGTGGTTTTTATACCTACACTTTTGAAATCTCAAGTGCAACAAGAGATATTTCTGTAGTAATTGTTGACTCTATGGTGCATGTTATTGAAAGCAATGATAACGTCATCACAACCCATGTAGGCGGTAACTACGATCGCGCCCGCATGTGCCCTCGCTGGGAGACTAGATGCAGTGCCGGGGGCGGGCAACTCCTACTCATATTTCGACAGTGATAGTATGTGCGCATGCTTTTATTTTATTTTATTTCATTTTATTTTTATTGGTTTTTTATTTATTACATATTGAAGTACTTTATCTTTTATCGTTCCTTTAGTCATAATGAAATTATCGATCAAGTATATTTCTGTCTTTTCATGTTCCGTCTCCTCCTAATCTATATATTTATTATAAAAAGTGTCTTTACAAAATTTGATTTGTCTATTTTACCCTTAACATTAGAATATATCTTTAGAACACTAATATTATCATTAGGATATAAAATTCCGGATATATATCAATTTATATCAAATATTTTATATTTTTCCCCTTTCATTAGAATAAAAATTTTAAACATTAATTAATATTGTTATTATAGTATTAATTGTACATGTTCTAATATATAGTCGAGAACATTAATATTATGTGCTCCACATTAATATATGTTTCTGCATACATGTATATATATACATAACTCTCTAGGTTCATATGTAAATGGTTTGTGGAAGGATGCAATGGATAATTCTCTTGGTATTAGAATTCTTAATCTTTGCACAGGGGTTTGAAAAATGGTTAGAGGTTGGCAAGGACAATATGAATTGTGTTCAGTAGAATGATAAATATTAAGGCTACGTTTGGTAGGGTAGATGAAGGGAGATGAAGGGAGATGAGATGAGTAATCATGCCTTATATGTGTGTTTGGTACCCAAATTAGTGAATCTTGAAAGCCCGAGATATATGGCCGGCCCGGTGTTAACACACTGTTTCGTTGCTATTATCCATCTCTCCATTTCCCCTAGATTATTTATCTTGGTCAGTACAGTACCAAGGTTGAAACCTATTTTTCCACAAATGCCCCTCAAATCCTCAAAGTAGTCATAGAAATTGATTGTAATAAATAATTTGATAATCTAATGCTATAAAAGTCAAATAAGAAATTGACGTAAAATTGCAATCTAATTTTAAGAAAATTGATATTAGAATGTTTTTTAAATTAATAAATACTCCTATGAGTTTAAGAATGGTAATAGTTATAGTAATAACAATTTTACGCAAAATCAAATTAGTTAAATTACAAAATAAAATAATTGGATAACCAAATACGAAAAAAAAAATGTAGAAAGTGTAAGATTTTGTAACCGTATATAATATTTTTGTAAGGTTAATTTCGTAATTTTCTACTTATCTAGGTTTCAATATTTTCTACCAAACAATGATATTATTTATCAAGCTTCCAATTAGCTTTTGATGCATAGCTACCAAACACTGGACAAGATTAATTATCTGTGTTACTATTCATACTAATTATCTAAGTATTATTTATCATTCTTCATCCTAACTCGCCTACCAAACGTAGCCTCTATTATAAATAGGGTTGATCTGAAAATAAAGTTTTCGTCTAAATCTATATTTTCGTATGGAAGAGGATGGTGAAGCTAGCTCCGCTTGAAGATGATTTTTGCATCAAGGAAAGTGACATCCTAAGAGATGAATTTTGTGGATAGTTTTGTTTTTGTTCGCCAAAAAAGTTGTAAATTGAAGGGAAAGTGAAATAGAAAAGGTAACTTTTTGTGTGTGTGATGTAACCTGAACATATGCCTAAGAATTTATGCCTAAGAATTTCATAGTAGAAGTTTTAAATTCGAGTACTCAATGACTCCATTTAAAAAAAAAAAAATGCCAAAATTGTTTACAAAAGAAGACAACTCTTTGCTTAGGATCTTAGATGGAAGCTTTTAACTCTTCATTTTATTACATCGTCTTTTAATTCTATCAAATTGAAAAAAAATAATTCAAAATTAGGGTGTTTTGTACAAAATTATTAAATTTAAGTCAGATTCTTACACATAAATGAAAGTTTTCCAACAAAAGCGATGTACAATTTGCCTTTTAAGGAAGTATCTGAAGAGGGAGAGAGATGAATTGCACTTGTATAAGATTAAGCTCAATATAAATATCATGTAAAATTTCTTTAAAAAAAATGCATGCATAATAAGATACGTAAGATATAAACATAAATACATATATATAGCTGGTTATTTGTAGGTTTGTTTATTTTAATGAACACACACTCGTTTTCTAACATTTGTTGATGTCGATAATAAGTAATAATTTATGATTTCACAACTTATAATAAATTTTTTATTCATGTTCAAGTATATTAATTTTTATAATAAATCATTAAATTAAAAATATAATATAATATGTGTAACAAGATAATACTTGCATTGCACGTGACTACAGAATTTGAATTACGTCTTTTACCTTTATTATTAGAATAAATATTTTAGAATATTAAAATTATCATTAGAATATTAATAATAATTTGACCTTTTCATTAGAATAAATTATTAGAATGTTAATACTATTTGGTTATGTCAATCGTATGCATATACTTCTATTAAAACTATTAATATCGAGAGAAATGTTCTACCCACCATTTGCTTTATTAACATGTCCATAGATAATGTGATATACTATTAATGGATAAAAGATATAAATATGGACGCTTACCTATTTAAAAAATGTAAACTCTATCTGCCACATTAGCAACGAACACATTAAAAGTGTATATGGTGGGTAAGAGAGTGTTTTTGTTAATATAGAATTAGAGTTCAATTAGGAGAAGAATTATAATTTTAATAAATAAGTAAAAACTTAGGTTGCGTTCTCTTTGATGCGAAAGAAAAAGAGAGAAAAGAGAAAATTACACTATAAATTCCACCATTTTTCTCACCTTTTCTCACATTTTCTATTTTTTCCCCTTCATTTGCACTACAATGGAGAGAAAATATTATCTCTCCAATTTTGCGTTGTATATATTTTCTCCAATTTAAAGAGTAAAATCCTCCTTCATTGATAAAAGGTGAGAAAAGGGGAGAAATTTATAGCGGAATTTTCTTTTTTCTCTTCTTTTATTTCGCACCAAAGAGAACGCAACCTTAAAGTATTACATTTTGGAGTTATTTTAGTCAACTTGCTTAAGAAACACTAACATTTTGAAATGTAAAGAGCATCATCATCATTATTATTATTATTATTATTATTATTATTATTATTATTATTATTATTATTATTATTATTATTATTATTAGAACTACGACTCTTTGTACCTAATCATCTATCTATGCATTGTATTAAATCATTTCTATTTTTATAAAATATGCATACGATTGTATACCAAAAGCATATCTCTAGAAACTAATCTATGTGCTTCACGTTAACGTATGTTTATGCATACATACATATACTACCTACATCCCATCATAATAGTCCATATTGAGATTGACACAATAATCAATGCAAAGAGGAATATGTGGTTGTAATTCATTTTGAGGAGAGAGAGTTAATTGTGGCCACACATTCTTTGTCATTTTTAGAAAGTGGACTAATAGATGAGATGTACTCCCTCCGGTCTTTTACAGTTGAGTCGAAACTTTTCGACACGGGAATTAAGAAGAGTTGCTTAGTACTTTAAGTATGTTTGATAATTGAGAAGAGAATGAGATTATGTTTATAATTGAGAAGAGTTGTTTTAATTAATATAAAAAATGTTTTTTATTAATTAATATTTTTTTTTTGTTTTTCAGTTTATTTTAAATTAATTTAAAAATTTCTGGATTTTTTTTTATAAAATTATTGTTGATGTTTAAAATTAAAATAAAAAACTTTTCTAGATTTTTTTTTTTTATAAAATTAAAACTTTTCTGGATTTATTTTAAATTAATTAAAAATTTTCTGGAATTTTTTTTTATAAAATTATTGTTGATGTTTAAAATTAAAATAAAAAAAATTTCTGGATTTTTTTTTATATAAAATTAAAACTTTTCTTGATTTATTTTAAATTAATTTAAAATTTTCTGGAATTTTTTTTTTATAAAATTATTGTTGATGTTTACAATTAAAATAAAAAACTTTTCTGGATTTTTTTTTTTATAAAATTAAAACTTTTCTGGATTTATTTTAAGTAATTTAAAATTATTTCGAGAGAGACGACAATGGCGATAATGGAGAAATTGAGAAATTGAGGCGTAATTAGTATGTTAATTAAGTAAAATAAGGGGTACAATTAGTTGTGTGTTTAATACTTAATTTTTACTCAAAAAGGAAATGACTCAACTAGGAGAGACCGGCCCAATCGGGAAAGTGACTCAACTGTAAAAGACCGTAGGGAGTACCAAAAAGGAAATGTGGACTAATATAATGGGATGGAGGTAGTATATATTATATATATATATGACTCAAGGTCCATATGCTAATGATTTTGTACATGGATGCAACGAATAATTCTTTTTGGATTAAAATTCTTAAACTTAGTATACGGGTTTGAATAATGATAAGAGTTTGGCAAGGATAATATGAATTGTATATGGTGGAAGGATCAATATATATTAAGTCTAAGGGTTGAGGATAAGTCAAGTAAATCTAAAATTTCTTTTGGAAGAGGGTGACCAAGCTAGCTCGGTTCTAAGATATGATCTTTGGATCAAGGAAAGTGATATCCCAGGAGATGGAATTTGTGGATAATTTAGTTTTTATTTACAAAAAGGTTAAAATTGAAGAAAATGTGAAATTAAAAAGGTAATTTTTTGTGTACGTTTGATGGCCTAAAAATCATGTGGTTAATGCCTAAAAAAATTTGTAGCAACAGTCTTAGGTTCGAATTCTCGATTACTGTATTTTTAAAATTTTAATGTCACAGCTGTTTACCCAAAAAAAAAAAAAACTCTTGGTATAGGGGTCTTAGATGTAAGCTTTTAGCTCTTCATTTTATGACATCTTTTAATTCAATGGAATTGAAAAAAAACTAATCGGAACTAGGGTGTTTTGTACCAAATGATCAAATTTGAGCAAGAGCTTTACGAATGAAAGCTCAAACAGCGAATGTATTCCAACAAAAGAGAAGTAAAATTTACCTTTTAAAGCAGTCTCTAAAGAGGAAGAGATGAATTAGATATGATTAAACTGATCATAACTATCATATATTCTTCTTTAGAAGAATGTATGCAAAATATAATATGTAAGTTACTAAATACTTATGATTATGTGTAGGTTTGTTTATTTTAATACATACACAAGTTTTTTCTAAAGATTTGATATACGTACTAAAATTATAGTAATAATTTTTTTATTCATCTTCAAGTATATTAATTTTATGAATAAACTAATATCATTAAAAAAATATTATATGTGCAACAAGATTATACGTGCATCACATAATTCCGAATACAGATGTACTTTTTATCTGTACTAAAAGTTTAAGAAAATTCCTCGGAGCAGATTATAGGATGAAAGGAGTAACGACCAATAAACATGTTGATTTAACCGTCTACATAATATGCCTGGAGAGATATGACTATCTCATCTTTAGATATGCTAAAAACTCTGATCAAAAACATCAAGGCAACCATTCCGAACACAAAAAGTTAGTATGTACAGATCATTCATTTTATCAAACTCGTAAATAAGATAAATTATAAACTTCCATAACATAGATTGCCTTGTCAATTAGTAATAAATGAAGCAGCAAAATAAGATAAAGATCTGATATCTACAAAGCTTTATACTTCATTACAACCACTAATGGATCAAAATGTTGATAAAATTGTTTGGTTCAATTAAAGCATCAACTGGATGTCATAAAAGAAGTAAAACTGATGTAAAGAAAATCCTGCAAGGACACAAAAATGAGAGGGGTTAGTGAAATCTAATTTTGATAAATAATGGACAAAAAAAAAAAAAAAAAAAAAAAAATCAAAACAACTTTAGTACCTAGGAAACAGGTTCTCGAGCCCTGCAAATTTATTAGTCAATAAGTTAATTTCCAAAAGGATGTTGTGGACATCGAAACTCCAAGAACACGCCCAAGTTGTTGTTTCTAGAGGACGTGATGAACTCTTCTTTACCTGAGCCAAACATATATACAAGGCAAAGTCGTTAGTGTGCAATCTAATTATTTACCAGCATATATACATGCCAGTTGAGGGAAGTTCCTAAGGAAAAAAAAAATGTTACATATTGCCTGCAAGTTCCAATCTAGGACTCATTAAAATTGATGGTAAGACGGGGAATCAGGGTCCACTCCGGAGCTATGTGTAGTCCTGGACAATCCCAAATTGTTATCCTCCGTAAATTAGTTAGGCGATCTAGTGTTTCAATGGATGGCAGATGTTGCAACTTTTGCAAGTGATAATTGATATATCACGCATGGAAGACAAGTTCCCAAACCATTCAGAAAATTCTTCCATCCCAAAATTCACAAGCTCTAACGAATTAAGTCCAGTGAGGTGTTGAATTGATGTGGAAATCCACTCCAAGTTTTCGAACCCTTTTAATTGTAAAGAATGAAGTGACTTGCAGCATCCTTGGAGCATGCCATCCACAGTCTCTTCACTAGTAGTGTCACCGTCACTAAAACCAAGAAACAAAAAAAATAGGTTGCCAAAAGGCCATCTTTCAACTTGAGAAGTAGCCTTGAATCCAGGAACATCTATGACAATAAGTTGTTGAGACTAGACGATTTTGCGAGGCAATCAATTACCATTGCAGATTGTTTAGGATGTTTAAATCATATTACCTCCATCCATGTTCATCAGTCTTGTATTTCATTTTGGGATTTCTCAGTTATTATTAGTTACATTTCCATAAAAGGAAATAATTTAACACCAAATCGCCATCTACATCACACTTAATTAGCCTAAATTAACTCTAATTAAAAGTGGATAGGGGTAGTACTATTAAATTAAATTAAATTAAATTATTATTTAACATCACATCTCCATCTACATCACCCTTTATCTCATTTTCCTTGGCTCTTGTGCCATTTGGAAATGAGATTAATTAACATGGATGGAGGTAGTATAAAATAAGAGCCGTGAGGGACGGGATCCAAAACTCTACCATTTCACGAGGCAAAACCACCAGCTCCCCACAATATCCGATGATCAGACGATCTAGCATTCTAAGTGATTGTGCCCTACCACTTGTCTTCCCTATGGACTTGAGATTTGGACATTCCCAAATAAACAACTCCTTGAGATAATTGAGAGTGTCCAGACCATTTGACAGTTCTCTCAAGTTTGGGCATGATTCAAACTTCAACTTAGAGAGAGTTTGATTGTTATAGAACAACCAATCTGGAAGTGCTTCCAAACAATCCAAACTTTCTATGTAGAGCAAAATCAATTGACCGAATGAGGTGTTTATGAACCTCACCTTCTTCAATCGTATCAAATAAAGACGTTTAAGATTTGGCAAGTGGTCCAGCACTGGGATTTCTTCACATTCGCAGCTTTCGAGTATAATTTGTACCAAGTTGTTGAGTGCTACCCATGAACCTTGGGATTCGTCTCTAACTGCCATCTTCAAAGTCCACAAAGGATATCTAGTGCCTCTGCATCCACATATCAATAACTCCTTCAGATGCCGATAGGGCTCTAGGCCTTCCAACACAATCTCGTCATTTGATTCACCCTCTCTAGATTCATCCCATTTGAATGACATATGAAGTAAGCTTGACTTTTGAAATATATTTGCTCGCAGAGCCTCCTCTTTGTCACGGATCTTTTTCCAGGTTACAAATCTCTAGTCTTCCTTTGAGATTATTCAATGTTCCCAGCTCTTCAATCTGACAGCTCCCTTCTTCTCCCACTGTAAAGTGTGTCAGTGTTTGGAGACAAGTTAATGGCCCTATCCCAGTAGGCAACTCTACATCAGAGCTAATGTAAAGGTGCCTCAAGTTGATCAAGTACCTTATGTACTAGGGAGCTTCTTCAACCTTTCGTTGTCTATTTTTAATATCTGCAAGTGTTGGAGTTTACTTATCCACTCCGACAAATCTTCAATTCCTGTTTGACATGTATCAAGTCTTCTCAAATGTTTCAACTTCCTAATTAATGGGGCAACTCTTTCATTTTATAATACACAAATAAAAGATGACACAAACATTCAAAGTCTGAGAAGTTTATATCAGAATATTCACAAGCTCCAAGAATAAAGTCCGCAAATATTTTGCCACTTCTTTTGGAATTTCTTCGTATTCATGGTGTCTCATGTATCGAACTCTGGTGACAACATTTGCATTAGTATAGAGGCCCGAAACAGAAGATGTCAATTCGTACACAAGGTCATGCATCCCAAAAGTCGTATTGCCTTCATAATCAGCTTTCCACTCAAGGTGTAGTAAAGATTTGTGAAGAAGTGCATTCACGTACATCTCTCCCACAGACTCTAGATCATTATTTTGGTTTACTTGGAGAAATCATTCGGCCATCCAGCAATCAAAAATTGTTTGTTAAGTTCAGCACCCTTTACAAACATGGAGCAGAATGTAAAACCTATCTTGAGTTGTGGGGAAAGCATGTTGAAGCTTACCTTTAGAATTCTTGAAATATCTTCACAATCCTCTTCTGTTAGCCAATTTTCTTCAACTGATAGCCAATCCTCTTTAGACTTATCCCGTAGCACACCCCCGACCATGTGGACAGCCAATGGCAGCCCATGACATCTCCTCGCGATAAAAACCATAAAAACCTTTTCTTTGATAATAAACCAACAGTCCTCATCTGACAACCCACCCAACTTATGGATGTGGATCGGATTAACCGATGAAGCCTCATACATATTCATAGTGGTTACCATGATATTGTTACCAATTGTTCCGGTAACTACCGACAAACTGTTTAAGAAAGCCTGCCATCTATAAGCATCATCATTCCAACAATCGTCGAGAACTAGAAGATAACTTATGTTTTTCAATTTTTCTTGAAGTTTTTTCAACAGAATTTATCTACTGTCATAGTTCAAAATCAATGACGACCCCCCCTCATTGATATCATAATAACTGATTACTGAAAGCCTTTCCCTAAATACTTTTGTCGAGTCAAAGATCTGAAATACATGTACCCAAACCAACCGATGATACTGGTTTTTTATGCTTGCATCATTGAATATCTTCCTAGCCAAAACTTGTTTTCCCCATGCCCACTATGACGATAGTATTAAACATTAATTCATGTTTTCGCTCATCTATGGCCATACTAACTAATTTGCCCACATCCTCCCCCCTCCCGACAAATATACCTTTGGTTAGTCGGTTTCCAACAGCACATCCCGACCAGCAGGAGGTGCATTCAAGATAATATCTTGAAGGCCAAGTTTAAATGCATCATTGTTAATTCTTTCAAAGTATGCCTTGATTTTCTTTATAGTTTTACCAATTATCCATATATGAAGAATTCGACTGGCTGAAATGAGACAAGCAGGTACTTCAGGCCTTTTCATTCTCTTGATCTTTTGCCGAAGAAGGACATAGCTCACCTCGTCGAGCGCATTTTCAGCCTCCCACACTAACATCTCGACATTGTTGAGCCACAGTCTTACTGTCTCCTCGTTTAAAGATTTCTTTTCAGCATCCTCCAACAATCCTCTGCTCATCCTCAATGTCGTCTGCAGATGTTCCACTTCCTTATAGAACCCCCAAATTCTAGGGCCCTCCACCCTTAAAATTTTGATGAGATTTTGTATAAGCATATCAACTGTTGCAAGACCCAGTGCTTCAGTCATTGGAGAAGAGTCTCTAATGGAGGAGACGAAACAGAGGCAGGGACACAAATTTTCTAAGTTTCTTTTGTATTGTTACTTTGGGTTCTTTTTTGGAGCGATACTCAAATTTTTAGAAAGAAAATTAAAAAGAAAAAGACAATGGTCTATTTTATTAACATTTATAGCAATGTTTAAAAACCGAACCGGATATCGAACCGGTGAGACTCTCGATTCATGGTTCAATTGGTTCAACCGGTTGAATCATGGTTGAACCGTTTAGTAAATTAATTAATTAATTAATCAATATAATATTTATTATATACTAATATACTCATAATTCTATTTACTTATCAGTTTAATTAAGAAATAACCAAATTCAAATTAAAAAACGTATTTAATATACATTTATTAATTTTTTATGTGCACATATTTGTAGAATTTTATATTATAGCATTATTATCTAAAATAAATAAGACATTTATAATAACATTCATAAATATCTGTAATTATATGAAAGAAAAAAAATGTAGGTTTTATCACAATAATATATGTTAGTTCAATTGGTAATTAGGTTAGCCTCATCTTTAGACCCAAGTTCCACACATATTGGGTAAAAATCTTACTATATTTTTTTTTAAATTTCAATAACCGGCCGATTATTCAAAATCGTTGTCGGTTCCCGGTTCAACCCAGTTACATCCGGTTTTAGTCGGTTCTGGCGGTCCAAATTCAGTTTTTCAGGACTTCCAGTTCTATGGTGCTAACCGGACCGGCTTCCACTCCGGTTCCCGGTTGAACTCGGTCAATCGGGCGGTCATTTCCGGTTTTTAAAACATTGATTTAGAGACATTTGCATGCTCATTGTTAATTTTGTGTTATTGTTGCGTTTTTTCCAATTTAAGATGTTTATTTTTTGTGGTATTATATAAAAATAGCCTATTATAAGAAAACAACAATTTTAGCCACCTTTATAAAAACACCTTTATAAAAATGATTTTTTTTAGCTATTTTAAATGTCAATTCCAAAAATAACCTTCTTTATTTTTATGTTTTTATTTTCGTATTTCTCTTTCCTTGCTAATTCATATTTTTGTTTTCCATCTTGTTTTACTGAATCGGATGTTTCTCGTAGAATGGTATTTCTTTTTCCTTTTCGGCATTCATTTTTCCGGCGGCAACAAGTAAAGGATGTGATGGCGGTGATCCGTAGATAACACATGCATACAAGCTAAAACGCCTACTTTCTAGTATACAAATCCATCAGAGCAAACTCAAACAATTGTATATCGGAAGTTTTCTTTCCCAACAAAGGCGGTCATTTACTAACTCGACACAATTAGATGTCAAAATTGTCGACGGACCACACAACGAGAAAGTGTCATCTAGATGGTCCAATCTCCAATAATCTACAATATGCACCATTCTTTAGAAACCAAGACCAAATTGCTCACATGGTTTACAAAATCATGACTTGTATAACAATGTTTAGCACTCTTAAACATATCAACAACATGGTCCCCAAATTGAATAAAGTTTTTTTACAAATGATATACACATACACCTTGGGGGACACCCGGATACACAACTGCAACAACATTTTGAATGCTACGATGTTGATATGATACAATCAACAACTTATCGGGGCAACCAATTTTTTTTTTTTCCTTAATTTCTTAAAGAACCAAATCCCCGATTTGTCATTTTCCTTGCCACCAATATCGAAAGCTAAAGGGAAAAGTTGTTCATTTCCATCATGTGTAACATCAACAAACATCATAACCTGATACTTTCCTTTCCAAATGCGTAGCATCAACAACGATTACAAGACGACAAGAAGTTAAAAGGTCATTAACAGATGCACCAAGAGACATATAAGCATAATGAAAACGATCTTCACTATATGTTTGTAAATTCACTATCGACCCCATATTAAACTGTTGGATCTTGTGCAAATAGGATGCCATCAATCGAAATGACATACTTGAAGCCCCATAAATCATAGAGATATCATGATTCATCCTTGCCAATGTAATCGGGTATTCAATTTGAAAAACATATTGTCTTTTCAATTGGGCTGCTATCTCCTTTGGCTTCAACACAACACCTTCAACAAACAAAGTTGGGGCAAAATACACACCGAATGTGAGGTGCAGT
This sequence comes from Thymus mandschuricus, assembly GCA_029379335.1. NCBI lineage: Eukaryota > Viridiplantae > Streptophyta > Magnoliopsida > Lamiales > Lamiaceae > Thymus > Thymus mandschuricus. The sequence goes on along the minus strand of CM057082.1, from coordinate 6,049,176 downwards.
CCAAAGTTTCATCCTCCAAAATGTGCAAACATTCTTTGATGTAACACACATGCTAAAAGAACATTGATCTTTGTGTTTGCTAACATGTTCAAATCTCTCGGTGCTAGATCACCCCTCTATACATTCTACATGATTAATCAAATGATACAAACCCGCCGCGATAAGCATACTTTCTTTATCTTAGAAAATTGCACCGACGAGCCCATTCTTTTTTAGTGCTCATTTTAAGCTTTGTCTTGGTCAGTTTGTGTTTTGCTTTAGTGTCTTTTGTGTCTATTTGTGTCTGGGAGGACACACTGGGATGCAAGTGATCAGGGGCAAGTTAGAGCTCATTCCACGAAAAATGCAAGAAATCAGGTTATTACTCCATGGGTAAGATAAAGCTCAAGATGAAGCTCAACATGAAGTATTGCGTGGGATTAGTTGTTGGCAACTTGAGCTGAGAAGAAATGACATGAATGAGGTGAAGGTCGGAGAAGCAACAGAAATAAGAGTACTAGACGCACGGCAAGATGGAGTTGCTCAAGACGCAATCCAAGGAGGAATCGACTTACGTGTTAGCCTTATCCAAAAGTAGCTGAAAAGAAAAGGTCGCGTGCAACCATATCTTAGGGATATGAGGGAGAGGCGAATACATCAAGATTTCAAGAATTTTGGCACAAGAAAAAACCATCCTTATCTTGCAAAGACCAATAAGGAATAAATATCCCATATACTTATCTAGAAGATATCACCGATTTTAATGAATATATCGCAGATTTAATAACATCCAAGATAAGAAGAGATCTCTGTCAATAAGGAAAGCTTCTCCACTAACCCTAGCCCCATCAGGAAGCTGCTGGAGATGGCCCAAAGCCATATATGCCAACTATATATATATTGGAATTAGGCCGCAGCTCAAGACAAGTTTGGAGAGATCCAATACACCATATAGATACATGGTTTCAACCAAACCTACATGAAGGCTTCCTCAATAATTTCTTTTTCGTTTATGTATACTTTTATGAGTGATTTTGAGGAGAAAGACAAGCCCTACGGACACATTAACTTTTTCACGTATTCATTCGATCATGGTTGGATTTGCCAAGGTTCATGTTGGTCCCGGATTAACAAGCAGGAAAACACGTAGGTGGGGGGGGGGGGGGGGGGATGAATACGTGTTTTAGAAGTTTTCAACTTCTTTTTCAAGTTTGTCTCAGAGTATGTAAAGTGAGCAACTTGAGACTTAAGACCAAAGTTAGCGCTAGATCTACAGTCAAGCTTCCAAGAGACCGAAGCGAAGGCATGATCTCTCAGGTTGCTTACTTACACTATTGCGGAATTTAATGAGCTATATCTTTCCTAAGCAATTTAAAATCTCAAGTCTCAAGTTAAAGTTGTTTACGTGCTTGTGCAATATGAGATAATCAAAGCGAGTAAAGTAAAGTGTAAGGGAGAGAGAGATACTACGCGAGGATTTATAGTGGTTCGAAGATTAACACTCCTACGTCCACTTTGTTCCAACTCCGGGAACGAATTCTCTTCACTCAAGAATCCGCAGAGATTACGAGGGGTTCTCTGGAAACCTAACAAAGATCGAGCTTTACACTATCGAGGAAAGAGCAAGCTTGGATGACACAAACTACAACTTTCGATCGAGCCTTTCACAATTGATGAAAGCGAAGACTTGGATCTATTACAACTCAACAAACACAACTCTAACTCAACAAAATACACTCGACTCAAACTAAAGAAGGGTTTTGTGGTAGGGTTTGTGTAATACACACTCTAACTTGAAGAATCCTTTACAATATGAAGTAAAGGCTAGGATTCTGTTTCTAATCTAGGCTTTGGATGTATATATGAGCCTAAGATCTAAGAGTGGAGCAAGGTTTCAGAAACTCAAGCTTCGATGGAACTGAAGCTTGGAACACTTGAAGAACTCGAGAAAGAATGATCTTGGAATCTTGGAATCGCGAGAACTTGCAATATGAGCATTGGAAGATTTGATGAAGTGTTAGAGTCTTCATGTTTCTGCTGGGCTCCTTATATAGTGGTAGAGACAAGTTCAAGCCGTTGCTAGGTAGGTGGCTTTGTCTCTCCATGCTCGACACTACGGCAGCTTGACCTGCAGCTTTTCAGAGCGGCAATTTGTCTTCTTTCCCAAAATGGCTATCGTCCAAGTTCAACAGTAACTGAGCTTGGACAATACTGTAGCTGCCGCCTGCCGATGTCTTGGAGTTAACTTCCTCATCCAGTGATCAATAGCCACGTGGAGATCTGCATTTAATGGCGGCTGATCTTCACTTGACTGAATTCAAACTCAACTTTGAATGAGAATGGTAGTTAAGCTGTCGCTTTCTTGCTTGGCAGAGTGGTCGCATCGCTTTCGAAAGTTGCCAAGACTGAGTCTTCTCGCTTCAGCTTTATCCAGATGACTCGCTTCAACTTTTGAAACACACTCAAGCGAGTGGCCTTCTCGCTTCACTTATAAACCTGCAAGCTATACCTAAATCGACTAATATAAAATGAGCTTTCCTAACATTATAAGCTCAAAAAATTATATTCCTATAAATCTAATCAAATAAGGGTCACTTGGGAATATGATTTACAGATAGGGGTTTTGGGATCGAGTCAAAAACACAACATAAGTAACTTTATTAAATTTTCCCAAGTAGGTTCCCCCTTAACAGTTAAATCCTTAACAATTCTCAACAGTTCATTTTTAATTTCACCTTAATTCAAGTATGTTTTCTTTTATCTTTGTTATTTCATTTGTTTTCGTCATGAATAATAAGTTTTTTTTACTTGACTTGGTTTTAATGAATTAGATCGGAATTGTAATTTCTTGAGAGGTCTAATTTAGTTGATATAATTTTGCATTTTGTTCCCGATGCAACTACGTCTGATTCATATGCTTGAATACGTTTAATTCAGCCGGTTAATACGAAGATCTAGTTAAGCTACAAACAATAACTAGTATACAGGATGGAGATTTCAATTACCTCAAATAGTGTGACTACAGATGGAGAGTGGTCATAGGCTTGAGCATGTATTTAGGGTTATGGCACAGTCTTGAGTAATGCTTGTTTAAACCTGCTTAGAGGCCATTTGGCTGCCTATCTTGAATGTTGTCTTGGGCAAGGTCTTTGGTTGTAAGATTTTCATAAGGACTGTTGATCAAGGTAGGGGAGAATATGTACAGGGACTCTATTTATTTCTCTATTCCAAAAGTATGCTGGGCAGGGTAGAGTGTGTACGTGACACGTGATAGTGAGGGCACACTTTATCCTAACCTATAATCATCGACATGCATGTTTAGTGAAAATCTATGAACCAATAATCAAGGTGTTGATTCTGATTTACGGATTTAACTCCAAGTCAAGTTGCTCTTAAAACTGATTAATTTTGAGTTTAATTTCAGTTTATTTTAATTATTTATTTATGCATGTCAGTTACCTTCTTGCCCAACGCAAGACCCCGTCCAAATCCTGACAAGAAAGAGATATTCACCAACTCCCTTTGGATCCCCCATGCATTTTCCACTAGCAGAACCTAGTGCAAAGGATAAGGAGTTATAAAATTGTACCTCCTTGGTGTGGACAACGACAACTCTGTCATGCACCTTTTGATAAGGAATCAAAATTGTATAGCTCCATGATCACCCTGTTTCTAGGGGGTTCAATAATAATATACCGAACTAGCTAGTAGTCCGGGTCGAACCACAAGGAGTGAATATATCAATATATTTCAAGTAGTTCATGTCGTCTCAATTATACTATCTAAGCACCGCTTCATCATGTTTTTGTTGTTTTCTATAACTAGGCAATGAAGTAAATGACTATCAAGCTTAACAATGCACTAAAGTAAACAAGAATGAAAATTCAAGTAATAAAAGGCATGGTTCCAAGTAATATCCGATGTGACTAGGATGTAGGTTTTCGGGTTTAGATGCTTCAAACCAACTTTAATCCACCTTGAATGGTATTTGTTATCATGTATGCTAACCTATCCTCCTAAAATAAGCTAACAAGTAGATCAATAGAACAATAGATACCTTCTAAGCATTTACCAACTCCCAAAGGCTCATTTAAGTCTAGAATAACCTACCAACTATCATTCACTTCATGCAATTCTTTCTATGATTCATATGAGATGGATTCTAGGTGATATGGGTATGAATTGATGTCAAATGCTATGAATGGAAGCTTCCTAGGCATTCCATCAAACACCTTAGATGCACTCCTAGTGATCAAGTAGTCATGCATTCAAATTATTCTCAATTCATAGGCAATTCAAGGTAGAAGGTAAATCTACATCTAAATCCCTGCCACCCTACATCTAGATCACATCATCCATCACATGACCATAAAAGGAGTTTAGTTAGTCATGGATCTAGCAAAAACACCAACAAAAATAAGAGAGAACATAATGAAATTGACAAGGGAAGGAAATGGAAAGGAAATCTTCAATAAAACTTCAATATCCAAGCATAATCTTCATCAACAGTTTGAAATAACCAAAATGGAAAGAGGGAAAGTGACTAGGGTTCTAAGTGAATTCTAAGAGTGAATAATAAATGTTTCATGTCCCAAAACAGGAGAGAAATCAAGTATTTATACTCCAATTCAAGCCAATGACCAAATTGCGATAACTAGAAAGTGGTGTAGAGGAGATGGGGTAAAAACTGTAATTTTCGGAACTTCAGCTCAAGGATTTCCGCACTTCCCCGGCCTTCTTCGTCTCCTTACGCACTCGTACGGTTTTGGCTCGTTCTCTCTCGTCTGACCTCAGAATCATGATCCGCGAAATGTTATGGCTTTCTCTTTCAATCCTCTTCAACATATGATCATTCATACATATTCAGAAATTAGCCACAGTACCTGAAAATCGCATGGAAACCGAGAGAAAAACGATAAAAATATAGAAAACTCATAAGTTATGAAACCTATCATTTCCGACCCATTTAAGCACATAATAAAACCAAAACCAAACATCAAGATGCACTCTAAAGCATGAAAAATATGTGATTATCAAACTCGCCCAAACTTAAGCCATTACTCATCTCGACAATGGAATAAACAATCAAAGAACTTAAACACATATGGGCATGCAAATCAAGATCAACAATGTCTCAAAGCTCACTCATAAATCATTTTCTCATGAAATTCTCAAGATCAGAGAACAATTCACAATCACACAACAATCTAAACTAGGAAATTAATCACTCAAGCACAAATGAACTCTAAACCTCACAAGATAAGTGTATCACTCATCGCTCAATGTAGAAGGGTTTTAACACTCAACGATCTCATGCATTTACTCATACTTACCATAGGTTTTTCTCAAGTCTCAAGATCTCCACCGCTTGGTTGTGTGCTAGAACTAAGATCAATTAGGTCTTTGAATAGGCTTGTAATGTAAGGACATTGGTTAGGTAGGGAAATTTAGGCTAAGTGACTCAAAACGTCTTCTAATTAAGTACTTCACCTTTCTCTTCTCCACTCTAAGTATAGATTTCTCCATCTTCTACCTTACCATTTCACCTCCTATCGTTTTGAAACTCTAGCCTTTCTTGGAATGTTTCGTAAAATCTAAAGACTACTCCCTTATGCTCTTATTCTTTCTCTTTTCCTTTATTTTTTCTAAAGACTACTCTCTTATTCTTTCTCTAGCCCTTCTTCTTCTTCTTCTTCTTCTTTTGTGAGAACTTCGTTCTCGATTTTCTTTATTTTCACACAAACAAGCTTATAGGATCATCTTTTATATCAAAACCATCCAAAAAACATTCAACTCTTATCATCATTCCAAGCATGTATTCAACTCAAACCAAGGATTCCCTTAACCAATCTTCACACCCCTATCATCCGGCTTAAGAAACAAAGGTTTATCAAGCTCAAAATGGAACCACAAGGGTAATGAATGAGGTTTAGTGTTTGGGAATAATAGGCTTCCAAATGATGGCCTAAAATCATCTTTAAGTTCTAAACACACATATAACAACCTTAATCAAGACTCAAAAGACAAGTTCTAGAAGTAATGAATGCAATGCATGGCAAGCTCTCAAGAAGGAAAGAAAACGTTATTTACTCAACGTTTTTGGATCAATCCTCACTAGCTTTTGTCTAGAGTCCACATGCCTAAGGTCGATCATCCATAATTAATCATGTCTTGCGACCATTTCATGCTCAACACACACACGAGAGATTCCAAAAATATGATACCATTTTTTCGCTCAAATCATCATCGACATCTCCCTTGAGAGCAATGGAGTGACAGTCACAACGTTCAAAACATGCATCTCATTCAAACCGAAGAATTATTCATGTGATTTTTCTTGAAAATTTTCAAAAAAATTTGCAACTTTGCAAGTAAGCACGCTTTTAAGCTCAAAAATTACACAAACATATAACGAACTTGAGAGGACTCAATCAGACCACATTGGCCATTTAAAATCATCAAACATCCACATCAAACCAATCAAGCAACCAAAAGCAAAAGCTTATAAATCAACGAGCAAAACTCATGAAAAACCAAAGGGAGAAAAGTAGTTTAAAAACCTTATCCTACCCCCTCAAAACTTATCGTTTTTGTCGTTTTTGAATAAAAGTTTTTTTGAGTCGTTTCATTTTAATAATGGTTTCCAAACATTGGTAAGGCTTTTTATCACCTCTCAATAATAAAATAACCGAACTAGCAAGTAGTCCGGGTCGAACCACAGGGAGTGAGTGTGGTGAAAGAGAAATCAAGTAGCTATCATAGTTCTATCATGCTATCTAAGCACTCAATAAACATATTTTGGGGTTTTTCTTCAACAACAATGTAAATGGACTCAACTTAAGCTAAACTAAGCAAATAACAATGCAATAACAAGTAAACAAATGCAAAGAACAAATAAGTAAACAAAGAGCAAGTATTGAAATTCGATAAAGGAAAACAAGGTTTCAAACGATTTCTGATGTAATTAGGCTAAGGATTAGACAATTGATGTGTCAAACCATTTTAATTCCCTTGAGTGACATTCTTACATAATTCAAGTTATCTTATCATCCTAAGACTTGACAACTAGTAGATTGAATAATATGCTTACCATTCTAAACATATTACCAACTCCTAAAAGAACAATACCTATTAACTAACAACCGTTCACATAATTCTTACTAGGAACAATGCAAAATCAAAGCTAGCTAATATTAGCAAGGATTCATGCCAAGTGCTATGAATGGAAGCTTACTAGGCATTCCGTCAAACACCTTGTATGCACATATGAGGACTAGTCATTTATGCAATTAAATTCAATCAAATCCAAGGGCAACTCAAGGAAAAGGTAAATTAACATCAATAGCTACCAACATCCTAGCCTAATTGACATCATCCATCATTTGAAACCCCAATGGATCTAGCCTAGCATGAATCTTAGCATCAAACCATCAACAATAAGTAAAAACATAATTGAAATGATAAGGAAAGAAAGTAGAATGAAGTTAAGGGCAAGATCTTCAATGATCAAGCATAATTCTCTTGCAAACTTCAAAAATACATAAATGGAAAGAAAAGAGAAAGCTAGGGTTCTAAGAGAGTTTCTAGGTGTGAATCATAAGTGTTTCCTTCCACAAAAGAGGAAATAATTCAAGTGTTTATACTTCAAAACAAGCTAAGGACCAAATTGCAATAACTAGAAAGTGATGTAGAGGAGATGGGGTCAAAAATGCAATTTCTGGAACTTGAGACACCAAGATTCGCGCATTTCCTGGCCTCCTTCGTCTTCTTGCGCACTCATACGGTTTTGGCTCGTTCTCTCTCCTCCGAACTCGGAATAATAATCCGTGAAATGCTATGGCTTCCTCTTTCAATCCTCTTCGACATAGTATCATTCATACAAACACAGAATATCCCCACAGTACCTGAAAATCGCACGGAAATTGAGAGAAAAACGATAGAATATATAAAATGCATAAGTTATGAAACCTATCATTTCCTACCCATTTAAGCACATAATACAACCAAAATAAACATCGAGATGCACTATAAAGCATGCAAAATATGTGATTATCACTCCCGGTCATCCATATGGAGAGCAATTTGACATTAGCACTTGGAATAATCCATTGTCCGGAACTACTACGATCTCTCTTCAAGATCTTATCATCAGTAGAAGAATCGACCAACCGTGGCACAACATGTTTATTCCTTAACATTGCATGACTACCAACACGAAATTGGTTAGAACCATCATCTTCCACACCAACATTATCAATATCTAAACTATCAAACTTGATAGGTATGATCATCACCAACTCCCCCATCATCAACACCGTGATCAACTCTACATTCATGTAGACTTTCATCCAAATATGATTTGTATCGCCTTCAAGAGATCTTGATGAAACATCGTTACTAACAAGATTGACATATTGAATGATCAAAACTCTTTTCCTAGGAGAATGTGTTTTGCGCCTTCAACAAAGTTATAAAAATAGGACGATGAACAGTTGTACTTGATACAACGCCTAAAATCGTGACATAAAATTTCTAAACTTTAAAATTTTCCATCAAAATCTTGAATTCATAATAGTTCGTGACATCCATTCTAATGACACCTTTTGAAAATTCAACAAGCGTGCTTAAGAAATATTTGAAAGAATCCCTATCAACTCCAACCATCACTTGAAATTGATCCAACGAGCTCAAATTACGAGACATTTCTTCGAGTGTCAATAAAATATATCTCTTTTCACCTCCAAAATAAAATCACTAACATAACTTCCTCTGTAATGTATAATAACAACTTTAGGAATCATTTACGCATATTGGAAAATATATTTAAATAATTTAGTGGAGTAAAACTAAAAAGAAAAGTTGGAAAAGGGAAAATCTGCCCAAATCATCAAACAACAAATTAAAATTAAATTATATATTTCAAATCCAATAATCATTACATAAGTTCACATTTCCCGCAACATATCAAAGAACTTCTCCCTACACTTCCTTCGTCCGAGTTCTTTGTGCTTTTACTCTTTTGGCACACAATTTAAAGTGTCAAAAAGCCGATGTTACAATGAAGTTTAGGTCGAACTCAATATAGGATATTATTCTATACGAGAAACACTCTCCTACCCACCGTGGGTACTCTTAATGTGTCAACTGGTAATGTGGCAGGGGTAGAGTTTACTATTTTTAGATAGGTTAGGGTATATATTTAGATTTTTTTTTTCCATTAATAGTACGACATATTATCCCTGGACACATTAAGAATGCTCACGGAGGGTAGGGTATCATTCCTCTGCATATTCTATACTATGTAATGTATAATAATTTATATAAAGTGAAACGTGTATATTATAACATCTACTTTTATGCAAATTGAAATGAGTGCCAAAAAAATCAAGGCTCAAAGATGGCAGACGGAAGGAGTATAATTTAAATCGATAGCTCAACAACCTCAGCACCTAGCACCTCAAACTCAGTCCACAAAACAAGAGAGAAGGTGGTCAGACGTTGGACAAATTAATGAAGCAATCATGCACCTTTCAAATCCCACATATAGACATTATCAAAGCGGATATTACGTACAACATGTGCATAAATAATATCAAAATGAACTCGTATGCCATAATCACAAAAGGATGAGAAAGCCTGGATACAGTATAATAATTGTTGCTCAAAACTTCGTGAATTTACTCACAGGAGATTATCAAATCACGAAGTTTTCTAGCTATTGTCATGAATTCACGGAAGGAAAACAATAAATTACAAGTTTGTTTTGAAATTTTGTGCACTAAAGAACTTATCATGAAGAACCTAGATTCATGAATTTCAATGAGAAAGAGAGAGAGAGCACCTTTGAAATAAACCCGAAAATTTTTTGACACCTCCTCCGACGTGGAATTCCATCAGCTTCCTCCAATCCCCCTTACGTCGCTTACTTGTTTTCAAGATATTAAGAAAATATATAGAGGGAGAGAGAAGCGTGAAAGGGGATGGAAACACAGATAATATATATTTATTTATTGTTTTCAATAAGGGCAATATCTTACTTTAACGTTTAAGTGAGTATTATTTATCTGTTAATGTATGTTGATATTTTTATATTTTACTATTTAGATGCGAGGAATCATTACCGCAAGGCATAGAGGGGGAGGTCATAAGCGTCTATACCGTTGATAAACCTTCGATTCGCGGCCCAATTTAGAGTAGGGGTTTGTGTGTGAATTGTATGCGAGAATGAATGAAAGAACACAGAGTTTACGTGGTTCGATCGATGTGATCTACGTCCACGGGGAAAAAGTGTATCCTTTGTATTCAGAATAGCGTAAGTGTGTACAATACAATCAGTTCTCATATTTATAGATCAAAAACGACGGTTGTGAAGGTGAGAACGTGGAGGCATGGGTAGTTTTCCCAACTCCGGTTTCTTCTCCATCAACCCACGTTCTGGATTTAGGGCTCAACTCCCTGGGCCTGTATTTGGTGTGAGCTGGGCTTGCCGACCTGGGCCTATTGGGCCTTCACCGATCTGGGCTTGACGATCTGGGCCTGTTGCTAGGTTTTGGGCCTTTGGGCCTAGGGAGATGGGCCATTTCCTATCACATCCCGCCCCCCCCCCCCCCCCCCCCCCCAAAAAAAAAAAAAAAAGCGTGGGGTGATGGAGCTGATGTCTTCATCCATTGTTCGTGTCGAAATTTGTGAGAAATGCCGAATTGAACTTACATACCCCCTCTGAAATTTGTGAACGTACCCCCTCTGAAATTTGTGAGGAAGGGCGAGCTGAACTTACGTACCCCCTCTGAAATTTGTGAGGAAGGCCGAGCTGAACTTACGTACCCCCTCTGAAATTACGTACCCCCTCTGAAATTTGTGAGGAAGGCCGAGCTGAACTTATGTACCCCCTCTGAAATTTGTGAGGAAGGCCGAACTGAAGTGACGTACTCCCTCTGAAATATGCGAGTTCGGACTCCGGGAGATGCCGAACTCGTCTCCTGCCCAAATTAAAAAGTTGTCAGCAGCATTTAATGCGACTCTTGGGGTACCGATAAAGTTCAGATTGGACGTTTTTGAAACGTCGTCGCATTGAATGGCGTATTGAATACGCGTAATCCTTCCCCCTTAATGCTGATGATTGGGAAAAAACATTCATTCATTCTCTTCATTTCCAAACGAAACCCTAACTCTACAAATCCTCTCTTCTGTTCATCTTCTCCAAACTCATTTCCTCGCGGATTCTTCAAGAAGTCTATCAAAAAGTAAGTTATGTCTGATTTAATGCCTATTTCAACTTCTGTTTCCGACTCTTCCGTTCGGGATGTTCATTCCCCAGCGTCTTCACATTCTCCGGCGGCGACTGAAGAAGTCGCCGCCACTTCTTCGTCTAATACTCCTCCGGTTAGTTTCCCGGACGATAGGCGTGCTTGTGTTCGGTCCGATTGTGAGGAACCGTATGGGCAGGAGGTTGTTTTTCCCGAGACTCCTGGTGTGAGTGGGAGTGTGGGTGCTCTTGAATCAACGGTTTCGACCTCCACCCTCTATCAGATTGCCGTTAAATTTAAATTCCCCCCTTCTGCTCTTCTTCTCCGACCAAATGCCCACAATATGGCTTACCGTCCTCCTCGGGGATTTGTGACCGTTTACATGGACCATTTTGAGGCTGGTTTGCGCGTTCCGTTTCCGGCTATCTATGCCGATATCCACCGCACCTTTGATCTATCCCCTGCCCAGATTTCCCCAAATAGCATCAGCCAAATAACCGGGCTGGGGATTGCCTGTTCTCGGTTGGGTATTCCCTATTCGATAGATACCTTGGGGGGGATGGTATCTTTTAAGTCGAGGACTGAGGGGTGGTATTACTCCTCATATCGGCACAAGGGCTTCTCCGTCAAAGTGCCCTCGAAAGTTCAAGACTGGCAGAATTTTTTTTTTTTACTGCCAGTTCGAGGGCGCCACCGAGGTCGGGTGGCACTCCGGTCCCGTTATGCTGTTGCCGAAGCGAAACAATTTTGGTAAAGTGGCAGAGCGTTTTGCCAGTCTGGGCAAAATGCCGATGTCGCTTGCCGCGCTCGAGACGGCGGTACCGAGCCCCGATGATCCTTCCACTTCGGTGGAGCCGGGGAGGGGTGAGGTCCCCTTTCCTGATTTCCTCTTTTTTTTTCTTTTTTTTTTCTTTTTTCTTTCTTTTTTTTTTTTTTTTTTCCGGTCTAACCTTCTTCTTGGCGTTTGCAGTGGATATATTGAGGGGCAAAAAATTGCCTGGCTAGAAGAGGAAGGGTGGTGCTACCAGTTCTCCTTCCAAGCCGAAAAGGCAGGCGACTGAGTCTTCCGAGCAGACTCAGTCCGGTATCCCTACTCCCCGATCCCGGGGTACTGCTTCTTTCGCCGCCGAAGATATCGATGCGGCGGCTGCGGGTAAGCTGGTGGTGGGTTCGGCCTCGTCCGAACCCGATCTCGCGATAACCGAGGTCAGGAAGTCCACCTCGGTGTTCCCAGTGGTAAATTCTAGCCTTCCCAATTCCTTGAGTTTTTTTTTTTTTTTTTTTTTTTTTTTTTTTTTTTTTGCTGCTTGCACTGATATTAGTAATGCATGCAGGATGTGGAGCCTACTCTTGAAGATTATGACCGCATAAATGACGCGGTTAAGAGTCTTCTTAAGGGCACGGTGGCTAAATACAAGCGGATAGTTGAGAAGAATAAAGTCTTGGCCAATGACAAGGCCAAGATTACTAAAGAATTTGCCGCTGCTGCTGCTCGGGAAGCCGGGCTGAAAGAGCAGCTCGAGGCCGTCTCTGCAGAGCTCACTGCCGTCAAGGAGAAAGCGGCGAAGAGCGAGGAGGAGGCTGCGGTTGCCCGAGCCCGCGAGGCAGAGATTGCCGCCGCCCAAGGTAGTGTTTTCCATGCCCTTGCTGGAAGAATAATCTACAGTAAAGGGGTTTGGTAGGCTTGTGTCTTCTCTGACCAAGTCCATGGAGAAGCGGGCGGTGGCTGAAGTGCTAGATCGGGTCGCTGCCGATTTCCCCACACTTGATAAGGGGAAGTATGGCTACGATCCGATCGGAGACGAGGAAATGCTGTGCGTGTATTTTCGCCAGCTTTTGAAGAAGGCCTCACCCTTTCCCGTGGTGGGGCATTTGGCGGAAGGGCAGGCGTTGTGGTCGGCTGCCGATGTGGAGGCTTGCCAGTTCGACAGAGATGTCGATTTTGAGGAGCTGTGCATCCCGTTTCGCGACGAGCTGGCAAGTCGTCCACTCTCCCCAAATACGCCTCCTCCTGCAGTAGATGAAGGCGACCTTGACCTCGATGGGGCAGATGCCGAGGTGGAGGGAACCGCCGGAGTGCCGTCAACAAACACCGAGGCCAATGCTTCTGGCGGGGTCAGTTGATCCCCTTGTTAAAATTTTCTCTTTCATTTTTGTAATTTCCCGTACTGGAACTGTAAAATGTACTTACTTTCCCATCAATGAAAGTTCGGTTATGTTGCTTATATCTGCCCCTTTTATTTTTGTAGAATCCATCCGATCTTGACGTAACTCTGTATCTGAATGAAATTAAAAATCTGAAAATTCTGCTTGACGTCAAAGACGGTGAGATCGGACGGCTCGACAAACGCGCCGAACACCTTCAAAATGAGTTCGACGCTAAATATAAAGCGCTGCAGGTTAAGGCCGATGCGAATAAAGCTCGCTATCTTCAGCTGAAAGAGGATTATGCAGACGCCGAGAAGATAGCAGCCGAACACACCGAGTATGAAAGAGTTATCCATGAGCTCGGTGGCAAGACGATCTTCGAAGTCGAAGCTGAGGCTTTAGAGGCTGTGCGGGGGGTGGTGCGGGAGGTCAAGAATCGTGGCTCAGACTCATGGGAAGTTGCTGACTATATATCCGAGCTTCGATACCTGACGAACCTATTTCCGTTAGTACTATCTCGCCACTCAATAATGAAAAAGTGGCTTGATCGGTATCCTGACGTGCAGCCTTCTAAACAACATGCTCCTCGGTTCCGCGCCTTGAGTCCCACAGTTCCATCCCGTTTGGTTAAGGAACGGCTGGACATGCTTATGCCTGCTCAGAACCGCAGACCGATCCCGAACCGAGGGGATGGGAATTACCGAGCTCCTATAGTCCCTCGAGGTCGGAGTTCCGCAGGAGTAGTGTCAAGCCGAATTGGAGGGTCAGGCCAAGGCGGCACAGGGCGCGGTGGTGGACGCAGTTCGGGGCAGGACTCCCGACAGAAGGAAACTGTAAATATTGATTTTTTGCTGAACCCACCAACTAGTGGTTGGGCTAGTTACTTTAACTGTAGCAAGAGGCCGGACGAGGGCGGTCCTTCTAATACATAACTAGTAAAACCCTGCAAAATAATAAATATCTTTTTGGATACATCCTGTGTTAGTGTAATTGTTGGCTTATTGCCTGTTTGAATTGACATTTCTGCTCTATTCGTTTCCGAACTGACGCGTAGGTCATTATTCGAATCTTCCGAAGTGGCTTGGGAGCCTGACTTCGGCTTCCGACGTGACACTTGGGTCTTCCCTGGGTTTCGGGATGGCATATCGCCTATTATCCACGGCCGAGGTGACACTTGGGTCTAGTCGGGTTCCTGTTCTGCCGACTAAGTCGGTAGGGGTGGTCCCCTGGTTCGTACGATTGTTTTTATTTTATTAACACGTGTCCTCATCAGGATAGTGTTCGAGGTAGAGGTAACATGCATATAAGTGGAGTAATGCAAAAATAATGTGAACACAATGAAAGATAAAGAAATAAAATCTCAAACTTTCATTACTTAAAATAGTTTTTGGAAAACAAGACCGGACTGGACATAAAACCGAACTGAATAAGACCTAACTGACAAAAGACTGAACTGACAGATCTACCCTACATGATACTCCACATCTATGCATAATACCTCTTCAGATGGATTACATTCCAAGGTCGCTGTATGGGCTCCCCGGACATAGTGGAAAGCCTATAGGTGCCTTTACCAAGGACCTCGTCTACTCGGTATGGGCCTTCCCATGTGGCCTCCAGCTTGCCGAGCTTACAAGCCTTGCTGACCTCATTGTTTCGGAGAACTAGGTCTCCACGCAATACTGCCGGTCCCGAACTCGCCGATTGTAATATCGGGCTATGAGTTGTTTGTATCTGGCCTCTCCGATATAAGTTGTATCCCGCTTTTCTTCCAATAGATCGAGATCCGCACGCCGGTTCTCGTCATTCACTTCGGCTACAAAATGAGTCGTGCGCGGACTGGGGAGTCCGATTTCAACCGGGATTACAGCTTCTGTTCCGTATGCTAGACTGTACGGTGTTTCGCCATTCGCTGTTCGCGGCGTTGTTCTGTAGGACCATAGAACATTTGGAAGGTTTCCACCCATAACCCTTTGGCTTTCTCCAATCGAGTCTTGATGCCTTTGACGAGAGTTCGATTCGTCACTTCGGCTTGACCATTTGCCTGAGGGTGGGCTACCGATGTGAAGTGTTGCTGAATTTGCAGCTCGTCGCACCACTCCCTAAAAATCCTGTCCGTGAACTGGGTTCCGTTATCAGATACTAGGACATGAGGTATGCCAAATCGGCATACTATGTTCTTCCAGACAAAGTTCCGGGCGTTCTTGCTTGTGATCGCAGCTAGGGGCTCTGCTTCCACCCACTTTGTAAAGTAATCAATTGCAACTATGAGGTGTCGCAACTGACCTGGTGCTTTATCGAATGGGCCTACTATATCTATCCCCCACTGCGCGAACGGCCAAGGACTCTACATTGCTGTTGGGTCCCGGTTTGCTATAGGAAAAATACGTAGAGAGGGGGGGGGGGGGGGGGTGAATACGTATTTTGAAGTTTTTCAACTTCAATTCCTTAACTCAGAGTATAAAGTAAAAGTGCTCTTTGGAAATACTAAGACCTAGCCGAGGGCCAGATCAAAAGCAATCACGAATCTCTTGACCTAAGCTTAGAGCTTGATCAAGAGTGAGACTTTACTCTTTTGTGCGGAATTTGGTTGAGCTATAATCTTTCCTAAGTAATTGAAAATCCAAGTTAAGTTTGTTTATATGCACGTGCAATGGATAATCGAATACTGTAAAGAGATTAAGGTAAGAGAGATACTACACAGAGATTTATAGTGGTTCGGAGATAACGCTCCTACGTCCACTTTGTTGCACGACGGCAACTGTTCTTTTCACTCAAGAACTTGAAGGTTACGGGTCCTTCAAAAACCTGGTCGGGATCGGGCTTCACTTGCCTAGATCAAACGACAGACGTAGTGATTGCGGGTTCACTACACAAACCTAACAAAGACTGGAAGCTTCACTTGCTTCAGTCAGACAGACAGGGAGATTAAGGGCTCTCCTTACAGCCTAGCTTCGATCGAGCTTTACACAAACGATGTAAGTGTAAGCTTGGATCTCAACTCTACGATCGAGGCTTCTTCAGTCGATGAAAGAAGGGCCTTGGATCTGGACAACCTAACGACAACACTCAAAACCTAACAGACGAAGTTTAGGGTTTTTGGTTGACGACACACTATGAAGAACTCTTTACAGTGAATGCAAAGATTGGCTAGAGTTCTTCTTCTAGCTTGGATATAGAATGGGCTTAGAATCTAAGTGTGAAGGCCTGTGAAGAACGAGTTTCCGATGAACTGGAAAACTCGGAGAACACTTGAAACAAAAACTCGAAGATTGCTCTAAGGCTTGGGAGAGTGTTTGTTTGCAGTAGGCTCGTATGCGCAGGTAGTGTTCTACTTCTTCACGTCTTCATCCTTCACTATTTATAGGCGGAGGGTTGGCTAAGATCCGTTGCTTGGTTGGTGGCCTTGTCCCTCCTCCTCTCGACAGTACTTTGCGCAGGCAGAAAGCTTTTGCAGACGCGCAGTTTTTGGCATTTTTGCCAAAATTGGCTAACTTCCAAGTGTAACAGTAACTGGAGCGACCCAGTACTGTTGCGGCGCCTTTGTCGGCCTGGCAGTCAACTCCTCTGCTCCTCTCCGCTTTCGACACGTGGAGATCTCGTAATTAATGCGGAGATCTCTAGTTGACTGGAGTTCAAATTCGGAGCGGGAAATTTGTGCTGTCGCTTTCTGGTAGGTAGTAGGTGCTCGCTTCGCTTTGAAGTTTGTAGCGGCCGCTCTGAAGTGAGTCGCTTCACAGTCAAATTTGTAGTGAGTCACTAGAGAAATAAATTTCCCGTGACACTACTAAATTAAGTGTTGACTCGTGTTGACTCTCGCTTCGGCTTTGTCTTTGTAGCGCACGCTTCGCTTTGCTTTAGTTTGAAACTGTAGCGCTCGCTTTCGCTTCACTTTGGCAGACTCACTTTGAATCTACTGTAGCGATCGCTTCGCTTCGCTATTCTTCGGCAACGCTTCACTTCAGCTTGCTTGACTTGCTTCGCTTTGGAAAACACACTCAAGCGAGTGGCCTTCACTTGAACTTTTGAAGCCTAATCTAAGCAAAATAAAAGAGCCATCCTAACAGTGTAGGCTTAGAAAAAATTCTAACCTATTAACTACATCAAAATGGGTCGCTTGGGAAAAGGACGCTTGGGGTTTTGGGAATCTAATCAAAACAAATGACTTTCATTTATCAAATGTCCCATGTAGTTCCCCCTTAACAATTTAGTCCTTAACAATTCTCAACAATTTTCCCCCTTTTTGATGATGCCAAAACCCATACGACTTAGATAAAAATAAATCTAGTCTATCTAACCGTGAAGGGAACTCCAAGCGACTGCTTCCTTTGCAGTTTCGTTTGTAATTTTTCTTTTAAGTTCCCTTTCCCCCTTTTTTTTTTCGGTTAAATTAATGAGTTTTGTAGCAGAAATATAAAGTCATTCACAAGGCGAGTAAATGACACAGAAAAGAGACAGGAAATTGAAATTTGGATATATGAACAAGAAGTTCACAAAAAAATATGTAAGGAACTTGAAACTCGGAGGTTTCCTGCAGTTCCTTCCCAGTCATCCTCCTTTCCTTCTCTTGTCACTTCCCTTCTTCCTCCTTCTTCTCTTCTTCTTCAATAGCAGCAGTATCCCACATAGGCTGATAGAACTCTCGATTCCATAGAGTCTACTGTGTGGATACTAGGTCTTCTCCATGCACTCTCCAGCCTGAAGGCTTCAGTTACTTCCTCATCGATAATTCCTCTGTTAGGAACGTCCGTGCCTGGATGATAAGGCATGGCGAATTCCTTTAAAGCTGGTACCTCTTGACAACAATTGGCTTGGGCTCTGCTTGTTCAGCCATTGTAAAGATTTTTGCGGCGCAATCTGTCGTCATAGGTGGCAAGGAAGTTGTTGAGTTGCAACTTATTCGAGAACACTCATTCTGCAGCGGCACTACCTCCCAGAAATAATAGGCTTTGATGAATAGGTCTTTGTAGTACAGCCACAGCTCGAGCAGATCTCTCGGAATGAAATCCTCGATTTCCCTTCCGTCCAGGTGCTCATCCCTCTGTTTGGCCAACTCTTCCTCTGACCTGCTTGACAGTTGAGCCATAGTCTTTTTGAATTTTGCTCCCTGACTCGCTGTTGCCACGATGGACGCTTCGCATTGAGTCGTTTGCGGACTGTAATCTTGCTCCTCCTTGAGAGGATATCGACCAGACTCAACCATCTCCTTCGTAGTCACGTCACATGCATCAATTATGGCTTGAGCTTCACATGCTTCGGACTCTTCTGGCATGAGAGGGATGAAGGCGCTGCGCACTAATGAGGATTGGGTGAGTAACACTTCACTGAAGTGTTTCCTCGATCCGTGCGTTGATCACTTGTAGTCGCCTTTCATTACTCCTCTCTTCCTCTCCTCGCCTTTGCTCGTTCCATCTGACTCTCTTTCCTTCCTCTTTCTCTCCTCTCTTCCAGCTTTTGAAGCGACTGCTTGCTTGACCTTTTGGCGCTTGGCCTCGGGGTCATCTTGCTTAGAATGTGGGAGCAGAAGCTCGCTTCAAATGGCTGCCTTCGGTGGTGGGGGAGGTGGGCATGTCCTTCTTGGCAGCACTTGGAGGGACGACTGCTGACCGAAGTGAGTGCAGCAGTGGTCGTCTGAGAGTGCGGCTGTCGAAGTTTGGCGCGGCGTCTGAAGTGGGCAAGCTTGGGAGTAGCGGCCACTTGGGAGCTAGAATGAAGCACCTGCAGCAATAGAATCTTTTGTTAGCTTAAACACCTGCTCCAACTACCCAACGCCAAAGGCAGCATCCTTTTTCCACCCTGCACCCTCTTTTCCTCCTTCGTGATCACAGTGACTGGAGGATGTCGTGCAATAGAAGCACTCAACACTTTTTTCTTGAAGCGGCCTACTGGGCCTCTTCAAGTTGTTTCAGTATACTCCTCCTCCGTGAGTTTTTTCCTTCCCCTTCCTCGCTTCATCATCCACTCCCTCCTTATCTCCTCCTTCTCCACTTCCTCCTTCCAACATTAACTCCACACACCGACTCTCCTTCCTCCTGAACCTCCAGCTTCAACCTTGCTCTACTAGACCCTTCCCTCATTTGTCCTTCCCCCCTTTTTGGCATCATCAAAGCCAGGGGTTAGGATTATAGATTTTCCAGAGAGGGATTGTTGTAGTGAAATTGACTGTGTTGAGGACCAGTCTGAAGCATCTGCTGGGTTTTGTCCATGGATGGCGCCCACAATTTTCAGCAGTCCTTGATAGATTATCTCTTCAAGTAAGATATTCGCACTGCCTCTCCTCGCTCTACAACCAGACGCCATCATGCTCTCTAAAGGCTCCACCTCTGAAGCGAGCCTCCAGCTCCGCTTCTTATGGCTTTTGGTGATCTTCTTGGTTTCTTCTTGAAGTGTGAGATCCAAGTGTTCCTTGGAAGCTTCAAGTTCTGCCTTCATTCCGGCAAGTCTCCTTTCCCTTCGATTGAGAGAGTTGTGAAATTCGGGCATCTGCAGTGATCCGTACTGTGAGAGTTTCTTTTAGTCTCTTGACTTTCTGCAGTAGGATTGACAGTTTCAGCATTTTTTCAAGTCAAGAGCCTGTGTCACTGCTCCTCAGACTCTCCAGTTCTCTCTTGTCAACTGCACTCTCATCTTGACTCCCTTCAAAGCTCAGTTCGACAGTGAGTCAAGAGCCTTTTTGCGTGTTGAAGTAGCTCACTAACCCTTCAACACTAGTTCTCCCTCCTCTATCCTCCACCTTCATCCTTCAGCTCCTTCACCTCCTTCCTCTAACACCTTCTTCTCTTTGGTAAGAGCGATCAACTTGGCATTGACCTCCCTCAAAGCGGCTTCTTTCTGCCTCAAAGGCAAGCCCTTGAGTTCGGTGATGGTTTTTGGTGTTATCATCTACAAGCTTTCACCTGAGCCTCCAAGCGCCTTTTTCTTTTCTCCTCCAGAAGCCTTTCCTTCTCCTCCACCTTTCCCTCCATTCTCTTTTCTTCCTTCTCCTCCACCTCCTCCCTATGCTCTCTGATCAGCTTCCTTTCATGAGAGGAGGGCACTCGCTTTGGAACTGTGGTGAGTGGATAAGATTCCTTCACCTTGGCATCCAGCTTCTCCCAGAAGCTGGTCCCTTCAAGGAAAGCATGGAAGCCATTTTCGCCGATAAAATTGAGCAGTTTGGCTTCCATCTGGATCAATTCCTCCTCTGTGAAGACTTTGAGGAGTCTGAAAATCTTGTAGTACTCCGTTCCTCGGTACGTGATGTACGTCAGAAAGTCGACTACATTCGTGTAGAACACGTCGCTCCATTCAACGCTCGCGGAGCTGAGATTGTAGCGAAGGTTGATTGTCTCCGCGGCTTGTTCTCTGTCTCGAACATAGCGTTCGAGAGCCCGCTTGTGATCGGTGAGAACAGGGGTTTTGAATTGAGGGATGATGGGAAGTTCTCCGATAGTTTGGGCGGTATCGGCTGTAGCTGCCGATGTCGAGATGGATTGGGTAGGTGATGAGGTTTCTTGGGTTTCGGAAATCTGGATGGTTTCGGTGGGTGGTGGTTGTATCGGCTGGGATTGAAGTTGGGTGAATGTAGTGTAGGCAGGCAGCAGCTTCATCTGTGCTGAGGAATGGCACAGTAGGAATGTGAAAAGAAGATGCTGATTCTTCTTCACGGGGAGAGAGGGGGGTTATCTGTTTTGGTGGTTGTTGGGTTGATGAAGATTGGGGCTCTGGTGCTTGGGTGATTTGGAGTTGTGGAGATTGGGCTTTGGTTGGTGAAGGCTGGGGCTGAGTCGCTTCGATGTCCTCAAGCGGCTTCTCCACCGCCTCGCTTTCTTGGACAATCAAATCGACTCGCTTTGTCTTCTTGCCTCGCTTCGGCACGGCTCGCTTCCCGGGTGAAGCGACCGGCTTCACTTGGCTCACTTCGGCTTGCCTTTCGGCAACCGGTCTCGCTACGGGCACTTCAATTTCCAGAAGTCCCAAATCCATCAATTGCTTGGACTTCCTCCATTTGTCGTAGTAAATGGATTGCTTGTTGTAGATTGTGACGTCATCTTCCGGCCATGCTTTGCCCGGAAACTTCTTCTCCAAGGCATAGGAAAGCCTTGAGAAGAACTTCAGTTTCCCCTTGCGGAGAATCTGATCGGCGCTCCCCTTCACGAACGCAAAGTCGGCAGCAGCTTCATGGATTTGATTGAGGAACCAGTTATGCCAATTGAAGCTGGTTCCGGTGAGGCTGTCGACGATGACTGCTGTGGCGATCAGCTTAGTCTCGGAGAGAGTATCCAAGGTTCCGATGTAGCATGCGACACTCTTCGAGAAGAGCTCGCAAATGTGGTTGAAGGGGGCCTTCAAACTCGAACGGATACTTGCCTCCTTGAAATTTGGATCGGCTTCGGCGGTTGCAAAACGACCGTACTGAACTCCGGCCGAGAGACCCAAATCCAGTAATGAGTCTCCTCCTTCTCTCGGCAAGTTGAACGTGCCGATCAGCTCGTTCATGTCCACCTCCACTGGCCTCCTCGTCTGTGGATCGGTGAAAGAGGATATGTTCTGCTCCTTCCTCAAATTTAGCAGGAGCTCACCGACGGCTTTGGCCAGAATCTTTGACGGGACCGCCGTCACAAACTTCCATAGGCCGGCCTTGGTCACGGCCCTACGGAGAAATCCATTCCTCTCGATGATGGCTGGATCGAGATGAGGCTCGACATTAATGTGTTTGTCGACCTCCACGAGAAACTCCTCCATCGTCTCGGTATTCTTCTTCTTTCCCATGGTGATTTTGAAAGATCTTGAAGAAAAATTTTTAACAATGAAGTAGAAAGGGTTGAGACTCGTGAGTTGCAGAGTAATTGCAGATCTAACACGAGAATGGCAAATTTAGAAGGCTGTGAAAGGTTTGCAGTTCTGCCTCGTCCCATATATATAGAATAGGTTATGGCTGACGTGGCAGGGGTAGGACGGTAATAACACCGAAAATCCTGTAGGTAGGCGGCGGACGTGCGGTGATGGATCTGACGTGTCCGGCGTCATCACAGTAAAAGTGAACCGCCACTTGCTCGGCGTCGCCACGTGGCCTTCTTTGGTTGGCTTGTCGTATACGGCTTTGATCGAACGGCTCCAGATTGGGGCCTGTTGAGATTCGACGGCTGGATCTTCTCTGCCTTTTCCCGCTTCAAATTCAAGCGTGTGAACACGCGCCCGTTATTTCCGTCGTTCCTGCACCTGCATTAAATGCACAGCAGAAAGTAAAATTGCACTCGAGTGCAGACAGCTCATACTCGCTTCGTGCCCGCTCGCTTCGAGTTGGGCCGCTACGCCTTGACTCGCTTGAGAGGCATTCGCTTGAGTGACTGTTCTGCACTCGCTTGCGATGGCTAGCTTTGAGTGACGAAGCACTCGCTTGGCCATTTGAAGCGACTGGAATAAGAAATTGAATTTCTTTGCTTAATTTTAAAATGTTTCTGACTTACATACTTCGAGGATAAACAAGAGTGTTTTCCTCTTTGTATTTGTGTCAGATTCATTTCATATTTTCCACGTAGTGAGTGAAGGTTTCTAGCACGCTTCGGCTCACTTAGTGTACTTAAAATTGAAACACTTACCAGTCAATCTCACTTCGTAGGAGGTTGATACCACAAATTGAAGACTTCACTTGAATTAGTTACCACATGTTGAATGCTACACGTTGAGTTAGATCTTCATGGCATTCATCTTCATGGCATTCATCTTCCTCTACGAATTAGAGAGTCCTCCATCGAAGTGAATGGGGGAGAAAATGAATAAAGTACACAAGCTTACTACAACCCGAAGGGAGCATCACGTAAGTGTACTTATTCACGACGAATGGGGGATGAGTACAAGTCCTTATCTCAGAGCAGAAATGGACAGGATGACAATGAGAATGCTCTGACAAGACAATCTCGTATTTTACACAGAAGCATGTCACCAGCCCTGCAACCTTTTGTATAAAAAGGTAAACCTTCAAGCTTTCCTACATTCTAAAGAATGAATCTGCAGTTGGTTTGCTTTGACCCAAGCTAGGGCAAATTGAAGCAATGCAGAATTCAAGATTGCAGCATTCTTGCTCGCTTTGGAAGTAGCTTGCTCCGAGAGAAGCATTAGTTCCCCCTTAACCATATACTTAACAATTCCAATAAGTTGGTAGGGAACTTCTTCCAATACTCCACCTTTCTCCACCTAACTCCAGTTTCTTCAAGCGAGTGAGATTTGAAGTGGCTCGCTTGAGTTGGTGAAGATCCGAAGCGAGTGACGCTCAAGAGAACAAGCGAACACTCCTTCGTGCATCCTGGAACTAGCATTCTTCACCAGGGTCTAATAACCCTAATTCCATGCATAGCTGGTTGAAACGAGACTCAGCTAGAGGCTTGGTGAGGATATCTGCCCGCTGGAGATCGGTATGGATTTTCTCGAGCTTGATATCCTTCTTTTCGACATGATCACGAATGAAATGATGTCGAATTTCCACATGCTTGCACCTGGTGTGAAGCACTGGATTCTGCGAGATACATATGGCACTGTTGTTGTCGCAGAAGATCGGAATTTCATTCGCTTCAACTTTGTAGTCCTTCAATTGTTGACGAAGCCAAAGAATTTGAGAACAGCAGCTTCCAGCGGCCATATATTCAGCTTCCGTTGTTGAAGTGGCTACGCTTGTTTGCTTCTTTGAGAACCACGAGATTAGCTTGCTTCCCAAGAACTGACACGTGCCCGACGTTGATTTCCTATCAACTCGGCAGCCTCCATAGTCAGCATCGGAATATCCAGTGAGCTCCAAATTGTCTTCTGCTGGATACCACAGCCCCATATTGACAGTGCCCTTCAAATATCGAAGAATCCTTTTGGCAGCTTCAAGATGGCTGTGTTTGGGATTGCTTTGGAAGCGAGCGCAGACTCCGACTGCAAAGGCGATATCGGGCCTGCTTGCAGTGAGATAGAGTAGTGACCCAATTAGGGCACGATAGTCTGTAGGATCCACAGATTTTCCTCCTTCGTCTGGCTCCATCTTCCAGTTGGTATTCATAGGAATCTTCACAGCTTTAGCATGTTGAACACCAAACTTGGCAAGCATATCTCTAGTGTACTTCGCTTGGTTGATGAAAATTCCATTATCCTGCTGCTTCACTTGAAGACCTAGAAAGCAGCTCATCAAGCCAATCATCGACATCTCATACTTGGTCTTCATTAGCTCTCCAAACTTCTCGCTAAGCGACTGGTTTGGTGACCCAAATATGATGTCATCCACGTAGATCTGGACCCATAGCATATCATCTCCATGATTTATGGTGAAGAGAGTCTGATCTATCTTTCCCTTTTGGAATCCATTTTCCACTAGGAATTGAGATAATGTATCGTACCAAGCTCTGGGAGCTTGCTTCAACCCATACAGGGCTTTCTTCAAGCGATACACTTTATCTCCCTGCTCGAAACCCGGTGGCTGCTCCACATACACTTCTTCCTTGAGCTCACCGTTGAGGAATGCGCTCTTCACATCCATTTGGTACACTTTGAATTTCTTGGCCGCTGCATAGGCTAGAAATAAACGGATCGCTTCAAGACGTGCCACTGGAGCGAAGGTCTCGTCAAAGTCGATTCCTTCCTCTTGGCAGTAGCCTTTGGCAACTAGTCGCGCCTTGTTCCTCACTACGTTGTGGTCCTCGTCCGTCTTGTTCTTGAACACCCATTTGGTGCCAATAACATGCTGAAACTTGGGACGATCCACGAGGTACCATACGTCGTTCCTGGTGAACTGATTCAGCTCTTCTTGCATGGCGATCACCCAGTTCGAATCGGCTAGGGCTTCCTCCACGCTTGATGGCTCAATGTTTGAGAGAAAGCAACTGAACATGGCACTTTCTCCAAACACTTGACTTCTGGTCACTACACCCTTGGATGGATCTCCAATGATTTGGCTAGGTGAGTGATCCTTGAGCCACGCTCGCTTTGATCCGCCAGCTTCATCTTCATCCGCTTCCTTGTCGCTCGCTTCACCGTCTGAAGCGACTGGGTTGGGTGCTTGGCCTGCACTAGCTTCAGGAAACTTGGGGGCAGCTTCGACTTCTCCTTTGGGATCCTGCTCGCTTGAGTCCTTGATCTCATCATCTTCATCAAGCACGTCCCAAGTGAGTTGATTTGAGGGTTCCTTGCTTTGATCCTTTTCATTCGCTTGGGCCTGTTCCTGTGGGAGACTTAAAGAAGATTCATCAAATACGACATGGGGTGATTCTTCCACAATTAGGGTTTTACAGTTGAATACTCTGTAGGCTTTGCTAGATGTAGAGTATCCTAAGAATACTCCTTCATCTGCTTTGCTTTCAAAGGCTTTCAACTGTGACTTCCCATTGTTGTGAATGAAGACCCTACAACCAAAAATATGGAAATAAGATATGTTAGGAATTCTCCCTGTCCATATTTCATATGGTGTTTTGTCGTGCCGTTTGTTGAGAAGCGTCCGATTCTGTGTGTAGCACGCCGTGTTGGCAGCTTCAGCCCAATACTTCATCGGAAGCTTCGAGTCAGCAATCATGGTGCGAACGGCTTCTTTGATGATTCGATTTCTTCTTTCATCAACTCCATTCTGCTGAGGAGTGCGTGCTGAAGAAGTTTGATGTGCTATGCCATGCTCCGTGCAGTACGCTTCAATTGTAGAGTTCAGGAACTCTGTGCCTTTGTCGGAGCGAATGGTCACTATAGCTTGATTCTTTTCCACCGCCAATCGCTTGAGCAGTTGTGGCAGTTTGGTCAGTGTCTCCTTCTTGCTGAATAGAAATACAACCCAAGTGTAGCGAGAGAAATCGTCGACTACAACTAGAGTGTACTTCCTTCCATTTACACTAACTGGAGTAACTGGACCAAACAGATCCATGTGAAGCAGCTCAAGCACTCGCTTTGATGAGGCTTCTTCGAGACTGGCGAAGTGCTTCTTCGTCTGCTTCCCTCGTTGGCATGGTGAGCATGGATGGTCTTTGATGAAGACTTCATTCGGTATGCCTTGCACCAAACCTTTTCGAGCTAAGCGATTGATAGCTTTGAAATTGAGGTGGTTCAAGCGTCTGTGCCATAGCCATCCAATTTCTGTAGCACTTCTTGCAACTAGACAAGTTTCCTCCTTGCAGCTGTCCCATTGTGCTATGTAGACATTCCTTTGTCTAATTCCAGTGAGCACAATCTGGGATGTGAGTTTGCTCTTCACAATGCACTTGTTGGAGATGAACTCCACCCTGTACCCTTTATCACAAAATTGTGAAATAGATAACAGGTTGTGCTTGAGTCCCTCCACATAGGAGACTTCTTCAATTGTGAGCTTTCCAATTTTCAGTGCGCCGTATCCCCTGGTGCTTCCTTGAGAGTTGTCACCAAAGGTTACGTGTGGACCCTTCTTCTCTATGTAGTTGTGAAGTAGAGCTTTCATGCCAGTCATGTGTCTTGAACATCCACTGTCCAAATACCAAACTAGTTGACCCTCACTTGGCATGGGATCCACGGCGCTCACCTGCAATTAGACAGATTTTGGTACCCAAATCAGTTTGGGTCCTTGTAGGTTAGTTCCCTTAGGTACCCACACTTGCTTCACTCTCTTTTGAGATGAAGCTTGTGTCTTGGGCTTCTCGACCTTCGAAAACTTGGTGTACTGCCTAGAAGCAGCTTCACACGTGCAACAGTGTGTGCAAGAGGGGTAGCGGCTCGCTTCAGTCCTACCTATGCTCTTCCCACTTTGCTTATATCCTGAAGCGACTCGCTTCGGATTAGCTCTGGGTTTAGAGACTAATTTAGGGTTTCTAGTCTGTTGAAGCGGCTCGCTTGGTTTCCTCGAAGCGGTCCAACTAGGGTTTTGACCCTGACTCGCTTGAGTAACCTTGGAGGTTCGAAGCGGCCTCTTTGGTGCTTCGAATTCTTCCCCCTCAACGTTAGTCCGGTTGGACCATCTCCAGTCCGGATAACGTGACACATAGACATTACTCCTTTTCTTGAAAGGGAGATCCTTTGTCTCTCATGTCATGGCTTGAGGCTTAGAAGCTACAACTGGTTTCCCTTTACCTTTGGATTGGTAGTCTTTAGCATTGTGAGTGCTAGGGATAGTTGTATTTTGCTTACCCTTAGATTCAGTCCTTAAAGATATAGACATCTTCATTGGCTTCTTTTTAGGGTTCTCAGCCATTTTGCCTTTGTCTTTGTTAGTGGTCGCTTTGGATGCAGTGGGCATTTCCAAAGTGACTGATGGTGTCGTGTTTGAAGCACCAACAAAGACAGTTGGCTTGGAAGGTCCACCCTCATATCCAAGTCCTCCCTTTCTACCAAAAGGTAGAAGAGAACTCTCTAGTGCCTGTCTAGCGTATGATGCTTTATTCAAATTGGCAACTAGAGTGGACTGGGTTTCATACCTTCCCTCCAAGCTTTGATGTCTAGCGAAGAGATCCTCGAACTTACTAGTCATAGCCCTTAAATTAAGTTTGACTTCGTCAAGCTCACGGGCTAGCTTTCGGTTCTCCTTTTCGCTTCGAGACAGAGCTTGTTTTACCACTTCGTGGTCGCTTGACAATTTCTGGTGTTTGTCAAACAACTCACTCCATGTAGAGGATTGTTCTTCCTCATTGACAGTGTGTGCTAGTGTAATTGAAGTGATTGAAGGATAGAAGAATACCTCTCCTGTTTCTTCATCGGTGAGCGCCATAAATCCAAGATCCTCACCATCACTGGAATTTGGATCGGTGAATGCATCTGAGTCGCTTGGTGGATCTTCAGTTGTAGCGACCGGCACTTCACTCGCTACGAGCGCTCGCCTTGGGGCATCCCTCTTGGCCTTCAATTCTTCGCGCTCTTTGGCACTTAGCTTGGGCAATCGGATTTGTAGTGGCCCATCTTGTGGCAGTGGTAACACTCCACTTCCATCATGTCGCGCGGGATCGGCTTGGTCGTCTCTTCTCTCTTTCCTTTTCCTTCTCGAGCATCAGTGCTCCTCCCTTTGTACTGCTTGTAGAATCTTTTATACTTGCCCACTCGAGAGTTCATCTTGTTGAAGTTCTTGGATAAGAATGCAATGTGTTCTTCCAATTCTTCTCTCGTCATCTTGGCTAGCGACTGCTCGCTTGGCCCTTCGGCAGCTTTGAACGCTACTCCTTTTGACGTAGTGGGCGCTTCATCCTCGTCGTCGAGGCTCATTCGATTCAGATCAAACTCGTGAGCTTTGAGCTCGGAGAACAGCACTTCTGGCGTGAGCTTCGTTAGATCCTTGGTAGCTAGATATAGCTCCTTCATGGTCTGCCACTTCCTTGTGAGAGCACGGACTATTTTCAGATTTACTTCCTTGTCTGTGAGTTCCTTCCCAAGCGAGTTGAGAGTTGCAGTAATGTTGGTAACTCTCAGCTCGAAGGCGTCGATGGATTCTCCGGACTTCATCACCAGATTTTCAAACTCCCGCATCTGAACGGCGAGCTTGTTTTCCTTGATTTTGTCTGTTCCTTGAGAAATGAGGGCTAGAGTTTCCCACATTTCCTTTGCTGTTGCGCACTTCCTAATCCTTGGAAGGTAGGCGTCCGACACGGTGCTCTGCATCGTGTGGCGTGCAATCTTGTCGAGGTTGGCAACTTTGAAGTCATTTGGAGTATACTCATCCTTATCCTTCTCCACGTACTGTTGTCTAACGTGGGCTGGACGACCTTCAGCGGCTGGAACCTCCACAGATATGGCTTTCTTGATTTCGATTGGTCCATCCTCAATGACTTCCCACATCCGGTCATGGATTGAGCATAGAAAGCTCTCGACTCGGAAACTCCATATCTCGTATCCTTCGATCGAGAACTGTGGAAGATTTGATGCACTGTATGTAGACATAGCAAACTATCAGCAGTAAATGCAATATGCGTGGGTGAGGTTTTGATGCACTTAGGAAATAGGATCCGGTTCAGTGAGACAACGTGAAGCGAGTGGGGACTCGCTTCGGATATGCAAAGCAGAGGCTCGAAAGAACCGCTGCTCTGATACCACTTGTTGGTCCCGGTTTGCTATAGGAAAAATACGTAGAGGGGGGGGGGGGGGGTGAATACGTATTTTGAAGTTTTTCAACTTCAATTCCTTAACTCAGAGTATAAAGTAAAGTGCTCTTTGGAAATACTAAGACCTAGCCGAGGGCCAGATCAAAAGCAATCACGAATCTCTTGACCTAAGCTTAGAGCTTGATCAAGAGTGAGACTTTACTCTTTGTGCGGAATTTGGTGAGCTATAATCTTTCCTAAGTAATTGAAAATCCAAGTTAAGTTTGTTTATATGCACGTGCAATGGATAATCGAATACTGTAAAGAGATTAAGGTAAGAGAGATACGACACAGAGATTTATAGTGGTTCGGAGATAACGCTCCTACGTCCACTTTGTTGCACGACGGCAACTGTTCTTTTCACTCAAGAACTTGAAGGTTACGGGTCCTTCAAAAACCTGGTCGGGATCGGGCTTCACTTGCCTAGATCAAACGACAGACGTAGTGATTGCAGGTTCACTACACAAACCTAACAAAGACTAGAAGCTTCACTTGCTTCAGTCAGACAGACAGGGAGATTACGGGCTCTCCTTACAGCCTAGCTTCGATCGAGCTTTACACAAACGATGTAAGTGTAAGCTTGGATCTCAACTCTACGATCGAGGCTTCTTCAGTCGATGAAAGAAGGGCCTTGGATCTGGACAACCTAACGACAACACTCAAAACCTAACAGACGAAGTTTAGGGTTTTTGGTTGACGACACACTATGAAGAACTCTTTACAGTGAATGCAAAGATTGGCTAGAGTTCTTCTTCTAAGCTTGGATATAGAATGGGCTTAGAATCTAAGTGTGAAGGCTGTGAAGACGAGTTCCGATGAACTGGAAACTCGGAGAACACTTGAAACAAAAACTCGAAGATTGCTCTAAGGCTTGGGAGTGTTTGTTTGCAGTAGGCTCGTATGCGCAGGTAGTGTTCTACTTCTTCACGTCTTCATCCTTCACTATTTATAGGCGGAGGGTTGGCTAAGATCCGTTGCTTGGTTGGTGGCCTTGTCCCTCCTCCTCTCGACAGTACTTGCGCAGGCAGAAGCTTTTGCAGACGCGCAGTTTTGGCATTTTGCCAAAATTGGCTAACTTCCAAGTGTAACAGTAACTGGAGCGACCCAGTACTGTTGCGGCGCCTTTGTCGGCCTGGCAGTCAACTCCTCTGCTCCTCTCCGCTTTCGACACGTGGAGATCTCGTAATTAATGCGGAGATCTCTAGTTGACTGGAGTTCAAATTCGGAGCGGGAATTTGTGCTGTCGCTTTCTGGTAGGTAGTGGCTCGCTTCGCTTTGAAGTTGTAGCGGCCGCTCTGAAGTGAGTCGCTTCACAGTCAAATTTGTAGTGAGTCACTAGAGAAATAAATTTCCCGTGACACTACTAAATTAAGTGTTGACTCGTGTTGACTCGCTTCGGCTTTTCTTTGTAGCGCACGCTTCGCTTTGCTTTAGTTTGAACTGTAGCGCTCGCTTCGCTTCACTTTGGCAGACTCACTTTGAATCTACTGTAGCGATCGCTTCGCTTCGCTATTCTTCGGCACGCTTCACTTCAGCTTGCTTGACTTGCTTCGCTTTGGAAAACACACTCAAGCGAGTGGCCTTCACTTAAACTTTTGAAGCCTAATCTAAGCAAAATAAAAGAGCCATCCTAACAGTGTAGGCTTAGAAAAATTCTAACCTATTAACTACATCAAAATGGGTCGCTTGGGAAAAGGACGCTTGGGGTTTTGGGATCTAATCAAAACAAATGACTTCATTTATCAAATGTCCCATGTAGTTCCCCCTTAACAATTTAGTCCTTAACAATTCCCAACAATTGCGGTCAACTCGGTCTGTGGTAGCCTAGTCACATTTGCGTGTAACTGGCACTTCTCGCACCTCTGCACGAGTTCGGTGCAATCCTTGAGCATCGAGGGCCAAAAGTATCCCCATCTCATAATTTTCTTGGCCAAAGCCCGAGGTCCGATGTGGCTTCCACATGACCCTTCGTGCATTTCTCGCATGACGTAGTCTGCCGAGCTCGGTCCGACACACTTGAGTAAGGGTTGAAGGTACGATTTCTTGTAAAGGACATTGTCCAGAATGGCATATCTCAATGACTTCGACAATATCCTTCTAGCCTCCGTTTTATCTTCGGGCAACTCCCCTCTCGCCAGATAGGCTAGAATGGGCGTCATCCACGTCGGCTGTGACTCATCATCTAGATCGTTGACCTCAGCTTCGTCTATGCTTCTATGCTGGACATCTTCCACTGGTGAAGTGCCAGGTGATGCTGCCACTTTGCTGAGAACGTCAGCCCGGGAATTCTGAGTCCGGGGAATGCGCTCGAGCTGGAAGTATTTGAAAACCTTCTGCATGCCCCGTGCCTTAGCCAAATACTTCTTCATTCTTTCTCCCTTCGCCTCGTACTTTCCTAGCATATGATTCACGACCACCTGGGAGTCACTGTGTACTTTTATGGCCGTGACCTTCAGATCCGTGGCTATCCGGAGTCCGGCTAGCAGCGCTTCGTACTCTACCTTGTTGTTGGTAGTTACAAACTGAAAGCGAAGTGAGTAGGTGAGCTCTCTCTTTTCCGGGCTGACAAGGAGAATTCCTGCTCCGCTTCCCGTCTTTCCTGAAGCCCCATCCACATACATATGCCAACAGTCTTGACGCTCCGCCACCGTTGTACGAAGTGGCTCTGGTATCGGGGTCGGGACTTCGGATATCGAGGTTTCAACCAAAAAATCCGCTAAGGCTTGCCCTTTGATGGCCTGGCGGGGGACATAAGAGATATCATGCTCTCCCAATTCTATGGCCCACTTCGCTATTCGTCCTGATGCTTCAGGCTTCGTCAACACCTGCCGAAGTGGGGAGTCTGTTCGGACTTGGATGGAGTGCGCGTGAAAATATGGGCGTAATCGCCGAGCAACATTGACAAGTGCTAAGGCTAGCTTCTCTAATGGCTGATATCGCACCTCGGGTCCCTTTAGTGATCGGCTTATGAAGTAAACTGGCAACTGGCGACCTACCTCTTCTCGCACGAGCACCGCACTGATTGCTTCATCCGAAGTGGCCAAGTACAGAAAGAGCACTTCTCCCTCCTTCGGTACTGACAAGGTCGGCAGATCCCTGAGGTACTCCTTTAGTTGGTTTAGGGCGTGATGATGCTCCGAACTCCAGTCGAACTGGGGCGCTTTCTTCAGGATCTTGAAGAAGGGCAATTGTTTCTCCGTGGCTTTAGATAGGAATCTGCTCAGTGCGGCGAGACACCCTGTAAGCCTGTGCACGTCGTTGATCGACTTCGGTTCCTTCATATCTATCACAGCCTTAACTTTTGATGGATTCGCCCTCAACCCTTCTTGGGAAATCCAACAACCTAAAAATTTTCCCGAGGTCACAGCAAAGGCACATTTTTGGGGGTTAAGCTTCAGGTTGACCTCGCGAAGGATGGAGAGCACAGTTCGGAGATCGGCGACACTTGTGCTTTCTTCCTTACTCTTCACCACTATGTCATCGACACAGACCTCTACCTCCTTTCCGATATGTTCTTTAAATATCTTGTCTACCATCCTCTGGTATGTAGCTCCTGCATTCTTCAAACCGAATGGCATTTTG
This sequence comes from Thymus mandschuricus, assembly GCA_029379335.1. Lineage (NCBI taxonomy): Eukaryota > Viridiplantae > Streptophyta > Magnoliopsida > Lamiales > Lamiaceae > Thymus > Thymus mandschuricus. Next base: position 6,016,193 of record CM057082.1, on the reverse strand, counting down.
CGGTAGGCAAAGATGCCGAAGTCCATAATGAATGTCGTCTTAGCCGCGTCCTCGGCATCCATTAGGACTTGGTGGTATCCCTTGTATAGGTCAAGGAAACTGAATATCTTATGACCGACCAGTGAGTCTACCTTTTTGTCGATGTCGGGCAGAGGGTAACAGTCCTTGGGGCAGTGTTTGTTGAGATTGGTATAATCGATGCACATGCGCCACCCTCCCCCAGCCTTTTTGACCATTACCGGGTTCGCTATCCAGGTCGGGTAAGTGACTTCGAATAGAATCCCGACGTCTAACAGTTGGGTCACTTTGGTCTTTATAACCTGATTTCGCTCTGCTGCAAAAGAGCGTTGTTTTTGTCTTACCGGCCTGACCTCAGGGTCAATCTTGAGCCGATGTGTAATTAGCTCAGGCGATACTCCTGTCATGTCCAATGGAAACCATGCAAAGATGTCTCTATACTCCTTTAGAAGCCGAATAACCTGTTCGCGAAGGTGAGGGTGGTCGGTCAACCCAACTTTGACGACCTTAGCGGGGTCGTCCTCATACAAAGCCACCTCTCTCTCTTCGGCAGGCGACGCCCTCTTCGGCTCCTCGGAGTTCGGTAATTGCTATGCTTGGGGCAATTCGGGCGGTGCCCCTAGCCCCTTGAGCGCCACATGCAGGCACTCCCTTGCCATTTTCTGATCGCCACAGATCACGGCTATCCCTCCCTTAGTTGGGATCTTCACAGCTAGATGGCACGTGGAACAGATCGCTCTCACCGTATTCATCCAAGTACGACCTAGGATTATGTTGTACGGGGATTTGGCTTCCACCACCATGAACTCAGTCATATTAGTGGTGCTCCTCGGCCCTTTCCCTACTGTGACAGGCAGCTCGATCGTCCCCAGGGGATGGGTTTCTTCTTGCGCGAAACTTCGCAATGGCCGTGTGGTTGGTATGATCTTCGACTTTTCCAGCTCCATGTTATCAAAGCAATTTTTGAACATGATATTCACTGATGCCCCAGTATCGATGTGAATTCTCTTGATTAGCATGTTGGCCACCACAGCCTCAACCACAATGGCATCGGAGTGCTGCACCATGGGGGGCACCGGGTCCTCGGCCGAGAAGGTCACGGCTTCCTCCTTCTTGAACCTTTTGTTAGCGGGTTCTCTGCTCAGCAAGTTCCGAGCTCCGTTCTTGAGGGATGATTTAGTCTGTCCTTTGGCGAGAGCGGAAATCGTAGCGACTACCCCATCGTATTGGTAATCTCCGTCCTCATCGGCATCATCCTCATTGTGCTTTGTTTTTTTCTCAGCCTCCGTGCTGCAACTTCCTCTATACTGTCTTTTCTTCTTTTGACTTCGGGGGGCATCCACTTGATTGACCCCCGTGCTCCGATCTTGATACTTTTTAAGCTGACCATTGCGAACTAGGCTCTCGATATCCTGAGCCAAGTTCCTGCAATCCTCCGTCTCATGTCCGTAGTCTTCGTGAAATTGGCAATACTTGTTCTTTGACCTCGGCTTCCCGTCCTCCCGCATCGGCCTTGGTCTCTCGAACAGGTTAGCATGCAGCTCGAGGATCTCGGTCCTTGGTTTGTTCAACGGAGTGAACTGTGGAGTTGACCGCTGTCCGGACTGGGATGTGGGCGGAACTCGCTGTGCTGGATTCTGCCGAGGCCCGAGACGAGACTCAATTGGACCTCGCTGAATCCGCTCCATTACCCCTTTCTGGGGTGCATCATCTTTCCTCTTTCAGGTTTCTCCTCGGTCTACTTCCTTTCGGCGTCTGGTCGCCTCCTCTATCTTGGCAAACTTGTCTGCTATAGCCCACAGTTCGGTAGTAGTCTGTGGTTCCTTTGCCAGAATCTCTCTGTAGAGATGATCCGAGCTGATGGCATTTTGGAACGCCGAAATGATGAGGAGATCGTTAGTACACCGAGTTGACAAGCACTCCCTATCGAACCGAGTCATGAAGTCTTGCAGCGATTCACCCCGGCTCTGCTTCACGGTTAGTAGATGGGCCGGAGTATGTCTCACTTCGGCACGCTGGGAAAAGCTCCTAGCGAACACATTCATCAGATCGGAATATGATCTGATCGACCCGAGAGGCAGACTGTCGAACCACTCTCGCGCATTATCGATTAGCAGTTCGGGGAATAGCTTGCACATGTGAACACTTCCCAAATTTTGGTTCAGCATGCTGTACTTAAACTGGCTAAGGAAATTACTTGGATTTCCGATTCCGTTGTACGCCTTAATCTTTGGCAGCGTGTACCCAAAGGGCATGGGTGTATTGAGGATCTCCTCCGAGAGCGGACTGATGATCCTTCCGAGCGCGTCAAAGATCTGCGCTCCCCCGGCTGGATGCCCTTGGTGAGGCGCGTTGTAGGGTGGGGCAGCGGCGTAGTTCGGCTGGACCAAATGGGAGTTCGGCTGCTGGCTTCCCTGAGTCTGTCCTCGGGTTTGCTGGAGATAATGTCGCAAGTCATGTCCGGGTCTCTGTCCTTGACCGAACTGAGAGACTCCTTGTCCGAATTGGGGGGCACCTTGTGCGCCTGTGTATTGATTGAGGAACTCACGCCCTGGTGTCGTGGTGAGATAGTTTCTCAACAACTCCTCGATCCCTGGAGGCGGTGGAGGCGGCGGGGCCGCCGAGTTCGGCTGAATGACTGGAGAGAGGCGAGCAGCTAAGCTCGGTCGGATAACTGGAGACAAGCGTAAAGTTGCTCCCGGACCGAACAACTCGCGTTCTCGGTTGGCTGTGAGATTCTCCACATGGCCTTCCGGTGTAGCCTTTGGCCCTAGGCGCGAGCTCACGGGAGCTCGGCGCGGCTGGGCTGCCTGCGAAGATGGCTGTGCCGCCGTGTTTTCGGCAGCGTTCTGTTGATCGGAGATTGGGATCTCCGGGATTTCTTCAGCTCCAGTCTGGTTATCCACAGGAACATTGCGTGGTTGCTCCGCGCCCACTGTCGAGACTGGTTCTTCCGGTTGTCGTCGGCGACTCCGTCGACGGCGAGGGGTTCCTAGCAGCGTCGTCATTCCGTTCGGCATGATTGGTGGTTTTGAGCAGCAAGAATCGAAAATTTAAACACAAATTTTCGTTCCCCACAAACGGCGCCAGTGATAAACCTTCGATTCGCGGCCCAATTTAGAGTAGGGGTTTGTGTGTGAATTGTATGCGAGAATGAATGAAAGAACACGGAGTTTACGTGGTTCGATCGATGTGATCTACGTCCACGGGGAAAAAGTGTATCCTTTGTATTCAGAATAGCCTAAGTGTGTACAATACAATCAGTTCTCATATTTATAGATCAAAGGAACGACGGTTGTGAAGGTGAGAACGTGGAGGCATGGGTAGTTTTCCCAGCTCCGGTTTCTTCTCCATCAACCCACGTTCTGGATTTAGGGCTCAACTCCCTGGGCCTGTATTTGGTGTGAGCTGGGCTTGCCGACCTGGGCCTATTGGGCCTTCACCGATCTGGGCTTGACGATCTGGGCCTGTTGCTAGGTTTTGGGCCTTTGGGCCTAGGGAGATGGGCCATTTCCTATCAACCGTAAAATCCATTGAATAAAACCCAATTTGTTTATTTTAATGTGTCATCTACATGTAGAACGAATGGAAAATGATGGGTATTATTTAGTGGTAATATATGTTGAGAGAATCGATAAAAATACCCATTTTTATAAGAAGTAGTACCATTTTACCCACATTATAAGAAGTATAACTTCTATACACATTTTCTATTGAAAAGTAAAACATACCCTCCCATTTTCAAATAAAACAAAATTGTAGTTCAAAAAACAAATATGAGAGAAGTAATGTCGTGGGACCCACCCGTAATAAATCCAAAAATTAAGATTTCATCTACCCCACCCTCCCTTTTCTCTCTCACATGATTTCTCAATTTCACTCGTGAAAAATAACCACCACCCCCCCCCCCCCCCTTCCCCCCGTTCGGAAAAAAATTTTTACTCTCGCCGTCGCCGTCTCCGATATGTCAAACCAAGACGAAGCAGGGCCCTCCAATCGAGCCCCAAACGTCGTCGGCCGCAGCAGCAGCTGGCGGAGCCCTAGGTATACCCGGACCCCCCACCGCCGGTATTTTAAAAAATTTAATTACTTAATTTATGGTTTCAATTAGCATGAAGCATGTTATGGTTTTGAGCACGTTGTTAATAAGCATGTGGCATGTTATGGTTTAATTCGCAATTTATTTTTCTGAAAATTGTCTGAGAGTTCATACATACACGGAAAAATACATAATCCAACTGTGTAGTACACGATCGAATGTGTAAATCAATCGTGTAAAGTCATATTTTAACTTTTAAAATTGTTGACTTTACACGGTTGAATTCAATTTTAACTTCCGATCGTCTGTTTCACGTGAAAAATCTTTAAAATGTCGTGTAGGTTGACTTTAATTGATTGAATTTTAATTGCGACTTTGAATTACACGATTAATTTATGAATTAAGCCCAGAATTGCACGAGGAAATTTCGATTTTATCGTGTAGAGTCAACGAATTTGACTATAAAGTCAAATTCGTTGACTCTACACGATAAAATCGAAATTTCTATCGTGTACTACACGACTGAAATCCAAATTCAGTCGTGTAGTTGGTCGAAATGTTTGCATGAAATTTTTAATATATATATATATATATATATATATATATATATATATATATATATATATATATATATATATATATATATATATTCGTTTTGTTTCTTCTTGATTTGCAGCCTAGGTTTCAATGGATGAGGGGCCGTATGCAAGGGTTTAAAGGGCAAATAAACCTCTACATACGGGATGACGTGATCCACTTGATGCCAAGGGTGTTCGTCGCGTAGGCGGGGATCACTTGCTCGAACGATTCGAGCAAAAGCCGTTTCGATACCTCCTCAAAATTCGGAGGAGTGGGAGTGCGAACAACGCCCTACACGAGCTTCTAGCCCGAGAGCTCGAGGATGACTCGATTCCCGAGTTCGAGAGGTGGTTCCACGTTGGTGGCCGGGACATACGGTTCTCGAGGCAAGAGTACGCCATCGTGACGGGGCTGGCTTTCGGGGAGTCGGCATTCAACCCTCATGGACGGCACAAGTCTCCTAAAAAGAACCTCCTCCACACGAAGTACGGGGGCACTTCGATCAAGATAAATCAGCTGAAGAATGATTTTAACGATGAGCTCCGAGTCTTGGGCACAACTGAGCGAGTATCTGAGGGCGGCCAACCTGCTCATGTACTATCTGATGTTGGCTGGACACAACAACCCAACGATCCAGGACTGGGCATGGTACTTAGTGGAGTACGAGGAGTAGTGGAATTCATTTCCCTGGGGAGCGTGGTTTTTCCAGATCCTCCACTACCAGTTGCACGTGATGAAGTGGGACCCCGGCCTCATAATGAACCTGCGGGGTGCCTATCACCTGTACGGGCCGGTCTGGGCCCTGAACATTTGGGCCTACGAGGCGATCCCCATGCTCGGGCGAGCATGCGGTCGACGGGATCGTGAGACACTGTCCCCCCGCCTCAGGAGACGGGCCACGTGCTCCTCGCCTCTCAACTTCACTCGTTTCCTCGACGATCATGAGGTAATTGATTTATTATTTTTCGTCTTTAATTTATTTCACTATTTTTACTAAATAAATTATGCAACTTGCTAACACTTGTTGTTTTATTTTTCGATGTAGCTCGAGGTTCATCCTACATTGGAGCCAGATGAATACGATAAAATGGACTTTGGAGTTCTTTCTCTAGACAACATCGAGCTGATGGGTGTGGTCTTTGTTCCCTCAAAGCGCCACGAACAGACCGATCTCCCGGCGAGAAAAGGGAGTCGAAGGCGAAGCGCGAGATGGCAAAGGCCGTGGAGAAGCTGAAGTGCAGGGACGCTTCTCAGGCAGTGGCCCCTCGTCGTCGTGCTCCACGAGCTGAGCGAGCTCATTCCGATGGCGGGGTTGAGATGCCGAGGCCCAGGGTTGAGAGGAGGCCCGAAGCATGGGCCTCGAAGAGGCCTCGGAGCAAGCACGCAGACCCCCGGCCCTCTGGCTTGATCTGCTGCGCACACGGAGATCCGTGCGAGCGTGGTCCCATGGGAGACGACTTCTTGGATCGATTTGGGGACCGTTTGGTGTCCCGATGGGAGCAGGATCGGTCAGGGACCGGATTTCTAGGTCTCCTGGCTAGAGATCTTGTTGGGGAGCTAAAGAAGTTTGTGTCAAAGACTCCGAGTCGGAGCCGGAGCCGTTCTTCCTCAGGTGGCGAGGGGCAATCCCACATCAGTTAGCACTTGTTTGCGGGGCTTAGGGATGTCCCGATCTAGCCGGAAGAGGATTATGACCTCGTAGACCGTCCCGAGTCTCCGAGGCGCTCTGAGGGGTGCCACTCTGCGGGGCGCCACTCGGCTCCTCACGTCTCAGACCGTCCCGAGTCTTTGAGACACTCTACGGGCCGGCACTCCGATGCTCTTGTCGGAGACAGTGCCGATGTGTCAGGACACCTCGACAGGCCGCACTCCGTAGACGTGGTCGATCTAGTAGAGTCAGAGGGGTGGTTGAGTGATTATGTCGATGACTTAAACAAATGCGGGATTCCTCGGAGGATGAGGTATCCCGAGTGGCCGGTACGTCATCCCACACCGTTCCGGCAGGTCAGACTCGGGCGTCTTCGAGAGAGATACGCCCCTCACCATCTCTCCGATCGCCGTACGTAGTGGAGCAGCCACGAGCCTCTAAGTATGAGAGGTTCAAAGCCTCAGGAGCTCCCCACGTGGTCATGTACGAAACAGGGTTCTACCTAACCCGAGAGCTCTTCAACAAGATCGAGGACATGACCCATTGTGGTGGGAATTGTTAAGGATCACATGTTAAGGGGGAACTCATATGGGACACTTTGAAGTGAGTGTATATTTGTTTTGATTTGATCCCAAAACCCCTAAGTATCCTATTCCCAAGCGACCCATTTTGATGTAGAATATGTTAGAAAATTTTCTAAGCCTATACTGTTAGGATGGCTTTATTTTGCTTTAGTCGCTTAGGTTTTAGACTGCAGAAATTTCAAGTGAAGGCCACTCGCTTGAGTGTGTTTTCCAATCAAAGCGAGTCTACCCAGCCGAAGCGAAGCGTGCCGAAGAATAGCGAAGCAAAGCGAGCGCTACAGTAGATTCAAAGCGAGTCTGCCAAAGCGAAGCGAAGCGAGCGCTACAATGAAAAATGAAGCGAGTCAACGCAGAGTCAATAAATACTAAAAGCGGACACTCGGGAAGTTTATTTCCTAAGTACCCACTACAGTATAATCTTAAAGCGACTCACTTGAAACGGACGCTACATTTCTAAAGCGAAGCGAGCCCCTACCTAACAGAAAGCGACAACACAATTCCCGCTCCAATTTGAACGTCGAGTTCAAACTCGAGTCATCTGAAGATCACTGCATTGAATGCAAGATCTCCACGTGTCGAATGAAGAGAGGAGCAGCGGAGTTGACTGCCAGGCCGACAAGGGCGCCGCTACAGTACTGGCTCGCTCCAGTTACTGTTACATTTGTAACTTAGCCATTTTCGGCAAAGTGCCAAATCTGCGCGTCTGAAAGGCAGCCAGCCTGTGCAAGGACTGTCGAGAGGAGAAGGGACAAGGCCACCTACCATGCAACGGATCTCAGCCATCCCTCCACCTATAAATAGTGAAGGATGAAGATGAAGAGAAGTAGAACACTACTTGAGCAATCAGCGCCTACTGCAAACAAACACTCCCAGCTTTCAGCATCTTTCGAGTCTTTGTTTCAAGTGTTCTCCAAGTTCCAGTCTCATCGGAACTTGTCTTCGCAACCTTCACACTTAGAATTCTAAGCCTATTCCAAATCCAAGCTTAGAGAAGAGTTCTAGCCATCTTTGCACCTGTTGTAAAGAACTCTTAATTAGTGTGTCTGTCGAAATAAAAAACCCTAACCCTAAAAGTTCAGTTAGGTTTTGTGTTCATCGTCGTAAGGTTGTTTTCGATCCAAGGCTCTACTTTCCTCAATATTATAAGCCTCGATCATAGAGTCTAGATCCAAGCTTACACTTTCCTCGATTGTGTAAAGCTCGATCGAAGCTTAGGTTGTAAGGAGAACCCGTAATCTCCCTCTCGTCGGACTGAAGCGAGTGAAGCTTCCAGTCCAGTTTAGGTTTTGTGGTGAACCCGTAATCACCCAGTCGTCGTCAGATCCAAGCAAGTGAAGCTCGATCTTGACATAGGTTTTTGAAGAACCCGTAATCTTCAAGTTCTTGAGTGAAGAGAACTAGTTGCCTAGTGCAACAAGTGGACGTAGGAGTTTTATCTCCGAACCACTACAAATCGCTGTGTCGTATCTCTAAACCCTAAACTCTTTATTTGTTTATTGCTTTGATTATCCATTGCACAAGCATACTAAACAAACTCAAACTGCACTTTCAATTATTTAGGAAAGATTAGCTCACCTTTCCGCATCACGAGTAAAGACTCACTCTTGATCAAGTGCAAACTTAGGTCAAGAGGTTTAGCTAGACACTGTAGATCTAGCTCACGGCTAGGTCTTAAGTATTGAAGCGAGCTCTTTACTTGTCACTCTGAGTTAAAGGGAAAGAAGTTGAAAAACTTCAAAACACGTATTCACCCCGCCCCCCTCTACGTGTTTTCCTCTAACAAACCGGGACCAACAAGTGGTATCAGAGCAGCGGTTCTTTCAAGCCACTGCTTTGCATATCCGAAGCGAGTCCCCTCTCACTTCAGTTGTCTCACTGAACCGGATCCAGTTTTTCCTAAGTGCATAATACCCTCACCCACGCATACTGCATTACTGCTGATAGTCTGCTATGTCTACATACAGCATCGAATCTTCCGCAGTACTCCATCGAAGGATATGAGACATGGAGCTTTCGAGTCGAGAGCTTCCTCAGTCCATCCACGACAGAATGTGGGAAGTTATAGAGGAAAGGACCGATCGAGATTAAGAAAGCCGTCTCTGTGAATGTTCCAGCCGCTGAAGGACGCGCAGCCCATATCAGACAAGAATATGTCGAGAAGGACAAGGACGACTACAATTCCAACGACTTCAAAATCGCCAACCTCGACAAAATCGCACGCCACACGATGCAGAGCACTGTGTCGGACGCCTATCTGCCAAGGATCAGGAAGTGCGCAACGACGAAAGAAATGTGGGAAACCCTAGCCCTCATTTCTCAAGGAATGGACAAGATTAAGGAGAACAAGCTCGCCGTACAGATGCGGGAGTTTGAAGGCCTTATAATGAAGTCCGGAGAGTCCATAGATGCCTTCGAGCTGAGAGTTACCAACATCATTGCTACTCTCAACTCATTCGGGAAGGAACTCACAGACAAGGAGGTGAATCTCAAGATCGTTCGAGCTCTCACAAGAAAGTGGCAGACCATGAAGGATCTGTATCTGGCAACGAAGGATTTGTCAAAACTCACGCCGGAGATTCTGTTCTCCGAGCTCAAGGCTCACGAGTTTGATCTGAACCGCATGAGTCTTGACGATGAAGATGAACCTCCTACACCTTCGAAAGGGATCGCTTTCAAAGCTGCAGAAGGATCAAGCGACCAGACACTCGCTAAGATGTCAAGAGAAGAGCTGGAAGAGCATGTTGCATTCTTATCTAAGAATTTCAACAAGATGAACTCACGTGTGGGCATGTATAAGAGATTCTACAAGCAGTACAAGGGAAGGAGCACTGAAGCTCGCGATGGAAAAGGATAGAGAGAAGAGACGTCCAAACCGATCTCGCGGGACATGATGGAAGTGGAATGCTTCCACTGCCACAAGATGGGCCATTACAAATCTGACTGCCCAAAGCTGAGTGCAAAGGAGCGAGAAAAACTGAAGGCCAAGAGAGAAGCTCCTCAGCGAGCGCTTGTAGCAAGTGAGCTGCCAGTCGCTTCAACTGAAGATGTCTCAAGCGACTCCGACGCATTCACTGATCCCAACTCTAGTGAGGGAGAGGATCTTGGGCTTATGGCGCTCACCGATGAGGATACTGGACAGGTATTTTTCTTTCCTTCATCTAGTTCAATTATACTCGCACACACACACAAAGAGGAAATTCATTCCTCGACATGGAGTGAGTTACTTAACAAACACTACAAATTGTCAAGCGACCACGAAATGTTAAAACAAGCTTTGTCTATTAGCGAGAAGGAGAACCGAAAGCTGGCCACTGAGCTTGACCTAGTCAAACTTAACTTAAGGGCTATGACTAGTAAGTTCGAGGATCTCTTTGCTAGACATCAAAACTTGGAAGGAAGGTATGAAACCCAATCCAATCTAGTGGCCAATTTGAACAAAGCCTCGTATGCAAGGCAGGCACTAGAGAGCTCGCTTCTACCTTTTGGTAGAAAGGGAGGACTCGGATATGAGGGTGGACCTTCTAAGCCCACAGTCTTTGTTGGTGCCTCTAACACAACACCATCAGTTCCTTTGGATGTGCCCACTGCCTCCAAAGTAACCACCAACAAGGACAAAGGCAAAGTGGTTGAGAATCCTAAGATGAAGCCAATGAAGATGTCTATATCTTCAAGGGCAGAATCTAAGGGTAAGCAAAATTCAACAATCCCTAGCACTCACAATGCTAAAACCTACCAATCAAAGGGTAAAGGAAAAACTGTTGAAGCTTCTAAGTCTCAAACCAAGACACGAGAGACAAAGGATCTTCCTTTTAAAAAGAGAAGTAATGTCTATGTGTCACGTGAGCCGGATTGGAGATGGTCCAACCGTACTCATGTTGAGGGGGAAGTGTTCGAAGCACCAAGGAGGTCGCTTCAAAATACAAAGGTTCCTCAAACGAGTCAGGGTCAAAACCCTAGTTTGACCGCTTCAAGGAAACCAAGCGTGCTGCTTCGAGAAACAGTAAACCCTAAATCAGTATCTAAACCTGTAGCTAATCCAAAGCGAGTCGCTTCAGGATATAAGCAAAAGGGTAAGAGCATATGTGTGTCTCAAGCGAGCCGCTACCCCTCTTGCACACATTGCTGCACTTGTGAAGCTGCCTCTAAGCAGAAGTCACAATTTAAGAAAGTGAAGCAAGTGTGGGTACCTAAGGGAACTAACCTGCAAGGACCCAAACTGATTTGGGTACCAAAACTTGTCTAATTGCAGGTGAGCGCCATGGACCCCATGCCAAGTGAAGGTCAACAAATCTGGTACTTGGACAGTGGATGTTCAAGACACATGACTGGCATGAGAGCTCTACTTCAAGATTATATTGAGAAGAAGGGTCCACACGTAACCTTTGGTGACAACTCTCGAGGAAGCACTAAAGGATACGGCGCACTGAAGATCGGAAAAATCAAGATTGAAGAAGTTTCCTACGTGGAAGGACTGAAGCACAACTTGTTATCCATCTCACAATTCTGTGATAAGGGATACATGGTGGAGTTTATCTCCAACAAGTGCATTGTGAAGAACAAGCTCACATCCCAGATTGTGCTCACTGGAATTAGACAAAGGAATGTCTACATAGCACAATGGGATAGCTGCAAGGAGGAGACGTGCTTGGTCGCTAGGAGTGCTACTGAAATTGGATGGCTATGGCACAGACGCTTGAACCATCTCAACTTCAAGACGATCACCGCCTAGCTCGGAAAGGCTTGGTGCAAGGCATACCTAATGAGGTCTTTGTCAAAGACCATCCATGCTCACCATGCCAACGAGGGAAGCAAACAAAGAAGCACTTCGCCAGTCTTGAAGAAGCTTCATCCAAGCGAGTGCTCGAGCTACTACACATGGATCTGTTTGGACCAGTCACTCCAGTTAGTGTAAATGGAAGAAAATACACTCTCGTTGTAGTCGATGATTTCTCTCGCTACACTTGGGTTGTATTTCTCCTTAGTAAGAAGGAGACACTGTCCAAGCTACCTCAATTGCTCAAGCGACTTGCTGTGGAGAAGAATCAAGCGATTGCCACCATCCGCTCCGACAAAGGCACTGAGTTCCTGAACTCAACCATTGAAGCATACTGCACGGAGCATGGCATAGCACACCAGACGTCCTCAGCACGCACACCTCAACAAAATGGAGGTGCTGAAAGAAGAAATCGGATCATCAAAGAAGCCGTTCGCACCATGATTGCTGATTCAAAGCTTCCAATGAAGTATTAGGCTGAAGCTGCCAACACAACATGCTATACACAGAATCGAACGCTTCTCAACAAACGCTTTGACAAAACACCATATGGAATATGGATAGGGAGAATTCATAACATCTCTTATTTCCATATATTTGGTTGTAGGGTCTTCATCCATAATAATGAGAAGTCACAATTGAAAGCCTTTGAAAGCAAAGCTGATGAAGGAATATTTTTAGGATATTCAACATCAAGCAAAGCCTACAGGGTGTTCAATTGTAAAACCCTAATTGTGGAGGAATCACCCCATGTCGTATTTGATGAATCTTCTTTGAATCTTCCACATGAACAGGTTCAAGCGAATGAAGAAAAATCAAGCGAGGAACCCGTCAATTCACTGACTTGGGATATGCTTGAAGATGATGAAGAGGTCAAGGATTTAAGCGAGCAGATTGCCCAAGAGAAGGTTGAAGCTGCCCCCAAATCTCCTGAAGCGAGTGCAGGCCAAGCACCCAATCCAGTCGCTTCAGATGGAGAAGCAAGCGACCCGCATGAAGAAGAAGAAGAAGAAGAAGAAGAAGAAGAAGAAGAAGAAGAAGAAGAAGAAGAAGAAGAAGAAGAAGAAGAAGAAGAAGAAGAAGAAGAAGAAGAAGAAGAAGAAGAAGAAGAAGAAGAAGAAGAAGAAGAAGCTGGTAGATCCAAGCGTGCATGGCTCAAGAATAATTCACCAAGCCAGATCATTGGAGATCTATCTAAGGGCGTGGTGACCAGAAGCCAAGTGTTTGGAGAAAGTGCTATGTTTAGTTGCTTTCTCTCAAATATTGAGCCAGCATGCGTAGAGGAAGCCCTAGCTGATTCTAACTGGGTGATTGACATGCAAGAAGAGCTGAATCAGTTCACCAGGAACGACGGTATGGTATCTCGTTGATTGTCCCAAATTTCGGCATGTGATGGCACCAAGTGGGTGTTCAAGAACAAGACGGATGAGGACCACAACGTTGTGAGAAACAAGGCTCGACTCGTCGCTAAGGGCTACTGCTAAGAGGAGGGAATCGATTTCGATGAGACCTTCGCTCCAGTGGCACGGCTTGAAGCGATCAGACTATTTCTTGCCTATGCAGCGGCTAAGAAGTTTAAGGTCTATCAGATGGATGTCATGAGCGCGTTTATCAATGGCGAACTGAAGGAAGAAGTATATGTGGAGCAGCCACCGGGTTTCGAGCAAGGAGATAAGGTGTATCGATTGAAGAAGGCCCTGTATGGTCTGAAGCAGGTGCCTAGAGCATGGTATGATACCCAATCTCAATTCCTAGTGGATAATGGATTCCACAAAGGGAAGATAGATCGGACTCTCTTCACCATCAATCATGGAGAAGACATGCTATGGGTCCAGATCTACGTGGACGACATCATATTTGGTTCACCAAACCAGTCGCTTAGTGAGAAGTTTGGAGAACTGATGAAGACCAAATATGAAATGTCTATGATTGGTTTGATGAGTTGCTTCCTAGGTCTTCAAGTGAAGCAGCAAGATGATGGAATCTTCATCAATCAAGCCAAGTACACTCGAGATATGCTTGCCAAGTTTGGTGTTCAGCATGCTAAAGCTGTGAAGATCCCTATGAACACCAACTGGAAGATGGAGCCAGACCTAGATGGGAAGTCTGTGGATGCTACAGACTACCGAGCTTTAATCGGATCCCTTCTATATCTCACTACAAGCAGGCCGGATATAGCGTTTGCAGTTGGAGTATGTGCTCGCTTCCAAAGCAATCCCAAGCACATCCATCTTGAAGCTGCCAAGCGAATCCTTCGCTATCTCAGGGGCACTGTCAACATGGGGCTGTGGTATCCAGCTGAAGATAATCTGGAGCTCACTGGATATTCAGATGCTGACTATGGAGGATGTCGTGTTGATAGGAAATCAACATCGGGCACTTGTCAGTTCTTGGGAAGCAAGCTGATCTCATGGTTCTCGAAGAAGCAAACCAGTGTAGCTACTTCAACGACTGAAGCTGAATATATGGCCGCTGGAAGCTGCTGTTCTCAAATTCTATGGCTTCGTCAGCAGTTGAAGGACTACAAAGTTGAAGCGAATGAGATTCCAATCTTCTGCAACAATAACAGTGCTATATGCATCTCGCAGAATCCAGTGCTCCATACCAGATGCAAGCACGTGAAAATCCGACATCACTTCATTCGTGATCATGTCGAAAAGAAAGATATCAAGCTCGAGAAAATCCATACAGATCTCCAGCGAGCAGATATCCTCACCAAGCTTCTAGCTGAGTCTCGTTTCAATCAGCTATGCATGGAATTAGGGTTGCTAGACCCTAGTGAAGAATGCTAGGTCCAGGATGCACAAGGGAGTGGACGTTTGTCCTCAAGCGACCCTCGCCTTGGATCTTCACCAACTCAAGCGAGTCACTTCAAAATTTCACTCGCTTGAAGAAGGAGAAATAAGGTGGAGAAAGGTGGAGTGTTGGAAGATGTTCCCTACCCGCTTACAGGAATTGTTATGCCATTGGTTAAGGGGGAACTATTGTTTGCTCTCGGAGCAGGCTACTTCCAAAGCGAGCAAGGAAAGCTGCTACCTAGCCTAGGATTCCTAGCGAGTGGGTATAAACACTCGCAAGTGACGTTTCTAGTAACGGTTGTGGGGTCTTGTATCGGGCTTTCCCAAGTAAAAATGGTGAAAGCTTAGGCAGGGCTGACACCTAGACCTTGCGCCCTCTTCCTATCTTTCCGCCGAAGAGGAGCATGTCTTCTCATCTCCTTCATCGTGGATAAATGTTCATTCCTTACTCACTCTTCATAGAGTTGAGCTGCCAAATGTCTATCCATTCCTCTCCCACCTTGAATTTTGCATCGGTTCAATTAACCCTCATTAGGGCCAAGCGAGTCGAATGCAAATTCATTCTGTAGATCATAGGAGGAAGCTTGAAGAGTTACCTTTTAATTTAAAAGGTTGCATGACTGGTGACATGTCTTTGCGTAAAAACAAGATTGTCTTGTCAGAGAATTCTCATTGTCATCCTGTCCTATTCCGCCCTGAGATAAGGACTTGTACTCATCTCCCATTCATCGTGAATAAGTACACTTACGTGAAGCTCCCTTCAGGTTGTAGTAAGCTTGTGTACTCTATTCATTCTCCCCCTCATTCCTTCGACGGAGGAGTCTCTAGTTCGTAGAGGAAGATGGAAGAGATGAATGCCACGAAGACCAAGCTTGAAGAAAGATCCAACCAGTTGTGAATAAATGGTGTCAGACTCTACAAGTTACTTCAATAAGTGGTATCAATCTCCTACAATGTGAGATTGACTGGTAAGCGTTTCAATTCAAGTACACTAAGTAATGTGAAGCGTGCTAGAAACCTTCATTTACTATGTAGAAAATATGAAATGATTCTGACACAAATACAAAGAGGAAAACATTATTGTTTATCCTCGAAGTATGTAAGTCAGAAACATTTTAAATAATGTCAAAGAAATTTTCAATTCTTATTCCAGTCGCTTCAGATGGCCAAGCGAGTGCTACGTCACTCAAGCGAGCCATCGCAAGCGAGTGCGGAACAGTCACGCAAAGCGAGTACTTCGTAAGCGAGTAGAAGCCAAGCGGCTACACTCGAAGCGAGCGGGTACAAAGCGAGCGTATGAGCTGTCTGCACTCGAGTGCAAATTTTACTTTTGCTTTTGCATTAAATGCAGGTTCACGTACAAGCCGAAATAACGGGCGCGTGCACTTCAATTCAAATTAAAAGCGGGAATTTCACACAAGATCCAGCCGTCGAATCTCAACAGTTCCTGATTTCCAGCCGTTGGATCAACGCCGTATGAAGAGACGAATTACAGCAGGCCACGTGGAGTGCCAAGTCAACTTGACGGTTCACTTTTTACTGTGATGACGCCGGACACGTCAATCACTTCGCCGTTGGCCGCCGTATACAAACAGAATCCTTGGCGATATTACTGTCTTGCCCCTGCCACGTCAACCGAACCCTAAATCTATATAAAGGGAGACACCAGACTTGCAGAAACTTTCATCACTCTCTATATTTGCCATTCTCGTGCAAGATTTCTGCATCTCTGCAACTCACGAGTCTCATCCCAGCCCTTTGTCTTTAAATCTCCGTTCAAATCGTTTCAAAAACCTCACCATGGGAAAGAAACAGAAATCTGAGACGATTGAGGAGTTTCTGACCTCAATCGATAACCATATCAACGTCGAGCCGCACCTCGATGAGAAAGTTGTCGATAAAGATGGCTTCTTCCGCAAGGCCGTGACCACGGCCGGCTTGTGGAAGTTTGTCATGGCGAAGCCGGAGAAGATTCTGGGCAAAGCCGTAGCCGATATTTTATTAAACTTGAAGGAAGGAGAAACCTCATCTACATTTACAGACCCAGAGAAAGGGACGCCAATGGAAGTAAATTTGAGCGCGATAGCCGGAGCTTTTGATTTGCCGGAGGAAGGAGCGAACTCCCTGCTGGAGTTGGAGCTGTCAGTCGGAGTTGAGTTTAAACGGTTCGTCGTCGAAGGAGCTGTGTTCGACGTGAAGCACGGCAGTATTAGAACAGATCTGAGACCTCCGTTCAATTTAATCTGCGAACTCTTCTCAAAATCCATAGCTTGCTACGTCGGAAATATGGGCCAACTTTCCGACACCAAGATGTTCGCCACCACGGTCATCGTCGACAGCCTGACCGGAACGAAGTTCAACTGGCATGGTTGGTTTTTCAACCAGATCCATGAGTTGCCAAGGACTTCAAATTTGTGAAGCGTAGCAATGATAAGATCCTTCGCAAAGGAAAGCTCAAGTTCTTCTCCAGAATTTCCTATGCTCTTGAGAAATTGTTCAAGAACAAACGATGGACGGACACGTCTGATTACAAGAAGAACACTGTGTTCTTCGACACTTGGAAGTCAGACAAAATTCCAATTGATCTGGGGATTATCAATGTTGAGTGCCCCAACCAGCACCAGTTGCCGAAAGGCAAAGTGAAAGAAAGCAGTCCAAGTGAGTCGCTTCACCTGCGAAGCGAGCTGCGCCGAAGCGAGTGAAGAAGTTGAAGCGAGTAGCTTCACTCGTAAAGTCAAGCGAGGCTGAGGAGCAGCCGCTTGAAGATGTTGAAGTTGAACAACCCATCCCCTCACCAGCCAAAAATTAGATCCCCCAACCTTCAACCACTCAACCACAGACCCAAATTCCTCCAGTCCGAATCCAACAATCACAAGAGCCCCAAACATCTACAATAGCTCAACCCCAAACTCAAAAATCTCCCCACTCTCCACATGAAGAAGAATCCACTTCTTCTTTCCAACTACCAAAAATCCCTATACTCAGCACAGACCCTGTTTCTGCCTTCACCCAATTCCAACCATCCCAACAAACACAGCAACAATCGCTACTCCAAACCACCCAAGCCGAAACCACCCAAGCCTCAACACCTAACTCCCCTTCCGAATCGGCAACTTTAGCCGATACCGCCCAAACAGCCGACACCGATCTCACCATCATCCCACCACCAATTCAACCCCCTCCCTCTACAGAAGAGAAAGCTCTGACCCGATACGTGAGGGATAGAGAGAAGGCTGCAGAGACAATCACCAATCGCTACCCCTCCGTGGAGATGTCTGATGACTTCTTCACCAATGCCGTCGACTTTCTCACATACATCGCCTATCGAGGAACGGAGTACTATAAGATCTTCAATCTCCGAAAGGCTTTTTCAGAGGAGGTACTTGAAAAGAGGGAGGCGGACCTGCTCAATTTCATCGGCGTGGATGGATTTCACGTCTTCATAAATGAGACCAGCTACTAGGAGAAGCTGGATGCAAAGGTGAAGCGAACATATCCAGACGCTTCAGTCCCAGAGCGGGTGCCATCCATCCATGAGCAAAGACTGGTGAAGGAGCATAAGGCGGAGTTGGAGGTTAAGGAGGACGAGATTGTCAGTCTTCAAAGCGTTCTCACGCAGAAGACTGAGGAGTTGGAGAGGAAGGTAGTGGAAGTCAGTAATCTGCGTGCAGATTTTGACAAGACAAAATCCGAGCTGGAGAAAAAGCTCGAGGAGAAGGCGAAGCTGGTGGATGAGAAAGAGAAGTTGATGGAGGAAAAGGTGAAGCTGGTGGGAGATTAGGAGAATAACATTGATGAACTCAAGCAGTCACTTCAGGCTGAGAGAAGCCGCTTGAAAGACATCAATTCCAAGCTTGTAACTGTAGAAGGAGAGAAGGAAAAGGTGGCCAAGGAGCTTGAGAAGAAAAGGAAGGTAGTGGAGAAGAAGGATGATGAACTGGTCAAGCTCGGGAGCAAGTTGACTAGGACCAAGAAAGCCCTTGACACGCAAGAAAAGGAAATGAAAATCCTTAAGCTTGAGCGTGAAGAGGAAAAGGGCGAGCTAGAGAGCAGGAGGAGGAATGCTCAAGCCGTAGACTTGAAGCAGGCAGAGCTGGCCATCCAAATTGATCGAGCACAGAAGATGGCAGGAGATTTCGCCATCAAGGTTGTCAGTGCTGCTCAATTGAACGTGTCTTTGAACAGAAGGGATAGGAGCCTTGCCACTGCTAGAGCAGAACTTGAAGCAGCCCAATCTCACTTCGGGCTTGTCTTGCAAGAGGAGAGAAGGAGAATTACTGCAGAAGTGGAAGCGGAGCTGGATGCTCGCTTCAAAGAGGTTGAGCCACTGGAGAGCCTGATGGCTTCAGTGAAGGAAAGGGAGAAGCAGTGTAAGTATCTGCTTGAAGAAATATCAATAAAAACGGCAGAAATCGTGCTCTCCCAAGAGCATGTTTTCGCGGAGCGAGCTGAGCGGATGCTCCATGCCGTCTACAACAAGTTTGACGAACTCCACCAATCCATCAGCGGAAAGGTGATTATCTCAACCCCCGGCAGTCTTGATGATGCCAAAACGGGGGAAAATATCAAGAAAACAAGTGGTAATGAACAAGAGAAGGAACAGGGAGGAGTTGGAGAAGAGAAGAGGATTGAAGTTGGTAGCTTGATCCTAGGGGGAAATGGAGTTGGTGAAGGGAGTGGAGGAAAGGAGGAGGAAGTTGATGAAGCTCGGGCCGAGCTAGCAAGGAAGAAGGGCAAAGACAAAGTAACTGAAGAGCCCCGCAAGCCGATGGCCGGGAAGTTGCTAGCTTCCTCACTTGCTGCTCATCCCGCCGTTGCTAAATTAACCAAAGAGCAAAAGGAGCAACAGATTGCGGCAGATGAAGCTCTCGCCCGTGCCTTGGAACAAGAATTTGAGATTACAAGGAAGGGACTGACTGAAATCTCCCAAGCAGACGCTTCAGGTGCCCCCGCTACAACTGCTGCCCTCACTTCGACAACTGCTCCAGCCGCTTCAGCCAGCCAAGCAATTATTCCCTCTAGTGGTAAAGAAAAGAAGAAGGAAATGCCACCCCCTCCAGCACCAAAAGCCCCATTGAAGCGAACATCACCAGAGACCAGAGAAGATGATCCTGCGGCTAAGCGCCAAAGGATGCAGCAAACAATCGCTTCAAAATCTAGTCGCTTGGAGAAGAGGAGGAAGAGAGGAGAAGAGAGGAAGGATGAAGCAGAAAGGGAAAAGAGACTTAAACTCAAGCGAGCTAAAGTCATAGAAGGCCGGATTGAGTCCCAGTGGAATGAAGTGAGGCCCATCCAATCTGCCATCACTCGGAGTTCATTCATTCCCTTCACGCCGGAAGAGTTGGAAGCTTGCCAAGCTCAAGCTACAATTGACACTTGCCATGTCACATTAAAGGAAATGTCTGATTCTGGTTGCTACTCGACTGATGAATGTGACTTCATCCGCAAGAAAGTCAATGATAAACTCCCGAAATGGAACACTGATGCCAGTTCCAAATTTCACATGATCATGAAGGAGTTGGCAAGCAGGACAGAGGAGGAGCTTGTTGTGCGAAGAAGAGATCATCCAGACGCTCGAGAAATCGAGGACTTCATCACCAGAGATCTTCTTGATCAATGGCTTTTCTGCAAAGAAAAGTTCATCAAGGCCTACTATTACTGGGAAGTAGTGCCACTGCAAGATGAGTGCTCGAGGCTGAACGCTCCCAACAACTTTCTCTGTGTTTACAACGAGCAGTTGCAGCGGAGAATCTTCACACAGGCGGAGGAAGCTGATCCTAAACCCCTCATTATCAAAGTGCCCGCAGTGACAGATTATCCCATGCCATTCCTGCCAAACACAAGTGTTCCTAACCGGAGGATCATTGATGAAGTGGATGAAGCTCTAACATTGGAGAGTAAATGGAGACCAAACCAGTACAACATCAAGACCATGGAGGAGAAGGTCCTTTCTGCCTACTTTTTGGAAGAGGAGAAAGAGGAGAAGGAGGAGAATGAAGAGAAGGACAAGCGACCAGAAGACCCTTGAATTTCATTCTATCTTGTGAACTGCTTGTTCATATATCCTATTTTTAATTTCTGTCAAAATGTGTCATTTACATGCTTTGTGAATGATTTATCCTTATGCTACAAGACTCAACTACTTAACCGAAAAAAAAAGGGGGAAAGAAACTTAAAAGAAAAATTCTAACGATTCTGCAAAGGAAACAGTCGCTTGAAGTTCTTTCCACGGTTAGCTAGGATAGAAAATCCTGTCCTATGTTGGGTTTTGGCATCATCAAAAAGGGGGAAATTGTTGGGAATTGTTAAGGATCGCATGTTAAGGGGGAACTCATATGGGACACTTTGAAGTGAGTGTATATTTGTTTTGATTTGATCCCAAAACCCCTAAGTATCCTATTCCCAAGCGACCCATTTTGATGTAGAATAGGTTAGAAATTTTTCTAAGCCTATACTGTTAGGATGGCTTTATTTTTGCTTTAGTCGCTTAGGATTTAGACTGCAGAAATTTCAAGTGAAGGTCACTCGCTTGAGAGTGTTTTCCAATCAAAGCGAGTCTACCCAGCCGAAGCGAAGAGTGCCGAAGAATAGCGAAGCGAAGCGAGCGCTACAGTAGATTCAAAGCGAGTCTGCCAAAGCGAAGCGAAGCGAGCGCTACAGTGAAAAATGAAGCGAGTCAACGCAGAGTCAATAAATACTAAAAGCGGACACTCGGGAAGTTTATTTCCTAAGTACCCACTATAGTATGATCTTGAAGCGACTCACTTGAAGCGGACGCTACATTTCTAAAGTGAAGCGAGCCCCTACCTAACAGAAAACGACAATACAATTCCCGCTCCAATTTGAACGTCGAGTTCAAACTCGAGTCAACTGAAGATCACTGAATTTGAATGCAAGAACTCCATGTGTCAAATGAAGAGAGGAGCAGCGGAGTTGACTGCCAGGCCGACAAGGGCGCCGCTACAGTACTGGCTCGCTCCAGTTACTGTTACATTTGTAACTTAGCCATTTTCGGCAAAGTGCCAAATCTGCGCGTCTGAAAAGCAGCCAGCCTGTGCAAGGACTGTCGAGAGGAGGAGGGACAAGGCCACCTACCAAGCAACGGATCTCAGCCATCCCTCCACCTATAAATAGTGAAGGATGAAGATGAAGAGAAGTAGAACACTACTTGAGCAATCAGCGCCTACTGCAAACAAACACTCCCAGCTTTCAGCATCTTTCGAGTCTTTGTTTCAAGTGTTCTCCAAGTTCCAGTCTCATCGGAACTTGTCTTCGCAACCTTCACACTTAGAATTCTAAGCCTATTCCAAATCCAAGCTTAGAGAAGAGTTCTAGCCATCTTTGCACCCGTTGTAAAGAACTCTTCATTAGTGTGTCTGTCGAAACAGAAAACCCTAACCCTAAAAGTTCAGTTAGGTTTTGTGTTCATCGTCGTAAGGTTGTTTTTGATCCAAGGCTCTACTTTCCTCAATATTATAAGCCTCGATCATAGAGTCTAGATCCAAGCTTACACTTTCCTCGATTGTGTAAAGCTCGATCGAAGCTTAGGTTTTAAGGAGAACCCGTAATCTCCCTGTCGTCGGACTAAAGCGAGTGAAGCTTCCAGTCCAGTTTATGTTTTGTGGTGAACCCGTAATCACCTAGTCGTCGTCAGATCCAAGCAAGTGAAGCTCGATCTTGACATAGGTTTTTGAAGAACCCGTAATCTTCAAGTTCTTGAGTGAAGAGAACTAGTTGCCTAGTGCAACAAGTGGACGTAGGAGTTTTATCTCCGAACCACTACAAATCGCTGTGTCGTATCTCTAAACCCTAAACTCTTTATTTGTTTATTGCTTTGATTATCCATTGCACAAGCATACTAAACAAACTCAAACTGCACTTTCAATTATTTAGGAAAGATTAGCTCACCGAATTTCCGCATCACGAGTAAAGACTCACTCTTGATCAAGTGCAAACTTAGGTCAAGAGGTTTAGCTAGACACTGTAGATCTAGCTCACGGCTAGGTCTTAAGTATTGAAGCGAGCTCTTTACTTGTCACTCTGAGTTAAAGGAAAAGAAGTTGAAAAACTTCAAAACACGTATTCACCCCCCCCCCCCCCCCCCTCTACGTGTTTTTCCTGTAACAAACTAGGACCAACAACTGGTATCAGAGCAGAGGTTCTTTAAAGCCACTGCTTTGCATATCCGAAGCGAGTCCCCTCTCACTTCAGTTGTCTCACTGAACCGGATCCAGTTTTTCCTAAGTGCATAAAACCCTCACCCACGCATACTGCATTACTGCTGATAGTTTGCTATGTCTACATACAGTGCATCGAATCTTCCGCAGTACTCTATCGAAGGATATGAGACATGCATGGAGCTTTCGAGTCGAGAGCTTCCTCAGTTCCATCCACGACAGAATGTGGGAAGTTATAGAGGAAGGACCGATCGAGATTAAGAAAGCCGTCTCTGTGAATGTTCCAGCCGCTGAAGGACGCGCAGCCCATGTCAGGCAAGAATATGTCGAGAAGGACAAGGACGACTGCAATTCCAACGACTTCAAAATCGCCAACCTAGACAAAATCGCATGCCACACGATGCAGAGCACTGTGTCGGACGCCTATCTGCCAAGGATCAGGAAGTGCGCAACGACGAAAGAAATGTGGGAAACCCTAGCCCTCATTTCTCAAGGAACGGACAAGATGAAGGACAAGCTCGCCATACAGATGCGGGAGTTTGAAGGCCTTATAATGAAGTCAGGAGAGTCCATAGATGTCTTCGAGCTGAGACTTACCAACATCATTGCTACTCTCAACTCATTCGGGAAGGAACTCACAGACAAGGAGGTGAATCTCAAGATCGTTCGAGCTCTCACAAGAAAGTGGCAGACCATGAAGGAGTTGTATCTGGCAACGAAGGATTTGTCAAAACTCACGCCGGAGATTCTGTTCTCCGAGCTCAAGGCTCACGAGTTTGATCTGAACCGCATTAGTCTTGACGGTGAAGATGAAGCTCCTACACCTTTGAAAGGGATCGCTTTCAAAGCTGCAGAAGGATCAAGCGACCAGACACTCGCTAAGATGTCAAGAGAAGAGCTGGAAGAGCATGTTGCGTTCTTATTGTAAGGAGAACCCGTAATCTCCCTGTCGTCGGACTGAAGCGAGTGAAGCTTCCAGTCCAGTTTAGGTTTTGTGGTGAACCCGTAATAACCCAGTCGTCGTCAGATCCAAGCAAGTGAAGCTCGATCTTGACATAGGTTTTTGAAGAACCCGTAATCTTCAAGTTCTTGAGTGAAGAGAACTAGTTGCCTAGTGCAACAAGTGGATGTAGGAGTTTTATCTCCGAACCACTATAAATCGCTGTGTCGTATCTCTAAACCCTAAACTCTTTATTTGTTTATTGCTTTGATTATCCATTGCACAAGCATACTAAACAAACTCAAACTGCACTTTCAATTGTTTAGGAAAGATTAGCTCGCCGAATTTTCGTATCACGAGTAAAGACTCACTCTTGATCAAGTGCAAACTTAGGTCAAGAGGTTTAGCTAGACACTGTAGATCTAGCTCACGGCTAGGTCTTAAGTATTGAAGCGAGCTCTTTACTTGTCACTCTGAGTTAAAGGAAAAGAAGTTGAAAAACTTCAAAACACGTATTCACCCCCCCCCCCCCCCCCCCCCTACGTGTTTTTCCTCTAACAAACCGGTACCAACACAATGCTTCGATGCCGGGGTAATTTTAGTACATTTCTAATATATTTTTTAGTTTTTCGTACTTATTTTGTTCTAATTAGCCTACTAATTCGGTGAATTTGAAAATTTACAGGTGATTGACCTGTACATGGTGTACTAGGCTAATAGACTCCGGCTCGGGCGTCAACTTGCTGATGGGGTTACCTTTGAGAACACCATACTTATGCCCCTTATTTGTTACGTAAGTTCCTTCTTTTATTGATTATTTTTATTTTGTTATTATTTCTAAATGTTTAATTCTAATTTTAGGTAAAACTTTTGGACGAGTACAAGTCATTCCACAAGCCCCACGATACTACAATGGGTTTGGCAAACGTGACATTGAAATATACGAAGTGGAAGATCCCCGATGAATTCGTCTGCAATTTGGACGGCCATTACGTGAGTACCTTAACTCACATTTTATTTTCATTTTTCATATTGTATCGTATATTTAATTTAATTTCTATAGTGCTTAATAAATTGTTTTTTTTTTTTGGGGTTAGTTTGTCGTTGTTTGTCATATCTCCTCCGACCACTGGATCGTGTTCCGAGTTAACGTTCCAATGTGGAGTTGAGGTGTTTGACTCGTTGTACTGGAAGTACGAGAACAACCTAAAGCCACCTCTTCGTAGCAACGCATCGTCCAACTATTGTCGTTGACCCTACTCTTCTCAAGGCTTTTGGCGAAGAAGCCCGAATACTACAAGAAGGTGAACCCGGGACTTCGTAACTACGGCACGCAATTCATGACCCTTGCATTCATGCCCATGCAGTACCAATTTGTCCAACTCGACGAGGTGAGTTGTGGTGTCTATGCTTGTATGTACTTGGACAAGATCCTTGGGAGAAGGACGGAGTACGGGGGCGACTCGACACAGCTATTGGTCAAAGCCCGAGCTAAGATAGCCCAGAGGATTTTCAAATTGTCAAAAGCGGAGTAGTTTTGTAATGAATAATTTTTTTTTCAAGATTCCGAATGAATTTGAATCTTATTTAGTTTTTGTTATTTGAATTCGAATGATTTTAATTGATCCTTGGAATTGGAATTGTTTTAATTGTTTGTGGAATTGGAATCCGAATGATTTCATTAACTTGATTTTGTTAATTTGTAGTGAATGATTGAAATATAAATGGGAGGGGGGGTGTAGATTTTTTTGCCCATTTTTTGTCAAACCTTCGGCTGACTACGCGGTTTCTTGAGCAAAACAACCGTGTAATCAAGAACTCCTATCGTGTAGTCAAGAACCCCCCCCCCCCCCCCCCCTATTTTTTTTATTTTTTTATTTTAGTTTTCAATTCGTGCGGCTTATTTGAGATGGAATCACTGTTACTATCATACATTGTGCAATCTTATGATTCGACCATGTTACGTAAATTATACGTTTGTAAGAACATTACGTTCGTAAGTTAGTTCGAGATCAAACGTAACCTTAGTAGTTAGACAATATAAGTGACACTCACTCTATACTTCATAATTACATAAGATATCCTTAATTTCGGAAGTATTATGACATAACTTACGTTATTACTTGTTTTTATGACTTAATGGACTCGAGATACACGGAAAAATCAAATCAAATACGAGATTTTTAATAATTAATCATCAATTTTGGCTTAATTTTGACTTTTTGGCTTAATTTTGACTTTTCACAAAAAGGGTACACGGCATTTTTCAATTTAAATCGTGGAAAGTCAACAATCGTGTAGAGGCATTACCTTTTATCTAATTTTGACTTTGTTGACCTTACACGGTTATGTCGAATTTTTTACCGTGTATACACGTTTAAAAACCAAAATTAATCGTGTACACAAAATTCAATTTTGACTTTTTTTATTTTGACTTTACACGATTAAAAATGTAAAGTAACCGTGTACATACATTAAAATCAACAATAATGTCATGTACTTAGTCGAAGGTTTCCATTTTTTTTCACACAAAAACATCAAATTTTCACCAAATGATCAACTCAAACACAATCTAATAAAATTACATCCAATAACATTCTTAAACATCCAATACCACTCAATAACATCCAAAAACATCAATTCATTTATAAAAAAAATACAAATATAATTAAGCATCCGTATCGTACGGACATCGGGGACTAGTATGCTCATCGCTCTTGCAAATGCTACAACATTTCTTACCTCTTGGACGTCGAGGGGGAGCATTTAGATCAACTCCGGAAATGGGAAGCGAGGCTTGGCAACTCCGTCGTTTGTGCCCTTCTTGTCCGCATCTTGAACACCATTGCCGATTCATTGAGGACCCTTCAACGGCCGATCGAGCTCTCGCCATCGGTGGTCGTCCAGCTTGCCTAGGTTCAAGAGGGGGTAGCACGACCCATCGTGAAATGTATTCGGGAACACTCCACGTCTCGGGATGAGGAACCGGCTGAATAGTAGGGGAATACGTAGCAACTAAGGTGGATTGCTTGAAATAGTGGCTCACGTAGTCAGTTGCCCGCCCACCGGAATTCCTATAACAACATACAAAATCGTTTAAAAATCCGATTCAAATATGACAAGCATGAAACTAAAATAAAAAGAGAACTACTAGTACCTTATCGCCGCACAAGCATGTCGGCAAGGGATGTCGTCCAACTCAAACTCACGGCATTCGCAAGTCGAGTTTTGGAGGTCGACAAGGTAAGTCGCGTTTTCACCTTTGACTCTCCAGAGGGTGGGTGTAGGCGTTCCTCTAACGGAGTAGCGACGTCCCCATTCCGACGATGCCGACATCTTCGTATATGCCTTCTCCGTGAGTTCATGTTGGCGAGCTTGGGCAATACTCCGATGTTCGTCGAACCACTTCTCGACGACTATCCGATACACCTCGATCATGGCACAAATCGGTAGTCTCCGAGCCCACAACAACCGAGCATTCATGGTCTCGGCGGGATTTGAAGTCATGAAGCTTGTACGTCGGACGGGACACTTGCACCTCGCCCACCTCGGCAGACCAATGTCGCTCAACCTCCTGTAGATCCCGCCTCCCTCTCTGCTTAGGTCCCTCATATTCCCCCAAAATTCATCGAATTGGGAATCTCGATAAGCATAGGCTGCAGACTCGAATATATCCCCTGCATGCCTGCCGTACCTTACGAAATTCCTTTGGAGGTGAACGAAGCAGAGACCATGAGCAGCATGCGGAAAAACGGAGTCGATCGCATTTTGGATGCTCACGTGTTGGTCGGATACAATCAACAAGTCATCCGGCGCCCCGAAACTGTCTCGCACGTGTGCTAAAAACCACGTCCATGATTCGTCGTTCTTTATGGGACCTAATCCAATGGCAAGGGGGAACACTTGCTCGTTACCGTCCTTCGTGACTGCCACAAAGAGCGTTCCCTTATTCTTCCCCTTCAAGTGCGCCCAATCCACTACGATCACGGGGCATAGCAAACCATTTCGGAATGCCTCGATGGACGGACCAAAGGCGAGGTACATGCAGGTCAGACGCTCGGTGGCGTGGGAGGTACGGATGTCGTACTCGGTGCTCGGATTCATCTCCTTCAAAAGGTAGAGATAAGAAGGGAGCCTCTGATAAGACTCGTTGAAGGCACCGTACGTCATCTCTATAGCGACGTTCCTCGCACGGCGAGCGAACGGGTAGTCAATCTGAATACCGTACTCACTCTATAGCTCGTCCACCATCTCTTTTGGCTTCAACACTGCGCCCTCGGTGATAAATCTACGTGCGTAGAATGCTCCTAATACCCTGGCCGGCACCTGTTGTTTGTTGTTCGAATTTAAATCAACTAGACACATGTGACCAACCTTGTACTTGATGATCACCCAAATCCCGCCTTTCTGTGTTGCATTCAACTTGAACGCGCAATCCTTCCCCTTCGTGCACCTAAAATCCACACGGCCTTTGTCGGAACGAGGGATACAATACTCCTTTCGGAGATCCATGTGAAGCAATCCGACGGCTATATGCAAGTCCTCCTTCTTCTTGAACAGTCCGTGCTTTCGCAACTAACCCAAGGTCGGTGCCAAGTCGGGATCGATCCATCCTAAAGGGAGAGCGGTGTCAAGATCAGCGTGCGGTATCAACCAGTTTCGAAATGCCTCTTAGTTGGCGCGAGCATGATCTTCATCGTCGCGGGGCTCTTGGTTTTGTGAGTGCATGCTACGAAGCCCGATAACCCTATCAATGTGGCCGGGCTCACGGATCCATGCTCCGAATTCAGCCGTTAGGCTCTCAAATAATTGGGATCGGTCATCCACATCCCTTGCTTCCTCGCCCTCGAACTTGAGAGATTCTTCTTTCAACTCCGGCTCTTTTTCGTTGCCTACTCCGCCTTCAAATGCATAGAACTCGGCATCGGCTCCTCTTCGACATTATAGTTCTGAAAATTTGTCAATCGTTGGGTAGTATGGGCTGCCTGATTAGCTATACTAATGACGTAGATCGTTGACATCTCCCTTCTCGCGATGCACATTCTAAGCAAATCCCCGGTGCTCTTTAAAACGGCCTTCACCGTCTCCCGCTCGTTGATGTTCGTCAAATGGAATAGCAAGTACTCCGATTCGTCACCCAAGTGAAAGTGAATCTCTCGTACTACGTTTTCATAGCTCAAAGTCAATATGGGATAATTGACGAGAAAAACGTCTCCTCCTACGTACGATATTCCATCCCTGTGACCGCTATGACGGATAAGAATTCTCTGATCACCCATTTCGATCTGTATAAAAAAAAAAAAAAATTAAAAATTAATAATCTGAAAAAAATTTGTTCTTAAATATACGGCAATTGTACAAAAACGATCGTGTATACACGATTTATTATACAAAATTGTCGTGTAAAGTAAACAATTTTGACTTTCAGTCATTGACTTTGTTGACTTTACACGACAATTTTGTGTATTACACTGTGTATACACGATTAAATACATAGAATTTTCGTGTACCTAAGAACACATATTTTATATATCTTTTTCGCGTATTATTAATAATAAATATACAAAATCATATATTACCTTGGTATTTGTCTCGAAAAAATGTCTTGAACCGATTCCAAAATTTCTAGAAATTCGAGAATGCGTACAAATCTACAAATTTTCACTCTCAATATTTATCTTTAGTGTAATGTTGTGATACAATTAAGTCTATGCTATTGTTTTTGCTCACTTTTTCTGATTTTCAATCAATGCTAACTAACAACCATATTCTATTTTAATGAATTTGACAGATTTGGTGGTTGTTATTAATTAATGCAATTTCTCCCTTTAAAAAAAAAAAATACACGACAATTGTAAGTGTTTGTGGCGTGTATGTGTTTCTCGTGAGATAGAAATAGGTTTTTTTTTTTTTTTTTTTTTTTTTTTTTTTTTTTTTTTTTTTTTTAATTTCCACGTCAGATTCAATTTTCATGGAATCAATTCACGAAAATTGAATCGTGAGACAGAGATCAATCGTGAAGGGTGAAACTGATTTTTGAGTGGGCCCCACAGTTCTAATTTTGACTTTACTTTGTTTAATTGTTTTTTTTTGTTTTATTAGATAAGTGGATTCATTAGTAAGGGTATTTATGTCTTTCATTACAAAATGGGTATAGAAGTTATACCGCATGAAAGAACAACGAATGGAAAAGGAGGAGTTGGTGGCGCATGAAAGAACACGGTAGAGTTAGGAAGATTTGAAAGGGCAAGTCTTTACAAAGTCGATGTGGGACAATGGGAGACTTCAACAGAGTAATTTTTAGTGAAAAGTCGATGTGGGATAATGGGAGACTTCAACAGAGTAACTTTTAGTGAACATACTTTAGATGATTAAATAATTTATTTTCTAAGGATTAGGCGTAGTGGATCTCTAAATCTCCAGGTCATATGCTCGTGTCATCTATAAATCTATTTTGTTAAGTTTGGATCTTTTATTTGCGTTCGTAGTGTTTCAATTTGATGTGTTTAATTTGGTTCATGTAATGTTATAGGTCCTTAGACTAGATTTATCCGTGACCTAAATATCAGGTTGTCCACAAAAGGGCAAAATTTGGAATTTAAAAAAAATGCTAAAATGGAATAAGGTGGACGACTGGGTCGTTCCATGAACTTATGAACTTATTGGACAACTTGGGTCATCCATTCATAAGCTGCCATGTGTCCATTTTTCTTTTGCTTTTAATATAAAAAATTGGTCATCTTCTTTTTGCAAAATTTGATTTTATCTCAAAAAGAAAAAAAATTGATTTTATTATATTTTCTTGTAACCCTCTTTTTTTATTCCATTAGAAGTTTTAAAAGTACGAGTAAGAATAATTAAACATTTCCCATAATATATACATATATTGTATATTTTCATATAATTTTAAATATAATTAAAATTAATTATATAACTCATGATATTTAAAATTTTATAAAATAAATTATATTATAGATTTAGATGGTCATTGATAAAGTATATAGGTTGTGAAATTGAATTGTGTTGTAGATTGTATAGGTGGAAGAGAGAGAAATTAATATTTTATTTCTAGGTTGGGTTGTAATGGGTTGTGGATAAAGATGGTCTACCCGATGCTGAAGATGTCTGCACTGCAGACCCCATTCAAAAACCCGCCACGTGTAAATTTTTTTTACCAATTTGCTTCCGGCTCGGCTTGAATTGACTAACGGCTCAGCTTCATTAGACCTTCCTCGTTTACCGTGCAACTTATTTTCACTCATTTTTTACATAATTAAATTAGCACATTTTAATTTATTAATTTACTTGTAATTGCGTATGAATTTCCTTTTTAATGCTAAAAATTATTGAATATTTTACTCCCTAAATTATGATACAGTACGATTTATTATTGCATTAATTACAAAAGTCTAAGGAATTTGTATTACTAATTACTGGAGTATTAGTCAGTATTAATTAAGTTAAGCTATGAAATAATATGCGAACATATCTATCAAACATATGAAAAGTTATTTTTTACAAGCATAGTGATTCTCCTTCCGTCCAACTTCAATATATTATTGTTTTTCTATACGATTGATAGGAAATGGCCCACCTCCCTAGGCCCAAAGGCCCAAAACAGACAAGCCCACATCGTGAAGCCCAGATCGGATAGGCCCAGATCGGCAAGCCCAATCCAAGCTAAGTACAAGCCCAGGAGTTGAACCCTAAACCCAGAACGTGGGCTGATGGAGGAAAAACCGGAACAACCAACCACACCTCCACGACCTCCACAATTCCACCTCTGCAACTGCCATGAATTACGTCTATAAATACGAGAACCAATTGTATTGTAATTTACTTACGCTATCCTAAATACAAAAGCTATATTTTCCTCCCCGTGGACGTAGATCATACCGATCGAACCACGTAAATCTCTCGTGTTCCTCTTCGTATTCGCATACAAACTATATATAAATTTGGGCCGCAAATCAAAGATTCATCACTGGCGCCGTCTGTGGGAACAAATTCGTGCTTGAATTTTTGATCTTTCGCTGCCCGAAGTCACTAGCAATGCCGCACGGAAATCAGTTGCTGTTGGGAACCCCCCGTCGCCGAAGGAGCCGCCGACGACAGCCCGAGGAACCAGCCTCGGCAACGGGCGCAGAACAGCCCAACGACGTCCCTGCCAACGATCGGATCGTGGCCGACGAAATCCCAGAGATCCCAAATGCAGACGAGCAGGGTGCAGCGGGAAACACAATGGCACCTTCCTCCCCGGCCCAACCGATCCAGCATCACCGAGCTCCCATGAGTTCGCGCCTGGGACCACAGGCTCACCCGACACCGGAGGGCCATGTCGAGAATCTCACTGCCAATCGGGAGCGTGAACTATTTGGTCCAGAGGCAACCCTACGTTTATCCCCAGTTATCCGACCGAATCTAACTGCTCCTCCAGTCATCCAGCCGAACTCGGCAGCTCCACCGCCTCCACCCCCTCCAGGGATCGAGGAGTTATTGCGAAATTACCTCACCACAGCATCCGGGCGTGAGTTCCTCAACCAGTACACAGGAGTCCTCCAGTTCGGCCAGGGAGTCTCTCAGCCCGGACAAGGAGTCTCTCAGTTCGGTCAAGGACAGAGGCCCGGACAGGACTTGCGACAATATCTTCAGCAAGTCCGAGGACAGACCCAGGGAGGCCAGCAGCCGAACTCCCATATGGTTCAACCAAACTATGTCACCGCTCCGCCCTATATTGCGCCCAACCAAGGACACCTAACTGGGGGAGCGCAGATCTTTGACGCGCTTGGTAGGATTATCAGCCCGCTCTCGGAGGAGATCCTCAACACACCTATGCCCTTCGGGTACACGGTGCCAAAGATCAAGGCGTACAACGGAATCGGAAATCCAAGCAATTTCCTTAGTCAGTTCAAGTACAGCATGCTGAACCAAAATCTGGGGAGTGTGCACATGTGTAAGCTGTTTCCTGAACTGCTAATCGACAATGCACGGGAGTGGTTCGACAGTTTGCCCCCCGGGTCGATCAGATCGTATTCCGATCTGATGAATGTGTTCGCTAGAAGTTTCTCCCAGCGTGCCGAAGTGAGACACACCCCAGCACATCTGCTAACCGTTAAGCAAGGCCGGGGTGAATCCCTACAAGACTTCATGACCCGGTTCGATAGAGAGTGCTTATCGACTCAGTGCACAAACGACCTTCTCATCATCTCGGCATTCCAAAATGCTATCATCTCGGACCATCTCTACAGAGAGATCCTGGCGAAGGACCCAAAGACCACTACCGAACTGTGGGCTATCGCGGACAAGTTCGCTAAGATAGAGGAGGCGACCAGACGTCGAAAGGAGGTTGACCGAGGTGAAACCTCAAAGAAGAAAGATGATGCACCCCGAAAAGGGGTAATGGAGCGAATACAGCGAGGTCCGATTGAGTCTCGTCTCGGACCTCGGCAGAATCCAGCACAGCGAGGTCCGCCTACAAGTCAGCCCGCACAACGGCCAGCTCTGCAGTTCACTCCGTTAAACAAACCAAGGACCGAGATCCTTGAATTGCACGCTAATCTGTTCGAGAAACCTAGGCCGATGCGGGAGGACGGCAAGCCGAGGTCAAAGAATAAGTATTGCCAATTCCATGAAGATTATGGACATGAGACGGAGGATTGCAGGAACTTGGCTCAGGACACTGAAAGCCTAGTTCGCAATGGTCCGCTCAAAAAATATCAAGATCGGAGCACGGGGGTCAATCAAGTGGATGCCCCCCGAAGTCAAAAAAAGAAAAGACAGTATAGAGGGAATTGCAGCACGGATGCTGAGAAGAAAACAAAGCACAATGAGGATGATGCCGACGAGGACGGAGATTACCAATACGAGGGGATAGTTGCTACGATCTCCGCTCTCGCCAAAGGACAGACTAAATCGTCCCTCAAAAACGGAGCTCGGAGCATGCCGATCAGCGAACCCGCTAACAAGAGGTTCAAGAAGGAGGAAGCCGTAACTTTCTCGGCCGATGACCCGGTGCCCCCCATGATGCCGCACTCCGATGCCATTGTTATTGAGGCTGTGGTGGCTAACATGCTGATCAAAAGGATTCACATCGACACCGGGGCATCGGTGAATATCATGTTCAGGCATTGCTTTGATAACATGGAGTTGGAGAAGTCAAAAATCATTCCAACCACCCGGCCACTGCGGAGTTTCGCACAGGAGGAAACCCATCCCCTAGGGACGATCGAGCTGCCCATCACAGTAGGGAAAGGGCCGAGAAGCACCACTAACATGACCGAGTTCATGGTGGTGGAAGCCAAGTCCCCATACAACATAATCCTAGGCCGTACTTGGATGAATACAGTGAGAGCGATCTGCTCCACGTACCACTTAGCCGTGAAGATCCCGACTAAGGGAGGGGTAGCAGTTATCCGTGGTGATCAGAAAATGGCAAGGGAGTGCCTGCATGTGGCTCTCAAGGGGCTAGGGGCAACGCCCGAACTGCCCCAAGCATAGCAATTACTGAACTCCGAAGAGCCGAAGAAGACGTCGCCCGCCGAAGAGAGAGAGGTGGCTTTGTACAATGACGATCCCGCTAAGGTCGTCAAAGTCGGGCTGACCGACCACCCCCATCTTCGCGAACAGGTTATTCGGCTTCTGAAGGAGTACAGAGACGTCTTCGCATGGTCCCCATTGGATATGACAGGGGTATCACCCGATCTGATCACACATCGGCTAAAGATCGACCCCGAAGTACGACCGATCAAACAAAAGCAGCGCTCCTTTGCAGCGGAGCGGAATCAGGTCATAAAGACCGAAGTGACCCAACTGCTAGATGCTGGGATTCTATTCGAAGTCACTTACCCGACCTGGATAGCAAACCCGGTAATGGTCAAGAAGGCTGGGGGAGGATGGCGCATGTGCATCGATTATACCGATCTCAACAAGCACTGCCCTAAGGACTGTTACCCTCTGCCCGATATCGACAAAAAGGTGGACTCGCTGGTCGGTCATAGGATATTCAGCTTCCTGGATCTGTATAAGGGATACCACCAAGTCCTAATGGATGCCGAAGACGCGGCTAAGACAGCATTCATTACGGACTTTGGCGTCTTTGCTTATCGCAAAATGCCATTTGGGTTGAAGAATGCAGGAGCAACCTACCAGAGGATGGTAGATAAAATATTTAAAGAGCATATCGGAAAGGAAGTGGAGGTCTATGTCGATGACATAGTGGTGAAGAGTAAGGAAGAAAGCACAAGTGTGACCGATCTCCGAACTGTGCTCTCCATTCTTCGCAAGGCCAATCTGAAACTTAATCCCCAAAAATGTACCTTTGCTGTGACATCGGGGAAGTTTTTAGGTTGTTGGATTACCCAGGAAGGGCTGAGGGCAAATCCATCAAAAGTTAAGGCCGTGTTAGACATGAAGAACCCAAAGTCGATCAATGATGTGCACAGACTTACAGGGTGTCTCGCCGCACTGAGTAGATTCCTATCTAAAGCCGCAGAGAAGCAGTTGCCCTTCTTCAAAATCTTAAAGAAAGCACCCCAATTTGATTGGAGTTCGGAGCATCATCACGCCCTACACCAGCTAAGGGAGTACCTCAAGGATCTACCGACCTTGTCGGTACCGAAGAAGGGAGAGGTGCTCTTTCTTTACTTGGCCACCTCGGACGAAGCAATTAGTGCAGTTCTCGTGCGCGAAGAGGCAGGTCGCCAGTTGCCAGTTTACTTCATAAGCCGGTCACTAAAAGGGCCCGAAGTGAGATATCAGCCGTTGGAAAAGCTAGCTTTAGCACTTGTCAATGCTGCTCGGCGATTACGGCCATATTTTCACGCGCACCCAATTCAAGTCCGAACAGATTCCCCACTTCGGCAGGTGCTGACGAAGCCCGAAGCCTCAGGACGAATAGCGAAGTGGGCGATAGAACTGGGAGAGCATGACATCTCTTATGTCCCCCGACAGGCCATCAAAGGGCAAGCCTTAGCAGATTTCTTGGCTGAAACCTCAATATCCGAAGTCCCGAACTCGATACCAGAGCCAGTTCGTACAACGGTGGAGGAACCTCAAGACTGTTGGCACATGTACGTAGATGGGGCCTCGGGAAAAACGGGGAGCGGTGCTGGAATCCTCCTTGTCAGCCCAGAAAAGAAAGAGATCACATACTCACTTCGCTTCCAGTTCGCGACTACCAACAATGAGGTGGAGTATGAAGCTCTGCTAGCCGGACTCCGGATAGCCACCGATCTGAAGGTCGCGGCCATAAAAGTACACTGTGACTCCCAGGTAGTCGTGAATCATATGCTAGGCAAGTACGAGGCGAAGGGAGAGAGGATGAAGAAGTATTTGGCTAAGGCACGGGGCATGCAGGGATTTTTCAAATACTTCCAGCTCGAGAGAATCCCCCGGACTCAAAATTCCCGAGCTGACGCCCTCAGCAAATTAGCAGCAACGCCTGGCACTTCACCGGTGGAGGATGTCCAGCATAGAAGCATAGACGAAGCCGAGGTCAACGATCTAGATGATGAGTCACAGCCGACGTGGATGACCCCGATTCTAGCCTATCTGAAAAGAGGGGAATTACCTGAAGATAAGACGGAGGCTAGAAGGATATGTTGTTCTGGACAATGTCCT
Source organism: Thymus mandschuricus (assembly GCA_029379335.1). Classification (NCBI taxonomy): domain Eukaryota; kingdom Viridiplantae; phylum Streptophyta; class Magnoliopsida; order Lamiales; family Lamiaceae; genus Thymus; species Thymus mandschuricus. The sequence continues at coordinate 5,980,018 of CM057082.1, read as the reverse complement.
TTACAAGAAATCGTACCTTCAACCCTTGCTCAAATGCGTCGGACCGATCTCAGCAGACTACGTCATGCGAGAAATGCATGAAGGGGCATGTGGAAGCCACATCGGACCTCGGGCTTTGGCCAAGAAAATTATGAGATGGGGATACTTTTGGCCTTCGATGCTCAAGGATTGCACCGAACTCGTGCAGAAATGTGAGAAGTGCCAGTTACACGCGAATGTGACAAGGCTGCCACAGACCGAGCTAACTGCGATGCAGAGTCCTTGGCCGTTCGCGCAGTGGGGGATAGATATAGTAGGACCATTCGACAGAGCGCCAGGTCAGTTGAGGCACCTCATAGTTGCTATTGACTACTTTACGAAGTGGGTAGAAGCAGAACCCCTGTCCGCGATCACAAGCAAGAACGCCCGGAACTTTGTATGGAAGAATATAGTATGCCGGTTCGGCATACCTCATGTCCTCGTATCCGATAATGGGACCCAATTCACGGACAAGGTTTTTAGGGAATGGTGTGACGAGCTGCAGATTCAACAACATTTCACATCGGTAGCCCACCCTCAAGCAAATGGTCAGGCCGAAGTGACGAACCGAACTCTCGTCAAAGGCCTCAAAACCCGGCTAGAGAAAGCTAAAGGGTTATGGGTAGAAAACCTTCCGAACGTCCTATGGTCCTACAGAACAACGCCGCGAACAGCAAATGGCGAAACACCGTATAGTCTAGCATACGGAACAGAAGCTGTAATCCCGGTTGAGATCGGACTCCCCAGTCCGCGCACGACCCATTTCATAGCCGAAGTAAATGATGAGAACCGGCGTGCAGACCTCGATCTGCTAGAAGAAAAAAGGGATACAGCTTACATAAGAGAGGCCCGATACAAACAACTCATAGCCCGATATTACAATCGGCGAGTTCGAGATCGGCAGTATTGCGTAGGAGATTTAGTTCTCCGAAACAATGAGGTCAGCAAGGCTTGTAAGCTTGGCAAGCTGGAGGCCACATGGGAAGGCCCATACCGAGTAGACAAGGTCCTTGGTAAAGGCGCCTATAGGCTTTCCACTCTGGCCGGGGAGCCCATACAGCGACCTTGGAATATAATCCATCTGAAGAGGTATTATGCATAGATGTGGAGTATCATGTAGAGTAGCTCGGTCTTATTCAGTTCAGTTCAATATTCAGTCAGGTCTTGTCTTTCAAAAATTTATTCAGTAATGAAGTTTAAGATTTTATTTCTATCTTTCGTTGTGTTCACACTGCATTGCATTACTCCACTTATATGCATGTTGCCTCTTACCTCCAACACTATCCTGACGAGGACAAGTGTTAGTAAAATAAAATCGTACGAACCAGGGGACCACCCCTACCGACTTAGTCGGCAGAACAGGAACCCGACCTGACCCAAGTGTCACCTCGGCAAAGGATAATAGGCGATATGCCATCCCAAACCGAGGGAAGACCCAAGAGTCACGTCGGAAGCTGGAGTTAGGCTCCCAAGCCACTTCGGAAAATCCAAATTTGACCTATGTGTCAGTTCGGAATTGACTAAGCAGAAATGCAAATTCGAAACAGGCAATAAGCCAACAATTACACTAACATATAGTTTATCCAAAATATATATATATATATATATATATATATATATATATATATATATATATATATATATATATATATATATATATATATATATTATCTTATTTTGCAGGATTTTACAAGTCATGCATTGGAAGGCCCACCTTCATCTGGCCTCTTGCTACAGTTAAAATAACTAGCCCAACCGCTAGTCGGCGGGTTCAGTAGAAAATCAATATTTATATCTTCCTTATTTCGAGAGCTTTGTCCCGAACTGCGCCCACCACCACGCCCAGCACCACCACTTGTCGTGACGCCGGTTCGGCTAGCCACTGCTCGTGAAGAACTCCGACCTCGGGGGATTATAGGAGCTCGGTAATTCCCATCCCCCCGGTTCGGTATCAGCCTGCGATTCTGAACAGGCATCAGCATATCCAACCGATCCTTCACCAGACGAGAAGGTATGGTCGGACTCAGGGCTCGGAACCGGGGAGCATGCTGTTTAGAAGGCTGCACATCGGGGTACCGGTCAAGCCACTTCTTCATTATTGCGTGGCGAGATAATACCAACGGGAAGAGATTCGTCAAATATCGCAGCTCGGATATATAGTCAGCAACCTCCCATGAATCCGAACCGCGATTCTGAATCTCCCGCACAACCCCCCGCACAGCCTCGAACGCATCAGCCTCGACTTCGGATATCGTCTTGCCACCGAGCTCGTGTATCACCCTTTCATATCCGGCGTGCTCGTCTGCAATCCTCTTGGCATCCGCGTAATCTTCTTTTAGTTGCAAATACCGAGCCTCATTGGAATCAGCCGTGACTTGCAGGGAGTTATATTTGGCGTCAAACTCATTACGAAGGTGTTCGGCAAGTTTGTCGAGGCGACCGATCTCACCATCCTTAAGATCAATAAGGATTTTCAGACGCTTAATCTCATTTATCAGCGCGGTCTTATCTGTTTCGGATTCGTTCTACAGAAAGTAAAGACAAGATAAGCATGGGTAAAAGGAAACTTCATTGACAGAATTCAGAACGTTTACAGTTCATTACAAAAAGTGACAAAAAAACAAAAAACAAATTACAAGAGGGGGGATCAACTGACCCCGCCAGATGGTTCAGCCTCAGTATTCAAGGTACCGGTCTCGGCAGCATCCTCTCTGGCATCTCCATCGACGTGGCCAGTTTCCACATCCTCCTCCTCATCCTCGTCAGAGGGCAGATCAGGAGACAGTGGCCGCTCCGCAAGTTCCTCGCGAAAGGGACCGCAGAGTTTCTCAAACTCAACGTCCCGATCATATTGGCACTCCCGGACCTCGGCAGCGGACAGCGGAGTCCGCTGATCGGCAACATACCCGACCAGCGGAAACGGAGAGGCCTTCTTCTGCAATTGGCGGAAGTATGTCCGCAGCATCTCATCATCCGTGATGGGCTTATAACCGTACTTCCCCTTGTCGAGAGTGGGGAAGTCGGCGGCCACCCGATCCAGAACCTTCGCCACCTCTCGCCTCTTGCATGGCCCGGTCAACGCAGAAACGAGGGCACTAAAGCCCTCGCTGTAAATGACCCTCTCAGCAAGGGCAAGGGCGAAATCACCCTGTTCGGCCGCGAGCCGCTCCTCCCGAGCTCGGGCTGCCTCCAGTGCTTCCTCACTCTTAGCTGCTTTCTCCTCGGCAGCGGCAAGTTTGGACTTGGCAGCATCCAGCTCCTTCTTCAGCTCCTCTTCCCGAACTGTCGCAGAAGAGAGTTCCTTGGCCAACCCGGTCTTCTCGGCAGCGAGACTCTTTATCTTCGCATCAGCTCGGGTGGTTACCTTCACCGAGCTCTGAAGAAGATGCCTCACGGCACGATAGACATGGTCAAGGTCCTCCAGTGTTGGGGCCACACCCTACATTACATAAAGACTTCCAGATCAGAAAAAAAAAAAATAAAAAAAAAGAAGAGGGAAGCAAACTTGGAAGAATCATAAATCAACGAACTTACGGAGGGAAACGATGCACCTCTGGTGTACCAGTTATCGTGCCCACGGTAAACGCTGGGTAGCCAAGTGCGGAGCGGATAACTGCTGAAAGCATCTAAGTAGTAAGCCCACCCCAAGATGAGAATCAGGACAATTCAAGATTCAAAATAAATGATTCAAAAACGGAAAATAAACTAATAAAAAACTTTGATAAACCTCTTCTAACTCTTTTTTTCGATTCAAAGCGATGGAATCAACCACTTCGCTACATAAAAAATAATCAATTTGGCGGGGTTGTCAGAAATGAAATGTCACAATATTTTTGTGACATATGTCAAAGTGATGGAAAAGAAAGAATATCTTTTACATATCCTCCAGGTTTATCCATTTTTGCGGAAATGCTAAAAAGAAGGCTATCTCCACCTCTTTAGATCGGACGAGGGTTATCGCGACATCGGGCTCGGATGAGGCCGAGCCCATCACAAGCCTCTTGGCCGCAGCCAAGTCAACCTCCTCCGCGGCCACACTTGGAGCCCCGTGAGATCGGGGGGTGGGAACTCCAGATTGAGTCCTCTCCGACGACTCCGCCGCTCGCCTCTTCGTACCGGCTGGCGAACTGGCGCCCTCGTTCTTTCGCTTCTTCTGGGAGGGTGCCTTCTTGCCATCCTTTACCATATTCACTGGAGACAAGACAAAAGAGTAAGAACAGACAAAAAAAAAATATATATATATATATATATATATACAAAAGGGAAGAGGGACCTCACCCCTCCCCGGATCCACCGAAGTGGAAGGATCATCGGGGCTCGGTACCGCCACCGCCAGTTGGGCCAGTGACATCGGCATCTTGCCCAGACTGGCAAGACGCCGAACCACCTCAGCCAAGTTTTTCTGCCTCGGCAGAAGCCGAACCGAACCCGAGTGCCACCCGACCTCGGTGGCACCCTCGAACTGGCAGTAAAAAAACTTTTTCTGCCAGTCTTGGACTTTGGAGGGAACCTTTACGGAAAACCCCTGATGCCGGTATGAAGAATAGTACCAGCCCTCAGTCCGGGACTTAAATGACATAATACCCCCGAGAAGATCTATAGAGTACGGGATACCCAACCGAGAACAGGCAATCCCCAGTCCGGTTATTTGGCTGATGCTGTTCGGGGTGATTTGGGAAGGAGATAGATCGAAAACACGGTAAATATCGGCATAAATAGCCGGAAATGGTACACGCAGACCAGCCTTAAACTGGTCCACGTACACGGTGACACACCCACGAGGGGGGCGATAAGCCCTATCGTAGGCATTCGGTCGGAGAAGGAGAACGGAAGGGGGAAACCTAAATTGTACAGCAATATCGTAAAGATTGGAGGTAGAAATGGTGGATTCTAAACAACCTACGCTCCCAGCTACTCCGGGAGGACACTCGGAAAACTCAACTTCGTGCCCGTACGGCTCCTTACAGTCGGACCGTACGCAAGCACGTTTATCTCCCGGGAAGCTAACCGGAAGAGAGGTGGACGAAGAAGCGGCGGCGACTTCTTCCGTCGCCGCCGGAGAATGAGAATCAATGGGGGAATGAACCTCTCGAACGGAGGAACCCGAAAAAGCACTTGAAATGGAAAGAGAGGAAGACATAACTTACTTTTTCCTTGTTGATAATCGGTGAAGATTCACAGAGAGCAGTTATTGGAGAAGATGAACAGTACGGAGGATTCGCAGGTTTAGGGTTTCAGTTTTGGAGGAATGAAATTGATTGTATAACAATCATAGGGCATTAAAGGGGGTGGAATTACGCCTATTGAGAAAACATTCAATGCGACGACGTTTCAAAAACGTCTAATCGGTGCTTTATCGGTACCCCAAGCGTCGCATTTAATGCGGCTGACAACTTTAACTTTGGGCGGGAGATGAGATCGGCATGACCGACCTCCCAGCGAAAAGCAAATTTCAGAGGGGGTACCAACTTCAGTTCGGCCTTCCTCACACATTTCAGAGGGGGTACCAACTTCAGTTCGGCCTTCATCACACATTTCAGAGGGGGTACCAACTTCAGTTCGGCCTGCCTCACAAATTTCAGAGGGGGGTACCGTTCAGTTCGGCGTTCCTCACAAATTTCAGAGGTACCAAGTCCAGTTCGGACTTCCTCACACATTTCAGAGGGGGTACCAAGTTCAGTTCGGCCTCTCCCACGCAGTCTAGTGGTACCAATTCAGTTCGGATTTCCTCACATATTTCGGAGGGGGTACCAAGTACATTACTCAAATCAGCTAATACTCACCAGGCACAGGCAGGAAACATCAACTCCATCACCCCACGCTTTTTGGGGGGGGATGTGATAGGAAATGGCCCACCTCCCTAGGCCCAAAGGCCCAAAACAGACAAGCCCACATCGTGAAGCCCAGATCGGATAGGCCCAGATCGGCAAGCCCAATCCAAGCTAAGTACAAGCCCAGGGAGTTGAGCCCTAAACCCAGAACGTGGGCTGATGGAGGAAAAACCGGAACAACCAACCACACCTCCACGACCTCCACAATTCCACCTCTGCAACTGCCATGAATTACGTCTATAAATACGAGAACCAATTGTATTGTAATTTACTTACGCTATCCTAAATACAAAAGCTATATTTTCCTCCCCGTGGACGTAGATCATACCGATCGAACCACGTAAATCTCTCGTGTTCCTCTTCGTATTCGCATACAAACTATATATAAATTTGGGCCGCAAATCAAAGATTCATCAACGATATTTTAGATATAGTGTTAAAAGTGAGAAGTGAGGGATCAAAATTGAAAAATGTAAATACAATTTTTTCTATTTATAAAACATGACTACTAAAGTAGGACAACCTATATAAACTCTATCCAGTTCAAAATTCCATCACCTTTTACAGATATCGGAATACTTGAATTGTAGGGAGTAGTATAATAATTTTAACACTATTCTTAAAATCTTGTATCCTAAAACAATATATATACAGAAGTGAGACAACTGGAGTATCAATATGCTTGTAAAAATAATATTTTATATATTTATTAAATATGTTTGCATTAATATCATCACATTCATTTCCCCAAATTCCAATAGTTTAACTTACTATTAGTACTAATTATTAATAGTCTAGTCTTCCTACTTCACTTCACTTATTTCATTTTTTAACGGAAGGGTCCCGCTTTAATTGGTTTATATTATAAAATTAAAACAATTAATCCCTAACTTTTTTAATATGAACCCTTACTTTTACTTTTGACACTACGCTATTCTATATCAAAATAAAACAAGTCAAGTCTAGTGAAATAAAGGTATTAATAATTATTAATGAACAATTCTTAGACTTTCATAATAATGCCATGATAAAATCGGAACATCTTATCTTACTGATCGAAAATCATACAATAATTCTTATCATTAAAAGGAAATACACATGACAACAAAAGTAAATTAATAAATTAAAATATAACTAATTAATTATGTTTAAAAAAAAAAGAGTGAAAAACACGTGTATGTCATGTAAATGGGGAAGGTTTAATGGAGCTGAGCCAGTTGTCGATTGGAGCCGAGCTGCAAGTTGATAAGTTAACTTTACACGTGTTGGGATTCTACTTGGGTTCTGCAGTGAAGACGTCGTTAGCGTCGCCCTTGCCGGATAAAGATAGTCTTACTGCGCCTATAATAGATTATTATAATAAAATGTTATAATAAAACATTGTTTTTATTTTTTAGAATATGTTTAAAAATATATATAGAATTTTCAGCTGGCTATAAAATTGATCTAGCAATTTTGTTTATCTGTCTATAAGCAAAATAATTTCTCTTTGAAGAGCTTGTTTATCAAAATATTCTTAATAGTTATTTCAATATTTAACGTAATTTCCATAAAAAAAAAATCTTTTGACCAAATTAATAAAATAATATACTAGCTGAATCTTGAAACTGCATATCAAAGGATACGATATATTTCAAATTTAACTATCAAAAGAAACATCTCTAGCAATTAATTAATACATGTGGTGAGATATGAATTGTAATAGAAAAATATCCTAAATGAACATCTTTCTATAATAGTTGTAATGGTATTTTTCATAAACTAGCAAACTAAGCAATAGAAAATTACTCCAATATCCTATTATATATGGTTGGCCATAATGTCGCCATTTAGCAAGTCCCATAGTTAAGATCAAAGATCATATAAAGGCTAATAGTCTGAGATATATTTGTAATCCCTCCGTCCCAATGAAACTGTACAGCTTCTAATCGAATCGTCTCACACAAATTGTCATTCTTATTAAAATGGAAAGAATTAATTTTAACTTTTTTATATAGATCTCTCATTTTCCATTTTTCTGTTTCTTTTAGTTATCTCTTTGATGGGATCCTCTCATTCTTTAGTACCAATTGTACTAAAAAATAACTATATGTAAAATCGGACATAATACTCCCTTTCCATAAGAGCTTCAATAGCAGCAGCAGAGTACAGGAGTACGGCGTATGCTAGATAAAAAGTGTTCTTACTAAGACTAAGTACGGAGTATGCTGAAAAGTAGTGCATTACGGTGTATGCTGTTTATTTTATATGCTGATTGGACATTTTGTTATTGGATTCTTTTTTTGTTTTAATTTTTTTCGTCATTTAAATACGAAATTTTAAATAAATCAATGTGTAATGCATATTTGAAATTTTACAATAAATATTAACTGAAAAATTAAATAAAGGAAATAATAAAAGATGAAAATAAAGAAAAAAAAATCGGGAACAAAAAAAAAGGAAAGAAAACGTTTAAATAGAATAAAGAAAGGGAAAGGAAAAAGGGGGAAAATCAGAAATTTTTAAAAGGAAAAAGAAGCGTAAGAAAAGAAAAAACGGAAAAAATCAGAAATTTAAAAGGAAAAGAAAACGTAAGAAAAAAAAAAGGAAAAAGATCGGTAAAAAAAAAAAGAAAAAAAAGAAAAGAAAAGGAGCCAAAAGAAATTTGCCACGTGACATACGCTGTGCGCAGTACGCGTATGCACAGGCGTACACCCTTGCGTATGTTATACGCCACGTGGACACTCGCATCAACGTACGTTTGTCGTCGGACGTGCACACACGGACGTACTACTTTTATACTAATAACATGTGAAATCTACACAAGTTTATGTCAAGAGACTATTCTACCCTTGGAATCCAAGTGACGACATCTATAGCATGCATTACTCAATATGCACAACTACTGACATAAATTTAATCATTTAGTACTTTAATTTTTGGGCCAACTTTAAAAATACCCACTTTTATAAAAACTAATACTTCTATACCCATCATATAAGAAGTATAACTTCTATACCCATTTTGTAGTTAAAAGACATAAATACCCTTAGTAATTGGGTCCCACTTGTCTAATAAAACCAAAAAATCAATTAAAATCAATTGGATTGTGGGGCCCTCCTTCTCACGATTGATTTCTCCCTCTCCCTCTCACGATTCAATTGTAGTCGTGAACCAATTCCATAAACAAAATTCAATTTAACGTGGAAATAAAAAAAAAAAAAAATTGCATTAATTAACTACAACAACCAAATCTGCATATTCAGTAAAAATAGAATATGGTAGGTGGTTAGCATTGATTAAAAATCAGAAAAAGTGAACAAAACAATAGCATAGACGTAATTGTATCACAACATTACACTACCTAATTATTGAGAGTGAAAATTTGTAGATTTGTACGCATTCTCGAATTTCTGGAAATTTCGGAAGAGATTCAAGTGGTTTATTCGAGACAAAATACCAAGGTAATATATGATTTTGTATATTTATTGTTAGTAATATTCCAAAAAAATTATAAAAAAGTATTGTTCTTAAGTACACGATATTATGTCCAAAACAACCGTGTATACACGGTATATTGTATGTTTTTGTCGTGTAAAGTCAACAAAGTCAACTATTGAAAGTCAAAATTGTTGACTTTACACGACAAATTGTGTAATTTAACCGTGTATACACGGTTGAATTAACTTTTCAACCGTGTACTGAAGAACAAAAATTTTTCAGATTATTAATTTTCTTTTTTTTTTTGGTACAGATGGAGATGGGTGATCAGAGAATTCATATCCGTCATAGCGGTCGTTGGGAGGGAATATCGTACGTAGGAGGAGACTCTTTTCTCGTCACTTATCCCATAGCGAGTTTGAGCTATGAAAACGTATTGCGAGACGTTCAACTTTACTTGGGTGATGAATCGGAGCACTTGCTATTCCACTTGACGAACCTCAACGAGCGGGAGATGGTGAAGGCCGTTTTAAAGAGCACCGGGGATTTGCTTAGAATGTGCATCGCGAGAAGGGAGATGTCGACGATCTACGTCATTAGTAGAGCAAATCGGGCAGCCCATACTACCCAACGATCGACGATTTTTCAGAACTATACCGTCGAAGAGGAGTCGATCCCGAGATCGAATGCATTTGAATCCGAAGTACGCGACGAAGAAGAGCCGGAGTCGGAAGAAGAGTCTCTCGAGTCCGAGGGCGAGGAAGCAAGGAATGTGGAGGAACGATCCCAATTACTTGAGAGCCTAACGGCTGAATTCGGAGCATGGATCCGCGAGCCCGGCCATATTGATAGGGTTATCGGGCTTCGTAGCATGCACTCACAAAACCAAGAGCCCCGTGACGACGAAGCTCGTGCTCGCGCTAACGAGGAGGCGGTTCGACATTGGTTGATACCGCATGTCGATCTAGACACCGCGCTCCCTTTAGGATGGATCGATCCCGACGTGGTACCGGCCTTGGGTCAGTTGCGAAAGCACGGATACTTCAAGAAGAAGGATGACTTGCATATAGCCGTCGGATTGCTGCACATGGATCTCCGGAAGGAGTATTGTATCCCTCGTTCCGACAAAGGCCGTGTGGGTTTTAGGTGCACTTCGGGGAAGGATTGCGAGTTCAAGTTGAATGCAACGCAGAAAGGCGGGATTTGGAAGATCAACAAGTACGTGGCCGATCACACGTGTCTAGTTGATTTAAATTCGAACAACAAACGACAGGTGCCGGCCATGGTATTAGGAGCATTCTACGCTCGTCGATTGATCACCGAGGGCGCAGTGTTGAAGCCAAAGGAGATGGTGGACGAGCTACAGAGTGAGTACGGTATTCAGATTGACTACCCGTTCGCTCTCCGTGCGAGGAACGTCGCTATAGAGATGACGTACGGTGCCTTCGACGAGTCTTATCAGAGGCTCCCTTCTTACCTCTACCTTTTGAAGGAGATGAATCCGGGCACCCAGTACGACATCCACACCTCCCACGTCACCGACCGTCTGACCTACTTCTACCTCGCCTTTGGTCCGTCCATCGAGGCGTGGGAAAATGGTTTGCTACGCCCCGTGATCGTAGTAGACGGGGCGCACTTGAAGGGGAAGAACAAGGGGACGCTCTTTGTGGCGGTGACGAAAGACGGGAACGAGCAAGTGTTCCCCCTTGCCATTGGATTCGGTCCCATAGAGAACGACGAATCTTGGACGTGGTTCTTGGCCAAAGTCCGAGAGAGTTTCGGGGCGCCCTCGGACTTGTTGATCGTATCCGATCAGCACGTGAGCATCGCAAATGCGATCGACTCCGTCTTTCCGCACGCTGCTCACGGCCTCTGCTTCGTTCACCTCCAGAGAAATTTCGTTAGGTACGGGAGGCATGCGGGGGCTATATTCGAGTCTGCAGCCTATGCCTATCGAGATTCCCAATTCGATGAATATTGGGGGAATCTGAGGGACCTAAGCAGGGAGGGAGGCGGGATCTAAAGGAGGTTGAGCGACATTGGCCTGCCGAGGTGGGCGAGGTGCAAGTGTCCCGTCCGACGTACGAGCTTCATGACTTCGAATCCCGCCGAGACCATGAATGCTCGGTTGTTGTGGGCTCGGAGACTCCCGATTTGTGCCATGATCGAGGTGTATCGGATAGTCGTCGAGAAGTGGTTCGACGAACATCGGACTAGTGCCCTAGCTCGCCAACATGAACTCACCGAGAAGGCCTATACGAAGATGTCGGCATCGTCGGAATGGGGCCGTCGCTATTCCGTCAGAGGAACGCCTACGCCCACCCTTTGGAGAGTAGAAGGTGAAAAGCAGACTTACCTGGTCGATCTCCAAAACTCGACTTGCGAATGCCGTGAGTTTGAGTTAGACGGCATCCCTTGTCGACACGCTTGTGCGGCGATAAGGTACGGCTACTTCTCGTTTTATTTTAGTTTCACGCTTGTCGTATTTCAATTGGATTTCTAAACGTTTTTGTATTGTATGTTGTTACAGGCACTCCGGTGGGCGGGCAACTGACTACGTGAGCCATTATTTCAGGCAATCCACGTTAGTTGCTACGTATTCTCCTCAAATTCAACCGGTTCCTCATCCCGAGACGTGGAGTGTTCCCGAATTCATTTCACGATGGAGGGTGCTACCCCCTCTTGTACCTAGGCAAGCCGGGCGACCATCGATGGCAAGAGCTCGATCAGCCGTTGAAGGAGAATCCTCTACGAACCGGCAAAGGTGTTCAAGATGCGGACAATACGGGCACAAGCGACGGAGTTGCCAAGCCTCGCTTCCCATTTGCGGAGTTGATCTAAACGCTCCCCCTCGACGTCCAAGAGGTAAGAAAAAATGTAGCATTTGCAAGAGCGAGGAGCATACTAGGCCTCGATGTCCGTACGATACCGATGCTTGATTATATTTTTATTTCTATTTTGTACAAATTGACGTTTTTTGGATCTTAATGAACGTTTTTGGATGTTTAAGAATGTTATTGGATGTAATCTTATCAGATTGTGTTTGATTTGATCATTTGGTGAAAATTTGTGTTTTTTTGTGTTATAAAATGGATACCTTCGGCCAAGTACACGACAATATACTTGATTTAATCATGTATACACGGTCAAATTATCCTATTACTCGTGTAAAGTCAACAAAAAAAAGTCAAAATTTAAAATGACCATACACGGTCAAATGTAAATTGTTATCGTGTATACACGGTTGAAAATCTAATTCAACCGTGTAAGGTCAACAAAGTCAAAATTAAATAAAAGTCAATGCCCTCTACACGAATGTTGACTCTACACGATTTAAAATGAAAAATAGCGTGTACCCTTGTCGTGAGAAGTCAAAATTAAGCCTAAAAAGTCAAAATTAAGCCAAAATTCCTAAAATTCTCGTGTTTCATTTGATTTTCTCGTGTATCTCGAGTCTATTAAGTTTTGTAAACGTGTAATAACGTAAGTTATGTCATAATTAAGCCAAAAATCAATTGAATTGAAGGATATGTTATGTAAGTATGAAGTGTAGAGTGAGTGTCACTTATATAGTCTAACTACTAAGGTTACGTTTGATCTAGAACTAACTTACGAACGTAATGTTCTTACAAACTTGTAATTCACGTAACGTGATCGAATCATAAGATTGCACAATGTATGAAAGTAACAGTGATTCCAACTCAATTGAGTCCCACGAATTGAAAAATCAAAAAAAAAAAAAAAAAAAAATAGGGGGTTCTTAAGTACACGACTTAGGGTACACGGCTGAGGTTCTTGAGTACACGGTTGAATTGCTCATTCAACCGTGTACCCAGCCGAAGGGTTAGAAAAAAAAGGGCCAAAAAAAACAATTTTTCCCCCATTTGATATTTTTCAATTCATCACCTGTAACGACCAAAATCAACATCGTTCGAACAAAATCAATTTCAAACAAATCTAATTAACAAGAAACGTCATTCGAATTCAACAATTTACAAAATCTAAATCAGAATTCAATATCAATCAATATTCGAAAAAAAAAATACATTTGTTCACCAATCCCTCCATCCCCTCGAAATCATGAAAATTCGCTTCGCCATCTTCTTTCGATATCTTGCCACGACCATTTTCTCGTCGCCCTGGTATAGCCGAGTGGTCCCAAGGAGCAAGTCCAAATACATGCACGCGTACACGCCACAACTCACGCCATCGTTTTGGACGAATTGATACTCCCGAGGGGCGAACTGGATGTCCATGAATCGTGTCTTCCAGTTTTTGACATTTGAGTTGACACGCGTGAAGTATTGGGGATTGTACTCCAAGAGGCGTGAGAAGAGGCGAGACAAGGGCAAGCATTGGATGATCCGTGATTGCCTGAGTGGATGGTTTTCATCTCCCTCGTACATCCAATAGTGGGAATCGTACACCTCGATGCACCAACAAGGAACGTTCACCCGACACAGGATCCAATGGGAGGAGGAGACATGGCAAACGACGAGAAACTGAAAAAAAAAACACGATTGAGCAATACGAAGAATTAAATTCGATATAATCAATATAGGATATTAAAAACTTACATATTGGCCGGTGATCCACGGTTGGTACGTGTTAATCCCCTCCCAGCCCGCGATGAAATCGTAGGGGATCTCCCATTTCGTGTACTTCAAAGTCTCGTTTGCCAACCCCCAAGTCGAAGAGTTGGGGTGAAACTTCAAGTACTCGTCTCGGAGTTGTGTCTTTATTTATTTGAAATGGAAACATGGTTTTTATTAGGTTTTTTATCAAATTGAAATACATGAATATGGAAATTGAAACAAATGAAAACGGAAAATGAGAAAACGAACTTACGTAAAACGACAGGGGCAGAACTATGTGGTGCAGTTTGCTAACACCATTGAGAAGACGGTACTCTTGTTGGAGTCTATGTTGCCAGTAGACCGTGTACAGGTCTATCTCCTGTAATCATTTTCAAAATAATCTTATTAGTACCCTAATTAGAACAAAATCAACCGTAAAAGTAACAAAACAAAACATGTAAAAAAATTACCAGAGCAGTGAGGCACTTCGTCGTGTCCTCGATCGTGGAGAAGATCTCCTGTGTAAGGTAGAACCCGGTCCGGCTCATCTCCACGTGGGGCTGTCCCGATTCCCTAAACCTCTGATACGGAGAGGATCGCTTTTTGGGACGCTCTGCAACATATGGAGATAGTAGAGAGGCTGAGGGGCGTGTCTCCCTAGTCGAGACACGCGTGACTTCCTCATCTGAGCTCGCTCCCATCCTATCTATCTCCTCAACAAACTCACTCAACCTAGAGTGATGGGAGCCTTGGGAGGGCTCAGGCACGTCGACGTGACCACCGGAGGCACGACTCACGGAGTGCCGTTCATCTGCTTTCTCGATCGGGATATCCCTGAGCCCCCCAAGCGAGTGCTCACTGACGTGGACATCCCTGAGCCCCGCAAACGGCTGCTCACCTACACGGGACTGTCCCTCGCCCCCGGAGGAAGAACGGCTGCGGCTCGGACTCTTGGATACGAACTTCTTCAGCTCCCCGGCGATAGCCCTCGCCAATCGGCCTAGAAATCCGGTCCCTGAGCGATCCTGCTCCCATCGGGACACCAGACGGTCCCCGAATCGGTCCAAGAAGTCGTCACCGAGGGGACCGCGCTCGCACGGATCTCCGTGTGCGCAACAGATCAAGCCGGAGGGCCGGGGTTCAGCGTGCTCGCTCCGAGGCCTCTTCGACGCCCATGTTTCGGGCCTCCTCTCAACCCTCGGCCTCGGCATCTCGACCCCGCCGTCGGAGTGAGCTCGCTCCGCTCGTGGAGCACGACGACGAGGGGCCACTGCCTCAGAAGCGCCCTTGCCCTTGCACTTGAGCTTCTCCAGGGCCCTCGCCATGTCGCGCTTCGCCTTCGACTCCCTTCTCTCGGGCGGGAGATTGGTTTGTTCGTGGCGCTTGGAGGGAACGTAGGCCACGCCGATCGGCTCGATGCTCTCGAGACTTTGGAATCCAAGTTCGAGAACATCGTAATCATCCGCCTCCAGTGTCGGATGAACCTCGAGCTACAACGAAAAATAAAACAAGAGGTGTTAGGAGTCAAATTTAAATTTTCAATCAAAACACACGGCATACTACACGACTGAAATTGTAATTCAGCCGTGTAAAACACGGTTGAAATTCAATTTCAATCGTGTAAGGTCAACAATTTTGACTTTAAAGTCAAAATTGTTGACCTTACACGACTGAAATTGTAATTCAGCCGTGTGTCACACGGCTGAATTACAATTTCAGTCGTGTAAGGTCAACAATTTTGACTTTAAAGTCAAAATTGTTGACCTTACACGACTGTATTGCAATGTCAACCGTGTAGTTCACGGCTGAATTACAATTTTAGTCGTGTAAGGTCAACAATTTTGACTTTAAAGTCAAAATTGTTGACTTACACGACTGAATTGGATTTTAAAAAGGTTGACTTTGACTTTTAAAGCAAATTTACATAAATCGAACGTGAAATAAATTAAACAAGGTAAAAACTACTAAATCAATTACCTCGGGATTATCGAAGAATCCCCTGAAGTTGCACGAAGAGGAGGATGTGGCCCATCTTCTGAGGCGGGGGGTCAGTGTCGGACGATCCCGAACCCCGCATGCTTGCCCCATTCGGGGGATCGCCTCGTAGGCCCAAATGTTCAGGGCCCAGACCGGCCCGTACAGGTGATAGGCGGGTCGCACGCCCGTTATGAGGGCGGGGTCCCTCTTCATCACGTGCAGCTGGTAGAGCATGATCTGGAACGACCACGCTCCCCACGGAAATGCCCTCCACTGGTCCTCGTACTCCACCAGGTGCCATGCCCATTCCTCGATCGTCGGGTTGTCGTGGCCGAGTAGCATGAGGTAGTACATGAGGAGGTTGGCCGCCTTCAGATACTGGTCGGCGTCTCCCAGTACACTCGTGTCGTCGTTGAAGTCCGCCTTCAACTTATTTATCTTAGGGGATTTGCCCCCGTACTTCGTGTAGAGGAGGCTCCTTTGGGGAGGGTCGTGACGGCCTTTAGGGTTGAAAGGCGACTCCCCGAAAGCCAGGCCCGTCACGAGGGCGTACTCTTGGGCACGGAACCGTATCACCTGCCCACCTACGTGGAACCACCTCTCCATCTCGGGGATCGACTCATCCTCGAGCTCTCGGGCTAGAAGCTCGTGGAGGGCGTTGTTCGCGCTCCCGTTCCTCCGAATCTCGAGGAGGTATCCGAACGGGCCTTCCGTAAATCTATCGAGCAAGCGTTGGCCGCCTACTCGACGCAACACGCGGGGAATCGACCGAACCACGTCGTCCCGTATGTAGAGGTTTATTTGCCCTCTAAACCCTTGCATTCGGCCCCGCATCCATTGAAACCTAGGCTGCAAATCGAGAAGAAACAAAACGAATCAAAAAAAAAAAATTTGAAAATTTCATGCATTTTTTTCGGCCAAGTACACGACTGAAATGCAATTTCAGTCGTGTACTACACGACTGAAATTCAATTTCAGTCGTGTATGGTCAACGATTTTGACTTTTAAGTCAAAATCGTTGACTTTACACGACTGAAATTGAATTTCAGTCGTGTATTACACGACTGAAATTGCACTTCAGTCGTGTACCTATGATCAAAAACAGTAAAATTTTCAATTTTTCACAAAATTCGATTCAAACCATAACATGCTCCATGCTTATTAAACAAAGTGCTCGAAACCATAACATGCTTCATGCTTCTTTACATTGAACGTAAACAAATTTAGAAAAGGACATACGGGCGGTGGGGGGTCGGGGAAAACCCGGGGCGCCGCCGGCTGCTCCTCCTCCGCCGGCGGCTGCTGAGGCCTACGACGGGAGGCGGCCCGTCGGTTTCGAGGTGCTTGATTGGAGGTCCCGGCTTCGTCTTGGTTTGTCATCGGAGACGGCGACGGTAAAAAAATTTCCGGCGAGAGGGGGGGTTAAATTTCAGTTTTTACACGCCAAAAATTACTCAAATCGTGTAAGGGAGAGAGATCGTGAAAGAGAGAGAGAGAGAGGAGGGTGGGGTAGATTGTGGGGTAGATGGAATATTCAATTTTGTATTTATTTCGAGTGGGGCCCAAGACATAAATTCTAAATTTAAGTTGTTGGATTATAATTTTGTTTTATTAGAAAAGTGGGAGGGTATTTGTGACATTTCAATACAAAATGGGTATAGAAGTTATACTTCTTATATGATGGGTATAGAAGTATTAGTTTTTATAAAAGTGGGTATTTTTAACTATTAACTCATAATTTTTAGCCACTGAATTGTATATATTCGTGTGAAATATCTACAACATTTCGGTTACTTGTACACATATTATGAGAAGATAGTTGAATCGCATTTTCCTGAATTAAATTTCACGTGAAATATACGTACTGATACTGTAGGTTTCACTTTTCATCCATTGATATTTTCCAACGGATGTGTACAATAATTGAAGTTTTGTTGATTTAATTCCAAATCATCTTCTATATACTCCAACGGAGTATTACCTTTTATTTCATTCTATAATTTTCATTATGTGTGACATATTGAAAGTAAATGGAGATGGTAAGAATTCAAAAATGAAATAGAATTTATTCCATTTTACGTTTCTTATTTCACTGGTTAAACATTTAATTTTACGTTGAAATCAGAATCATTAATTGGATAAACTTTGTCAATATTCCTTGACATATTAAAACATAGATTGGTCGATAAATTAAAGAAATATGCCAACACATTTTATCGATTAGGATATGAAATACTATCATATATAGAGTTAATATATTTTTTTTTTGTTTGTATATTATCTTTTTTTATTTTCTTTTTTCTTTTATCTAGTAGATGAATCAATGCAAATTTATCACCGTTAAGTACTGGGGCAAATGGACGATTGCCTCTACATTGGGGGATCCGATAATTTCACTCAAATTCCGACTATAATAAACTCATGCATACATAAGTTGGTACATAGTGGGTAGAAAAACATTTTTATTTTCTTACAATATGATATTCATGTACCATCATCCAACTATAATAAACTCACACATACATAATTATTACCAATTTTTCAAAATCAAAGTCATTACGGAATCTGCGGCAGTGGTCTCTTAACAATAGGAATGAGAAGCAAATCAGTTTTCCTCTTAACAGTAGCGCCAAAGTCTTCTTCCATGTCCAATTCCTCATTCTTTACCCCAAACGGCATCTCCCACTCGAAATAGTAGAGAAGCGTCGCGAGCGTGAACTCCACGTTCGCCAGCCCCATATTCATGCCTGGACAAATCCGTCTTCCCGAACCGAAGGGTAAGAACTCAAGATCGGTACCTTTGAAATCGACCAATCCACTCTCGAATCTCTCCGGTTGGAACTTCTCCGGCTCGTTCCAGTGCTTCGGGTCTCTTGCGAGTGCCCACGCGTTGATCATCACCCTCGTCCCGGCTGCTAGTTCGTAGCCGTTGATTTCGCATCTCTCGCTGCTCATGCGAGGGAGCAGGAGCGGCAGAGGCGGGTGCAGCCTCAGTGTTTCTTTGATTACTAGTTTGAGGAACTTCAGCTCGACAAACTTGTCTTCGTCTACGTACCCTTTGTCATCGAGCACTCGTCGGACCTCGTCTTGTACACGTTTCATCGACGAAGGGTTTCGTATCAGCTCCGACATCACCCATCCTGTGGTGGTGGCTGCTGTATCTGTCCCGCCAAACAACACATCCTGAAATTAACAAGGAAAAACAGTATTAAGCGTTTGGTTTCTTAAAAAAAAAAGTAAACTCATGAGATCCGGTGAAATCCTAACTTTTGGTGAAAACGTTTTTTTATGCTTGCATAAAAAAAAATATAGGGATTATATGCATTTTTTTAATAAAATAATATATATTTTTTTATGCAATATGCAATGCATCATGTTATGCACAAAAATTGGTTTTCACGTTTTCACCAAAAATTAGAATTTCATTTGATCCTCTCCCGGCAAACATATATGCATGTATGAAAAATTACCAAAATGACTGCTTTGATTGTGTCCGTTGCTAAATGGAACTGATCATGAGCCTCTTCTCCTTGAATTTTCAAGAGAACATCCACCAAATCTTCTCTTCTTCCTTCCATCCCACCATCATCATTTTTACCATTAACAGCAGCGGCTGCTTTAACTCTGTGCTGTTCAATTATACTCTGGAAAATCTCGTCCGTCACCCGAAAAATCCTCGCTATCTTGGACTTTATCCCGGTGATGACCGGAAGCAGCCGGTTCGAAGGGAAAAGATCGACGATATCGAGGCCGGAAGCAATCTTGAGAGTATCTAAGATCGCTCCAGCGAGAGCTCCTCGGTCTTGAGCTAAGCTCCCGACCGAGGACCGTGTAACAACATCCGACGAGGACAGCCGGAGTCTCTCCGACAGATTCGCCGGAGATCCAGCTTTGGAGGCGATCCATTTAGCCAGATTCAGATTCTCCTCCTCCCTAATGTGGCGGAAGGATCGGACGCGCCTCGAGCTCAGCAGCTCGAGGGTGCAGATCCTCCGGAGCTGCCGCCAGTGCTCGCCGTAAGGGGCGATGGCGATGTCCTTGTAGTTGTAAGTGATGGTGGTGGCGGCGAGCATCGGCATCCGGTTGGCGAAGACGACGTCGTGCGTTCTAACAACCTGTTTGGCGACATCGACGGAGGAAACTATGAGGAAGGGGACTTCGCCCAGCTGCAGCCGCATCAGGGGCCCGTGTTTGGCGGCGAGATCGCGGAAAACACGGTGGGGGAGAGATTTTCCGGCGAGAAGGTGGAGGTTTCCGATGAAGGGGAGCCTCCTTGGACCTGGGATTTGGTTTGCTTGATTGCCACTCTCTATTAATTTCGTAACTGTTTTGTAAACAAAGAAGGCAAGGAAGAGGAAGAAAGCAACAAGTATGAGTTCCATTTCACTTGTATGTGTGCTACTTCAGTCTATTTCTAGATGTATTTTTATAGCACTAATAAGGAGTATAATCTTTGATGTTTTTATTTTAAGATTTGTCGTCATGCCCCATAGCTTTTTGGCTCTTTCCTGTTTTGGGTATATTCCCTTTTACACGGGTTCCATTCGTGAATTAATAATATGAGGGGATTAAAAAAATACTACCCTCTTTGTCACACTTGTAAATGACTTTTTTTTTTTTTTTTTTTTTTTTTTTTTACACCAAAATTAAAACGAGAATGACAATAATATTCTAAAGTGATGTGCATGATCTTTAGTGAATTAAAGAGTTTAGTATTTTATAAAAGAAATCGATATAAATACGTTGTCTTAAAAATGAAAAAAGTCCCTTTAATAAGCCGGACAAATGGATAGTTGTTTTTTCTTTAAAAAGAGATTTACATAACTTGATACTATTGCTATACGAATCAATATTAACATTGAGATAAATATAATATGAAATATGATGTCTTATTTATATGAATAGTTTATTGCTCAAGTCTCATAACCAATCAACATTAACATTGAGATAAATATAATAGTATGAAATATGTTGTCTTATTTATAATAGTAGTGTTGTAGCTATTTATAGAAATTTTAGTTCATTTATTAATAATATTTATGCCAATAATAATTATTATAAATATTACTATATAATAATAGCTTATGAATAATTATATAGTAATATTAATTTAGGGAATAATTATTATGAATATTCCCTAAACACTATCCTTGATCTATGCTTTCTTTTGTAGCCACTTTTAAGCCTTTATGAGCTATTTGTTTCTTAAATCAGATGAAAGGAGGTAAATGATGAATTATAGTTTCTTGGAAGGTTTCGTGTTAATAGTTATGATCGGAGAGTTGTCTTTTTAGTAAAGCCCCTTTGAAAGAAAGGAATTTTAGATCCCTATAAGCTCTAAGGAAAAAAAAAATGATGGAATTAAGGACTTGGAAAAAAGATTCGAAAAGAAATATATATATATATATATATATATATATATATATATTCCATGAGTCATGGTTCAAAGGAAAAGTTTTAAAAAAATAAGAGTATAAAGGGATAGAGTACATAGCATTTTAGGGGTTGAATAGAAGCATGTTAAGAGGAGAAGAGGTTGTTATTTGAGTGTTTGATGAGTTGATGTGTAGAAGATGGATTGAAATCCACAAGTTTGGAGTTGCAAATAGATTGGTACTTAAAGACGTTTGAGTCACTTAGCCTATATTTTCCCTACGTACCTTAACGAATGTGCCTATTGTACAACCTTGAAAAATACATATTTGATCTTTATTCTTACATACAAACAAGTAGTGGAGATGTAGAGATAAATGACATACTTATGGTAAGTCATGCATTGTATTGATTTTGAGTGAGCCTATACACTTTACTTCTTTCATTGTGAGTAGATAGTTCACTTATACACTATATCTTCACATGTCTTGAGTGAGTTTCCCTTTTAGAGCATGACTTTATTTTATTGTAATTTCGTAGAGTAGAAGCTTTGAGGTCGCTTATATGATATTGATTAAACTTTTCTTTGAAAATCTTTGAGGCCCTTAAAGTTCGTTATGCTCATATGTTGTGTTTGTCTTGATTGGTCTTTTCTTTGTTTAGGATTTAATTTATTGTTCGAGATGAACAATGTTTAAGTTTGGGGGAGTTTGATAGGTCTATTTTTACCCTATCATCTAAGTGTTAAATAGTCGTTTTCTTGTATTTTTTTCGTTAGTTCAGTTCGTGTTTTGATTCGTTTATTATGTTTCGAGCTAGATTACGCTTTTGAGAATTTTGAATGTGTTTTTAGGACTTTTGAGTCAAGGAAACTCAAAGCGAGATGAGAGACGAGAAACGACTGAAGACGAAGATGTAAAGTTGTTGTTGAGCATGTTTTGATTTCGGTCGATATGGTATACCAGCAAGCCTCTAAACCTACCTCTCGGCCGAGTGGGAGCTACTGAGTTCAACCTCTTGACCGAGCAAAGATCAAGCCTCTAGACCCCCCTCTCGGCCGAGAGAAGGGCCGAGAGGGTCCTCAGAGATTTTCCAACATGGCAACTTTGTGATTTTTATTTGTTTTCTTGTACACTTAGGTTTTAGATGTAAACTTCTACCCTATAAATACCTTTAAACCTAACATTGTGAGAGAGTTCTCTCATTCTTTAGTACTCTTTGAATTATCTTTTCATTAGATTAGTTTTCCATACATTTTTATATTTTTAGATCTTGATTTAATTCATGTACCTGGAAGACCATTGAAGATTTATCGAAGATTCAAGAGTTTTTCTTATCTTCTAATCTCTCTCTTTTACTTTATGTCTTTAATTTTGTTTATTCTCCCTTCTACCTCTCTTTTAATTATGCCAAGCTAAATCTCTTAGTTGATTGTAGGGTTTGTATGTTTAATTAAATCTACATGTATACTTTTTAATTCTATTTTCCTTTCAACTTAGATTCATGTTTCGTGGTGCTTGATTCATGCATGATTAATTGACCATTAATTATGTATGTTTAGTTGAGCGATTTTTGCCGTAGTTGGGATTATTGCATGATTGATTACTTGAAACATGACACGATTCAATCTATTTGTGCCTTAATCAGAATTTTGGTTAATTTCAGGAATTGTATGTCTTTGATTTATGTGTCTTGATTAAATCTAGATTAATCATATAAACCGCACTCGAGCTTTCAATAACTAGTTTACTTCTTATGAGACCTAACGGTGAATAAGTTTAGACTAGCTCACTATCTAGGTTGTTTTAATTGAAACTCTAGATTGCATGGCTGAGTATGTTTCTATCTAAGTTGGATTAAATTGGTTAAGTAGATTAATTGGCTATTTGTGTATGTTTGAGTAGATTATACTACCTTAGGAATCAACGTCTTTCTCTTGTTTGTTAAGTTCATATTTTCATTTCGTTTGTTATCCAATTTTGTATTTATGTTGTAATACTTGTATTTTATTTGATTTTATTTCTTGTTCAAAACCCCAAAAACCGCTAAAAGTTTGCTCGCCTAGACATTGTTGAGAATCTTAAGTTGATGTACTTCTTTTATTTCCGGACATCAATCTCCGTGGATATGACTCGTGCTTACTCTTTGCTACACTATTTTGTGTGATGAAAATAGCATTGATCAGCTACCAAAAGCTCGAGTACTACTTATGTGATTAATCTAGATTCAATCATGACACCTAAATCAATCGCATACAATTCATATAACCTGAATTATGATTAAGGCAAATAGAGATCAAATCGTATCATGTTTCAAGTATTCAATCATGCAATTAATCCGATTAAGGTCAAAATCACACAACTATGCATAAATAATTAATGGTCAATTAAGGGGTATTAGTATTTAAATACACGAACTTTGGGGGGTGTAACGATTCTCTCCTGAACTTCAAACCTTGGTAATTTAATACACAAACTTTCAAATCGTTACAATTTTTCCACAAATCCGTTTTCCGGCCAAATTGAATCCTGCGTGGCAATTTAACTGCTGATATGGCAATTTGAAGCTGCATACGTGGCCCAAATTAGCTGATTTGGCTCATACATGTGGAAAGCTTCGACCAAACGACGTCGTTTCATCCGCAATAGCCAAAAACGACGCCGTTTTCTTCCTCAATTATTGAAGGAGAGGTCGCGATTGAACTCTGCAATCTCAGACAATTTTCTTCCTCGGCAGAAATATTCTTCTTCCTCGGAAGATTCGAAACATTCTTCTTCCTCGACAATTTTCTGGGAAGATTCGAAACATTCTTCTTGTTGTGGCGTGGTGGTGGTCTCGAATACCTCATTGCGATTGTGGTCCCAGTGGTCCCAGAAAAGGATTTTCGCGTTGCCATTGTTGCACAAATGGGTAACAGGTAGGACCATTTAACTCCATAATATTATTACTTTACTTGAGGATGTTTTTAGGGTTTAGGTCGATGTCGTTTTCATTTTTTATTACCCTTTTTTGACATTAGGGTTTTCTCAAATCTTATTTTGTTATTATTGCAGAGATCGTCAATTTGGTATGTATGTTCGTCATGGAGGAGGTTTTAGGAAAGTGGGGGACGAAAAATACTATGCTGGTGGTATTTTAACAGCTAGATTTGACCTAGATGCAGAGAGATTTGGCTTCTTAGATGTGGAAGAAGTAATAGAAAAAATGGGGTACACGTCTTGGAAAGGGATTTATTACAAACCCCCCGGTACCGTGGAGTACATAGAACTTCGTAGTGATAAAGAAGTAATGGAGATGCTATCTCATTTAAGTGAGTATTCTAGGGTTTGTCATGTTTTTTTTAGTTGGTGGGGAGAAGGCAGAGATAATGCACACTGATGAAGGAGGCAGTGAAGGAGGTAGTGAAGAATCAGAAGCTGTGGATGAAAAGATTGAGTGTGAGACTTTGAGGGATGTGAGTGGAAGTGAGAATTTGGCTAAGAATTTGACTGAGAATTTGAGTGATAATGAGACTGGGAATTTGCATGAGATCTTGAGAGGTTTGCATGAGGAGTTGAGACTACTTCAAGATGGAGGTAGCTCTGAAGAGGACAGTGATTATATTCCTTCTGCTGAAGAGGAAGAGGATTACACAGATGATGAAATGGATGATGATGAACTGGGTTCAGATGATGAATATGTAGAAGCTATGAGGAATTTGAGGGATAGGTCTTTTAGGGGCTTATGTGATGAAATATTATCAAGACATCCTCATGAGTGTGGAGAGTCAGACATTGAGCTGGGGGATGATGATATAGACTCTTCAGAAACTGATGAAGAAACTGAAAGGGTGGGTAGAAAGATATGGAGGCTTGTCTATGATCCTAGGACTGAAGCTAAGAATTTGAAACTTGTCATTGGCCATGGTTTGCAGATGGTTTTGAAGCAAAGACTGCTATCCAGGACTTTTCCATTGAAGATGGCAGAGAGATACACTTTAGGAGGGTTAGTAAAACCCAAATGGAGGCTCGCTGCAGTGAAGGATGCAAGTGGAGGTGTTATGGCAGCCTTGCCAAATCTACTGGGCATTTTATCATTAAAACTCTAGTTCAGCCCCATACTTGCACTAGGTCTATGAAGAACAAGCAGGTGACATCTTCTTGGATTGCAAAGTATTACTTGAATGTCTTTAGGTATAGACCTGATATAAGTGTAAAAGAGTTGGCTTTAGATATCAGGAGTAGGTTTAACTGTCATTTGCTACCGTGGAAGATTTATAGAGCAAGAAAGAAGGCTGGTGAGATGTTGATGGGCACAGTGGATGAGCATTGTGCCAAACTCAGGAGTTATATGTTGGAGCTAATGAGGGTGGATAGGGAGGGAAGATTTGAGCTACTTTTGGAAGTTGGGGCAGTTTTTAAGGGAGTCTACATAGGTTTCCGTGCCCTAAAGAATGGATTCAGAGCTGGCTGTAGGAGAGTCATTGGTCTTGATGGGGCACACTTGAAAACATACTTAGGTGGCACACTCTTGTGTGCAGTGCGGACTGGTGCTAATAACCAGATGTATCCAATTGCATGGGCTGTAGTGGGTGTTGAGAATACAGAAAACTGGAGATGGTTTTTGGGTATTCTAGTAGAAGATCTAGGTCTATCTACTGGTGCAGGGACCACTTTTATTAGTGATCAACAGAAGGTACTTACCTGACCATTGTTTTTTAATCTGTTTATTAATCTGACTGTTATCTATCATATATTAATCTGTTTTTTATTTATTTTGTATACAGGGACTGATCAATGCAGTTGCAGAAATGGCTCCACTTGCAAGCCACAGGAATTGTGCAAGGCATGTCTACATTAATTGGAAAAAGAGTCACAAAGGTGTGACATTGAAGAATATGTTCTGGAGGGTTGTGAGGAGCACATACATGGAGGCATATAATGAGGCATTGGATCTGATGAAGAAGGAAGATGTGGGAGCTTATGAAGATTTCATTGGGAGAGATACTACAAAATTATGTAAGGTCTTTTTTGATGATAACATCGTGAGTGACATGCACCTAAACAATACAAGTGAATCATTTAATGGTTACAAATCTTGAATGCTAGAGGTATGCATGTGATTCACATGTTAGAACAAATAAGAACATCTCTCATGTCTAGGATTACCAGAAAGAGGCTAGAATTGGTTGATTATCAGCATAGTATTTGCCCAGCCATCCTCGAGAAAGTCCAGGAATCCCAATATTACAGTAGGAATTGCATTACATATCCTGCCTCTGATGTTTTGTTTGAGGTTGAACATTACGAGGACAGATTTGTGGTAGATGTTGGGCTTAGAACATGTACCTGTAGGCTTTGGAACTTAACAGGTATACCATGCATTCATGGTTGTGCTGCTCTT
This sequence comes from Thymus mandschuricus, assembly GCA_029379335.1. NCBI lineage: Eukaryota > Viridiplantae > Streptophyta > Magnoliopsida > Lamiales > Lamiaceae > Thymus > Thymus mandschuricus. Next base: position 5,953,440 of record CM057082.1, on the reverse strand, counting down.
CATTTCTTGAGGAGGGATCCAGTGGATTATGTTCATTCTCGCTTTACTGTGGACACATATTATGCCATTTATGCCTTTGGCCTGCCACCATTGAATGCTGAGAAGATGTGGCCTGTGGCACAAGGGTATCCAGTGATTCCACCTGCTGTTAAGAAAATGCCAGGACGCCAAAGAAGAAAAGAAAGAGAGACCCTTGTGAGGAGAATCCTAAAAATGCTACAAAACTGAGGGAAAATGGAGTGAGGATGGTTTGTCAGAACTGCTTTCAAGCAGGACATAACAAGAGAGGATGCAAAAACCAAGCTGTCCCTAAACCCCCTCCAGCTCAAGTTAGTATTTGTTTAGTATTTATTTTTCTTATTTGTGTTTTACATGTAAAGTAATATGATGACATTATTAATGTGCTGCTCTTGTTGTGGTTTTCTGTAGGGAAAACGAGGGAGACCTCGAAAAGTGCCCTCAAATGCATCCACAAATGCATCCAGAATTGTAGCATCTTCCACAAATGTTGCATCTTCGAGGCCTTCTTCGAGTTCGAGGCCTTCTACTTCAAGAGCCACAGTTAGTCAAACCACTCAAGCAAGGGTCTCTACAAGAAGTCAAACAATGGGAGCTGCTGGAACTGTGCACACGAGAATGGCATCAAAGAAATCCACCCTTTTCATACCTCCTAGGCCAAGCAAGGATTCAACTGTGAGGAAGTCTAAGAAGAAGACCATCCCTACTCAAGAGAGTGCATCTTAATTGTTGTTTGTGAGGGTTTCAAACAATGGTTTGTGGGGTTTGTGGTTTCAAACAATGGTTTCAAACATTTTCTTTTTTTTTGGGTTTATGCTAGAACAATGTTTTTTGTCTAGCTTGGTGTTAATGTCTTTTGTGGAGTGTATTGAAACTGATTTGGTGGAGCTTATCTCATATCTATTGTGCTATTGCTTCCTTTCCTTCATTGTGCTATTGCTTCCTTTCCTTTATTGTTACATGATTAGGTTTTATACAATATAGATATCATCATAAAACAATACACATTCAACTAACATTAACTTCATATATTAGTACAACATAGACAACAATCACAAAGTACAAAATAGCCTACTAAATCTAGAGTTCTCGAAATGCACAAAAAAACTCCTAAAAACCACATAAATTCTGAACTGCTGGATCCAATCTCCATTCCTGCTACAGATCCTTGAAACACAATACAACCCTAGCTATTGAACACCAAACATAAGCTTAGCTACAACTGCAACCATAACTACTAGAATTGCTAACTTCTGAACTGCTGCATCCAATCTCCATTTCTTCAGTTCTTCACTTTCATTGATTGCATCCTGCAGTTTTTTCTTCAGAGAATCACACTCTTCCTCCTTTAACTCTAGCAACCTTTCATAATGCTCTTTCTCAAATCGCAGTCGAAGACCACAATCATAACTGCAGAATGTTTCTTTTGCTATCTCATCAACCCACTGGAAATATTCACAATCATCGTGCTGCGACAATATTTAACACGAACCCTAATTAATTTCCCAATTGAAATCATACAAACCCTAATTAATCCCAATCCCCAATTCAAATAATAAGAGCCCTAAACAATATAATAAGAACGCTAAGCTCTCATACCACCGTGAATTGCTTGATAAATCCTAACTTGTTTTGAAAATAACAGGAGAAAATTAAAACTTGCCTTCCTCACTTGACATCGAAGAATCGACGCCCAGGATTCTTCTCTGTGTTCGACGTTAGAATGTCAGTGGGTAGACCATGCTCGCAGAGAGGAGCCCATGTAACTCTTCTTGACATTGGAGGGATTGACGGGGTAGAGGGGGAAGAGGTAGAGGAAGCAGAACCAGATGCCATGGTCGCGATTTGTGTTTCTGATTTTGGGTAATTTTAAACCCTTATAACCAGATGTAAAATTTAGAAAGAAACGACGTCGTTTTTTTCGTATCTAGACGACGTCGTTGCGTTCGCCGCCGATTTATGCCACATAGGCAGCTCCGACAGCCACGCAGGATTCAATTTGGCCGGAAAACGGATTTGTGGAAAAATTGTAAGGATTTTAAAGTTTGTGTATTAAATTACCAAGGTTTGAAGTTCAGGAGAGAATCGTTACACCCCCCAAAGTTCGTGTATTTAAATACCAATACCCCGTCAATTAATCATGCATGAAATCAAGCACCAAAAACATGAATCTAAGTTGATCGAAAAGATAAAATAGCATTAAAAAGAATTCATGTAAATTCTATTAGACATACAAACCCTATATAATCAACTGAAGGATTTAGCTAAACATAATTAAAAGAAAGATAGAAGGAAGAATAAACATAATTAAAGACATAAAGTAAAGAAAAGAGAATAAGAAAAACCCTTGTATACATCTTGAATGGTCTTAAATCTTGATAACTAAATGAATAGAACTAGATCTCAAATATAAAAGTGAATAAAGAAGAGGAAAACATAAGCTAAAGAATGTGGGAACCCCCTTACAATATTACATTTAGAGGTATTTATAGGGTAGAAGTTTACATCTAAAATCTAAGGCAACGTTTGGTAGCTTAGTTGAACCAAGATAAGATTAATAATCATGCTTAATCTCATGTTTGGTAGCTTTTGGTAGCCTAGACTAATAATCCTCCCGGCCTGAGATTAAATGAAAGCCCGGGCTTATTCTACTATAAGGCTAGTTTGGTATCATAGTTAGGATATGGTGAGATAAAAAGCCCAAGGTAAATTAATGCAGATAAAGCAAGATAAGTTTTGTCATGCAGGTGTTTGGTAGATCGTAATCAAAACCAAGGTAATTTAAGTCATGTGTTTGGTACCCAAAATTAAAGTTTTGATAATCTTTAAATTGTCGAAAATACCCTTTTCCAATCTGAAAATCTAACAAGTATCAACTGGGGGATGATGAAGAATCATTTATTCTCTCTACAAATCCTGGACCTTTTCCCATTAAATCACTGGAGCAAGCTCTCATAAACCCATGAATTAGACAAATTATATATATTTCTGCAAATTAACCTAAAAGCATATATAATCACATTTTAGAAGCATAAATTTGGGTGCAAACTGGCGAATTGAGAGGAAGGTTTGGGGAGTTAGGGTAAAGTGACGAGGGAATTACGGATTTGCGGAATTGGGATGAGGGAATTGGGAAATTGGAGGTGTATTCTGGTTTGAGGCGGTGAATTGACGGCGGCAACGTTGGGGTTGGTACTTCTTGAAGGCGAGGCGGCGACGCCGCCGACTAGAGCGAGGAGGCGGTGGTAAGGAGACAGATGGCGGCGGAGATGAGGAGTCGTGGTGGAAATCGGCGGTGGAGATGAAGGAGTCGTGGTGGAAGGCGGCGTTGGTGTTGGGTCTTCCTGGTGGCGAGATGACGGCAGCATTCGGAGATGAGGTGGCACGGTGGAGAGCGGCAAGGTCAGGGGAAGAAGAAGAAAGTGTTTTTGATTTGAGAGGTAGAGTGCATTGGAGACGATGACTTCATAAGGGTTGGGGTAATTTTGGAAAGTAATTTTATTACTACCTCCATCCCGTTTAAGTTGGGACGTTTCTAAATGGCACAAGAGCCAAGGAAAATGGGATAAAAGGGTGATGTGATGGAGATGTGATGGTAAATTAGAGTTTAATTTAATTTAATTTATTAGTACCACTCACATCCATTTTTAATTAATATTAATTTAGGCTAATTAAATATGATGTAGATGGTGATGTGATGTTAAATTATTTCCTTTTATGGAAACATGTCTAATAAATGAGACGTCCCGAAATGGAATACGTCTCAACTTAAACGGGATGGAGGTAGTATTAATCACTGTTCAATTTATATAAGTTGTAACTCACCCTTTTGGTGAGTTAGAAAATCTCAGCGGAATAGTAAATATAGCTCGGGCTTTGATATTAACACGGGCCCGCGGGCTAATAGAAAAAGCTACCAAACGCAAGATAACTACATATAAAATGTATCTAACTTGCCATATCCATGCTACCAAACTAGCCCTAAATGTGAGATAATTTATCTTGAATGAAAAGGCTGGATAAGTATTACACATCGGAATAGTAAACGAGATGAGATGTTATTTTACTAGTTTACCCTTTTCTTACAAATTTGTATACGCAAGGGCAATTACTTTATTGTCGCAAATTCATACATTCGAGCTAGCTAATTAAACTATATGTAGTTATTAAATTAAACATATATATATATATATATATATATATTTAAAATATTAATGAATTAATAGTTATTAGTTTATCGAATATTTTTCTATATCAATGATTATTAGATATTTTTAAAATTGAATTACAGATTGAATTATACAAATTGTTAAATCATTTTGTATTAAATTTGTTCTTTATTTCAAAAAAAAAGAAAAAAAAAAAGAATTGTTCTTATCAATTATACAATTTAATAATTTTTTATATCAATAATTATAATTTAAATATATAATTGTAGAGGGTGAATTCTACAATTACAGTTTGGACCGGCTCGACAGGTTCGTCCGGTTGAACGGGTTGGGCACTAGCAACCTGTCAACACAAGCAGCAAACGTAAGAACCCTTCGAGAGCACCGGTGGGGGTGTCCGGCGAAGGGCCTCCGACGCTCAAGTCAGTTGGGCTATAAACGTATGTATGAAACGTAAATAAAGCAAACGAAAATAGTAATGAATAGCAATAATGCAGCCGGAATGATAAAAGCAAGAGTAACGAGGGTGAGAGTAAGGGCGACGGAACGACGGTCTGTTCAGGCTAGACTGCTTGCTTGGGCTAGCCTGCTTGGTTGACGGCCGGAAACCCTAGGCCGAAGCAGTTAGAGCGTAGAGAGAAGATGGAGAGAGCAAGTAGGAGAGTGGAGAGTTCGTGTGTGAGATCGTGCCTTCAACGGGTAGGGTTTCATGTATTTATAGGACGGCTTGGACCGTCTAGGGTTTTTTCTCTTCATCTCCCCAGGCGTATCTACTAGGTCCGCCTCTTCCGGTTGGTTCCGATATTCGTGGAAACCCTCAATTGACCATTTTCTTCCGCTTGTGCGGGAGTCGCTTGCTCCGGTTACTCCGTTTGACGTGAGTGAGATCTTTAAACTGGGCCTTTATGCTTCTTGTGGGCCGGAGGCGTAAATGGGCCCGATTATTAACGGTCGGGCTGGTCCGCTTAGTCTGTTTAACCTGTTGGGCCGTTAGACGAATTTTGCCCACTACAATAATGGAGTAATTTTATTAAATGAACAAGGGTAGTTTTGTATTTTTCTACTTCTCTAAGTTTTTATCCTATCTACCAAACACCAATATTATTTATATAACTTCCCATTAACTTCTAATGAATAACTACCAAACATTAGATAAGAAAACTTATCTATGTTACTATTCATACTAAGAAAAGTTGTCATATTGAGGAGTCCCGGCATGGACACACTCAGCCCCCCTCTCGGCCGAGAGGCTTGGTCATGGCTTGGTTGAGTGGCTCTACATTGTGGCTTCCTCTCGGCCAACCTCTCGGCCGAGAGGTAGCTCGAGAGGCCTTCAAAAAGTGCCGAATCTCCAACGTCTCACCTTCACCTTCACATTATGTCGTCCCTCATCTCGTCTTGGGTTTCATCGACTCAAAAGACCCTAAAAACACTTATAAACACCCAAAAGCGTTATCTAAATCGAAACATCATAAACGAATCAAAACACGAGCTAAACTAATGAAACAGACAAGAAATCGATTGTTTAACACTTAGAACATAGGGTGAAAACAGACCTTATCACATTTCCACCTAGTCCATACATCTTGCAAGAAATTCAATGGTTTCTACATCAGAGCAATGTAGGATTGGCCTGGCGAAGCCAACAACCCAGATATACTCGATAAAGCGGATGTCTTGTACTACGCGAATAGTGAGAAGAAGGAATTCAAGTAATGTAAGGTAAGTAGGGTGTTGATCGAGGTTCCAAAATTCGAACATGTCATGAACACTCCCACCGAGAAGCGCCAAAAGGGTGTCGTCAGCTCGTCCAACTCAAGTCGATCATCCAACCTACCCTTCTGATTCTGGTGGCTTTTATGCTCACACTCGCCCGATGGGGACAAAACAAGCAAAGAGTGAAGCCCGCAACAATGACAAAGTGCCGACGAGTGTGTTGAAGGATGCCCCGAAGGAAGTTAATGTCAAAGATTATGAAAAACAATCCGCAACGGTACAATCCTTCGTAGAATACACAAGGCTCGAAGCTCGCTACAAGCCGGGTGTAGCTGCTCGAGAAATATCACAAGGTGCTCAAGAATACAACTAAAATGTGACCGGAGCAGCTTGAATAACACAAAATATCGAAATAAAAATCGAATTAAAGATAACTTAATAAAAATATAAGTAAAAAATTTGATTTAAATAAATTAATTAATTAATTTTTTTAAAAAAACCATGGAGAACCCACCATTGAGACATAATACATGATTTTATTGTTTATCCACCATGCACTACACAAATAATACATGCATTTTTTTTAATATGTAATGTCACATGCCTATATCAGTTTTCGTTGTTATTAATAAATTTGCTAAATTTGCTAAACCAAATATCAATAAGGTAAGAAAATGTCAAAGTTTGCTAAATTTCACTCTTGCACGATATTATTAGAAAATAATTCCATAATAATTAGGGTCAAGTTTAAAAATACCCACTTTTATAAGAAAGAGTACTTCTATACCCACATTATAAGAAGTATAACTTCTATACCCATTTTGCCTTGAAAAGTCATTATTACCCACATAATGTGGGTACTTCTATACCCACATTATAAGTAGTATTTCCACTCCAGCCATGCAAAACATTATCAGGCCCATCACTCTTCCGTAAAATTAAAATTCTTGTATAACCAACTCATACCTTTTGACCGAGTTGCTGCCGGGTCCTATCCGTCTGGGTTTTACGGCAAACGCATTCCAAGCACGCGGAGCACCGGATGGTTCCAGCCACGGATTCCTTCAGCAGCAAATAGCACAACCCTCGTTCGTTTTCTACCCGGGGCGTAGAGTATTTTGTTGGTAAACAAAAATTAAAATTTGGCGACAGGTGATGAGCAAAAGCCCAAATTTTTATTTAGGGAATTATAAACTATTTATTACATAAGATTATCTCCTTTTGGGAGGAGACAAACTTGCTTAGCTATCTATGGTAGCGAAATAGAAACACTCATGCACTAAAAACTAAAACTATTACAAGGTTTATTTTGAAGAAGTTGAAGAAAATGTTCGATGATCTTCTCCTCCTCCGTTCTTCCCTTTATATAGACGCAGGATTGGTTCTCCTAAATCCTGCATTATTGCCTTGGATGCCAATTTCGCTGGCATCAATCTTGCATTATTGCCTCGGATGCCAAATTTGCTTGCATCTTCTTTTTCCACCAAAACTTTCGGTATTGGTGGGGTTCGGCCAATGTTCCCCTGTCATTATCTCCACCGAAAGTGTTAATAATGCATCTTGACGGACGGAGTTTGGGTCCTCCATTTTGAATTCCACCAAAATTTTTGGTGAAATGTCACTTTCCTGCAGCCCACCCTTGTCGTCTTCTTTTTGGGTGGGGTTCCTCCTGTGTAGAGTCACGTGACTCTATTATTTCTTGTTGGGAAAACTTTTCCCCGGGGCCCTTGGCATTCTCTTAGCTGGAACTGCCTGTGACTCCCTCTTGTCGGTGGCTCGGGCTCGTCCTGCTCTTGGCATGAAACATTTCCCGAACTCAAGCTCTTTCTGGTTTTGGCATGACGAACAAATGCGTTCATCCCAATGGCCAAAATGAGCCATGTTGCAATATTTGCGATGAGTCTCTCTGCTCACCACCAGCTTGTTTTCCCATAGCAGAGTTCTTTTTCTTTCGAAAGCTTCTTCTGCAAATCTTGTTGTTTTCCCTGTCATGGTATTTAACAGGAAAGATCCGTTTGCCGAGTTCTGAAAGATTCTGAACTGGTATTTGACTTTGTCCATCTCCGTGAGACAGACCCATAAACCCCAAGCTCGTCGAGTTGAGATTTCATCTTCCGAGATGGTGGAGACAAGTGAAACATCTCCATCTAGTGCCTGAACTCCGTTTAAGGCTCTTTCATCGGGTCTCCTTAGCCTTATATAATGAAAGGCTTCATGATTCCCTTTCCCTGCTGGTTCGGGAGCTGCACTTATAAAGTATAACTCCAAAACATCACCGCGGCTAAGTTGATCATTGTTAGTCCACGAATCATACACAGCTTCTTGAATCCATTTGGGTAGATTCTTGATCTCTGTGAATGCTAGTGATATGGTTGAAATTGAAGCAAGAGCTCCAAAATCATACCATTGCTTGACATCATGTGGATTTGCTCCTGGCTTCATCCACACCCTAGGATATTTTCCGGAACCATCAATAATACAATGGTTTGGATTAATTCCCCTTCTCGTAAGAAGCTTCTCCCAGCTAGCTTGATATGCCTGCCAAAAGGAAGAAACTTGAATAACCTGTTTAGTATCAACCTTAGATTTGCCAGTCATCGGCCTAAGATTGATCTCTCCCTCTTTAACCCCAGAGGTGCTGGGTTGACATGATGATTCAGGTTTGGACACCCGAATCTCATCTTCTCCTTGGGCCGGTAGATCTATCGATGCTACCAACTTAGGACTCGTGCTAGAGGTATTTGAATCCTCTGCTGCCGTTATAGGGGCCGGCAACCGAATCACTTCTTTTTCCTTAGAGGACGCCCGAAGGAGTGGCGCTTGTACTGCATTCCAGCACTGGTTTTGTGCTAGCCTACAAACTCGTATCCTGTCGGTGACTTTCGTCTTATCGACAGCTTGTATCTTTCCGGCTTGTTCAGCCCTCAAGACACACTCGTCCCATTCCTTTGATAACATCTCGAGGTTTTCTCAGAGATGCTTCTGGGAAATCATGATGGAGTTACACTCAGTTGGCTCCATCTCTCGTTAAGAAATCTGCAAGAACATTCTCATGAGATTTCACAATAATAATGTCAAAAACAAAATATTGACATCCAGCTTGCCATCTTAGTAATCTAGCCTTTTCAGGTTTAGAGTCTATCTTGTTTTTTAAGAAAGCCTTAACCTGCGTGTCATCGACTTTCAAAGTAAATTTCTTTGCTAATAAAAATAAGGGCCATTTTTTAAACGCCTTTCGAACTGCAAAGAATTATTTCTCGTTAATGTGCCATCTGACGGCCTCATTTGCTGAGAATAACCCGCTGCAATATCTGCATGGTTCTTCTCCGTTGGGTATGATCTTTGTAAGGACTGCTGCCCACCAATGATCACTTGCGTCGGTATACAGGACTAAATCATCTTCGTCCTGTGGCATTGAAAGTTTGGGGAGGTTCCCACATACTCCTTTCAATATTCTCATTCCTTCTTTGTGTTCTTCAGTCCAGATGAATGGAACATCTTTCTTTAGTAGTGGACTAAAGATCTTCCTGTATTTTGCGAGATTCTTAATGAATGCTCCTGCAAAGTTAACAACTCCTAAGAAGCTCTGAAGTTGCTTCTTTTCCTTGAGATCTTCTGGGAAATCTTTCACCTTTTGCACGATATGATCCTGCAAAATAATTCTCGTTTCATCGATCTCAATCCTCAGAAACTCCATTTTCCGGGTTGCTATAACTGCCTTCTTTTCAGACAGTACTAGCCCTTCATTGTAACAAACATCTGCAAATATCTCGAGATGTTTAATATGTTCATTCATATCTTTTGATGCAATAAGAATGTCATCAATATAAACAAACATAAATGATGAGTAATCTTTGAATAGATTATCCATCTTTCTCTGAAAGATCTGGGGTGCATTGGCCAACCCCATTGGCATTACGTTCCAAACGTAATGTCCTTGTGGAGTAGAAAAGGCTGTAAACTTCTTACTCCCTTCTTCCATGCGAATCTGGTAGAAACCTGACTTGCAATCAAATTTTGAGAAAACCTTTGTATTTCTTATGCAGTTAATAAGGTGTTCTCTACTTGGTATGAAATAACCATCGAATTCCAAAATGTCATTAATACCTTTGTAATTAATAACAAGTCGAGTTTTATTTCTTTTTATCTCACCATGGTTTCTTACCAAGAAGCCTGGGCTACTGTATGGTGAGTTCCCTGGTTCGATCAGCTTCATGTCAAGGTGTTCCTTGATGATGCCTTTCATGTCCTTTTGATCCTTGATATTCATCAAGATTGGCCTGTATCGAACAAACTCGTGAACCTTGTTTGGTTTGACCGCCAAGGTTGCTCTGAGTTGATTCTTTTCCCACCATGCCAAAGGATCCTCATTGTAACATCGTACAATTTTCCTTTTGACATCTTCCAATGATACCTGTGTATCCATTTCAATATCTTTACAAATTAAAGATACCTTTAGGATTTGAATTTCAGCAACATTCTCTTCATCGTTGTTGCCAAGTTCTCCTTTGACCCTAAAATTCAACAATGCTTCGTTGAATCTTTTCTGGTCCTGCATTTTTGGGTGTCGAAGTAGTCCCTCATCACCACGCTTGCTGCGAAAATTGAGTGGCATTTGTCGATTAAATGCTCCTTTCAATCTTTGAACAATGATTTTGTGATCACACTGCGTTGTGAACACTAATCTCTGCCTTTCATTATCCTGCATATATCTTTTGAACATCTGCAAGAAATTGTTACCGAGCAAGATATCTGCACCGGTATCATGAAAATAAACTGGAGGGGATTTAACCTTATACCAAGGCGTCTGACCTGCTCCTCCAATCAAGATTTCTACTGCCTTAATTCCTTTTGATAGAATCAAGACTTTTTTGGAGAAATCTCGTCCTGCAATCCGTGGCAGTTCTTCCTCTATTTCTTTTGGGAAGATTTCACGTTTTGCTGTGCAGATTCCTGCTCCTGAATCAATATAAGCAGCAAAATATTCTGCTTTATATTTCTCATACAACACTCCGATAGGAATGTATATTGAGAATGGACTTGTCATCCGATCAACAGTTTTCTTTCATTGATCGTAATCTCCAATAACTGTTGGTAGGTCATTGCCTTCGCAGTTGAGGGTAGTGGTTTTGTTGATCCTCCTCAACTTCTTCATGTTCTTTTGTGTTGCAACTTGTTGACACCATTCCATCAGCTTGGCATGCACATAAGACATCCTCTTGGAAACACTATCATGGATACTTGGGGTATATCCACGAATGAGCATTTCTCTCCATGGGCTTGGAAATTTTAGGAAGAAAATTTCCATGGCCTTCTCTTCATCAATCCTGGATTGATGCTGATACAAGGTGAATAGCTTTAAAAACTTGTTAAGCGTCTTCTGCTCTAAGACCACATGCCTTAGATTGTAAAACGCCATCAAGTATTTCTTTCTTTTCTCCTCATCGTATCCCTTGAAATAGCCTTCCCCCAAGAAATGGAGTTTTAGCCAGTTTGCCATAGCAGGAGCCATGTTTTGATAGTCTCCTTTTAAGCACCCATCTCTGGTTTCTTGGGTCATTCCATCCCAAGCTATCTTAGCAACTCCCATGAGACTTAACTCGAGAGTTTTTGCAAAGCTGTCTTGACTCATATCAAGAGTGGTTGCTGCAATGGTCATGGAACTCTTCCATTCTTCAATGGCCTCTTCTCTCTCGTTGAAGTTGACATCGTCGAGATTGAGATGAATTCCATATGGATGGATTGGTTCCATCGTTGCCTTCCCTACAGGCGTGTCCTGCATCTTGGAGGGCTTCCACCTTGAGTTCCGCGTATTGATTTTGTGAGCTTCGTAACTCATATCTTCAATGTGCGTCTCATGGAACGAAGGTCCGGCTTGGACTCCGGGTTTTTGCTCCGGTACTTCGTTCGTCTTTAGATCCACCATTCTGAGGTCAGCAAATGATTCTGCCAACTCCTGTAGGTCCTCCAAACCGATTCTTTCAAGATTTGCCATTCTGCTTGTCTTGCATCAGTTTGTTTATGAGTTCCCATCCTGGATCCTTCCGGTTGAGCTCTTTAATGGGCAATACCATCTGGGAGCTGCTCGACTCGCCTTTAAAGACGAAATTCCTTCTGAAGGAATTGGAACGGGGTTGTTCCAATTTCTCTATTCGTTGCTGGATATCCTTCAAGATGTTAAGGATTTCATCTTGTTGAGAGGATATCTTTTCAACTTGTTGAGGTACTCTGTACTGGCAGTTGCCGTAGTTTTGCATCATCTTCTGGATCTCCCTTAAATCCTTAGAGATTTTTGATGAATCTGGTTCAATCTCCTGGAAATTAGGGCCGACTCCTCTGGGTGAGTCCGTCATCCGATATGAGTTTGATGAAATAAACCCATGGCTCGTCTTAGAACTCCTTCTAGGTAATGATTTACCCAAAGGCGATCCACGTACATCTTCACGACCTCTTCACAGATCTGGATTCGGTCGGGAGTGGCATCTTCTCGAATGGCGTCTTCGAGAATTCCTTGTCTTACTCTTAATTGAGTAAGTTCGAACTCCTTCTGATCCCTCAATAAATTGAGGTATACTCTGTAACTTTCGCAACTCAGACAATTGTATGGTTCCATTTAACTTGGTGTCTCCTCCGTTAGTTAATAATCATTTATGCAATAAATAAATATAATTCCCAAATAAACCTAGGGCTCTGATACCATTTTAGAAGCGTTGGATCATAATTGGCGAAAACGAGATTCTCATCCCATTTTTACTAATTATTTGATGGAATAATACTTTAAACAAAGAAATTCTAGTCCATAGCAATTTTGGGGTTGCAAATAGACCAAGATAAGGGGTATAATGGGCAGATGGGTATTAGAACTATGTTTCTTTAATAGTGGGTATAAAACTACTACTTCTTATATTTTTGGGTATTTCTAACAATTAACACTAATAATTAAGTATTGTAATCACTGCCTATTAATCCGTATAAATATATAAATAAGGGAGAATATCCAAAAATAGTCAATTTCATAAGACAAAAGTTTTTATAGCCACTAATAATAAAAAGGTCTAAATCTAGCCACTTTACATATTTTGTGACAATTATACCCTTAATGAAATATTGACAAAATTAAAATTAAAATCTGAAATAATAAGTTGAGGGTTACACGAATTCAGGATTACTCGTGTTCGTGTGAGCGAACGGATATTCACGACAATTTTGTTCGTATTCGTGTGCACGACCGAGTATTCACGACGGTTTCGCTCGTGTTCGTGTGTACGACTCGGGTACTTACGATTGTTTCGCTCGTGTTCGTGTGCTCAACAATAATGATACGCTTATTTCGCTTGGGACGGTTGTTCTTCGTCTTCTCCGATTTTGCTGGAGAGGATTCTGCTATGGCGGCAATAGTTGCTATACAGTGTGTGTGAGATAGAGAGAGGAGGGAGAGAGAGAGATCGAGAGAGTAGGGAGAGAGAGAGAGAGATCGAGAGAGGAGGGAGAGGGAGAGAGAGAGAGAGAGAGAGAGAGAGAGAGAGAGAGAGAGAGAGAGAGAGAGAGGAGGGAGAGAGAGAGATCGAGAGAGGAGGGAGAAGGAGAGAGAGAGCACAACAGTGCCGACGATGGTGTGCTCGGTGGCAGCAACGGCGGCGGCGGCGATTACAGAAGCGTGGGAGAAGAGGGAGAAGAGAGATGCGTGGGTTGCTGGGTTGGGATTTAGAGTTTTTTTTTTTTTTTTATCCTTTTAAAGTAGTAAGGGTATAATGGGTAGTTTAGGTCTAAAATGACTAGATTTAGACCTTTTTATTATTGGGGCACACTCCTGTGAGGCCAGATTAAGATTGGCACTTTTGTTTATAAAGATTGGCACTTTGAAACATTGGCACTTTTGTTTACAAAGATTGGCACTTTTGAAACATTGACACTTTTATTCATAATAATTGGCACTTTTACGAAAAATACGTTAATAATGAATATTAATTTCATGTTATGGAAATAAATAATATGTATATATCTATATATATATAATAATAATATAAACCATAATATCAAAACATTATAATAACAAGTCGATAAAAAAAATATAAAATTTTCGATATCAAATAGATTGGCACTTTCATTCAGAACAATTGGCACTTTTATTCATTAAGATTGGCACTTTTGCTGGATAATTATATATCCTAAGTTTCAATTTATAATCCATATTCAACATTATAAAATTGAAGTTAAATACTAAACAATAATTATAAAACTCTAAATCGATATATGAACCCTATAAAGTTATTTTAAAATTACTACATACATACAAATTACGTATAAATTTTTATTTATAAGATTGACACTTTTGTTCATAAAGATTAGCACTTTTATTAACAAAGTTTGTAACTTTACTTAAACGGGTCGGGTCAACACGGACCGGGTCGGGTTGACCCGACCCGAAATTGAGTCAACCGGGTCGGGTTGACCAAAGTTGGGCCGGGCCGGGTCGGATTGGCGGGCCGGGCAGGTCAAGTGGATCCGGCCGCATGGTGCGGCCGGCCACATACAAGTCTTTGTCTTTATTATTAGTGGCTAAAAAAGACTTTTGTCTTATGAAAATGGCTATTTTTGTCCTTGCCCCAATATATAATAAGTAAATCTACAACAATATGATAGTGCATATAAAATTTGAAAATATCTAAAGACCATAATATTTCATTATTAGCCGATAATCAAAGCTAGTTCAAACGCCTTCCTACTTTTCCATTTCCTCACAAGAATTTAAAATAACAATAACAAAATTCAAAGAAAGCAGAAAGTAGGAAGAACACGAAACCATCAAAAGAGAAAATAATCTACTAAACATCATCATCAGCATAAAACTAAGAGAATGAGATAATCCGAAACAACAAAGTTCTACTACCAAAATATACTAATCAATAACTATACTAAGCAAAACATATTAACCTAGCTAGGACCTCTCTCTCTCTCTCTCTCTCTCTCTATCCAGCAGCAGAAAATTCATAAATTTGCAACTGAGTCATTACCAATACCAGTAACCTGTCCTATCCCTTCAACAGGAACTGCCATTCCATCTTCAGCACGTGACAAAATCTTACCTTCATCCTTATCGAAACCTTCTTCAGCCATAACCTCAATGTCCACATTCTTCAGTTCCATGTCTGCCTGCGATGTTTCACCACAATCGGAATACCTATCGCCACTCTCAAAGCCTCCCATGTTGCTCTTGTCAGAACTCATCTCGTTCTCGTCGTTGCATGCAGACGCAGCAGCAGTGCCGCCTTCAAACACCATGTTTGTGTTGAAATCGGTCAAGCTTACATCCGGTATATAGGCTGGTGCTGCAGTTGTGATTTGTCCAGTCCTTAGTCTTTCTCGATACACCTCCATTTCCATCCTGTACCGTTCCTTGTCTTTGAGCGCCTTTTCTTGATAGACCTACACACACAAGAGCATTTGTAAGGAGTTCATGAGGTTCAAGCACAGATGCATAAACATACTACTCTTTAACAGTATAAGTCAGTACTTACTGCTCTTTCAGGTTCCAGCAGCTTATTCCATGATTCACCGATGATTCTACTTATCTCTCGGTCCTTGCCATGATAATGTGGCTTGAGCCTAGCGTGCTGCTCCGCGAAGAAGAAATTGTAGCCACTTCTGTTAGGCTTTGGATGAGCAGGATCTCTCTTTCTGATTTCAGATTTCTTCCTTCGCTTGCGACGTGGGGCTCCCGATTTCAGTGATGACTGGTTGATTTGAGTTTGGAAGATCCCACCATGCTGATTCTCACTATTTGGGACTTGATAGAGAACGCCTTTGAATTCCTCCGACCCGATTTTGACAGTGATGAGATATCCGCTTTCGAATTTCCCATCGATCACACCATGAACAGGAGAGCCACTTGACGGTGCTAATAATACTGCAAAGATAGAGAATGAAAAGATACGAATTCGTTTACAAATTCCCAAGTGCAGCTATCTTCAAGCATAAAGAATTTATAGAGATATACTATTGCATAGAGTTGTATTAGTCCAAAAAACAGTAAAGAATTTAAATAGAGTTAACCATTAATAATGTCTAGACACTTGAATACAGATTGTACTACATAAAACCATGCAAATCTTTTTGACAACAAACTTTCCGATACTACAAAGCTGACTATGATAGTTTGTCTTTGTCATGCTATACAACTATAAGCACGATCCTCAACAAAAACTAGATAAGACAATGCTCACGGGTAGACAGGGAGGAGGGATGAGAGACAGAACCTTGTGGAGTCGACGTTTGAGCATTTGCTTTTGCTTGTGGTGAAGCAGTGTGCGTTCGTTGCGATACTGAAGGCGCGTATTCAGCCAATCCAAGGGGAGGAGGTGGGATCGAAGATAAAGTTTGCAAAGCATCTGCACAAGATTTATGCTTCATTAAATTTGAAGCATCTGGAAATATAGTACTAGCACATGTTTTGTTACGTATGTTGGCTTACCGGGAGGCGAAGGAGACCAACATTTTGCCTTAAAGAAGTAGATTTGTTCGTAGTGGTAAAGAAGCGAAACATAATACTTGCGAAGTATGAAGGAAGCGTTTGTTGCTGAGGATGGAAAGCTGAAAACTGCAGTTACGTCTTTCCATTTTCTTTCCTTCAAAATCTGTGTTTGACAATTACAAATGTTACATTAGAAGTAAGTTTGTCTGCAGCAAGGCAAAGTTAGCTAACGACAGTCCATAATCAAGAATTAAAATCAACACCAGATGTTCTTCCAAGAGACATACGTAAACAAGGATCAATCAATGTAGTAGCTGTTCTATCGTCCAAGCTTCACAGTCTAGGAGCATGGAAAAAATTAAGACAATAATTATGGAGATTAACTGGTTCTCTCCCGATTTTTATTTTGATTCCATCCATTCGAAAATGCACGACAAATAATATAAAATCGCCTTGTTGACAACTAGGGTTCAGAAATATGGGATAAAATAGGCAACATTTGAAAAATCAAGGATGAGTTGTGGCCTTAAATGCTATATAAAATATGGATGATGACAGAATAACATTAAGGTGAATCAAATGACTCTAAAATAAATCTAAGTATACCATGCATGCATATACAGTGTGTATGTGCGAGAACACACGCATAAGTTCAAAAGAGACGCCACATGCAGTAACATACTGTAAAAAATATATACCATAAGCAGGTGAAATTAAAAGACAGACAATCAACCAAACTTCCAAAGGAATAAGCAGAAAAAAGCCAAAGCATTGGGATAGTAAAAATTAAACTGAAACACGATTCCTTAATTTTTACAATTAGCAGCATCACCATAGACTTTTTGAAGATTAAACTGAATGTAGATTTTTAATCCGTAAAAGGAATCCCGACTAACCTTTGCAATGCCACCACGAGAAGTAACTTCGACAAAGAGCCGGTGCAAGTCCAAGTCCCTGCCCCCTACAATCGGGATCCTGAAAAGAGAAGTCATAATCATATACAAGGAGAGATGAAAACTCTAAGATATAACTTGCAATAAGATGCTTTAAGTAATATCAAGATCGTGAGAGAAACCAACTACAAAAGAAAAGTAATATACATGCTCAAAGTGTAGGTGAGGAGCAGTAACAACAATAGAACAGAATTTCAATTCATTAAGTAGTTCCAGGTTTTATACTGGATATACCAGAAACTTTTTCAAGGATTTGTATCGTAGGAGTAGTCTTTCGAGTTGCACTTCTATCCTATATTCAGTGAACACTATCAGAACATTCTTACACTTACAACCATATCAACAAACAAATCCACACATGGAAGAATTTAGAAGGCTCGATTTAGGCTGGTCCTACTAAAGTTCTCAGTCGATAACAGATTATTCATACGCAAAATCGAGGCTGCTGATGCATAATAAATCTATATGCGTGTACAGAGCTAAAAACTCGTAATCATATTATACATAGATGCCTCATCATGTAATGCTCCCTCCCATCTTAGAGAAGGGAGAAATGTGAATCCAAGATCACATAGTTATCAGAAATCTCGAACAAAGTGCAAGTTATGTGAATAAAAATGGTTGCATTGGACTTGAAAATCTTACTCTCTCCCATGTCAAGTACAATGCCAATGCTTTAAAGCACAGAAATTATCATCACAGTGTAATTTATGAAAAAACACAATAATTTCTCTCTCATTAAACCTTTCAAAAAGAAGAATAATCCAATCTTCAACTTCTCATCAACATAGAACACTTCCCCACTAGAATCTTAACTGACAAATCCTTAGCGAAACAACATTTGCATAATTTAGATAGTAAGGTAATACTCCCTCCGTCCGTCCCGTTTCAGATGACACGACGTGTCATGTTAAACGGGACGGAGGGAGTCACATATCCTTACATGAATTTGGTTCCCATGGAAATGTGGAGCTTCTTCAAAGAATCCATGAATAAGTCACGAGAGCAAACCACGTCCTCAATCGTTGCCAATGGAGGTGGATAGGAATGATAAGTGGAAGATGTTTGCGCCGGAAATCTATTGCCGCCGCCGCCGTCATCTTCTCCTTGCTCCGCCGTCATCTTCCTCCTACTTCAGCGTTCAGCCTCTTTTAGGAACAAAAAATAAGAGGAAAAATCAAGAAAGGGGAAAAAATGGGATCACAAAACAAAAGCGTGAGAAAGAGAATCAAGCAAATGAGATATGTTGCATAATCAGAAAAGGTCAGAACTTTTCAAGAAAAGAAACTGCGGAATGTGTTTTTCAAGCAAACAAAGTATAAATAAAACAAGAAAAGAAAAGGAAGAGACAAATTTTTCGAATTGAAAAAGACAACATACAACCCAGTGTGAGAAACACATAAAGGACAAAAGGGTCAAAATCCAAAAAATACAGTATGTGAAAATGCAGTTGTGAATAGTAACTAACCCTCCATGAATGATGAAGTAACTCCCAGTAGCAAATCCCAAAGCACCAAAAAAAAACAATTTTATGTAAAATTTTAAAGCCAATCTAGCTAACTCCAATATAAAGAGGTATTAGAATTCCTTACGAAACCGATCACTGACTAACAAATCCTTTCGTTATGGTTTGTGAGGACAACATTCATAAAGATCATAACACCGATCTTATAATAATCTCTTCGATAACATTATTTCTAACTTTCCAAATACTCAAACAAAGATTTCACCAAGTAATTTTTTTTTAAAATTAGAGAATCATGCAAAAGAAATATGAGGTCACAGTTTTCCATGCAAATTGATGATATCCTAGTCTCCCAACTAATAACATTAACCATCAACACTCACCACCTTTTTCTCATTGGAAGGGCATTAAATCTTCTTTTATTATATGCTTTTTGGTACCAAGTTCAAAGAAAATCCTCAAATCAAATGATGATCAGAAAAAAGAAAAACATCTACCCCCACATATAATAATTCACAATAAATGCCTCTGAAAAAACAATAAATAATAAAGAAGTACTAAATCACCAATACATACAAAAAGTTTCAGGCCTATAATGCCTCTTAGAATTTCATAAAGAAAGAACCATCTTTTAAGTGTCACATAATTAATTACCTTTTGAGGTTCTGGCATTAAAAGAACCTCTCCCCCTTCTCTCTCTCTCTCTCTCTCTCTCTCTCTCAATATATGTGCGCATGCAAAAGCCTATAAATGAACTGGATATAGTGCAGGTCTATATAATCTTTGGCTGACATTCGAAGATATGACATGGGATTACTGTAAAGCACAGTGATGATAGTAAATTACTTAAGTACTATAGTGTATTTCATTTCACATATATTGCTTGCATCCAGAGGTCTATTCTATTCCATCCATCCCTTTTCTACTGACACTCTCACAGATTCCCCAATTAAATTTCTTCTTCTTTTTTTTTTTCTTTTTTTCTTTGGAAGAACAAAATATTATAATGCTTGAACATATTATTAAATTTCTAATTTCATTCATTTTACAAGACATTAATTTAAAGGAGATGAAGATGCATACATAATTAATAATAATAAGGAAAAAAATAAATCAAACACAGAGGGGATTATGAAAAGTAAAAAACTCATCTTTGAAAAAAACAATCCTCTTTCTCTTCTTCTTCCTCTCTCACAACGGAATTTGATCAGATTCTTGAAATAATTCAAAAATCTGACTAAATTATGAAAAAAAATATATATGATGGTAGGATTCATGGAAAAAAGATCTCATCTTGTAACACGAAAAGGAAAATTGAAATCCAGAATAAAATGGAGAATAATAATATATAGTTTATTGTTTAGTGCTGCAGAACGGTAAATATATTATTTCCAGGGAATAATAGCAAATGACATGAAGGGAAGAGTGGCTGAATGTTTACCTTTTTTTACCTTGTTTTTGCAATGTTTATTATGTTTTTTTTTCTGTAAGTTAGATTAATGATGATGATGGGTATATATCAAATCTTGTGTAATCCTAAATATATATACTAATTTTCAATTAGTGTGTGTAAACCAATCTCTCTCTCTCTCTCTCTCTCTCTAAATATATATATACGATATCGCAACTGAATTCGTGATATATATACCATCTTCTACCCATTTTGTATTTCATTTTCTTCTTTCCTTATTTCGAGAATTTTCAAAATAATTTGGATAAAAGTATTAGCCTTCAATGAAAATGTTCGATGCAATCTACTTTAATGATTAACACGTTCATAAATGTCTGCAAATAAATAAATTGACTGGCACAAAACTCGGCCAAAAAATTAGCTATCCTTCATAACGTATGGACTTGTATAATTCGAATTCAAATTAAATCTTAGCCATATGTAACACTTGCCATACATTGCAAATACCTCTTAAAGTAATAATAATAATAATAATAATAATAATAATAATAATAATAATAATAATAATAATAATAATAATAATAATACAAAATACCTCCCTAAAATTGAAAAATAAGTATAATCAACCATATGAGATTCGTGTCCCAAAATTCATGTAACGATTGTGTACCATATATCAATGATATTAATTTTATGCGTTTTTAAAAACAATTTTAACGTATATGATTTTGTATGGTTATACAATTATTTTTTAGGGTTTATATTTATTTTTTTATATTTAATTTAATTTTATTTGTTAAAATAGATATGAAAAATAAAAAGGGTATATAATTTTTAAAAAATTTAATGTTTGTCAAAAAAAATTATTAATTTACTACTCTATGACATTGTTTATTTTATAAAAATATTATAAAAGTAATAAATATTATTGTTTGATGCATGGTTGGTATTAGAGGTGCCCACGGTTCCGGTTCCGGTTCTAACCGGAACCGAACCGCCGGTTCCGGTTCCGTCGAGGGAGGAACCGAAACCGAACCGCAAACACACGGTTACGGTTCCGGTTCCGGAACCGTCGGTTCCGGTTACGGTTCCGGTTCTAACCGGACAATTATTTATTTATTTTTTAATTTAAAACTTTTTTATTTATGGCTTTGAACATTCTTTCAATTTTATAGGTGTTTCTCATGCAACTCTTCTCATAGTTTGGGATGTGTTAGATATCACATCAAATAAATAAGAAGCTTGAAAAGTGTAATACTCTTATAAAAACAATAAGCATACCTCACAATGAAGAAATAACAAATGAGTGTTTGAGAGTAACACTTATATAATTAAAAAAAGTCCAAATTATATATATATTTAGTTATTATTTATGAAGTTTAACAAATAATGTTATATTTGTTTATAAATTATATTTTAAAAAAAATAAAAATAATAGAATTTATATAAATTGGACGGTTCCAAAATTTGGAACAGCCGGTTTGGAACCGGAACCGGAACCGAACCGCCGGTTACGGTTCCAAGCCTTAGGAACCTTAACCGAACCGCCGGTTCCACCGGTTCCTTTTCCGGTTCCGAACCGCCGGTTCCGGTTCCGGTTAAAAAACAGCCGGTTCCGGTTACGGTTACGGTTTTAACCGCCGGTTCCGGTTCTTTTGAACACCTCTAGTTGGTATATTAAAATGGAGACAGAACATTCAATGTGGCAATCTGTTACACCCTTAATGTTGATGAACTACTTTGAGTGAGTTCTAACTCCAGAAAAGAAGAGAAACAAGATCAGAGAGAGAAAGAGAAACTATTTCATTCACAATCCTCATTCTAAATACATGCTCTTATATTTAAATACCCTAAACCCTAACTGAAAGAGGGCACCATCTATCTAATGTTTATCTTTAATTTCCACACTCTTGTCGAGCACGAAACCCACCGACTTATTTGAGCGTTTCTTCTCACAAATGGATTTTTCTTGGGCTGCATCACTTCCATCTTTCTTCTTGGGCTTGTAGAGTGTTGTTTCTTGGACGGGTAATTCTAAACATAACCCCCATTTTGCTAAACATAGCCCCCTAATTAAAAATAAATAAATTAATATAATTATTAGTACTGTTTTACCCTCTAGCCCCCAAAATTGCAGTTATAACTGCACGATAATTACGGCCTTTTGTAGCCCCAAATATACCGATTAATCAAAATCAAATTAATTTAACATATAAAAGAAACATATAATTCCAAAACTTGATCCAATTAAGAAGCTTGAATTAACAAAATAAAAGGGGGAAAATTCAATGTGTTATAGTGAAAGGAAGTGTCCGACGTTGCAAAACGTTGAGTCTTAAGGCTGAAAACCCCAGTAATCTTACATACATAGTGCATGTCCTCTGCAGTTGCAATTCGAAAAGAAAATGAAGTAAGTTTTGAAGGTTTACGCTCGTAGGCAAGTTTTTTCATGATTTAAATTGTTTATAGGCAACAATTATTGACTTTGTAGTCTATCACAAGCTTAGATTAAAAGCGTGACCGTGTCAATTATTAGAAGAGAGTGTATATAACATGTTCTTCATCGTCAAAGGCTCGCAGCCACAATCACTATAAGGTCATTTATTTATTATTATTATTTTTTTAATAAAAATAAAAATCAAGATTCAAGATTTTGTATCTCATAACTTTATTTGTCGGGGGCTATAGGTTTCTTCATATAATTTAGAAATTTAAGGGTTATACGTTTTTTGGAAAAATGGGATTCGGGGCTATAATTTTTTTTTTCATGGGAGTTGGGGGCTATACGTTAATTAGGGATAATACAGTAATATTAATAATAACTAGATTTTGCACCCGTGCGATGCACGGATAGAATTATGTTAAAGTACAATTCAGTAATCATGTCAAGATTATATTAATATGTACTTCCTACGTCCCATTAGATTATTCATATTAAAATATTATATACATACATATGAATTTTCAATGAGACTAATCTAAAGGAACAGATGGAGTAATGCATAGTGATCAAATATCTTAAATAGATTAAAGAGCATAACAAAATAATTTAGTGTTTCCACTGTTATATAAAGCAATATGTTTATTACCCGTTCGAGATCTCCAAATTAGTGTAGTTTTCCAAAATAAAAATTTTTTACTCACTATTTTTCTTACACTTGATATTTACATTATTTACAACACTTTTTATCTACCTAATCCTACAATTTACAAAAAAAAAGTTTACATTACATTTTTTTTTTCCACAATCGCATACTACTTTTACCTTCTTTTTTACAAAATATATATATATATATATATATATATATATATATAGCGGAGAGATCACATACAAAAGACAGGTTCTGTAAGAAATGAGAAATGATCTGGACCATTGATCTGTGTGATCTACGGTGTAGATTAACTTGTGCATTATGATTTTACTAAAATGCATTATGATTGTATAGATAATGCATTATAATGCACTGTGCATTATAATTATGTGCATCATGCATTATAATTATATGCATAAAATGCATCATTTTTTATTTTTTTACGATAATCCTATTTTGTACAGGATCTCACCCCTATATAGCGAAGAGATCACATACTAAAGTGAGGGGTTATAATATTTTAGAAGATATTTTATAATTAATTGTTGTACATATATTTCAAAATGAAAAATGTCGATTGTCGATTCAAAGCCATTAAATTTACAATGTAATCCGAGTTATTTTTATATTTTAAAAATACAATGTATGGATATATAAAATGAAAATGAATTGAAATACTTCATATTGTTTATATCCAATGAATTTGTATGTACATAACTTTACATGTTGAAAATAATTGCATAGCATATAATTTTAAACGACCACTACAAATACTTGATAAACATTACTACTACAATGGCTTCAATATTATTTTACATGAACAATCAATTATTTGTTTAATATATTCATATGAAACTTATGATATGTTGATGTATTAATGGATTTTCTCGTTCAAGTATTATGCTTCTTTGACTTTAGACATAGTTAAATGAGTATTCTTTATCATTCCACAATATACATAAATTTTAAAAAATAATAAAATATAATGCTACATAGCACTACACTTCAGCTACCAACACTATAGACTGATCCACCTACAGTATAAAGAACATAATTTCATCTCATTCGTATAAGGTCGTGAGACCATTGCTCGATACTGATTTCACTCCCCAATTTAATAAAGAAAAAGAAAAGGGTGATATATAAGTTACAAAGTTTAGTCTTGATTCATTAGGAATCTAATAAGTTCTTTATTCATTTACTTTCTCATTACATACAGATTTATGTCTTACGATATACTTTAACCGACTTATATTGCATTGTACAAATTTATTTTTGTTACATCTCCAACGAATTTGCATTTTTCTACTTTGAACATAATACTCTACCAAAAAATACCTTACCCACCACAAATCGGTTAATGTTTACTATCTTTATTTATTTACTCGAAGTTTATGTTAAATTGTTTTATATTAATTCTATTTACACATTTTTAAGTGAATCATTAAATTAATCACTTTTGATTCGATATCCTTAAAATTTATGAGTCTTATATTAATGAGATATTAATATAATTAGTTTTAAAATTAAATGTGGTAATCACACAATTATGAGATTTTCATAGTTTCTTAAAATTTATGTTAATGGTAATATTAGTGTAATGTAATACTAACAAAAATTAAAAGTAGTTTTTCATTTTGATTTTTTTTTTGTTCTATAACTATTTAGGGAAAAATTTTAGCTAAATCCCTAAAGAAATATTAAAAATAACTCATTACAAATATTCAATTTACTCTTAAAATCTATATCATACTTATACAACTTTATTTTCAAATTGGGTTATAATTGATTAACTTTCTTTGATGAGAAAGAAAATGAAAAAAGAGAAAATTACTCTATAAATTTCACCCATTTTCTCACCTTTTCTCACCTTTTATAAATGAGGGGGAGATTTTACTCCTTAAATTGGAGATAATATTTTCAACACCAAATTGAAGAGATAATATTTTCTCTCCATTGTAGTGCAAATGAAGGGGAAAAATAGAAAATGTGAGAAAAGGGGTGGGATTTATAGGGTGTTTTTCTCTTTTCTCTCATTATCTTTCGCATCAAAGAGAACACAACCTTAGTTTATACATTTCTCTCCATGTATAAAAGCAAAGTTAAGCTAACAATACAGCTAATAAAATAATATGCTAATATTATTACAAATGAAAAAAATCCTAGTATAACTAATATGTTATTAATCTATTTCTAAATTTGTAAAATATTTAAACTACATTATGAAAATTGTTAACTAATACGTGTGATTGTGTGTAATTAGAACTAAAGCATATCACCCTATTTTATTCTATATTCATAATTTAAAATTGGAATTTAGGATAAATAAATTTTAATATCAAAATTTTAATATATAAATTTATTCACTATTTATTTATTTTTACCGAATAAAACCACCCACTAATTTTGTTCCCCCTAAATTCCTAATAAAATCAAGCACAACCTATCAATTTCCTAAATTTGTGGAATTCAGTTTTCAATACATCTAATTAGAAGGGGGAAAACGTCCACTATTGTAGAAAAAACTAAGGGGCAAAAAATATGCTATCTAAGTAGCTTAGTAGAAACAAATAGTTATAATAGCATATCGTGAGTTAGAATGTAGTATATTCTAACCTTAGTCGTGACATTCCCAACAGGTTCAGTCCACCCGTTAGAAATACCAACTTTCTTACGTTATAATCGCATATCAATGGTTAAAATTTAGTATATTCTAACCTTAGTCGTGGCATTCTCAACAGTTTCAATCCACCCGTTAGAAATACCAACTTTCTAACGTTATGATCGCATATCGCGTGTTAGAATTTATTATTTTCTAACCTTAGTCGTGGCATTTCCAACAGGTTCAGTCCACCCGTTAGAAATGCCAACTTTCTTACGTTATGATCGCATATAGCGAGTTAGAATTTATTACTTTCTAACCTTAGTCGTGACATTCCCAACAGGTTCAGTCCACCCGTTAGAAATATCAACTTTCCTACGTTATAATCGTATATCCCAAATTAGAATATAGTATATTCTAACATGTGTCGTGGCATTCCCAACAGGTTCAGTTCACCCGTTTGAAATACCAACTTTCCTACGTTATAATCGCATATCAATGGTTAGAATTTAGTATATTCTAACCTTAGTCGTTGCATTCCCAACACGTACAATCCACCCGTTAGAAATACAAAATTTCTTACGTTATGATCGCATATCGTGAGTTAGAATGTAGTATATTCTAACCTGTGTCGTGGCATTCCCAACAGGTTCGGTCCACCCGTTTGAAATACCAACTTTAATACGTTATAATCGCATATCGTGAGTTAGAATGTAGTATATTATAACCTGTGTCGTGGCATTCCCAACAGGTTCGGTCCACCCGTTTGAAATACCAACTTTAATACGTTATAATCGCATATCGTGAGTTAGAATGTAGTATATTATAACCTGTGTCGTGACATTCCCAACAGGTTCAGTCCACCCGTTAGAAAATACCAAATTTCCTACGTTATAATCGCATATCAATGGTTAGAATTTAGTATATTCTAACCTTAGTCGTGGCATTCCCAACAGGTTCAAATCACGAGAGAGTGTATTCAATTTCGGAATAAGAAAACTATATATATATAATATAACCAGTTAGAATTATTGAAATAACAAAGAATGTGTATTCAATTATATATACAATCTGACAAAATTACAAAAAATGAGTTAGTCGAACCCCGTCTCCTTTTTTCCATTTAATAAGAATTTTCAATTTCTAACAATTTCTAACCATTTAATATGCTAAAATCTAATCATATATTCATGAAGAAATTAATAAATTCTAACCATTCTTCCACCGTAACCAGGAGGAGTTTTTCAGAAGAATTAATAAATTCTAACCATTTAAACTTTGCTTGTATTAATTAAAGAGATAAATGTGCAAGAAATGATATAGTAGTAGAGTGGATATTGGGTATGAATCATGATCAACATAATCGAGAAAAGGAAAAAAGAACAAAAATGGAAAAAAGCCCAAAAATTAAAAAAATAATAAAAAATCAGCCGTTCGATCGGGAATCTCCTTCCAATCCTCGACCATCTGATTCACCATCTGTCACACCCCGGTTTTCCTAACTCTAAAATAATCAATTTAAATATAACCAATTAAACCAGGATGCGACGAAGGGTAAAATAAAAAGGGAGAAATCACAATTTAATTAATTTTAATTAGTTTTAATTAAAATTTATATAGTTTAGCCCGAAAATTTGGGCAGCATCTCCCCTATACCAGGATCAAGTCGTAGTGAATACCGAAAACTTTTCTCATCAGCTAACCAAGTACATAAACCGTAACGATGAGGTCGGACCAGACCGCGCCATCATCGAATCCATAATATTAAATAAAATGTAACTACCGAGGCGGACCAGACCGCTCTACAGTAGGATCCAAAGTACATATCGAAAGCATAACAACCGTGGCGGACCAGACCGCACTACAGTTGGTTCCAATTTAATCGAATTATCTAACATACATCAGAATTACATTTAAATAGCGGAAGCGAAAGAAGTAAATGAATTTTCATTTATAAAACGTTATAGTTTTTATTTTAAAATCGTTAAGGTTTTCGTTATATAAATTCGTATGTTCATCGTTACGTTTTTATAAAGAGAATGAATTCTTAAAGTTTATTTAGAAAAGTTATGTTTTTAAACGAATAACGAATTAGAGAATATAACGAAATTAAACTTAACGTAATTAAAACTATAACCTCAATTTCATTTATTAGGAAATTCATAACTTAAGAGTTTATAAAGAAGGATAGGCTATGTTTTATGAAATGGCTCGAAACAACTTTCACGATTCTCGTCAGCTCCAACTATGCCGCCGGCTTTCAACCTGCAAAACATTTGGAAAGGAATTGCAGGGCTGAGTACTAATGCACTCAGTGGTCTCATGCCAAAAGAAAACAGATATCAAACAGTTTAAAGATAATATCCACGCTGCAAGTAAAATTAGGAGGGTTTGAAAAGTATTTGACTCCTAATTATACTTAAAACTTATTTTATGGCATCGATGCACTTGTCACGGAACTACGACCGTTACTTCACCACCAATACCTCGGGACGCTAACCCAGCCAGGCAAGCTGAAAAGTAGAAACCCGGGACGCTGACCCAGACATTCCTTTCATCCAACAGAAGCCGATGGTGATCAACCCACCGCACTTCTGGGCTAAGTGTACACAAGTCCCCAGCTAGTGTGTTAGACCAACTTAAGAACCACGACGTTAACTGGTTGAAGCATTAAACAGGTAGTCCGCACAAAAATATTTCATGGATAATATCGATTTTCACAAGTATCAGAGCTTAATAACTCAAAGATAAGATTTTAAAATAGAGTAACCCCACCTTTACCGTTTACTCGTTTCCTCGATTCTCGGGTTCGAAACCTAAGACAGATCCTTCTGACAATACTCCTACAAATATGTTTATGACGTCAAGGTACATCCAAATCTTTACTTAGAATTTCCTAATATTAATTTCTTTTGACTTTATATTTTCTAAAATTATAAAATGAATATTAATTCTTCAAAGAATATTTTATTATGTTTTCGATGTTCGCATGACTTAAGTTCCAACATGAAAGTTGATTAAATGATTATTTAGAATATTTTGATGCAAAAACATTTGACATGCAAAGGGGTTAGGGTTCCTACAACTCAAAATGAACCTAGTTTCATTTTTAGAAAATTAACGGTGACTCCGATCGTTACCAAATTTTATAGGATGCTAGTTAATTTCATTTCGAAACCATATTAATATTTTCAAAACATTTGGGCAGAGTCTCGACATGCAGGGAAACATTATCCGTGAAAAAGAGGGGGAACCTACAACAATCCATTTTCAAAAATTCATTCCGATTAAGTGGCTAATTATTAGGTTACGAACAACTTTAATTCGGTGATATGGATGCAAAAAGGAACGCCGGCAACCACCAAAGAAAGGGCGGCTGCGACGGCGATGGAGATGAAGAGAAATGATGCATGTCCTACTTCGAGATTCCGCGGCGACGATCAACCAATATTCCTAGGATCGAAATCTTCCTACGAGTTCATAGAAGCGAACGACATACCTTTTCGTTGATCGGAGAAGAAGATATGCTCGAAAAGATGATCGGTGACGATCGGGGCTGTTCTTGGCTTGAAGAAGAAGAAGATGATGACGGAAGATGAAAGGTGGTGCTGAAGAAGATGAAGAACACGGTGGCAGCAGCTGCTGCTGGATCGGAAAGCTGAACGGCGGCGGATGCGGATGATCGGTGGTGGGGCTGCTGCTGGCTGCTCTCCTTCGGCTTCTTTAGAGAGAGAGACGAAGGTGGTGGTGGCTGGATGATAGGTGGAGTGAGGGAGATGGGGAGGATGATGATCGGAAGTGATGGAGGGTGGCTGATGGTGGTGATCGGTGGTGGAGGTGTCGCCGGCAAAGGGGAGGGGCGGAGATGGAGAGGGGCTGCTGTGTGAAGAGGGGGAGAGGGGAAGGGAGTTGGCGGTGGTGGAGGGAGAGAGCTGCTGCACTTGCAGCTTTAGAGAGAGAGAGAGCGAGTGATGGGAGGGGTTGAGCGAGAGAGGGAGATGGGGGAAGAGGGGCTGTTCGGTGGAGAGGGATAAGGGAGAGAGGGTGATCGGTTAGAGAGAGAGAGAGTTGGTGGAAGATTTCCTCTTGGTGAAGGAAATGAAAAGTGGATAGGGATGATCACAAATGAGGCGGTGATGGCCTCTTTTTATAGGGGTCATCTCGTCTCCGGTTAGTCGCCTCGTTCCCCGACGAAAAGATATTTTTCCGGCAACGAGTTCCGATTTTAGATTTCAAAGGGTTTATGGAATCCACAAAAAATATCGAACTCAACGATATAGGTTAAAGGATTTTCGGAAAGAGTTTGATAGCTCGAAGAATTTTAAAGAAACGAAAAGGATCGAAATAGACAAACGGCGACTCGGGTTTTCTTAACCGTTTATCCGAAAAATACCTAGCTTCTTTCGTAATTCTTTTAATGTCAAAACTAGGTTAAATATATTAACATTACATTTTTTTGGAATTTGATTAAGTTAGAAATAATATTTTTAGTTAACAAATCTTTAATTAAATTAAATATTCAAAAATTCTTTTATTAAGAAATTTATATAACTAATAATATTAAAAGCTTATAATATCAAAGCTTTTAAATAATCCTTTTATCATTTTACTATATAAATTATGAAAAGCTTATTATATTAAAGGAAACTTTTTTTATTTTCTAGTATTTAAAAATACGGGTTATTACACCATCCTTGACTCTTTCCACTACTCTCTTCTCCAAATGTCGCATGAAGCGAAAAATTAATCAAACCAATCCAGTCAACTAAAATAACAAGTCTACATTCAAGAAACAAATAGAAAGAAAGAACCAAAAAAAAAAAAAAGCAAAAGTTGTGAATGTACTCATGAATGAATTTATAGCAACAGTAACAGCTAATAATTGATTAATAACATAATAAGCATACAATTTGTGAAAACTCAAGGAGGGGCTGAGATCTAGAAGGAACTGAATTTGGTTTTTTATTTTATTTTTTCCACTGTGAGAAATAAAAGAGAAATCAAGAAAAAAGAAAACCCGAGGTAGAGACAATTGCTTCAGATTATCTTCATTTTACAAAGAAAAAGGAGATCGATCCACAATTACTATGAGAACAAGCAAGATTTCATCAAATCTGAAAACAACCCCAGTCGAAAACAACCCCATTCGAAAATCTGAAAACAACCCCAGCTTCATTTCGCTTACTCTCTCGTGCAGGGCTTGTTTTTTGAGTTTTCCGGTACCTCTTTCTCTCTCTCTTTCTCTCTCTCTCTCTACAATCTTCTCAACCGGCGCCGTCGTCGTCATCTTGTCTCCACTGTCTCCGCCACCGTCGTCGCCGTCTCAGTCACCCCATTCAGCTGCAACAACGAATTCGCCGAATCTTCACGGTTTCTCTCTCTAGAAAGAGAGCAGAGAGAGGAGAGAAAAAGAGAGAGAGGAGAGAAGAGAGAGAGAGAGAGAGAGAAGAGAGAGAAGGGAGAGAGGGATGCATATGTCGGAAGAAATGTGAATAGTGGTTAGGGGTAGCTTTGTCCACTCACTTGAAAATTGGATAGATTTTGTGTGTTTTTAAGTTTTGAACAACAATTAGTTTCTCTTAAGCTACATAGACAAAGAGGTATAATATCTCAAAAAACTAACCATGTTGTTTTAATTACAAAATTGTCATTCTAACTAATTTTCAATTTATGTGTTGATTTCAAACTCCCTCTTTATATATATAATAGATAATAGATTTATAAAGAAACATGAGATTTATATTTATCATCTATTTTGTAACCATTTTTTTTTAAATGTTATTTCATCACTAAATATACCCTAATTACAAATTAAAAGAAAAATTAAAATAGACGTGTGGGATTTATATACATCATCTATTTTGCAACCATTTTTTTAATTTTATATTCATCACTAAATACATATTTATATAACTAAATAGGGGCTCGAGAATCTACTATAGATTAAAAGAAGAATTAAAAGAGACGTGGGATGTATATTCATCATATATTTTGCAACTTTTTTTTTTTTAATTTTATATTTATCTCTTAAAACACATTTATAAAACTAAATAGAAACGTGGGGTGTTAATCAATCGTCATTTTCCTAATTAAAAGAAACATGTTGAATTTTTTTTAAGAGAAACGTATTTTTTTAAAAGAAAAATATATGTCCTCTCTAATTATAAAATTGCCATTGGTAACTACTTTTTAATTGATTTTCAATTGAAAACTCCATCTTTATATATATATATAGATTTTATTTACTTTATTAACAGGGGGCTATGTTTAGTAGAATGGGGGCTACATTTAGAATTACCCTTCTTGGACTGGCCCAACTTCTTGATTCATTGAGTGAGGAACTCCCTTCTCTGCAGATGTAACACAATCAGTCCCTAAACTAATTAAAAGATACTAGTATTTGACAATCATTGGACCGTTACTTGCTCAAGTTTTGAAAGAAGAACCAGCAAAAAGAATATAATATGAAATTATTTGCTCAATATTGTGTAATTTCAATGATTGATATTAGTAAACACCATTAAAATAGTAACCATAAGCAAGATTAATTTCAATTCAAAATCTTACAAGAACATTATCCTCTTTTTCTTAGTCAATTAACAATAAATTAAATAACAAATGCCATAATTTTAACTATGTTTGTCACAAAAAAGTTATCAAACACCATAATTTTAATTTTAGAAAGGTATTTGTACAAATCATTTAACTTCAGGGAGTATTTGCACAATTTCTTACTTACGTCTAAAATATTTAATTTGCGTTATAAATTATACCACATAAAATTAAATATATGAAATATCAAATAAACTGTTATTTATATTTTAGGATTTAAGTAAAGATAATTCCTAAGTTAAATAAATGGATATTGATATTTAAAATATGGAGATCTTCTTGACCAATAAGAAGTTGACACGTGTCAAAATTTGCACATAATATTAATTATTTGATAGAGATAAATACGAAATTTTAAGAACCAATCACATTGTGACACCTCATCATAGAGCCCAATATGGAGCCCAAAAACTCATCAAATCTGCTACTTCTACACCTATAAATCGGGGTTAAATGAGAGCTCAAAAAACACATCAGAATTCATAAGTTTCAGCTCAAAAAAATAATTGGAATTTACTACGAATTCTCTCAAATACTCAAGCGTTCTTCGTAGAACCAATCACGTTCTTCGTAGAAAGCTCCAAAATTCCACCGATACTCAAAGTGTTCTTCGTAGAATCGATTGTGTTCTTCGTAGAAATCACTAAAATTAGCGTTTAATTCGAAAATAAGGCGAAAGCCCTTCGAATAAACATTATAAAAATTCAAGGTGAAAAGGGTCAAATACACCCTCAATGTTTACTTTGTTGGAAAAATTGGAGTTATAATGAAGAGGTATAACTTTCGAAAGTTGATCTTATAGAGGTGCAACTTCTCAAAAGGTGTTTTGTGTAGCTCTTCTTCAATTGAAGATTTGAAGAAGCTCCGTTTAGCGGATATTAAGCTAAATTACATATTCGAAAAATACATTTCGAATAGATTAATTTAGTGTGTTAATTCTCTAAGTTCCAATTTTGGATGAATGAGAAATTAATGCATTAAGTTAATGTAAATTGTGAAAAGGTGCTTTGAAATATGAAGTGGTGCTTTATATCCAAAGGGTGCAATCAATAACCATAGGATCATGTCTTTTGTGAAAAGGCACGATCCAATCATCTAGATTCACCCGGAGGAAAGGGTGTCACCTTTTCAGGAACAGACATCACAACTCTTCATTTATTATAAATAGACCTCCTACAATTCATTTGAGGAGACAATCACAATCACATACAGTTAGAGATTTTATTCTCAAAATCCTTTGTTATTACATAGTCTTGAACTATTGAGTAGTTCGCCGGAACGTCGATTCGAAATGCATCGATTCGAGTTCGTGAACCGTTGTATCTTGGAGACAATTGCTATAGCCTGATTGCACTATATCGGAGCAATATTGTCTTACGGAGATAGAGTCTAACTCTAGCTTCGGTTCTACTCATTTCTATATCTTCGATACACACCATCTATAACATACTCCAAGGTTCAAGTAAACCCCTAAAGTATTTTTAGGTACAAATAGGCCCTTAATGTTGTTAATGCTTAACATCTATACCCTTCCCTATAATTTTCACCCAAAATTAAGTTTGTGCCACATTTTCTTTCTAATTATTTTTATTTTTGAAACACTAACAATAAAAAAAAATTAAAAAAAAATGACTATAATCTATTTATTGAAGCTCATGTTTCCTTCCCTCTCTTGCTATTTTTGTTCTATAAATTTAGAAAATGTATTATTACTGTTATGATCTACTAACATTTATAGAAAAGAAAACTATATATAGTAACTCAAACGCAATTTAATTTAATTTCAATCTTGTGTGCATTCAAAATTGAATTATCATTTCAATACTTACGTCATAATAAAGCTTAACAAAAAGTAATGATAATTACAATAACTCATAGTAATTTATTAGCTAGATTTAATGTTTGAAATTTAGAAAATATAAGAAAAATTGGTATAATTTTAATTATTGCGTTTCATTAGCTTAATTGTAAACCTTATGCTTTAATGATTATTTGATTTCAGATGTCATACTATGGTGCGTGGATAAACAAGAGCATAAATTTGGTAGAAGTCTTAAAATAAAAAATAAAAAATAATACTATAATTTTGTTTGAGTTATTATGTATTTTTTTTTAATAAATATGGATGAAAATAGGTCAAAATTGATTTGAAATATTTATATAAGACTGGATAATTAGAAATTGGAGAAAATATAAACTTAAATTAATATTTTTAAAAAATGACATAAACTTAATTTAAACTAAAAGTTAAAAGAGGGGCATGGGTAGTGGTGGCCACAGTTCCGGTTCCGGTTCTGCTAGTTTATTTCAGCCATTTCCATAGGTATGTGAAGTGCTAAACTCAAAACTATGAAAAATTACACTCGATTTTTCAGTAATCTTCTCTGCTTCAGTTTGAGTTGCTTTTTTTTTTATAATTGTTACCATGAGTTTGATTCCAGTCGAGCAAGCATAGATGAATGATTGGTGAGGATAAGTGATTTCATGTTTGCTTGGTTTTTGAGCAACTACACAAATATTCTGAATGTCTAGTTGCTAATGTTAGAGTTTACAATGATAGTTGTTGGTAGTGTTGGTGAAAATGTATGTAGTTTTATGAGTTTGGTTATGAAAATTATGTCTCAAGTATGCTGCTGAATTGATACGTTTATTTACGCAAGTTATTTTATAAAAATTATTGGTGATGATGTTTCATTGAATTTCCTAGTAAAAGTTCTGCAATCAATTTTGTTGGTAAAGAAATTATGAACTGAAGTGAAGAGATGTTCAAAGGGAGTGGTTGAAATTATAATCATTTGTTGGTAAATGATGATCCTTTCATTCCAAGATTCTTGCAGGTTCTTAGTTTCAGTTCCATACATGAATGATCATCTTGAATTACAGCTTTTGGGGTAGAATTTCTGGGGCCATATTTAGATCAACTCTTTGAATAGCTTGATTTCTGGTTTTAATGCTTCGAGGATCCAGTGTTCGACTACTGATTATGCTTTGCTGCTTGGCTTCATTCTTCTACTGGAGTAGTAGTGTAGTACACCTCCATTTTCTTCGTTACTTATACTTGTTTATTTCTACAGGCTGCCGAGAAAGGGGTCGAAACAAAGGATTGTCTTTATGATGCATTTGAGAAGCGAAAACAGTTGTACGAGCAGGTACAAGCCCAACAAAAACTGATCCAGGAGCTGATTTCGAAGTCGTCTCAATCTGCACCATCTTCTTGATTACTTTGTTTTGAAATTGGATGTTATTTTACTTGCTCATGGTTCGAATGGAGGGATGAAAACTGAAATTAGGATATCGCATTAGGCGAATGTTGGATTGTTGTTAACCTAGTTGATGTTTGATTGTTCTTGAATACTTGACTGCTTTTGGTATAATGAATAGTATTAAATTATTTTGCTTTCGTTGTTGAGTTCAATATATTTCTTTATATTACCTTGTTGTGGATGTCAAAATGTATAGGATTCAATGTTTTTATATATAATAAAGAGGGGAAAAAAATTGAATTTCGTGACGGAACGTTCCGTAATTAAAACTGTATCATTGAGTTTTGAGAATAGTGACGGACAAGTTCCGTCTCTAGAATTACAATGACGTCATCAAAGAATGGTGATGGATGTCATCCGTCACCAAATATAGTTACGGACGGTTTTCCGTAGTTAGTCCGTCACTAAACAATGGTTACGGACTATTTTCCGTCACTAACAATCTAGCCACGCCCATTTTAGAGACTGAATTTATCCGTAACCATTCCGTCACTAAACCCCGTTAATTACGGAATTTTTTGTTTTAGTGACGGATAATTCCGTCACTAAATCATGAATTTCTTGTTGTGCGAACCGTCAGTTCCCGGTTCCACTCCCTTGGAACCGGAACCAAACCGGCTATCTCACGGTTCCATATCCGGTTCCTAACCGGCGGTTCCGATTCCGGTTCGGTTCCGGTGGAACTGGTCACTTTTTTTTTTTTTTTAATTTAAGATTTTAACTTTAATCATAGTATTTAATAAAGGTAGAAACTACACTCATTTAAATAGATGTTAGTTTCACACCCACTTCTATTATTTTTTCAACTAGCATTGTACCCCCGCGATGCATGGATTTAATCGATAAAATAATAGTGCATGACAAATGTTAGTTATAAAATATTTAAATTATTCATAATTTCACTTCGTTTCACAATGAAAAACTTTTTTTTTATAGAGAGTAGTACACTCTAGTAAAATATGCTTGTGTAGCCCTATGTACATTTTATATACATATATGCATGAGTTGGTTTGCATGTCTCATTTTTATAGATTATTTAACTATAAACATTCATGTATGCATGAATTTTTATAGAATTTATAACATTATCAATTGAGTTTACCAATGCTTTATCAATTGTAGAAAAATGAACATGCAAAAAAAGAATATTAATGTAAACAATAGCATATTGAATTTTATTAGTCAAGGGAATAAATAAAATCAATAATAAAATATTATAAAGTAGGAAATCAATTATATTGAAGCTTGAATTTCAATTTATATGTTAAAATTTTAATGAATTAAAAAAGGTTTTCGTAATTTTCAAAAAAAAAACAATAATAGAAGAAGAAGAAGAAGAAGAAGAAGAAGAAGAAGAAGAAGAAGAAGAAGAAGGTTTTCATAGAAATAAATGCATTAAGTGTTTGTATAGGAAATAACAAAATGTCTAATTTAATTAGAGAAAACTAATAACCTTATTAAATAAATAAAATAAAAAAGTTCAATTACCAAGAAAATTGGAGGGAAATGTATTTTACTTTAGTATATATATATAGATGTGGATGAGTTCTCTACATTTATAGTGTTATCTCCTCCCAATTCTAGTATTTTTTCGATGTGGGACAAGTAAATGTGTGAGATGTGCTCATAGAAGAAGAAGATATTTGTCAAAGAAGAAGAAGGTAGTTGTCCTACATCGAAAAAATACTAGAGTTGGGAGGAGATAACACTCTATAAATGTAGAGAACTCCTCCCACATTGAAAAATTAATTGAAGTGGTTGTGAAACTAACATCTATATAATTGGATGTTGTTTCTACCTTTATTGAATATATATACAATAATTAAATTTAAAATAAAATAAAAATAAAAAAATAATAAATTTTGCCGGTTCCATTGGTTCCGAACCGGAACCGGAACCACCAGTTCCGGAACCGCCGGTTCACGGTTCTGGCTATCAAGAACCGAAACCGGACCGCCGGTTAGTCCGGTTCCTTTGGCGGTTCGGAACCGCCGGTTCCGGTTCCAGAACCGGCGGTTTCTGTTTCGGTTCTCGGTTTTAACCTGCGGTTCCGGTTTGGTTGGGTTCCGGTTTGGTTGGGCAGCTCTAGGCATGGGTGTTAAGAGTTAGTAATATTAAGGGCTTATTTGTACCTATAAAAACATTAAGGGCTTAGTTGATCCTTGGGTCAAACATTAATGGTGTATTTGACCCTTTTCCTAAAATTCAAGTGTTAAAGCCAAGGAGATCGAAGAGAGACAAATTCCCCATAATCTTGGAAGCTATTCAAACACCGTTCAAGGATAAAGTTGAAGAGAAGAATCAGAGGAATGATAGAGATCGACACACGCATTAATTAATTAATCCATAATTTTGGATTTATAAACGAATTTGTATTTATTTTATTGAATACAATAAAAATTTGTGTTTACAAATTTTGGCACGCCCGTGGGACCTCTCTACCTCTCATCTCTCCTCTTCACTTGAACGATGTTACCTCAAAGTAAGTCCGCTTCAGAAAATCATTTGGAGAGTTTTGGAATTCTCACACGAAGCATTGTAAGAAAGGCAAAAGAAAACATTGAATCATCATCCGCCATGGAAAACGTGTCGCCATTTACTGCTTTTAAGGAGACACATATCAATTTTTCGAACAACCCTTTGTTCTCAAAAAATCTCCTAAATTTCTAACAGCTACAAATTCTCTGTTTGAAGCCCATGTCATGACGACAAGTGCTTCTACCATAGAAGAGCAATTGGCCACTCTAACAAAGATGATCGAAGGAATGAGCCATCTAATAAAAATGCAAGATACAAAGATTGCAAAACTCACGAAACAAAGATCGAATCAAAATGGAGAAGACGAAGACGAAAAACAAGATGAGGATCAACACGAACAAGATAATGAAGATGAAAAGTCTCATATCCATGTTTCTGCCGATGGCTTTATTCAAGTAGATTAATTAAAGGAATTCACTGAAGGGACTATCAAGAGTAAATATGATGGGAATTCTAAATCATCATTGGCATACTCTAAGCCATACACTCGGAGGATTGACTATCTGAAGATGCCCCTTGGTTATCAACCACCGAAATTTCAACAATTTGATGGAAAGGGTAACCGATACAACACATAACTCATTTTATTGAAACTTGTAATAATGTTGGCACTTATGGAGATCACTTGGTAAAACAATTCGCCCGTTCCCTTAAAAGCAATGCATTTGATTGGTATACAGACTTAGAGTCAAGTTCAATTGATAGTTGGGAACAACTAGAGCATGAATTCTTCAACGCTTCTATACTACTAGGAGAACAATTATCATGGTAGAACTCACAAGTACTCGTCAATGGAAGGAAGTGGCAGTAACCGATTACATTAATCTATAGAGAAATCTTTGCCTAAACTGTAAAGATCGGCTTTCTGAATCATCGGCTATCAAGATGTGTATTCAAGGCATGCATTGGGGCCTACAATATATATTATACGGGGAATCCAACCCAGAACATTCGAAGGATTGGCTACTAGGGCTCATGATATGGAAATAAGCATGGCGGCAAGTGCAATTGAAGGATCACCGATTCAGGAACCACGAAGGTTCAAAGAAAAACAAGATTTTAAGAAAGGGGCAAATGTTTTTGATAAAACCCCCCCAAAAAAAGTCAATGGCAGTAAAAGCAACACGAGTCAAATTCTTGAGAAAGGATAAAGACGATAATGATAAACAGAAAGTCATCCATATTTGGGGCAAAAAAGGTTGACCTTGAAAGAAATGCAGCAAAAACAATATCCTTTCCTAGATTCTGACGTCTCTGGAATATTTGATGACTTACTCAGAGAAGCACTTCTTGAGTTACCAGAAATGAAGCGACAAAATGAAGCTGGGCAGATCGATGATCCTAAATATTGCAAATATCATCGATTGGTTGAACATCCCATTCACGATTGCTTCATATTTAAAGATAAATCTTGCAACTTGCCCGCCGAGGGAAAATATCTCTCAAAGAGGATAGTACGGCCACTAATGTCATCACCGAGTCTAATAACATGCTTGAAGGCGTTGGAACTTTATTTGATGGCACACGTGAAACAGAAATGAAGACAGTTAATGTAGATGCTTTGACCATCACATTTACTGACAAAGACTTGCACCTCGGGTATGAACCCCCACAATAGGCCATTATTCGTAAGTTGTTACACTAACGAACAAAAGGTGAACCGAATACTCATTGATGGAGGATCTGCGGTCAACATCTTGCCACTCAGAATGTTGAAAGAGTTATGAATCACACAAATGAACTTTTTAATAGTCAATTAATGATTCAAGGTTTCAACCATGAAGGACAGAGAGCTCTCGGCACTATCAAATTAATTATGTTAATGGAGGATATGAATTCAACAACCCTTTTTCCATGTAATATTGATGTTAGGACATCATATAACATTCTCCACGGTCGACCATGGCTACACGAATACGGTATGATCCCATCAACTTAATGTTTCAAATACTGTCAAAATGGTGAAGTAAAGATGGTAATTGGTTATCATAAACCATTTACCGAAGCAGAATCACACTTTGCCGATGCCAAGTATTATGTGCATAAGACAAAGATTATGCAAGTGGAACATAAAAATGGGGATACGAATACTAAGAAGGAAAAGACGAGAGCATCTCTCCCTGTCAATGAAAAGGCTCTAGAGGGATTCACTGTGCCATTGACCAAGATTGATATGGATACTCTGACTTCCCAGCCACTTGAAGGTTTTACAAGGCCAGAGAATGGTAGTGCAATAGAGCATGGAGAACTTTCTGACTGAGAGGTCTCAAAACACTTCGGTCCAAAAGCATATGACCTTCTTCTAAAAGCAGGTTATAATTCTCAAGCGTCTGCGTCAAAATCCTCATCTAAGAGAATGCAGAATCGCGAAGTTGGAACCGCTCAAGACATAATAAAGAGCACAACCGTAGCTCCAAAAACAAAAGTAGGATTGGGATTTGTCCCACAAAGTCCTGTCCGTATCGCTATCAAAAGGGTCACTACC
Source organism: Thymus mandschuricus (assembly GCA_029379335.1). Lineage (NCBI taxonomy): Eukaryota > Viridiplantae > Streptophyta > Magnoliopsida > Lamiales > Lamiaceae > Thymus > Thymus mandschuricus. The sequence goes on along the minus strand of CM057082.1, from coordinate 5,912,645 downwards.
AACTACATCATTGAAGAGGAAATAGAAGAGTCATGTAAGAAAGAAGAAGCCCAAAGGGTATGTGTCTTTAAAAGACTTGGTAGAGAACTGACTAATGGAGTATCAATTTTTGATAGACTTGGTCAAACCAAGAAGGATATGCTACATAGTAAGGAGAATAAAAGGCTACGGACAACTCACAAATTGAGGAGTTTAATACCTTCTCGTATGAAAAGACGCAGTACGTTGACCATATCACGTGGAAGGGAATTATAAGCCAAAATGAAAACTATCATCTTTACACAAGCTTGTAAAGAAGTTATCCATGAACACACTTTTGAAAACGAAGATGATAGGGAAAGTGTAGGATCATCCAATTTCATTATAGCAGTGGAGCAGATCACTTATGAAGAGGTCTCAACGTCATACCATATTACATTGTGTGATGAGATAAATATAGAAGAAGATGTAGAAACAGAACCTCCGCAATTTGAAGAAGGTTTTAAGTCCACTATTGATGAATTGAAAGAGGTTAATTTGAGAACTCTTGACGACCCACCTACATGAGTGTTTTATTAACTAATGATTAAGAATTGTCATATATTGAGCTATTAAAAGAATTCTAAGACATAATTGCATGGTCTTACAAAGAAATGCTGTTCATAACTTAGCTAATAGGAATGAAGCAAAAACCAGTCAAACAGACTCAACGGAGATTCTGGCCTATATTAATTCCACTGATTGAAACTGAAGTAAACAAACTTAATGATGTCGGATTTATCAGAGAAATGAAGTGCCCTACATGGATCTCCAGCATAGTTCCTGTAATAAAGAAGAATGGACAAATTCAGGCATGTGTAGATTTTAGGGACTTAAGCGAAGGTTGTCCCAAGGATGACTTGTGAAGAAAACCTGGAACTCGTTTATATTATAAAGTTGTTTCATGTGGCCGACTCAGATCGTTGGATGGACGACGAAGTATCAAACTCACTAGCCTGCATGTGCCACCGTATCCCTCTACCTTAAGCCCTAGCCGTACATGGGATTATCAAGCTGAAATCCTAACTGCCCGACGTGCTAAGGTTTTTCTAAGTGTGAAGAGCCACCCTATTATCTTGGTTGAAATCAGGAGCAATTATGAAACTTAAAAGAGAGGAATTGGCACGAGCTGAAGAGCGTGCCAACTGTAGAAAAAAATGCACAAACTGTGAACATAAAAGGAAACCAAATCAATATATACACATACAATGTCTCATCTCAACAAGCAGAGAATAACCACTACCACTACACCTGGGAAACTGAATCAAGCCTATCTCTACATGGGATGGACAAGACAATGGCACAATTTACTTGAGAAAAAGTCACCAGCACTTCATGTATCGAAAAAGCTCCAGTGACCTAAACTACTTCGAATGAAAACATCACCTGGAAAAAAAAAACAAAACAAAACAAAACAAAAGGATCATCGTCCTTCCTGAAGATCTTCAGAAAATACAGCTGTTCTAGAAATGTTATCAGTATCCAAGGCACTAAAGCCAGAGTAAGGACCAGAAGAAAAAATTGACGACGTCCCATCAGACTCAAAGGTTGTAGATGACTGCCTAAGATTAGGTGCAGTGGTGGAGGCCACTGCAGAATCTTGATACTCTGTAACCCGTTGCACCATTTTCAGAGACTGTACCACTTCCCCCATTGTAGGTCGTTGGCCAGCATCTGGGGCCACACAAGCTGCTGCAATGGTGCATACTCGGAAAAAATCTTCCTTTGGATACTTACCCTCAAGTCTTGAATCAGCAAGTTCCTCCAATCGATCCTTATCTCTTAGAATTGGTCTAGCCTGCAAAAGAACAGCATAATTGCTTACTATCTTTACAATTGTCAAGCTTAGGTTATTAGCATGAACGAACAGAACTAAGTGAATGATTGCATGAATGGATTGAAAATATCTAATGATTGGTATATGTCCACGAAATGAAGGTAGGAATGGAATATAAGTTTCATACTACTTTTTATCTTATAAATTGATTAAAATTTTCGGTAAGGTCAACTCCATAAAAACTACCTTTTGGTAGGGTCAATTAATCTTACTTAATCAATGTCTAATGAATTCCAAAATTGATAAAACTAAATAATAGGAATAAATTAATTTAAGTAGTAGTAATAGCTTAAATGAATCGGATATACTGAGCACAATTTCATTCATTGAAACCAACTTAATTAAATCATATATATAATTTTTTTTATAGAAATTAACAGGAAGACTACATAGACTGAGAGTGGATTTATTTAACTAACCCAGGTAACAAGATTCTCCTGGCCTGAAGGTTGTGACATATCTACAGGTTTTCTTCCGGTCAACAACTCAAGAAGAACCACTCCATAGCTGTAAACATCACTCTTCACCAGCAAGTGCCCAGTCATGGCATACTCAGGGGCGACGTACCTGAAAATTGTAGGAAAATGTTCCAAGTGATTGAAACTTAAAGCCATGTGTTAATGGATTAGTATAAAACAAACGAAATAACTAACCCAAAAGTTCCCATAACACGAGTTGAGAGGTAGTTTGTCCTGCCTTCAGGGGCCTGTTTAGCAAGGCCAAAATCTGAAACTTTAGCAAGAAAGTTATTCTCGAGCAATATATTTGAAGCTTTAAAATCTCTGTGAATGACACAAGGTTGTGAGTCCTCATGCAAGTATGCAAGCCCTCGTGCAGCATCCAGAGCAATTTTCATTCTTGTATCCCAATCAAGAGGACAGTTTAGTCCCAATGGCCCTGCACAGAACAACCAGAAAGATTGTCACGCATAACTAAAAATGAATATGAAGTAAAAGATTGGAAGATACATCTGTATTCATGCACTATACCATGGAGCCAGCCCTCCAAACTTCCATTTGGAACAAGCTCGTAACAAAGAAGGTTCTGTGAGGCATCAGGATTGCTGTAGTATCCAACAAGTTTCACCAAGTTACGGTGATGCAGCCTACTCAGCATCTCAACCTCAACTAAGAACTCTTTATCCCCTTGTTGTCCGCCACTGCTGAGCCTCTTTATGGCAACGGCAGTTCCATCACTTAGTACACCCTTGTATACTCTCCCAAAGCCACCCTCACCAAGGATACTAGTTGCCTCAAAGTTATTAGTAGCATCTTTCAGTTCTTCATAGGTGAGAAACCGTGTGCTGGTTGGATGGTGAAGCGATCCCACTGCTGGAACTGTTCCAACACTCCTTTCTTTAACTATTTTAAAACAGACAAGCACAAAAAATCCATACTGAGAAATGAGCCAAGATATACGTGATAGCAAAATACCAAGAAACAGAAAACTAAGTTGTGGTGTGACTGCTAGAGATAGAAGAGAAGAGAAGGGGTATCAGTTAGCCAAAGCTAGAAAGAAAAGGAAAGCAACCAAGCACACCCATGCTAAAATAGCATCAGAACGGAATAGCAAGTTATGATTCTATATCAGACGGCAGGCACGGGGGCCATTTCTGAAGACAAACATTGCACACAGTAAAAATCTTTTAATACCATCAAAGGAACTTAAACTACAGATATAAATTGATGCAACCTTCTACATACCAGTTTCTTTGAAAGGTTCGATATGCTTCCCTTGGCGAGATACACAGAAACAGAGTGTAAGCACAGTGATGGCAGCAATTATCAGGATAACAGCGCCAAGTCCTACCACAAGAATCAAACTTGGATGTTTAATTTTCTTTGAAGGGGCAACTGCGGAAGGACTTGATGGAAGGTTCGGCGGAGCTACTGATGGAGCTGTGTCAGAACTTGGAGCTGTATATATAAAAAATGGTTACTTCACTTTCAATTTAACCCTTGATGGTGCCAGTCTGATAAACAACTTGGGATCAATCACTATCAAGTTATCGGGAACTGTTCATATGTGTAACATAGATACTGCATGACCATAACCAACAAATTCTAATGCTAAGTATTTTGAAATTCTTAAACTTGCCTAGACAACAGAATGAGTTTTTCTAAAGGTGAGTGGATGTTTGGCTCACTCTGTGCAAAAAGAAGTTCCTGTTAAGGAGCTGAAAGGTAGGCTTACTATTCACCATGTATGAGATTCACAATCAAAATGACACTTTCATATTTAAATGAACCTAGGCAAATGAAGATTACCTTGAGACAGTAAGGGCGGCTTGAACCAGGTTATGTTTAGAAGCTTGTAGTCACCCACTAATGCAGGATCCAGGCGGACCGTGTGCGTTGACAGTGAAGAGTTTATTCCTGCAGCTTCACTGGAAGAAAAACTTATACCTGTATGTGGGGTAATGTCCATCGATATATTAAGACCAGATATTCCAACTATATAGAAGTTAATGAGCTCAATCTGTGACACTCTTAGACCAAGCTGTGAAGCAAACTGCTCCAGAAAAAGATTCCAGTTAGGATTGGATGAGACGTTCAGAAGGAGAATTTCAAGCTTTATTGGATACACACAATGACACCCCTGGCTCCCACGTTTGAGTACCATGTCTAGTCCACAACAACCTGCCAAAAGCAAACGACCACCTCATAAGAAACAACAAAACGAAAAATGCAAGGTTGGGCTTGCCAAAAAATTATAGCATATTCAGCAGGAGAATATATTTAAGAGAATTTAAGACTTACTAGAAAAGCTGGGAGATAATGGTGGTTGAGCTAAACCAGAAGGTATGGTGCTAGGTTCAGGTTGTGGAGGCGGAATGCTCGGAGGGACTGATCCACTCTTCTCCATTGATGGTTTGGACAGGCTGGAGCTAGAAGGAGGAGTTGAAATCACAAAATGGCCATAATTAGGATGTTGGGCAGGTGCACCATGTGGGCTGAGATGATTATGGTAATGCTTGTGGAACGAATGTTGAGGTAGGGGCAGTTCTGCCATGGAAGATGCCTCAAAACGCGTGGTAGCTGGAGATAGAGCTTCCCTTGTCAACATTTTGCTACGTAGATTCCCATCGGCGAAAGATAATAAAGAACACAAAAGGAGCAACTGTTTCAAGACACACCAACGAGCCTCGTATAGCAACCCTGTAGTTGACATTGCAAACAAAAGCACACACCATAAGATATTATATAGCAGCAATGCGGCATATTTACTTTATATATATATATACTGTATATGAAGTCAAATTACGGCAATCTCAAAGAGCTGTCTTTAATTTCAAACAATTCAACAATCTAATTTTGACAGATTTAAGTGTCTATGTAATGCAGAATCAATGTAATGCAGGTTCGATTGTATGATTCTTTATAATGATTCATTAACAATAAAGAATCATACAATCGAACTTGCACTAAATATAAACTTCAATCTGTTGAAATTCATCCCGAGAACCCCTCTTCCCCTTATTGAGTATAAAATCAGTGCAATAAACATTATGCCCGGCAATGCACGTTAAACCAATTGAGATATTTATATATTAACAAAAGGAAGTGGCATACAATCTAAACAGACCTCTAAAAATACTCAAAATCTAGCTTCTTTCACTCCTCAATTCTATTCACACTAAGAGTGGGAAATGACATGCCATTACCAGAAAAAAATTCGATAAAAACCTTAAAAGTTCACTGAATTTCCCAAAACAGCTGAATATATTGCATATCTTAAATCCACACACTAGATACTCACCGCTGCCCCCGATGAAAAACCGCAAATTATCGAACTGTAACATCACCGACAAATCTGAACAGCTTAGATCTACAAATCTCGTCACGGTATGAATCCAGCGGCTAGGTATCACCTAGAGTCAACCCTCAAGACTACGAGCAAAATCCGCACCCGCCGCCCACCGAATGAGTATCGAACAGCCGTGGAACTCGCCACACACTCAGCCCAAACTCGTCACTCACCGACTTCCCCATCCCTCACCTCCGAATACACGAAACCGAAAAAATGAAAGGGGGGCGATAGAGAGAGAGAGTGGGGGGAAATTCTAGAGGGAGAAAATCAAAGAATAATTTGTGTATGTGTACATGTAATGATTGTGGGCGCGTGTATGTGTCGTCGGCTTCACTCAGATATCAGTACAAAAGGAAGAAAAAATCTGTTGAGGATGAGCGCACGGTAAGATGGAGCTCCGATACAAGTAGGAGTAGAGTAGAGGAATATTATAATATTCATCTAACGTGCGCCTAGACGGAAAATGGTCTTCGTCCAACAGTGGACGTCAGTCAAGTCAGATTAATTGGTGGCGGCCCCTGCCCTTAATTCCGACAGAGCCGTTAGATGGGCCGTTAAAAAGGGATTTAGTTTTTTGTAATACTAATTAATTATCTATTGTTTCTATATAATCTCTTCTTTTCATAGTATAAAGTCCATAAGATTATCGAAGTTTATAAACTACTCCATCCCAATCGATTTAGCCACGTTTTTAAATTAAAATGTCTTGGAGGGTGTTTGGCTAAGCTTATAAGCTAGCTTATAAGATGTTTGACTGCTTATAAGCACTCTAAATGTGTTTGGCAAAATAAGCTCCTTAAAAGCTTATAAGATGCAAAAATAAGCAAAAAATGATTATAAGCACTTCAAAAAATAAGCTCCTCCACCCCAACTTATTTTTTTAAAATTTTGTTTATTTACCACTATAATTCTATTTTATTTTTATATTTATATAATATACACTTCCATTTGATGTTACAACATTATGATTTCAAATTTTTTATTTTTTTAATTTTTTTTTAATTTTCAGATTTTATTTTTTTATTATCTTCTTGAGCTTATAAGCTCTTTTATCCAAACACTTCAACAACTTATAAATTTTTACCCTCATATATCTTATAAGCTCTTAAACATCTTATAAGCACCTAGAGCTTATAAGCATTTTGAAATAAGCTTAGCCAAACGGGCCCGTAGTCAACTTGATCACTTTTCTTTTTGGGCCCAACATTTCACTTTTACCTTTTTAGTTTAACATTTATTAATTGTTAAGAATAAATTTGAATACATAGATATAGTTCCCCTTTATTGGGAACAACAATTCAAGGTAATTAATTAATGTGGGACACCACAAAGCCTTCTTAATTAGCTCATATTTAAAAAGTGGTGTGCCCCAACGAATGTAGCCAAGTCGGCCGGGACGGGGGAGTATATTATAAGTTGGGAGAAACTCACATTTACCCACTTTCACTATAACTATAACTATTATAGCCACAAGTTTAAAAGTGTAAGTTTTATAGTCACTTTTGCATGAAAGTACATAAATACCCTTACTTTTTAATTGGGTCCCACCACTTTTATTTTCTTGTTTTTCTAATTAGAGAATTGTGACCAATTTTCTCTCTCCCCTCTTTCTCTCCCTTTTCCAACCGTGTTTGGACACGGTAGAAGTGAACATTTTTTATTTTTTTTAATTTAGGCATAAAAAAATTAATTAATTTCTAATTAATCTCACACCTCTCTTACAATGTCCATGCATGGACACGGTTGAACCCTTCTCTTTTTTTTTTTTTCTTTTTTTTTATTTGACATAAATTCTATTAATTGATTTTTAATATAAATAACTAAATAGTAATGCATTTAATTTATTTCAACTACCAAATCTGATTTTGATTCTCTTCATTAATTCAAAAGAGTAGATATTAGTAATAAATGTGTAAAAAATTGAATTGAATACAACAATTGCAACAATAACATTCATTCGAACTCACCAAAAATTAGAGAGAGAGAGAGAGAGAGAATTTTTTGGCAAAAAATTATATTTTTCGTATATTAATTTCTGGGAAATCGATGGACTATTTTCGGCCGTGAAATTGGGAATATTGAAGGTTTTTCCGACTAATATAAAGGTACGATCGTAATTTCATTTCGTTTCGCATATTTTCGATAATTTTTTTGCTCAAAAAAATAAAAAATTGAAATTGTTCTTCGTGACATTGCTGAGACCATAGTGACACTGTTGGATCATAGTGGCACGGTTGGGCAAACCATGCCCAAAATTTGATTTTTTTTTTTTTTTTTTTTTTTAGTATAGGGCACGGTTGATTTGGGATTTCAACCGTGTCACACGGTTGAAATCCCAAATCAACCGTTCCCTATAATTATTATTATTTTTTTTAAATTTATTAATGATGGCACAGTTAATTTGAGATTTCAACCGTGTCACACGGTTGAAATCTCAAATTAACCGTGTCTTTACCGAAAATATAACAAAAAAAAAAAACTTGTGTTTTTTCAGGATGTCGTATCAGAGAATCATCGTGCATCACAGTGGGCATTGGGAGAGGACCTCGTACGTGGGAGGTGATAGTTTCCTCGTGCACTTTCCCATATTAGGAATTACACGTGATAAGGTGCTTAGGGAGATCCGTGATCAATTGGGCTCCGAATCGGAGTACATGTTGTACTACTTGACGGACCTAACCGATCACGAGAGGATGAAGGTTGTTCTGAAGAATGACACGGATTTGCTTAGGCTTATGGTGGAGCAAAACGATTCGCCAACCGTGTATGTGATTGAGAAGACACAGAACATCAACTTGTTGGGGTTGTTGTATAACTAAAGCAAAACCAGTTGTTTTAGTGGTTACGACACAGGTCCACTGTTAACAATCCCTATCTGGAAGAATATGTATAAGCAAGAATAAAGCCCATTATCTCATGTTTTAGACCACGTGTCGATCTGAGTTCGGAGAGGATCACGAAGGTCGTTAATAATGATGAGATATAAACAGTTCACAGTCGAGATAGCCTGGGCTGAGCTATCGGTATAGACTGCAGCTTAATGGTAGTGATGAGTCCTAATCACTAATTATGATGGTACGGTGGAACGTATTGAAGGATCAAGGGAGATAATGCTCTTCTGATACTGACCCTGTATCAAAGGTGATTTAGGTGAAGAGCAACACATCTCAGGCTCTAGCTCGATCTTAACCTTGGTAAACTATTAGATGTATATGTATTCTTCGATGTTACTTTGATTTACGATGATATGAACTTCTCATTAGTTCATCTCAATCATATCGTACTTTGGGTAACACGGAGATGCATAGTATGTCTAATATGTGTTATCAATAAGCCATGTCCTACGTGAGTGTAGGTTGACGTTATCCCCTCAGGGAGTTCACAAGGATTATTATACCAAGTCATGCATGCTGATTAAGTTCAGGTATATAATAAGGTGTGAACGGGTACTACCTGAGGAATAGATGTTAACAATTAGGAGCAGTCATGGTAGCTCTAATTGATTAACGGATATGGAAGGTCTTAAACACGGGGGTCGAACTAAACAAAATACCAACCCAATCTACATAATTGGGACAGAGCGGTGATTCAGCTATGACACTTTAGTGGAGTGCGTCATAGTTCTAATGAGATACATGTTCAGGGGTGGACATGGAAATATCGAATTAGATAATGCCCAACTCTGTCTGGTATCCGATCCCTAGGATGGCCCAAACAGACCTCGGGGAATCGATCTAAATTGTATTATTGAGTTTGGACTCAATAATTGTACTCAGGCCCGGTATATGATATATATTGGATTTATATCCATGAATGGATATTAAATATAATTAATTTAGATTTATATCCTATGGGATATGATTAAATCTAATTAGTTATTATTTAATCATTCAAGGATAAGATTAAATCTAATAAGATAAGATTTATTTATCTAAATCTTACGGGGATAAATATCATATATAAATATATTTAGTATATATTTATTTATTTATTCTTCTACTGGAATTAGAATAAATTCTATTTGTTAGAATTAATTCCGGATATACAGTTGCATAACTGAACAGATTAATTCCTTATTAATTCCGTATTAATAAAGGAATAAGATTTGTAAGTTATGGAAAAGGAATAAATATGGGATATGCAAAGATATGGTTAGAGATAAATAAAGAATCATATCTCCTTATTTATGTACCATATAAATACTCTAAGTCTCTCATCAGAAACCCTAGTTCTCTAATCACACACGAGATTTGTGAGAAAGGAATTCATGCGAATCCCTAGGTATGAGAGAGAGAGAGAGTCAGCCGCTGAGTTTGAGTGAGGGAGATCGAGGTTCCAGTGATCTCGAGACGTCCACCAAGTCTCAGATCTTAAGGTGTGGGATCACATCCTAGAAGATCAGAATCGTAGATTGATCAGACACGACTCAGATTCTTTGTTCTTCATAATCATAAGGTATGTACTCGAGCCCTTGCATGAACTTATGTGCACGATCGAATCGACACAACTGAACCATGATCTGGGTCAAGGGGGCTTTCAAGCAGCCGTTCCAACACAACTTTCACACTCCTACGACACAACAATCCACGGTATTTCAGAACTTGAATGTTGGAGGTCCTAGTCATCAAGAATCGGAGTCTTCGGATGAGGAGGCGAGGGAAGAGGAGGCGAGGGTTGAGGAGGAGAGAAATGAGAGGGCTGAAGAGGCGATTGATGAACAACAAAGGGCCGACTTGTTTGAGTCGTTAACTACGGAGTTTAGAGCATGGATTCAGGAGCCGGGGCGTGTTGATAGGATCATCGGGCACCGAAGCATACATTCAGATAATCAAGACGGAAGATCCAATGATACTCGTGCAACTCACGAAGCTATAAGAAATTGGTTGATTCCGTACGTCGACCTAGATATGGCATTGCCTCTAGGCTTTATCGAGCCTGATTACAGCCCCTCACTTGGACAATTGCGTGTGGGTGGCCTCTTCAAGGAGAAGGATGATTTGCAAATAGTCGTGGCCTATATCACATGGAGAACCGACTAGAGTATACCACCGAACGTTCATGCACAGAGCGACTGAACTTTGTGTGCAACCAGGATGATTGTGCATATTTGCTACGTGCACGACAGAAGGGCGGGATATGAAGGGTTAGGAAATATGAACCCAACCATACGTGCCGAGTGGTTCTAGACGGAAACAAACCGCGGCAGATTTGTGCCAAGGTTTTAGGAGCTTTCTTTGCACGTAGACTGGTCGTCGATGGATCCGTGTTGAAGCCGAATGAGATGATGAATGAGCTACAAACTCAGTACGACATTCAGATAGGCTACAGCTTTGCACTGCGCGCGAGAAACGTAGCGATCGAGAGCATGTACGGAAGTTACGAAAAGTCGTATCAGAGGCTACCGTCTTACCTCTACCTGCTGAAGGAGAGAAACCCGGGAAGTGTGTACGATATGGTGACATCGCATGTTGACGATCGACTAGTGTACATGTTTCTTGCCCTTGGACAGTCCATCCAAGCCTTTCAAAGTGACTTGCTCCGTCACGTGATTGTTGTTGACGGGACACATCTGAAAGGAAAGAACAAGGGGACCCTCTTTGTAGCTGTGACAAAAGACGGGAATGAGCAGGTGTTTCCTCTTGCAATAGGATTAGGTCCCAAGGAGAACGATGAATCATGGACTTGGTTTTTGTCGAAGGTGAAGAGTTGTTTCGGGGCGCCGGACGATCTATTGATCGTTTCTGATCAACACGTGAGTATCATCAATGCCGTGAACGCCATTTTCCCTAACCGAGCACACAACCTCTGCTTCTACCACATCACGAAGAATCTGAAATCGTTCGGGCAACATGCCTTGGAAATTTTCAAAGAGGCGGCCTACGCAAATAAAGATTCAACGTTCGATGAAAACTTCGATGCCTTGAGATGCTTCGGCCGTGGTGAAGGAGGCGGAATTTATAGAAGGTTGTGTGATATCGGCCATCCGAAGTGGGCGAAGTCAAAGTGTCCCGTCCCACGCACGAGTTTCATGACTTCTAATCCGGCCGAGACAATGAATGCAAGGCTACTGTGGGCTCGTCGGCTGCCGATATGCTCGATGCTTGAGATGTATCGCACGATCGTAGAAAAGTGGTTTGACCAACACCGTCAAAGTGCCCTTTCTCGAGAGCACGATCTCACTCCGAAAGCGTACGAGAAGATGTCGGCAGCCCATGAATGGGGACGTCGCTACCCATGTAGGACGACAGCGACTCCCAATTTGTATAGGGTAGAAGGTGAGAACGGCAATTACCTCGTGGACCTTCAAAACTCGACGTGCTCGTGCCGTAAGTTTGACTTGGACTTGATGCCTTTTCGACACGCCCACGCGGCTCTAAGGTATGACATATTCTTATGTGTTATATAGACGAGATTGAATGGTACGACTGATTTATTTATTCATGCTCAATCAGGTATTCAGGTGGACGATCAAGTGATTACGTGAGTCACTATTTCAAACAGTCTACCTTAGTAGCCACCTATACCCCAACCATCGAACCCGTCCCTCATCCGGAGTCGTGGGACCTGCCCGACTACGTGACCTCATGCGTTGTGCGTCCACCTCTAGTACTTAAGCAAGCCGGACGACCAAGGGAGTCACGTGCAAGAGCCGTAGGAGAAGAAGGAACGTCAACATCGACGGCTCGACAAATGTGCACTCGATGCGGACAAGCTGGGCACAACAGGAGAGTGTGTAGAGCTCCAATTCCGATTGGCGGTGTCGACTTGAATATACCACCCCAAGATGCGGAGCCAGGGAGAAGAAAGAAGAAAAAATGTAGCATATGTCAAAGCCAGGAACACACGAGACCTCGATACCCCTTGTGAGTGGTAGAATAATTTTTTGAATAATTTGATTTCGATAGATTGAATCTCATGTTTGGATTGAATTGAATGTTTGGATTGGAATGGGTTTCAAATGTCGATTGAATGTTGTACTAGGTATGGGAAATAAAATGGGCATGGTTGATTGTGGGACTTAGAAAAAATTTGGCCCATTTTTTTTACCATTTTCACGGTAGAGGCACGGTTGAAATGAAGATTCAACCGTGCCTCACACGGTTGAAGCATCAAGTCAACCGTGCCTTGCCCTCTGGACGGTTGACTTTCGAGGCACTGTTGACTTTCTAGTTTGACCGTGTACCCTAACCGTGCCTACAGTCAAGGGGCAATTTTGGAAAGTCAACCTTCTAAAAATTCGTTAATTTCGATGTTAGTACGTAAATTAACCATCAATTACACATTAGTTACTAACGATACATCAATTATATGCCGTTAACAACAACAACGAACTCAAACGAAGCTCGAATCTTTGGATAATGAGGTAGGGGACCATATACATTGTAGGAGTGTTTCATCTTTGGAAGTGCCGATGCATTAGATAGATTAGATTACGCTATTTTAATCATTAAAACCCAATGTTTCCGCTTTATTAGTTGTTTTTTAATCAACTATAGTATATAATAGTGACGTCACACGCTAATTACGATCAAAAAATGGAATTTTGTACAAATTGATGGTTTAGGCACAGTTGAGGTTCTAAGAGGCACTGTTTGGCACGGTCAAAGGGAAAGTCAACAGTGCCTGACGGAAGTCAACCGTCTACAGTGTGAGGCACGGTTGACTTTCCGTTTTGACCGTGCCAGGCACGGTTGAAACTTCAATTCAACCGTGCCTCTACCGAAAGTTTAGGGGGAAAATGGCTCAAATTTTTTCTAAGTCCAAATTTCCTCTAAGTCCTACTCTTGCACATTCGATATTTGTTCGATGATTCCACATTCGATAATCTAATACGATAATTGCAAATTGACAAAGATTGCACATTGGATAATCTAATACGATAAACGAATTCCATAAACAAGTTCAATAAATAAGAATCAACAAGGTTTTTTATACACGGATCCTAGATAGATCGACCGGACCGTCGACAGGGTACAACAAAAGACTAAAAATTCTCCTAGCCAATATCTTTCGTTGCCGTTTGATGAACTTCTCCTCATCAGCATGTCGTAGATCTCCTGGGTTCGAGCTGAGGGTACGATCCAAGTACAAGCATGCTATACGCCGCAGCTCACACCGTCGACTTGGACATACTGTTGATCGTCAGGCATGAATACCAACTCCATAAAGTTGGTCCTCTTCTTCCCATTAACCTGTTGGTTCCAAAAGTCGGTCTGGGCAAGGACTTTAGGGAAGAGGAGACTTATGCAAAGGAGTTGTATTGTGCGATGATCTCCAGTCTCGCCCTTTTTGAGGCGATACAAGATTGAATCGTACACCTCAACCCTCCACTCTGGAACGCAGACGCGAGCGACCACGTACTGATTTGTCCCGAGATGGCAAACCATGACAAACTGTAACAAGCTAGCTATAATTAAATGCACACTAAAGTCGGGAAAAGAGAGGAAAATAAAATGAATCATACTTACATATTTGCCATGCTTCCAAGGGATTTACGTATTTGTCCCTTCGAAAACCTCCAACAGGTTTGGTTTGGCCTTCCATTGGCGATACGTCTTGCCCGCTTTCAAGCCTAGCTCAGCATCGTTCTTATGCTCCGCTTCGAGGGCTCGATTCAACGCCTTCTGTATTTCCAACAATAAGTTACAATGAGAGCTACACTTTGTATGTAATAAGATAATGCAAAAACGTTAATTAATAATACAACTTACGTAGTAATCACACCCCGCCAGTATGGTTACACCGTGTCCTACTCCGGGAGCTAAGGATTTTCGACGGCGTATTCGAGCCCTCCAATACAGGATGTAGAGGTCAATAATCTGAAAATGCACAAACAAAACACAAATTAATGAAATCTCGAATTGTGATCTAAACACACAAATAAAAATGAATTCCATAAACACTTACCGGCGCTTCGATTTGAATCTTCGGGTCCTCGATTTCATCAAAGAGTTTTTGCCCCATCTTGAATGAGAACTCTTGACAGGTGTACGCTTTGGCATCCTTCCCCGAAGCTCTATGCCGTGCATAAGCTTGTTTCACAGTCCGAAAAGAAAGCGCGAGTCTGTGTTCGCCACATACGGACTCTGGAGGAAGGAGGAAGGCTTGATTTGCCGGCCGGCTTGAGTAGAGATCAGCCTTTGCCCGGCTTCCGGTTCATCCTCTAATTCCGAACCGTTCGATTCGGGTGATTCTCGAGCACCACGAACAGGTGAGGGGACATCGCGGTTGAGCTCGCGTAAGTAGGACTCGTGAGAGGACGAGGCTTCCCCTCCTCCCCCCGGTGCTTGAGTCGGTGTCAGACTCCTCGACCTCCTAAGGGCCTCCTCGATCCTCTGACTGCCCCCCGCCCACGTGCGAGGGCCTCCTCGATCCTCGGCCCCCGAGAAGGCCCTTAGCACGTTCGACGACGGCCTTGGCGAATCGAGCAACAATGCTGTTCTCGTCAGTATCCCGAACCAGTCGATCACCGAACCTCTCGATAAACCGGTCCATCGCCGCATCGTCTCCACGACATCCGAGCCGACACGGATCCCCGTGGATGCAACGGACAACGTCGCTCGATTCCTCATGATGAGAAGGCTCGGCTCTCGGGCGCTTCGACGGTCCCTCGCCTCTACAGCGCCTCGACTGCGCCTCGTCAAACGTGTCCCGATCCATGGCTTCGAGACGGAGAGGACGGGTAGGCAACTGTCCCTCGGAAGAAGCACGGGTTGCTCGACGGGGAATCACGACCCATTCAACTTCCGACACATCAACCTCTCTACAACCTTGGCCATCTCTCGGGCCGCCTTCAATCTCCTCTGCGCCGGCTCCGCTTTCTTGTGGGCATGGCGTTTCGGAGCATCGTACTCCAACACGAGAGGGTTCGGGTTCTCAAGGCTGAGGAGATAGGGCTGTCGTTGCTCTTCCTCGGATGGGTGGAGCCTTGCGTGTACCTCGAGCTGTATACACGTATGAAATTCATTAGTTAACTACATACGGATGAAACAACTAAATAAATAAATAATTTTAATGCAAAGTGAAGTCATTAATTACCTCGGGGTTGCCGAAGAAACCGACAAAGCTCGAGTACGAAGAATAGGTCTCCCACCTCCTCAGACGGGGCAACAACTCACGTCTCTGTGGAGGTTGGTAGCCACAGCTTCGTCCCAAAGACGGAATGGCCTCGTACGCCCATAAATTGAGCCCCCAAACCGGCCCGTACAAGTGGTATTTTTTTTGCTTGTTGTCGATCTCCGATGGATCTTTCTTCGCAACGTCCAACTGGTGGCAAAGGATTTGCCACGACCACGATCCCCACGGGAAATACCTCCACTGCTCCTCGTTCTCTACTAGCGCCCAAGCCCAATCATCGATGGGCGAATTGTCACGGCATTGTAGAATGAACAAGTAGACGAGAAGGTTGGCGGCCTTCAAGTATTGCTCGGGCGTGCCAAGCGGACTTTCCCTGTGATTTTTCAAGAAGTCATCCCTCAATTGGTTCGACTTGATCTTCTTCTTCGAGCGTCCGTACTTCGTGTGGTACAGGCTCGACAACGGTATAATATGGTTTCGACAGTAGGGGTCGAAAGCGGAAGGCCCGAACTTTAATCCGGTCACAATGGCCCACTCTCGAGGGCCGCAGATTATTTCACGCCCCCCAATCGAAAACCACCTCTCGTGCTCCGGGATCGACGAATCTTTCAACTCCCGGGCTAGAAACTCGTGCACGGCACTGATTGCCACATCTCTCCTCTTCAGCTCCATGATGTAACGGAAGGGGCCTTCTAGAAATCGATCGAGGAGCGGCTGTCCCCCGACTTTGATCAAAACATCGGGGATATCTCGAAGAGTTTTATCCCGTGTGTATAGGAGTACTTTGCCGGCATATCCTTGCATTCGAGGTCTCATCCACTAAAACCTAGGCTGAAAATAATACAAACAAAACATATTGGTATAGTTATAACAAAAAAAAAATCCAAAACGGATCAAAAAAAAAAAAAAAAATGCCACGGTAAAGGCACGGTTGAATTGGAAATTCAACTGTGTGGCACGGTTGAATTTCCAATTCAACCGTGCCAGGTCAACTAATTTGGCACGGTCAACGCGGAAGGCACGGTTAATTTCAAAAATCGACCGTGTTCACACGGTCGATTTTTACAATTAACCGTGCCTTCAAGAACAAATTCGACAATTTTTTTTTTTCCCTCAAATTCGACCGTGTTCACCCAATGCATATATCATATAAATTTCAAAACCCTAAATCAACCGTGCCAAACCGAACTTCGTGCAATATAAAGAAACAACCTAAATGCAATACATTACACTAGGGGTGAAAACGGATCGGATACGGACGGATATTGCTCATACCGTATTCTATACCATATTTTTTTCTCGAATCCGGAGTCGGATACGGAAAAGCCGGATTCGGATACGAATTCGGATTATTCGGTATACGGATACGGAACGGATACGGAACGAATTCGGACCGGATTTGAATAAATATAATCGAATAGTATCTTTCATGTGAAAATAATCCAGATATACATGATTGAAACACATTAAAAAGAAAACTATCTACGTAATAATTCATATATATGATCAAATATGACTTTCTCCCTTTGATAATTACAAATATACTACTAGAAAATAACTCCATTTAATAACTTAAAGAAGAAAATACGAAGAAGAAAACACAGAAGATAAAAACATGGCAGCAAAGTAACTTCTATTTTTATTAATAATTAATATTGAGTTTATGTAATTAGGTATATGAAATTACTATTGTTTTAATAAAAGTACTTACATTTAATTAAGTTATTAATTTTATTTATTTTGGAAACATTTTTAAATTTCTCATGTCTCTCATCCGCCCACTTCTCTGTTGCCTCCGTTGACCGGCGCCATCACCGTCACCGTCGGTTTCGCCGCCGCCGCCGCCGTCGTCGCAGTAGAAAGAAGAGAACGTGAGAGAAAGAGGGAGAGGAGAGGTAGGGTATGAATTAGGGGATTTTGAGAGAGATGGGATGGAGGCGGCACTGGATTTGAGGAATAAAGGAAGAGGAGGAACAGATGAGGAGACGAGGTTGCCGATGGCGCCGATAGAAATGGAGGATTTGGTAAGAAACGGAAGGTAGCAACCAGCAGGGGAGAGAGGCTGAAGGCTTTGACAGCGGCGGCCGAGGGGGAGAGGGGCAGAGACGGAGAGAGGGGGCGGAGAGGGAGAGGCGTTTGCTCACGGCGACGACGACGGCGGCGGCGGTGGCGGAGAGGCAGAGGTGGAGAGACGGCGGCGGGTGTGGGAAGAAGAAGAAGAAGAATCGAGGAATTGGGTAGGGTCAATTAATTAGTTTAGGAATTGATTAGTGTTTGATTTGATTAAAATAAGGGCCCAATTAGCTTCAAAGATTGAGATTGGAAGGGGAATTGAGTAAAAAAAAAAAAAATTAAAATATCCAGATATCCGAATTGGTTATCCGGATAATATCCGATAAAATATGGTAAAACTCGGATACGGTCGGATACTATGTAATCCGAATCCGATCCGGTATCCGAATCCAAGTATCCGAATCCGGATCCGGATCCGACCGGATACTATTTTTTCATACCGAATTCGTTACCGACCGGATACGGTTCCGGATCGGTCGGGAAATATCCGATCCGTTTTCACCCCTACATTACACAAAAAATTGAGAAAGAAAAAGCCTCACCGGCGGTGGAGGAGTAACCCATTCCGGTGCGTCGGACTCCGACTCATTCTCCGAGTGACTCATTCCGGTAGACGACGACAACGACGGAGGTGCTGTGCGGCGGGCAACGACGGAGGTGCGGGCGACGGCGGCGGCTGCTGTAGGAGAAGTTGGATTTTTTTTTTTTTTTTTTTTTTTGGAGAGAGGGAGTACCGATGGAGAGGGAAGAGAGAAAGGTGGTTGACAAAATTCAATTTTTCATTAATGTGGCCCACCAAATCTTTATTTTTGTATTATTCTGAATATTCCTTATTCTTTTTTTTTTTTTTTAAGTTTGTCAATGATGAGGTGGACACACTTTTTAAGGGTAAGTATGTCTTTTTACCCAAAAGTGGCTATAAAACTCACACTTTTAAAGTTGTGGTTATATAAGTTATAGTTATAGTCAAAGTGAGTATATTTATACATTGAGACTTATAAGTTTACATATAGTGGAGATGTATATTATTTTCTTTATCTCATTCAAAGTGTTAGAAATTTATTAAAAGAAATGTACATTTTTAAAGAATTAGGACAACTCAAATAAGTTTCTCTAAATAGAACTCAAATTGGAAGAAAACGATTTGAATGTGAAGAAGAGAGGAATAGATTATCTTGTGTATGGGGAAAATAAATTGTCTGTGGTTTATCGAAACTTTAAATGATTTACAAACGAGCTTATGTATATACTACTCCTCCGTCAATCTTTGAACTTCGATTTTATGGCACCGATTTTAATTTATTTTTTATTTTTAATTATGATCTGATGTTATTAAAGTGAATTTTGGATTTTACATAATGTTAGGTGAAGATTAAAGTGAAATGGATATTTATTTTAGTTAAATTTTGAGGTGTAGATAAAGTAATGGGTATGAGGTTCACTTCAATTAATGAACGAAATATAAAAATGGTAAATGAATAAATTAAATGAAGTACAAGGAGGGTGGACCGAGGGGAGTTGTAATGACCGCAGTTTTTAGTAGTGATTAATAAAAACTTCGGCATTTAAAATAAGAAAAGAAATGTTGAAGGAGGTATTATTGTTGTGAGTAGAATAAAATTTTAAAGGAACTACTAGTAGTAATGTTACGTTAGTAACATCAGAACTTCCCGAAACTAGAACCGAACTAAATAAGAAAGGCCGATTAAACAAATCGGTAAGAGAAAAATTCAGTATTTAATTTTGGGCCGAGGCCCATTTGATAAGTACAAGGTCCACTTAGCAGTTACAAGGCCCAGTTAATTGTACAAGGCCCAGTTAAATGTTCAAGGTTCAGTTAATTATCGAAGCCCACTTCACGATTATTAGTTCAATTCATTTAATTGGCCCAAGAAAGGGAGCCCATTTCAGATTTAATATTCACAAACAATACAAAAGTCAAAAGCCCAAGACCCCAATATCTCAAGCCCATAGTATTTACATGTGGATAAATAAATAATAAAAATAAAAGAAGAAAAGAAAAGAATGAAAAGCGGCAGAACACAGTAAGCAGAACACAGTAAGAGGCAATCTGGGATTTACATTACAGTAATCCCTCCTAAGCACAATTAGAGGACCCTTAGCACTTCTACAATTACAACTAGAGGGAGACCAATCATTATTGTTACAAGTGGAGATGTAGAACTCTCCCAAGCATACACGTACACTCATCCATGCCTCCACCCACACACAAGACATGCAATCATCTTCCAATGTGATGATGAAACCTCTCTTCCCATTGGAATCCATACCACCTACACAAAGAGAGAGAGAAAACAGCCTTCAATCCCCAAAAAGCTCCCCATTACCTGCACACAAACATCCACCAAAATCAGTTTCACATTCACTCAAGTAAACATAAGAAAACAAGTAGAGAGAGAACTTAGAGAGTGAGGAACAGCAGCCGATTTCCAGCCAAGGAGGTAGCCGGAAAACAGCCTCCGGCAGCCCCTTCCAAACACCGAGTCTCCTACGAGTGAAGAACGAAGGGAGAAGAAGGTTTTCGAAGCAAGATTAGAAGAGGACAGCCCTCTAATCAGAAGCTAGAGACTCAATTTCAGTTTCTAAAGGAGAGAAAGAACCCCCACTCTTCCCCCTAGCATGAGTATCAAGACCCCTAACAACTAGAAATCAAACATGCAAGTGTAGGCTTCAAGTAGCATCGATATAGAGAAGGAACAAGAGGAAGGAAGCAACAAAGAGCAAGGGGACAGCCACCATTTTAGCTCAAGAAATCAGCTTCTCAATCACTAAGATCTACAAGTAAGACTCCTCATCACTCTCTCTCAACACTAGCAAGCTTAAGCATGTTTACACACTCCCTAGAAGAACCGAAAAACAGCATTCAAGACTTGATCTAAAGCCTAGACACCATTCAAGCATGGTAGACATAACCGAGACCTCAAGAACCAAAGCATGAACACATAGATTAATCAATCTAGCAATGCATGTGTATAAGAAGCTCAAAAATCAGATTTAGACTCTCATTTAACCCCATAGAATCTCCTCTAACAAGCCTAAGGCCTTGCATGCATAACAATCTCTAATCTAACACTTCAAGTCAACAAAGACACCAATTTCAAGCATACAAAATCTGGAAGTTTGCTTCCTAATAAGGCATAAAACATTCAAGGCAAAATCAGTCTCTAAATGCCTCTAATCAAACCCTAACCCTCTAAATCAACAAGTATAACTCATATTCGAATTGCGAATCGAAAACGGGAGGGAAGGGAGAAGAATCGAACCTGCCCGGAAAGAGGAGGAAGGCCGAGGGTGAAATTGAGTCGAAACCGGAGCACCCAAACGCCTCCCAAGCATCACCGGAGGCTGCCACGGTCGTCGACGGCATCGACGAAGCCACTGCAGCGCTGGAAATCGCTTTAATCGGCCTGCAAAACAAGGACAGGGAGGAAAGTCAGAACGAGAGATGAGAAAAGAGAGGTCAGATAAGGAATGGGAGAGAGGAAAAGGAGACACCGGCGGCGGCATCACCGCCGGCGCCGAAGGAAGAGCAGAGAGAGAGAGTAAAGGGGGACAGAGGACTGGAAGCGATGGCGGTGTTCTGACGGGAGCAGCGACCCCTGGCCGAGAGAGCAACATCGAGGCGAGCAGAGGAGGGAGCCGGTCAGACGAGCAGAACGCCGCCGGCAGCAGAGGCGCGGCGGCGGCTAGAGCGACAACAGCAGATGGCGACAGAGGCGAAGCCGGCGCCGGAGAGGATGAAGCCCGACGGGATTCCATCCGAATTTTCCCAATCTACGAATTGGGGCTCTTCCTCTCTCGATTGATTCCGAAATTGAGAAGAGGAGGGAGGAACGACGTCGGCCAGTGACGGAGAGGACCGCCGGCCAAGCCGTCTACAACGACGGCGGTAGAGAATGCCGAGAGAGAGTTCGGCGAGAAGAGAGAAGAAGAGGGAGAGAGAGAGAGAGATCGCGTAGAGAGAGAAAGAGAGAGGGGGTGTTTTTGCCAAGTTGATTAAACCGGGCCGGATTGTTGGGCCGAGCCAACTGACGGGCCAAAATTATTAATATTCAACTGGCCCAATTTATTTATTGGGCTCAAGTCCAGTTGGGCCGAAGCTCCAAAGTCACCGGGGCTCAGGTTAAATATTCAGTGGGCCGAGAATTATTATCCAGTGGGCCGAGTATTGTTAATTAAGATGGGCCGAAGCTTACAGAGCGGATGGGCCGGATTTAACTTTCAGTTGGGCCGAAGCTTCAAGATCAGACGGGCCGAATTTTATTCATGGACCAAGAATTATTTAATGGGCCGATAAATATTTAAATAAGCATATAATTAAATCAAGGAACGAAAGCCAAACGTAACAACTTTTCGGGTCGAATTAATAATCCCCGAGCTTCAGTAACTGGGCTTAAACCCCTAATAATTCTATTGGGCCTCTAATGACTATTAATGTTGATTTAATCAACCAAGCCCGAACATAATAGCTTTATAAGTGTAGACCACTTATATCCTTCAATAAGATTTAGCCCAGTAATATTTATCTGATAAGTGTAGACCACTTATATCGTGTAATAAAATCACTAAGCCTCATTAATGGCTTAATCGAATATCCTGCGAAATCTGTCGAGGATGAAAAAGACAGTAAGACACAAGAATCGATCGAAGTGATCGATTTCAAATGAGAATCGAGAAAACTCTCGATTAAAAGAATAATCATGATAACGTTATCAGTAAAAGAGATCTATCAGTAAAAGAGATCCATCAGTAAAAGAGATCTATCAGTAAAAGAGATCATAACCTCGATAAAAGACAGCCTTCGCATAGATTGATAAGATTATCGATTTCATTTCAAGTCTCTCATTTTACGTTCTTTTGAACGAGGTTAGGCGAAGGAAAAGGCCGAGACTAAGGCGGCGCTCAGAGTTATATAAATTATGACCAGGAAAGGAAAGCTATCGAGGTGAGCTTTCAGAAAACTAGAATGTTTCTTTATGCTATAGTTCTTTTCTTTAAAAGCATTGTCAGACCATAATTGTTTTGTTTTGTATGATGATGTCTATCTGAAAGGCTTCGGCCACGGTTATCAGAAAGAATTCGGGTCTATCGGGGTCGCTCCTCGATGGACTTAGTGCACTCAGTTGACCGTGAGCTACAATATTGGCCGGTCAGGTATCCGGGAGGGTGGCCAACCTCTCCGGATACACCCTAGCTCAGATATGATGGATTACCAGTAATTTGCTTGCAAGCGTCTTTTCTTTTTGAGTTAAAATGTTTTGGCATGAGCCCACTGAGTACTTCTGTACTCAGCCCTATACGTATTTCCCACGTGCAGGTTGAGCAGATGAAGTGAAGTTGCCAAAGGAGCTTTGTCGAGTATTAGAGTGTTGAAGCCTCTTGGTGGTGCATGTCTCCATACATGCATCTCACGATCTTCCGCCGTGATTCTTAGGTAGATAGACTCAGCCCAGTTCTGTGTATCGTTGCAACATATTGGTCTAGGTAGATAGACTCAGTTCAGTTCTGTGTATCGTTGCAACATATTGGTCCTTCATAGACAATGCTTTCTTTTATGAACAACGTTTCCGCCTATATCATGTAAAACGCTTCCGTTGATGAATAGTTCTTTCTTCCATTTATTCTCGACGAATGATGGAGAACTTCAATGTATTCCAAATGCTATGTTTTCGCATCGTTTCACCCCAGGCCGTTCGTTTATTTTATACCTTTTTCCTTTTCTTGAGTCGCGGCCTCGCTCGGCCCAAGTTGTGGCGGGCGGGCTGTGACAGGAGTATTAGTTAAAAAGAAGAAAAAGGTGTATAAGAGCATGTACAATGGAGTGGTTCTTGTCTATGTGGCAAAAACAAGAACTCACACCTTAATTAGCACCCGCATTGGAGATCCCCTAAATAAGAACCCGGGTTCTTATATAAGATACTCGTTCTTAAGAAAAAGTGGGGCCCACATTCCTTTTTTTTTTTTTTTTTTCTCTCTCTCCTTTTCTCAAATAATTAAATTAGTGGGACCCTTTAATTATGATAAGAACCTTTATTAAGAACCTTACCATTGTGATTTTTTAATATGAATGAGATCTTGTCTATGTGACACCTTTAAGAACCCCATTTGGGGTTCTAGCATTGAACATGCCCTAAGAGGGAATTGAAAATCTAATGATGCTCTTTAAGTCAAACATTTGTCAAACTTGTGAGTGATTTTTCTTTAAAGGATGCGCACATTGTACAACGTGTATGTAGGAGTTGCTTGAGGGTTAAGCATGACTTACTATACATCTTGGTATTTTCTTTGTCCGCATTACTAGATTATTAAAAGGATTAATATATTAAAATATTAGTTTTAATTATTAACACAATTTTTTAAATGTTAGAAAAAATACAAAAATTTGAATTCAAGGCATATTGTTAACAGATGGAAGCCTTTGTCCCGAAAATGGTGTCTCATTTACAAAACTACATAGTTTTGAGAATGAGTTGAATTAGGCTAAAATACTAATAACTCAAAAGCAAAACTACGTCGTTTGAGAATGGGACACAAATGAGACACCATTTTCGGGACAGAGGATCCCATCCGATTTGTTCAATCAGGATAATGTCCATGCATCAATAGTTTTGACACACGTAGAAATAAATAGAAACTAATTACGCTCACATTGTTCTGCAACTGTGAAATCTTCTTTAACTGAATGTGACAGTCTTCATCAGCATAGTACAACACAACAACCTTACCAACACCAGAGGACTCCAAATATCTAAATGAAGAACAACATTTAGTTATAAGAACAATTAACCACACTTAAATCATCAAATGTTCCAAATGATTATCACTCACGTTTATTTCATTTCCTCTAACTCTGTAACACTCTCATCAAATATTGTATTAGAAGGAATTAGTTATTGAAATTTTGTAACATCCCATTCATCAAAGTTAATAACGTAACATTAAATTTTAGGTAAAATATGTATAAATGTTTATAAAATGAATATTTACATATGTAACAATGTATTTTGCATAATTGGAAGATTATGGCAACGAGCCTCCCTCAGTTTTGTTTGATAAAATTAATGGCTTTATGGGCATATTCTTCCCAAATGTGCTTATCACGTTCTCAAGGGCCCGCAATTTTATTAAGCCCAAAAAAATATAAAAGCTCAATTATTTGAAACCCCTCTTTTTTTCTTTGAAAGCTCAATTATTTTTCTTATTCTATTATTATTACTCCTTCCGTCCCACTTCACTAGTTCACTATACTATTTTGGTCCGTCCCATACCGCTAGTCCACTTTCCTTAAAAGATAAAAATTAACCCTTACTTTTTGATGCGAATCCCTTACTTTTTCAATTTAAAACTGCGCATAAAATCTCGTGCCGAAAAGAAAGTGGACTAGTGAACTGGGACGGAGGGAGTATTTTACTCTCACGGGCCATAGAAAATCCCCAATTTCAATTCTTCTTCTTCACAGCCGCGGCCGCGTCTTTTCTTCCCCCTTTCTTCTCCTTTTCTTCCTTCGAAACTCCTCTTCTCTTATAATTAATTTCATTATTCCAGTTTCAATTTTCAATTTTTCAACACAAACGTCTCTTACATTAATTCTATCTAGATTAATGGAGTTCAACGGGAATTTTTTATCCTATTTATTTGCAAGTGATTTAGATTTCTATCCACTCGAAATTCAGAATTTGATTTTATTCACCATTGCAAGTAATTTGGTGGCTTTGAGAACATGATAAGCACCCTAATAGACGGGCCTACCAAATTTTCTTTTCCTATCTTCAAGATCTTCAATACATTTCCAAATACACTAGGCATTTAGAAAGAATTATTTTTTTTTATAACCTTTGTTTTGTGTGTTTCTTGTATAGTCTGATGAACCATATTTATAATTGCAGATTTTGAATACTCTATACACTCTGAGTTGTAAGTAACGTGGGAGATTGGAAATAATGTGGAGAGAAAAATCACCACTACCACTTATATGTTCGTGGGTTTATAAGAAGAGTGGGGAGGAGATAAAATTTTAAGGTTTCTTCAAATTCAAAATAAGTTATGTTTACAATTTTTTTTTAAATATTTCTAATCAAAGATGGCATGAATGTAAGTCAATAGGTTGATGCTTTAAATATGCTTGTATGTGAACTGATAAAACTCACAAATTAATTCTTATATATTAAAGAAAACTATTCATTACAGGTGTAAGGTATGCAATTGGCCGGCGCCATACTTGGGCTTAAATGTTGGGAGAAAGGGGGAATGGAGTAAGGTTGTGGAAAGATCCCACAGAGAGGGTGAGAAACATAATTGACAGGTGGGATATTAGTTCCTTGTCTATGAGCGTGCGTTTAACAATTGTTAATGTTGAATTATTGTATGGTGTCATTTTGTGTTATTCTAATTGTAGTTTCGAGTCCGTTTTCTTTAAGTTTTAATTGCTTTTCATTATACTTTGCCATGATTTGTGTCATTTGTGAGTTTTGTGGTCGTATTACTTGGAACCAAAAGTTGCGAAGATGGAGCGAAACGAGCGATGAAAGGTTGTTGAGCAATTATTGACCTCAAGTTCTAACTTCTCATGATTTGGTTGAAGAGTTATTTTGGATGTAATGAAATAATAATATCGAAGAGGAGTTTGATAGGAGCATATAGGCGAAAACGTAGGTCAATTTAGAGTTCGGACGAAAAAGATACGGCCGAAACAAGAAAGACACACAGAAGACAAAATTGGTGCAGCAAGCGACAGTGCCACCTGCCTGATTTTGAGGATTTGTTTCATTTTCCAACTAGGTTTTGAGGCCTTATATATATGTAACCTATTGGCATGAATTAAACAACCTTTTCTACTTAGTTTTTCAAGCACAATATTGAACTTTTAGATTTCCTTTATGCTTTAGATCCAAGACGCAAGTTTAATTCAAGTTTAAGTTCTCCGTTCTTCAATTCATTGTTCAAGTTCTCGTTCTTTAATTCGTAAGTTTATTTTTAGCTTTCAATTTCGATTCTTTGCTTTAGTTGTTTGATCTTTATTTGCTTTCTTACTTGCTTCAATATTTGTCTAGATTAGTTAGATTACTTTCTTAGATTTATATGATTACTTTCCAAGCTTTTAGATTAATTAGTAGAAAATACGTGCATTCGCACTTAAATACTATGATTGAATTATTGAACAACTATTTCATCATTTCCTTGTAATTTTGTTTTCTAAACTTTCCTTTGAATCAATTGTTATAGAATTTATCATAAATTTAGAGAATATATAGTGATATACCCACTTCTAAGTGTTAAAACTAAATTTTGCTTCGTAAGTTAAAAACACAAAAACATACCCGTTTTTTGGTTCGGTGGACAAGATTGCCCTTACTTTTTAGGTTTGGAGTACTTTTTCAATTTCTTTTCTATTTTTCAAATTTGAATTAATGGATCTTCTCCATACAAACACACCCTCTCCCTCTCTCTATTTTATTTCTTCACTCTCTCTCTCTCTTTCTCTCTCTACCCCAAATCCGAAGAGGAGGACGGCGGCGCGGCGCTGGAGTTCGAGACGAGCTCTGTTTTCTTGGATAAGATGGTTCAGAACTTCATCAAAGACAACAGCGAGAAGCAATCGTCCGCCTCCGCCGTGAAATGCGGCCGTCACCGCTGCAACTGCTTCAACGGCAAGAGCACCGACAGCTCCGACGACGAGTTCGATTTCTTCTCAGACTCGTTCGCACCGAATTCCTCTCTGAGCGATCCCTGCGACAGTCTCAAGGTACTGCGATGTTTTCATTTGCTGGTGAGATTAATTATGTATGCTCGGTTGAATTATGCTCAAACTCTTGCTGCTGTTGATTGTACAGAGTTTGATTCCGTGCTCGAGCGTGGCGGAGAGAAATCGGCGGCGGAGGTGAGCTACGGCCGTGTATTCTCTCCCTTATTGAGACCAGGGACATCGGGCCCGGGCTGAACCCGACCCCGTCGCCCCCTTTTCATACTCCAACGCCTCTTCGATCTGACCGGCGACGAATCCGGGCAGCCCCTCCCCATCCTCGCCCTCCGCTTCTTCAACAACTCCTTACAGAGATCCGACGAATCGGTGGAGAAATTCCGCGATCTCGCCGGAAAACACCTCCTCGACCTCCTCCGATCCAGCTTCATCCCCGCCGGCTGCCCGGATTAATCACGGCGGCGGCGGCGGCGACGAGGAGTTGTGTTTAAAAATCACTACTACTATTCTTTTTTTGAATTTGAATTTGTGATTAATTTAATATACTATTCTTTTTTTGAATTTGTGATTAATTTAATAAACCCCTCAATTTGACGGCTGCCACTGTTAATTGCATTCGTTAGAAATCTGGGTGCATTGAATATTCAGTTTGCATTTTGGGTGTCTATGGATTTTTCTGGGAGAGTTGATGATTGGGTGAAGGAAACGCAGTTACATTCTTGGAGAAGGGTTTAGGTTTGCTAGAGCATAAACTGATTTAATTCTATTGTTGAGAGAATCATCTCATACGTACCAAAGTGAGCACACTATTTCCGAATGTTATCCTCTATCCCGATTACTTAAGTACACAGTACGAAATACAAAAAAAGATTATTAGTCTTGTGTAAATTTTTGTTCAATTTACATGATATACTAAAGTACACAGTACGAAAGGAAGAAAAGCTTACTGTGTACTTAAGTACATAGTAAGAAACACAAAAAAGATTACTTAGTCTTGTGTAAGTTTTTGTTCAATTTACATGATATACTAAAGTACACAGTACGAAAGGAAGAAAAGTTTACTGTGTACTTAAGTACACAGTAAGAAACACAACAAAAATTACTAGTCTTGTGTAAGTTTTTATTCAATTTACATGATATACTAAAGTACACAGTACGAAAGGAAGAAAACCTTAGTGCGTACTTAAGTACACAGTACGAAAGGAAGAAAAGTTTACTGTGTACTTAAGTACACAGTACGAAACACAAAAAAGATTACTAGTCTTGTGTAAGATTTTTGTTCAATTTACATGATATACTAAACTACACAGTACGAAAGGAAGAAAATCTTACTGCGTACTTAAGTACACAGTACGAAAGGAAGAAAAGCTTACTGTGTACTTAAGTACACAGTACGAAACACAAAAAAAGATTACTAGACTTGTGTAAGTTTTTGTTCAATTTACATGATATACTAAAGTACACAGTACGAAAGGAAGAAAATCTTACTGCGTACTTAAGTACACAGTACGAAAGGAAGAAAAGCTTACTGTGTACTTAAGTACACAGTAAGAATCACGTTTCGTACTTATTTGTATGGAACACAGTACGATTTGTAACACCAAAATTACCGGAAAGAGAGAGAGAATTGGTGGTCAAAGTCAAAAAGCAAAAAGTAAAAAACATAAAGCAAGGGCATTTTGGTACAAAATTTGAAAATATGGATATAAGTTGTGTTTTTTAACATACAAAGCAAAATTTTGTTTTATAAGTTGAAATTGGGTATAATCTTTTATGCCTCATAAATTTATATGTTTGTTATTAAATTTAGGAGATTAATAAGAAAATCCAAAATATTTATTTGTTTGTAGCTCTATTTATTTTAAATGTAGTTATAAAATTTATTTGTGTTTAGCTCTTTCAAGAATATATGTTAAATATAGTTATAAATTTTTATATTTCCGAATTTGGTATGTTTAAATTTGGACATGACCAATCTTTTTCATATTTTATTAAATAAGTAATACTGTAAGCTCCCATAAAATAAATTAATTTGTTATAATATTATTAAACTTTTAAACGGAGGCTCTGAAAAAGAAATTTTTTGGATGATTCTAAGCAAATCATCTATTATTATTCAAAAGAAAAAACTATCTCTAATTAATATTAATTCCTAAGTAAATTAATAAGTATTATGCATTGTTATTGCAATGGTATCACTAAGGTCATTCATCTCAATATATAATTTTAGAAAACTTTTTCTTAGCAAAATAAATCTAATATTGTTCCGGTTGTTTGAATGACTAAGAATGCTCCTCTACCCACTGTGAGCATTCTTAATATGTCCATGAGTGACGTGTCATTACCGCAATTAATACATTCCATAAAAATAAATCTTTACTTTATGAAACTATAAAATTAAAATTATTTATTATATTATCAATTTTACCAATTTATTGTCTCTCTTTAAATCCATATATAATAATATGATATTACAATATTGACTTTAAATTAAACTTTATTATAAGGACAAAATAGGTATACAAAAGTTGTCACACAAGACACTTTTATAATAGGTATAGATATAGATTTTCTTCACAAGCATGTTAGGATTTAATTGCTCTAGATTAGTTTTAATTGTTTTATCTTTATTGTTTTATTTGTGATTCTATGCCTAGGTAGTCTAATTGTTTTCTTTTAATTGATTACATGCTTTAAGTTGGTTTAATTCTTGTTCGTAGTTTTAGATTTATTTATTTGTTCTTAGTTTAATTCTTGCTTTAATTTATTTGTTCTTTACTTTTATTGCTTATTTACTTTCAAGCTTAGGACTTAGAAACCAAAAATCCTAGATTCTTTATTTGCTTTATTATATTTGGATTTTATTTATCATTGTCGCCACATATATAATTGAATGTCCTGCTAAGTCTTCATTGAGATTCGACATTGGGTTTAGCTTACTAGTTCTACGATAGATCTCGTTCTATTGCAAACACTTTTAGGTGAAACAATTATCCCTCAAAAGAACGGTGGGAAAAGAACTCAAGTCAATCTTAAATCAGTTTCTTTGGGGAATAAAGGAATCGGAGAAGATTATGAAATGGTGTGGTTGAGGTGGGAAAAGGTTTGCAGACCTTTAAATGAGGGAAATCTAGCTAGGGGTAAAAGACATGGGAATGTTTTAATAGATCCTCATAGGTAAGTGTGTTTTGATGTTCCTAAAGAAGAAAGGAAGTCTTTGGACGAGAGTATTGATATCAATATTTGAGGGTATTGATTGGAGTAATAATGGAACAAGTTATGGAGGGTGGCATTGCTAGGAGAACGGCGGCTTGATGGATTGATTATGGGAAAATGTGGGGATAAAGCTGGATAAAGGGAATGCAACTTCATTCTCGCTCTTCCATGCCATCTTTGTTCGAAGAAGGGGCAAATGTGGCAGATACGGCAATTTGGGAGAATGGTTGTTGGTAGTGGAGGAGAGAACTTAGAGAATGTGAAAAGGAATGGGAAAGAAGTTCGGTAGCCGATACGTGGGAATGTTGAGGCTTGGGAAGACGGAGCTACTCGGTTCAGGTGGCCTATCATGAATTATTAAAATGCATCAACACTTCAAACCAAGGAAGCGTTGTTGCCAACAACTTTGAAGGGGTATGGTGTGCGCATGCTCCGCATAAGGCAAAGGTGGTGACGAGGAGGCTGTTATGGGACTGACTCCCAACATTGGAGAATAAGTTAAAGATGCACGTTGACATACATATTGGGCCGAAGTGTTTTTGTTGTAAAATGGCGGCGGACAACAAAACAAATTTTCTTGAAGTGTCCGACAATCACAAAACTATAGAATAAATTGGTTGCTTGGACAGGTACTTCTTGCGCGGCACCGTGTGAAGTGGTTAGCCATCAGAGGTGTTTTTTTCTAATCTCGTTAACAAATGGAAATTTGAGAATGATTGAATGGATTATGGACTTGTGTGACTTGGAGTTGTGGAGATGGTCCAACTCGATCTTATTTGAAGGAAATGAATGAGATTTTAGGAAGACAGAAACAAAGATACAATGCCAGGTTTGGGGAGTAAGTGTTTTCTATTCCCGTAGTTCTTTTTTTATCAAGTAAGACCTAGGGCTGATCAGTGTTCTAAAAGACGCCACCTAGGCGCTAGTCAGTACCCCGCCCGACTAATAAGTAATCCGCCTAGGCTCTATGCGATACCCAACGAGCCACTCTTGTAGCTTAATCAATAGTCTTTATGTGTTAATTAATCTAGGTTTAGGCAAACTATGTTACTCTATGTATGATTTTGGATTTATAATTATGAAACTAACATATCAATTGTCATAGTATGTGTATTTATTATAAATTTGACAACAATATTGTAAGAATAGTAAAAATAAGCATTATAGTTCGAATCCGCCTAGGCGGCGCCTAGGCTCCCGCCTAGCGCCTAGGCTCTAGTCACCCTCCACCGCCCGACTAGCGCCTAGCGCTTTTTAGAACATTGGGGCTGATAGATGAACTTGAACCCGTAGCCTATCGGATCACATGCTAGCCCCTCAACCAATACGCTACCCCTTAAGGGGCTACTCCCTTAGTTTTTATTTGTAACTTGTTTTTATAGTAGACGTTGATTTTCATTTACGCAATAGTTTTCCTCAATTAGTCAAATGGAGTTTTATGTTTTTAATTAGTGGATTAATTGCTTTAGGGACTTTTACTACGCGGTTAATAAAACGGGGGTTTTTAATTAGGGGTCGTGGTTTAAGTTTAAACATTGAAAATTACATTATTTACATGAAAATCTCTATTGAAGTTGAATTTTGATATTGGGAAGCGACATTTCATTTCTCTATAGATATATAGATTTCGTAGGGCATGAATAGGAACATCAAAACTATAAATTAATGTATATTGAAATTTAATACTTCAATATATACTTTTCATCCCATCCTATTGATAATTTACACAAAGAATGTCAAACTCGAGTTGAATCATAAACCTTTAATATAATGTTTACATCTTTGTAGTGGGGTTGCTTGAATGGTTGTGGCTCCTTATACCGGCTGCTCCCCCTGTGGTGACAGCGGCATTTGTGGTGGCGGTGTCGGTAGCATTCATCCCTAAAGTATTTTTGACCACTTCTGCCGCTCCTTGTGCCATGTTAACCGCCCCTATTGCAACTCCTCTGGCCATGTTAGCCGTCGTTTGTGCCATGTCCTTAGCTTGTGCACCAGTCTTTAGTATTCAAGAATTTATTTCAAACGACAAATAAAAATATTTTAGCCAAAAAAATTATTTTTCTAGATTTTATATTGAGTGCTTGTTGGTTCACTTTTTTTGGATGGGGAAATGGGAACAAATAAGTGAATCTATTACCCTGTTGTTTGATTTGAGCACTAGGTTAACAATTACCCTTCTTGGGAGTAACCCAATCCCCCTAAGTTGTTTTCCCTCAGAAAATAGGGTA
Organism: Thymus mandschuricus; assembly: GCA_029379335.1. Lineage (NCBI taxonomy): Eukaryota > Viridiplantae > Streptophyta > Magnoliopsida > Lamiales > Lamiaceae > Thymus > Thymus mandschuricus. Next base: position 5,879,668 of record CM057082.1, on the reverse strand, counting down.
AACAAGGGAAAATGGAATCCCCTAGCAAGTGACTCTCTTTTCTATCATTAAACCAAATAATCATTAAAAGTAACTCTTATTGTTTCCATTCCCGTACATGACCATTCCCTTTCCCTTATGCAACTTGAACAAAACAAGCACTTAAAGTTAACAATAAATTGGAAAAATATACACACTATGTCCCAACGAATTAGACCTCTTTCTTTATTTTCTATAAATATGAAATAATAGAAGTCGGTCGAATTGGATGTGACAAAAGAAATATATATATATTAAGTTAATATTTTATGTACTTCTTGAAGAAATTTAGTGGTTTGGCCCTGCTGGTTATGGATGTCGGACGGTTGGTCGACAAGATCGTTCTTCCTCATCATCTGCAACAATTGTTGTTTTAGTATTTTATGAATTACAATTAAAAATTAAAAATGCATCAAAAGTTTCACAAAATTAAACTTATAAATAAAGTTCATTGTGTATATGATATACCAATTCATGATATACCAAAATTTTCAGCACCTCAATTATTTTTTTTTTAAAATAAGCTTTACCGGGGCCAATTGAATTTGTTCCAGTACATCGAACTAATTTTGGAGATATTGACAGAAGGTGAAGAAACCACGGATAATGTAACAATTTTATAAATTATATATATAAAAAAATGAAATAACATAGTAGATCTTAATAACTAAGCCTTACAATAAATAAAAAGAAAAGTTAAATCTCTATTTGAAGAAACTAAACCCTAATTGAAAAAATTGTCGACACGATGTCGATACATTAGCAGTGCAACATTAGCGATAGAGAAATTAAATACATACTGTTGGTAGTTATCATTAATTTTGGATAAATATATAGTTGTATATAATTCAAAAATGTTACCTGTGCCTGATTCGAATCATGTTCTGCATTGTAAGTGTTGCCGGGAGGACCTTGGCTTGCCATTTTTCCAATTATCAGTTAACCTTCTTATTTTAATTAATTATAGTAAATAAATTACAAAATGAATAAATTTTAGGTGCTATTTTGGATGAATTTATAGTTCTAGAGGCATCTTATTTCTCCATTATTTATTTAGCCCTATCTACGTGCATCGACTAACACATGCAAGTGCCATAAGATAGGTCCTACTTCATAGGGTTTGGGCAAAAATATTTCAACCCCACAACCAACAACGTCCAACCCGCATCGAAAAAAGGGAAAGAAATGAGGGAAAAAAAAAAAGGAAGAAGGAAAAAGAAGGAAAGATAGGTCCACAGTTAATTAGATGACACGCGGTGCTTACTGATTCAGCCCAGAACCTTCTAGCCAGACCAGCAAGAGAGGGCATGCACCTTGCTCTTTCCAGCAAAGTCTGATTCATACGTTATGTCATGCCATTCTGCTACAGTGTCAAATGGTGTGATATCGAGCAATCTCTTCATCCTTGCAGAACTAAATGACTCAGACGAACAAAACTCCATGCCATTATTTGTCCTCAAACGCTTGATATTCTTTCTAGTCTGATTTTCTACCAACGTCTTCCACTACTTGAATCTCTTAAAAGCTTCACCTTTATGCTTCATCATAATTACCCATGTCATCCTTGAGTAGTCATCAATCATGGATACGAAGTACTTGTGGCCTCCAATGGATTCAACACGTACAGACCCCAACAATCCATATGAATGTAGTCAAGGGTCCCCTTGGTCTGATGAACACCTTTCTTTGGAAACTTGTTGCGATGATGTTTCCCTAAAATACAGTGTTCGCAGAATTCAAGACTCTGCACTTGATGCTCATAAAAATGATCTCGTTTTTCCATAATCTATCCTTCTTTCTCCCATATGATCGAGCCTCATATGTCATAGCTTAATCATATCCTTGGTTGGAACCTTGGACGATGCAACAACAGCAGAATCTGTTACAGTAGAACCTCCCAGAATATACACGGTACCACATTTCAAGCCTATGTGAACCACCTTCGAACCTTGACAGACATGCTTAACTCCACATTAACCTCTCAAACCGAAACCCTTGCTGTAAAGAAGGCTCAACGATATCAGATTCTTCGTCCTCTATGGAACATGCCTATTTTGTACAAGGTGTAGAAATTTCCATCATGTGTCCGTATCTTGATTGAGCCAATCCCAACCACCTTGCCGACAGTGTTGTTGGCCATAGTGACATTGCCTCCATCTATTTGCTCGTACGTCGAGAAGTACTCCAAGTTAGGACAGAGAGGGTATGATGCCCCAAAGTCAAGAACCCACACATCGTTACGATGTAACAGTCCATCTGCAACTAATGACATATCTTCTTCTGCATTTGCATCAGCTTCTGCATTCTTCCAGCGATAGACTATCATTTTCAGTGATGAACGATTCAACAACATTGTCATACGATTCGGGCAGAGAAACTAAAAGAATCAAAACAATGTCCTCATCTTCTACTTTGACATCAATATTACGCAGATCCAACTAAATTTTGTTCAAATTATCCAGATGATCTCGAAGGGGGATATCTTCTTGCATGCGTAATCGGAACAAAGGTTGTTTTAGAAGCAACTTGTTAGTCAGAGAATTTGTCATGCACAAACTCTCTAACTTCAACCAGAGGGCAATGACAATTTCCTGATCAACAACTCGATGATGACATCGTCAGACAGACAAAGCATGATTGTCGAGTGAGCCTTTTCTTCTAGGGTATCCCAATCTTCACCACTCAGGCCTTTCTTCTTCTGATCGACATCCTTCCCCTTGTTGCCTTCCTTCTCCTTGTCGCCTCCCTTCTTCTTGGCAGATAGTAGTACCCACAAATCTTGTTACTTTAACAAAGATCGCATCTTGATCTGCCGTAAGCTAAATCTATTTCTCCCTGCGAATTTTTCAACCTTTACGTTGAAAGCAAACATTGTATCGGCTCAACAGAAAACCCTAACAATGTGGAATGTGGAACTGAGATCAATTTGACCTTGGCTCTAGATACTAGTTTCTTTTGATGGATTAGGATTAAAGAACGATACACAAATAGAAACGTAAATAAGACACATAATTACGTGGTTCGCTAATGTTATGTTGGATGCGTCCAAGGACAGAAAGGGAGAACATATATTATTAAGCGGCTAGGTTACAAATAACATAATAGATCTCTACAGCGAGACCCCCGACTAGTTCTGCGTACCTGAATATAGGTTAAAGGCATATTAACATGAGGTATATCAATATCCTTATAATTGGATCTTCCAGCAGCTAGATGTCATCATGATGAACGAGTTGGATATCCTACGGCAGTTTGATACTAGGCTTGTTGGTCTCTATAGGCAAGGTTGTTACAACGCCCTTTGGTTTTACAAAATAGAACAACCTCTCTATGATTTTTCAGATCGTTAGACTATGTTATACACAGTTAATCCAAGTCTATAAACCTTAACTCTAAATAATAAAAATATGCCTAAGTGTGATTTTGGGAAACATCATCAAAATTAACTATACATGGTTCCCAACACAACCCATTATAAGCCATATTGATTAAGGCCCCCTATGTCACGAGTCACGCACTTTAAACGCATATGCCTAGTCTTCCCTTACTGAATAGAGATAATGATGAGACCCCAACCACGCACTCCCTAATCTTGACTATCAGTATGCAAGGACTATTATTAAGGCCCCCAATTATCATACGTCTTGCCCAAACAACATGAATTTTATGGTAAACTCAATATAGCCAATAACATAAACTTATGGATTGGAACCTACAAGCTCATGCTAGTTCACACTATATGGAGTGAGGGACGCCTTACACTTTAACTCACTTAATATTCATAATCATGTTTGCTTGATTTAATATTAGCCACATACCCAACCAAGCCCCACATGGACTAGCAAACAGAACCTAGAGACCTACACACACACAGACACACACGAGCTATTAAGTTACATGCAATTAAGTTATCACGCCTAAGACAAGTGTATGAACCGACCATAACATGCTCAAGACGTAAATAACATAAACATAAAAGTAAGACATGGTAAAATGAAAGGGTATTATAGCAAACTTAATCCAAAAGCGAGGCGGACTGTGACGTCGGCCTGAAGGAACATCAAGCAATTAAAACAAAGTTTGCTCATCGAACTTGTTTGTTCCTCACAATTCTCGCTAAACTAATCACAACAGTGGAGTAAAAATATGCGGCCTCCAAACTCTTTTACATGAATAAATACATGCATAATTATGCTTCCAAAATATATGTGGATCATGGACCTGACCCAATCACCGTTGACTAGGGTTTCTTTAGTGTCAGGTGGAACTTGCCTGCCGATTCTTACATTCTTTAACCGCGATCGGAAAAGGAAATAAATCTTAACTTGATCTTCTTCCTTGTCCGTTCTTCACACTCAATAACTTTCTCCTTGCCCACGATTGTAGTCATTCTGGCCAAGATCACACCAGTTAATGCATCCCGTTGTGCCTTCTTCCTTCTCTACCTAAACAACTTGCTTATCTGCCCATAATTGACTCCATTTTGCCCTGCATATCTAAAATTCAGAATGCATCCTCCCAAGCACAAGGCTCTATTTTTCAAATGGTTAAATTATTGATAAATTATTAATATATTAAGCATATTAAAGAAAAACAACTAAATACTAAAAATTTAAAAAAAAACGATATCATTTTAAAATATACTGTAAATACTTAATTTTGTTATTGAGGCAAGCACGGGGGGGGGGGGGGGGGGGGGGGGGTAAACTCTCGTCGAACTTGTTTTTGTTACACGACTTCGTACCCAGACTTGGCAACAAGCCTGCATATCTTTCCTCGCCACCGCCTCATTAGGGAGTATCTAGGAACCCGAACCCGGGGGGCAAAATTTGTCATTCCTTAATGCCCATTGGTTAACCATATAAATTGTTACTACCTCCGTCCTTTTTTTTAAAGGGTCATTTTAAATATAGGGGTGTTTCATTAATATAGGGACATTTCCTAAAATGAAAATTTTTTAACCCCGAGAAAATTGTGACACCTCACTTGAAACCACAACTACCACTCCCTTCTTTATTTTCGAGTGAGGCAGAGAGAGTATTATTTATTTGTTTATAAATTCTACACATACATACGTAAATTAGATTGTATGCCTATGACATCTCAAAAATATCCTAATTCTACTAATTAAGTAGCTAATATTCACAATACAATTCTAATTTGTAATATGACAATAATAGTTAGTCACATTGACCGAATAAAATCTAACAATCCCCTTTTAAAAATCTAAAGAAGAGATCTATGATCAATTTACACATGAATTATTTAAAATTATTTACATATAAATCCCAAAACATAGAATTTCATAATCTTCGCCAATACATACAATTAGATCATCTAACTTGAAATATCATAGTAATTTAGATCTCCAATAATTACAAAAATATGTAATCAATGTTTTTGGTAACTTAATCATCTTTTCATCATAATGCATTGACAAGTATATAAAAAAGGGAGCGAGTGAGGGAGATGGTTCAAAAAATTTCAAATCCGATTTAATTTCTCTTGATGTCGCGTTCAAGCATCATTATAATTTTTTTTCTTTCTTTGTATTTATTTCATCATGTTATGGCCAAGAGCTTGATGTCAAATTTTTGGGAAAACATACAATTAACATTTACAACGGGCTTCCAAAGAATCGTGATAAATTGTTTTTGCATTGCTCTTCGAAGGACGATGATTTAGGAAATCATACACTTTTTCGTAATCAAGTTAAAAGTTGGAGATTCCGTACTAATTTTTTGGGGAACTTAACGACTCTTTTCTACTGTCATTTTTGGTGGGGTCGTAAAACGCAAGCTTTTGTAGTATTTTATGCCGGTTGGGATGCTGATGGTTATCACCATACATATAGTTATTTAGTGAAGGATGATGCAATATATCTAAGCTACGATGAAAAACCACCGTTATCTAATTTGGTAGATGTAGCAGATTGGGAGAATGTGAAATAATCGCCTCCTTTATCCAATTTGGTTAAGCATAATGTTGGGAGCTTATTTATTTACAATAATGTAGTTTATACTACTCTGTTTGATTGGATCAATTATATAATATTAATTGATTAATTAGATTAATGGATCTTATGTCTTATCTTAAATTTGATACCTAATAAATTCTTGAATTACATGAGAACTTGTGTTTGACAATCTTATCAAAGATCCCAGATGCAAACTTCATACTCAATATTATTTACATTTTTTATAATTAATTATATCTATCAGTTTTATATAATGGAAACCTCTCTTTTCGTTGTAAAAACCGTTTCGCTAATTGGTATGTTTTTGTACTTATGCATTTTTATTTTTAATTCTAATTAAAATTATTCACTAGAGTTCTTTTTAAATAAAATAGGATCAATAATGGTTTCCCATTTCTCCCCTTAATGTGTCTCGAACCCTCAATCTCTTGAATTGGAGGCGAAACATCTTACCACTAGATTGCACTCCATTGATACTTAAAACATCATAGATCCATAAAAATATATCAATGATACTTCTAATGGAGATTGCAATTGACCATCAACTTTGATATGAAAATCATGAAAGTTGAAACATAAATGAGCATGTTATGATAATTTATAATTTTATAATTTATTATATATTTTTGGTACGTGCAGAAACATAAAAAGATATGAGTTTGTATATGTATTAGCTAGATGAGGTTAGTATTTGAGATTTGCGTGGTAAATTTAAAAATTTTGGTTAATCTAATCATGATCAATGCATGATCGCTGCTATTTTCACTATCCAAAAATAGTGTAGTCTAGTGATAGGGAAGCAGGAGTCGTAACCTCAGGGATCAATCTTAGAAAATATAATAGTTACTTCTACTTAAGTTTCTCAGCAATATCTAGGCAGACAAAACTTTAGAACTGGAGTTTCTTTATTTAAAACAGAAAACAAATCAAATAAAAGAACACAAATATTAAATCAAATATTTAACAAAATATATAGAAACTAACAAATTATTATAGAAAATATTGATCTTGGGGTAGTATAATCTAACCAAACAAACATAAATAACCAATAAATCTATTTAACCAATTTAATCCACTTAGATGAAATACTCATTCATATAACCTAAAGTTTCCACTAGGACAACTTAGATATTAGAATACCACCGCTAGATATCATAAGAATTAAACTAGTTACCAAAAGCTCGAGTATTAGATATGATTAATCCAGGTTCAACTACGATACCTAAATAAATTCACATGCAAATCCTACAATTTATATAAATTTCGCTAAGATAGATAAAAAATAAATTGTATTATGTTTCAAGAATTCAATCATACAATTAATCCTATTAAGGTAAAACTCACACAATTAAGCATGCATAATTAGTGGCCAATTAATCATGCATGAGAATAAGCACCATGAAATATAAATATAAGTTGAAGGCTAAAATAGATCTAAAAGTAATTCATGTAGATTCAATTAAACATACAAATCCTAGAATTAACTTAGAAATTTAGCTAGACATAACTAAAAGAAAAGTAGAAGGAATATTAAACATAAGTAAAGACATAAGAGAAAGAGATAGAAAAACTCTTGAATCTTCGATAAATCGTCAATCGTCTTCAATCTTCGTACATATAAATGTAAAAACGAATCTAAATTATAAAAACTAATCAAAGATCTAGAATGGAATCGAAGACTAAGTACTAAGTTCGATACAATGATGAGTTTTGGGGTATATATAAGATATGAAACCGAAATAATAACCTAAGTGTACAAGAAATGAAGAAAAGAATAAAAAATACAAGATTTAGCATTCTCGAGAGCTCCCCTCGACCTACCTCTCGGCCGAGAGGTTAGGTTGAGGGGTTCTATATGACTTGGTCGAGATGCATTTCCATAATGACTATGAGCCACCTATAGGTCAAGAGGCTATTCGAGAGGCCCTGCGCGCTTTTCTTGTTTCAATTGTATCTTCCTCGTCCGAACTCCAAATTGACCTCCATTTTCGCCTATGTACTCCTATCAAACCTCTCTTAGATATTATGTGTTCATTAAATATATAATAACTATTCAATAACATCGTGAGAGGTTAGAATTTTGGATAAATGATTCATCGTCTTCCTTGATTTTGTTGTCTCTCGTCTCGTCTTGGATTTGCTAGACTCAAAAGCCCTAAAAGCACTCAAAACAACCCAAAAGCTTAATTTAGGTTGAAATAACGTAAACGATACAAAACATGAGCTAAACTATAAAAGTAGGATAAGAAAACAACTAATTTAATAGGGTACAAATACACCCTATCAAAATCCCACAAACATAAACATTGTTCGTCCCGAACAATAAACTAAAACCAAACTAAAAAAATAGAAAAATCAAGACAAACACAACATACAAACATAATGAACTCTAAGGGCCTCAACATCCTCAAAGTTTTGACTCTATGAAAGTACAACAAAATCTAATCATGCTTCAAGGGAAACTCACTCAAGACATGTGAAGATATAATTGTATAAGTAAACTCTCAACTCACCATGAAAGAATTAAAAGTGTATTGGTTCACTCAAAATCAATACAATGTAAGAGACTTACCATAGGCTTGACCCTTTATCTCAACATCTCCACCATTTAATTGTATATAAGAACTAAGATTAATTATGTATTTTTCAAGATTATAATGTAGGTACATTGATTTAGGTTAGAGAAAATATAGGCAAAGTGACTTGGACGTCTTAAAGTAACAACCCATCAAGAAACTCCATCTTCACACATCAACTCAAACTCAGATATCAACCTTATATCTTCTTAACTTTCTTCTATTCAACTCCCAAAATACTAAACACTCTATCAATCCATTTATGCTCTTATATCATTCTTTTCTTTTGAACTAGGACTGATATAATTTTTTCTTTTCAAGACTTTTTTTTTTTTTTCTAAGGCTTTTATTCCCTCATTTTTTTCTAGAGCTTATAGGGATCTAAAATTCCTATCTTTCAAAGGAGCTTACTAGAAAGACAACTCCTCCAAACATAAACCCTAACATAACAACTCCCAAGATACCCATAATTTCTCCTTTACCTTCTTTCATCCGGTTAAGAAACGAATGACTAATAAAGTCTCAAAAGTGACTAGCAAAGGAAATATATGTAAAGGATAGTGTTTAGGCTAGATGTGGCTAACAAAAGATGGCTTATAATCACTTCTTAATCCCTACATACACACGTAGTCTCGATGGAGAACAAATGCAAGTTTTAGACGTACAAATACATGTATGATACACTCACGAAAGAAAATAGGCATAAACATGCACCATAGGCTCAAATCCTCACGGGTTGATAACAAAAAGTTTCCCAAAATAAAAGCATAACCTAATTTCATCACACACATGCATAATCTCCACCAAGGTTCGAAACATAATATCAACCAACTGTTTCATGATAATCATACTATCATGGGCCAATTCATATATACTCATACATCATGCTTGACTCAATCGTCTAAACTCCTAAGACTCTACTAACTAATATCCAAAATTAAACTACTACCAAAAAAACGCAAGCAAACGAGTTAACGAAGCCACACTTCCCCTCCCCAAAACTTATTTCAAATCATGATGAAGGAATAAGTTTCACAAAGAAGAAGTGGATAAGTTAACGATCATACCTTTCACCGAAGCTAGCTTACCATCGATCTTCCCCCCTTAGTCGAAACCATGTCGATAAACTTACAACTCACAAGCTTTGAAAGTTCTTGGATAAAAAGCTTAATAATAAGACTCAAAGAAAAACAAAAATGAAAACAAAGATAAAGATAAAGATATAGTTGGATTACCTCCCAACAAGTGCTACGCTTTACGTCTTTAGCCTAACGATACCTCTTTTCAACGAGGATTGTAGGCATTATGCGCTTCTCCCCCATCGTCGAGTTTCCTCAAAGCTACATAGATCGAGATCTTGAGCTCTTCCTTGTGCACTCGAAATGCGAGGTCGCCACTTTCCATGTCAAAATGAGCTCCACTCTTAGCTAAGAACAGATGTCCAAAAGTCAGTGGTTGATGGCGTCCTCCTCCATCTTCCCGATCACAAAGTCGGCCAGGAAGTCAAACCCTCGAACCCGAACACGAACATCTTCAATTACTCCTCTAGGTTGACAAATTGAATGATTCTCCATTTGAATTGAAGTTGTCGTCGACTTCATTGCTCCAAGTTTGAGACGTTTGAACGTTGGAAACGACATTATGTTGATGCTCGACAAGGTCGCATAAGACGTTGTTAAACATACGACCTTCGATCTTGCAACTCACCACGAACCTCCTCGGATCTCATTACTTCATAGGAGCTTTCTTGATCATCTCCTCTGCTTGTTTGAACTCTTCGTCGAGCGTGAGATCGACCATACATCGAAGGGAAAGTCCGTGGGAGACGAAAGCGCGTGTTTCAGCCAAAATAGGGGCCTCTCGCCCTCCCTCTCGGTCGAGACCTTGGCCGAGAGGCCTTGGTCCGTAGCTACTGTCCTCCTTCTCTCGACCTACCTCTTGATCGAGAGGCAGGTAGAGTGGCACCTGGGCAACTTTGTCGAAAAAAGCTCTCGGCCCCCCTCTCGATTGTGAGGTTGGTCCAGAGGGGCCTCCTGTGGTGCATTTTCTCCTTCCTCTAGGCCAAAAGCTTGGCCAAGAGGTGTCATTTCCAAACTCTCTTTGTCTTCTTCCCCAGTTTTCAACTTTAAGTCGCTTTCTTCTTCAACTTTTTTGATTTATAGGGCCTCGACCTCTTCAAACTCCCCATCTTGCACCTCGATAGCATGGCAATTCTGCACCTTTGAATTTGCCTTGCCCGTGTTACCGATCGTAGAGACGTTATACTCTTAAAGCTCTAATCTTCAATTCCGTCTTGGAAATAAACTCCTTTTGCTGCAATGTGAGTTCCTCGGCCATCATTTCCTAAGGACTCTTCTCCAAGGGGAGTTGTTGAGGATAACTTCGATTGTTGTTGTTGTAGCCTTGGTTACCTCTGTATCCTTCTTGACGATTATAGTCTTGTTGAACGTAATTGACGTTGATTGAGACTCCGAATCTTCTGAGATGGCATTGACATCGATCCTTTCCTTCTTGATGGCGACTATCTCCTCCATATTTTTCTTGTACTTCTCCATCAAGTCTTCGTAGGCGTTGATGTCAACCATCGTCGATTTTTTCTTCGAGAGCCTCCTATATGTAGCCTCTTCATAACTTATTGTCACTGCGAGCTCAAGAATCTCCATGGCCTCATCGATCTCATTGTTTAGGAACCCTCCTTTTGAAGAGTAGTCAAGCTCTTTTTTTGTTTGCCTCTTCAATCCGCGGTAGAAACAGATGACGTGATCCTCCTTGTCGAGATCATGGTTAGGGCACATTCAGAGCATCTTCTTGAATTGCTCCCAAGCTTCGTAAAGATGCTCATCCTCGTATTGTTGAAAGCGATTAATATCGTTGATAAGCTTCTGAACCTTAGAAGGAGGGAATAACTTGTTCAGAAAGAGACTACACATCTCCTTCCAAGTCTTGATCTCCGGTCGATCAATGCTGACGAGCCCAAATTATGCTCGTATTTTGTATCATTTTGAGTCTGCATTTAGGTGTTTAGTTGAGTCTTTTGCATGATTCTTGTGCTTGGGAGGGCACATTTTAGTTTCAGGGAAGCTTGGGCAAGATCTGGAGCAAACAAGTAGGGATGGCAATTTACCCGCGGATACCCGATACCCGCGGGTACCCGACCCTAATAGGTGCGGGTTTGAGGGGCATATAGTACCCGCGGGTAGCTTCGTGGTACAATTTTATCACCCATTTAGTTCGCGGGTACGGGTATGGATAGTCACTATCCATACCCGCGATACTCGTTTACCCGTTAATAATATCCGCGAATATATCCGTGAAAGTATCCGCGAAAATACCCGTGAAATTACCCGCGATTATACCCGTTTACCCATTAGTTAATTTTTCAGGTTTATAAATATAATTACTCCTATATTATTATAAAATAAAGAAAAGAAATACATTAAAAAAATAATGAAATAAACAAATTAATTACTCCTAAACGGGTACCCGCGGGTAGCGGGTAAACGGGTATCCGCGGGTGGCGGGTAGGTGGATACCCGACGGATAGCGGATACCTGCGGGCGGCGGGTATGGTTGGCGGATATTACCCGTCGCGGGTCGCGGGCTGGTAGCGGGTTTTTTTTTGCAGGTACGGGTATAGGTAACCACTATCCATACCCGCCGTACCCGATTGCCATCCCTACGAACAAGGCAAAAATGAAGAGCTGACTGGGCAAGACAGAATTGAAGCATAATGGGCTGAGCTGAAGGCGTGATCGTGGGTTGTACGACGACCAAATCGAGCTAGGATGAGGGTTCTAAACAGAGGAGGAGAAGCGAAGAAGGAAAGAATCCCAGCCGAAATTCTTTCTAAACTCTCGTGGTGATCAACAAGGAAAGAAATCTACGCAACAAGGCAAGTTCTTCCCCCTAGCAGTCGATGTGATGGGCCTGGTCCACGATCCATCCACAAGTATAAAAGCAACATCATTTCAAGAAGAAGACATCTTCGGTCACCTCGCATTTCACCGGAGCTGCTTTCATACTTTACCATTTATGTTTTACTTTTCATTTGAGAGTGGGGATGAATGAACAAGTCCTACGGGCAAACCTTTTTATGCTTTTAGTATTTTGTATGGCCGACGTTGGAGTCCGCCCTTCTGGATTTTAGTTTTATAATATTTCTCGTACTTCTTTATATCATGTCTTTCCTTTACATTTATGTTATTTACTTTTTCAGCATGCTAGAGTAGTCGTTTAAACCCAACTTGGGCAAGATGCCATAATTACAATGTAACTTAATACTTGTGAGGTCAGAAGGATTGCGTTTAATGATGCATGCATGTGTTCCCGAGTTTGCTAGATTTTGTTCAACAATTCATGTTAGTCTTGGTCCGGTATGTGGCCAGTATCATATCGAGTCAAGCATGATTACAAATAGTATATGGGTAAAACGTGTCGGATGGCTCCGCACGCCATATAGTATGAACTAGTAATAGAGTGTAGTTGTAGGGCGACGTTAGGCCTACGTTAAGGACTAATCGGGTTAAGATGTGTGACAACTGGTCCTTGCGCGTAGATTGCCTTGGTTAGGGAGATTTATATTTCTATTCTGTAAGGGTGGATTGGGTACACATTGGCGGGGCACGTGACGCGTGACAGTAAGGGGTCCTGCCTAGTGACTTGCTTATAACCGATGACATGTGTATGTATGAAAATTTTAAGACCAGTGAACAAGTGGAGTTATGTTGTAGTTAAGGGTACTTGCCCAGGATGGGTTTTTCTTTAATTATTGTTTACAAGTCTTTTTAATTACGTTGTCTTTACTTTCCCTTGTTATATTATGTTATGTCTTGGGCAACGCCCACCCCCAAACGTGACAATTTATGTCTGGAAAGATTGCTACTCCAACTCCTCGTGGGATCGACCCTGTGCTTACCATTGTTATACTAGTTGTAATAGTCAAGGCATAGGCATATAAATTTATTGATTGCGGCTAAACAACGGTCGCGTCAAATACTCTCATGCCACTCCTTGGCGTCGTCTTTTAAAGAAAAGCCAAAGAGGTTTAACTTGATGAAATCCGGCGGTACGCCATCTGCTTTGTATATGGCACAAATATCCAGAAATGCCTTGAGATGGGCATTGGGATCTTCCTCCAATCTTCCTCCGAATTGGTGCATTTGCACCATATTGATGAGCAACGTCTTGAGCTTGAACCGGTTCGCCTCGGCTATCCCCCATCCTCCGGTTTGGTAGTCATCAAAAACCGGCTCGAACCTATCATTGAGAGACTTCTTCGGTTGTGGATCTCCCATGGTGGATGGTGGTGTTTGATCAACCTCGACTTCTTCTCGATTCTTCTCCGATTTTGAACCTGAATCGGCATGCCTCCTTCCGGTCGAGGCCACGGTTCAAGCCCGTTGACCACCCAGCCGGGCTAAACTCGTTGACCTCCGGTCTGGGTCCAGTCCTGACCCGACAAGCCGTCCAGCATGGTCAGGTCTAGTTAGAAAGGTTGTAACAAATGGTTGGAAGGGTCACAATCCAGAACTCGTATCTAAGTATAGTTGTCGATTGTATTTAGAACTAATACTCAATCATATAAACAAGAGAGACGTTGAATACAAATGTTAAATGGATTCTCATGTCAAACTCGACCTGACATGGACGTGTGAGGGTTATCTCTGAACCACACTATACTGGTTGTCTCTCTCTGTCACTCTCTCCATTTACTTATCTATTATCTGACCGACAATAATTCAATCTACATATCATCAGTCGACTTTCTAACACTATCAGGCTAAGAAAGAATATTCAAGAGTTAGTCAATCTTTCCACCAACTTCTGCATTAAGCTCAATACATTAGATCAAGCTTGATATAGCATAGTGGATTGGCATTGATCATCGATCTTCACCAGTCGACCTTGATCAATTTTTATTTTCAAAATCAAAAAATGGTTGACTATTGGTGTATTCCCCCCTCCCCCAATAAACCAATTAACTCTTTTCGGGACCAACATTAATTAAATGTTAAATATATTTAAAATTTTAAAGATGGTTAATTTATTAATAAAATATTAAAATATTAAACTTACTTGAGAATAAAAACTAAATATTAGATTCATAAAAAGTATATATTAAATCTTATTGTCTGACGAGTACGAGGTGGGACCCACAAATCCACCACAAGCCCAATTTAGGTACACGATTTCATACCTAAACCAAGCACTGACCTTGTGTATCTCCCACACCTACGTCTCATTGGGGGCGAGTACTAGCGGGAACCCAAACCCGCCAATAAAATTATCATCCGTCAAAATCCACTTGTTAATGATATAAATTGGTTCTTGCCCTCCCTCCTAATTAAGAAAATAATTTTTATTTTATTTTTCAGCGGTAATCAAGGAATAATTGTTAATGGTAGTACATGAACATTATTTTAATGAATAGTATTTCTATTAAGTGAATTAAGTTCTTTCTTTGTCTATATGAATAAACAATTTTTTAATCAATATTTATTTGGCATAAATAATTTTTGGTATAAATTCTTTTATCAATGTTTTCCTAATCTTTTCCATATTAGGAAACATGTTGTCTTGAATGGAACAACTCAGAAAGGAATGCATCGTCTTCAATGAGACGAAGTGCTTATTATTTATTTGCTTATAAATTACACAAACTCATACGTAAATTAAATTTTATGCATTTGACATTTCCGTATTATCATAATTTCTCCTGATTAAGTAGTTAATTTCACAATACAATACTTTTCTAGTAATATGAAAATAATAATTAATTACACTATCTTAATGAAATCTACCTTTCAAAATAAAAAAATCTAAAGTATAATTATAAATCCCCAAACATAAGATTTCATAATCTTTTACCAAATCATATGATTTACATCCTTTAACTTGAAATATCATAATAATCAAGCTCATCAATAATTACGAAAAATAGTGTTTAGTAACTTAATTATTTTCTCATCAAAATAGGTAAGTTTATAAAATGGGAGCAGAAGAGGGAGATAGTTCTAAGAGATATCAAAGCCAATTTAATTTATAGTGATGTCTTGTTCAAACATGATTATAATTATTTTATATTTCTTAGTATTTATTTCATCGTGTATTGGCCAAGAGCTTGATGTCAGATTGTTGGGAAGACATACAATTAATATTTACAATGGGCTTCCAAAGAATTATGATGGATTGTTGTTGCATTGCGCTTCAAGGGATGATGATTTGGGAAACCATACTCTTTTCCATAATCAAGTTGAAAGTTGGAGATTTCGTACTAATTTTTGGGGAACGACTCATTTTTTCTGTAATTTTTGGTGGGGTCGAAAAACGCAAGCCTTTCTAGTATTTAATGCTCCTTGGGATGCTATTAAATATCACCATACATATAGTTATTTAGTGAAGGATGATGCAATATATTTGAGCTACGATGAGAAACCACCATTATCTAATTTGATAAATGTAGCACACTGGGAGAATGAGAAATAATCGTCTCCGCTATTGATAAGGGCATAATGTTGGGAGTTTATATATTTATAATAATGTAATTTTGGTGTGGCCTTTTCCACCAAAAATAAATTTGACTTTTCGGTCGTTATGCCACACTGCACATATAGAAAGCAAGATTATTTTCCAAAGGATTGACGAGATTTCATCCGATATTTCGATTGCAAAAATATAAAATTTTACTCCCTAAGTCTCATTTCAATTGTCATGTTTCTTTTCGGCACATTTTAGGCGCTGTGAGTGAAAAGAAATAGGTCCAAATAAAAATGTAAAAGTTCTTTCTTTCCATTTTAAGAAACAAGATAATTCGTGCGGAATAGTCTCACTAGGTGGTTAACATGAGTGAGAAAGATGGAATATTAAACTAACTATAAAAATAATCAAGAAAAATAAATTAATAAATAATAGAAAGGACATGTTTGTTTTGTGATTTAAATTACTTAAAAACTATTTCAGCAACTGTATACCTGAATTTTTCAAAACAAAAAATAATAATAATAATTAGAAGATCAAATATCCGCAAAGAATATAAAGCCTCGAGGTGGAGTTGTGGAATTATATTAGACAATATGATTAGGGATGTCAATTGGCAGGTACCTACTAATTAAACACTTTTCAAACTCAAACCCGTTGAAATTTTTGTATACCCATAAGCGTCTCAAACCCATTTCAAATTCAATTTTAACCTGTGCCCAACCCAAACCCATCGGATAATACCTGTTTATTACCCGATGAATCCATATAAAATTAATAGTAATATTTTTTTATAAAAGAATTATAACTTAATATATAACAATCGATTATGTTAATTTAAATGTGTTTATCTCAAATAAATGCTAGCTAACGATGTACACAATGTAAAACAAATATCAAATCAAATGTTAACGAATAAAAAAAACTAACTATGTATGTTTTTATCAAGTAGATTTTTTGAGATATATCCTTTCAACTTATATATTAATTATACTTCCTCCATCTCATATAAGTAGTCCCATTTCAAAGTGACACAATAGTCAATGAGGAAGGTAATACTATGTGGATGTAATTGATTCTGAGGAGAGAGAGTTAATTGTAGCCACATATTCTTTACCATTTTAGGAAATGAGACTAATAGATAAGATGGATAAAAATGGCAAATGAGACTACTTATATGAGATGGAGGTAGTGTATATATATATATATATATATATATATATATATATATATATATATATATATATATATATATATATATATATATATTTTTTTTTTTTTTTTTTCTTTTTTAAAAATATAAATATAGTTTCTATATACATGTGAAATAAATATATTTACCATATATATAAATGAGTTAGGGTAGTGGGTACTCATAGATGTATACTCATACCCAACCCAAACCCGTTCTGGGTATCTATTTTATTACCCAAATTTGTTAAAAACCCAATTTATAATACCCAAACACAATTGGTTTTGGCGAGGCGAGAACCCGCGAGAACCCGACCTATTGATATCCCTATGATCTATGTATATTATTTTGAAAATCGAAGAGTTAAGAAAATAGTTTTGTTATTTTTTAAATTGCTATGATTGATAATTTAAATTACTAGATATATTTTACATTTGTCCATAATATACGGCACATAATTAAATTCCGACTCCGAAAGCCCAGCTTAGTGATATAGTCGGAGATTAGGGAATTATAAGTCAAATTTTAATTTTGTATTCAAATGTTATATTTCAGAATTTCGGGCTTAGACAAATGAATTCTCTAAACCATTACTCTATTGTTATTTAGTGGAGAACAAAAGAAAAATAAAATGTTAAGTTCGATTAGCAAGATAGGAATGCTACACGCGGCTGATTCCAGAAGAAGAGAGATATTTTCCTACAAAGCTACGTGTATCTAGAGCTGGCTATGCATGGTTTCGGTTCTAGTTCGAATCGGAACGGCGGTTTCCCAGCTATCCCATAGTTTTAATTCCGATTCCAAATCGGCAGTTCCGGTTCGGTCGGTTTGGAACCAACCGATTTTTTTATTATTTTTTTTAAATTTTTTAAAAAATTGTTTTGTGTTTAATAAGGATTTAACCTTTTTCAAGTTATATAGGTGTTAATTATTCTCACACTCTCGTCTTGTACTTTTTTCCAGTGTGAAATAAATGGACAAGTTTACTTGCTTTATAAGGGTGCTACGCTTATCAAGTTTACTATTTTTTCGACGTGGGGTAAGTACCACATCCCATATGCACGTTTTGAGAAAAGTAGCACATTCCACATCGAAAAAATAACAAACATGAGAAGAAAAATATCCTTAAAAGAAAAATAATTTGTGCCACGTTGAAAAAATAATAGAAGAGAGAGTGAGATTAACACCTATATCATTTGAAGAAAATTCAAGTTATATTTATTAGTTATCATGTTTAACAAATAGTGTTTAACTTAGTGCTCTTGAATTATTTTTTTCATATGCCGGTGGCCGTGCATCGCACGGGAACGAGTGTTAGTATTTAATAAAAGTAAACCGAATAGAGGTATTATTAAATCTTGATTAGAAAATAAAATCATACTACTAATTGAGGTAATCAAACTCAGAAATAATAAATTCCACAATGAATTAACCTAAAACTACTAGTATTATTTCAACAAAGTTAACCAGAACACTAATTAAATAGGATTTAGTATTATTTTTTTTAGATAGGGTCTACTAACCCCCAGTATAAATTAATTAGATAAATAGAATAAAAAAATTATTCTACGTAAAAACTCTCATTGTAGTTTACCTATGGCTTTTATCCTTCTTGGTACAAACTTTATTAGAGAGAGAAATACTGGTAGAAAATAAAAATGAAAATAATGATAAGAAAATAGAAAATAGAAAATAGAAAAAAGAAAAAAGAGAAATAATGCATCAGTATTCGAAAGGAAAAGAAAAAAACAAACGAAAAGAAGGCTTCGCACACGTAAAACCCCTCAGAACCTAAAACCCTGAAGCGGTATTTGCCGCAACTCAGTGAGCGCGGCAGAAGAACTCGAACTCGACTTTTACAATGGCGACCCCTTCCGACGCTCGTGCTATAAAGTCTCTTAATAAATCCACTGGCCGCCGCCGCTTCGTTGTAAGTTTAATCAAAACAATATCTCGATTTTTGTTTGTTATCTTTTTTTCAATTCATACAGTGATGCGATGTGCTGGGAATGTTTTACGCTCTTCTTTTGTATATTTTGTTTGATTCGGAATTCACATGATGGAATTATGAGCTTATAGTTTGATGATTGAGTTGTGAGTTTGAGTGGTAATTTGCAATTGAGTGAGTAGAAGAAATGGGGATGAGATGCTTTTCCTGCAAAACTGTTTGTTTGCTTCATGGCTTGCCACACAGTGAATAGAAAACTGTCGATGGTTGATGTTACTAATTCTGACTCACAGCGAAGAAAGATTTCATGTTAGGATTCCTTGATGAGAATTTGGATATGTTTTGGGGCTTCATAGTGTTTTGGGTCTAATTTGGAAAAGGGGAGAAGATTATTGGACATTTCATAAAATCACCTAAAGTTCCAAGAAGATTGGGTTGGACTATTGTAAGAATTATAATCCCTATGATACGTTTTTCAGATTAAAATTTTAATTTGGGGTAGTGATATGAGTCCAATTATTGGTGTTGATTGGTGGGATAAATATGGTAAGGATTGAAGTTTTGAGTACTTGAAAGTTCTGCTTGTTTCATTTATTTATTCTATGTGATTTGATTTATGATTTTCTGCCTGGCACAGTTCAAGACGTTTTCAGAAAGGATTGAGGAAGTCGACATAGATGTGTACAGAAGCTTGGACACATTGAAAGCTGAGCCTTCAGGAGGCTCGTCTTTTTTTCGCGACTGCCTTATAGAATACAGAGTAAGCTCATTCCCCATCTTTTCTTTATATGTTTTTACCGGTCCTTTTCATAATTTCTTCTTACTATTCTATTGGTTTTTGAAATATGGCACGGAAACCAGATTTGATCCACGTTAATATTAAATATGAATTCACTAAAGGATGAGTGCTAAGCCTGAAGACTCTTTTGTTAGGACTTACAAACTTTGCCTTTTTGTGCTCCTGTGGGAAATTCTTCTTGAGTGGAATCATACTAACCTCAGTTTTATGCACTTAAGTGCATCTGTGTTGTGTCTCTGTTAGTATGATTTACTTTCCTAATATTCCGAAATGATTTTCTCAGTGAATAAATTCTTAAGTCCTTTTATACAATTATCTAATGCTTTCTAAATGGTTGTAAAAATGTTGTCCTTAGTGTTTGATATATTTATTCCGCTACTCTTGTCGTGGAATGCAGGAGCTCAACACTGCTGAAGATTTTATATCATTTTACGAGGAGATTTTTCCACTGATACAAACTCTTCCTCAAATTATCTTGCATAAAGATTTGATTCTTTCAAGGCTTCTATCTGGATTGAAAATGGAAGGGAGGTTATCACTTGAGCCAATACTGAGGTATGATTACATATAATTACTTGCTATATACTGAATTTTATTTTTTTCTCAGATGAGATGAGGATGGTTAGAGAGGCTTCATTGTTTTCTCTAATCAATCTTGAGCATATTTTACTTGCCAGTGCATGTATGCATCTTCCCTTTATTGCAATTACTTTACTTAATATCGATGGATGCTGCTAATCATTTTACGGGTTTACGGGTAACTTAATCATAGTAATTGTCTGAATTCTTGAGGTTGATGAACTTCCATGTATCATGATTATCTTCCCAGCTTTATACCTGGTGCAGCATTACTTTTCTTAGTTATGTTCCCCTGTTTTTTGATTATGTATGATGAGATCTTGCATTTTTCTGGATGCTGATTCCCTGTATATTTTTTTTTTTCGTGTGCAAGGCTGATTTCTGCTTTATCTAGAGATCTCCTGGGGGATTTTACACAGTAAGTTCCCTTTTTATACATTTATGCTTTGAAATTTGAATACTTATTGATCTTACTTTCATGTTTACTTGTTTGAACTTTTCTTTAAAATGCTCTACAACTTGAAAACATGCTTCTATGTTTTGCAACAAGAAAGCATGATTTACCTAAGATAGAACACACTATCCAACTCTTATACTCCCTCTGGCTCAAGATTCGTGACACGTTTCTTTTCAGCTTTTGTGGCAAGCGTTTTCGAGCGTCTTAATGATGAGTTTCAAAATATCTTTTTAAGGAAAATTTTCTTTTACGGGATACTACCGTAAAAGAAAAAAATTCATAAAAAGATATTTTGAAACTTATCATTAAGACGCTCGAAAACGCTTGCCACAAATGCTGAAAAGAAACGTGTCACAAATCTTGAGCCAGAGGGAGTATATGCCATAATCTTCTATGAGGAATTTTATTTCTTGAAACTCCATTAACTGTGGATTGGGGTGTGAGTGGAAGATGTGAAGCAACTCATGTACCCAGTCCCTGCACAGCCTAAGTGGTTGTGATTGTAGAATGAGTGCTCCAACTCTATATTGATTGTTTGACATTTCCTGCTCCGTTTACCCTCTTCTAACATGTTCACTTTAATTGGTGCTTGTCTTCTACAGATTTCTCTCAAGAATAGTCGATTCTTTGGCATCCCTTCTTCAAAGTGGTGCTGATAAGGACCCAGAGATAATTGAGCAGGTCTAAGAGTCTTCCCATGTATATCTATCCTTAATTTATTTTCGTTTTGTGATATTTTTATTATATGAAGTTGATGTTGTTGATGCTGCAGATATTCAAGTCATGGTCATATGTAATGATGCACCTGCAGAAATATCTTACAAAAGATGTTAATCATATCCTAAGGTAGCATTATTTGTATTTATGGTGTTAAAAGTTGATTTTATTTTACTATCCATTATGCTCTGAAGTCGTGATATTGTTGTCTGAGGTAGGACATATCATATAATATGAGAGAGCTTTGATTCTGTTATCGTTATAGTGTATAAACTGCCCAAGATGTCATGCATGGTATTTTTTTGCTTCGGGCATCAAACACTAACTACGCTTTCTCTAATCCTTCGAAATCCATATCCGGAGTTGTCATGGCTAACATTGTTGGATCTCATACATGCAGCATGCTGAACTTTTAATTTCGTTCTTGTTGTACCCCTTTCTTTTGTACCCTTCCACAGAATAACGACAAACTTGAGATACTACCCTAAAGATTATGTTCGGGAATTTATGGCTGAGTCGGTGTCATTTTTGCTAAGGAAAGCGCCAATGCAACAGTTGAAGAAAGGTATCATATTTTTTCCGCTAGGAGAAGTCATTATTATTTTCTGAAAACAGCCAAGCTTCTTTGTATATGTTATTGATTAGTCCCAGTGCACATGCCTTGCGTAAAATATGTATGAATTTGATTGCCTAGTTAGGAATCTCAACTCGTTTTAGAGCAGTTTAAATTATTTTATACATGCCATATGCCTATGCACACAAGTACATTTCGATTTCATAATTGACTGTGCATTAACACCTACTGAGACAGGGGCGAGGTACTACTGTTTAGCCAGTTATGTCGTTATATAATCACTTAAGATGAAAGTCTGACACAATCACGTGTGCTCCTTAGAACTTCTATGAATTGGTTATTTTCACAGGCTTCTGGAAAGATTGATTTTATTATTATTTTTTTTTTGAAATAAAATTTGAGCAGGAATTGTGAAACTTATGAGTGAAATTATTGAGGAACCATCGGAAATGAGGAAATCTGCTGTCAGCGTGCTACTATCTCATGTTATGAGAATCACTTCGTCAAGATTGCACTCTAGAACGGAGACATTATTGCCACTTCTGGTTGATGAATCTTCCTTCCGAATTGATGCTCAAAGGACTGACGGTTTGTATTTTTATCGCATGCATATTGCTTGGTTTCTGGATATTCTTGTTTCAATTTTCTTTTAGCAATTAGTACACAAATTTTGCTGCTGTTTGTTGTGCCAATTATTTAATTGAATAAGTTGTCTTTAAATTGGAGTTCCTTGAAAGTTGAAACTGACATTCTTATTAGATACATGCATATTGGGTCTATTCATCATCCCTATCATATACAGTGGCATTTTCCTCATTATGATGCTGTAAATTTTTCTTTTTTTTTTCAAGAGTTGTAGTTTCCTGTTTAAGAAAAGATCACAAGCACATTGCATAACTTAGAGCATTCCGACTGTGAAAAGAACTAGATGCTCAGTATAATCTTGGAAGTGGTGAGATGCAGTTTGGTTTCATGTGGTCTTGGTATTAACTTATTTTATCTCATCCTGTGAAGTCAGTATTTCCTTTTCCCCCTTATTTTGTGACCCTTCATTTATCCTTAATAAACTCCTCACGTCCAGACTCAAGGCCCATTCTTGAAGTTCTTATTCTGACCTTTGAGAGACTGCATGCTGAGCTAGACCCAGTGGAGCTTTCTTTCATTTGGAAATGCTTGTTGGAAAAGATAACAGAGTCTTTGACAAAAGAGAACACAATACACCTTACTCGCTTGTTGGCCCTGCTTATATCAACTTTGCAAAATGATTATCGGGGGAAAATCGCAGGTGGGAATCAAGTGGCTTACCTTGTTTCTGATTCCCATTTACTAATCCTGATATTACAGGATTTCTATTCTCTACAGATTCTGAACCCTTGATCAAACTTGTTGGCCAGCTCGTGGAAACTTTTGTTGTTCTCCCTCTTACCATGAAGAATGTGGACCCCCCGCACTTAGAAGCTATTGAAAAAGTTATGCAACTAATGCTTTGTATAATTGGTGGCCTCTCCACTTCTAATAATATGCCTGCTTTGCTGCGGGTTTCTTTACAGTGGGAGCCGGTGTTTGATATAAGAAGTCGAAGGTATTGCTTTCAACCTATCTTTCTAAGTCCCTTATTATGTTTTTCTGCTCTTTTCTCTTCTCGGGCCTCACGCATATGCTTGGATACAGTCTACTGACTTTCATTGGAGAGCTTCTAACGAAGGACCCCAGTATTTACCATGTCTTTGGAGCAAATATAATGCGGTAAATTTGATAGCCACCTCTTATGGTTATTACTTAAATTGATATCTAAATCTTCATTCTTTCTATATCATTTATCTAAATATTTTTATTTAATTGCAGTGCATTCAATAATTTAATTGAAATATCTGCTGAAGAAGTTATGTATTTAATGATGATGTTCTGTGAGAAACTGGGAGCAAATAGCTCCAACTTCTGGGATGGGAAATCCAAGGAGAAGTTCTCAAATATTTTTGTTTATCTTGAAGAGACTCTTCATCACTGGATTGGGGAAATCAGTAATTCACTAGAAGGGAATTTTTCGATTGGTCAACAAGATAAGTTGCCTGTCTTATGGGCTGTCATTGGGTGCTATCCGCATTTAGCAGATGCTCATGAAAATCAATCCTTACTAATGGAGTTCATAAATGCAGCTGACAAGCTTCTAATAGTGGAATCTAGTAAGTGACTAACTGATGTTTAATGATGCATATTCACTCTTGTGTATTTATGTTTCTTACAAACTGCAATTTCTGCTGGTTCTTGTGGAAATAATTTGCTTGTTACAACTGTCAAGATTCTGTGTGCAGACATCTCTTATACTCTAATAGTAAAGCTCACACAGTGCAGTTTTATCTGTACACCATAGATAAATTTCCAGTTTGATTCTAGAAAGATCTGTCAATCAGTTCTATCTGTGTATTTGCTTCACTTAATATGATTGTTATGTTTTTGCAGAGCTTGCAGGCTTCCAGAAAAATGCTTGGTATAGCTTGCTTGGGGCTGCATTGCGTTCTTATAACAAGTTGGTTTCTAAGAGGGGTGTTGCTCATGAAGAGTCTGCTATCAGAAAGTTCTTGGATCTTGCTAAAAGATATAATTTGTCACCTCAAATATTATCTGCTGTCGTAGATCTTTTGGATTCAATCTCTACGTAAGTTAATATTTTCTTCATAAATTATCCTGTCTCCTTTCTCATAAATATATAACACATAACATGGATCTGGATTCTGGTCTTTCAGAGCACCAAATGGGAAATATCAACTTTACCTTTCAGAGCATATTGCTGGAAACTCATTGGCTGCTCTAGAAATATTCTCTGAAAATCTAAGCCATGCCAATAGAGAAGTCCGCCGTTTGACTTTGTGCATATTGTGCCATTATGAACGTGTACACGATCAAGATTCAGATAAGCATCCTGTTGAAAGTAAATCTGGAATTGATATTTCTGAGGCTAGTCTAGCCGACGGACTCCAAAATAACGTAATAATTTTCTTACTATATTTGTGCTGTTTTTGCGATATCATGTCTCGGGGCGATATCATCAATTTTTTATTTTTTTTAATCCTAGGTTCTCGACCTACTCAGATCTGTTGAAGAGACTGCTCTTTCAATTGCAACAAGTCGAAAAGTTATTCTACTAATTTCTAAGTTACAGACAAGTTTGAGTGCTCATAGAGTTGCTGATCAGTACATACTTCCCGCCTTGAATGGAATTTTCGGCGTACTTCATAACCGATTTAGCTATTTCTGGAATTCAGCTTTAGAGTGCCTCAGCGTCCTCATTGGCCAATATTTCGGGATCGTGTGGAACAGATATATAAATTATCTTGAACATTGTCAATCTAATTTTCTAGCATCTCATCACCGACATGATACAGGCAACAATGATTCTACGGAAGACACTGGTAATGTTTTCTCTTACATAAACTTATTTTCATGTGTCTCTCTCTCTCACATCTCCTTTTCTCTTATGGAACTACATTTTGTGCCACATATTGTCTTCTTCAATCCCTGTTTGACCTCAGTGCTTGCAACATAATAACTGCTTCTTTTGTGGTTCCCCGTTCCTGATTGAAGTAATTGACTTTGTGTTGATTTTTAGGTTTGGTGCAATGCTTCAACTGTGATGTCATCCGTGTGTTTGACAGTACTCCAAGTGTAACAATTCTGTCCCTCTTGATTCAGTCTTTACAGAAGGTTCCTTCAATAGCCGAATCTCACTCTCGG
Source organism: Thymus mandschuricus (assembly GCA_029379335.1). Taxonomy (NCBI): domain Eukaryota; kingdom Viridiplantae; phylum Streptophyta; class Magnoliopsida; order Lamiales; family Lamiaceae; genus Thymus; species Thymus mandschuricus. The sequence goes on along the minus strand of CM057082.1, from coordinate 5,853,623 downwards.
CAAATTGTACCTCTGTTTCTTAAATTTTTGGGCTACAACGTCGAAGAACTCACAAGGTGATTTCGCGCATAATACTTTCTTTTTTTTATATATATACGTAGTATATATATATATATATATATATTTTTGTATGCATGAAATATCATTTTATATTATTGTTCTCTACTTGCCAACTATGTCTGGAATTTGCAGTGTTGAATCATATACCCTGGAGCATAAAGGGAAAGAATGGAAAGGAGTTCTTAAAGAGTGGTTAAGTTTATTAAGATTGTTGCGGAATCCTAGGGCCTTTTATCAAGGGCCGTTTTTGAGAGATGTTCTTCTGTATAGGTTGGTTACACGTTTAGTATTTTTTTATTAATTTTTTTCACATTTCGGTTTAGCCGATTAGGACATAATACTAACCATAACTACTTTGTCCATTGCCCGTCTTTTTTCTTCCTCACATTACTGTTCTCTTATATTTTGTGTTTGGTTGGACTTTTTGTGTGCTGCAGGCTTCTTGATCAAAATGATGCTGATTTACAGACAAAAGTTCTTGATTGCTTGTTGAACTGGAAGGACGACTTTTTACTTCCGTATTCCGAGAATCTGAAGAATCTACTGAATGCAAAAAATCTGCGGGATGAGCTTGCAAGGTGGAGCTTATCCAGGACCTCAATGGAGTCTGTTGATGAGCAACATAGAGCTTATCTTGTGCCTTTAGTCATAAGATTACTAATGCCAAAAGTCAGAAACTTGAAGATGCTAGGTACCCAGAAGGTAATATATATGTAAAAGTTGGATATTTACTCTCTCTCTCTCTCGCTCTGAAAAAGGGAAGAAAGTAGAACATTGAATGTTTCCGATGGACACTCTTGACTGTCTTAACTGCAGTATGTGGTGTGCTCTTTAACTTGCTGCATGTGTAGTTTTCATTTAGTTATCTAGAGACTAATTGAAATCTGAATGAGTTGCTTTCACCTTTTCAGAACGCAAGTGCACATCATCGAAGGGCAGTTCTGGGATTTATAGCTGAACTTGATCTTGATGAGCTTCCTCTTTTCTTCTGGTTAATAGTTAAGCCCTTACTTCCCGTCTCTCAAAATGGTGATGCAATCAGCAAAAGTGTCTGGGCATCACCCAAAAGTCTTCAATTTGAGGTTGATGCCTCTGATATCCTGAAGCGTTTTGCCTCAAATACCATAGAAACCCTATCTTGGAAGAAAAAGTATGGTTTCCTTCATGTTATTGAAGATATTTTGGCAGTTTTTGATGAATCTCGCCTTAAGCCGTTTCTTAATCTACTGATGAACTGTGTGGTCCTGATCTCATTGAGCTGCACATCAGCTCTTGGCAGTCAAGATTCAGAGGTTCGTGACAATGATGAAGTGGAGAATAAGATCAAGGTAAGCTTCAGTGACATCATCCTTCCCTGCACCTGGGGATTGATGGTCCCCCCCCCCCCCCCCCCCCCAACACACACACACATACACTCCTTTTTTTTTTCCCCTCCTGCATTTGCCTTTTTGTGATACCAGCTATTATCTTATGCATGCTATTTGGTGTTTGAGTAACATAGGAGCTGTAGAAATAAGTAGCTGTATGTTGTGCTTACGACACTTAAGACACTATTGTGTTAGAAAAGACATTTAAAATTACTTAATTAGAAAAGCCCATTTCTTGATCACTCATGTCATGCCACCCCTCGTTGTTTTACCTGCAAAAGTCTAATGTCTCCAAGTGCGACTGGTAGAGATGCTCGGAATTGTGTAACAAATATTGATAGGCTTGTATGCTTTCTGGAATCAGTTGGGCGAGAGCTGTCTTTTTTATGTTTACGATTTTAATCTCTATTTTTCTTGTTAGTTTCTAATTTGCTTTGGATATCCCTAAAAAAGTTATTACATTGTGCGCACTCGTATTCAAATATTTGAGCTGAATATAAGCCCAATCATCTATTTTATGTTGCTTCTGGGCCTTGGCTGAATTTGTGAGTTTGGTCCTCTCTAATTGGATTAAAACAATTTAATCATATACATTTGCAGGAGAGGAAGCAAATCAGGGACTTGAGGTCCTTAAGCCTCAAGGTCATATATCTTGTTCTTAATAAATACGATGATCATGATTTTGGAGGTGCATTTTGGGACCTGTTTTTTACAGCAGTTAAACCGTTGGTTGCTAAATTTAAGAAGGAAGGTCTTGGTAGCCAAAAGCCCAGTTCTCTGTTTTATTGCTTTCTTGCGATGAGTAAAAGCTACAAACTTGTTCCACTATTATCCAAGGAGGAGAATCTCGTGCCTGACATCTTCTCCATGCTCAGTGTTCCACCTGCATCTAAATCCGTTTTGTCTTGTATCTTGAAGTTCACTAAAAACTTGTTGAAGCTTGATAATGCACTGGATAATGAAGATCTCACTGTCAAAAGAGTTTTACTTCCTCATGTTAATGAGCTCATGTGCGGTTTGCATTGTATTTTCACCAAAGAAAATGCGACTAAGAGGTATCCTTTTGCCTTTTCTTTCTTGTCTCCTTTGCTGTCGTAAAATTATTCTGACATTGCTAGAGCTTTATGCTTGACGCAATGACATGGCACTTGTTCCTTATCGTCTACATGGGCTTATTTGCTTGATGGCTAGATGCTCATAACAGAAATCTTGTTTCATCCAAATGCATAGGAGAAATATTTCTGGTCTTTCTGTTAATCTTCTCGCATTTCCTGCAGACCTTTGCTCAAATTCCCAGAAAAAAGAGAAATCACGATCTTCAACTTGTTTTCGAAGTATGTTAAGGAACCATCAGCTGCTGAATCATTTGTTGATATATTGCTCCCATTTCTTACAAAGAAACGCCTTAATCATGGTTAGCCTCTGAGCATATCGATCTTTTAAGACATGATTTTCCTTTTCCTTTTGTTTTGAATATATAACCAACCGATGTGATTTGCTCTTGCAGACACCTGTGTCCATGTATTGCAAATCGTTGGCCGAGTGGCTACAGTCCTTGGCAGTAGAAGCAGTAAAAAGATTTTGAATTCACTTTCCCCGCTTCTTATATCAGCTGATTTGTCGATTCGTAAATATATATGTGATGTCCTTGATGCTGTCGCTTCAAATGATTCATCTTTGATTGCACTGGTAATACAAGTCTCCAGATATTCATTATAAATGATTTCTATTGTTTCTCCCTCAGACAAAGGGAGGAATAATTCTTAAAAATTTCACTAACTATTTCGTGCAGGCAAAAATTCTTCGTGAACTAAATGCAACCTCCGCAGTGGAGATGGGTGGTCTTGACTATGACAAAGTACTCAATGCTTATGAGAAAGTTAATGTGAAGTTTTATTGTACTATTGAAGAAGACCATGCATTACCAATCCTGGCTCATGCTGTAAACGATATGTCATCTGAAGAAATGATATTACGGCAAAGTGCATTCAGATTGCTGCTATCCTTTATTGAATTTTCAGGCGAGATTCTAAATGGATCTCTAGAATCTGACAAGGCATGGTCTAGAGCCAATATTTTACCCATAGTGAACAATTTTTTGTTGAAACATATGGGAAATGCAATGAACGAGGAAGGTGCTGGTAAAAAGGTATCGAGTTTATATTTTCGACTTATCTTCTACTTCTATGCCAATCCTTAGGTGGTTCCTCTTTTAGAATGCTAACTGCCTGATTGCAAGTTTGAGTTGTCAGTGGGCTTATTGGCCTTATCCAGATTAAGGATACGTTGAGATTAAATCCTTTTTCTTTTTAGAACTTTCGCATTATTAGTTTGCTGGGTTGGGTTGTTGTGGGGTTTCAACTGGAAGCAACCATCTTGTAACATGCATTTGTTGATTTTAGGTCTGGATTGATTTGCTTCGGGAAATGGTGCTGAAGCTTCCCAAGGAAGCAAACCTTGATTCGTATAGGGCTCTGTGTAGTGATGATGTTGAACAAGATTTCTTCAAAAACATAGTACACTTACAGGTAGAGTCACTTTTTAGTTCTTAAGAAAAATCTTTTTTTCCTTTCCTTGGGCAGTATCTCCCAACAAGATTAATCCAACTCAGAGCAATACTCACAGTATGGTCCTTGCTTTATTCCATCTTAATGTAGAAACACAGGAGAGCAAGAGCACTCTTTCGCTATAGCAACATTGTCAGTTCAGGGGACCTGTCGAATGTAAGTTTTAAATAATATTTTGGATGTTAACTAGTTGTGAAATTTTTCCATGTTATAAAAATTCTCGTAGAATCGAGAATGAAGTATCACTAATCTTCAGAAACTTAAAAAAAATTCTAGGTGATCACCTATCAAGTGTTTGTCCCGCTGCTCTTTAGCATGCTGTTTGATGCACATGATGGCAAGGATGAGAATATAAGAAGTGCATGCATCGATGCTCTGGCATCGATATCAGGTTGCATGAAGTGGAATCAGTACTATGCCTTGCTGCTCAGATGTTTCCGCAATTTAGCACTAAAACCAGATAAGCAAAAGCTTTTGTCGCGCCTTATCTGCGCCATCCTTGATCGTTTCCATTTTGAGGAGTCATCTTTGATCCTTGAAGCTAACGTATCTGCTCCTGATGCACCTGATGCACCTGATCCATATTCCATTGACGTGAAGCCTTCGTCAAATCTGACTAGGATTACTGATAACAGTGAATTGCCTGTTATAAAGGAGAGCTTGCACAAAAATATTTTCCCAAGGATTCAGAAGTTGTTGGTCTCCGACTCTGACAGTATCAATGTTAACATCAGCCTGGTTGCCCTGAAACTTCTAAAATTGCTCCCCAGTGATATCATGGACTCTCAACTTCCAACTATCGTTCACCGTATTTCGAACTTTCTGAAAAATCGCTTGGAAAGTGTACGTGAAGAGGCTAGATCTGCATTGTCTGCTTGCTTAAAGGAACTGGGGTTGGAGTATTTGCAATTTATTGTCAAAGTCTTGAAGGGCATACTGAAGAGAGGCTACGAACTACACGTGCTAGGTTACACACTCAATTTCTTGCTGTCTAAGTTCCTCATGACGCCCATCTGCGGGAAGCTGGATTACTGCTTAGATGACCTCCTATCTGTTGTACAGAATGATATACTTGGGGGTGTTTCTGACGAGAAAGACGTCGAGAAGATTGCTTCTAAAATGAAAGAGACAAGAAAGCAGAAATCTTATGAAACTCTAAAATTGATTGCCCAGAGTGTCACATTCAAAACTCATGCTTTAAAACTTCTTTCCCCGGTTACATTTCATCTGAATAAGCAGCTCACCCAAAAGCTGAAGTTGAAATTGGAGAACATGCTAAACCACATAGCTGCGGGTATTGAATGCAATCCATCTGTGGAGCAGACTGAACTATTTATATTTGTGAATTGCCTTATTAAAGACGGCATTGGTGATGAAGGTAATGAGCAAACAAATGGTTCTGCTTCCCTGGCAGATAATAGAGACACTGAGAGTGTCCAGACAATTGAAACTGGTAGATTAGTGACTGTTGATGGACAATTTTCTCATTTGATTACAGCATTTGCTCTTGGAGTCCTGTATAACTACTTGAAGAAACTGAAGCTTAACCCGGGAGATGGGCAATTGTTATCATTGCTTGACCCTTTTGTCAGTTTGTTGGGTCGATGTTTGAGTTCTAAGTATGAGAACATTATAACAGCTGCATTTAGATGCTTTTCTCTGATAATAAAGTTGCCATTGCCGTCACTTCTGGCACAAGCTGATAAGATAAAGAATTCTTTGTTGGTTATAGCACAAGGTTCTGCCAATATCAACAGTCAGTTGACTGAGTCATGTATGAAGTTGTTAACCAAGCTTCTGCGAAGTGAGAGAGTCACGCTTTCAGCTGATCAGTTGCATATGCTGATCCAGTTTCCATTGTTTGTAGATTTCGCAAAAAACCCCTCATTCATCGCCCTTTCACTGTTGAAGGCTATCATACATCGTAAACTGATAGTTCCCGAGATATATGATCTTGTTCAGATTGTTGCAGAACTGATGGTACAGAGTCAAGATGAGACCATTCGTAAGAAGTGTAGTCAAATCTTGCTACAATTTTTACTCGGTTACCATCTTTCTAAGAAGCGCTTGCAGCAACATCTAGATTTCTTACTTGCAAGTTTGAGGTGAAACGCTGAACTTCAAGAACTTGGTGTATCTTTTGCCTTTTCTATTCATTTTTTTTAATATTTTTTTTCTTTTTTTCATGTTTGATATTTTAATATGAATAATCTCTATGACCCATGTTTTCTCCAGTTATGAGCATTCCAGTGGAAGGGAAGCTGTCCTAGAGATGCTTCATACTATTATACTAAAATTTCCTCGGAATGTTGTAGACGAACAGTCCAAGACACTGTTTGTGCATTTCGTCTTTTGTTTGGCTAATGACGATGACAGAAAAGTTCGCTCCATGTCCGCTGCTGCAATAAAGTGTCTTATTGGGCATGTTAGCTCTCATTCTCTTCACTCGATACTGGAGTATAGCCAGTCTTGGTACCTCGGTGGAAAACAGAACTTATGGGCTGCTGGGGCACAGGTAAAATCAATAGACTAATTTGTTTTGCTTGCTCCGCTATGTAGTTAAGAGCCATTTGAAAGACTTTATTTCACTTGACAGGTTTTGGGTTTATTAGTGGAAGCTACTGGAAAGAGTTTCCAATCACAGCTCATTAAAGTACTTCCCGCAATGAGAAACATTCTTCAGTCGGCTTTTGATGCTATTGCATCAACTCAACAAGATCTATCAGATGATCCAGTTATTCCATTCTGGAAGGAGGCATATTATTCTTTAGTAATGTTTGAGAAGATCCTAAGTCAATTTCCCAACATGTTTCTTGATACGGAGCATGAGGTACAGACTACTATTCTTTCCGTGTTCTTCAAATATTATCGCTGTTTAATATCAGTTTCAACAGGTTGTGGGTGTTGGTTTCTCCTTAATTATTGAGCTTTACGTGAACTTCATATGCCGTTTTTCCTTTAGCTTCTCATATGTGTTCAAATAACTTCTAACAGGGTATTTGGGAAATCATTTGTGAATTCCTGTTGCATCCTCACATGTGGTTGCGAAACATATCATGCCGGATTCTATCTTCTTACTTTGCGGCAGTAACCAGTGCTTGTAGAGATAACAGCAAAATCTCAGCGGAACCATTCTACCTCATGAAACCGAGCATACTTTTCCATATAGCCGTTTCTTTGTGCTGTCAACTGAAGGTCCCATCGAGTGAAGAAACAACTGGCATCCTTATAATGCAAAACCTTTTGTTCTCGGTTTCTGGTCTCCATTCCTTCTTAGAAAAGAATGAAAGAACAGACGTTTCTAGTTTCTGGTCCAGTCTCGACAGTACCGAGCAAGACCGTTTTCTCAAAGCTTTTGGTATTCTTGATCCAAGAAAAGGAAAGAGAACCCTTCAGTCTTATATCTCTGATGGCGGTGGTGAACACGATAAAAATCAGCATCCATTTATTTCCTATTTGCTCCAAAGAATGGGGAAACTTACCTTTCAGATGGAGGTCAATCAGGTTGGTCCCATTTTGCTAACTAACAATTTCTGCATTTGATGTAATATGATACTTAGAATATGCTGATTGAGCACTTTTGATCTTTACTTGTAGATGAAAATTATCTTCAACTTTTACAAAGCAATATCGCCGAAACTGCTGTTGGTGATACCTGCTAGCATTGATGATGTCCGCAGTTTCGCCTATCAAGTGTTGTTGCCGTTGTACAGAGTCTGCGAAGGTTACACCGGGCAAGTTATTTCAGATGATCTGAAACAACTAGCACAAGAGGTGAGCGAAAGCATAAGAGACATCATCGGAGTGCAGAACTTTGTCCAAATTTACAGCCAAATACGCAAAAATCTGAAGACGAAGCGCGACAAAAGGAAACAAGGAGAGAAGGTGATGGCCGTGGTGAATCCGGCACGAAATGCCAAGAGGAAGCTGAGGATTGCAGCCAAGCATCAAGCTCACAAGAAGAGGAAAATGATGACCATGAAAATGGGTAGATGGATGCATTAGTATCGCCAATGTTTAGATAAATCTGTAGTTTTAGAATGTAGATGTAAATTAGTGATTGTTACAGCTATTTATATGCTTTTTATAATCAAATATTGTTGTAGCATATATTGCCGAGCCGTGATCCTTAAATAGCAGAGTTCATTATGTAAAATTGGATCGAACACGATTGAAAATTTTGGTCACTATTCAATTGCAGTTCCATTTTGGTATTGTTTACATGTATGTGTTTTCATATTTTTAACAAGACTTGTTTTCTATTTTAGAATTACATGTGAAATCTATTAGACTTTGATACCATCGTTTTACCATTTGCATTAGAAATTTACTCTAAGGTTGCGTTCTCTTTAATGCGAAAGAAAATGAGAGAAAAGAAAACGCAATATTTAGCAAGTTCTCTTTAATGCAAAAGAAAATGAGAGAAAAGAAAATGCAATATTTAGCAAGTTTCCTACTCTGATACAAAGATATGAAATCTATTACAAACGTCTTACAAGAACACACTTTTTTTTTTTTTCCCTGTTGGAGACCAATGTATTAATAAGACCTAATAAGTCTATTCATAGTTTTTCCATTTACAATTTAGTTTTTTTCAGTAGAGTTCATTTTTTTTTGGTAAGTTTTATTTTATGGTATATATTTATAATGGTCTTATTTAGTTATTACCCCACATTAACCATCCTCATAATTGGTAGGGGAGCATTTTTTTTTTTTTTTTTCAATTATATGAGTATCTTTATTATTCTGCAAAACTAGACAAGGTGAAGAATCATTCTTACCTAATCATAGAAATATAATATCCAATTAACAATTAGTTGACATGATTTATTCGGTTGTATTGTGAGTGAAATTAGAGTTTGACAAGTGTACTGTGAAATTGTTTAATTTTATTTGATTGGTTGTATTATGAATGAACTAAGGATTTCCATCACTAAATAGATTAAGGTGAAACCAACAATATATCCAAAATAACGGTTCGTTCTCTTTAATACGAAAGAAAAGAGACATTCACTCTTTAAATCTTCCTTATTTATCATCTTTTCTTACATTTGGTCTATTTCCCCCTTCATTTGCAGTATACAATGGAGATAAATATTATCTAACGGTCTCACCAATACGGTGTTATAAATATTTTCTTCAAATTTTAAGGAGTAAAATTCTTCCTTATTGATAAAAGGTGAGAAAATGTGACCAAAAATGTGAAATTTAAAGGGTAATTGTCCTTTTCAATCGTATTAAAAAAAACTCACCAAAAAGATTTTTAAAAAAATAAAAAAAAAATTAGTGAAATAATCGAAATGGTAAATTTACACTTGTTAGCACACGGAAAGAGTATTGAGCTTGTGATACAACCCAAGTAATGCAAGTTCAAGTTCAACCTCCGCAACAAATAGAAAGCAAACAAATCAATATAATCAATAGTTTAGGAATATCTGGACCTCTTTATATTCAATGTCACGACGATGAAAATTATAGCCATAATATTTAAACAACTTCCAAGCGTCTTCTTCCAATATATACTCTATTTAACTTCATATAAATGTGTTGTATATACAAACAAACACTTCCATGTTCACGATCGGCATGAGAATCAAAATAATATTTTTTATGTCTCTTTCTAAGTGATCATTTATTATTAGATACCTCACAAAGGGGGACCACTTAAAAAGAAATGAGAGGTACTCCTTCCGGACTTTTAGAGTTGCTTTGGCACGAGAATTAAAGTAGAAATGTTAAGTAGTTCAAGTGGGTTTGGTAATTGAGGAGAATAATGAATTGTGAATTATATTTAATATTTTATTTTATTAAATATAAAAAAATTGAAATTTGAATAATTTAACATTTGCAATTTATAATTAATCAATTAATTAATATTTTCCCGTTTTTTCATATAAATTTTTATTTAAAAAAAAATAGAGCGCGTTTTATAAAAAAAACTAAAATTTTAATAACGTATATTTTCCATTTTAAAATGTTTATAATCAATATTTTAATCTATTGAATATGAAAAATTGTCTTTTCATAATTAATTTATTTTTTGGATTTTCCGATAAATATTATTTTCATTTTTAAATCAAGATTTTTTGACAAGTTATACCTAATAACTGTGTTAATCAGAAAAATAATACGTACAATTAGTTGTGAAGTGTTTAGATCCTAACTTTAAAGTACTCCCTTTATTATTTTTCACGTGATCTGTTTCTTTTTGACACGATAATTAAGAATTGAGAGATTATAAGTTAAAGTAGTGTCCACCATTAATAATTAGTACCCTCTCCGTTCCATTTATGTTGTTTCATTTTATATTCAATAGAGTCTATTATAATAATAAGGTGGACAACATAAATAGGACATAGAGTATAGTACAAATTAGTAATGCTTTGGGAATGTTTTGGGCCGTAAAAGAAATAATATTTCAAAATGTTATCATAAACCCGTATTAGGTTTTGATGGAAATGCATGCTGAAAAAGTTACTATTGAAGACTACGCAAGTTGGATGGAGGTAATAGGAATAAAAAACCGCCGTCTGTGGGAATCGAACCCACGACCACGTGGTTAAAAGCCACGCGCTCTACCGGCTGAGCTAAGACGGCTCTGATGTTGTTATTACGTAACTATAATTATATATATATATATGTTTCAAACCTTTTTCTACACCAAGGTCAATTAGCAAAATACCCAAACTATTCTTAACTAAGGTTATTGTCCCAAAGTATTAATTTTTTTACAAAAGCATCTCATCGTTTGGAAATTTACAATTATGTATTATATCATAGGAGTACAATTTTCATTACGATAGTGTCTTAGGATCAATTCCGATGACTATGTTTCTTACATGGCTCACTTACCTATGCGATAAATACGGTACTTAGAACTAAAATTAAAAGATTTTTTTTAAAAAAAAATTAACTAAAATAACAATAAAAAATCAAAAATTACGATTTTAAAATAAAGAATCATTTCAAGCTTTTTAATTTTTTAGAACACATGTTTGATTGTACTCCCTCCGTTTCTTCTGAAACGGCTTGTTTTCCTAATAGAGGCATTTCATGCGAAATTGTATATTTCCTATTTTAGTCCGACAATCCTATGTGCACCCCCATTAGCCCCTTTAATATATCACCTTCATATACTAATTTCTCATTTTAAGTATGTGGACCACCACTATTATACAACAAACCTCAAGTTTATTAATAAGCGTGCCGAAAAGAAACATGCCGTTTCGAAGAAAGGGAGGGAGTATTAAGTCACGTTTTTCAATTTTATTTGTTATATATTTTTTAAGTTTCTAATATATTTTCGATTATTTTGAATTTCTTTTAGATGTACACGAATGTGTGATGTAGCATTCTGGTGAGCGACACAAGCACGTAGTCACCGGAATTACACGCTTAGATCAACGTAAAATATATTGCACACGTTAGAGATTATTCCAAATTTTAAAACGTTGATAGATTATTGCAAAAAGGTTAAAACATTGTTATAACAGATGATTATAACCTCTTTATCAGAATATTTTGTTTGTGGAAATGTAGTGATTTGATCTCAATCTATTAAATTTGTATCGAAGATAATCTGAACTATTAAACATAACTAAAAATTTCAAACTATTCCAATTTTTTTTAGAAAATACCCTAAAATATGAAACCTGACCAATTAAACCCGTAATAAAAAATATAACCAATCAAATTAAAATTTTATTAATCAGTTATGAAAATTGACGAGAATATAACCCATAAATAGCCAATCTCATAATGTAAAAATCTTTTCTAGCCACCAATAAATAAATAGTCTAATTCTAACAATTTTTTGTGTGTACAAAAACATTTGTACCCTTAATGAAAGATATCAAATTAAGATAGTATTTGGACAGCAGTTTAATCAAAAACTCTATATGAATATAGTATTTGGACTCATCTAACAGTTCAAACTTGTAGAGAATCTATGACAATATTGAATCATTAGCATCAAAATAGATGGACAATTAAGGTTGAAGCTCCAACATCTTTAACCACAATATTACATACTCCCTCCGTCTCATTTAGATAGGGACCTTTTTTTTTCGTCACGGGAATTAAGGCTAGAGTAATGATAGTGGGTTAAAGTAAAAGGTAGTAGGTTAAAGTGACATGTCAGAATTTTATTAGGTTAGAATTTTATATTTCGGGAAAGGTTCATATATCAGTGGGACGTCCCGAAAAGGAAAATGTCCCTTTATCAGTGGGACAGAGGGAATACTAATCAAATCTTACAATTTTTGCATGTATACCGGCTAAAACTAATTCAAACAAACATGTACAAAATCCAGTCTTAAGATCATGACAATCGACCACAAATCGTTGCTACGAAGACATAATCATCCGTAGAAATCATGTTTTAAGCATTAACAGAATAACAGGTAGGAATCTGCCACTTAGCTCCAGAACGAAGAGAAAAAAGAACTATGGAGCTTAACACAAACAATGAAGACTGCCTTATACATAACACATATTAGTTCGAAAAATTCCTCCTCAAATAGAACTTTATGCACTGTGGAATAGCTACCTTTCAAATGTATTTAACTTTCTACCTCAAAATCACGCTCTTATTTGAACTTGATCCAAATTATACTTGAGTACTTAACAAACATAGAAATCGTTGAAATTTGCTCGAAATTCAGACATTACAAATGATCAAACAAATGACTCATTCACATAATGCTACAGCTCACAAGATACATCATACTGATGTGATTCTACCAAATTAGAGATAAAGAGGCAAAAAATTAAAACTGGCGTTCCACAACATATCGACCTATAATCCACATCAGGCTCCTAACAAAGAAACTTGAACTCATTTTATCGTATTGCACCTATGTAGGATAAAATCCAACAGAAGTAACCAAGTGCCACATAGAAGAGATTATGCTAAAAATATCAAAAACTAAGAACATTAAAAATCAACTTATCTCACAAATTAATCAGAAAAGTCAGTCTATAAGATAATAAAGAACAATAAGGTTACACTAGTCCTTCCACTCTCACATGTCTACTTGCCACACTGCATATATTGGGACAATTGCTCTATTAGTTATCCATAAACACCGAGACGATATGCATTGAACTTCGTCTCAATGATTAAAAAAACAAAGCTTTTGTTCGAAATTTAACTAGCAGCAGTAGCACCACCTTCATTCCTTTACACACCATATGAACATAGGAACTATTTAAAAATCTGACATGTTACACGACATACCATTGAATGTAAAAGCAATAACGAGTTCAGACATAAGGACATCAATCACCGTTTGTCAGCACTAATAACATGGCACAATCAACAAGAGCATCGCCTCAATAGAGATTTTTAAGCCTTATGTCATTTTATTCCAGCAATACATAAGCATAAAAAAAACGAAGCAGGGAAAAGTAACCCGAAAGATAGCCATACATATCAATAGTAGTATATTTCTTCACACTCCATCGAAAAAGAGTACAAGAATATGAACGTTCACCAGTACACTTGAAACCCGGCAAGACTTTAAAGGAGGAAAACAATAACTCAAATCAAGAAAATCATCAAGCAAACGGGTTCCCTACTTTTGGGTGCTCTTACCTCCTCCACCATTACTCCCTCCTGCTGCCTGAGCAGCCTTCTTTGCATTCTTCTCTTGAAGCGCCTTCGCATCTCTGTTTAACCATACGAGTGTGAGCACAACGACACGATTATCATTTGATAAAGATCCAAATATATTTAAAAAAACAAGTCATGACAAATGTTAAATCTAACAGCAGCAAGAATTATCCCTATAGATCAATCAAGAGCCATCAAAGTCTGCATCTTGGTAATTACATTCATTTAAATGGCAGATTTAATAGCAAGAAACATTCAAAATCACATCTTTCTACGAAAAATCCATCCAATTATCAAATCTAATAGCAGGAACGATGTTACATCTCAATCCTAAAAAAGTAAAATCACATCTTTGTAAGGAATTCGTAGAATCAAATAGAAAACAAAGTAAAAGTGAACCTTTCACGACGCTGCTCGGGGGTCAAACCATCATCCTTATTTTTGCCTTTGCCGCCACGAGCTTGAGCCCTTTCTCGATCCTTTTCTCTTTGATTTCCTCGTTACTTTCAGTTAAGATTAACAACAAAGATTAAGAAAATATTTAAGAAGATACCATAGAGAAATTAATTGAAGTGAGATTTATGATTTAAGCATAACATAAAAACCGAAACAAATTTGTTTGTAACTCAACGGAAGAAGCATAGAAGGATATTAGTCATGGTGAAAAGACGCCGGAGCAGTCGCCTGCCTTTGGACTTGAGAGAGAGAGAGAGAGAGAGAGAGGGGGGAGAGAGAGCAACAACTGGATGTGGAGAATTTGTGGGCGCCTCCTTTATGCCAGTTTTATGAGTTTTTTTTCGTATTGGGAATATTATGCTTTACTAATTTTACAGTTGACTTTTTAAATAGATGAGATGAGATGAGATGAGATGGATCAAATTGGCCATGTTCATAAATCTAGAGATAATTCAAGAAGAATAGTTGAGGCTGTGTGTGGGGTCGTAGAGTTGATTAGGGCGTCTGACAATGGGACAATTTAATAGTTTCACGAGTAATCCGATGGTATCCTCTATCCCAAATTCTGTGCACCAATTGTATTCGAAATTTTAATTTTTATATTAGTTAAATATCAATTTTAAAAAAATAAAAATTGCATTAAATAAAAAATTATAAGACATTTATGGAAAAAAAATTAGATTTTTTTATAGTAATATATCCTAGTTTTGAAAAATTTCAAGCATAATATAACCAATAAAAGTGAAATTAAATATTAAAAATTAATTATATACCCTAATTTGGATTTGTGAACCCTAGTAACAATCATAAAATTGAAATAATTAAATCATTATCAATTAAAAAAATGAAAAAAAATATAGAAATTGAGATTTGGGACACGGTTGTAACACATAATTCGGGACAAGGGATCCCAAGTCATGAATAATGCCCCCGTAACAGCAGACATTCTTAATATATCTATGGAGAGGAATGTTAAATGGGTTAACCTATTGAGTTTTGGGTGAGTTTTATTGGATTGTGGGCTATTCGGTTTGGGTTAATCCAACTTCTTTTTATTTTTTTTCTTTCAAGCTAATATTTTTTGGCCCTAACTCTAACCCTCTCGATTTCGGACTAGCTCACTGAGCTATTAAGTTTACCAAAAACAAAATTAACATCGTATAAATATAAAAATAATTATTATGTCAAAACATATTTGTATAAACAAAAAAAAAAAAAAAATATTAAACATTGTGAATTTAGCAAACATTGTAATATTAATCTTTATTTTATTTTTTACCAAGTGTGGAATTAAAAATATAGAATTTAAGAATATGATTACACTTTCATTAAAAAAAATTAAAAATACTACACCCTCCGTCCCGCGGCAATTGTCCACAATGGGGAATATATGTGAGGTATATAATAATCAAAGTGGACAATTGTCATGAGACAGAGGGAGTACATAATAATTAAAAACACGACATAATTATCGAATTCATAAGTAGTGTAATGCAACATCACATGAATTTATGGATCATGGTAAATCCACCGGGTCAATCCACAGGATTTCGGGCAACCTTACCAGGCTCGAGCTTTTTTCGGTCCAAGCCTATCTGGCTTTTTTTATTTTCGGATTAACTTTTTTGACCCTAACCCACTATTTCCTTCGGGTTATTCGGATCGGCCCGGCATGTTCGGGCTTTTTGACTTCCCCTACGGATAATTTGATATAATATTAGTGAATAAAAAAAATTAAAATATATACCCTAACATATCTAAAAAGTAAAACCTAGCAACGCCACATTAGCGGTGAACATGTTAAGAATGTCAACGGTGAGTAGGGAAGCGTTTCCCACAAAATGATTTAAATATATACCCTAATATATTTATAAAGGTAAAGCATATTAGAAAAATTACAAACGTGACACTTTCACATCAACGGTGGACATATTAGTATCTGCGATGGATATGAGAGCGCTTCTGTAATTCCAATTGCGTTAAAATTTAATTATTTAATTGTGCATATCACTCCCTCCGTCTGTCAATTTTGTGCCTTTATTTCCTTTTTGGGTCGTCTAATAAGTATGTGCTTCGTCCATTTTACAACGTGAGCCTCATAAGAAAATTTATATATTCCTCAACTCACCTACAAACTTACAAAAGTGAGGCCAAACTTCACTATTCACATACTCCCTCCTCTTTTACAAGAGGATACGTTTTCCTTTTTGGTACGTCTCTAGCAAGAGGATGAGTTTCCTTATTGAGTAAAAAATTACTAAAGGAAAAACACTTCTAGCACATACACTTTACGCTTTAACACACAAACCCATCATTTCACAAAACCCGTGCCCAAAAAAAAGGCCTCCTCTAACAAGGGATGAAGGGAGTAACATATTACAAAATGTGAGATTCAAACTCCACCATAAACACATTAATTAAAAAATTAAAAATTATTCTAGATCCTACAAAGCACACAAATTTGGGGCATGAAAAAGTGTATTTAATTTGTCAAATGAGAAAGTACTTGAAAAGAATCAAAGTACCTGCATTTTTGGCATATAATACTTTCCTTGTCTCACTATTTAAAAATTTAAGACGGAGTATTTGGTGTGTAAAATATATTGTATTATGTTTAAAGCCGTAGTGTGATTTATTATTTTAGAGATATTTGTACATATAATTAATTAATTAATTAATTAATTAAATTTTTTTAGCTGAATAATTCTTTTTTTTGTAATAAAAAAATTAACTATTGTAATAAAAAAATTGTTTTTTCCGTATTGAAGTTATTATAAAAATAAAATTTTTATTTGTTTGGATTTGTAACTAATTAAAAATAGGGGCAAGGACAAAAATAGTCATTCTCATAAGACAAAAGTCTTTTTTAGCCACAAATAAATAAATTGTCTAAATCTAGCCATTTTAGACCTGAACTACCAATAATACCCTTACTACCTAAAATTAAAAAAAAAAAAAAACTTAAAATAAAAAATAAAAACAAAAAAACCCTAGCCCCCATCACCCCAACCCCACACTCTCTTTCTCTCTGCTTCCCTCCTCACCTTCTTCTTCTTCTTCTTCTTCTTCTTCTTCTTCTTCTTCTCTCTCTCTTCTCCACCGGCGCAGCCGCCACCGCCGCCGCCGAACACACCATCACCCCACGCTCTCTTTCTCCCTCCCTCCTCACCTTCTTCTTCTCCTTCTTCTTCTTCTTCTCTCTCTCTCTCTCTCTCTCTCTCTCTCTCTCTCTCTCTCTCTCTCTCTCTCTCTCTCTCCGACCGGCGCCGCCATAGCCGCCACCCGCCGCCAAGCACACCATTGCCGCTGAGCACACCATCGTCGCCGCTGTAACCACCGGACAAGGTCAGTTCGAGCTCCATGGTTGAATCCTCTCCAACAAATCGAAGAAGAAGAACACTGTTGTGCATGCACACGAACACGAGCGAAACAATCGTAAGTACCCGATTCGTACACACGAACATGAGCGAAACCGTCGTGAATACTCGGCCGTGCACACGAACACGAGCGAAACCGTCGTGAATACTCGGACGTGCACACGAACACGAACAAAAATGTCGTGAATATTTGTTCGTGCACACGAACACGAGTAATCCTAAATTCGTGTAACCCTCAACTTAGTCGTGTAACAAAACTGCCATCGCCGTCGTTCTCCACCGTGATGTAGTTGGCGGCGCGGCGGTGCTGCTCAGCCATCTTCCTCATCGAAGACTTCACCGGTGGCCACCCCACATCAGCTCAGAGAGAGAGAGAGAGAGAGAGAGAGAGAGAGAGAGAGAGAGAGAGAGATGGCGACGACGACGACGACGACGTGAGATGCAGTAACGAGGAAGAAGCGAAGAGAGGAAGGAGGAGGAAGTCGCCGGAGAAAGTCATCGGAGGCGGAGGCGGCAACACCTGCAAATTTTGCATCGGCGGCGGTGTGAAGGCAAAGTTGGAGTTTCAAATTTAAAAAATGAGAGGAAGGGAGAGGGAGAGGGAGAGAACGGGAGGGAGAGTAAGTTTTCTTTTCTTTTCCTATTATTTAATTTATTAACAATGGTAATTAATAATATTATTAAGGGTATAATTGTCATAAAATATGTAAAGTGGCTAGATTTAGACCTTTTTATTATTAGTGGCTCTCCCTTAAAAATAACTAGTGAAATTAAGTGTAACAAGGGCTTTTTATTAAGTGTACCATTTGAATTCTATTTATTTTCTAAAAGAGAAATGTGTCTCTATTAGTGAGACGACTAAAAAAAAAAAAACTGAAATAATAAGACAGAAGGAGTATAAAGAGAAATTCATAATTTAATCAGATAATTATTTTGAATAATTCTGAAATCTTGCTACATCTACTAGGACAAATATTGCTTTAATCATTAGCATTATATAGTACAACTCTATTGTGTAATAGTTTACAACATTTTCAAACGAGTGCAAAATATGCTCACATATGTATATTCACATACACACATAAGGATAGGGTCGTGTGTAAATAATTCAATAACTAAGATTTGTTCATATTTCTTACTACCTCCATCTCACTATATTAGCCCAATTTGCTTTTTGACTTTTTTCGACACGCGTTTCCACCGAAACCTAGTACGGGTTTTACGATATAATATTGAACTATTATTTCGTTTACGGGATACTAGGAGTGTCGGGCTATCCCGTAAAAGAAATAATATTTAAAATTATATCGTAAAACCCGTACTAGGTTTCGATGGAAACGCGTGCCGGAAAAAGTCAAAAAGCAAATGGGGCTAATATAGTGAGATGGAGGTAGTATGTTAGAATATAGAAATAATCTGACGTGAGAATTTAGGTCAGGCGACCTAATTTAACCGTTAGACTTTTATACTCTCTCCGTTTCAATGATATATGGACAATATTTTCCCGACACGAGTCATTTTAGATAATATCCCTATATATGTGGAACCAACAAAAATAGAACTTATCCATGTACTAATTTGATAGAGAGATATATAATAATCGTCAGGCTAATTAATCTAGCCCGACACTAAATCCAACTTTTTCGTCCAAAATTTTTGGGTCCGTGGCCCAATTTGAATTGCAATCGGAGATGGTGCTTGAGTTTTGTTCATGGTTGATTCTTTTCACTTTTGTAGAAGACAAAATGTGGAGATCAAAGACGTATACAACTCTACAAGGGCTAACATCATCAGATGAGATTTCTACTTTCCGAATTTCTCCTTTTTTCCAAAATTGAAAAGCACAAGACAATCACACGGCCGCATTAATTCAAAATGCATCGAATATTCCCGCCAATAGATACTCTTTAAAGATTTTGCTTTTAATAATTCTTCTATATACTTTCTCCATTTTTTCAGTTGTCCTTTTAAAATAATATGTTATAATTATAGAGAGTGATGGTGAGAATAAGAATTATATTTCAGACACAAAAACAATGATTACAAGCTATACTATACTACTATATACAAGGAATGAGGAAACCCTAATCTAACCCTGTGAAATAAAATAGTAGTGAAAGATATTCACTAGCCCAAGATCAAAACCAAAGAAAGGGAGAAGAGTGAATGAAAATGAAGAAAAAGTGCAAACAAAGGAGTTGGAGAAGATGAGTAAATTGCTTCACTTAACGTTCACTGCTGTCCACTACATTATGTTCATACAAAGGGGAAATTTAAACATCTAAGAGAAGGATCTAGACTACAATTAACACAGAGAATTCTAGATTACAACTTATAATTAAGTTTGATAGAATCTATACTAAAGAAGAAAAGTACTGCTGCTGCGTTAACTCCAAAATTGCTAATTCAAAAAATCTACTTTAATCCAACACTCCCACTTATAGAGATTTTTTGAAGATCAGTCCAAGTTTACTCCTCAACTTCTCGAACGACCCTTTTGAAAGTGATTTCGTAAAGATATCAGCCACATTATCACTACTTCGGACCTCAAGTGCAGCGAAAACTCCGTCGAGAACTTTCTCACGAATAAAGTGATGCTCGAGTTCAATGTGTTTCGTTCTTGCGTGACAACCGGATTTGATGCAAGCTTTATAGCACTCTGATTATCTCCATAAAGTGCAGTAGGCTTGAGAATTTGCACATGAACATCACTTAAGAGCCTCCACAAACCACATACATTCTTGAGAAGCAAAAGACGAAGCCTTATATTCCGCTTCCGTGGTCGAAAGTGAGACTGAATCTCGCTTCTTACTACACCAAGAGATACCAGTAGAACCATAGAATAAAGCATAACCTGATGTGGACCTTCGATCATCTAAAACGCCTCCTAAATCAGCATCCGTAAAACCAAACAAAGACAAATCTGCACCTCTCTTATAATACAGCCCAAGGTCTAGAGTGCTATTAATATATTTCAGAATTCTCTTGGCGGCTTGAAGGTGTGGTTTCCTCGGTGACTGCATAAATCTACTTACAAGACCCACGACGAAGGAAATATCAGGTCTTGTAATTGTTAAATAGATAAGACTCCCAACTAGCGCACGATATGGACGAGGATCTTCCAAGAAAGAACCATCTCCTCTTCGTAACTTTATGTTCGCATCAAGTGGAGTCGAACACTTCTTGCTGCAGTCCGAAAGAAACTTGCCAATCATCTTCTTCGCATAATTTCCTTGATTGACAAAAATACCATTCTTCACGTTTTCCACTTCCAAACCAAGAAAATGATTTAATTCCCCTAAGATTTTCATATCAAAGCGCGTCTGCAACTGCTACCACAATCTCGCAATTTCTTGCTCGTCATTTCCTGTTATAATCATGTCATCGACGTATAAAATGGCGACAATATGCAGACTGCCCTTCTTCTTGACATAAGAAATTGAAGCAAGATATCCACAAAACTCCAAATATTCAGCAATCTTGCCATACCAAGCTCGTGGAGCTTGTTTCAAACCGTAAAGAGATTTATGAAGTTTGCAGACGTGGCTAGGATGTGAGGAAGAAACGTACCCGGGAGGCTGCTCCATATATATGTTCTTATTGAGCTCCCCGTACAAAAAGGCATTCTTGACATCGAGCTGCCAAAGTTTCCATCCAAAGCTTGCTGCCAATGCTATGACCGTTCTGACCGACGTCATTTTAGCCACGGGGCTAAATGTTTCTTTATAATCTACACCATACTTTTGCGAGAATCCTCGAGCAACCAGCCTTGCTTTAAATCGATCCGCCGAGCCGTCGACCTTTCTTTTGATTTTATAGACCCATTTACATGAAATGGGTTGTACTCCTTCAGGTTTGGGAACGAGACTCCAAGTCTAATTTTTCTTCAAGGCTGCCATTTCCTCATCCATTGCTAGCTCCCATTCTTTAATGCTTTGAGCTTCATTGAAGGAAGTTGGCTCTTCATCATCAATCAGACCTGCAAAATAACAAGAATAGATGCTAACAAAATTCTCATCTCGAAACCGGGCTGGTTTGATTATGTTTCTGTGAGGCCTCTGATTTTGCAGCTCCTGCGACGGGTCTTCTTGTTCTTCATCATCTTCATGAGGATTGGAACTCCCCCTTTCACCTTGCTCTCTAGAAGAACTTGGAGTGTCTTGAATAGGTGACGAAACATCAACATTAGGCTCCAAGTTTGCTGAATTTGGAGGGACAAATTCAGACCCATCATGCTCATCGAAGGTAGAAACTTCGTCAAAGACGACATCCCTTGAGACGACGAACTTTCCGGAGGTAGGATCCATGCATTTCCAGCCCTTCTTCCTTTCATCATATCCTACAAAGATACATTTCCTTGCTTTTGCATCCAACTTAGTTCGTTGAGACTCCGGCACATGAACATAGCAGATTGATCCAAAAACTTTGAGAGAATTCACATTCGGTTTCTTCCCGAAGAGTAACTCAAAAGGCGACTGCATATTTGTTGGACTGAGCGGCACCCGACTAATGACGTATGCAACACACTTCATTCCTTCGGCCCATAAAGCTCTCGGCAAATTTTTGGCGTGCCTCCAACTTTTGCAGGTTTCTGCTAAATGCTGAATTTTTCGCTCCGCGACTCCGTTTTGCTGTGGAGTTTCAGCACAAGAAAGCTCTCTTTTGATGCCATGCTTTCGGCAAAAAGAAAACAACTCGGCTGATGTAAATTCTCCCCCATTGTCTGAACGCAGCTGCTTAATTGAAGAACCCAATTCTCCTTCTACCGTCTCTTTAAATTCAAGAAATCTCGAGAACACCTCAGATTTATTTTTCACAAAATAGACCCACGTAAATCTTGTAAAATCATCAACAAAGAGCAACATATAAACGAAACCGGAATAAGAAGGAGTTTGGGTAGGACCCATCAAATCTGTATGTATAAGTTCTAAGGGAGATTTGCATCTAGAAACAGACCTCTCAAAAGGAAGACGATGAGCTTTCCCGTATTGACAACCTTCACGAACATGTTGATCACCAAAATCGCTTAAATTCGGTAATCCATCAACCAAATTCTTTTGCACCATTACTTTCAACTTAGTAAAATTAAGGTGCCCAAGTCTAGCATGCCATAGATATGCATTTTCATTCCTGCTCATTTTATTTATATATGAAGAGGAAGCGGAGAGAACAAACAAATCCTTGAATCTCTTACCGGTGTGGAGGACTGCATGTCCCAACATGCATGGCCAATATGCAAGGCCCAACATGCATGGCCAATATGCAAGGAAGGCCACGCGGCCTTGCACAAGCCCCCGCGTCTCTTCACCCACAGCCGCGCCTCTACCCATGCAGTTGCCGACGCGGCAGCGTCATCAACTGCTTCATCCCGCGCCCAGGAGGTGCATCTCCGCGTCAAAGGCACGCTACCTAGCCACGCTGCCGCGCCCCCCTACCATTGCCGCCGCGCCTCTCCCGTATAGAAATAGCGGATAACGCGTGACCGTTAGGGATTGGCCTTGAAGATTTAATAACGGAAAGATCACGTGAAGAGTATAAAAGATGGAGAGAGAAGAAGGATTGGGGCATCATATATCTCGTACTTTGCAGAATCAGGGGCGACGGGAGAATTGCAATTGGGAGAGGAAGATCGGGAGATTGAAGTTGGCAACATTCGGAGCCCTAGTTCTCCCTGCGGTTTTCGTTTGTTTTCGATTATATCTCTTTTGAATCTTGGGATTATTGTCTTCAACATGCTTGACTAAATTCTCTTTTATTCTAGAGTTAGGGAGTAGATGAATATTGTAGACTCGATTTAGTTTTCATTAATCAATCACGACTCTCATTGCTTCGTATGTTCTTGAGTTTAGTGCTTGCTTATTTGATTTGCTACCAAATTCGCATGAATTATTGTGTTGATTCGATAAGCTTAAACCTACTTCCGTAGTGCCTAAACCGTAGATTTCATGCAAGAACTGTTGTGCCCAACTAATATCTAATACATGAAACTCCTAAAGGTTCAAATATTAGTTGGGCACAACAGTTCTTGCATGAAATCTACGGTTTAGGCACTACGGAAGTAGGTTTAAGCTTATTGTGTGGTTGTTCTAGTAATAGTTGAGTCTTCTATGTGATTGATTGATTTTGATTAAATTGAATTCGTATGTTCATCGAAACCGAAGCTCTAGAATAATTCTTCCCTTATTTGATTCTTGCGTTCCTTGCTATTTGTTTAAGTTCGTTTTCTTTTAATTAGTGTAGTAACACAAAACCCCACGATTTATTCGTCTAGATAGAGGATATGAAATTAGATTAGTACTCATTAGGTTAATCAGTCCTCGTGGAATACGACCTTGCTTCCCTATCTATAATTACACCCGTACACTTGCGGTAGTAAAAATATTAGTGAACAAGTTTTTGGCGCCGTTGCCGGGGACTGATTTTCGTTCTAGTGATATTAGTTAGATTTCTTTGATACTAATTTAGACATTTTTTTTTTCGTATTTTATTTTCACTTTTGGTTCTTTGGAGTTGTTTACTTTCTTCTTTTCGTTGGTGTATAGGTGGTGAATGCGCACAGGGTCTTCAGGCATCACTCTAGAGCTTGTAGATCCGGAGATAGAAGCTACCTGTCGTCGGAACAACGCAAGGAGAAACAAGAGAAGAATGGCAACTCAAGAAGAGTTCAATCAACTCAGGGAGCAGTTAAGGATTCTGAGGGAGGCTCACGAACGAGCAAACATTCAACAAGCTCCTATTCGGGACCAGTTTCAGAATGTGATAGCTCATGGAGGAATTCCTGGTCCAGCCATCGATGCTAATAACTTCGAGTTGTAGACGGGCCTGATATCAATGGTCCAGCAGAATCAGTATGGGGGAGGTCCTTTGGAGGACCCGAACGCTCACCTCAGTCAATTCTTGGACTTATGTGCTACTGTTAAGATCAATGGAGCACCCGAAGATGCTATCAAAATTCACCTCTTCCCATTCTCTTTGAGAGACAAGGCGAAACAATGGTTCCAATCCATAGACTTGGGAGGAGACGTTACTTGGGAGGATCTAGCTCACAAGTTCTTATTCAAGTTCCAACCTTCGGGCCTCATGTTCAAGTTGAAGATGGAGATCACACACTTCCAACAATACGAAGGAGAGAGTCTCTACGAAGCTTGGGAGAGGTTCAAGGAAAAGATCAGAAATTGTCCAAACCACGGCTTCGACTTAGGTACCCGCATTATGATCTTCTACAATGCTTGTAACGGGGAATTACGAAGACTCATGGATGCTGCTGCTGGAGGAGCATTGTTATGCAAAGGGGGGGATGAGGCCATTGATATAATCGAGAACATGGCATCCACAAGCTATCAGTGGCCAACAGAGAGGAATAATTTGAAGAAAGTAGTTTTGGCCGAGAGCAAGGACCCTCTTATTGCACTCACAAATCAGATTGCAACTTTGTCTAGCAAGTTCGAGACCATGATGCAAACCCGAAGCAATCCAACAGTTGAAGAGATTCAATTCGAGGAGGCAAATTGGGTCAACAGTCTAGGCTTCCGTCAAAACCAAGGAGGTTATCAAGGAGGCTGTTCGAATCAAGGTGCATACCAAGGCTATCAAGCAATCCCTTCTCACCCGAATCTTGCATACGGAATCCGAACAACGCCCTTCAACCACCGCCCGGATTTTCAACATCTAATGGTGTGATCATTGAACCGAAAAAGCCGAATTTTGAGGATGTGCTCATGAAATACATCTCAAGCTCTGATACAAGAATGTCAGCTTTGGATACGCAAGTAAAGATGATAGAGAAACAAGTGAGCCAAATTGCAAACTCTTTGAGCAACCAACATAATCCGGGGCAATTTCCAAGCAACACGGTGGTAAATCCCAAGGAGCAATGCAAACCATCACATTAAGGAGTGGCACTACATATGAGGGACCGAAGATGCCGGACCACGAGCCCGGAATTGTAAAGATCCCGGAGGAAAAAGAAGAGCTCACACCGGCCATGAAGGAGAAGAAGGAAGGGAAAATGCCCCAACCCCTACCACCACCTTTGCATGTTCCTATGCCTTTTCCTCAAAGGCATCAAAAGAAGATGGGGGATGAGCAATTTTCCAGATTTTTGGACATCTTTCGGAAGGTCTAAATCAACATTCCGTTGGTAGAAGCTCTACAACAAATGCCCAAGTATGCCAACTTCCTCAAAGATGTGATTTCAAAGAAGAAGAAGTGGGGAGACTTTGTGACAGTGAACTTGAATGAAGAGTGTAGTGCTATCTTACAACGGAAGTTGCCCGTCTAGTCCAAAGATCCGGGTAGTTTCACAATTGCTTGTGAGATTGGGGGGATGAAATTTGGAAGAACGCTATGCGATTTGGGTGCAAGTGTCAATCTTATGCCTCTTTCAGTTTTTAGGAAGCTAAAAATTGGAGAGATGAAGCCTACCACCATAGCTCTTCAAATGGCGGATCTTTCAGTGGCATACCCTCAAGGCATAGTTGAAGATGTTCTTATCAAGGTTAATGATTTCATCTTTCCCGCTGATTTTATTGTTCTCGATATGGAGGAAGACCGAAATATGCCCTTGATTCTTGGGAGACCATTTTTGGCTACGAGCCAAGCACTCATTGATGTTGCAAGAGGAGAGCTTACCTTGAGGGTAAATGATGAGAGTTGCACTTTCTCCATCTTCAAGCCTTCGAAGTATTTTGAGGAAGAAGAAGTCAAATCGGTAGAGGAGTAAAAAGTGGTTGATGTGTGTAATTCTTACACCGTAAAAAGTTATATGGAGTCGCCCAAAACTCCTACTGAGGCTTGCATTTCTACTTCTTTCTCTCCCTCAAAATTTTCTTTTTATTTATGCTCTAATTATTTTGATGAGTGTACTTTAGAAGGTGTGCAGAAAATTTCAGATCAAGAGGCACACCTTTTCAAGAAAGGGAATGAAGAGAATGGAGCTACCCCGAAACATTTGCATGGCCACTTGAAGAATTACAAGAAGAAAAAGAGAAAGGCATGTGAAATTCCGGGTTAGTACGAAATACTCTTCCACCTCTTCTTCTTTCAAACTTATTATTTTTCTTAGTAAAAACAATAAGTTTGGGGGGATGACGAAGTGTGGAAAAGTATTTCAATTTTTATTGCTTTCTAGGTATTTTATTTGAGTCTTGTTTAATGTCTAGTATTAAGTAGTAGAGTCATTTGTGTGTTTTTTTTGGGTTTAATTGATGATAAGCATGGCTAGTAGTTGTGACGATGAGGCCTATGATGATTTCTTGAATTGAGTACATTGAAAATCTTTCACTTGGTATTACTTCATGAGTTGATTAGCATGATTGATCGATTTTTAATTATCTGACCTCTAAGAAGCTTGGATCAAATATATGCCCTTGTTGTGAGTTTTGAGCCTTGACTGTCACATGATTATAGTCTTATCTTCTTTCTTGAGTGTGATTGTTCAAGCATGCATACTTGTCTCTAGAACTTGCTTTTATATCTTCCTTGAGGTTGCGTTAGTGTGCTTAATAATTAAGAGATGATCAAAGACCATCTTTCTTAGCCACATTCCTTCCCTTTTCTTTGTCCAAATGATACATAAATCCTAGTTTAACCCCCTTGAGCCTTGAGACCTTTTTCTTTGATAAACTTTGGGATGGGGATTTTTGTCGAGGATTTTCTTAGTTTGTATTGAAAAGAATTGAAAGAATAAGAGAGAAGTTGGAATTGAAAGGATCCGTTTGCTTGCATAAGCTCTAGTTCGTTTATATATATTTGAAAACAACACAAAAAAAAAAAAGAAAAAAAAAAAGAAGAAAGAAGAAAGAAAGAAAGAAAGAAAGAGAGAAAAGAAAAGAAAAAGAAAAAGAAAAATGAAGGTTGTGGAATAAAGAGCATAAGTGAGTAGAGAGGGATAACTAAGATGGTTGAGTGAAGAGGATGGTTCAGAATGGATGAATGATTGGGAATTAAAGCTTTATTATCTATTGGCTTGAGTGTTTGTGGGAATTAAGAGTCATCATTTTGGGATTTGTACTCACTTAGCCAAATATTTCCTACCTACCAAAGAGCCTACATTACAACCTTAATCAAAGTCCTTTTTGATCTTTATTATAAGCACACATTGAGCAATGGAGAGGTTAAGATGAATTGCAAGCTTATGGTAGATATTGTGTATGCTTTGAATTGAGTGAAAAAGTTACCTATCCATACATACTTGAGAGTTGAGAGTTCCATTCACATATACTCCTATGCCGTGAGGATCCAAGTCTCGAAGAAGTTAGATTATTGAGATATGATCATGATGTGCTAATCGATAATTGTGGTGATTTGTTTGTGATGATTTTGGTTTTATAAAATTTTTCTGAGGCCAAAATTCATTGTCACTTTGCTAATCCGTGTTTATTGTTGATTGATCTCTTTGCTTCGTTTTTGCGTTTGAGGACAAACATTCACTCAAGTTTGGGGGGTTGATAAACACGGATTTTCTACGTGTTTCGAGAGCTTATAGTTGTGCTTCAGTGTAATTATCATGATCGAATTCGATACTTTTAATATATATTTCTTATATTCGAGGATAGTACACTTGATCGGAGTCTTGTTGAGTTTTGTAGGGAAAATCGGAGAAAAAAAGGGAAGTTAATTCATTAAGTACGGGCCATGGGCCTTGAATCCAACATGCATGGCCAATATGCAAGGCCCAACATGCATGGCCAATATGCAAGGAAGGCCACGCGGCCATGCACAAGCCCCCGCGTCTCTTCACCCACAGCCGCGCCTCTACCCATGTAGTTGCCGACGCGGCAGCGTCATCAACTGCTTCATCCCTCGCCCAGGAGGTGCATCTCCGCGTCAAAGGCACGCTACCTAGCCACGCTGCCGCGCCCCCTACCATTGCCGCCGCGCCTCTCCCGTATAGAAATAGCGGATAACTTGTTCACTAATATTTTTACTGCCGCAAGTGTACGGGTGTAATTATAGATAGGGAAGCAGGGTCGTATTCCACGAGGACTGATTAACCTAATGAGTACTAATCTAATTTCCTATCCTCTATCTAGACGAATAAATCGTGGGGTTTTGTGTTACTACACTAATTAAAAGAAAACGAACTTAAACAAATAGCAAGGAACGCAAGAATCAAATAAGGGAAGAATTATTCTAGAGCTTCGGTTTCGATGAACATACGAATTCAATTTAACCAAAATCAATCAATCACATAGAAGACTCAACTATTACTAGAACAACCACACAATAAGCTTAAACCTACTTCCGTAGTGCATAAACCATAGATTTCATGCAAGAACTGTTGTGCCCAACTAATATCTAATACATGAAACTCCTAAAGGTTCAAAAGGTTATAAGCTCTCACACAATTCTCAAGATCTCTCGACTTTATTGAAGTGTGTGTCATATGTTCCCAATTCAAGTGTTAATTCTCATCTTCTGCCTATCGAATCAACACAATAATTCATGCGAATTTGGTAGCAAATCAAATAAGCAAGCACTAAACTCAAGAACATACGAAGCAAAGAGAGTCGTGATTGATTAATGAAAACTAAATCGAGTCTACAATATTCATCTACTCCCTAACTCTAGAATAAAAGAGAATTTAGCCAAGCATGTTGAAGACAATAATCCCAAGATTCAAAAGAGATATAATCGAAAACAAACGAAAACTGCAGGGAGAACTAGGGCTCCGAATGTTGCCGACTTCAATCTCCCGATCTTCTTCTCCCATTGCGATTCTCCCGTCACCTCTGATTCTGCAAAGTACGAGATATATGATGCCCCAATCCTTCTTCTCTCTCTCTCTTTTATACTCTTCACGTGATCTTTCCTTTATTAAATCTTCAAGGCCAATCCCTAACGGTCACGCGTTTTCCGCTATTTCTATACGGGAGAGGCATGGCGGCAATGGTAGGGGGGCGCGGCAGCGTGGCTAGGTAGCGTGCCTTTGACGCGGAGATGCACCTCCTGGGCGCGGGATGAAGCAGTTGATGACGCTGCCGCGTCGGCAACTGCATGGGTAGAGGCGCGGCTGTGGGTGAAGAGACGCGGGGGCTTGTGCATGGCCACGTGGCCTTTCTTGCATATTGTCCATGCATGTTGGGCCTTGCATGTTGGGCCATGCATGTTGGTCATGCATGTTGGATTCAAGGCCCATGGCCCGTACTTAATGAATTAAGTTCCCTTTTTTTCTCCGATTTTTCCTACAAAACTCAACAAGACTCCGATCAAGTGTACTATCTTCAAATATAAGAAATATATATTAAAAGTATCGAATTCGATCATGATAATAACACTGAAGTACAACTATAAGCTCTCGAAACACGTAGAAAATCCGTGTTTATCAAGGACATCAGCCTTGAGCTCCTTGATATTGCGAAGAAACTTGACGTCTTTTGGTCCGAATAAGACGTAGTTTCCAGAATCCACCACGTTTGCGACTGATAAGAGATTCTTCTTCACTCCAGGAACGTGAAACACACTATTTAGTGTGATGGAGTCCTTGTCTCTCCCATTAATTACAACAACTCCTTCATTCTTCACGGGGTGCACCGTATTATCGACTGTGGTGATGGCTTCATTACCATTATATTGATTAAAATTTGTGAATTTGCTGCTATCTCCCGTCACGTGATGACCACAAGCTGAATCCACGATCCAGTCATCTGAAAAATTTATCAACGCCAATGCATTGAAAGTCGTCTTCTCAGCAACAAAGCACCTGCTCCAATCTTCTTTGTTATCACCTTGCTTGTTCTTGTTTCCATTTTCAGCTAAGTTTCTTTGGTTCAGCTTTGTGCGACAAAACTTCTTTGTATGCCCAAGTTTGCCGCATCAATAGCATTTGAAGACCTTCTTGTTGCCTCCAGCAGACGTTCCTTCTTTATTTTGGACGTAATGGTGCTCGTTTCTCTTCTCTTTTGGCAGCGAATTCTTCTTGTTATGAGTGAACAAGGCTACTGCTCCTTCTTCTTCCTTCATCGTGATACCAGCCATTTGTTTCGCCAAAGTTTCCTGCGAAGACAAAAGATTTTCGAACTCCTCCAAAGACGGTTGTTGACTCCATCCTTGAATTGATGTAATATATGGGATGTACTCTGGACGCAACCCTCGAATTATGTAGCGTCTTTGCCTCGCTTCCGATATCGCCTCATCCGGATTAAGAAGAGATATTTCCGAGCACAACTTCTTGATTTTCAGAAAATATTCTGAAATTGACAGATTACCTTGAGTGGTGTTTGCAAGCCCATTCTCCAAAATTTGTAGCCGAGCTTCATCCTTCTTGTTGTATAACTTTTTGAACATCTGCCATATCTCTTTCACCGATTTACAGCATATTATGTGATCGAACAAGCCCGGAGAAACCGATCTTTTTAGGACGAACTCAGCCTTCGCGTTTTCTTGCCTCCATTTCTTCGCCGCTTCAGCGTTTTCTGGAGTATTTGCTGGAGCAGTTGTGTTGTTTCCATCAACAACATCCCACAAATCTTCTCCGACGAGATACGACTCCATACACGTCCGCTACACTTTGTAGTTGGGCTGAATGAGTAGTTCCAGCCCAAGTTTGTTGATGCGTGCGCCGCCCATTTCCATTCTTGAAGCACTCCACGAACTCTTCACTTCAGGATCTTGAAAAAAATACCCAGAGCCCTTATGGCTCCGATACCATGTGAAATAAAATAGTAGTGAAAGATATTCACTAGCCCAAGATTAAAACCAAAGAAAGGGAGAAGAGTGAATGGACTTCAGAGAATGAAAATGAAGAAAAAGTGCAGACAAAGGAGTTGGAGAAGATGAGTAAATTGCTTCACTTAACGTTCACTGCTGTCCACTACATTATGTTCATACAAAGGGGAAATTTAAACATTTAAGAGAAGGATCTAGACTACAATTAATACATAGAATTCTAGATTACAACTTATAATTAAGTTTGATAGAATCTAGACTAAAGAAGAAAAGTGTTGCAACTGCATTAACTCCAAAATTGCTAATTCAAAAAATCTACTTTAATCCAACAAACCCTAATTATACGAAACCCTAGCTGCTAAGTAACAAGGCCAAAGCCCATAAGAAAATGATGAAACTTACACTAAAATAAACTAAACTAAACTAAATTATTATCTCCAATACACCCCCTCAAGATGGCGTTCCATCAACAACATCATTCTTGGATATGGGTCGATGTAGATGCAGACAAGAGAGAGCCTTGGTGAGAGCATCTGTGAGTTGATCAGTAGACACATCATGAGCAATGTGAATTTTTGGTGATTGAATGAGCTCCTGAACAAAGTGATAATCTATGGCAATGTGCTTTATTCTAGAATGAAACATCGGATTCGCACAAAGATATGTGGCACCAATGTTGTCCGAGTAAATCACTGAAGGAACAGATATTGCAAAAATGCAACTCAGAAAGTAAAGAACGAATCCATTGAAATTTTGAGGCTACAACAGCAATAACACGGTACTCTACTTCTGTAGACGAGTGAGCAACCTTTAGAGAGAAGGACGAGGCAAGCTTCAAGCCAACAATTTGAAGAAACGTAGGCGTGTTGCCTGTAAGAATAAGATCATCAACATAGACAAGAAGATATGCGACAATACCATCGTTATTGTAGACAAAGAGGGACACATCAGATTGTGTAGAATGAAAGCCCACAGATCGAAGCGAGGCATGAAGTACCCTATACCAAGTCCGCGGTGCCTGCTTTAGCCAATAGATAGACTTTCGGAGTTTGTAGATGTAAGATGAAAAGTTCTTATCAGAAAAACAAGGTGGTTGAGCCATATAAACATCATCCGAGAGAGTGCCATGTAGGAACGCACTGTTCACATCAAACTGTCGAAGAGACCAATTATGAGATACAGCAAGACAAATGAGAGTGCAAACAGTAGCATGCTTGACCATAGGACTATAACTTTCTGTATAATCAACCTTTGGTTGTTGATGAACACCTTTGGCGACGAAACGAACTTTGAACTTGTCAATCGAGACGTCAGGTTTTCAAGAAGAGCAGAGAATTCTAATGGCATGGTCTCACGCCAATGAGGATCCGGGAGAGCCTGAGATACAGTAGTAGGCTCAGCATCAGGCAAGGCAATAGATAATAAGCAATACCTTAGGTTTTGCTTGCGTATGTCGTTGTGTGCTTGAGTAGTCATCAAATGAGTCGAGATCGTTGGCACTGGTGAAGGTGGACGCTCAGGGGACGAGTTGCATGGAGGCGTAGGCTATGGTAAGAAGGTAGGAGGTGGTTGCGGTATCAATGAGGGAGGAGGCGAAGGTTAATCAGTGATAGGGTTAAGGTTTGAGACAACTGGCTGGTGAAAAGGAAAGATCTCCTCAACAAATGTAACATGACGCGACGTATACACTTTTTTGTTGGAGAGATCAAGGCAGAGATATGCACTTTGAGTCATAGAGTATCCCACAAAGAAATAGGGGCGAGAGCGATCAGAGAGTTTGTGTTTGGAATATGGACGAAGCTAAGGATAACACTGACAACCAAAAACCAAAGCTTTAGCAAGTTCGGTGGATGACAAAAGAGGGTTTCGAAGGATGAGAGCACGTGTAGATTTGCCTTGGGCAGCCTATTGATGAGATAAGTGGCCGCAGCCATAGCAAACATCCAATAAGTTAGCGGCATGTGGCGGCATGAAGAAGGCAAGGGTTGTATCAACTACGTGACGGTGGTGACGCTCAGAGAACCCATTGTGTTCCAGGGTGTGAGGCGGAGTTGTAATATGAGTAATGCAATGAGTGTGGAGATGAGAACGTAAGGCTATAAATTCACCCCCCCCCCCCCTCCCCTCCCATTATTTATGTAAAGATTGATGATCTTACATTTGAGATAGTTTTCGACCAAAGATTGTAACGCTATAAAAGTGGACAAGACTTCAGATTTACGTTTCAGGGGTTATAGTCATATGTATCTAGAACAATGATCAACAAAAAACACATAGTAATTATAACCACCATGAGATAGCACAGGAGAACTCCAGACATCAAACTAAACAACTTCAAGAGGAGAAGAAGAAGTATTGAGGACTCATAGAAAGGAAGTTTGTGACTCTGCACATACTTACAAGAGTTACAAGAAAAATTGAAAGGCTTTAAAGTTTTCAAATTTTGTCTAGAAATAACATAATCTAGAATTTTGAAGGAAGGGTGACCCAGGCAAGCATGCCACGTAGATAGGGGTTGCTTGAGAGATGTGAAGGCGGTTGGGGTAGAAGAGGACGTCGATAGCCAATAGTATATCCCTTTAGTATACGGTCCGTGAAGGAGAACATCCCCCATGCGCCGATCCTTCACTTGAAAACCACATGGAGAGAACACAACATCAACATTATTTTCAGAGCATAAACAAACGACTGATATAAGATTTTGAGACATATTCGGAACATGGAGAGAATTTGAAAAGACAAGAGATCCAGAATGCGGAAGCAAAAATAAGCCCATGTTCGCAATAGATGAACTTTTACCATCACTGATCAAGAACGAATCAACACCCATGTAGGGCGAGTGAAGAGATAGATTGGCTAGGTCCGTAGTGATGTGGTACAATGCTCCCGAATTAAGGAGCCACTCTGAGGAGGTCGGAGCGACAATACCTGCATGAGCAGAAGGAGATGCATAGGCGGTGCGACTCGGCTCGAAGAGCATGGATGTATCAGTGAACGAGGGACAATGACGAGCAGAGTGACCATGTTCATCACACAGTTGGCACTTCCCAAGGTAGGGCAGTGGTCCAGAGGTGGACTGCTTCTCCATGGGAGTTGCTGCTAGTGGACGCGAGGTGGAAGACGACTACTTCTGCTTTGGTGCTTGGGGACAAGGTTGAAACTGACTGGCCGAGTAAAATGGCGTGGTAGGCTGACCCGTGGAGCTGGCGGCTCGAGCCTCCAGTTGAGCCTCGATGCTTGTTTGGTGTCATTTTGTGTTGTTTTAGTTGTAGTTTCGAATCCATTTTTATTTATGTTTTGATTGTTTTTCATTGTACTTTGCTATGATGGGTCTTTTGTGAGTTTTTGATCTTAGGTATTGCTTGGAACTAAAAGTTGAGAAGATGGAGCGAAACGAGCGAAGAAAGGCTGTTGAGCAATCATTGACCTCAAGTTCAAACCCATCATGATTTTATTGAAGATTAATTTTGGATGTAATGAAAGCATTATGTTGAAGGGGGGTTCGATAGGAGCACGTAGGCGGAAATGGAGGTCAATTTGGAGATCGGACGAGGAAGATACGGCCGAAACAAGAAAGGCGCACGCAATCGTCCAGAACTGATATCTGGACGATCGTCCAACTTTGGACGACCGTCCAACTTAACGCGTTTTGAAGATTTCTTTCCTTTTTCGACTAGGTTTTGAAGCCTTATATATATATAACCTTTTGGCATGAATTAGACAACCTCCTTATTTAGTTTTTCCAGCAAAAATACTGTAGTTTAGATTTATTATCGCTTTGTTATCGTTTTGGATTCAAGATTCAAGTTTGAAGATTTAATTTCAAGTTCCTTTCGTTCAAGTGATTCATAAGTTTATTTCGTTTTTTAAATTTGTTTTGCTTTCTTACTTGCTTCAATATTTGTCTAAATTTATTAGATTAGTTTCTTAGATTTACTTGATTACTTTCCAAGCTCTTACATTATTTTTCTTCACAAACATGTTAGGATTTAATTGTTCTAGATTAGTTTTAATTGCTTTATCTTTATTGCTTTCTTTATGATTCCATGCCTAGGTAGATTTATTGCTTTTGCTTGATTTAATTAGTTTGGATAGTTAGATTTAATTCTCGCTTATTAGATTTATTTCTTGTTTATTTATTTCTTTGCCTAGGATTAAAACCAACACCAAACCAATTCTTCTTACTTGCTTTCCTAGATTTATGTTAGATTAGGATTTTATTTAATTGTTTTGCTACACGTACGAATATTTGCCCTGTTAAGTTTTCCTTGAGAATAGACTTTGGGTTTAACTTACTAGTGCTATGATAGATTTCGTTCTATTGCAAACACTTTTTAGTGAAACAATGCTGATGAGCTTGTCGTGGAGCTCGTCAAAGGTGATGGGGTGCTCGCGCGCTTGAATTGCACCAGATATCTCACGATACGATTCATTAAGACCATTGATGATTTTGAGAGTGAGATCTTCATCATCGGTAGCGACTCCAATGAGAGCAAGTTCATCAACGACACCTTCAATTTCTTGCATAATCTATGATAGAATTGGCCCCTTTCATTGGATTGTTGAGTCGATTCTTGAGAGCAAGAGTATGGCCCCAGAATGGCTTGTCGTAAGAGGTAGCAAACGTGAGCCATGCATAGCAAGACGCCTTCGTCGTCGCAATGAAAAGGATGAGTGACAGAGTGACATTGGAGATAATAACACTGAGGATGAGTTGATCTTGACGAATCCAGAGAGAGTAGGCTGGATTCGCCGTTGGAGCACCGACAACATTAGAAGCAGCGGTGGAGACGGTGGCCGGAGGACATGGCTTTGAGCCATCGACGTAGTCCATGAGGTCATACCCCATGAGAAACATCTTAAATTGAAATCTCCAAGACGTGTAATTTGAGGTGGTGAGTTTGAGGGGAGCTTGTAAGGCTGAGTTGAGAGCAATGGAGCGGTGTGAGAGGTGGGGGCCATGTTGGCTGTGGTGACAACGACGGCTGTTTCGTGCTAACCTGGAAGGAAAAGGAGGTTCACTTAGTGTTTTAGGATTTGAATCTTTCGGCTCTTCACTTACCTTGGGAGAATTAAAATTTTCCTCTTTTTGCGTTCCTCCTCCAGCTTCAATTCCCCTTGGATTTGTTTCCTTAAGCACCTTCCCGCTCCGTAGAGTCACGGCATTAACGTTTTCTTTGGGATTAACCTCCGTTTGAGATGGGAGTTTACCTGGGTTCGGTTGCAATTTATTCAATTGGGTGGCCAACTGTGTGATTTGCGTACCCAGATTTCCCAATGCAGCATGCGTTTCTTGCTGGAACGATTGTTGGCTGAGGGTGAGACTCTTAACTATCTCGCCTAGACTTTGCTCTGGTTGGTCGGTGTGGGCGTTTTGTCTGGCTGGCTGTTGGTTTTGCGTGTACACACCAGGTCCGTTTTGCTTCCAGCTGAAATTGGGGTGATTTCTCCAACCGGGATTGTAGGAGTTCGAAAACGAATCATTCCGTTTCCTATATTGTGCATCTCCGGAGCCAAACAAACTTGCTCGGTAGGATTTCCCTGCAAGGACGGACAAATATCAGTAAAATGACCATTCTCAAAGAAAATTCCACATTGAATATTTTGAGTTTGAGCTACAACAAATCCTCTAACTAAAGAGGTTAAAGCATCAATCTTTTCATTAACACCCGAATCGACTGTTCCTTCGACTCTTTTTATTGTTCGGTATCTGTCGTCGTCATCGTCTTCATATTGTTGGCCATTGGAGACCATGTCAATAATAAGTTGAAGTGCTTCATTTAGCGTTTTGTTGGTTAACGAACTGCCGCATGCAACATCAACAATTTTCCTGTCAAAAGACGACATCCCACGATAGAAATAGGTAGTAAGTAATTGATATTTAGAAAAACCGTGGTCGGGACATTTTTACAACATAATTGCTTAAATCTCTCCCAATATTCAGCCAAACTTTCCCCTTTCTTTTGTTTGATGTTGTTGATCGCCATTCTTAAATTTGCAGCTCTTGACTCGGGAAAAATTTTCCACAAAAACTGCTCCTCCAAGTCCTTCCAAGTAGTGACAGATTCTGGTGGTAGATCAAACAACCAATCTCGAGCTTTTCCCTGCAAGGTGTGAGAAAAAGTCAGTAACCTTAGGGCCTGTTTGGTAGCCCATATTAAGCCCATATAGGATTATTTATCTAGGCTTATATGTTGTTTGGTAGAAAAGATGACTAATCTTGGGAGCCCTGGATAAAAAAGAAACCCAATCTTATTTCACTATTTGACACAGATAATCCATCGCACTCTTCCCCCTCCGATAATTTATGCGGCTCTGAACAATGTTCTAGATTGTAGTGATATTTTCCCATCTTACCCTTCTTCGTCCTTCTTTCTCTCAACTCTCATCGCGTTCGACAGGAAGCCATTTTCCAACACAATTTTTTGCAGCCGTAGAGTTTTTCCATGCCGTCGCTCAATTGGAGCCACCATCGCCAAGGTACTTTCGAATTGTTCGAAAGTTTTTGAAATTGAATTTGCTCAACTCTCTTCTGGAAAACGACTGTGATTTTGGTGCCGGAATTGCGAGGTTTCAAAGCTTGGTTTGAAGGGCAACTTCAGATTGGGTTCCTGTGGCCAAACTCGCTGAGCACAGGTTATTTTTCGAAAATAATTTTGGTTTGAATCTCTTCTACACTCTCACACTACGACCCCTACGCAATTGATTTACACAGCTAATTAAACATCGAAATCTCTCCCACTTCTGGACTTCAATTGGTGAAGTAATTATGATTGGTAGAAACTTTGTTTCCTCCTTGTAATCTCTGTTTATTGCACTGCAATTATGTATACATTTTTTAATATAAGGAACTTGCAATATTAACACATGGTGAATATTTTTATGTTCTACCAGTGTTACATTAGGCTCGCTCAAGATTAAAATTTTGATTCGTAATGTGACCTTTCATTATGCATTTTCCTTTCCTAAGTTTCCTTCTTAGAAGGCAAAAGATGGGAATTTTGTATATTCATATTGTTTTTTTATGCAGAACTGGATAATCATATGTTAATGGGATTGTTATTATTTCAGTCAAATCCTAGTACTTCAATTTATGTGGCATAAGCATAAAGCTCTTCCTTACTCTGATTCGTGCTTGGTATGTTAGTATAGAATACCATTTTGCTGACCACTTGAGAAAATCAGAAAGAGTAGTAGTGATTAAAGTACCAAGGATCTGAATGAATCATATTTCCTATTTAAGCTACGATTTTCTGGTTAATTGCTTTTCTTTGGAAGTATAAAGATACTTCAAGGATTCGTACATGGAGATGGAATTCTAATCGCCATATCCTATGGAGATTTCGATTTCATAAGAAAACTGCTGAAAAAGTTAGAATATATCGATACTAGCTGCATTTGCCTTACTGTTTTCCTTTTTGAGTGGAATTTCGACAGCACAGAATAGATTATTGTTCGTATAAGTTGTGAAACTCGTGTAAAGGTGGTGTAGGAACTGGGGAATATCATATGGTTGTCCGAAACCTGCAAGTTGAATCCATAATTGTGACTCTTTAGACCTTTACTTGACTAAGCTTGTTGTTGAGTATGAAAAGAATGCAATTATTGTGAAGGTCGACACTAGTGATCAATACGAATTCTCACGTGATATGCAGGTAGCTTTCTCACCCTCTCATTTCCGTAGCTTATCCATGAATTGTTGTGTCAAGATAACTATGAATTCCGCAAGTTCTTGAATTTACCGTTTGATCATTCTCTTTTCTCTCATGACTTTATTTACAGGTTAGAGGGCTGCCAACGGTGTATTTCATCAGTCCTGACCTGAAGAAAGAAGCTATTCGGACAGAAGGCCTCATCCCCATACAAATGATGAGGGGCATACTCGACAACGATATGTGAAGTACCAGAGTACTAATACGGCTAGATCTTCATCAACATTAGCCATCCTCTGTTCTTGTTCGACTCGAGAACAATCTTCTAGAAAGCGTTGCAGCTCAAAAGTTTTGTTCACATGTTAGTATAGGTTGTAGAATCATTGTTTCATTGTAAGTTGGAGAAGACACAGATTAGGCTTAAATTTGCTTCTTTTCTTTTTTACCCTCTTGTTTTCGTTTCAGATTAAATGACTATCTTTTGTAACAGTAGTAATTTATTGTTATTATTTTATTTATTAAAAAAAATTAATTGTTAAGGAAAATTATTTAGGAAAGATATCAATTTACTTCCTAAATTGATGATTATTACAAAATTTTACACAAAATATAATCTATTATGCAGCTGTAATAAATTAGTGCCACCAAAAAAAGATCAGTTTTTACATTGAAAAATGTTTTATAATTAATTAACGCGTAGGTATGAATAGGCATTTTTTGCTATATTTCTAAATTTAAACACACAAAATTTTGGTATTTCCTCTCATATAAATTTATGTTCATTAGTTAGATATTCTTCCTCATCAACTGAATTATATCTGAATTTGGATAATTAGTTTATTTGGTTAAATTTAAGTCATGTAAAGTTTATGACATCTTACTTTTAGATGACATATTTATTTACACTACATTGTTCTCCCGAATCGATTGCAAATCTATTTGTTAAATAGAGATAAAATATATTAAAATTAGGTATGTCTCAAATTTACTAAAAAAATAACGATCGAAATTAATGATAGTTAAATATATGTTTTTTTTAGAATCTAATTTGGAATACCCTATATGTGGAACATTATTGTAATTATTATACTTTTACAGGGATATTTTTGTCTTTACAAGATTAATCTTGGTTTGGTAACTTGTCTACCAAACGCTAGATAAGTTATCCGATATTTTTTATCTCATCTACCAAACATACTTGTAGGATTAATTATCTTACTACTATTCACACTATTAATTTTAAGTTTATTTGTCTTTACTTATCCCATCTCATCTACCAAACACCTCCTTAGGTTATCATCGGTAAAACCTTGTGGGCGTAGAGTTGAGCACACTAAATCAAACTCAGCCGAGTGCTTGAGTGCACTCTCTCCAGGAAGGTCTCCAAATTTAGGGAGCACTTGAATAAATCTTGGTTTGATTTCAAAGTTACGGTTTATGGTAGGTAGAACGATGCACAGGGGCGATTGTTCTGATGGCGTCCTAACTCCCTTATCATCTGATCACGTGGAGGTGGAGGTGGTGGGTTTTCAAGTCGGCGATCTTCGTTCTCCCTTTCGTCCTCCATGTTGACTTCTGATCTCTGTTCAGCCACACAATCACTCGAAAGTGAATAGGAAGCTTCTTTTGCTAGTCTTGCTTCTTTCCTCAACCTTCGTGCATTTTTTTCGATCTCTAAATCTAAGACTAAATCTCTTGTACGAGACGAACGAGGCATAAACCAGAGAAAGGCATAAAAAAAATACAAATCGAAAATTCAGAATAAAAATACTGCTTAAAACCAGTCCCTGGCAACGGCGCCAACGGCAATGACGAATCAATGATCGTAAGAGGAGTTACCCTATTAGAGATTGTGATACCATATAAAGAGTGATGGTGAGAATTAGAATTATATTCACACACAGAAACAACGATTACAAGCTAGACTATATATACAAGGAATGAGGAAACCCTAAATTATTCAAGACCCAACTTTGAAAAGGAAAAAAAAAAATCAATTTTAACTAAAAAGAACTTTGAATTCAACAAGACAAAGAAAATACCTATATTCGTAAAGTTAGAAGAAAAAAGATATTTTGTATGAGTATGGATCTACACATTGGAGCATTTAGCTAGACACATGAAGATTGATATAAATAGATTATTGGGGTATAAAAAAATATCTCATGCTTTTGAATATAATTCAAATAAGAAAAAATTACTTCCAAAATTGTCTACCTTTTCAAAGAATTTTCAAAGAAAGTTCAATGTTTTTTAATTATAAAAATTTAAAAATATTCTTGATATTTGAAAATGTGACTTTTGCTTAAATGTGGAGGAAACATATTTTATTGTGTATAGCCTTGTTGTCAAATGAAACGTTTAAAATTTTAGTTAAAAACAAGTAACTGTTTTTTCCTTCTTTTTTTTTTCCCCTAAGTTCCTAATCAAAATTATTTGCAAAGTAAAGCAAACAATATGATATCTACTCAATATACTACCTCCGTTTCTTCTGAAATTGTCACATTTTCATTTTGAAATGACCAATTTCATATTATATTTTGTCCATCAACCCCATGTGCATTTCTTATTAGCCCCTTAATGCTCTACATTTATACACTAAACCTCATTTAAAGTATGTGGATCACCACTATTATACAAGAAACCTCAATTTTCTTAATAACTGTACCCCAAAAGGAAAGTGGTCATTTCGAAAGATATAGAAGAACATAATATAATATAATTGAAAGGAAAAAAAACTTCTATAGCCTACTATATTTATACTATTTATCCTTTCATGACAATATTGAGTATTTTCTGTAGCCTACTACTTTTATAAATTTATACATAATGATTTTTTTATCATGAAAAAAAATAATTTGATTTATCGCGCAACGTACGTTACCTCTGCTAATATGATAGATACATATTATACAAATACTCCCTTCAATCTCCTAATAAGTGTCCCGCAACAGAGAGGAAAGGAGACGCTTATAAGAGGACCATCAAAAAAGAAGCCATTTTAGTTATTTTTCAAAAAAAAAAAAATAAAAAAATCATACATTTCGGGCATTAATTCTAGTTCTGGATCGTGCAAAATCAATTTATATATTCGCGCTCCCAATACTTTGAAACGAATTCGGGAATAAAGTATATTTTGGACCACCAAAAACTACAATTATTCGAAATCTATATATATTAATATATAATGGAAATTATTTCATGTTTCATGTTCCAAAAGTTATGCTAATAAATAATAATATCGCCTTGACCTGAAAAAAGAAAAACCATGTTTACATTCAAATAAGAAAACTTTTCTCAAACCAAACACAATCGTTTGAACTCCACCAAAACAAAAAAAAAAGTAATAAAAGCAAAAACACTAGATGGATTTGTTTTCTCTTTTGAGACGACAATACATAAAAGAAAACAAAAGGGAATATGAATAGCTCATAAGCCACAAAAGAAAAAGCAGCACGGCCAAAAAAAGGAAAGCAAAAAGAAATACAGTACAAAGAGACCTCCTTTCACCTCATCGCCCATCATTTCCTTTCCAGCCAAACATGGCAGCGGCACCGCTCGTATTAAAAGCGGTGGCGCTGCTAATCGCCGCCACCATCTCCGCCGCGGCAGCCACGTGGTGCGTGGTGAGGAGCGACGCGAGCGAACAGGTTATGCAGAGAGCTCTCGACTTTGCTTGCAGCGCCGGCGCCGACTGCGCCCCCATACAGCCTTCTGGCCTCTGCTATCTGCCGAACACCTTGCCAGCGCACGCTTCTTATGCCATCAACAGTTTTTACCAGCGGCGACGCAACGCCCCCGACGCCTGCTCCTTCGGCGGCGCTGCCGCCACCGCCACCACGGATCCAAGTTTGCATTATCTCTGCCTTCTTAATTTCACATAAAACACATACACTTATTGTTTGTTATGTGACGATTTTTTTAGTTTAACGAGAGAGAGAGAGAGAGATGTGTGCGTTATTTCTGCTGTGTGCATGCTATATTTGAAGGGATTTTTTCTGTTTTTTTTCTTTTTTTCTTTTTTGTGATGATTGATGTATATTATTAAACTCCTTTTCAGGCTATGGATCATGTGTGTACCCCTCATCTCCAAGGTAATTTTTTTGTTTTATTTTAACACCTATTATAACTTGCGCTAAGCCTTACACATACATAGTATTCCCTTCGTCCGTATTTGCAGTAACGTAGAAGGAAAAATAAATATAAATAGACAACGAGTGAATTCCTCCTTATCTTACTAATCTTGACGAAACTAGTTCATACTAATTTAGCTCATGTTTTAAGAACAGTTATTATAAGTTATAACACACAGAATTACAGAGCAGAATTGGATTTTAGAGGGTTCCCCAAGTCAAGATGAACTTAAGTAAACTTTGCCAAGCATTTTTTAAAAAAATATATTTTCTCATCAATTATATTCTTATGATCGATATCTCAATACATCGTCACCTCTAATTTGTCCTTCACTCATAGTAAGTACTGCTTTGTCATGTTAATAATGAATCAACTTATATTAAAATGAATCTATTACTATTTTAAACGAGCTGATCATTATTTACGGGACAGAGGCAGTAACATATAACATAAGGATGTTATAAGCATGATTGTTACACTTGTGTGCTTTGATGCACTCCTTGTTTCCTCCTTGTTTTCTCGTTTTCCTTGGCAAATTCACATAATAATCTAGCATCCTTCGTTTTCTTTTCAGAAACGCAGGAGGCACGTTGGGTACTAGTGGTGGCACGAGTGCTCCAGGCTCAACTCTAAGAGAAGCACCTCCGCCACCGGCAACCATGACACCTTTGTATGGTGGCGGAGGTATAGGAAATGTCGTAGCCAACTCCCCAATGTCTAATGCTTCTCTCAACTTGTTGAAATTAAGCCTTCACATCACTTGCACAATTTATTGGCTTGTTATATTACTTATATTCCAAATAATGTAGCTTGTACGAATTACTTTCACTAACATTTTTTTTGTTAAACATGAAGATGCTAGGTTTAGGTAAATTCAATATGTTTAATTGAGTTTTTTCATACTAAATGCTTGATTGTTCTGCATATATTCAATGCATTATTTTAGACTCATAACATTTCACAAACTTAGTAGAGAAGTAGAAAACAATGGACTTTTTTCTTTTTTAGCTGAGCAACAAGGGGATAGATTTACACAACAATGTAGAAATAGATCAAAGCTAACGTACATTGTAGCTGAATTACGTTACAATAAAACTTTACAATGAAGACAGTTCAACAATCGTAAAGTCTGTTCGCAAAACAACATCAGCAAAACTTCCAAAAGAAATTTGACAAAGAGAAGCAAAACTTCTACTCATCAAAGAATGTTATCTTTGCACATTTCATACTCGCAAACAATATCCATTGATCGACGTAGTTGTATACGTCACAACGTTGGGCTGCCGTGTATATCCAACACGCCACTTCCGCCCATCCTTACAGGTAAGGAAAATTCTAGAAATTATGATGAAGCAAAGAGGTATCAAACCTAATATTCTCACTTACAACACAATAACAGATGAATATTTGAACATTTTATGACTTTGGGTTGACATGTGTATCACGAACCACTTCCGCCCATCCTTCTTTGCAGAAGAATCTACAAATGCGGTGTAAGCAAGCACATTATGGTAGACTTCGTTACGATATGTCTCAACCCTTGCTTGATATGAACATTTGCAAGCATTGTCATCCCATCATTCACACATAACCTTACTATAATCCGTTGATCATAGTAGTGTATGTAACTTCATTAAACTCACACAGTTTCTCCAATCGCATAACCACGATTTCTGTCATCATAACCCATGTTTATTCCTAAAAAAGTATACAACAAAATTATCTTTAGTCTACTTATCTTCTAGCTAATAGAAGAGTTGTGTACAAACTGATCAATCAACAAGCAGCACATAAATTAAAAACAGGCATCATAGAGTCTATTAAAATAATCAAATGAGACGACGGAAAAGTCCATATTTCTCACTATCCTCTAATTGCTTTTCAGAAGCAACACAATTATAATATATAAGAGTTCAAATGTTTCACTTTTCTAATGCTTTTCTTCAATTCCTAA
This sequence comes from Thymus mandschuricus, assembly GCA_029379335.1. NCBI lineage: Eukaryota > Viridiplantae > Streptophyta > Magnoliopsida > Lamiales > Lamiaceae > Thymus > Thymus mandschuricus. The sequence continues at coordinate 5,808,775 of CM057082.1, read as the reverse complement.
TTTGATATAGAAAAAATAAACCAATTAACACATTGAGTATATAGCATAGAACAAAATATCGAAGTTCGGACTAGAAATAATTAGACTAGACCTATCTATAAGGATTAATAAAAGACTCACACATTGCGGTTGCGGGCGTCATGAGAGGCGGAGCAGGGGCGGCGACGCGGAAAGGAGGGAGAAGCTGTGGCGGCGTCGGAAATTGGTAGTAAGCATAGCCGCTATTCCCAGTTAAATTTGCGGTAGGGTTCGCTCTTCGCTCCCTATTTATACAAAGTCTTTCTGTGGGTTTGGCGATGGGCCTAACCAAGAAAACTCTTATATTAAAACGTGTTTGAAAATTTTGACACCCATTTTAATTACAATTTAAAGTTGAATAAATATTACAGTATATAGATTTGAATTTTGGAATTTGTTAAATGTATTATTTTCCTTTAATACAATTTTTTTTTTAAGTAGTACTGTAGACACAATTGACATAATCTTAAATTCTTGAAACTTCCATATAATCACTTTCTCAAATACTAAGTAACTACAGTATAAAATTTTATTATGTCCAGAAAATGTAGAAATTAAATCTTCGTCGATCGATCCATCCAGAGAGATCTCAGGTTCAGACATTCAGTCGCAACGACTGAAGAAGAAAGAGACGAAGATTAAATACAACAGAAATTGATGTCAGATCTATTTTCTGGGGATCTTTGATTAAGTAAAGTTGAAATCTTTGAGAGAGAAGATGAATATATTCAGGTTAGCAGGGGATATGACCCATTTGGCAAGTGTGCTTGTTTTGCTCCTCAAGATTCACACTATCAAATCATGTGCTGGTAATGCATCTCTTCATATATCTTCCACGCTTTCGCCTCTGATCCGCCTCTTGAAAAAGCCATCTAAGTTTTTAGTTATCTCATTTCTTTGTTTGATCGCGGATATTGCATTTCCTCATAAAATAGAAGACTTTATCTGGGGTTTAAGGCCATTTCTAACGCTGAAAATATATTGAAAAATGTGTGTGTGTGTGTGTGTGTGGAATTCTTGTGGGCCTTTTCTGAATGTAGCTTTGGAATTAGCATGCATCTATTAGTTGAGGTCTCAATTTGTGCTAAAATCTTGTTAAGAGGTCGAGGTAAAGGTGTTTGAGGTCGAGGTCGAGGTCGAGGTCGAGGTAAAGGTCTTCGTAGAGTATGTATCATAAATTTTAGGAGATTGCAATCTTCCAAAGGATATGCAGTATGATTGTTATTTAACTTGAGTTTGTTGAGATGATTTTCAGAATGTTGTCTTCTGTATGGAAGTTTTCAGCTGCATGCTTCGATTCATGTCTTGCTGGGATTGTGGTGGGATCAAGTGTGTTGGAAGAAAATGCAAAATGTTAGAAGTTGTTTTGGGTGCATTAGACATGCTTGTTTGCTATACGACATCTCATAAAAAAGGTTATGGTTGTTTCTTTTATTTGCATGCGGAGCAGCTGAAAATGATAGATCTGTGGACAATCTATCTATTGTCCCATTTCTTTGAACTTGTGTTAGTTCAGTAAGGAACATGCGTTACGTAATTATGTACAATCTTGTTACTTTTAATAGATTCCCCAAGTGAACGAGTGTTTCTTTATTTACAACAGTCTAATATTCGAGCCCTTTATGTGTGCAACAGTTATTTGTGAAATAAATTAAGAAGTCATATTTGGCCTAAATCTTTGTTGCCAAAGAATGTGAGGTGCGTGAATGATAAGTTTTTAATTTGTAGCTCTCTTTAGGAAATTATGCATGGAAAGTGGATGTTTCATTCTCATATATCCCAATGAATGTGATTTGACTCAACCGAACAATGGATCCCTTGATTAATAGTATGTTGCCACTTAATACTTATGAACCCATGATAGATACTGATGGTTGATTCTTCAAATGGACATCATTTCCTATGAATGTAATATAACTTCAGAAAACAATTTACATTCGTTCAATCTGCAGTATAATTTTTATCTCGACTTTGTACTTCTTGAATGAATGTACTTGTCCAATATTATGAATGCCTCTCATGATCATGAAGATTCAATACTCTTGATTTCATTGAATTGTATATCTCACCTATTTTGAATGAATGAAATTGTGGGCAAGTTTTCAAGTTTATTCTATATGTCTTTATTGTCTTAAACAAGTTCAGTTATTTTTATTTGGGCTTTTATTTTTATCTTCATGAGAATTGGGAGCTGCACTGATTACCTCCACGCTCTCTCGAAACCCTATCATATATTGTATTTATTTTTTGTAGGTGTTTCTCTGAAGACTCAGGAACTCTATGCTATTGTTTTTGTTACACGATACTTGGATCTTTTCACAGACTATATCTCTCTCTACAATACATTAATGAAAATTATTTTCTTGGGAAGTTCTTTATCAATAGTCTGGTATATGAAACATCACAAGATTGTCCGAAGATCCTACAACAAAGAACAAGACACCTTTCGCCACTATGTCCTTATGCTACCCTGTTTGGTATTAGCACTGATTGTAAATGAGAAGTTTTCATTCAAAGAGGTACTCTTACATCCATTCGTAGATACCTTATCGGAATCTCGTGTCTGACACACTTGTGTTGTGTATTAGGTAATGTGGACATTTTCCTTGTATTTGGAAGCAGTTGCCATCCTTCCTCAGTTAGTTTTGCTGCAGAGAACAAGAAATATTGACAACTTGACTGGACAATACGTTTTTCTTCTAGGGTAATTATTTATTACACCATTCTGAATCGTTGAGTAAAGATCTTCAGTTCATGGGTTACATGGAGTATAGTGTTAGATTGTTTTAGACCAGATTCCATCTACGTTTACAAGTTTTTCAGACTTTATGATGCTATTTGGGCTTATATGATTTGGTGGATAGTGTTGTTCGTATTCAAGAGGAGTCAATGTTCAATTTCATGACAAAATATTAGTTGGCAATCAATTCTAGTGTTGGGATTGGGAGATATACTTGATAATTGATCGATCTTCTCCTGCCTTCAGTTTCTTCTGTGTTTTCCCATACTTTCTTACATGATGTATCCCTCCACAATGTTATTTCCTTTGGAAATGGTGTCTAAATATGTTGTAATCATGAATTTTCTTGTTATGTGAGCAAGTGGTACTAGGACCAGATGTTCACGGATTACATACTGCGTGTCACATATCTTCCGATTGAATCAAGATCTGTTAATATTGACAGCTTTTGGTGATCGACTTGTTTCTCTTTTTATATTTTATTGCCCATATCGTGGTTGCATTTCTCTGTATAGAGGATCAATCTGTTCAACATGTGTTTCTTGATAGAACACATATTTCAAACGAAGATGGGAAATTTCATAACTAGGACTATTATGTCGCATTTAAATGAAATACATTCTTTCAGGTTGATAAAATGTGTGGACCCTCAATCTCTGTTGTGAGTTTTTGCTTTTTATATCCAAATAGTTTTTAACAGAGCAAGCACTGATTCATCGACCTGGATTGGTGTCGTTTCTTGTCTTTCTTCATGATCTACGAACTTACTCATGCAGAAAAATGCATAAGCATTCAACGAGAAACAGTATTTTAACATGTCGATGTTAAGGTTCTGCATACTATGCAATACTTTCTTTGTTGCATTAGTTGATATTTTCAAGGTTTTCACTGCAGTGCATACAGAGCATTATATATTCTTAACTGGATTTACCGCTACTTCACCGAACCACACTTCGTGCATTGGATAAGTATGTCTCTCTCTCTCTCTCTCTCTCTCTCTCTCTACTGCATTGAACCACACCATATCAAATAACTCTTTTGTATTCTGTTTCTGCTCCTGCAGTTTGGATTTCGGGACTTGTTCAGACGCTTCTTTATGTCGATTTCTTCTATTACTACTTCCGAAGGTACGATCTCCATTTATGCATGCCATATCCATCATCTTAAAATCTCAAGTAATATTCTAAAACATGATTCGTATTATGAATTCTACTGTTTCAGCTGGAAGAATAACGTGAAGCTCGAATTGCCAGCTTGAGTAAGTTTCGAGAACGATAAATTCATCCAAGAGATCATCTGTTTAAACACCCACATTATACTGATTCTAAACAACTGCTCGTCCTGTAAGTCTGTGAAGAGGCAAGGCATCTTTTTCTTTCACTCACTACTTGCGACGTAATCACATTGTAGCCTTTGAAGAGCATTACTTTGTATTGTTTGCTCGAAAGTTTTTCAACATTTGCTTAGCTAGGTCTACAGTAGAGGTTTGGCATTTTGACGCCCACAAAACAAAAACTGTTTTTGGCCAAATATTTGCAGCAACGATATATTTGAAAGCGGAAACTGTTTTTGGCTAAATATTTGCAGCAGCGATGTATTTGATCGCAGACTCCTTCGATTCTGTTGTCACTAATATGGAAACTAATCTAAAATACTTTTTAAAGAAATAGTGAAGTCCTAAATGCAAAATTAAAACGAGCTATAAATAGTTGAAATTGCAACCAGTGTTCTCAGAGCATGAGAACCCTTCTGTTTACTATCTTGAATCATATCTATTCGAAATGAGAATTTTCTATATGATAGGTAACACAAATTCTAAACTGCGATGTATCCGCTCTCGTATTCCATCCCTGTATAGCGCATCTTTCGTCTAGATTATGTACATTTCATTCTGATGAAGTCTATACCTCTCTCTCTCTCTCTCTCTCTCTCTGGTCAAGCTGTGGAAGAGCAAATAGCTTCTACAGATAACTTCTTCAATACATTAGGGCAAGGATCATTTCCAAAGTAGCTATTCGAAACCGAGAGTTTGCAACTTTCCTTACCTAGGCACACCTGCCACAGAATCAGAACAAAGTATACATCACTCACCCTTTCATTGCCTACTGTGTGAATGGTAACTCTTTCTTCCTAGATTCAGATAGTGTCGAAGAGACCCGGAAAAAAAATGATGTTGTGTAGAAGTTACCTTTTCTATGATAGCTTTGGAGCTCTGTGCATGGCAATTCCCCAGCCTAAAACTCCCACATATCCCTGTAGGTGTCCCGAAGCTTGCAAACTTGATAGTTGATATAGATTGCCCGGGGGCACACCGGAGATGTACCTTGGCTTGGTGAAGCATTTTTTCTGTGCTCGTGCTCTCGAGCTTGTAGTTTGATACCATAGGATGGTGCTCGACTGCATCGGCACAAACATTCTTTGTTGTTCTTTTTACTAGAGTGATTCTTGATGGTTCTCCACTGAGTTCCTCGATTAGGACGATGAGATTTTGCTTTGGGTGCAACCACGATCTCGGAACATGGTACCTGAGGTAAGATCAAGGTAATTTGACTAGTTAGATTTTATGCTGCTACTATTTTCTTTTTGTCGAAGATACATCATAATTTGTGACATTCTGCATGTTTTGCATTTGTTACTCAACGTTTTAACATCTTTCTAATAACACGACAAGGCTCAAAATGCCAAATCCCGGGGCATCAAAAGATCTACGTGGCATGCACATGCGATCTGATGTAGATCTTGCTTTCGGAAGTGCCAATCCTCATCAGATTGTGTTTGCCATGTAGAATTTACAATGCTGGAGTCGAGATAATATTTACCATCGTTGAGTTGGTTGGCCGCAACCGACTTGACATTTAGGGGATCGGTAAGGACCAGTATAGTGGCAGACTCCACAGCTCCCATTTGCTACAGCAGTCCAATATCTTCCTATGCTTTCTCCATTGATCCAAACTTGGCCTTTCCCCATGCTTCCCATGTCCAATGCCAATGGCTCGTCTCCATTTGGCGCGTCAAAATACGCCTACAGAGTTTCAATGACAAAGGCACCTTAGCTTAGCAATCTATTGTGATTTTTTCAGCTTATAACTTCCTATGTATTATTGCATTTATACCTTGTACCATCGAAGAGGCTGCTGATTAAGAGCGATAGCTGCCACCTCCGTCCACTCAATAGATGAAACTTTGGCCGGAGAAACCAAATTTATCTTCTCACCGGTTAATCCAACCTGTTTATAGTAAAATTACACATTAAAAAGAGCGTTGAATATGATGGTACGAAAAGCCTAATTTCCACTTGGTTCACCTTGTATGACCATGTCTGTCTTGTTAGATCTCTCTTTCCTTGATCTAGGCCGTTGAGCTCGACTCGCCCCACTCCCACGGTCCAATCCTCGAAATGCAATCCGGTGTTCTTCATTTTGAGAGTCAAATAAATTCTTATTAGTTACTCCACTTTGTTACGAAAGTAGATAATGTATGGGGTATTTCATTAGTATAGACCAAACCTATGAATAGCAAAGAGAATAGAACTAACCGGTAATCCCATGGCCACGCTAAGTAGAGAAATCTTGTTCATCCCAACTCGAAAATCGACTGCTCCATTAAAAGTGAATCTTGTTTTTGTTCTAGTCCCATAAGCAGATCCTGCATGCACAAAAATCGGACAATGTTATGACTTTTTTCATATAATAACACTTGGTAAGATGGTTTTCAACCTCCTACCTGCAAAATTTCCATTGATGAAGACATGAAGGGCATGGCCTCGAGATTCCACCGTTAGAGTCGGCTTCTGCCCATTTTGTAGAAACGCCTCGGATGAAGCAATATCAACACTATATTGGGAGAAGAAAGAGCAACATGTTTACTCAAAAAGTAAATTCAATATCAAAATGTAGATAAGAACACTTGTTAACAGCATAGCAGAAGAAAGACTAACCTTGTAGTGTACCACAAATAATCGCTGCTGTCCCTCGTCACATTCAACTGCTCGACTAGCCCAGGGGCAGTAAACGTTGAACTATCTTCTAGTTCAGTTGTGTCCTCTCCGTAAGTCTCCCATGAATGCAGTTTAGAATTTGTCGCCATCATTTCATATCGCGATGTTTGAGATCCAACCTTAACAATCACAGGACAATCAGTTGTTGCATATACTTGTTTCTTAATCCTCTCTTTTATAAAAAAAAATAAAAAAATGCTACCTTAGCAGTGTTAAAGACTACATTTCTGCAGTCAGGAAGAATGCTGATGGACCAAGGAGGCAATTTGTAGTGCCTGTTGTTGAACACCACTCTCGAAGCAGATCTCGTGTCGAAGTTGGAAAGAAAAGCTGCACATCTTCCTTCCCCTGCTGAGAATACATGAGCCTAGAAACAAGAACTTTTTGTGAATAGAAGTACAAAAAGAAAAGGGAATTTCTTTTGAATTTGAATGCTCGTATTTAGTGTAGAAGACGAACATGCTGAGAGTTCCCTAACGAGACCACGCTAGGGTCGGACGAGACAAGAGCTGGCTCACAAAGCTTAATAGCTTTGTGAAGCTCTTTTAGATGGCCATACTTGGGTTCTCGAATCAAGCCTAAAAAAATTGTCAAGAGTAAAAAGAATTAATTTCATGATCAACATGCATATTTAGGTCGAGAAAATTCATCGAGTGAACTTTTAACGCACCATATTCATCAATCGGTGCATCATAATCGTAGCTCGTCGTGATGAAAGGACCTCCGGCAGTGCGGCCGAAGTTGGTGCCTCCGTGGTACTGTTGAGTAAAGTCCATTCAATTCAGATTCTAATGCATCATGCAAAATAAAGTTTCAATCTGATTATTATTTTTTTTGTTAAGCTTACCATGTAATAGTTTATAAAGGAGCCACCTTTCTGCACGAAACGAGCTACTGCAAACGCTAGGTCTTGAACCGGACGCTGATGGATCGTTCCTCCGAACTCATTGAACCTGATCAATTTCATTTCAGTATATCAGAAAACATCATATATGTGAGTAGCATAGTAAAAAGTGAGAGATTGTGCGGTAAAAATATTTTACCAGCCACTCCAAGCTTCAGTCCACAAAGTAGGCTTGTAAGGTTTGTTGGGAGAGAATGAATCACAGTAGAAGCCATTACATGTATTTATCTGTTGCAAATTTCAATTAAGCCAAGCTAAGTTTGAAATTGAACGATTTTGGTAGCTGATTAAAAGAAAAGACAAATGAAATAACATACGATGGGATCGGGGGCATTATTGTCTTTACACATGATCCACGGAACGCCGGTGTCGAGACCAACAGCCATTGTTGCTGCCCAATTCATGTATGCATCTCCAGCTGCTCCAAGTGCAGTCCTTTCTCTCCCATATTCATTCTCAATCTATTTAGGGAAATGTCACACCATTGCATTTATATAGCGAAATCCATTTGACGTTCTCAATTTCTTGCAGCATTCAAGGTTTCCAATTAAAATGATTTTGGATTAATATTTCACATGTTTAGCCACTTCTATTTAATTGGAAAAAAATATATATATCTAGAGGCTTATTTGATAAAATCCAACTCTTCCAAGATGTATAAAATAAAAAGAATTTAAGGTAAAAAAATAACCAATATTACTCTTTCATCTAGAAAAAGGCAGAAGTAATTCAATATATAGGTGTAATAGTTTCTAATTAATGTCACTTATTATAGGAAAATAATTGTTTTTCTTAATGAAGAATCTTTAAGTTGAAATCACAACCGTGAACGCTGGTGAAGCCCCAAAATAGATTGTGAGCCTCTTCTACGTTAATCATTAATTTAGTAGAGAAATACTCATCTACCTACCGTGGACATATTTAATATGCTCACCGCTGATGTAGCTGAGGTATGATTTACTTTTATATAGATTAAAGTATATATTTAAATCTTTTATCCATTAATCATATGTCACATCATCCGCGGGCATAATAAGAATATCCACGTTGAGTACAAAATCATTCCTCTAATTAAGTAATGGTCTGTTTGTAATTTGAAACTAAGATAAAGATTATGCTTCAAGAATTTCAACTTTTTTATTCTAGTATTGCTGTATTAAGATAAACAATACAAACTAATAGATTTCATCTCTCTATAAGTTCGAGCTAGCTAGTACATTTTTTTTTTATTAATAATTAATTAATTTAAGATATATAAATTAATCTTGATATCTTTATCATGACCAACCATAATGTGATTGCATATTTGCATTGCTCTTATTTTATTTTTAATTTTTATTTCAGTGTTCTATGAGAAATGCTCAACTTATTATTATTTGTTATTAAAAATGCTCACCTTATTACGAAATCATAATGCTAATTACAATTAAATTCATACCTGAGAGAGTATAATGGGGCCTCCTTGTGATTCAAATAGTTTCTCGCTCTTCATCAAACCCACGATTTTATGAGTAAACTGTCGCATAGCCGCCTACATTTTGTTGTATAAGCATTGAAGTCAAAAGGTAACTTGAATAATAGTACTCCCTCCGTCTTTAAATAAGTGTCTCCGCCTTAATGTAAATTACACTACATTGAGGACACTTATTTAAAGACGGAGGGAGTATTTTTTTATTTATTTATTTTAGTAGTAAAGTATATATCGAAAGGAAATAATTAATGCAGTTATTAATGATTCCAAACCTTATATGGCTCGTTGTCTGTTCTGAAGCTTATACCAGGTACGTATTTCAACCACACTGGAAATCCTCTGCATATATAAATAATGAATGATTCAAGAAACCAAAATCCCAAATTTAAAAAAATACTATATATTTAATTAATTAATTCAAAGGGCATTACCCAAAATTCCATTCTGCACAAACATAAGGTCCAATGCGTAGATGAACGTAGAGCCCTTGTTTTTGTACGGTCTTAATAAACCGTACTAGATCGTATCTACCCTCAAAATTATACTGCCAACAAATTACAAGCCATTAATTTAAAAGAAAGTTTTAGCAATGAGTGGAGTATTTACGTACTCCTACCTCTGTACTTCTAATTGATTTCATAATTTTGTAACGATAGATTTTAAAATTACGTTTTGAAGGTTATTTTTAAACTCAAAAGATATATATTTTAGAGTCCACTATTACAAAGTTTAAAATAAACTAAGATTGCAATCTCTTTGATACGAAAGAAAAATGAGAAAAAAGTGAAAAATTATCCTTTAAATTCCATCGTTTTCGTCACTTTTCTCACCTTTTATCAATGAGGAGAGGAATTTTACTCTTAAAATTGGAGAAAATATTTACAACACCAAATTGAAGAGATAATATTTTCTCTACATTGTAGTGCAAATGAAGGGGAAAAAAATAGAAAATGTGAGAAATAAGGAAGATTAAAACGGTTTATTTCCACTTTGACGATTTTCTCTTCTTCTTTTTTTCGCATCAAAGGGAATGAAAACGAAATCTATACTTCGCGAAAATTAGGGGTATTTATAATTGGAACCCAATAAAATAATGAAATTATAAATTCAACTCACGTTGCCGGGGGAAGGCTCATGCACATCCCAAAAAACGTAAGTGTCAATTACATCCAATCCGCCATTTTTGGCCTTCAATATCAGATCTTCCCACATCTGCAATTTCAATTCAAATATCTCACTAAAATTCATAAATTAATTTCACCACCTTTAATCACCTTCACTCTATTTAACTGAAAAAAAAAAAAAAAAAAATCGAAAAGATCGATCGAGCTCAACGACAGAAAATATACATACCTCAGGAGTGCTTCTGGGGTAATGTATGGAACCAGAGAGCAGAATTCTTCTGTTCCCATTGATGATGATAGCCCTTTTATCATAGCTCACACTGCACTTGATCACCTCACACCCCATCATCAACAAAATCAAGCTTATCAACATGAACGAACTAGGAAAACGTTTAGTTCCCATTCTATTCTTTTTTTTTTTTTCTTCTTCTTCTGTGAAATATGATTTTGTGCTTATTTCTTCTTCCTTCTTTTTTTTCTATTTAAATGTGCACGAATGGAGGGAAAAGAAATGAAGCGGTGAGATTTGGAGGTGGTGGAGTGTGGTGGAGGAGCAGATTTATCACATTTGGCAATTCACCGAGAAAATTAATTAATGCGACAAATTGAATGACAGCAAGAAATACGTAGGCATTTAATTTTTGCTGCAGCTATTGTTTATTCATGCTTGCGAGTGTTTCTCATCATATGATTTACGTATACTTCATGAGTGGATTTCGGTACGTATTTTTTATTTTATTTTTTTATATCAAACACAACACAAACTCACACGCGACGTGACTCAAACCCTTGAGTTCGTTCGAGGGGAAGGATTTACGAATTGCGTTGGGCTTTGTCATCAGATTGAACTACGTATGCGGAGGTAGGGCTTTTCATCGCCTTTAAATAAATATTATTTCAATATGTGTATAAGATTAAAAATGGAATATTAATGAAGTTTTTGATCATTATTGTTTATAATTTAAAGGTCAAAATGTTAAAAAAAAATTATATAGCCTAGTTTTAAATCTATTGACTATATTTTAATTAATAAATATCAAAATAAATGTAAAAAGATTTATAAATCCTAATTTAGATAAGTGAGATCTTAGATAATAATCTTAAAATTAAACTTAATTATAGTAATATAATAAAATTGAAAAAATAAGTATGGCTGGTATAGATGTAGTCTTGACGCTGCATTTTTTGAAAATCATAATACTACAGGGATTGGATTGATCCTGCAGACTGCTACGGGTGATTTTGTCGCAGCTAGAGTTGTTCGTCTCATTGGGTGCTTGCGAGTGGAAGAAGGCGAAGCAATGGGTCTTCTAGAAGCTCTCTCCTAGATATATAATAAAGGTCTCCAAAAGGTAGAGTTCGTAACTGATAGCAAGATTGTCTCAGAGGCTCTTCAATCCAAAAGAAATAATCTTTCCGAGTTGGGATCGATAATTTCCACTTGTAAGTCTCTTTTAGAGCATAAATTGGACTTTAGAGTCAAACATGTCCGTAGAGATGGTAATGAGTCAGCTCACCGATTTGCTAGGTTAGCTATGGATTTTTCTAATTCACATGTTTGGGATGAGCCCCCATCGTTTGTGGAAGGCCTTCTCCGCATTCCATGTTTATGCTCATAATCTCATTTTCTTCAAAAAAAAAAAAAAAAAAAACACCATTTGATCAAAAAAAAAATCACTAATTTTGAATTTGAGATAATTGAAAAACTGAAAATAAGACATACAAAATCCCATGTATGCCGGAGTTAAATAGAAAAAAATATTAAATAATTTATTGGAAGAATTGGAATTCTAATGCACATGTTCAAGTTGGAGGGGTTATGCTTCGTTGGCACATTAAATGTGGTTTTCATTATCTAATTAATTGGCCTTGAAACTGATGCAGATGGCAAAGTTCAAATTGGTTTTCAAGTTATTAAATAAGATTTGAAATTTGAATTTAGTGCAGAGAAAATGTTACTTTATGATGACTAGGAGTATTAATTTTAAGATCTTAGCTCTTTAAAATTTTGTCGGTCACAACATATATTTATGTATGTTTATACATACTTAATTCATTTAAACCAAACAATATTCCGAAAAACCAAATCTATTCAAAGTATATGAATGATCTATATCACCTAGTTCCTAGATTTTGTGCATTTCTTGATTGCGGTCGGGTTTTGTTCGTTTATTCAAATATCGAGTTACATATACATATATTCTACTCTTTATGCCTTTATTTTATAGGTTTTTCTGAAATGATTAATTTACCAGGGTCTAAAATGTTATATATAAGAAACTATAATTGTACCCCGCGATACCATGGTTTCATCTAGGAGTAACATAATAAACACTCATTTAAATGTTGCAGTCTATACATATTTTTTGTTTTTTTAAACGATTTTCCAACTCATGCACTTTCTGTTTTAGTATATTACTTCACCATCACTTTTTATGATTTGATATCACTATCTTTATTTATTTATAAAAATACCTCAATTGTTATAGATTAAACATTTTATACTAGCATCACTCATAAACAATAATGCTATTTGGCCACATTGTGGCCAAATAACATTATTGTTTATACTATCATATTTCCAATTGCTCCATAAAAATTAAATTTGATTTTAAAATTAATTTTAAATTATAATATCAATCTATAAAATTTGCATAAATTAATATTCCGTATTTAACTAAAATTAATGAGCTAAGTTGTCACATAATTTTAAAAAAATGATAAATTAAATAATTAATCTATAAAATGAAATGACTAATAAGGTTTACCTATTAAGGTTTTTGGAGGAAAATTTTAAAACCCCATTATACTTTAGTATGTATATATAGATATATAGATTGGAGGGCATGCATGCCCTCAAAGTGTATGACTACACTCTCGTATATTAAGAAATCACAAAATATATAAAATATTTGAAGAACTTATAAATCGGAATAGATGAACTTACTATTTACATGCTTATGAAAACATATTTTTTATATGATAAAATTTATCTCATTATTTAATTTTTTTGAAGAACTTGTAAGCTAGTAGCATTTAAACAAATTATATAGATTAATTTATGACACGCTACATATCAGTAGATTAACTTTTAATTAATTTATTTCACATGTGGAGTAGTTCTAAAGTAATTGGCTGATTCACAAAGGCAAGCAATTAGCTGTCGGATTTCGGACCGTGCTTTATGTTCAGAATATGTTGAAACGGCTAGACATTTGATGATTGAGTGCAACTCGGCTAGTCAAGTTTGGTCTCAAGTAAGTTCTTGGCTCAACTGTTCTCATCTCCCTTCTTCTGAGCTGCAAAATCATTTTCAAGCGTTCATCATGGAAGGCCATGGAAAGGAGGAAAGACGAACTTTCAAGCTAATATGGCAATGCATAGTATGGAGAATTTGGAAGGGGAGAAATGATGTTATTTTCAATAGCGTGGATGTGAGTATCACCAAAATCGTGGAGGGCGTGAAGCTTAGTTCTTGGAAGTGGTTGCGCGCGCATTTTTCTCGTTCTTTTTGTGTGTCGTATAACGATTGGTGTTTAAGTCCGCGAGATTGTATTCCTTCTTCTTTTACTCTCTGATGTACTTTGAATATTTTTGAGTACTCCTTGTACTCAATGTTTAATATATTTTTTCTTTGACCTTTCAAAAAAAAAAAAAAAAAAAAAAAAAAAAAGAACGACAAGAAATACCGATAATCTATTGAAATCATATTTTTTTTTCTCATTAGTCAAAGATTAAGCACATCCACACAGAAACTTCACCATTTATTTGAACTCCAAATAACCATTATTCTTTTATTATCATGGACAGGGGTATACGGTAATAACGCAACTCGTCAAAACTCGGTCGAAGCGCGGTAAGAACCTCTTTCGTTTTATAAAAGAAAAAAGCTGAGATGCAGCTTCAAATCGAGTTCAGATTTTTCGAGCTCGATCTTACATATGTTAGGTACGAAAGATCTCAAACATCTTTGATTTCAAGGCTTGCGATCATATTTGCCATCGATCGTGTTCACAAGCCTTAATTCCCAACGTGTTTGCAAACATGTCTGTGTATACAGAGACGGAGTCAGGAATTTAACTTAAGGGGGGCGACTTTTTTAATAATCTAACTGCGACAAAACCTTCTTCTAAATTGAACAAATTCTCTACATGATCATTCAAAACAAAATATAAAATAAAATATAAAGAAAAATTACTACACAAGAAATCCATTACACAATATTAATGGGCAAGTTTTGTAAGTGATCATTCAAAACAAAAATATAAAGCAAAATTCCCTTGGATTAACTAATACGAGCCATCCATTCATACATTATCGAGGACACGGTAAAACGCCAATCAACTCTAAAAAAAAAGGAGAATATATTATTATCACATATAGTAAATAACTACTTAATGTTTTAAAATATAAAATAACTAATCAATATAAAGAAAATTCTCACTAACCTTACTATGCGTAGATCATTTAAATTGTACTCGCCGTTTCTTCATATCATCAAACTCATCGATTATTGATTCTACATCGAATTTTTCGGCTATTTCTTTTTCGATGTACACTAGAGGAAGCCAAAATTCATCTTCCATTTTGTTTCTCAATCTTGTCTTGACAAGCTTCATAGATGAGAACGCACGCTCCGTTGTTGCAGTAGAAACCGGAAGAGTTAGAACGAGCCTAATTAGTCTATCGACTAAATAGTAATTCATTGATTTACCACTCTTCGCCAACAATTGACACAACTCCGAAAGTGTCAATACATTTTGGAAAATCTCATTACCTCGGATATCAAGTTCAAAAAGTTGCAATTGATACTTCATGTGCAACTTCTCTTGGCCAGTAAAATCTTCAGGATAGAACTTCTCCATTAGCCCACAAACATTATCAATGTTGAAAGATTTATACCCATCTCTCGGATCCAAAGCTGAGCTGAGTCTAAGCAATTCTACGGTATCATCATTAAACCGAGTTTTCATCTCTTCAAGAATAAGATCTGTTGTTTCTCTGAATATATCAAAACGATAATGATGATCCAAAGTAATAGATCCGCCACTACCAACTCGACCTCTACCTGAACAACGCGGACCATTCATATTTGGGATATCTATCGCATGTTTTTGACAAAAAACATTAACTTCACCAAGCAACTGATCATATCCACTTTCTTTATACTTCTGAATCAGTTTGTTTGTGTTAGTAATTGCATCCATTGCATTGAGAATGTCTTGATTCTTGCATTGCAAAATCTCACAAAGATCTTCCGTCACTTCAAGCAACTCAATCATAAAATGCAAGATAAACACAAACTCAAATGATGTCATCTATGCTCCATCAGCAGTAGCTTTGAATGACAAGTTACCTTTGTCATTGAGGATCACTTTCAGAACAAGAAGGATAGGCTTAAACATACTGCGTACACTGTGAAGAGATCTGAGATGAGAGCCCCATCGTGTATCGCCTGGACGCTGCACACCTCCAATTTGATTTTTACCTTTTCCAGTTTCACATTCATTAGTGGCAATCAATTCCTCAATATGCAATGCTTGAGAACTTTGTAGTTGATCATGACGTTTTGAGGAAGAATCCACCAAATTCACAATAACATTCAAATGTGAAAAGAAATGCTCAACAGGTGTAACACTCTTTGCCACCGCAACTAAGAACAACTGTAGTCGATGAGCAAAACAATGTACATAATAAACATATGGACACTCATGTAGAAACAAAGCTTGTAAACCATTCCACTCACCTCTCATTGTGCTAACACCATCGTAAGCTTGGCCCCTTATGTTTTGTATGGTAAGATTGTGACGAGAAAGAACCTCAGAAATCTTCTCTTTCAAAGTAGCAGACTTAGTATCTTCCACATGTACTATGTCAAAAAATCGCTCACGAATATAGCCATCTTTGTCTACAAATATCAAAACAATGGCCATTTGCTCTCCTTTTGACTCATCTCGTGATTCATCCACAATAATACAATACTTGGCATCACCAATCTCTTCTCTGATAAATCTTTGAGTTTTACTAGCATAAAGCCCTAAAATCTGCTTTTGAACATGGTGAGAAGCATAAGAAGCTTTTTGAGGAGCCTTTTCCAACACAACTGACCGCACCTCATCATTATAAGAAACTGTATGTTTTACAATTTCTAAGAAGTTCCCACGATTACTTGAATCTGAACATTCATCACGACCTCCAAAAGCTATTCCTTGAAATGCACATAATCTCGCAACATCTATAGAAACCTTAAGTCTCAAACGATTTTTCTGAACCATTTCGGATGATGATTTGTCTATGATCCTCTCAATATGTTGCAATGAATTCATCAAATCATGAGACTGTTCTACAACTTTCTTATGTGAAGAACTAGGAGATTTTCCTTCATGAACCAAAAAGGAGCATTTATCACCATTGCTTACTTTTTTCCAATTCTGAAATCCATCCTCATTAAATGCATTAGCCCATGGATGTGCAGATGGTTTGACGAAAAGAAAACAATGTAGACAATATGCAGCATTCTTTGTAGGAGAATATTCTAACCAATCAGGAAATTTCTTATACCAAGCAGGTAAAAATTTTCTACCATTCTTGTTGACATGTGCCAAGGATATGTCTGGAATTCCTTGATAAGGTCCCAATGTGAGATAAGCATGCCTAATTTCATCTCTCTTATCTACCGGATAACCCCATATAGACATAAGAAACCAGGATCTCTTTCTATATGAAAATGATTAGAATTTCGATCAACCTCTTGTACCTCTTTTTGAGAAGGCTCCTCCTCGAGAGTATTTGTTGGTGGATTTACATCCCTTGAAGTTGAAGTTCGTAAGATTGGAGACCTTGAGCTCTCCTCCTCACTCCGTTGACGTTTCTTGTTATCATTAAAAAACGAATGAAGTGTTTTATACTTCATTGATTTATGAACCTGTATATAAAACTCATCGAAATTATAAAAATATTCATTGTGAATTGTGATCAAATATAAACAATTGCATACAATTATTACTTTAAACTTAATCTACTCAATTTAATTGTATATGAGGGTTACCTGTTGTTGTCGAAGTTGTTGTTCGACTGCAGTACAGGCTACAAAGAACAATCACAATTCACAAAATTCTTCCGTAGTCCGCCGGCGCCGCCCCTATGTTTCAGCCTTTTCTTTCTTTTCTTCTCAAAGTCAAAACCCCACCCCCACCTCTCTCACATTGCCGACTCAGCCTTCTCTTTCTTTTCTTCTCAAAGTCAAAACCCCACCCCACCTCTCTCACATTGCCGACGCGTCACCCCTCCCCTGTTTCAGCCAATTCACAAGAAAAAGGATGATAGAATTTTTGGTAAATACGCCTAATTGAAATGGGCTCTTATTATGGGCCCAACATGAATACTAAATTAATTATTAATATTATAGAATAGTTAACTAATACATGTATAAATATATATAAATTTAAATGCATATATATAGGTAAATTTTTTTTTGAAAATTTGAGGGGGGCGCTCGCCACCACCTGCCACCCCCCTGGATCCGTCCCTGCGTTTATATAAGTATAATATACTCCTTTCATCCCTTACTTTTTAGCCCCATAGTAATATTTTATACCTCACGTATATTCAAACTCTGACACTAATAGTAAGGGACGGAGGGAGTATATGTGGGGAACTCTTTGTAGTTTGATTTTAATGATTATCTTTGTATCAACTTGCACAAAGTGGTATCCGACTGTTCAACATTGAAGATCTCAAGGTGGTGGAGAACCACCTCATAGACCGGTCGATCTACCTTCATTGATCGACCTTGTCACCTAGCTACCACATAGGATGCTAACTCAGATATTTCCCAACGGTTTGAATTGAGTCAGCACAAACGGCTATTGCTACATCATCAGTGACTCCAACGGCTAAATTTCAAAATCGAACCTATAAATATTTCAGCCATTTCCACGGAAAATTCAAGCTTCCAAGACAAACTCTGCTGAAATCTCTACTCAAGCCATACTTACCCTTAGTCTCTCAGACTGAAGCTTCTGATCTAATCACATCGCAACTAGAGCAACTCAACCCTTTGTCACAACAATAGCTTTCTGCTCACCCTGAGTTCGATGATCCAATTAATGAGCCCAGACCTAATTCATCCAAAGAAGTACAATCTTGACGTAGACGCTGGGTCGATGATCATCCCTAAGAGTTCATTGTTGGGAACCCGAGTGAAGGAGTACGTTAAGTTGCTACCTCTCTCGCATTGAACTCAAAGATGGAGTTGAAACTCTTATGGATTCCTCATTGGATACATGCAATGCAAGAAGAGCTCAACAAATTCAAGCGCAACGAAGTATGGACTCTCGTAGATCGTTCGTCCTCATCACTAGGGCGTTATCAGAGTCAAATGGGTGTTAAAAATAAAAATAAGAGAGATGAATCTAGTAAAGTTATTTGAAATAAAGCTCATTAAGTCGCAAAGGGCAATTATTAACCTTAAGGAATCGATTTTGATTATACATTTGCTCCTGTAGCCACACTGGAAGCCATTAGGTTGTTCTTAGCTTATCCAGCTCATCAACGATTTAAAGTTTACCAAATGAACGTAAAGAGCGTGTTCCTCAACGATATCTCGAAGAGGAAGTCTATGTGAAACAACCTCCTGGATTCGAAGAGGGAGATCACAATACGTTCTACAAATTATTCAAGGTTATTTATGGCCTCAAACAATCTCCTCGAGGTAGGAGATACTGTCCTTCATAATTGAATATGGATTCCAGCATGGATTAGTCGACAAAACGCTATTCACTATAGAAGAGAAGGACTATATCCTTTATGTACAAATTTATATAGATGATATAATATTTGGATCTAAATATTCTCCTTCCCCTTTCTCGCAACCGTCCATAGACGGCGAGGAAACAGGTGTAAAACGAAAACACGTGTTAGATGTTTCTCAACGAAATAAACTCGGTCGTCTATGGACTAAAGCTCAATAGACTGAGCATCTAATCGACCAAAGACATCAATGTTGAAAAGACTCCAATGCCTCCAAGAAGGCGGGAAAGCCCATAGGAGAGACTACCTGAGTTGGAGCTTGTCTCTGGCACATTGAGGCACATGTACCTCTTCTTCATCGCCACCTCCACCATATTCACCTCCATCATTGTCATCTCCATCGGCACCGACCATAGCCCAATAGGCCATCACAATGTGGTGCCAAGTGTGGGGAACGAGCTCGGCTACAGCAATTGGAGAACTCGAAATGCGAATTATCAATCGGGGAATACGAATCCCCATGTGACGAGCCAATGTCGTAGCTATGTGACTCAAGGTTGGGTGACTCCCTAGCTTTCCCTAAAGGCTATTAATCTGAGCTCAGATGAATGTCGAAATGAACACCTGCACATTATGCTGAGCAGCCAAAACAAAATAACATTTTGTACCATTCACTTTGCCTGAGACGTTAAATGTATTACCCGAATGAAAGCAAAAGACATCCCATTCATGTTAAAATTATCACAACCGGTCAACTCAATCCAAACACCATTATAATCAAAATCACTAAGTGCAAAACAAACATCATCCTCATCGTTACGAAAACCAAAGACCTCATGGATTGTATCCCGAGAAACCTCACACAACCCCACCCTCACCCCTAAAAGTTGTACAAAATGACCTTCTCCCCATCATCCTCAATACTATCACCAAGCCTAGAACTAGATAACATCTCATAGCAAATGTAATCATAACCATCCCCATGTTGAGCAAAGAAATTAGTCAATCCCAAGGATTCCAAATAAATATGGAGTTGAGCATGTATGTTCAAACTATCTAGTAGTCCAGTAGTAAAATGACGAGGATGATCTATTGTTAATTCCTTGAAAAAAATGTAAAAGTTAACTTGTGCTATCGTGTCGATCGAGCATTGGATATTGTGTGCTCTGCGAAATTCTCTAGAGTAGTTCCGCCGGGGCCTGGACTAGGTTGTGTCCTAAAGTCAACAAAGGGTCTCTTGTTGCTCCGTGTCATGGTGGAGAATGAATGACGTTGAAAATGGGCACCGTAGACAAAGAACATGAATAAGGCATCACGACAGGGCAAGCGGACGCTGGCAGGTGTGGGCTCGTGGGGCTGTGACGCGCAACGCTCGCTGCATGGCCTCGAACGGTGACTAGAAAGGAGTCTGAGTAGTGATGGAAATTGAGCACGATGCAGTAGCGAAGGGTTGATTGCTGCAGCAACAATGGACGACGGAGAGGGACGACAAATGACAACGAGCAACGGAGAGAATGATATCCCCCTTTTCGTTTGTTATATTGTCTAATATTTTATTGTATTTTCAGTTTCTTATAATTGAATTAATGTCATGGTATGTTCTATATTTATTTTAATTTAGTATTCTAATCGTTATATATAATGATATAATCATTTATTTATAATGATATAATTATCTACAAGTCACACAATAGTATTTAATTGACAATTTAAAATTGGCCCAAAGCATAAACTTAAATTAACCCAAATATATATAGTGTCTCTAGAAATATAGAAAATAACAGAATCTGCAATTACCAATAAAAATATTGGATTTTAAAGAATATAACGATTTCCATAGCGATATAAAAATTTGATTTCTTTATCACAATGCTAAATTAGAATAGAATAATATTCGACAGCCGATCTTAACTATTTTTAGATATATGATTTTTTTTGTTACACTTCTATCCTAGATTATTTTATCCTGGTTTATTTGATTAATTATAACTAATCAAACATTCCTCAGCTTTCATTCGAAAAGGGGGAAGTTAAAAAAAAAGAAAAAGAAAAAAGAATCGACCCATTAAGTATCCCAATTGCATTGAAAAAATGACACAAAGAGAAAAATATATAAAGGATATATATTAAGCTATAAACTACAAACTATTAACCCATAAGAAATTGGCCCAAGAAAATTTTTGCCCAAATATAAACTAAAAAAATGGCCCAACAATTATTAACCTAAATTAATCCCCTATCAAACCCTATTGCGGCTTCAAGTTATGTGCTCTTAGCATAGACTTCACACACTGCACCTTCGAGATTTCTTTTTTGAGGAATCTCAACATTTCTCCAATATTATATACTGACTTGGGTGTCAGAGGTTCTTCCCAGAGGACCCCACCCACTCCTCTGGTTTGTTTTGCAGGAATTCTTCAAGGATTCTTGATGAAGGAAACCTAAATTAATCCCCTATCAAACCCTATTGCGGCTGCATTGATAAATAAGATTAACGTCTTCTTCATTGATAAATAAGATTAACGCCTTCTTCTTCTTCCTCCTCCTCCTCCTCCTCCTCCTCCTCCTCCTCCTCCTCATCATCATCATCATCATCACCTCCTCCTCCTCCTCCTCCTCATCATCATCATCATCATCATCATCATCATCATCATCATCATCATCATCATCATCATCATCATCATCATCATCATCATCATTATTATTATTATTATTATTATTATTATTATTATTATTATTATTATTATTTCTTTTTTTCTTTCTTTTATTTTATTTTCTGTAACCAATGGCGGAAACATAAATTATTAATCGGGGGTGCTAGATTAAATTTTCAGTTGTCATATAGTTAAACGATAATATCAAAATCTAACTTAAATCATAAGAAGTAAAACACACAACTTGATAGGGAATAAATATCTACTATAAGCAATGAACTAAGTAAATTAATTATAAAGCCCAATAGAGGCTTTCCCCAAAATTATTGGCCCAAATGGCAGATCCTATTAGGATTGGAAGAAAATCATTGGTTATAAGCCAGATCCTAAATGGTAGATCCTATTAGGATTGAGAGAGTATGAGAGGGTCTGGCAAATCCTCATTAGTAAAGAGTTCATGAGAGGGTCTGCCAAACCCTCATGTCCATATTAAATTAGTCAAAATATAATTCTAATTATATTTTGAATATAGCTCCTAGCTCATTTACTTATTAACAAAATTATATTCCTTCAACACGTGTCTTACACGAATAAGTTATTAACCTTACAAATATCTCCAATTTAAAAGACTAAAATATCCTATACAATAGTAAAATTTATAGAAATATCACATCTTTCACATCTATAAATACATGGCATACTCCACATATTCGGTACGCTTTCACTCACTCTTAAATTACTCTTCAAGTTATGTGCTCTTAGCATAGACTTCACACACTGCACCTTCGAGATTTCTTTTTTGAGGAATCTCAACATTTCTCCAATATTATATACTGACTTGGGTGTCAGAGGTTCTTCCCAGAGGACCCCCACCCACTCCTCTGGTTTGTTTTGCAGGAATTCTTCAAGGATTCTTGGTGAAGGAAATTGGAGTCCGAAGGTAGTAATTCAATCCGAAGGCGTATTATAATTTTGGTCTAGGAGGATTAAATCCTATATCTCTGTAATTTGATCCGAGTGTTATATAATTCTTATTCTTCGTTGTGGATCTAACAACTGACGTCGTATGCGGAAAAAATTTAGACTAAGGCGTTGATTCTTCTATTTTTGCTGATAAATTGGTGGAATATTTGTTCATGATATGTGAATTCTCATTTTCGCTAATATTTTGCTTTTCCTTTGTTGATCTGAAGATTCCTGCAAGTTTCCAAGAAATATTCTGGCTAAATTTTCTTGTTACGAAGTTGGGAAAATGGAGGATTAATTAAAAAAGAGTAGCAAATATTGTAAGTGAGAAAATGAGATTTGTATTCTACTTTTCATTTTTAAACAAAAATTCTTTACAAAATTGATTTTTTGAGAAATAATACTTTTCTTATTCCTAGTGATGTTAAACGATTATGTCATTTAATTAAGTTTTGAATCAATGTTTGTGAAGTACACGGAGGAAGAAGGAAGGATTATACTCGAAAATCGAAAATCAAGGAAGAAAAAGTTCAAAGACTTCAATCATCATCAAATCTAATTGGGGTGAGTTGATAAAAAATGATTATGCCCCGATAATTCAATAGGGATGAAAGGAGGTCTGGTATGGTAATGCAAATCGAAAGCAAATCCCAGCAAAAGCTTGGGTGCTGACATCATTATACCTATTACCAGAACCTCCATATTAAAATAAGGTGTAAGCCTTGATGCAGAAGCAATGGATAAACCCTGTCAAAAGTGTAGGTGCCACGCTTAGAATGTTCCATACTTATATCAAAATTAATAAAACCTACAAGTTAGGCAAGGAATAATTATTCTTCGAAAACAATAAGTTAACATCTCTTTCTATTTTGCATTTTCAGAAGTAACGATGAACGAGGATTTAGCAATTGCTCAAGTCAAGGGTCTGGGCAACCCAAATATGCAAGATAGACCTCCACAAGGGTTCGGAGGACTTGCACCCATCGTACCAATTACTCAGGGTGGGAGCAGCACTGAAGGAGGGCTTCCACCTCTGTTTGTGCACCAGATGACTAGCATGATTGAAAATGTTATAAACAAGAAATTTAAGGCTGTAGGATTTACTGGAAATACTCCTACAAGTCGTCTGATGTTTTTTTCCTCCAGAAGGAGAAAAAGGAAGTAATGAGAAAGAAGAGTATGTGCCCGAGATCGCCCCAGCCATGAAAGCTAGAGGTGAGGCTTTTAAGAAGAACTTAGCTTCTAAACTACCTGAAGTAAGATGAAGGAGAATTTACAAATTATGATTCATCTGATGAAGATCACCTTGTGATGGGACCTACACTTGGGAAAGCAAGACCTAATGTGGATGATCTGTTGTGAAAGCAAATAGCAAATCAGCCGAAACAAATGGCAGTAATGGCCAAAGAGCTTGAAGAATTGCGGAAAATCCAAAAGGGATCAGAAAAGGTTAATGAGTCTATGCCTCATATCGAGGTAGAAGCAGAGAATTCTGTAGGGAAAGAATCCAAGAAAGGCAAATCTGAAATGCCGCGAGCATACATCGATGAAAATAGCCCATTCTCTGAGGAAATACAATTAGATCCATTGCCTAAAAGTTCTAGGACGATGACTTGCGAGTATTGATCGCTGCTATTTTACCACCCTAAAATAGTGTAGTAAAGGGAAGCAGGGAGTCGTATCCTCAGGGACCGATATCCGAAAATATAGGAGTTACCTCTACTAGATATTCTCAACGATGTCTAGGAAAGCAAAACTGTAGGAATGGTGGTTTTCTATCTAAAACGGAAATTAAATCAAATTAAAAGAACAAAAATAAGAAATTTAATAATAAAATAAACATAAAGAAACTAACAAGTTAAAGAAAGCATTGATCCTAGGGTAGTAAATCTAATCAAACATACATAAATAACCAATAAATCTATCTAACCAATTTAATCCAACCTTGATGCGATACATGAAAATAATCTTAGACTCCGGTCAGGGCAATCTAGACAGTCACTCAATAAAACCCTAATCTCCTCCCGGTCTCATAGGAATTAAATCAAGCGCAACAAAGATCAAGTATCGACAGATATAATCAACAAGGTTCAATCACGACACCTATATCAACTATATGCAAGACCTATGATGATCTACTTTGGCCAGGACAAATAAATTAAACATGGTATGTATTCATGAGATCCATTATGCAAATATCCGGTCAAGGCATAAAAACATAACTAAGCATACATAATTAGTGATCAAGTAATCATGCATGAGAATAAGCACCATGAAACATACATCTAGATTTGAAGGCTAAAATAGATCTAAAAAAATACTCATGTAGATTTAATTAAACATACAAACCCTAGAATCAATCTAGGAAAATTAGCTAAACATAATTAAAAGAAAGGTAGAAGGAAGAATAAACATAATTAAAAGCATAAGTAAAGAGAAAGGAATAGAAAAACTCTTGAATCTTGAATAAATCTTCAATCTTCAATAGTCTTCATACATGAATGTAAAAACTAATCTAAAATTTAGATCTAAAAATATAAAGTGTATGAAAGAACTCTAAACTATCAAATCTTTTCAAAACTTATCAAAACTTGGATACACTGATGAGTTTTGGGGTATTTATAATGTAGGGATTCGTAATGGTTACCTAAGTGTACAAGGATTATGTTAAAAGAATAAAAAATATGAAATTTCAGGATTCTCGAGAGATCCTCTCGACCCCCCTCTCGACAGGGCTCTCGGTCGAGAGGGTCGAGAGGTCCTGCACGTGTTTCTTGTTTTGGCCATATCTTCCTCGTCCAAACTCCGAATTGACCTCCGTTTTTGCCTACGTGCTCCTATCGAACTCCTCTCCGATATTATGCATTAATTACTTCCAAATAACCTATGCAATAAATCTTGAAAAGTCAGAACTTAGGATCATCGATTCCTCATCTACCTTGATTCCGTCGTCTCTCATCTCATCTTGGATTTTCTCGACTCAAAAGCCCTAAAAACACTCAAACAACCCAAAAGTGTAATCTAGCTCGAAATAACATAAACAATACAAAACATGAACTAAACTATCAAAAAAAGACAAGAAAACGATTATATAAACTTAGAAATATGGTAAAAATACACCCTATCAGTATTTGTCTCCTGCATCAAATACTCTGATGGAGTCAAATGCAGGGTTTTCTTAACCACATTGGCAGGACCAGCTCAACAATGGTTCAGACAGTTGCCCAAGTCCTCAATCTGCTCATGTGAGGATATGAAGGGGTTATTCTTGCATCGCATTGCTAGTTCTAAGAAGGCAACTAGGATTTCTCTCTACCTTATGACTGTTAAACAAGAGTCCAATGAAAGCTAGGGATTACATGACAAGATTTAATGACATCGCATTAGAAATTCCTGATATAGAACCTAAGCTGAAGACTCACGCTCTTGTCAAAGGATTACAGACAGGGAGATTCTTCGATTCTTTGATCAAAAAGCCAGCTGACAGTTTTGATGAAATGTTAGCAAGAGCAGAGAAATATATACATCTGGAAGAAGCTATTAATTCCAACAGATCAGAAGGAGCTGGGAGGAAAGACAAGAAGTCAGAAGAGAAAAAGAGGTCTACTCCTGATAGTACGAGACCACTAGATAGGAATGATAGATTCCAAAGGACTTTCACTCCTCTTACCAAACAACCAATGGAGTTGCTAGAGGTAGTAATGAAAAAGCCGGTGGTGCAGTTCCCACCAGGACGAGATCAACCACCAAGGAGACCTCAATCAGATAAATTTTGTAAATTCCATAATGAGTATGGGCATATGACAAATGATTGTCGAAATTTGAAAATGGCAATTGAAAAGCTTATCCAAGAAGGGGAGCTCTTGGAATATGTTAAAAAAAGAATCTTATCAGTACAAAAAAAGAAACGAGGATAAAGAAGATGAGGCTTGGCATATTCAGAAGAAGGATACTAACCGAATCCTTCAAGGAGACTCTTCTGCCGAAAAGAGAGGAATGATTACCATGATTTATGGGGGATCCACTGGTGGGGATTCAAATCGCAGAAGAAAGGCATATGAATGAGAGGCTCAAGCAGCTGAAAGGCATGACCTATTTAAAATAGAGAAAGGCATTCCTTCTATTTCATTAAAAGTGTTCGCAATAGAACGAAATCTATCCTAGCGGCTCTTAGTAAGCAAAAACCTAAGTCGATTCTCAAGGAAAACTTTCCAGGGCAATAATCGTGTAGCAAAACAATCCTAAGCTAGCCTAAATATAAGAAAGCAACTAAAAAGAATTTGGGTTGGTTTTTGTTTTAAATACTGGGCAATAAAATAAATAAGCAATAAATCAAAAGCAAGTAAATAAATCTAATCTTAGAAAAAAAGAATTAAATCTAAATTAATTAAAGTAAAGAATTTAAACAAAAACAATTAAACTACCTAGGCATGGAATTGTAGAGAAAGTAATAACAAAAGCAACGAAGAAAATGAATCTAGACATGAAGAAAATTGAATCTGAAAATCTAAGGAAATAATTCTAACTTTAATAACTTGAAAAACGAAGGAATTGAAACTTAAGAAAAATGAATCTAAAAACTAAGAACTTGAAAACGAACGAACGAATTAAACGAAGAACTTAAGAATTAAAGCTAAGAAACAAGGAAGCAATTAATCAAGCAAAAAGAAAGCAATAAAGAACTTATGAATAAATCTCGAAAACGAGAGAACAGGAACTAAAGGAAACTTGAATTGAATTGAATGCAAAAGTATCGATCCTGTTCGAACAAAAGAAAATAAAGCTAGAATGTAATGTGTTGGAAAACTAAAGCTAAACAATGAGAAAGATTGTCTCAAATTCGACCTAAAGCAATAGTATTTATACTAGGTATAGGAACCTAGTTGAACAAGGAAACTAATTGAAATCTGTCGATCTGGACGATCGTCCAAAACATCTGGACGGTCATCCAACTTTTTCTCCTGAAACCGGATTGGACGCTCGTCCAAGCCTTGGATGAGCTTATTGGTGACAATCTGGACGGTCGTCCAATTCAGTTGGACGGTCGTCTAACTCCCAAATTTAACCTCCTTCGACTTTTCTTCATTCTTTCGCCCTTTTTTGTCCCGTTCTCTCCTCGTTTGCACCCTTTTAGTCCTACAACACCAAAATCTCCAAACATACCCCATCATAGCCACAAATGACAAAAACACTCAAAAACTATAAGAAAACGAACACGAAAAGACTACTAAAATCCTAACATCTAGACACCAATCAAAACCCCCACACTTATAACTTTGCTAGTTCTCAAGCAAACATATTCAACACAATCAACCCAAATTCAATCAACTCAATAACACAAAGTAGGCATCGTCAAAATCATCAAGTCGAAACCTAGATCACTCCAATATCAACAAGCAAATGCACAATCAAATACAAACATTCATGTGGCCCGTAAACTCGACTCAAATATGAGGATCCAACTTATGATATTAACACAACCCACAAACCTCAAATTATCAACATATACCATCCCTTAGCCTACTTCCCTTTTCATTCAATACAAAACATTTTTCTTTAGAGACAATGAAAGTGAACAATTTGGTATGTATGTCACTAGGTGTATTCTCGATGTGCTAGATTCTCCGTCTACTCTGCCGAAATCACGAACAAGAATGGATTCCGATTTCGATTTTGAAGACGAGCCTCGATCGAAGAGAAATCGTCCTGAAAAAGCAAGGAGTGAGGTAAACCTGGAAAAAAATGCAAATTCACGAATTATTACTCTTAGTCGTGAATTAACGGTTAATTTATGCACAATTCACGAGTTCAAAAGCCCTAGGTCGTGAAATACTTATATGAATGATGCTACTGATATTGATGAGGAATATGAATGTTAGAGGTCGTGAATTGTGTATTTTGAATATGAATATATATGTTAGGATCTGATTTAGTATCTGCTAAACTGAGGTGCTTGTTGTGATTTTCTTGCTGCAAAAGTGGTTTGATTTTAGAATATGAATTTTTTATATGATATCCACTCATTTGTGCTGCAAAATACAAAGTTTTGACTGGGGCTTTAGTTCCTTAGTATATTTATTTTTTTGACAGGTTGGATGGAAATTGAAGAGACCAGACATGCAAGGATTGACATTTCAGATAAATGTCAATTGTAAAGAAAGTATCTTAGGAACTATAAAAGCTGTTTTTAAGGATTCAATAAAGCATGGGAAAGAGGAATTCAAGAACACTTGTTTTGGTGTGTTTGCTAATTTACCAAAAGTAGTAGGTAAATGCAACAGTGCAGTTCACTATGTTTTGACTCATGAAATAGTGTTTGATAGTGGTGGTGATGATACAGAGCTGTGTTTCTTGATCAATGATAAAATTGTTCGTTTTAGACGATTTGAGTATGAATTGGTTACAGGGCTAAAGTTTGGGAAGTCTTCTTTTGATCTGAATGGTAATCATAAAATACCTGAAGGATCATTGTATACTAGGATATTTGGTAATGCGAAAATTACAGTAAGACACTTGTTCGATGAGTTTCAGAAGAATAATCTTGGTGATATTGCTGGGGATTACTTGAAAGTTGCTAAGATTCTATTCATTTATTTTGTCTTGCTTGGTATGGATCCCATAAAAACAATTGTAGCAGATTGGATATGGATTTTAGTGGAGGATACTGATCGATGGGAGTCATTTCCATGGGGAAGCTATTCTTATCATCATTTGATACATTATTTGAAGAATGTCAGGACCAAGCCATCAAAAAAATCAAAAAAACAATCTTATCATATGTATGGATTCACAACAGCATTCATGGTAAGATTAGATTAAAATTTATAGCTCATTTCTGTTTTTTGGAATGTATATTATTGACTTTTTTTTCCCTATCACATGCATTTTTTTTTTATTATTATTTTTTTTTTTTTGCAGGCTTGGATATATTTTGCAATGCCCGAGTTGGGGAAAAAATGTGCTGATTTAGCTTTCCCCACAATCACTCCACGACTTTTGAGATTCCGATATGCAAGGTCAAATATGGAGATATCAGATGTACAAGGAGATGTAAGTTTTGATATTTCTTACTAGTAAAATATTATTTGTTTAGAAAATCACGAAATGAATTCTAGAATTAGAGCAAATCACCTAAGGAAAAAAAGAATTCACAACTAATATAATTTACAGGTATTTGAGACACTAGAGCCTACTACAGAGGAGTTAGAAAGTGAGTATTGGAAATCAATTGAGTTGCCGGGCACTCCATTCAAATTGAGTTACCAAAAAGGGAAAAATTCAACTTCCCACGCTCATACATCTCCACAACGAGACAGGGAAGCTCCTTTTGGAATTCAAAATGCCAAAACCACTAGCATGCATGGCAAAGCTGATCATAGGATCCATGAGCATGATTTTGACGCAAGAATGCCTTCTAAGCATTGTAGTGGTCTCGATTCTGATTCGGCTGATCCTATCTTTGGCTTTACTTGGTCTCATCGAGAGTCTTGGATAGATGATATTGGCAAGAATGTATATGCTCGAATCAAGAACGACAAAGAATTAGTTGATGCTTTTGGAATGAGTGCATACAATAAATTGAGGAATGATAAAGGCTTTATTGAAGAAATATGTGCTTTTGCTGCTGACAGTTTGAAGAAAGAGATGAGTAGTTTCATGCCTAGCTACATGGAGTACATGGAATATCAGCAAAAATGCACAAGTGGACAGGTTCAGGTTAGTAAAAGCAGTGAAAGGGTAATTTCTCAACTTTATTACATAAAGGCATTATAAGTGCAACCTTGAAACGAGTCAACTATTTTATTTAAAAGTTATTTTGTTTGTTATTTATTGATTTATAGCAAGATAATCATTTTTATAGGGTACACATGATGTCAATTACACTACACCGACTCATGATATGTGTGATAGAGAAATACAAGTAGAAGATGAGCTTCTGAATCAAGTTACAGATGCATTTGAAGCTCAACAAAGACAAAGACAGCAACAAGAACAACAACAAGGACATACCACAAATGGTACAAAAGAAGTTGAACAAGCTCAGAGATCGATACATCCGAAGCTTGATTTACTATGGTGAGGAAGAGAGCGCCATCAGCTGCATTGTGCAGTCCCTTTCGTCCATATGAAAAAAGAGGAACGGATTATAAATCATTCTTGAGAACAAAGGCCAAGTAAGTTAAAGATTTTATGTGGTATTATTAGAATTAGTGTGTTTATTGAGTAAAAGATATCTTACTTGGTAAATATGTTGTTTACATCATTCAAAATATAGGAGAAACGTCGGTATAGGGTATGGTGTGCCAGCTTCATTTTTCAAGAAAATTGCAAATGTCAAAATGGAGCTAGAAAATGATCAAATAAATGCATATCTTCTTTGCTTGCATACAAGCCCACATTTAGCTGGCATATACTCATATGATCGACGAATTGCCATCACTTCTACTTCTTTTGTGGTAAGTGAATATCAAAACTTGTTTTCCTTTTTCGATAGCTTAATTCATTGAAGCTTATAATTATCAAATTCCTACATACTATAACCTTTGTTTTAAATATTATAGCCTGCAGTTCATGAGGTTTGGAAAAA
This sequence comes from Thymus mandschuricus, assembly GCA_029379335.1. Classification (NCBI taxonomy): domain Eukaryota; kingdom Viridiplantae; phylum Streptophyta; class Magnoliopsida; order Lamiales; family Lamiaceae; genus Thymus; species Thymus mandschuricus. The sequence goes on along the minus strand of CM057082.1, from coordinate 5,777,563 downwards.
GTATCACAAAGAGGATGAGTTGTCTCCATTAGATCCAGAAGTTGCCGAGGAAATTTCACTTGAAGATTTGTCTGTGCTTTCTCAATGTGTCACTGGAGAGCTGCCAAAATGGGGTGAAATGGATGCATGGTATAATTTTGACAAGGTAATTGGCTTTTCATGTATAATTCGAGAGTATATGGTTTATGATATATATTATATCTTATAATAATAGATTATAAAATTTTGTTAGGTGGCGGTTGTTGTGCATCTACCCTTCCATTGGGTAACTTGTTGCATAAACTTGAGAGTCATATATAATGGTATATGACTCGAAGCAGCATGTCTACGAGGAAAGTGACTATGAAGAAATACAACAATTTTTCGTCCCACTCTCACGTATTTTACCCCAAGTCATTCTATATTAGGGGTATTATGATGCAAGGAAGGATGTGAATCCTCGCTTAACACAGTGGAAAGTTCGACTTCCACAGGAAGGCAACCTTTATATGCAAAATGATACTAAGAGTTGTGGTGCATATGCCCTAAAGTACGTTGAAGCAATTCTAAAGGGAAAGTTCGAGACTGGCTTTGAAGACAAGGAGATGGAGAAATATAGAGCAGATATGGCATTGACTATCTATGGATTTAGCACTAGTGAAGATACTATTGAAAAGTAGATACTATTTTGATTTTGACATGTTATGTTTGGCATGACATTTTAGGTTGGAGAATGGTTTCTTTTCATGATTTCAAAAAGTTGACATATTTTGAACTCATTGACACCATGAACATTATGAATTTAGTTTAATTAATATATGTTCATTTCAACTTGTAAATTTAGTTTGATTAATATTCATGGAGTTATTGAAATATGAGGCATATCTGATGAATTAAATAAAAAGTAGGTCATGAATTGTATGCAAAATGTACTAAATTCACGATGTCACGAACCCTAGTTTGCAAAATCAATGAAATATAACACACCTCACGAATTCAGAACAACGGTCGTGAATTCCATTAAAAAATGTACTGAATTCACGAATTAAACAATTCAAGGTCGTGAATTCCGTTAAAAAATGTACTGAATTCACGAATTGTAAACCATAGGTCGTGAATTCTGTTAAAAAATGTACTGAATTCACGAATTATGAACCCTTAGGTCGTGAATTAAGCCATTGCATTAGATTTTTATTTTTAATCTAAGATTTCAACCAAATATAAGATTTCGCTAAAAATTGACGATAATATGCTTGATTTTTCACTTATAAAGAGTACAAAAGTTTTTATTTTTTATTTTTTAAGAGGAAAAAAAGAAAGAAACATGAACTTAGAAATTGATATTTGAGGATCTCGATTTCAACTAATTGCAATCCAAGTGAGGCATTGCTTGAAATAAACTATAAATCCAAGGGTACCGAGAGTTACATGATATATAAGAACATAATTGCAATCTTCTGTTAGAAAACATAAACTCAACCTCCTCCATCGTTACCATCATTAATACGATACAAGCTGCACTTTCTTTTTGTTGGGAATTGTTAAGGACTAAATTGTTAAGGGGGAACTTCATGGGACGTTTGATAAATGAAGTCATTTGTTTTGATTATATCCCAAAACCCCAAGTGTCCTATTCCCAAGCGACCCATTTTGATGTAGTTAATAGGATAGAATTTTTCTAAGCCTACTCTGTTAGGATGGCTCTTTTATTTTGCTTAGATTAGGCTTCAAAAGTTCAAGTAAAGGCCACTCACTTGAGTGTGTTTTCCAAAGCGAAGCGGGTCAAGCAAATCGAAGTGAAGCGTGCCGAAGAATAGCAAAGCGAAGCGATCGCTACAGTAGATTCAAAGTGAGTCTGCCAAAGCGAAGCGAAGCGAGCGCTACAGTTCAAAGCGAAGCAAAGCGAAGCGAGCGCTACAGTGGAATCAAGTGAACCCACTAAAGCGAAGCGAAGCGTGCGCTACAAAGAAAAGCCGAAGCGAGTCAACGGTAGTCAACACTTAATTAAGTAGCGTCACGGGAAATTCATTTCTCAAGTGACTCACTACAAATATGACCGTGAAGCGACTCACTTCAGAGCGGCCACTACAACTTCAAAGCGAAGCGAGCCACTACCTACCAGAAAGCGACAACACAAATTCCCGCTCCGAATTTGAACTCCAGTCAACTGGAGATCTTCGCATTTATTACAAGATCTCCACGTGTCGACTCAAGAGAGGAGCAGAGGAGTTGACTGCCAGGCCGACAAGGCGCCGTAACAGTACTGGGTCGCTCCAGTTACTGTTGAAATTGGAACTTAGCCATTTCCGGCAAAAATCCAAAACTGCGCATCTGCAAAAGCATACAGCCTGTGCAAGTACTGTCGAGAGGAGGAGGGACAAGGCCACCAACCAAGCAACGGATCTCAGCCAACCCTCCGTCTATAAATAGTGAAGGATGAAGACGAAGAAGAGTAGAACACTACTTGAGCATTCGAGCGCCTACTGCAAACAAACACTCCCAGCTTTCATAGCAATCTTCGAGTCTTTGTTTTCCAGTGTTCTCCGAGTTTCCAGTACATCGGAACTCGTCTTCACAACCTTCACACTTAGAGTCTAAGCCCATTCCATATCCAAGCTTAGAAGAAGAGCTCTAGCCATCTTTGCACTTATTGTAAAGAGCTCTTCATAGTGTGTCCATCAACCAAAAACCCTAAACTCTGTCTGTTAGGTTTTTGAGTGTTGTCGTTAGGTTGTCCAGATCCAAGGCCCTTCTTTCATCGATTGAAGAAGCCTCGATCGTAGAGTTGAGATCCAAGCTTACACTTACATCGTTTGTGTAAAGCTCGATCGAAGCTAGGCTGTAAGGAGAGCCCGCAATCTCCCTGTCTGTTTTGACTGAAGCAAGTGAAGCTTCCAGTCTTTGTTAGGTTTGTGTAGTGAACCCGCAATCACTACGTCAGTCGTTTGATCTAGGCGAGTGAAGCCCGATCTCGACCAGGTTTTTGAAGGACCCGTAACCTTCAAGTTCTTGAGTGAAGAGAACAGTTGCCGTCGTGCAACAAAGTGGACGTAGGAGCGTTATCTCCGAACCACTATAAATCTCCGTGTCTTATCTCTCTTACCTTAATCTCTTTACAGTATTCGATTATCCATTGCACGTGCATATAAACAAACTTAACTTGGATTTTCAATTACTTAGGAAAGATTATAGCTCACCAAATTCCGCACAAAGAGTAAAGTCTCACTCTTGATCAAGTTCTAAGCTTAGGTCAACAGATTCGTGATTGCTTTAGATCTAGCCCTCGGCTAGGTCTTAGTATTTTCAAAGAGCACTTTACTTTATACTCTGAGTTAAGGAATTGAAGTTGAAAAACTTCAAAATACGTATTCACCCCCCCCCCCCCCCTCTACGTATTTTTCCTATAGCAAACCGGGACCAACAAGTGGTATCAGAGCGAGGTTCTTTCGAGCCTTTGCTTTGCATACCTGAAGCGAGCCACCACTCGCTTCACGTTGTCTCACTGAACCGGATCCTATTTTCCTAAGTGCATCAAAACCTCACCCACGCATATTGCATTTACTGCTGATAGTTTGCTATGTCTACATACAGTGCATCAAATCTTCCACAGTTCTCGATCGAAGGATACGAGATATGGAGTTTCAGAGTCGAGAGCTTCCTATGCTCAATCCACGACCGGATGTGGGAAGTCATTGAAGACGGACCAATCGAAATCAAGAAAGCCATATCTGTGGAGGTTCCAGCCGCTGAAGGTCGTCCAGCCCACGTTCGACAACAGTACGTGGAGAAGGATAAAGACGAGTATACTCCAAATGACTTCAAAGTTGCCAACCTCGACAAGATTGCACGCCACACGATGCAGAGCACCGTGTCGGACGCCTATCTACCACGAATAAGGAAATGTGCAACGGCAAAGGAAATGTGGGAAACCCTAGCCCTCATTTCTCAAGGCACAGACAAAATCAAGGAAAACAAGCTCGCCGTTCAGATGCGGGAGTTTGAAAATCTGGTGATGAAGTCAGGAGAGTCCATCGACGCCTTCGAGCTGAGAGTTACAAACATTACTGCAACTCTCAACTCGCTTGGGAAGGAACTCACAGACAAGGAAGTAAACCTGAAAATAGTCCGTGCTCTCACAAGGAAGTGGCAGACCATGAAGGAGCTATATCTAGCAACCAAGGATCTAACGAAGCTCACGCCAGAAGTGCTGTTCTCCGAGCTCAAAGCTCACGAGTTTGATCTGAATCGAATGAGCCTCGACGACGAGGATGAAGCGCCCACTACGTCAAAAGGAGTAGCATTCAAAGCTGCCGAAGGGCCAAGCGAGCAGTCGCTAGCCAAGATGACGAGGGAAGAATTGGAAGAACACATTGCATTCTTATCCAAGAACTTCAACAAGATGAACTCTCGAGTGGGCAAGTACAAAAGATTCTACAAGCAGTACAAAGGGAGGAGCACTGATGCTCGAGAAGGAAAAGGAAAGAGAGAAGAGACGACAAAGCCGATCCCGCGCGACATGATGGAAGTGGAGTGTTACCACTGCCACAAGATGGGCCACTACAAATCCGATTGCCCAAAGCTAAGTGCCAAAGAGCGCGAAGAATTGAAGGCCAAGAGGGATGCTCCAAGGCGAGCGCTCGTAGCGAGTGAAGTGCCGGTCGCTACAACTGAAGATCCACCAAGCGACTCAGATGCATTCACAAATCCAAACTCCAGTGATGGTGAGGATCTTGGATTTATGGCGCTCACCGATGAGGAAACATGAGAGGTATTCTTTTATCCTTCAATCACTTCAATTACACTAGCACACACTGTCAATGAGGAAGAACAATCCTCTACATGGAGTGAGTTGTATGACAAGCACCAAAAATTGTCAAGCGACCACGAAGTGGTAAAACAAGCTCTGTCTCAAAGCGAGAAGGAGAACCGAAAGCTAGCCCGTGAGCTTGACGAAGTCAAACTTAATTTAAGGGCTATGACTAGTAAGTTCGAGGATCTCTACGCTAGACATCAAAGCTTGGAGGGAAGGTATGAAACCCAGTCCACTCTAGTTGCCAACTTGAACAAAGCATCATATGCTAGGCAGGCACTAGAGGGCTCGCTTCTGCCTTTTGGTAGGAAAGCTGGCCTTGGATATGAGGGTGGACCTCCCAAGCCGACTGTCTTTGTTGGTGCATCACACACTACACCATCAGTCACTTTGGAATTGCCCACTGCATCCAAAGCGACCACCAACAAGGATAAAGGCAAAGTGGCTGAGAACCCTAAAAGGAAGCCAATGAAGATGTCTATATCTTTAAGGGCAGATCCTAAGGGCAAGCAAAGTTCAACAGTCCCTAGCACTCAACATGCTAAGTCTCACCAATCCAAGGGTAAAGGGGGAACTGTTGAAACTTCTAAGTCTCAAGCCAAGACACGAGAGACAAAGGATCTACCTCCTAAAAAGAGGAGTAATGTCTATGTGTCACGTTATCCGGACTGGAGATGGTCCAACCGGACTAACGTTGAGGGGGAAGAACTTGAAGCACCCAAGAGGCCGCTTCAAACTTCCAAGGTTACTCAAGCGAGTCAGGGTCAAAACCCTAGTTGGACCGCTTCGAGGAAACCAAGCGAGCCGCTTCGACAGACTAGAAATCCTAAGTCAGTCTCTAAACCCAGAGCTAATCCGAAGCGAGTCGCTTCAGGATATAAGCAAAGTGGGAAGAGCATAGGTAGGTCTGAAGCGAGCCGCTACCCCTCTTGCACACACTGTTGCACGTGTGAAGCTGCTTCTAGGCAGTACACCAAGTTTTCGAAGGTCGAGAAACCCAAGACACAAGTTTCATCTCAAAAGAGAGTGAAGCAAGTGTGGGTACCTAAGGGAACTAACCTGCAAGGACCCAAACTGATTTGGGTACCAAAATCTGTCTAATTGCAGGTGAGCGCCGTGGATCCCATGCCAAGTGAGGGTCAACTAGTATGGTACTTGGACAGTGGATGTTCAAGACACATGACTGGCATGAAAGCTCTACTTCACAACTACATAGAGAAGAAGGGTCCACACGTAACCTTTGGTGACAACTCTCGAGGAAGCACCAGGGGATACGGCGCACTGAAAGTTGGAAAGCTCACAATTGAAGAAGTCTCCTACGTGGAAGGACTCAAGCACAACCTGTTGTCCATTTCACAGTTTTGTGATAAAGGGTACAGGGTGGAGTTCATCTCCAACAAGTGCATTGTGAAGAGCAAACTCACGTCTCAGATTGTGCTCACTGGAATTAGGCAAAGGAACGTCTACATAGCACAATGGGACAGCTGCAAAGAGGAAACTTGCCTAGTTGCAAGAAGTGCTACAGAAATTGGATGGCTATGGCACAGACGCTTGAACCACCTCAATTTCAAAGCTATCAATCGCTTAGCTCGAAAAGGTTTGGTGCAAGGCATACCGAATGAAGTCTTCATCAAAGACCATCCATGCTCACCATGCCAACAAGGGAAGCAAACGAAGAAGCACTTCGCCAGTCTCGAAGAAGCCTCATCAAAGCGAGTGCTCGAGCTGCTTCACATGGATCTGTTTGGTCCAGTTACTCCAGTTAGTGTAAATGGAAGGAAGTACACTCTAGTTGTAGTCGACGATTTCTCTCGCTACACTTGGGTTGTATTTCTATTCAGCAAGAAGGAGACACTGACCAAACTGCCACAACTACTCAAGCGATTGGCGGTGGAAAAGAATCAAGCTATCGTGACCATCCGCTCCGACAAAGGCACAGAATTCTTGAACTCTACAATTGAAGCGTACTGCACGGAGCATGGCATAGCACATCAAACTTCTTCAGCACGCACTCCTCAGCAGAATGGAGTTGCTGAAAGAAGAAATCGAATCATCAAAGAAGCCGTTCGCACCATGATTGCTGACTCGAAGCTTCCGATGAAGTATTGGGCTGAAGCTGCCAACACGGCGTGCTACACACAGAATCGGACGCTTCTCAACAAACGGCACGACAAAACTCCATATGAAATATGGACAGGGAGAATTCCTAACATATCTTATTTCCATATTTTTGGTTGTAGGGTCTTCATTCACAACAATGGGAAGTCGCAGTTGAAAGCCTTTGAAAGCAAAGCTGATGAAGGAGTATTCTTAGGATACTCTACATCTAGCAAAGCCTACAGAGTATTCAACTGTAAAACCCTAATTGTGGAGGAATCACCCCATGTCGTATTTGATGAATCTTCCTTAAGTCTTCCGCAGGAACAGACTCAAGCGAATGAAAAGGATCAAAGCAAGGAACCCTCAAATCAACTCACTTGGGACGTGCTTGATGAAGATGATGAGATCAAGGACTCAAGCGAGAAGGATCCCAAAGGAGAAGTCGAAGCTGCCCCCAAGATTCCTGAAGCTAGTGCTGGCCAAGCACCCAATTCAGTCGCTTCAGATGGTGAAGCGAGCGACAAGGAAGCAGATGAAGATGAAGCTGGCGGATCCAAGCGTGCATGGCTCAAAGATCACTCACCTAGCCAAATCATTGGAGATCCATCCAAGGGTGTAGTGACCAGAAGTCAAGTGTTTGGAGAAAGTGCCATGTTCAGTTGCTTTCTCTCAAACATTGAGCCATCAAGCGTGGAGGAAGCCCTAGCCGACTCTAACTGGGTGATTGCCATGCAAGAAGAGCTGAACCAGTTCACTAGAAATGACGTATGGTACCTCGTGGATCGTCCCAAGTTCCAGCATGTTATTGGCACCAAATGGGTGTTCAAGAACAAGACGGACGAGGACCACAACGTAGTGAGGAACAAGGCGCGACTCGTTGCCAAAGGCTACTGCCAAGAGGAAGGAATCGACTTTGACGAGACCTTCGCTCCAGTGGCACGGCTTGAAGCTATCAGATTGTTTCTAGCCTATGCAGCAGCCAAGAAGTTCAAAGTCTATCAAATGGATGTGAAGAGCGCATTCCTCAACGGTGAACTCAAGGAAGAAGTGTATGTGGAGCAGCCACCGGGTTTTGAGCAGGGAGATAAAGTGTATCGCTTGAAGAAAGCCCTGTATGGGTTGAAGCAAGCTCCCAGAGCTTGGTACGATACACTATCCCAATTCCTAGTGGATAATGGATTTCAAAAGGGAAAGATAGATCGAACCCTCTTCACTATCAATCATGGAAATGATATGCTATGGGTTCAGATCTATGTGGATGACATCATATTTGGATCGCCAAACCAGTCGCTTAGCGAGAAGTTTGGAGAGTTGATGAAGACCAAGTATGAGATGTCGATGATTGGCTTGATGAGCTGCTTTCTAGGTCTTCAAGTGAAGCAGCAGGATAATGGAATTTTCATCAACCAAGCGAAGTACACTAGAGATATGCTTGCCAAGTTTGGTGTTCAACATGCTAAAGCTGTGAAGATTCCTATGAATACCAACTGGAAGATGGAGCCAGACGGAGGAGGAAAATCTGTAGATCCTACAGATTATCGTGCCCTAATTGGGTCACTGCTCTATCTCACTGCAAGCCGGCCAGATATCGCCTTTGCAGTCGGAGTCTGCGCTCGCTTCCAAAGCAATCCCAAGCACAGCCATCTTGAAGCTGCCAAAAGGATTCTTCGATATTTGAAGGGCACTGTCAACATGGGTCTGTGGTATCCAGCGGAGGACAATTTGGAGCTCACTGGATATTCCGATGCTGACTATGAAGGGTGCCGAGTTGATAGGAAATCAACGTCTGGCACGTGTCAGTTCTTGGGAAGCAAGCTAATCTCGTGGTTCTCAAAGAAGCAAACAAGCGTAGCCACTTCAACAACTGAAGCTGAATATATGGCCGCAAGAAGCTGCTGTTCTCAAATCCTATGGCTTCATCAACAGTTGAAGGACTACAAAGTTGAAGCGAATGAAATTCCGATCTTCTGCGACAACAACAGTGCCATATGTATCTCTCAGAATCCAGTGCTTCACACCAGGTGCAAGCATGTGGAAATTCGACATCATTTCATTCGTGATCATGTCGAGAAAAAGGATATCAAGCTCGAGAAAATCCATACCGATCTCCAGCGAGCAGATATCCTCACCAAGCCTCTGGCTGAGTCTCGATTCAACCAGCTATGCATGGAATTAGGGTTATTAGACCCTGGTGAAGAAGGCTAGTTCCAGGATGCACGAAGGAGTGTTCGCTTGTTCTCTTGTGCGTCACTCGCTTCGGATCTTCACCAACTCAAGCGAGCCACTTCAAATCACACTCGCTTGAAGAAAATGAAGTTAGGTGGAGATAGGTGGAGTATTGGAAGAAGTTCCCTACCAACTTATTGGAATTGTTAAGTACATGGTTAAGGGGGAACTAATGCTTACTCGCGGAGCAAGCTACTTCCAAAGCGAGCAAGAATGCTGCAATCTTGAATTCTGCATCGCTTCAATTTGCCCTAGCTTGGGTCAAAGCGAGCCGACTGCAGATTCATTCTTTAGAATGTAGGAAAGCTTGAAGGTTTACCTTTTTATACAAAAGGTTGCAGGGCTGGTGACATGCTTCTGCGTAAAATACGAGATTGTCTTGTCAGAGCATTCTCATTGTCATCCTGTCCATTTCTGCTCTGAGATAAGGACTTGTACTCATCCCCCATTCGTCGTGAATAAGTACACTTACGTGATACTCCCTTCGGGTTGTAGTAAGCTTGTGTACTATATTCATTTTCTCCCTCATTCACTTCGATGGAGGACTCTCTAATTCGTAGAGGAAGATGAATGCCATGAAGATGAATGCCATGAAGATCTAATTCAATGTGTAGCATTCAACGAGTGGTATCTAATTCAACATGGAGTCTACAATTTGTGGTATCAATCTCCTACGAAGTGAGATTGACTGGTAAGCATTTTAATTTTAAGTACACTAAGTGAGCCGAAGCGTGCTAGAAACCTTCACTCACTACGTGGAAAATATAAAGTGAATCTGACACAAATACAAAGAGGAAAACATTCTTGTTTATCCTCGAAGTATGTAAGTCAGAAACATTTTAAATTAAGCAAAGAAATTCAATTTCTTATTCCAGTCGCTTCAGATGGCCAAGCGAGTGCTTCGTCACTCAAAGCTAGCCATCGCAAGCGAGTGCGGAACAGTCACTCAAGCGAATGCCTCTCAAGAGAGTCAAGGCGTAGCGGCCCAACTCGAAGCGAGCGGGCACGAAGCGAGTATGAGCTGTCTGCACTCGAGTGCAATTTTACTTTCTGCTGTGCATTTAATGCAGGTACAGGAACGGCGGAAATAACGGGCGCGTGGTTCTCACTTCAAATTTGAAGCGGGAAACGGCGGAGAAAATACAGCCGTCGAATCTTAACAGCCCCCAATCTGGAGCCGTTCGATTAACGCCGTATACGACAAGCCAACCATAGAAGGCCACGTGGCGACGCCGAGCAAGTGGCGGTTCACTTTTACTGTGATGACGCCGGACACGTCAGATCCATCACCGCACGTCCGCCGCCTACCTACAGGATTTTCGGCGTTATTACCGCTCTACCCCTGCCACGTCAGCCATAACCTAATTCTATATATATGGGACGAGGCAGAACTGCAGAACCTTTCACAGCCTTCTAAATTTGCCATTCTCGTGCTAGATCTGCAATTACTCTGCAACTCACGAGTCTCAACCCTTTCTTTTATAAGCTCTGCTCAAATCTCTCTAAAATCTCCATGGGAAAGAAGAAGAATACAGAGACGATGGAGCAGTTCATGACAAATGTTGGCGAGCACATCAACGTCGAGCCCCATCTCGACCCTATCGTCATCGAAAGAAATGGTTTCTTCCATAGAGCCGTGACCACGGCCGGTCTATGGAAGTTTATAACGTTGATGCCGACGAAGATTCTGGCGAAAGCAGTGGCAGAAATCTTACTAAACTTGAAGAAGGATCAAAATACTTCATCATTTACAGATCCTAAGTCCAAGAAGCCAGTGGAGGTGGACTTGAACGATTTGATCAGTGTGTTCGATCTGCCGAGAGAAGGAGGAGACTCACTGTTAGATTTAGGTCTTTCAGCCGGGGTGCAGTATGGTCGATTTGCAGCCGCCGGAGCAGATCCAAACTTCAAGGAAGCCAACATTCGCAAAAGTTTGAAGGAACCCTTCAATCTCATCTGCGAACTCTTTACGAAGAGTATCGCATGCTATGTCGGATCCCTCGATACGCTGTCGGAGACGAAGCTAATCGGCACCACCATGATCGTCGACAGCCTCGCCGGAACGAAGTTTAACTGGCACGGGTGGTTCCTCAAGCAAATCTACGAGGCTGCTGAAGATTTCGCATTCGTTCCAGGAACTGCGAATAAGATTCTTCGCAAGGGAAAATTAAAATTCTTTTCAAGACTGTCTGTCGCACTGGAGATGAAGTTTCCAGAGAAAATATGGCCGGATTCCGACACGACCATATACAACAAGCAGACAATCTTCTACGATTCATGGAGGAAAACCAAGATTTTGATGGATCTGGGACTTCTGGAAATTGAAGTGCCCGTAGCGAGACCGGTTGCCGAAAGGCAAGCCGAAGTGAGCCAAGTGAGGCCGGTCGCTTCACCCGGGAAGCGAGCCGCGCCGAAGCGAGGCAAGAAGACAAAGCGAGTCGATTTACTTGTCCAAGAAAGCGAGGCGGTGGAGAAGCCGCTTGAGGACATTGAAGCGACTCAACCCCAGCCTTTACCCATCAAAGCCAAATCACCCCCTCTCCAAATCCAAACCCACATACCAGAACCTCAATCTTCATCAACCCAACAACCACCAAAACAGATAACCCCCCTCTCTCCCCATGAAGAAGAGTCAGCATCTTCTTTTCACATTCCCACTGTTCCATTCCTCAGCACAGATGAAGCTGCTGCCTACACTTCATTCACCCCACTTCAATCCCAGCCTATACAACCACCACCCACCGAAACTATCCAATCACCACCCACTGAAGCCATCCAGATTTCCGAAACCCAAGAAACCTCATCACCTACCCAATCCCTCTCGACATCGGCAGCTACAGCCGATACCGCCCAAACTGTAGGAGAACAACCCATCATTCTTCAATTCATAACTCCTGCCCTCACCATACACAAGCGGGCTCTCGAACGCTATGTCCTAGACAGAGAGCAAGCCGCTGAGACAATCAATCTCCGCTACAATCTTCACTCCGCGAACGTTGCATGGAGCGACGTGTTCTACACTAATGTAGTCGACTTCCTGACGTACATCACGTACCGAGGAACGGAGTACTACAAGATTTTCAGACTCCTCAAAGCCTTCACAGAAGAGGAACTGATTCAAATGGAGGCCAAAACACTCAACTTCATAGGCGAAAATGGCTTCCATGCCTTCCTTGAAGGGACCAGCTTCTGGGAAAAGCTGGATGCAAAGGTGAAGGAATCATATCCACTCGCTACAGTTCCGAAGCGAGTGCCCTCCTCTCATGAAAGGAAGCTGATCAGAGAGCATAGGGAGGTGGTGGAGTTGAAAGATGCTGAGATTGCTAGTCTCCAAAGCGAGATTACAAAGATGAGTGAAGAGATGGAGAGGAAGGCGGGGGAGGTCATCAGTCTTAGAGAAGACTTTGACAGGAAGAAAAGGGAATTGGAGGGAAAGGTGGAGGAGAAGGAGAGGCTTCTAGAGGAGAAAGAGAAGGCGCTGGAGGCGCAGGTGAAGCTAGTGGATGACAACACCAAAACCATTACCGAACTCAAGGGCTTGCTTGAGGCAGAAAGAAGCCGCTTGAGGGAGGTTAACGCCAAATTAATCGCTCTAGTCAAAGAGAAGAAGGTGTTAGAGAAGGAAGTGAAGGAGCTGAAGGAGAAGGTGGAGAATAGGGAAGGAGAGTTGGTGATGAAGGGAAGCGAGCTCCTCAATACCAAAAAGGCTCTTGACTCACTTCGAACTGAGTTGAAGGAAGTCAAAGAAGACAGTGCTATTGACAAGAGAGAACTTGAAAGTCTAAGAAGAGGAGCACAGGCACTTGACTTGAAAAATGCTGAATTATCCACTCTACTGGAGAAAGTCAAAAGACTGAAAGAGACTCTCACTATAAGGATCACCGCAGATGCCGAATTTCACAACTCTCTCAATCGGAGGGAGAGGAGACTTGCCGTGATGAAGGCAGAACTTGAAGCTTCCAAGGATCACTTGGAACTCACACTTCAAGAAGAAGCAAAGAAAATCACCAAAGCCGTTGAAGCGGAGCTGGAGGCTCGCTTCAGAGAGGTAGAGCCATTAGAGAGTATGATGGCGTCGGTTGTTGAGAGAGAAAGGCAGTGCAAATATCTGCTTGAAGAGATTAGCATCAAGACTGCTGAACTAGTGGCGCCCTCCATGGATAAAACCCAGCAGATGCTTCAAGCTATCTTTAATTCAGTCAACTCTCTTCAACAATCCTTTTCTGGAAAATCTATCACCCTAACCCCTGGCAGTGATGATGCCAAAAAGGGGGAAGGACAAATGAGGGAAGAACAAGTGAAGCTAGGAGGGGAAAGACAACTTCAAGAAGGAGGAGTTGGAGGTTTAGGGGGAAGTAGGATTGGAATTGAAAGAATGTTGGAGGGAGGCAGTAGTGATGGAGGTGTGAAGGAGGTAGTAGATGAAGCGAGGGCTCTTGGCAAGACGAAGCTCACGGAGGAGGAGTTATTAAAAAATCTTGAAGAGCCCAGCAGGCCGCTTCAGGAGAAGGTGCTTGCCGCTTCAATTGCACGGCACCCTCCAGTGACCGTGTTGACAAAGGAGGAAAAGCGGAAGCAGGTGGAGAAGGATGCTGCCATGGCGTGGGAGATGGAGCAACTAACAAAACTTTCTGTTGGTGCAGGTGCTTCGTCTAGTTCCAAAGCGGCTGCTTTACCCAAAGCGCCCGCTTCAGCCGCCGCGCCAGCTTCAACAGCCGCACTAGCTCCAACTGCCGCACTCGCTTCATCCGCAGTCGTCCCCTCTAGTGCCGCTACGAAGAAGGATATGCCGCCTCCCCCACCACCGAAGCAGTCATTGAAGAGAGCTGCCCCAGATTCTAAGAAAGATGACCCCGAGGCCAAGCGCCAAAAGGTCAAACATGCAGTTGCTTCTAGAGCTGAGAAGGAGGCGAAAAAGAGGAAGGAAATAGAAGGAGGAAGGAGCAAAGGTGAGAGGAAGAAGAGGAGTAATGAAAGGCGACTCCAAGTGATCGACGCACGGATTGAGGAACACTTCAGTGAAGTGTTACTCATCCAGTCTTCATTAGTGCGCAGCGCCTTCATCCCTCTTATGCCAGAAGAGTCCGAAGCATGTGAAGCTCAAGCCATAATTGATGCATGCGACGTGACTACAAAGGAGATGGTTGAGTCTGGTCGATATTCTCTCAAGGAGGAGCAAGATTACATTCGCAAACGACTCAATGCGAAGCGTCCATCGTGGAACAGCGAGTCGGGAGCAAAATTCAAAAAGACTATGGCTCAACTGTCAAGCAGGTCAGAGGAGGAGTTGGCCAAACGAAGGGATGAGCACCTGGACGGAAGGGAAATCGAGGATTTCATTCCGAGAGATCTGCTCGAGCTGTGGCTGTACTACAAAGACCTATTCATCAAAGCCTATTATTTCTGGGAGGTAGTGCCGCTGCAAAATGAGTGTTCTCGAATAAGTGCTCTCAACAACTTCCTTGCCACCTATGACGACAGATTGCGCCGCAAAATCTTTACAATGGCTGAACAAGCAGAGCCCAAGCCAATTGTTGTCAAGGTACCAGCTTTAAGGGAATTCCCCATGCCTTATCATCCAGGCATGGACGTTCCTAACAGAGGAATAATTGATGAGGAAGTGACTGAAGCCTTCAGGCGGGAGAGTGCATGGAGAAGACCTAGTATCCACACAGTAGAATCTATAGAATCGAGAGTTCTATCAGCTTACGTGGATACTGCTGCTATTGAAGAAGAGAAGAAGGAGGAAGAAGGAAAGGAGAAGGAGAAGGAGGATGAAGCTGCAGGAAACCTTTGAGTTTCAAGCTTCTGAACATATCTTTTTGTGAACTGCCTTGTTCATCTATCTATTTCAATTTCTGTTTCCTCTGTGTCATTTACTCGCTTTGTGAATGACTTTACATTTTTGCTACAAACTCATTAATTTAACCGAAAAAAAAGGGAAGGAACTTAAAAGAAAATTACAAACGAAACTGCAAGGGAAGCAGTCGCTTGGAGTTCCCTTCACGGTTAGATAGACTAGATTTATTTTTATCTAAGTCGTATGGGTTTTGGCATCATCAAAAAGGGGGAAATTGTTGGGAATTGTTAAGGACTAAATTGTTAAGGGGGAACTTCATGGGACGTTTGATAAATGAAGTCATTTGTTTTGATTAGATCCCAAAACCCCAAGTGTCCTATTCCCAAGCGACCCATTTTGATGTAGTTAATAGGATATAATTTTTCTAAGCCTACTCTGTTAGGATGGCTCTTTTATTTTGCTTAGATTAGGCTTCAAAAGTTCAAGTGAAGGCCACTCACTTGAGTGTGTTTTCCAAAGCGAAGCGGGTCAAGCAAATCGAAGTGAAGCGTGCCGAAGAATAGCGAAGCGAAGCGATCGCTACAGTAGATTCAAAGTGAGTCTGCCAAAGCGAAGCGAAGCGAGCGCTACAGTTCAAAGCGAAGCAAAGCGAAGCAAAGCGAAGCGAGCGCTACAGTGGAATCAAGTGAACCCACTAAAGCGAAGCGAAGCGTGCGCTACAAAGAAAAGCCGAAGCGAGTCAACGCGAGTCAACACTTAATTAAGTAGCGTCACGGGAAATTCATTTCTCAAGTGACTCACTACAAATATGACCGTGAAGCGACTCACTTCAGAGCGGCCACTACAACTTCAAAGCGAAGCGAGCCACTACCTACCAGAAAGCGACAGCACAAATTCCCGCTCCGAATTTGAACTCCAGTCAACTAGAGATCTTCGCATTTATTACGAGATCTCCACGTGTCGACTCAAGAGAGGAGCAGAGGAGTTGACTGCCAGGCCGACAAGGCGCCGTAACAGTACTGGGTCGCTCCAGTTACTGTTGAAATTGGAACTTAGCCATTTCCGGCAAAAATCCAAAACTGCGCATCTGCAAAAGCATACAGCCTGTGCAAGTACTGTCGAGAGGAGGAGGGACAAGGCCACCAACCAAGCAACGGATCTCAGCCAACCCTCCGCCTATAAATAGTGAAGGATGAAGACGAAGAAGAGTAGAACACTACTTGAGCATTCGAGCGCCTACTGCAAACAAACACTCCCAGCTTTCATAGCAATCTTCGAGTCTTTGTTTTCCAGTGTTCTCCGAGTTTCCAGTACATCGGAACTCGTCTTCACAACCTTCACACTTAGAGTCTAAGCCCATTCCATATCCAAGCTTAGAAGAAGAGCTCTAGCCATCTTTGCACTTATTGTAAAGAGCTCTTCATAGTGTGTCCGTCAACCAAAAACCCTAAACTCTGTCTGTTAGGTTTTTGAGTGTTGTCGTTAGGTTGTCCAGATCCAAGGCCCTTCTTTCATCGATTGAAGAAGCCTCGATCGTAGAGTTGAGATCCAAGCTTACACTTACATCGTTTGTGTAAAGCTCGATCGAAGCTAGGCTGTAAGGAGAGCCCGCAATCTCCCTGTCTGTTTTGACTGAAGCAAGTGAAGCTTCCAGTCTTTGTTAGGTTTGTGTAGTGAACCCGCAATCACTACGTCAGTCGTTTGATCTAGGCGAGTGAAGCCCGATCTCGACCAGGTTTTTGAAGGACCCGTAACCTTCAAGTTCTTGAGTGAAGAGAACAGTTGCCGTCGTGCTACAAAGTGGACGTAGGAGCGTTATCTCCGAACCACTATAAATCTCTGTGTCGTATCTCTCTTACCTTAATCTCTTTACAGTATTCGATTATCCATTGCACGTGCATATAAACAAACTTAACTTGGATTTTCAATTACTTAGGAAAGATTATAGCTCACCAAATTCCGCACAAAGAGTAAAGTCTCACTCTTGATCAAGTTCTAAGCTTAGGTCAAGAGATTCGTGATTGCTTTAGATCTAGCCCTCGGCTAGGTCTTAGTATTTTCAAAGAGCACTTTACTTTATACTCTGAGTTAAGGAATTGAAGTTGAAAAACTTCAAAATACGTATTCACCCCCCCCCCCCCCCCCCACCTCTACGTATTTTTCCTATAGCAAACCGGGACCAACACTTTTTGTGTGACCTGTCATGTGACAAAGGCTGCAATGCTTTGGGCGACGAGTGACGGTTCCTTGTTGTTCTTCAATTTGGACATTAGGAATATATGCTTTAGAAGTGGATCGATAATGGCCAATTTGATTGCACCTCGAACAAACACAAGCTCTAGAAATAGTTGTTGACCGAGAAGCTGATGATGACTCACCTCTAGATGGAATTCTCCTTGTTCGTGGTCGTCCAGCTGGTTTAGGATCAGTTGGAACACCAACTACCTTTGTCTTGATCTCTTCAGGGACACACCATTCATCTGGGTAGGATATTGGATGCACATCAGATGCATAACTCTCTCGCAAGGTTTCCATTGTATAATAACTTGAGACGTAAGAGGCACAAGATTGCTTTAACTTCCTGGGGGAAAAACAAAAAAAAGAAAGAAAGTTGGCAATTAAAGTCAGAATGCAAAGCAGAGAGAGAGAGAGAGACGATGGCATAATATAACGATAATAAACTTAAAAGACATACCAGATTGAGGCAGTGGCATGAGGACAAGGAATCAAATCGAGGTCAAACATGCGACATGAACAAGTTCGAGCATTCAAATCAACAACATAGCTCTTGTCTTCATTTCTTACTCTAAACTTGAAATCATTAATCGCCTCCACAACCATTGTTAGACCCTCTTCAATGGAAAGTTCCAATTTTTGTGTAGCATATCTTGTTAGTTCATTACTACTAGCTAAAGCTTCATTACGTCTCTCTACAAACCAACGACCAACGAATGTACGAGCAAACTCAAATAAAGTGCATATTGGCAATCTTCTTGCCCAACGAAGGCGTCCATTCACCGACTCAGCACAATTCGACGTCATAAATGTATAACGACGAACCTCACAACAAGAGCGTGCCCATCTAGATGGTCCAATCTCCATCAATCTTCGATAAGCACCATTCTTCGAAACCAATGCCAAATTGCTCATATGATTTTCAAAATCATGAACTGTATAGCAATTTGCAGCCTTCTTAAACATATCAACAGCATGGTCCCCAAATCGAGCAAGATTTTTTTGCAAATGATAGACACACACTCCATGAGGGACTCCCGGATACACAACTGCAACAGCATTCTGAATGCTACAATGTTGATCCGATACAATCAACAAATTATCAGGGCAACCAAAAGTCTTTCTTAATTGCTTAAAGAACCAAATCCACGATTTGTCATTTTCCTTATCACCAATACCGAAAGCTAGAGGAAAAAGTTGTTTATTTCCATCTTGTGAAACAGCAACAAACATCATACCTCTATACTTTCCTTTCAAATGTGTACCATCGACAACAATAACAGGACGACAAGAAGTCAAAAAGCCATTGATAGATGCACCAAGAGACATATAAGCATACTCGAAACGATCTTCACTATCCGTTTGCAAATCCACTATTGAACCCGGATTAAACTTTTGAATCATGTGCAAATAAGATGGCAACAATTGAAATGACTTACTTGAATCCCCATAAATCATAGAGATAGCATGATTCTGCCCTGCCAATGCAACTGGATAATCAATTTCAAAACCATATTGTCTTTTCAAGTGAGCTGCCATCTCCTTTGGTTTCAAGACAGCACCTTCAACCATCAACGTTGGGGCGAAATACGAACCAATGATCTTTGATGGAACACTTCTGGGGCCATGGGCTCGAAAATCCGAACGACAAGTGTGAGGTGCATTCCAAAGTATCACCCTCCAAAATGTGCAACCCTTCTTTGATGTAGCACGCATGCTAAAACGACATTGCTCACTATGCTTGCAAACAACTTCAAATCTCTCGGTGCAAGATCGTTCCACTGTATATTCAACACGATTAAGCAAATGATACAAGCCCACCAAGATAAGCATACTTTCTTTATCTTTGAAAGTTGCACCTTTTGATAAAGAATCACGACTGCATGGCTGACAATGCTCCAAGTCATCCACAGGGAGAGAAGTTTGATATATAGCACCTGGAATAATCCACTGGCCTGAACTACTACAATCTCTCCTCAAGGTCTTGTCATGAGAGTGCACATCAATGGAAGAACTGACCAACGGTGGCACAACATGCCTATTCCTCAACACTGCAAGACCACCAATACGAAGTTGTTCGAAACCGTCACCTCCATCGACAGTATCATTATCTAAACTATCAACTTTGACATGCTCATCGTCAAATCCCTCATCATCAAGATCATGAATATCACTATAATCATGTGTACTTTCATTTGATATCTGATTCCTATCATCAGCTACATGAGTTCTTGATAAAACATCATTGCTAACAACATTAGCATCTTGAATGATCAAATTCTGATTTGTATGAGAATATACCTCTTGTGCCTTCAATAGAGTCATGAAATTAGGCCGAACAACAGCTGGAGTATTGGACACAATAGCTGAAAAGTGAGATAAAAATTCGGAACTTCGACATTTTCCATAGCAAACTTGAACTCATAATCGTTCGTGACATCCATTCTAACAAGCCCTTCTGAAGATTGAACAAGTGTGCTTAAGGAAAATTTGAAAGAATCCTTATCAACTCCAACTATCACTTGAATCTGATCTAACAAGCCCAAACGAGACATTCCCTCGGGTGACACTAAGATATATCTCTTTTCACCTCCAACATAAGCATCACTAACCCAACTTCCTCCATAATGTACAATGACGGCTTTAGGAATCATCTACACATTGAAAAATATTAAAACGATTTAGTACAGTAGAATAGAAAAAATTTAGGGAAAAAATTCACATTCCAGCAACAATTCAAAGGGTTTCTCAATATATAATTCAAATCGATAGAAAGCACATATCAACTCAAACTTAAGGGGGTGTATTCAATTCAGATTCTGCATGATTTTTATGGATTTTAGAAATCTGTAGGTATTCAATTCAGATTTTATAAAGTCTTTAAAAATCCTGAGGTATTCAATGCAGACTTTTTAAAGTCTTAAAAAATCTATAGGTATTCAACAGTCCATGGATTTTAAAAGTCTATGGATTTTGCTGGATTCTTTTTTTAAAATATAAAGAGATTTTACTTTTCAAAATCTTTTATAAAACCCAGAGATTTCTACGGATTCTCTGAAAAAAACTCAAAGTCACCATTTCCGCCACCTTCTTCCGTACTTTTTATCTTTTCTCCAAATAATTATAGTTTATTTTAAAAGACATCCAAATTATGACTATCTAGTACCAAAAATTTGTTTACTAGAGTTTGCTTGAAAATCAATATTTTCATAAAATCTCGTTCTTATAAAATTCGAACATGTAACTTTTAAATCTCAACTTTCATTTTGATTTTTTATGGTTAAATTATTGCCACGTTTTTTAAGGTTCAAAGAATTGAATAATGATCAAACTGAAATATAACATTTGAACGAAAAAAAAAAAGAGTAATTTTTTTTATTATTAAAAATATATTAATTGGACTTTCTTTAAAATACGATTCTTGTTTTGAAAGATGACATAATTTGATGAATTTTGATACTCCCTACAAACATATTCAAACAATTTGAATAAAGTTATTGTTTTTTTTTTTTTCAAATAATATAGATAATTTTATTTATTTATTTACAAGTGTGACTCATATGCATTTATTTATATAAATAAATAGTTACAATAGTTCAGCGTCGGAGTCTATGCAAATCCATGGAAATTAATTAAAAAAATATTCCACAGTACTGCAAGTCCATGAAAATCCATCAAAATTAATAAATAGAGTCAGTCAAACTCTGTATAGAGTCTAGTCAAACTCTGCGCAAAGTCTATGGATTTTAAAAGTCTATAAAAATCCACCTACTTTTCAAAGTCTATAAAAATCCTGCAAAATCTGAATTGAATACACCCCCCCCTTAGTCTAAAAAACAAAGAAACAAGATGCACTGACTTTTAACATATTTAATTAATAAATGTCTGAATATGAATTTTTGAAGTTCTGATGCTACATAATTCTCGAAATGAATGATCAAATATGTTAATTGGTATTCAAAATCATCTTTTCAGATTCCATCATTCCTACAAAAATTCGTGAGTTAAGTAGTAGAATATGAGCAATTCACGAATTTTCTGAAATATGCTCGTGAATTTGCGTCTGGGAAACAAAAATTTCGTGAGTTTGTTTTGAACTTTTGTGCATTGAAAAACTAATCACCAAGAACCTCGATTCGTGAGTTTCCGTGAGTTAAAAGCATGATATTACCACCAAAATTCACTGAATTTAGAAACGAGAGAGAGGTATATATCGAGAGAGAAAGAGAGCACCTTTGAAGATGAAATTGAAAGCCTCTAAAGCCCACTTCCGATGCGGCGACACCAATTCCGAGGTATTCTGGCCGGCGCCTCCGTCACTGGTTTCTCCGACGTGCTGGTTTCCTCCAAGAACCTCGACACGGTGGCGCCGCTTCTTTTGATAATAATTTGAGAAAATAGATTAAGAGGGAGAGAGAATTCGTGAATTGCAATTGTGCTTTTAGTGAAATAACATATTACTATTTGTTTCATTAAGGGCAATTTAGTATTTTAACACCAAAAGTGGGTATTATTTATCTTTTTTATCCAAGTGAGTATTATTTTAATTTACAATTGCAATGTGGGTATTTTAACCCATTTCCACATGAGACAATCTAAAACTGAAAATGAGACATGTTCAATGAGATGGAGGGAGTATATAATATCTGGATTGTGGGTATTTATATAGAGTAGCAGAGAAAACATGTCTCGCACGTTTAACCTCCCTCATTTTGCTTAAATATTTTATACGCGAAAAACAAATGTGAATATCTGTGTTACACTTATTTAGTATGTACTAGTACTTGCCCACGCGCAATGCGTTACACCGTGAGTTAAGAATATTTAATAAGAGCAGCGAAACAGAATGTAAACATAACACACTAAGAGCAGACAAATATAATGTTAGTGCACTACAACAACACAATATGTTATACATTTCGAAACACTTCCTTATATACAACATTTGTCGTCCCGCCTGATGCGTCAACATGAGTTACTAAATCAAAAAAACTAAACTCTAAAAAAAAAATGAATCCTAAAAAAAAAAAATTGAACCCTAAAAAAAGAGACTATTTTGCAAATGTGAATAAGGGTAAAAAAAAAAAAAAAAAAAAAAAAAAACGTAAAGTCATGTCTTGATTTAAGTGAAACCCGTAAATTATAGCTTGTTTATGAAATTTACATGTATGAACAATTAGGTTTTTCATGATTATTTTTAAGTTACTTATAAATATTGTGTCACCCAATGTATGGTATATTTATTTTATTTATGTTATATTTTCGGGCCCATTAAACTTTGGCCGATATCTTGTTGTTTTAGACCACTAAGTTAAATAAAAATTACAGATAAAAAAACCCGGAGTAAATAGGAGAGAATTTAACACGTGACATAAAAGAAAATAAAAGTAAATTATAAATATTTGCAAACGCGAGGACGATACAGATGGAGATGGCGACTGCCAGTACGACGCCATCATTGCAACCATCTCGGGTCTGCCGAAAGGCCAAACGGAAACCGCACACAAGACCGTTGCGCGAGCTCTCCCCCGGGGTGAGCCCGCACACAATTCAAACAAGAAGAGACCATCACGTTTTCGGAGAAGGACCCGCTCCCCGCAGTCGTCCCTCACACTAATGCTATCATCATCGAAGCGGTGGTAGCTAATAAATTGGTTAAGCGTGTTTACGTTGACATCGGAGCTTCCGCCAGCATCATCTTCAAAGGATGATTCGACCAAATGGGAGTCGGCAAGGCGCTCGACAAATCCATAACTCGCCCACTTCGGAGTTTCGCCCAGGAGGAAACTCAGTCCGATGGTATTGTGGAGCTTCCAGTCACTGTCGGTCGGGCTCCAGCGAGCTCGACCGAAGTAGTGGAATTTTTCGTTGTACGGGCCAAGTCGCCGTACAACATCATTCTAGGTGATTGGTGTTTAGTTGTTAGGTTTTTCGTTGTGTTTTCGTGTTCATTTTCATTGTGTTTCGTGTCTTTTAGTGTGTCTTTTGGCTATGATTCGTTTGTTTGGAGTTTTTGGTACTTGTAGGATGAAAAGGGCGGAAACGAGAAGAAAACGAGAAGAAAGGTTGTTGAGCAATCATTGACCTCGAGTTCTAACCTCTCATGATTTTGTTGAAGATTCATTTTGGATGTAATGAAAGCATTATATCGAAGAGGGGTTCGATAGGAGCACATAGGCGAAAACGGAGGTCAATTTGGAGTTCGGATGAGGAAGATACGGCCGAAACAAGAGGGTCGCGCGCAATCGTCCAGAACGTGATCTGGACGATCGTCCAGAATCTGGACGATCGGCCAGATGATTGTGGCGTGAAGTACCAGTACCAGATCTGGCCGAACGGCCAAGTCCTTAACAAATCTGGCCGATCGGCCAGATGTCCGCGTCCAGCTGTTGTTTCCTTATTTAATTAGGTTTTCTCCCTATTATAAATACTAGTACTTTGGGATGAATTAGTATCAGTTTTTAGCATTAGTTAGCTTTATTTTTCAGCCCTAAAATACTTTAGATTAGTTTTACTTTGTTCGGATCCGGATTCTTAGTTCGTTGCAATTCAATTCAAGTCTTTTCTTTTACTTCGCGTTCTTCGTTCTTCGTTTAATTCTCGTAAGTTATTTATTGCTTTCGTTTACTTGCTTTACTTGATTTACTTAGTTTTAGATTCGTTTTCTTAATTGCTTCTTTTAATTTTCTTTAGTTTAATTTCATTCTTTCGATTTCAAGTTATAAGTTTAGATTCATTTTTCTAGTTTCGATTCTCCAGTTTTTCAAAGCTTTCATAGTTAGATTTATTTGCCTTTTAATTTCCAGAATTTATTCATCATGTCTAAGTTAGTTTATGCTTTCTTTTATGCTTCCTTTTTCGCTTTCCTTTCGATTCTTGCCTAGGTAGATTTATCGTTTTACTTTTGTTTAATTCTTCGATTTATTTACTCGTTCTTAGATTAGTTATTTATTTGCTTTTATTTATTGCTTTGATTTATTTTATTTGCCTAGGATTTAAAATCAAAAACCCCAAAATCTTATTTACTTGCTTTCTTAGATTTAGGCTAGATTAGGTTTTACTACATAATTAATTGCCCTGCAAAGTTTTCCTTCGAGATTCGACATTGGGTTTTTACTTACTAAGTGCTAGGATAGATTTCGTTCTATTGCGAACACTTTTTAGTGAAACAAATTTTGGCGCTGTTGCCGGGGAAAACTTTAGGCGATTTATTGTGTAGTATTTTTATTTGTTTTATTTTTATTTGTGTTTATTTCGATTTCTTATCTCTCCCACTCGGTGCGTTTAACCCGTTTGTTGAGTGTTGTTTATGCATGGTCGCCGAAGTCTACAAAGGAATTTAGAGCCCTACGTCGACAACATCCATCAAAGGAAAGCGATCTTAGCCGCGAAGGAGAAGGAGGAGATCGATTCTCAAGACTTCTCTTTGGTCTTGTTATTTGTAGAGCCCGAAGCCATGGCAGCTAGAGTCGTTATGGGCGATTTTGCTCGGCCCACATTCACAGCCACCACTTCGGCGATTGTCCTGACGGAAGCGGTCAGGAATCATGAGCTTAAACCTCACCACATGGCGTTGCTCCCATCCTACCACGGGCTGCCCAACGAGGATGCATTGACGTTCATTCGAGAGTATTGCACGGTGGTGCAATCATTCCCACTCTCGGGACTCACGGAGGACAACTTGAAGATGAAGTGCTTCCCGTACACCCTCAAGGATCGAGCAAAGTCGTGGTATTTGGCGCTCCCGGCCAACTGTCTCACCACATGGAATGCGGTGTGCGAGAAGTTCATGCTCAAGTACTACCCGAACCGCAAGACTCAAGAGGTGCGGTCAAAGATTATGAATTTCTCCCAAGACAACGATGAGCCATTTCACGAAGCATGGGAGAGGTTCCAAGAGCTACTTCAACAATGCCCTCATCATCAAATGGCACCGGAGTTGCTTTGGCAATATTTCTACGACGCCCTCAACCAGACTTGTCAGTTCATGGTGGACAGTTCGGCCGGAGGCAACATAGCGGTCAAGACAGTTGACGAGTTGCAGACGATATTCGAGACGCTCGCTGCGAGTTCTCAACAAAAATCAGCTAGGCCAAGGAAAGTGGAGGCGAGTGCAATCTCGATGAGCCCCGATTTGAAGAAGCAAATTGCCGACATGTATAGGGATCTCGAGAACTTGAAGATTAAGCAAAGTGCACCGGCCCCGAAGGAGGAAGAGAGGAAGCCCGACAAATGCGAGATTTGTGGAGAGTTGGGACACATCAAGGAGGTTTGCCAAAACATGGGAGCACCCACTTATGAAGGAGGAGCCGATGTATATGCTGCCCAAGGGTACATGCCACCACCCCAAGGGCAAGGTACGAACCCGAATTTTCAATATCGTCGCCCCTCTCCATATAATAACCCCTACCCTCCTCAAAATCCCTACTACTCTCAACCTCCACCATATTATCCTCCTCCTCAATATCCTCCAAATCCCTACTATCCACCACCTCCATACTACCCCCCTCAACCTACTCCTACACCACCACCATCATACCCAAATTCTCGTCCTCAAGGACCTCCACAAAAGCCCGCCGTCGATGAGGATCGTCTCCATGCGCTTGATGCGAACATAAAGAGGCTCGAGTTGGCCATTGGCCAAATTTCTAGTTCCATGCACCTGATGCAACAACCGGGGCGAATTCCGAGCCAAGGGATTCAACCAGAACAAGCCAACGAGGTGCAAGCCCCATATCCTCCATATGTTCCTCCCGTTCCACCTCACCAAGCTCATGCAATCACGGTGTTACAACGCAATGGAGTTCCGATGCCTCCTCAAGGGCCCATGGGAGATAGACGGGGCCCGAGCCCTCGATGGAACGGCCCGAGAACCCCGGCAACACCCTTCGGCCAACCTCGTCCAGTAGCCGATCTGGCCGGTCGGCCAGAATCTGGCCGCTCGGCCAAACCCTTCAACATGCGCGAGCACCCAGCAGCTAATCTGGACGATCGACCAAGTCACCTTGACTTTGGCCGATCGGCCAAAACCGACGAACAGCACACGGAGTCCGAGGATGATAAGAAGGATGCTCCCGTTCTCCACAAGACGCCCGATCCGTACGTTCCCCCTATTCCATTCCCGAGTAGAGTGAAGAACAAGAAGCAAATGCTCAACCCGTATGTTCCACCTATTCGGAGTATCGTGAAGAAGGAGACAAATGACCCCAAGCCTATCAACTCATTTCCTAAACGAGGGGATCCGGGAGGTTTCGACTTGAGTATTATTTTGGACAGCGAAGAGACTGTTTCGGGATTGATGGATTTAGGAGCTGCGGTGAACCTAATGCCGTATTCTATTTTCGAGAAGATGAACTCAAGAGTCCTTCAAGCTACCGACATGCGCATTGAGTTAGCAGACGGCACCGTGAGCAGTCCTTTGGGAGTTGTGGAAGATGTCACTGTCTTAGTTGGTGGAATTCGAGTCGTCACCGACTTTGTTGTGCTTCACGAAGGCAAAGGAGCTAAGAGTGCAACCGGACATCTACTTTTATTGGGACGACCATTCATGGCCACTACTCGAGCTCGGATTGATGTAGGTACCGGCACATTGAGCATGGCCGGTGAAGGAGGTTCGGTCACATTTTCGGTATTTGGGAACTCACCTTTAATTCCTACTTCATCTTTTCATTTATGCTCTTATGTTAAGCTTGCTAACCCTTGTGTTGAGGAAAATATTTGTGAGATTTTTAACAAGGAAGCAGCCTTTGAAGAATTCTTTGAAGATGAGGAGTCCATTGAAGATGACGAGTTCTTTAGTTGTGTGGATGAGGAAGAGGATATAATCGAGCAATATCTTGGGAATTTGGAGGAGGTTGATGAAGTGGAAGAGGAACACTTGAACCATGCATCGAAAAAGGAAGTTGTCGTTACCTCTTTTCTTTCTAACCTCACCAATTGTGTAACATCTTTTCTTGCAGAGTTTAAATTGACGATATTTGAGGAGGAATTCGAACTAAGTGTGGGGGAGTCAAGAGTTGATGATGACCGAGTTCTTCGAGATTTGTCGAAAACGAAGAGTGGATATGTCGCGAGGAGTACCAACACGTCGCTTGGTGCTACGGGCTTAGGTTGATTGTATCCTTCGTCTAGCTAATGACGTTAAACAAGCGCTTGGTGGGAGGCAATCCACGTAAAAAAATTTTAGTACTTTATTTTTTGTAGTTTTTCTTGTTTAAATTTGATTTTTCGTTTTAGTTCAAGTATTTTTGCAGGAATTGGCGTCGGGGATCCAGCCTCTCATTTGGCTGATCGGCCAGATTCCTTTGGAAATCTGGACGATCGTCCAAATCCGTGCAACCAAGCATCTACCAGTCTCTCATTTGGCCGATCGGCCAGATTCCTAGGGTAATCTGGACGATCGGCCAGAATCAGTTCCACCGGACCCGAATGATCCTCGTTTTTGGTCTCCTCTTGATCCCCGTTGGCAAGATCCGAGGTTCCAAGTTCCATTCAACTAATAGCCTTGTTTTGTTATATTTGAGTCTTTTATTTATTTTTCTTTGTTTTGTGCAATTTTACGCTTTGGTATTTTGTTTTGTTTTGTGTTTTGTTTTGTAGGTACTACTTGGAGTCTTTTGAGATTTTGAGTTATTGGTTGTCAACATGCGATAAGTTCCTTCTATCCCTTTCCTTTTTATTTTCTTGCAATGGGGACATTGCTTGATTTTAAGTGTGGGGGAGGGTCTTTGAACTTTTGGCATGAAGTTTTTGTGGTTTTGTTGTCTTGTTGATCGAGTCCTCATGTTCCCTCACTTAGGAATTTGTTTGATTTTGAGCCCTATAAGCATGTAACTTAGGATCAATGTGAATGATTCAACGATGGAATCTTTAGTTGTTGGAATTGATTTGAGCATAAATTAGGTTGGTTTAATCTTGAGTTGATGTTGGTTATGATTCGATGAGTTGTGGGGCACGAATTGATTTGAGTTTGAGGAAAATGATTTATGATTTTTGGTTGAGTGATAAATCTAGATTGTTGCGACTTGGATTGCTAGTTTACTTTCCCCTTAGAAAAGAAAAGAAAAAAAAAAAAAAGAAAAAAAGTTGTGTTTATGTGTGAATAAAGAGTTGATAGGATTCTGCTCCTCTTACTTGTAACGTATGAAAATACTAGAGTAATGAGCATGGGAAACCACATGAAAAGGCTTCGAGAGACCCTCGAATGATCACATTTCATGAACTTTGTCCTAGATGATACTCGTGTATATTAGAATAATGTGTTCGTAGGCATTCTACCCCTCTTGACAATGGGTACGGGAAACCGCACTAGGAGGCTCGATGTGACCCATCGATGATTAAACCTAGTGAATTATGTGCCAAAAACGTTCACTTGTGTAAAAAAAAAAAAGAAAAAAAGAGAGTTGTTTATGTATTGAATAAAAAGGGGAAGTAGGCTAGACGTCTAAAGTTGTGGTGATCTAGATATTTGTGAGATGTGTGTATCATTGCTTTTCCTCTTGCTTGGGTTGATTTATAAGCCACATAGCTCGTTGATGATGATTGATCGTAACTTGGGATTAAAGTGACCTCGTTTGAGTTTGTCGATTCCGGTGATTAAATGTTCTATGATTTGAATTGTTTGGATTGAGTCTAAGTTGTATGTTTATATTGCTTGAGGACAAGCAAAGTTCTAAGTGTGGGGGATTTTGATTGGTGTTTAGTTGTTAGGTTTTTCGTTGTGTTTTCGTGTTCATTTTCATTGTGTTTCGTGTCTTTTAGTGTGTCTTTTGGCTATGATTCGTTTGTTTGGAGTTTTTGGTACTTGTAGGATGAAAAGGGCGGAAACGAGAAGAAAACGAGAAGAAAGGTTGTTGAGCATTCATTGACCTCGAGTTCTAACCTCTCATGATTTTGTTGAAGATTCATTTTGGATGTAATGAAAGCATTATATCGAAGAGGGGTTCGATAGGAGCACATAGGCGAAAACGGAGGTCAATTTGGAGTTCGGATGAGGAAGATACGGCCGAAACAAGAGGGTCGCGCGCAATCGTCCAGAACGTGATCTGGACGATCGTCCAGAATCTGGACGATCGGCCAGATGATTGTGGCGTGAAGTACCAGTACCTGATCTGGCCGAACGGCCAAGTCCTTAACAAATCTGGCCGATCGGCCAGATGTCCGCGTCCAGCTGTTGTTTCCTTATTTAATTAGGTTTTCTCCCTATTATAAATACTAGTACTTTGGGACGAATTAGTATCAGTTTTTAGCATTAGTTAGCTTTATTTTTCAGCCCTAAAATACTTTAGATTAGTTTTACTTTGTTCGGAACCGGATTCTTAGTTCGTTGCAATTCAATTCAAGTCTTTTCTTTTACTTCGCGTTCTTCGTTCTTAGTTTAATTCTCGTAAGTTATTTATTGCTTTCGTTTACTTGCTTTACTTGATTTACTTAGTTTTAGATTCGTTTTCTTAATTGCTTCTTTTAATTTCCTTAGTTTAATTTCGTTCTTTCGATTTCAAGTTATAAGTTTAGATTCATTTATCTAGTTTCGATTCTCCAGTTTTTCAAAGCTTTCATAGTTAGATTTATTTGCCTTTTAATTTCTAGATTTTATTCATCATGTCTAAGTTAGTTTATGCTTTCTTTTATGCTTCCTTTTTCGCTTTCCTTTCGATTCTTGCCTAGGTAGATTTATCGTTTTACTTTAGTTTAATTCTTCGATTTATTTACTCGTTCTTAGATTAGTTATTTATTTGCTTTTATTTATTGCTTTGATTTATTTTATTTGCCTAGGATTTAAAATCAAAAACCCCAAAATCTTATTTACTTGCTTTCTTAGATTTAGGCTAGATTAGGTTTTACTACATAATTAATTGCCCTGCAAAGTTTTCCTTCGAGATTCGACATTGGGTTTTTACTTACTAAGTGCTAGGATAGATTTCGTTCTATTGCGAACACTTTTTAGTGAAACACTAGGCCGCAATTGGCTAAACACCGTGAGGGCGGTATGTTCCATGTACCACCTCACAGTGAAAATTCCCACAAAAGGAGGGATAGTGGGTCTGCGAGGTAACCAGAAAGTCGCTAAGGAATGCCTGCACATCGCACTCAAAGGAGCAAGGACGTCCTTCCAATCACATGAAGCATAGCAATCACCGAACTCGGAGGAGTCTGACAAGGCGTCACCTGTTCTCACCAGTTCGGCAGAAGATGTCCAACTTCATGAAGACGACCCGCACAAGGTTGTCAAAATAGGCTTTACCGAACTACCACACCTCAGAGAACGGGTCATTCAACTCCTCCGAGAATTCCGATACGTCTTCGGCTGGTCGCCTCTCGACATGACGGGAGTATCACCGCAAGTTATAACCCATAAACTCAGCATCGACCCCGGAGTTAAGCCCATCAAGCAAAAACAGCGCACCTTCGCAGCAAAGAGGAACCAAGTTGTTCGGACTGAAGTAGAACAATTACTGAAAGCTGAAATCCTGTTCGAGGTGAAATACCCTACGTGGATCACCAACCCAGTTGTGGTAAAGAAAGGAGGAGACGGATGGCGGATGTGTATCGACTACACTAACCTCAACAAACACTGTTCGAAGGATTGTTATCCCCTCCCGAGCATAGAGAAGAAGGTCGACGCACTAGTAGGGCATAAAATTTTCAGTTTTTTAGATCTGTACAAGGGATACCATCAAGTACTTATGAATGAAGAGGACGCCGCCAAGACAACTTTTATAACTGACTTCGGCGTATTCGCGTACCGGAAAATGCCTTTCGGACTTAAAAATGCGGGGGCCACTTATCAAAGAATGGTGGAGAAAATATTTCAGCACCACATGGGAAAGGAGGTCGAGGTGTACGTTGACGACATCGTCGTCAAAAGTAAGGACAAGAGTACCAGCGTTTCCGACCTCCGAGCTATCCTACTCTTACTCCACGAGGTTAATCTCAAATTCAACCCTCAAAAGTGCACATTTGTAGTACCTTCGGGCAAGTTCTTAGGATGTTGGGTCTCCCAAGAGGGACTAAAAGTTAACCCCACGAAGATCCAGACGGTGCTGGACATGAAGACCCTGAAATCAATACATGACGTACATAGACTAAAAGGGTGCTTAGCCGCACTAAGCCGGTTTCTGTCTAAAGCGGCAGAGAAGCAACTTCCCTTCTTCAAAATATTGAAGATGGCCCCAAATTTCAGCTGGACTGACGAGCTCAACCTCGCCTTTGCCGAGCTGAAAAAATAACTCGAGAAACTGGCGACTTTGTCAGTACCCACCAACGGCGAAGTACTCTCCCTCTACTTAGCCGCACCGGAGGAGGCCGTAAGTGTCGTGTTAGTTCAGGAAGAGGGACGCCGTCAGCTCTATATTTCATCAGCAGATCGCTGAAAGGCCCCGAATCGAGGTACCAACCCCTCGAAAAGCTCTCGCTGGCATTAGTAAACGCATCCCGCCGGCTGAAGCCCTACTTTTATGCACACACCGTGCGGGTACTCACAGATTACCCACTCCACCATGTCCTAACCAGGGCCGGTCCTGTACTCCATGGGGCCCTAGGCGAAATACAAAAAGTGGGCCCTTAAGAAACATGAAAAAATATGAAAAAAATGATACAATCGAAAAAAAACCTAACTTATCTAAATATATGTAATCTATATACTCAAATGATTGTGACGATTTTGACAGCTTTACAAATATCTCGAATGTAACTCTATTTGAACTCAAAAAATGATTAAACATAAGAAGATTGAACAATAGTAAGTTGTAGACATCAAAAATTTAAAATCAACATATTTGAACATTAAAGAAATAGAAACCCACAAGGTGATTCAAAGACGGTTCTCTCTCTCTCTCTCTCTCTCTCTCTCTCTCTCTCTCTCTCTCTCTTTCCCACTACATTTGGCATAAGTTAAAGATACTGTATGTATATTATGAGAAATGTTCCACTAACCACTGTGGGCAGTGCCTAATGTGGCATACTATTAATAAATAAAAGATATAAATATATACTATAACTTATCTAAAAAAAAGTAAACCGTAGCACTGTCACATCAGCTGTGGGCACGTTGAAAGTGTCCACGGTAGATAGGAGAACATTTCTCATTGTATTATTTTCGTCCCTACAAACTTAAAATATTTCTTGAACGTAATTTGAGCTATAAAATAATAATACTACTCAAAATAGCACATAATGTATACAAATAGTATATTTAAAAAAAAAATGGGCCCCAAAAATTATGGGGCCCTAGGCATGGGCCTTGTGAGCCTATAGACAAGTCCGACCCTGGTCCTAACAAAGCCGGAAGCCTCGGGGCGCATAGCGAAGTGGGCCATCGAGCTAGGAGAATGCGACATTGAGTATTCACCTCGCCAGACCATCAAAGGACAAGCCCTCGCCGATTTCTTGGTAGAGACTGCTTTACCAGTAACCGAGCCCCTAGCTCGGAATGCCACAAACGAAGCTCAGCACAACCCACCCAAGCCCAGCCCCAAGGCCCCAGCGGATCGCTGGGATGTATACGTCGATGAAGCATTGGGCAAAACAGAAAGTGGGCAGGAATTCTCTTTGTCAGTCCAGATAAATGTGAAATCAAGCATCCAATCCACTTCACCTTTCCCACCACAAACAATGAGGCTGAGTATGAATCACTGCTGGCAGGACTTCCCATCGCTAAAGAGCTCGGCATACAAGCAGTGCACGTTCACAGGGACTCTCAAGTCGTCGTCAACCACATGTTGGGGACATATGAAGCCAGAGGGGATAGAATGCAACGGTACCTTGATAATAGCAGCTACAGCAAGGTTTCCTTCACTTCGAAATTATTCGCATTCCCAGGCACCAGAACGCGCGCGCTGACGCTTTGAGCAAGCTCGCCTCTGCTTCAGCGAACTCACCAGTGGAGGAGATTCGAGTCTGCAGTATAGATTGAAGCGAGGTGAACACAGTCACAGACACTGACCTGAACTGGATGACCCCAATCCAAGCCTACATGGAAAAGGGCGAATTACCAGCAGATAAAGCCGAAGCCCAAAGGATATTGAGCAAGTCATTGTGCTATGTGTTTCAGCAAGGTATTCTTTACAAAATAGCTTATCTCCAACCTTTACTTCTGTGCATCGCCCCCCTAGAGGCCAATTATGTTATGCGTGAATTGCACGAGGGGTCATGTGGCAGTCACATCGGGTCGCGGGCACTCGCTAGGAAAATCATGAAATGGGGATACTACTGACCCAAATTGTTGCATGATTGTACCGAGCTCGTCAAGGCTTGTGAAAAGTGCAAGATTTATTCCAACATGCAAAGACTACCGTAGTCCGAGCTCGCCAGCATGCAAAGTCCGTGGCCTTCGCCCATTGAGGAATCGACATTGTTGGTCCATTCGAAAAAACACTAGGGCAACTCCAGTTCCTCATCGTGGCCATTGACTACTTCACGAAATGGGTGGAGGCTGAACCTTTGGCAAGGATCACGAGCAAGAATGCTCTCAATTTCGTCTGGAAGAACGTAGTATGCCGGTTCAGTGTACCGCACGTACTGATATCCGACAACGGCAC
The DNA here is from genome assembly GCA_029379335.1 of Thymus mandschuricus. Taxonomy (NCBI): domain Eukaryota; kingdom Viridiplantae; phylum Streptophyta; class Magnoliopsida; order Lamiales; family Lamiaceae; genus Thymus; species Thymus mandschuricus. Next base: position 5,743,875 of record CM057082.1, on the reverse strand, counting down.
CCAGTTCACAGACAAAATCTTTAAGGAATTGAGCGAGGAGCTAAAAATCCAGCAGCGATTCACTTCGGTGGCCCACCCTCAAGCGAACGGTCAGACCGAGGTCACAAACAGAACATGGTGAAAGGACTCAAAACTTGGTTGGAAACGGCGAAAGGGAAGTGGGTAGCACGTTCTCTGGTCATACCGCACCACACCTCGCACCTCCAATGGAGAAACTCCCTACAGTCTAGTCTACGGGAGCGAAGCTGTCATTCCGATCGAAATCGGGATGCCCAGTTCGAGAACCGTTCATTTCGCGCCCGAAGTGAATAAAGAAAACCAGCGAACTTATCTGGACCTTCTCGAAGAGGGTCGGGAGCTCGCATACATACGGGAAGCCAAGTACAAACAACAAATAACAAGGTACTACAACCGCAAGGTTAAAAGTAACCACTTCTCCGTTGGCGACCTCGTCCTCAGAAACAACGAAGTCAGCAAAGCCGCCAAGTCTGGCAAGCTAAAGCCCACATGGGAAGGACCATACCAAATACTGGAAGTGCTCGGTAAAGGATCCTACAATCTCACCCACATTTCGGGGGAGCCCATCCCACGAGCTTGGAATGTTGTTCACCTCAAGAGGTATTATGCGTAGGAGGTCCATGCAGAGTCATGTTAGCATATTGTCTTGATTAAGTCGTCCTATAAATGTCAGTCCATGTGTTTTCCGTGTTACATTTTTTTGCAAGTCTTAAATAAAATTTTGCTTTTTGCACTTGTTTGTGTCATTTCATCATGCATACTATTGTTTCCTACGCATATCGCCTCTATTATATTTCTTCGCACCGTCCTGACGAGGATGAGTGTGTTGCCCTAGAGACATGTACCTCGGGCATGTAAGAAATAAAATAAACGTGTATGAGGAGCCCACTCCTACCGATATTTCTCGGCAAACATGGAGACTAAGCCCGATTCATTTCGGCCACTAAGCCCGATTTATTTCGGCCAATTCAAACCCGATTCGATTTGAGAAATTTATTTATGAACTATTCAACATTACACAGTTATTCGAGAATTCTTTTTACAGGGTTAATATACAAATCACGACGATGAACCAACACCAGAGCTCGGGTCACAGTTGAACCATCTGATGGCTTCATGCGGCCTCGTTACCTACGTTCGACCTCGCCCTCTTCCCTGACCGCACCCTCGAGGTGCACCACGCACTGCAGTTCGGCTAGATTCCCCCGCAAATGTCGAACTGGCACCCTGTATCCGAGGCACGCGAGGAGGATTTACTTGGGCAGGAAATGACATTGGTTGGCTAGCAGTTCGACCGCGGCCAGCACCCTAGTCAATGCCAAACTCTGTTGGCTGATTATACGAAGACCAGGTTCTCCACGCTGCATGACACCGGGCTGCATATCGGGGAACGTGTCCACCCACTCCTTGATCAACGGGTCCCGCTCTGCCATGATCCTAAACACCGACGTCAGCTATGTCAGTTCGGCGACATGCGCCATCACCTCCTGTGAGTCGGTACCATACCGCTCTTGATTCTTGATACATCTCCCCACTGTCCGCAGAGATGCGGCCTCCACTTCAGATATTGTGGCAAACCCCACTTCGTGAAGCACCCGCTCATACTCATTATGCTCTTGCCTGACCGCTTGTAGCTTCCTCTCTACTCGGTCTCGTTGGTCTTTCATATCGAGATAGCGAGCTTCCAGACCATCATCCTGAGTTCGCAGAGCATCGTACTTCACGTCAAATTCATTGTGGATATTTGTCACCAGCCCCTGCATATGGGCTATCTCGGTGTCCTTGGAATCTATGATCCTCTTCAAACGCTTTATTTCTTCTACGTATGGGGATACATCTATTATCTCGTTATTCGACTACATTAAAGAGTATAAAGGCAAGATCAGCGAAGAGAAAGAGTTTTTCATTCATTCAAACAAGGAGCATACATCGTTCGCGGGGTGATTACAAGAAGGATAAAGAAAAAAATTAAGGAAGGGATCCACTGACGCCTCCTTGCTCGTTAACTTGCCCCTGCCCGGAGGCATCCTTCTGCTGCACCACCTCCTCACCCGCGGTCTTCCCCACCTCTAGCTCCTCTTCGTCCTCCTGCCCGAGCTCCGTTATGGCCTTGACGAGGTCAGTGTATTCATCCTCATCACACGCCAGAACGGCCTCCAGTGTAAGCAGTTCGGGGGAAGCGCAAAGCTTCTTCACCGGGGGGGGGGGGGGGGGGGGGGCGGAAGCAGCGAAGTCCACAACGGCGACTGCGTAACACGCCAGCATGTCCTTGTTGCACCGCCGTTCGTACCCGAACTTGGACACGTCGATGTCCGGATACTCCTTCGCCACGGTGTCCAGGGCGTCCGCCTTCACCGGGATCGACAACAACGATCCCAGTGTGCTAGCCAAGGTGGAGAAGCGTTTCGATCACAACACCTTCTCCACCAGGGCCTGCACCACCCCGGCCTGCGAGGCCAGCATCTCAGCCTCCCGAGCTTTCACAGTCGCGACCTCAGCTTCTTAGGCCGCTACTTTGGAGGCCTGGACCTCCGCCCTGCCCACCGCAGCCTCCAAGGATGCCTGCAGATCAACAACCTCGGCATCCTTCTCCCTCAGCTCGCGCCCGAGCCGACGCTTCTCACCGGCCATCGTCTCTCGCAACTCGACAAGCGATGTGAACTGCATAGCGGCGCAGCGAAGATACTCAGCTACACGGCTTAGCTCGCCACACACTTGCTTGGTGCCCTACACCACAACAACAATTCAGAACGTGTACATGTTTTCGACATAATAATTGGGAATACGGGACCAACAGTTACCTCGGGAAACGATGGCAGCGGCGGCTGTTTCTCAACCACAAAGCACTCCTCGTCGCTGGCAAGCGCGACGAAAGAAAAAGGCTCTTTTCCCGCAAGACGGGAAGGAATGGACTGCGGCCGCGAATCCGTCACTGTGAAGGTTTTCTCTGATGATGCGCCCATTGATTCAGTCACCAGCTCGCTGGTCGAGGACACCTTCACCCTGTTCTTCTTGTTCTTGTTCGAGGAGGGGGGGGGGGGGGGGGGGAGAAGGTGCAACCGGAGTAAACGCCACTAAAAAAGAACAAGCGGAAGAGGTTTAAAAAAAAACAACAAAAAAATAAAAAGCAAGCGCAGACGACGCTATGGTCACAACGCGAAGTAAAGAAAGCCACACCCCTCCCCGGCGAAGGGAAGGGAAGGGCCGAGACTAAGGCGACGCCAGGCTTAATAAGTCAATCAGGAACAGCTATCGAGGTGGGCTTTCATATAACGAAAATGTTTATTTATGCTTAAATTCTTTTTATTAAAAAGAATTGTCATGCCATAAATGTTTTGTTTTGTATGATGTCTATCTGTGAATGGCCTTCGGCCAAACGTTACCAAGACGAATTCGGGCCTGTCGGGGTCGCTCCTCGATAGGTTAAGTGCACTAGATAACCGTGAGCCGACGAAAGCCTGCCGGTTAGGTATCCGGGTAGGGTGGACACCCTTAACGGATACACCCACATGACTCAGATACGACGGATTACACCACGAAAAGTAGCTTGCAAGCACCCTCTTTCATGAAAATGTTTTAGTGATCGTAGGACTTTTCCGTAAAACCTCTATGATTCACTTGAATGGCTGGCAATAAAATGTTTTTGCATGTGTTCACTGAGTACTTTGTACTCAGCCCTGTACATATTTCCCATGTGCAGGTTGAACAGGATGAAATGGAGCAGTCGGGAAGGCTTTTGTCGAGCACGGAAAGAGTCGAAGTCTCTTGGTGGTGCATGTCTCCATACATGCATCTCACGTCCTTCCGCTGTGTATTCTTAAGTTGTAGAACAATGTCCGCTTTTGTGTATCGTTGCAACTCTCTTTTGCTTTTGTGTATCGTTGCAACACGTTGACTTCTCAAGACAATGTTTCTTTCGTCCGAACAATGCTTCCGCTTTTGTTATGTCATGAAAATGCTTCCGCTAATGAACAAGTATATCTTTCGCTTAATCTCGACAAATGATGTAAACTCTAATGTAATGAAATGTTACGCTTTCGCACCATCTCACCTCAAGTGTCGTTACCTTATTTATTTTCCCGTTCCTTTACGTCGCGACCTCGCCTGACCAATCTAAGCGGGGTGGGGTCGTGACAATTTGTTTGCAGTAGGCGCTGAAAGCTCAAGTAGTGTTCTGCACTTCTCCGTCTTCAACCTCCACTATTTATAGGCGGAGGGATTGGCAAGAGCCGTTGATGGTTGGTGGTTTTGTCCCTCCTCCTCTCGACAGTACCTGCACAGGCCAGCTGCTTTTCAGACGCGCCAGTTTGTTTCTTTGCCGAAAATGGCTAAGAGCCAATTTCAACAGTAACTGGAGCGGCCAGTACTGTTGCGGCGTCCTTGTCGGCCTGGCGGTCAACTCCGTTGCTCCATTCTCTTATCACCACATGGAGATCCGCAATTAATGCGTCGATCTTCACTTGACTGAAGTTTGAACTTCGGTTTAAATCGGAGCGGGAATTGAGCTTTCGCTTTCTGTTAGGTAGAGGCTCGCTTCGCTTTAGATTTGGAGCGTCCGCTTCGGATGAGTCGCTTCAAGTCATGCTGTAGCGTATACTTAGAAAACAGATTTTCCAAGTATCTACTTAAGTAACGTTGACTCGCTTTGACTTTCACTGTAGTGCTCGCTTAGCTTCGCTTCAGCAGACTCACTTTGATTCTACTGTAGCGTTCGCTTTGCTTTGCTTCAGCAGACTCGCTTTGATTCTAATGTAGCATTTGCTTGCTTCGCTTTTCTTCGGCACGCTTCGCTTCGGCTCGGTAGACTCGTTTCGCTTGGAAAACACACTCAAGCGAGTGGCCTTCACTTGAATTTCTAGCAGTCTAAAAACCTAAGCATCTAAAGCATATAAATAAGCCTTCCTAACATTATAGGCTTAGAAAAATTCTAACCTATCTACACCAAAATAGGGTCGCTTGAGAATAGGATACTTAGGCGTTTTGGGATCACATCAAAATGTATACATTTAATTTAAAGCGTCCCATGTGAGTTCCCCCTTAACATGTTATCCTTAACAATTCCCAACACTCCACCTTTCTCCACCTTATTTCTCCTTCTTCAAGCGAGTGAGTTTTGAAGCGACTCACTTGAATTGGTGAAGATCCAAGGCGAGGGTCGCTTGACGGCAAGCTTCCACTCCCTTGTGCATCCTGGAACTAGCACTCTTCACCAGGGTCTAGTAACCCTAATTCCATGCATAGCTGGTTGAAGTGAGACTCAGCTAGAGGCTTGGTGAGGATATCTGCTCGCTAGAGATCGGTATGGATTTTCTCGAGCTTGATATCCTTCTTCTCGACATGATCACGGATGAAGTGATGTCGGATTTCCACGTGCTTGCATCTGGTGTGAAGCACTGGATTCTGCGAGATGCAAATAGCACTATTATTGTCGCAGAAGATTGGAATCTCATTCGCTTCAACTCTGTAGTCCTTCAACTGCTGACGAAGCCATAAGATTTGAGAACAACAGCTTCCGGCGGCCATATACTCGACTTCAGTTGTTGAAGTAGATACACTTGTCTGCTTCTTCGAGAACCATGAGACAAGCTTGCTTCCCAAGAACTGACACGTGCCCGAAGTTGATTTCCTATCAATTCGGCATCCTCCATAGTCAGCATCAGAGTATCCTGTATGCTCCAAATTATCTTCTGTAGGATACCATAGCCCCATATTGACGGTGCCTTTGAGATAGCGAAGGATTCGCTTGGCAGCTTCAAAGTGGCTAAGCTTGGGATTGCTTTGGAAGCGAGCTCACACTCCAACTGCAAACGCTATATCTGGCCTGCTTGCAGTGAGATAGAGAAGGGATCCGATCAAAGCACGGTAGTCTGTAGCATCCATAGACTTCCCTTCTAGGTCTGGCTCCATCTTCCAGTTGGTGTTCATCGAAATCTTCACAGCTTTAGCATGTTGAACACCAAACTTGGCAAGCATATCTCGAGTATACTTCGCTTGATTGATGAATATCCCATCATCTTGATGCTTCACTTGGAGACCTAGGAAGCAACTCATCAAGCCTGTCATCGACATCTCATACTTGGTCTTCATTAACTCTCCAAACTTCTCGCTAAGCGACTAGTTTGGTGATCCAAATATGATGTCGTCCACGTAGATCTGGACCCATAGCATATCTTCTCCATGATTAATGGTGAAGAGAGTCCGATCTATCTTTCCTTTGTGGAATCCATTATCCACTAGAAACTGAGATAGCGTATCATACCACGCTCTAGGCGCCTGCTTCAATCCATACAGGGCCTTCTTCAATCGATACACCTTATCTCCTTGCTCAAATCCTGGCGGCTGCTCCACATACACTTCTTCTTTGAGCTCTCCATTGAGAAACGCGCTCTTGACGTCCATTTGATAGACTTAGAATTTCTTGGCCGCTGCATAGGCAAGAAATAGTCTAATGGCTTCAAGCCTGGCCACTGGAGCGAAGGTCTCATCGAAATCGATCCCTTCCTCTTGGCAGTAGCCCTTGGCGACGAGTCGAGCTTTGTTTCTCACGATGTTGTGGTCCTCGTCCTTCTTGTTCTTGAACATCCACTTGGTGCCAATCACATGCTGGAATTTGGGACGATCCACAAGGTACGATACGTCGTTTATGGTGAATTGATTCATCTCTTCTTGCGCGGCAATCACCCAATTAGAATCAGCTAGGGCTTCCTCCATGATTTTCGGCTTGATATTGGATAGAAAGCAACTAAACATAGCACTTTCTCCAATCACTTGGCTTCTGGTCACCACGCCTTTGGATAGATCTCCAATGATTTGGCTTGGTGAATGATCTTTGAGCCATGCACGCTTGGATCCACCAGCTTATGCTTCTTCTTCAAGCAGGTCGCTAGCTTCACCATCTGAAGCGACCGGAATGGGTACTTGACCTGCAGTCTCTTCCTTTGACTTGGGGGCAGCTTCATCTTTTTGAGCAATTTGATCGCTTGAATCTTTGACTTCTTCATCATCTTCAAGCATGTCCCGTTTCAGTGGATTGATGGGTTCCTCGCTTGAAGTTTTGTCATTCGCTTGAACCTGTTCCTGTGGAAGACTTAAAGAAGATTCATCAAATACAACATGGGGTGATTCCTCCACAATTAGGGTTTTACAATTGCATACCCTGTAAGCTTTGCTAGATGTAGAATATCCTAAGAATATTTCTTCATCCGCTTTGCTTTCAAAGGCTTTCAATTGTGACTTCCCATTGTTGTGAATGAAGACCCTACAACCAAATATATGGAAATAGGAAATGTTAGGAATTCTCCCTGTCCATATTTCATATGGTGTTTTATCGAAGCGTTTGTTGAGAAGCGTCCGATTCTGAGTATAGCATGCGGTGTTAGCTGCTTCAGCCTAATACTTCATCGGAAGCTTTGAATCTGCAATCATTGTGTGAACGGCTTCTTTGATGATTCGATTTCTTCTTTCAGCTACTCCATTCTGCTGAGGTGTGCGTGCTGCAGATGTTTGGTGTGCTATCCCATGCTCCGTGCAGTATGCTTCAATTGTAGAGTTTAGAAACTCTGTGCCTTTGTCGGAGCGAATGGTAGCGATCGCTTGATTATTCTCCACAGCGAGGCGCTTGAGCAATTGAGGCAGTTTGGACAGCGTCTCCTTCTTGCTAAAGAGAAATACGACCCAAGTGTAGCGAGAGAAGTCGTCGACTACCACTAGAGTGTATTTTCTTCCATTGACGCTTACTGGAGTGACTGGTCCAAACAGATCCATCTGAAGTAGCTCCAGCACTCGCTTGGAAGATGGTTCTTCTAAGCTAGCGAAGTGCTTCTTCGTCTGCTTCCCTCGTTGGCATGGTGAGCAAGTATGATCTTTGACGAAGACCTCATTTGGTATGCCCTTCACCAAACCCTTAAAGCAATTGATTGTCTTGAAGTTGAGGTGGCTCAAGCGTCGGTGCCATAGCCATCCAACTTCAGTTGCACTTCTAGCGACCAAACATGTTTCCTTTTTGCAGCTATCCCATTGCGCAATGTAGACATTCCTTCGTCGAATTCCAGTGAGCGCAATCTGGGATGTGAGTTTGTTCTTCACAATGCACTTGTTGGAGATGAACTCCACCTTGTATCCCTTATCACATAACTGTGAAATGGATAAAAAGTTGTGCTTCAGTCCTTCCACATAGGAAACTTCTTCAATTCTGAGCTTTCCTATCTTCAGTGCGTCGTATCCCTTGGTGGTTCCTCGAGAATTGTCATCAAAGGTTACTTGTGGACTCTTCTTCTCTATGTAATCTTGAAGTAGAGCTTTCATGCCCGTCATATGTCTTGGACATCCACTGTCCAAGTACCATATTGGTTGGCCTTCACTGGGCATGGGATCCACAGCGCTCACCTGCAATTAGGCCAGTTTTGGTACCCAAATCAGTTTGGGTCCTTGCAGGTTAGTCCCCTTAGGTACCCACACTTGCTTCACTCTCTTTTGAGGGTTAGCTTGTGTTTTGGGCTTCTCGACCTTTCTAAATTGTGATTTCTGCTTGGGTGCAGCTTCACATGTGCAGCAGTGTGTGCATTGAGGGAAGTTTTGAGAGCGGCTCACTTGAGACCAACCCATGCTCTTGCCTTTCTGCTTATATCCTGAAGCGACTCGCTTCGGATTAGCCTTAGGCTTAGATACTGAACTAGGGTTTCTAGTCTTGCCAAGCGTCTCGCTTGGTTTCTTTTGAGCGGTCAACTTAGGGTTTTGACCCTGACTCGCTTGAGAAACCTTTGGGGTTTGAAGCTTCCTCTTGGTCGCTTCAAACACTTCCCCCTCAACGTAAGAACGGTTATACCATCTCCAATCCGGCTCACGTGACACATAGACATTACTTCTCTTCTTGAGAGGAAGATCCTTTGTCTCTAGTGTCTTGGTTTGAGACTTAGAAGCTTCAACACTTTTCCCTTTACCTTTTGATTGTTAAGCTTTAGCATTTTGAGTGCTAGGGACTGTTGATCTCGGTTTACCCTTAGATTCTTCCCTTGAAGATATAGATATCTTCATAGGTTTCTTCTTAGGGTTCTCAAACTCTTTGCCCTTATCTTTGTTAGTGGTTACTTTGGAGGCAGTGGGCACATCCAAAGGAGTTGATGGTGTTGTGTTAGAAGCACCAACAAAGACTGTAGGCTTGGAAGGTCCACCCTCATATCCAAGGCCTCCCTTTCTACCAAAAGGTAGAAGCGAGCTTTCTAGTGCTTGCCTAGCGAATGAGGCAAGCACTAGAATTGATTGGGTTTCATACCTTCCTTCCAATCTTTTATGCCTAGCGAAGAGGTCCTCAAACTTACTAGTCATAGCCCTTAAGTTAAACTTGACTTCATCAAGTTCAGTGGCTAGCTTTCGGTTTTCTCTCTCGCTATCCGACATAGCTTGTTTCAACACTTTGTGGTCGCTTAACAATTTTTGAAGTTTGTTAAGCAGCTCACTCCATGTCGAGGAATGAACTTCCTCTTCGTGCTTGTGTGCCAGTGTAATTGAATCAATAGGCGGATAGAAGAATACCCCTCCCGTGTCTTCATCGGTGAGCGCCATTAGCCCTAGATCCTCTTCCTCGCTTGAGTTAGGATCAGTAAAGGCGTCTGAGTCGCTTAAGATCTCCTCACTTGGAGTGGCTGGAGACTCGCTTGCAACTAGCGCTCTCCAGGGAGCTTCCCTTTTTGCCTTCAGTTCTTCACGTTCCTTGGCACTCAGCTTTGGGCAGTCAGACTTGTAGTGGCCTATTTTGTGGCAGTGATAGCACTCCACATCCATCATATCCCTTGAGATCGGCTTTGATGTTTCTTCTCGCTTTCCTTTTCCATCTCGAGCATCAGTGCTCTTCCCTTTGTATTGCTTGTAGAATCTCTTGTATTTCCCCACGCGTGAATTCATCTTGTTGAAATTCTTTGATAAGAATGCATAGTGCTCCTCCAATTCTTCTCTTGTCATATTGGCAATCGTCTGGTCGCTTGGGGCTTCTACAGCTTTGAAAGCGACTGCCTTTGATGACGTGGGACCTTTGTCTTCATCGTCCAGGCTCATTCGATTGAGATCGAATTCGTGAGCCTTAAGCTCGGAGAACAGGATCTCTGGTGTGAGCTTCGACAAGTCCTTTGTTGCCAAGTACGATTCCTTCATGGTCTTCCATTTCCGTGTAAGAGCTCGAACAATTTTGAGGTTGACTTCTTTGTTAGTGAATTTCTTGCCAAGAGAGATGAGAGTGGCAATGATGTTGGTGACACGTAGTTCGAAGGCATCAATTGATTCTCCAGTCTTCATTGTAAGACTCTCGAACTCTCTCATCAGCACGACAAGCTTATTCTCCTTTATCTTGTCAGTGCCTTGGGAGATTAAGGCTAGGGTTTCCCACATCTCCTTCGCTGTGGTACACTTCCTTATCCTGGGGAGATAAGCATCTGACACAGTGCTCTGCAATGTGTGGCGTGCTACACGGTCAAGAATTGCAATCTTGAAGTCGTTGGCGTTGTAGTCTTCTTTTACCTTTTCAACAAGCTCTTGTCTGACATAAGTTTCTCGGCTTTCGGCGGCAGGGACGTTCACTGAGACGGTCTTCATCATCTCGATAGGTCCTTCTTCTATGACCTCCCACATCCTGTCGTGGATGGAGCATAGAAAGCTTTCGACACGGAAACTCCATGTTTTGTATCCTTCAATTGAAAATTGAGGAAGATTGGATGCACTGTATGTAGACATGATGAAACGTCAATAGTAATGCAGTATGCGTGAGTGAGGGTTTTGATGCACTTAGGAAAATGGATATGGTTCAGTGAGACAACGTGAAGCGAGAGGGGACTCGCTTCAGGTATGCAAAGCAGTGGCTCGAAAGAACCCGGCTCTGATACTACTTGTTGGTCCCGGTTTGATAAGGAAACACAGGGGGGGGGGGGGTGAATACGTGTGTAGAAGTTTTTCAACTTCTTTTTCCTTTATCTCAGAGTGACAAGCAAAGCATTCGCTTCAAATACTCAAGACCTAGCTTCAAGCTAGATCCACAGTAGAAGCTTGCTACTTGATCTAAGCGGATGCTTGAACAAGTGTGAGGCTACTTGTAATGCGAAATTTAGTGAGCTAATCTTTTCCTAAGTAATTGAAAACTTCGTTTTAAGTTGTTTACGATGCTTGTACAATATGAATAATCAAAGCAATAAACAATTGAAAATTAGGGTTAGAGAGATACGACACCGAGGTTTGTAGTGGTTCGCTGATAATACACCTACGTCCACTTTGTTGCACGTAGCAACAGATTCTCTTCACTCAAGAATCTTGAGGATTTGCAGGCTCCTCAAAAACCAAGTCTAGATCGAGCTTCACTCGCTTGGATCGGACAACAGTTGGGTGATTACGGGTCCACCACAAAACCTAAACTGGACTAAGCTTCACTCGCTTGAGTCCGACACTGGGAGATTACGGGTTCTCCACACAAACCTAGTTTCGATCGAGCTTCACACAATCAAGGACTGTGCTAGCTTGGATCTAGACTCTATGATCGAGACTTCTGCTATCGAAGAAAGTAGAGTCTTGAATCTAACGACAACCTTTCTTCTAACACAAAACCTAACACACAAATCTAGGGTTTAGGGTTTTGGTTTCGACGAACACTCTAAGTGAAGAACTCTTTACAATAGATGCAAAGATGGCTAGAGTTCTTCTCTAAGCTTAAGATATGGAATGGCCTTAGATCTTGAGTGTGAAGGTTGCGGAGACGAGCTTCGATGAAACTGAAGCTCGGAGAACACTTAAACAAAGACTTGGAAATTTGCTCGAAGGCTGGGAGTATTTGTTTGCAGTAGGTGCTGAAAGCTCAAGTAGTGTTCTGCTCTTCTCCGTCTTCAACCTCCACTATTTATAGGCGGAGGGATGGGCAAGAGCCGTTGATGGTTGGTGGCTTTGTCCCTCCTCCTCTCGACAGTACTTGCACAGTCCAGCTGTTTTTCAGACGCGCCAGTTTGTCTCTTTGCCGAAAGTGGCTAAGAGCCAATTTCAACAGTAACTGGATCGGCCAGTACTGTTGCGGCGTCCTTGTCGGCCTGGCGGTCAACTCCGTTGCTCCATTCCCTTATCACCACGTGGAGATCCGCAATTAATGCGTTGATCTTCACTTGACTGAAGTATGAACTTCGGTTTAAATTAGAGTTGGAATTGAGCTTTCGCTTTCTATTAGGTAGAGGCTCGCTTCGCTTTAGATTTGGAGCGTCCGCTTCGGATGAGTCGCTTCAAGTCATACTATAGCATATACTTAAAAAATAGATTTTCCAAGTATCTACTTAAGTAACGTTGACTCGCTTTGACTTTCACTGTAGCGCTCGCTTCGCTTCGCTTCAGCAGACTCGCTTTTATTCAACTGTAGTGTTCGCTTCGCTTCGCTTCAGCAGACTCGCTTTGATTCTACTGTAGCGTTCGCTTCGCTTCGCTTTTCTTCGGCACGCTTCGCTTCGGCTCGGTAGACTCGTTTCGCTTGGAAAACACACTCAAGCGAGTGGCCTTCACTTGAATTTCTAGCAGTCTAAAAACCTAAGCATCTAAAGCATATAAATAAGCCTTCCTAACAATATAGGCTTAGAAAAATTCTAACCTATCTACACCAAAATAGGGTCGCTTGAGAATAGGATACTTAGGGGTTTTGGGATCACATCAAAACGTATACATTTAATTTAAAGCGTCCCATGTGAGTTCCCCCTTAACATGTTATCCTTAACAATTCCCAACATACATCATCCCCAATAACCTGTTGAAGCCACCTTTTTCACGTATCCATGCGGTCCACTCGGCGAATAAGGCTCTGCTTTTCTGCCTATTTCCACTATATACGTTGGACTGGTCGTTATCTCTGGATGAGATATGCTCCTTGACATCATAATCTACATCCTCTTCATCGTTGTCATCATCGTCCAATAGAGATTCTGCATTTAGAGGCTCCTCTTCACTTTCGACCATTTCATTCAGGGCGGTGCAATATTTTCTCGAATGTTTGAGGCACGATGAGATGAACTATCATCGAAGGGGTTATCCCAAGAATAGACGTTGCCATCCCAATTTGTGGATGTCACAGTTTCAAAAATCTAGGATAGCTCTGAACAAAAATCAGCCCCAGTGCAAAATTGGAATGACCCTCCCCCCCCCCCCTCCCCCTGCGTGACAGGTCTTAAGTAGGGACATACGAAGATGTGACACCCTTAGTGAAAATGATGCTCTGATTCTTAAACAAACGAAGATTGTTTTATTAAAGCTACTTCTTCACAAATCACCCACTTCGGTGTCCGTATTTAGACGTGATTTGATAATCCGCCCCCTCCCAGTTGTGGTCCAATAGAAAATATCGTAATACATGCTAGACAAGTTGCAATACTCATATATTTTGTATCTTAAACATCGAAAATTCATGATCGGTCAATGCAATTGGAGCTCGCTCACACCCTCATAGGTGTTTTCAGCCCATTTCCCTCCGAAATTCACGTTCACGAATACGTAACTTATCTACAAGAAAAATGAATTCAACAAATTATTCAAATTAATCATAAAACGTCATAATATATCACAATTAACATGATTAATTCACACATATAATTTTTTTCAACTAATCTGTACTGAATGTATGAAATTACATTAATTCAAATTTTAAATAAATTTATTTGTCTTCTCCATGCCGGTTAACGTCACCGGAAAGTCTCCACACCGGCTTGATGTTCTACCGACATTGAGATGGCCAATATATATATATGATGAGATCATGTACAAAATATGGTTATCGTAAAAAATAAAAAATGATGCACTTTATCCATAATTATAATGCATGGTATGCCTAATTATAATGCATTATGCATTATAATGCACAGTCTTTACTATTATAATGCATCAACCATCATAATGCATTTTCAGTATAATTATAATGCATCGGTTAATTTGGACCATAGATCACATTGAGATCAATGGTCCAGATCATTTCTCATTTTCTATTGGACCTGTCTTTTGTACGTGATCTCTCCGCTATATATATATATATATATATATATATATATATATATATATATATATATATATATATATATGAGTTGGATCAAATGTGATAGATCCGGGTTAGAGATCCACAACAATTTAGGGTATTGTTCATCATTTTTTGCAAAGAGCATTTATGGATAAAGCGTTAAAACGGTAAAGATCGAGAGATTCATGCGTATGGAAAGCTATAACCAAGCATTTTGTACAGGGCATGATGTGCGTAGCAATGGCGAACAATAGTTGAGCTATAAGCAACGGATAAAGGGCGTATTTAGCCATAAACCGGCAAGATTCATGGAGTTTTGCACTCATACAAGCAGATAACGAAGAAACAAGATAGGAGAAGGGGAGAAACGAGGAGCGTGGGGCTCCGTTGAGCCTCATTCCCCTTTAAGTGATGAGGGTTTTACCTTAAGTTCAAGGTAGTGTGTGTAAGAAAGAGACTCTTCCCGGTGTTGAGAAGAGTAGGTGGATGTAAAAACGGACTACGGCTTCCCGGAAGAAGGTCTTGTCCGCCTCGGCTGGCCTGAGCTCAGAGGAGCTCATGAGAGAGAGAGTATGGAATTGAATGGAACAGTACGCTAAGGAGCGTGTTTGTTCGTAAGAGAGTGAATGATTATGTGATGGATGAGTTCGTTTAGTATTTATAGGTATGTTGAGGGTGAAGAGTGAGCATTTGTGTGAAGGAGGGACAGAAAAGGAATTCCCTTGAAGGTGAAGTATCCTCCGTCATGAATGTAGTGGTCCTCACTCTATAGTACATAGAGTCACGCGGACCGTATATTAGGCAGAACCTCGGGCTTCTACTAGACGCCCATAGGATCTGGTCAGATCCTCCTATTTTTGCAGATGCCTGCAGATCCCACGCAGCTTATGGAGAAAGTTAGAGCCTCACAGCTTCTTGCAGGGCATACGATTCTTGATTGTCTTGAGCATCTGGTGCCCACGAAATCCCTTTGATACTATGCTACTTACATAGAATAGCCTCTATCGATTATTAGAGAAAAGTAACACTTATCTCCATTAAGGGTGTTGTTGAAGCTAATCCCGTCTAGGATCTATTATTCCTTTCAGAGAGGTGAGGTTCTCACCTCTATTGTGACATCTACCATACCAGCTTTCTTAAGAACCGTAATCTAAGGTTAAGGAAAGTGTATTCCTCATTCACTTGAGTTATTTAGGGAGCATAGCCGATATTAGTCCCTATCAAAATGAAAACTAATTATTTCGTGAAAACTAAAAACCATGCATTTTTATGCATAACATGATGCATTTTCATGCATAACATGTTGTATAAAAAAAATATATTATTTAATACATTTTATTCATAAAATAATATTAATTTTTTATGCAACATACTATGCATTAAAATGCATCGTGTTATACATAAAAATGCATGGTTTTTAGTTTTCACAAAATAATTAGTTTTCATCAGAACTCATCCCTATATATATATATATATATATATATATATATATATATATATATATGCACTGTCATTTTCATGCATTGCATTCAATAAATTCATGCATTGTCATTTTGATACATTGCGTGACTTAATTCAATGCATCGGTCAATCTCAACCGCGGATCTTATTTTGATCAACGGTTTTGATTTATTCTTATTTCTTACCTAATAGTCTATTCTTATTTGATTTAGTGTAGAACCTATATTTCTTTTTGCTTGTTATTTCTTCTGTTGCTTGCTTCTTCATTGCTTCTTCCCAAAACAACTCAATTTTTATGGCTACTATGTTGAGGTTTTATTGAGATTAAATTCACATTGATGTAATATATGCATATATATTGCAATTATTTTCTTTAACATAGGATACCTACCGTTAATAATATTCATCCGTAAACAACAACCAAATTATTAGTGAAATAAATTCAATTCACGCAGAAAAAAAAATGTTAAGAAATACAATTTCACATGCATGCGATAAATGTGACATGTCCCATCTGTTTCACTAATAAGTGTTCGCAATAGAACGAAATCTATCCTGGCACTCAGTAAGTAAAAACCCAATGTCGAATCTCTAGGAAAACTTTGCAGAGCAAATAATCGTGTAGTTAAACAATCCTAAACTAGCATAAATCTGAGAAATCAAGTAAAAAGAATTTGTTTGGTTTTGTTTATAAATCATAGGCAAGAAAATAAATAAGCAATAAATCAAAGCAAGTAAATAAATCTAATCTAGATAGCAAAGAATAAATCTAAACTAATTAATCTAGAGAAATTAAATAAAAGCGATTAAACTACCTAGGCAAAAATCATAGAGAAAGCAATAACAAAAGCAACTAAGAAAACAAATCTAGACATGTATCAAATTAAATCTAAAAATCTAAGAAAAGAAATTTATTTTGAAAACATGAAAAACGAAAGAAAAGAAACTTTGAAAACGAAGGAACAGAAACTTTGAAAAAAAAATCTAGACTATGAACTCAAGAATGAACAAAGAAATTAAACGAAGAACTAAAAAATTTTAAATCTAAGAAACTAGAACGCAATTAATCAAACGAAAGGAAAACAATAAAGAACTTACGAATTAAAAGCAGAAACGAGAGAACATGAACAAATGAAGAAACTTGAATTAAAACTTAAATTTCCAAAACTAATCTTCAATCCTAAAGTTACAAACTAATAAACTAAAGAAAAGTGCTAAAAAACTAGAGAGAAAAGATGTTATTTTCGTGTCCCAAGAGTATGTATTTTTAGTACCATCTAAAACCTAATTCAAAAGGAAGCAAACACCAAAAATAGGCCCAGTTAGCGCCCGCTCGCATGTTGGCTCGCTGGGACTGCGCGCGTCTTTCTTGTTTTGGCCGTAACTTCCTCGTCCGAACTCCAAATTGACCCTCGTTTTCGTCTACGTGCTCTTATCGAACCCATGTTTGATATTATGCTTTACTTAAATACAAAATAGATCTAAATTCAAATCGGTAGAGGTTAGAACTTGGGCTCAATGATTGCTTAAGAACCTTAAGAATATAAACTCACAAAACACCCAAATCATAGTAAAGTACAATGGAAAACAATTGAAACGCGTAGAATATTGAAATCAAAACTACGTCTAAACAACAAAAAACAAGACTAAACAAATCCCCCACACTTAGCTCTTTGCTTGTCCTCAAGCAACATAATCACACAACTTAGACTCAATTTAAACAATTCAAATCATAGAACATTTAATCACCGGAATCGACAAGCTACGAACTAAGTCACCTTAATCCCAAGTTACAAACAATCAAACATCAACGAACTATGTGGCTTATAAATCAATCCAAGTATGAGGATTCAATCAACGATATACACACATCTCACAAATATCCAAAATTGTCACAAATTTAGACTTCTAGCCTACTTCCCCTTTTATCAATCAACACAAATACTTGATCGCATTAGCATATAATTCGTTAGGTTTAACCATCAATGGTTCATATCGAGTATCCTAACGCGGTTTCCCGTACTCATTATTCTATAAATAAGCGGATTAGAATGCCCACGAACAATTCATAACTCATCATCATTCCTTTTTCTTTTTCTTTTTTTTAATATCACAAACAAGTATCATCTAGGATATAGATTCATGAAATATAATCATTCGAGGAGATTCATGATATATAATCATTCGAGGGTTCCTCGAAGCATTTTCACGTGGTTTCCCATGCTCATTACGCTAGTATTTTCATACATAACAAGTAAAAGAAGCAGAATCCTATTAACTCAATTATTCCCAATAAAGCACAAAGTTGGTTGGGCCGGACTCGTCAAGTTGATTGGGCCGGAATTATTAATTCGTTGGGCCGGTATTAATGAGAAAATTTGGGCCGAATGTGACAATCCTCCGGGGCTTGATTTAAAATTCTGACGGGCCTAATTTATTAGGTTAAACCATTAATTCTATTGGGCCTTTTATAACTAGTCTTGGACTTTAATAAAATCTAGCCCAGTTTTATTAGTCTTATAAGTGTGGACCACTTGTGACTTGTAATAAATCACCAAGCCCTATTAATGGCTTAATCGACTTATCCTACGATTCCTGTCGAGGACGAAAATCCGTAAGCCATAAGGATCGATCGAGCTGATCAATTACGAACAAGAATAAACATGATAACACTTATAATAAAAGAGAATCATAGCCTTGACTAAAAGATGACCTTCGAATAGATCGATAAGATTATCGATTTTTATTCAAGTCTCTCATTTCACGTTCTTTGAACGAGGATAAGCGAAGGAGCAAGCCAAGCCTAAAGAAGCACCACCGAGTTATTTATTTATATCCAGGAAAGCTATTGAGGTGGTCTTTCGTTATAAACTCAATATATATTAGTGCTATAGTTCTTTTCTTTTAAAGAATTGTCATGCCATAAATGTTTTGTTTTGTATGAAGTTTGTTGGTTGAATACGTGTGATAGAAGTTTTTCAACTTCTTTTTCAAACTTGCCTAAGAGTAAGCAAAGTGAGTCGCTTTAGAACTTAATACCAAAGCGTAAGCTTGATCTATAGTTAAGCCTTCCAGAGACCTAAGCGAGTGCTTGATCTCTAGAGCTGCTCGCTTGCTAGAATGCTGAATTTGGTGAGCTAGTCTTTCTAAAGTAATTAAAATCTCGTATTAAGCTTGTTTACGTGCACGTGCAAGAATGATAATCAAAGCGAG